>OY856320.1:12690456-14028184 GCA_963693445.1 Agonopterix heracliana
ACAACCCTTAACATTTTAATTTAAATAAAAAATTATACATATTATCGTCGATTATTATTGATTATAAACATGTTACAGCCATTTTGTGCTATTTCGAATCAAATTAAAGATTGAAAAATTTGTCTCGGGCGGGACTTGAACCCACGCTCTTCCAAACCGGGGAAACGTGCTAACCAATTACACCACCGAGCCCACAACCCCAGAGAACGAAATTTTCAAGCAAGTTTCCCCGGTTTGGAAGAGCGTGGGTTCAAGTCCCGCCCGAGACAAATTTTTCAATCTATAATTTTATCGTCGATTAGAGTGGGCGTCGGTTGATTACATACAATATATGATACAGGTACAGTTTTAGCGTCATTTCCCATGAGGTCATGTCAAATTTCGCGTATCAGAGCGAGTAAAAAAAACAGAAAGTTTGCTCGATTTATTTGCCTATCCTCAGGGAGAACATGTTCGTTTTGTAAAGCTATTTGTACAGTTTTATTTTGTTTTCTCAAAAGCTAAAAAAAAACTACATTGTAATAGGTGCGACCTACCTAGTAAACATTATGTATTTTCTTCTTTTCTGTCTTTTTATTGCAATTTTTTAAATAAAATCCGTAATTAGTTTTGCGGCTTTACCACTGAATTCGAATTTAAGTAATTACCGTTAAATAAAAAATAAAATGTTAAAAGTAAATCGGAGGATAAGTTTTAAATCTCTTACACGCTGAAGTTATGCGGAAGATTGAGAATTAATTAACTTTTTCTTTTACAATTTCCGACTTTTATCCAACTTTTTTTTCTTTTCGAGTGAGTTCTGTTATTCTATTAACAAATTCTGTCGACGGGCGTGAATAAAATATTGTTAATGTTTCTAGAACATTTTCACTTTACATTATTTGATATGTTTTTCATTGCGTTACCTAGGTTTTGGGCCCAAAGTGAATTTATTCTAAGCACAGAAAGTTAGGTGCTGGAGCACACTTGGTATATCATCTCTACGTACGTAAGTATTTCAAGTAAGTATATCTGACGTTTTGCAATATTGACTAGCAAATAGTTTTGATTTATCTTTCTCGTTGAAATGTTAGCTATAAGGGCCCAACCATTAATTTTCTTTGATCTAAGCCTATTTCTGGTCCATTTCTCACCGCTATTGCTTTCTCATTAGGTTAGAAAGTAATTTTAGGGGGGTAAAGCTGGTGCTAGAAACTGAAACGCGAGCGAGCGGGAGAAAGCCCTCTGTGGTGACCACTAGCTTAAATTGCACCAATTTATACTTAGTTTGGTTGCAAATAAAGGTTTCTAAAATAGTTTTGTTACGGGTACAAAATTATTATCCACCCATGTTAGTGTAAAGCAAAATTTTCGGGCTTCACTATCTTGCAGGTGGTCTTCAACTTAGGTACTCTAACTTACTTCTCTAACTTTATTAGTGGGCCACCAACATTCCTAGCAACTCATAGGGCCTATTTCACAAACATGTACTTAAATTGTAATTTACAATGGCAATTCAGGGTACATTGCTGGTTACTTATCTCGTCAAACAACGGAACCCAACATTCTGAGTCATGTGTCTCTAATTGTCACTGTAAATTACAGTTGTCATGTTTATGAAATAGGTAGGCACCAGGATCAACGGCGTGAACACTAGACTTTAAAGTCCAGTAATCCTGGAAGAGTTTCAAGACATCTTGAAACACGTAAGAAGGTTATAGTGGACAAAAAACCAGTAGGTATGTTACTTCTGAGCTGGCTTAAAATTACGTTCGATTTGAAGCACAAAGATGCTCGAAATGAACTTTCTCCAACACCAATATCATATTCCAGCACACCGCAGATTAAGCAATAAACGACTGTGTTTGTGGATGAATTTTATCGTCACCGAAGCATCCTAACGCCTTGAGTTCGTAGTCGTTTTAAACGACTTTGTTGAAGAGAGATAACGCAATGCATCAGAGATTTTCATTAAACATTTTTCAATCATTATTATTAATCAATCATACCCCTTTGTCGTCATCTTTCCCGCAGGTCTCTCTGGTTCACTTATAAAGTTATTCCTGTAATTTATAAACCTTATACCTTACAAGTATTCACAAAGGAGTTATGAAAGCTTTTATTTCATTACATAGCTTTCGTTTTCGCTTTAGCTGCCGTACCGTAATTTGTCCTTGGATTTAGTTTACTTTTCTCTCTAATTGAATCCATAACCGTTTCCAATCTACTTGATAAGGCAATCAAGGTTACAATGGTTCAAATGAAAGCCGAAAAACTAGTCAAGCGTAATTTAGGCTTGCGTATTTTGGGTTCTATATCCTTAGTTCTAGATAGAGATCGCAATAATTCGGTGGAAAGACTATAATTCCAAAATGATTGGCCCTGTCGTGGAAATTAGGTTTTTGTATGGATTTGATGCCTCTGTAATTCCGAACGGAATTCTGGAATGGGCAAATCCATTTCAAATTCTAATTCCGTTACACGATTCCGGATGTGTGTGGGCAGCCTAAGCGTTGTGTTTTGATTATAAAGGTGTAGGATGGTAGGTATCTCTAAAAATAGGGGTTATCAAACAGTATAATTGTATACCTACCAAAATATAGGCTAATGATCTATAATACAAAATGCTGACCTCGACCTTCTTGAAAAATCGTTGTAGTGCGTAGGTAAACATTATTTAAATGCCCACCACCACCACATCACACCACCACCACCACCACAACACCCGCCCCAGCCTATTCACCACTTTTTATACAGTTGGAATTTAGTGTGACGCAAACATGGATTAAATATCCATCAAGTACCTCTAGAGTTTTAGAGTGGAGACCGCGAACTGGTAGGCGTAGTGTGGGACGCCCTGTTGCCCGCTGGACAGACGACCTAAAAAAAGTAGCGGGGAGCGACTGGATGAAGAAGGCCGAGGACAGAGTTTTGTGGCGCGCCTTGGGAGAGGCCTATGTCCAGCAGTGGACGATGATAGGCTGATGATGATGATGATGATGATGAAGTACCTATTTACAAACGTACAGAACTCTTCTTCTTATCGTGTGGGCAGCAGACCCTGGTGTCAGAGTTTTCGCCGCACGGCTTCTGACGTGGTTTTTTATGTAACGACTACTACCACCAGAGATATAGTAGCCGGAACCAACGGCTTAATGTGCACACCGAAGCACGGAATCATCTTTCTTTTCAGACAATCAGGTGATTCAGCCTGCAATGTCCTAACCAACTGGGGAAAAACGCACAAAGTGAAATAACACTAGGTGTCCCTCCCCCATGGGAATCGAACCCACGACCTCAGTGTCAAGAGCCCAATGCTCTTAACCATTAGACCACGGAGGCAGCACAGAACTCTGATATAATTATAAGAAAGTGGTACTTACTACATTATGTTGAACAATTCGCTTATTAGGACATTGGCAAACGGAAACTCGAACTCCAATACGGTTCCATTTTCACCCTTCAAGAGCGGAACTTTAAAAGTTTATTATCCAAAGGAAAACGGACGAAATTCTGATTAACTCGCCCCTAAAACCTTTTTTCATTTTATCCCCTCTGATGTTATTTTTTTGCCCTTTCGAATTTACTTTGCGGCAACGTTATTTGATTTTTAACTGGATAACGAAGTGTTTAGATAACTGTACCTATTACGCAGGTTGAATCAGAAATTTATGTTTTTTTAGTACAATTTTATGTTTGTCCAGTCCGTTACTCTTACAATAAATTGGATCATAAATGTTGTGGGATTGTGATTAGGTACAAGCTTGGTACACGGAGAAAAATATCTGGTACCTAGTACCTAGTAATTATGTGAACGAATTATTGTAACATCAGACTTTACTAGACATTTTGTTGTTACACCGCCTACCTTTCTTCTGGCGGTTTTAACGATAATAACTACAAACGTTATAAAAACAAATCCGCAGTGACCCTATAAATTGAAAATCAGCAATGACTACAATGTGACATTCATGTTTTTTGGAAATATTGTTTAATTGTTAAGAAATAAAAAAATACGATTGGGGGCAGCACAATAGGCTTGGTGCAGCATTAAACGTTGTTTGACATTCTTTGGCCCACGGCCGGTGAATTATTCATGTATTATTAAATAATCTCTGATTGTTGCCTCAAACTTCGGATATAACAGTTTACCAACTAAAATGTTGACCAAACTAATAGTATTGTACACAAATTGCAATGTAAATTGAGCCCGGGGCACGTTACCGGTAAAATCGATTCCTTCACCAGTTTATGATATAAGGCTTCCTAATACCTACTGGCTGAGCGCGCTTAAACAATAAGCCTTGTGTAAACTATAGCTTGTTTCTGAGGTGATTTCTTTTCCTATTTTTAGCTTGGGCCGTTTTACTATTGTAGTCACGCAGGCGGGTGTCTTTTAGAGTTAGGTTTTATGCAACCACATAATAACTATAAGTCATTAACGCAAAACTAGAAAGTAGTTTGTTTAGAATCGACAGCAGAATCGAGTTATCATAGTTTCGACATAGGTTCTTTTTTCAAAATATTAAATAAGTACTTAATTTGTTTTTAAAATTTACTGAACTCGATCTCAAACCACGGGCACACTCATCTACTTATAACCAAAACGAGATTCTTAAAATGTATCCATGGGCATGTTAGCGCTTTCATTCATTGCTGAAATGATAACAAATCATATTTGCCTCAAAACTTAAAATGCGAATAACTTTTAATTTTAACTATCAAAATAATGAAATTATTGTTTCAATCTAAATATTTTGTTATAAATCAGTTGGGGTGTATGAGGTTTTGCGCTTATTTATTAACACGTTGTATAAACATGCTCTGTAACACTCGCTATGATTAGGGGGGTGCGTAGACAGAATGGACGAAAGTATAATGGTTCCTTGTTTGACTACGGAGCCCTAAAAACAACTAAGGTATTCGTATTGCAAAAGTAATGTCATTATTTGAAAATGCACATGCATGAAGCCCGCATTTTGTGTAGATGAGAGACATGACTATATATTATAAATAACTGCCGCTCATTTTGTATCTACATCTGCACTAATGCTGATCCTCTCCGACCAAGCTCTGAGTCTAGTGTAGGATCACAGCTTAACACTTTTATTGTATTATGTATAAAATTTGCTACGTATAGGTAATCTAAGGTTGTTAATCATAATCATTAAGAGTCCTGAAAACCTGTATCACACGTTGGTTCTATAAATATTTTGTATTTGTATTTGTAGCATATTGCTGGCTATAATATCGATTTGTCAGAAGACAAACATTTACTCAAAGCAATGCAAAGCACGCTAACATCCCGCACCCCGATTGTGGGACCTGAAGTGCTATTTTTGAATCGTGACATTCAAAATCGTGTTCGAATCATGCATAGTAGGTAATTTTGACATTTTGTACTGCTGAGTGCAGAGGGCCTACCATGAGTTTTTCCTGTAATTTACTACTGTAGTTAAGTCGCCAATTCGTATGACAGAAATTAGTTCTCAACGTAACCACTAGGAGCGCTGTACGAAATTCAATACAAAATTGGTGAAGTAACTACAGTAGTAAAGTACGGTGAAAACTCATGGTAGACCTACTGATTTGAAATTGTGATTTTCAAAAATCGCACTCAAATAGAGCAGTAATAAAACCGTAATGCGTGCTCATTTTCGCACATGCAAAGTAACAAAGACAAAGATATACTTTCCCTAAGAAATATAGGAAATTCTAGAAAAACTTTCTATACTAAGTGCGTTTACACACGATGACGCACTGACGCATTTGTGAAGCAAGGAGTTGTATGAAACCGCACGTAGAAGCACACACGGTGACGTGACGCATTGACGCACCGGGTGTGGTTCTATGGACTGACATCTGCCGCTCCGTCAGTGCGTCATCGTGTGTGAACGCACTTAATGCAATCAGCTGATCGAGCGTTTGTATCAAATGTCGACATTTTTTTGCGAATTTCCTGTTTTTCTCTTTGATAAAGTATATGTCAAGATTGACAGTCGAAGTTACGAAAGCGTCGAAAAAAACTGGAACCAGTACTGGTTCCTAAACCCTATACATATACACGCACACATACATAATTTGTAGGGCGCCTCACGCACACCAACCTATGAAACTTAGCCCCTTTTGTTTTATACGGGATATTAGTGAGGCTCATTCTAGACATATACTTTTTCTAAGGTGTTTCTTATGGAAAGATGTTGAGTATCATGGGTACAATCACACTGTTTACCCTAACATCCTGTATATTCTACGGAGGATGCAGGGTAGACACACCTATATTCTATCTTCAACGGTTTAAGCTGTGCGTTGTCTGTCAGTCAGTCATGGAACTGTTTTTATAAGTATATTGAAATCATTACCCAATCTTTCCACCGCCGTCAAACCTAATTAATGAACGGCAAATTGAACTTTTTAGACTGTCATTATGAACCCATTTAAACATTCTAAGTAAACTTTACAAAGGAAAGATGGAACTTAGTGGGTTTTCAAAATGTTCTCGACGTCTTTACGGAATATCTGAGAGTACAAGTTTTAGGCTTAAAATGTTTTCATTCCGGTGGATTCCGTCTTCGATCAAAATAAAATGAATGGATAGGCCTTAAGCGAACATTTCAAACCAGAAAAATGAGGCAAAACAAATGAAATTTTTACTTGTCACTTGTATGAAAGTGCCCTAGATTTGACAGATAATGGCGCTAGTTTGTATGTACCAAGTGCACCAGTAGTTTGCTTCAACTTACCGCGCTTTAGGCCTATCCATTCATTTTATTTTGATCGAAGGATTCCGTGGACTTAAATGCCATTAAAATCTGGGGATTTTCGGTGGGCCGAAATGAAAAGTTCCACAGAAATCATGACTAACAATTTTTTTTCGTTAACCATTCAATAACCGAGTCATTGTGCTAGGAAATTTCAGGCTTTCTTCGTTGGCTCCAACAATTTACTTCAATATTACACATCAATTTACAATCTTAGCTATTTACAGCGCTGAGAAACATTGAGCACACTCCAGTCGTTCTTAAAATTTTCGTGTTTTAGTATTCTTTTGTATTTATTACATAAAACACGTTAATGTAGAAAAAGAAAGGCTTTTGAATTTGTATTTTATTTGTATAATTTGATCACTTCGGTGTTAAGATTTTTCATTTCGGTGGCTAAAAAAACGATATCATTTTTCACAGTAACTATTTATGATATTTTGTGCTTACTAACTCACATACAATTAAATATTATAAAGTTTATCTTAAAGTCAAAAAAGTTAATAAAAACCTTGAAATAAAAAATCTCACCGGAATGAGACAAAAATCACAAATGTTGAAATTGACCCATTTGATTCTACAGAAATTAGCAATTAGAAAATATTTATGACAAAATAAGGAGTTGCAATTGCAATGTTTTTGAGCCTTATTCTCTACGAATAAAGACTTAGGTTATTATAGACATTTGTTGTGTTTTCATAAAGTGTTCAGTGGGTTTTCCACAAGGAAAGTTTAGTACAATAGTTGTTGGTTTCACATTGTTTTGTTAAGCTTGTGGTATTTGCCTGCGGTTATTTACTCCAAGTTACTTCGGGAACATACCTAACTATGTTCCCGAAGTAACTTATAAGACAGTATAACATTTAAGAGAAGTTTATTCCGAAATCTACCAAGCGCGCTGCATACAAACGAAATTCCGTCATATTTTCAATGACATTTATTAAAGTATCGAGAAACCAATACGTATCTGTGCTTTTAGTGTGTCAGTTTTCCTTTTAAATAAATAGTTTCAATGTTAGAATTCATTTAAGATTTGTTACGAAAACTTTGAGCCATATAGTAAATTACACACCGAAGGCAGGAAAGTAAGAAAGGTCTCAGATCTCATATTGTAATTGATGACCGACGCGAAGCCGAGGTCAACAAACATGTGATCTGAGGCTTTGTTATTGACTGCCCTGAATATTATTTTTCTCCTCGACGGAGGTGAAAGCGGCAACTTCGTTATGCGTAGCGGGACGAAAATTGACGCTTTCCGTCCGGAGGGGAGAAAAATATTTAAATGAAAACCTGGCACATTAAAAGCACAGATATTGGTTTCTAGATTGTGCTAAAACATTTGTCTTTAATTTAATTACTAAATGTTCAAACTTTTTTTTTTTTTTAAATTTAAAAATGGGTTTGCCCTTGACCTCAATCCTGTCCTGAGGACAAAGATGGGGTCGAAGATGTAGCGAGCTTACCCAGAAGAAGCCTATTCACTCTTACTTTGAAGTAATTCGGGTTGTAAGTGCTCGGAAATACTGACGCAGGCAGGGCATGCGCATTATAAAAGAATCAGAAAGGCGCTTAGTGCGGATACGTGGGATATCAACCAAGGACCTAACTTCCTTTTGTATCGAGCGCGCTCAACAACAATACGAGTAGCCCAAATAGGAATGTTTTAGCGAATCCTTAATCTTGGTAAATTCATCGTTTACTTCTACTACTTTACATAGTACCTACTTAGAAAAAGTATATGTCTAGAATGAGCCTCACACTTGTTCCGTATAAAACAAAAGGGGCTAACTTTCTTAGGTTGGTGTGCGTGAGGCGCCATACTAATTATGTATGTGTGCGTGTATATGTATAGGGTTTTGGAACCAGTACTGGTTCCTATTTTTTTCGACGCTTTCGTAGCTTTGACTGTCTATCTTGATAATCTAAGAGTACCTACTCGTGCTTCTACCATCGAATCGATGGCATTTATTCTATTTTTTTCCAGTCCAGCACACGTAGTATGCTACACGTGATACGGCTGTATCATGTCTTTTATCTCGTTGGTTCGCAAGCAAATAGAAAGAGAGCGAAAGTGTGTAGTATCACGGTGTCATGGTACCTATGCTGTATTTTGCTAAACGGTTAACATTATTGACAGCGTCCGTAATCTCCGTTCGCGTGCAAGTGTCCGAGCAGGAAGGGATACAAGATGGGCCATAGTGTGAGAAGCAACACCGTATTCACACTTGAGGATGAGGTTGAGGTCCGACCAGTCTATGAAACCCCACTTGAATAGGTTTTTACTCCGGCCGACCTGAGTTCGGAGTCTAGTCTGTGTTATTAATTGGTCGAAGACTAAATATGTATACAGATTACAACTACACATTCATGTCCGACAAAAGGATTCCGAAGCGTGTCTTGTACTCGGAGCTCAGAGACGGCAAGCGCGAAAGAGGGGGCCAGTTTCTTCGCTACTAGGACGTGCTGACTGTGCTATATACCCGGAGATTTGGGAGGAATGCGCAGCTAAGCGCCCGGAATGGAGGCATCATGTGCAGGCAAATGTTTCCACTTTTGAGGAAAAGAGAAGAGAGGATCTCGATACCAAACGGAACCAACTTAAAGCCCGACCACCTGCGGCTATACAGTACAATAATGAGAATGGCACGCTCAAGTGCGTCACATGCGGAAGTATTTTCACCGCAAAGATTGGCTACATTTGCCACATCCGGGAACATCAGCGAAATCCATCATACCAGCAGCAGTCGCCGTAGCCGTGTCGGCGAGGAAGACATCATCATCATATCATAACACATTCATAGATTAGGTAATAAAGAGTTACTACGAGTAATAGCTTAGTTGGTTGTAAACCTGCATGCTGATCAGAGGGTCACGGTTTCGAAATCGGGCAAGGAACAAAATATTTGTACGATATAAATATTTGTAGTAATTAGGAAATATGTGTATTGAAGTTAGGGTTAGGGGCGTAGCTACCGCCGTTTCTGCCGTACCGATTATACGGGCCCCCGGGCCACGGGGTCCCCAGACGTGCGTAAGAAAAATTAATAAAAACTTCCCAAATTCCTTCTTTCTTCATCATCAGCTTTCTTTCTTCATCAGCTATAAATGATTTAATAAATCATTTTGCCGAAAAAAGGGCAAAGAGAGTGTACCTATATTTAATTAGAATTGTTTGTAAAAATTTTGGAAAAAGTGACGGACAGAAAATTTTGATGAAAACATTTTTTTTCTTTTGTGAGTAATATTTACCCTTCATAAGGGCAAATACATTTTTATACGGGGCCCCGCCAAGGCACTCTATGCCATTGGTTAGGGTACGTACTTCCAATGACTGCTATATTTATTTAAATAGCTGAACATATTTTTCATGACATAATAAACCTTGCAATGTTTCTGACTACCCCGAAAGGGATTACTGTCGTGAGTTTATGTATGTACCTACCTATTTGTATATTAAACCTAATGAAAAATATGTTTAGCCATTAGTGTAGTCGGCAAAATAATTAGAAAACGCTACCTTTTTTTAGAAAAAACATGCACATTTTATAGGTCGAGAATGTTCGCAGTGAAATGCAAAGAATTCCGTAACTACGCTGTGTTTGTCTCGTGAGTATAATGATGTACCTAGGAGACGAATGTAGGGATGGTACTAAGTGATGGATGAAACGAGTTTCTCTGAAAAGGTTTTGTACTGACAAAGTACCTTGTTATCTTGTCGGAGGTCCAAATAAATTATGATTCTTTCGTTCAATTCAACGAAACACAGCGTTTATTTTAGAATTATTTTTGTACGATTAGCTCCAAAAAGATGTGCATATTTTAGTACTACTATGTACGTCGCTCGTCATTTTTTCGTACCTACTCTACAAACGTCCATAGAAGTATTTAGTAGTTTGTCTAATTCTAGTAAGTACCTAATAGTATTTATCTAAATATCTAACATGATAGATCTAACTAACTTAAGTCTACCTTGCAGTTAAATCTACCAGACTTCGATTTATAACAACAAATTTTCTAGTAAAGTCTGCTAATATTTATATTTGTCACATATTATACTACTAGATATTTTAATCTGTGCAAACACTGCAAACCAGAGAATCCATTATATTAATTACATTATACAAGGTAAATTTTATTAAAAACAGCTGTCCAATACATTTGAATCGAATAGTAACACAATAAAATTAAATGAAAACACGATCCGCCCAGACCTTCAAGCCCTTTCACAGCATAAATAAAAACAAAAGACGTTTAACTGAAAGACCGACATCTGTCGACATTGTTATCACTGCGCCTATTGAAATAAGGTCATCTGTGGCAGTCACATTAAACATTCTGATTGTTGTTGAAAATGTCTAGGTTCTGTGCTTCTTTAGCCCACTCCATAGCTAACAAGAGTGATTGTACCCATGAAACTGAACAACTTTCCCTAAGAAACCTATAGGAAATTAAACAAAAATTTTTTTTGGACTCTCCATAATAAATGCAATCAGCTGATCAAACGTTTGTATAAAAAGTTTTTTCCTTCCTTCCATTCCTTATGGGAATCCTTTGGGAAAGTTGTTCTGTTCATGAGTCTATCCTAACACCCAGCACCCTGTAGATCAAAGTTACAGCGATGTATTGAATAGGTACCGAAGAAATTCAACAGATGTACCACCTGTACATCTGTCAACAAATACAAACGATGTGTCGTTTGAGCATTACACAAACATACACTAATCTTTTATTTTTGCTTTCTTTCGTAATTTCGAAAAAAAATCTTGTAATTTGATTTGATTATAAACTATTTTTTTTAAATAATAATAATTAATTTAATTTTTAATTAATATTCAAAATTAAATTAATTATTATTATTTAAAAAAAATAGTTTATAATCAAATCAAATTTCAAGATTCTTTTTCGAAAAAAAGGAGGATATTAGGGATAATTCCCTAATATTCAAAATTAAATTAATAATTATTATTTACGCTAATATTTTAATTATTATTTCCCTAATATTCAAAATTAAATTATTAATAATTATTATTTATTATGGACGCCTATGCAATGACATCTTGATTTTAATAATTTCTAAGATTAGGATGAATTTTTTAATCTCATATTTACGTTGTGAATGGTGAAACGTGGATGTTCTAAGGTTTCAGAATATCTCTGACTACCCCCTCAGGGAATATAGTCGTGAGCATAATATATGTTATGCTATGCTATATTTACGTTGTATCGGTTCATAATAATTTTATTCATGATTAGTGGTAATTTATGTTGTACGTTCGTGTTCGCCGGCTCGGCTTCGCCTCGGTCAACAATTATATGAGGTCTGAGACCTTTCTTACTTTCCTGCCCTCAGTTTTTAATATTTGCATAATTGACTAAGATTTGATTGGTTTACTATTCCATTTTTGCATGCCTTAATATTGGTCTCATGCTATTATTAGCATCTTCTCACCTTACCGTGGCCCTAGCAAGGGATCTTATTTCATTTCATTAAAATATCACATTCCATAAGCACTCAAGCGACTGTCTTATCTAATCCGATTTGTCCAGTCATTTAGTAAAATTGCATATTGCATAAAGTGTCAGTGACACATCTCCACCACGCACAGGTGTCTACGGTTCCATTGTTACGTTCACATGTAAAGTATCTCCATTCTCATAAATGGGTTGCAAATAGTGACGCCTTCTCTGTCTACAAATGGTTTTATTGAAAAGCGGAACAATCTTGGCTTTTCTTCTTCGGAAGTGGCGACGGGCTCACCCCCCGTCACACTGGACAGAGTTTCGGTACTACTGGTGAAACGTGGATGTTCTGAGGTTTCAGAATATCTCTGACTACCCCCTCGGGGAATATAGTCGTGAGCATATGCTTATGCTGGAACAATCTTGTATAAAATTTATCGAGAAATATAGTAGTGATTCAGAAAACAAATTATTACCAGACTACTCCAGAAGAAAGGTAATGTTGTGGAGTTTTTGTATGTATGTTCATGCCTGTGGCTCCTGGGTCCGGGATGCCTTGTCGGTTGGGTTGAGTTGAAGTCGACTTATGATCCAGAAAGGTACCTCTTGAAGTAAGTACCTGGCTTTCTTAGTCAGCACGGCCGTGCTGTCAAAGTCCGGAGCCGAGTTTCCAACTGCTTGATGGATTTTTAACATTAAGTATAGAGCCCTTCTTAATACGCCGTCTGCTTTTTAAAGAGATGACCAAACCATCAAACTACACAACTTTCTCAATGGGACCAACATCGAAATCGCGAAAAACATCGGTTCCATACTAAACTGCTAAAGGGGACCCTGTATAAGATGTCGTTAGAGTGGCATAGGGTGTGTCTGATGATATTTTAATAATGGCGTCTGCAAATCAAAAAAAGAGAACGAGAATCAAACATTTTTGTTTTATTATAACAATATGAGTATCAAATTAAAACAGCCAGCCAAAATATACCCGAACTGCCGAGCGTGTAAGAAACGACGACGGTTACAGACGCAAAAGAGGATTAGCGGGTAGCGATCAATTATCACTGCCTATCACAATCTTAGATCAAAATAAAATTAATGGATAGGCCTAAAGCGCGGTATGTTGAAGCAAACTGCTGGTGCACTTGGTCCATACAAACTAGCGCCATTATCTGTCAAATCTAGGGCACTTGCATACAAATTTGAAGTAAACCTTTCATTTGTTTTGCCTCATTTTTCTGGTCTGAAATGTTTGCGTAAGGCCTATTAATTTTATTTTGATCTAAGATCACAATTGGACAAGCCGTGAGTAGATATAACATAAATTGCCACATAATTTGCTAAAAGGTCAGATAAAATCACTCTTATATTTAAAGTTTTTAGTTTCCCAAAAAAAATATTTAAATTCCTACGAAAGGCATAGGCTACGAATTATTCGTAGATGATAGGTATGTGTATAAAGCTGTATACCGGAAAACATATATGGGATGACGTACAAAAACTTCCTTCTTCAAGTGACGGAGCATGACGTGAAGCTTTTATTCGACGAAGCTGCCGCTGTCACGGTATCAGTGACGGTTCAGAGACTCGTGTCTGTCATTGACTCTATTATGACATGTATATAGCGTTTATAAAGCCTCTATACAGTCGGGACAGAATAGAGCCGTGACGTCATATCTACGTCAGATCCCGTCAGATACAGTAGATTGAAAACAATCCGCTATGAAGTAACTACGAGGTATTTTCCTTGTAGTACGATTATTACTTCTGAGTCTACGAATAAGAGAATGTATAGAAGTATAAATGAAGCTCAAAAAGTGGCACCAAAAAAATTGTAACGCGTTCTAAATTTGTTCTTTAAAAATTGTAACTCGCCGCCAAAACTCATACAAAATGTCATTTTTCATGGGGTGCCAAAAATGATTTCGATTTTGTTTGGAGTTATTCTTCCATATTTATTCTCTTATTCGTAGTTATGAGTACATCGCGAAAAAAAATCGGCTGTCCCATAAATTTAGTTCGAGTAGATTTGCAGTTTAGTATGGAACAGCTGTTTTTATTTTTGCTATTTCGATGTTGGCCCCATTGAGAAAGTTGTTCAGTTTTTGGTCCGAGCATCCCCTGAAAAAACTGTCAGCATATTATGAAGGACACTGTATGTTATGTTATGTACCTATATTATAAATCGTCTAAGTTCATAGGTTGAGTTGAACATAAAGTAAATTGCCTGTCTACGTCATAACTAGGTCTTTTGTCATATTTCGTTCAATTATCTTATTCTTTTTCATAAAGTGAGGTATAAAGGCACTAATGAAAATAAATTAGTTGCTCCAGTCGTTTTTATAAAAATCCTTTTCAGGGATCCGTAGTGAAACAAGGAATCCTCATAGTTTCGTAATTTATTTCTGTATTTCCTACTTCAATTATTCTTTCATTTGATTTTTACACGTTTGGTAGGTTTAACAATTATTTTATGACCCCCTTCCATTCCATCGAAAAGGAAGTAGAATAAAAAATTCGTTTACCTATCCCATGATGTGTGGTGTAGTTGGATAGGCCTTATAAAATTGGACAGAACGACTTTTTGGACTAATTCATTTTAATGCTTCCATCTCGAGATATTCAAGATCGAAATAAAACATAAGGCTAATACTATTAAAAATTCTTCAGTGAAAATCTTAAAGAAGGTTAGCGCTTTCAAAGAAAATTATAAGGGATGCTGTATCGTAAACAGATTTCGAAAAAAAACTCGACTGATCGAAGTGTGTTAGTGAAGTTTAGAGTTATAGCACAGAATATCTATGAGTAGTTATAGCCTGAAGGGTCCCACTGTAGGGCAAATGCTTCCTCTCACGAATAATGGTGAGAGGGAGTGGGCCATACTCCACAATGCGGGCCCAGTGCGGATTGGTGGAGGCAAATAAGTGGTCAATTTTCACGACGCCTTAATATAGGCCTCTGGCCTGGCTTAATGAACAGTTAGTGCAATCAGACGGAACTCATCATCAGCCTATCATCGTCCACTGCTGAACATAGGCCCCTCCCAAGGCGCGCCACAAAACTCTGTCCTTGGCCTTCCTCATCCAGTCGCTCCCCGCTACTTTTTTTAGGTCGTCTGTCCAGCGGGCAGCAGGGCGTTCCACACTTCGCCTACCAGTTCGCGGTCTCCACTCTAGAACTCTGACACCCCATCGGTTGTCAGACGGAACTATCCAGGACCAACTGATTAACTTGCCTTCCGAAGCACGGAGACGCTCGAGATGAAATACTACTAAACGGTCACCCATCCAAAGTCTGGCTGGACCTGACGTTGCTTAACTTCGGTGATAGTTTCCAGCAATACCGAAGCTCTAATACGCCAACAAGCGCCTTGTGAAATTGTTAAACAATGGCTACGAAACCCTATCAGGGGCATTCCGATATGATCTTGGCCACTTTTTCCTCTTTATAACTTACTTGAGTACCTACACCTGAGTGTTATTATAATCTTTGTCTTTCCTCTGAGATTAATTTACTAAATCCTCGTCTTATATTTTAGGATTACGAAGGCTCTGTTCCTAAGCCTTTATCCTGAAGGATTAAAAACTGTGATAGCAGTTTAATCTGCTTGTTTTTAGAGAAAATTAATTTTACTAAAGTAAAGAGAACTGGTTGGATGATTATATTTAACATAATTTTGTCGTTACGCTTAACTCGCTCACATAAGAGTCGTTAGTGGAAACCAAACCATCTAGACTAATTTTTCAACTTGCGTTCATCTCAACTTTTTTCTATACTACTTGTCGCGGTAAGTGCAACGTTTGCTTTCTAAAAGGCGCGGGAAGATATACCTACTTTTCTATACAACGAATTTCAGAGAAGTTGATTCCGAGAGCACAAATGCGCGCTGCATACAAACGTACTTTGGTGATATTTTCAATATTAACCAATTAAAGTAAATGAAATTTTGCAGAAACAATCTAGAAACGAATCTCTATGCTTGTATGAATTCAGATTTTTGTTTAAATACACAGTTTTAATTCTAGGATTAATTTAAGATTTGTATGGAAATCTTTGAGGCACTGTAACTTTATAACTATACATTTTAACGAAAATCTGACTCCATATAAGCATAGAGACTTGTTTCTAGATTTCATTGAATTTAATTGGTTAGTATTGAAAGTATCACTATAGTACGTTTGTATGGAGCGCGCCAACGGTAATATACCCTTAAGGCGCGTCGCGTACGTGTAGAGAAATCATGCAAGAGGGGCAGTATGGTTTCTATACTCTTTTTCGTTTCATACAAAAGTACCTCTTTCCACGGTTTTCAGAGAGCGAAAGCCGTATGCTTGCCGTGACATGGAGTATCAAAAACTCCGACTCTTATTAGAAAAAAAGGGACCCTGTAGTGGGACGCATAACCATTGCTTTAATTAAATGCACCTGAAAACACTTATTGTAGACTCGAAAAATAAAGAAAATGTGCATAACTTTTCACACAAATTCGTAAACCAAAACGACCAGTTTTTTGAAATTGCTTAATTCAACGAAGATCACCGGTTTTAAAGCAAGCACCTAGCTTTTTTTACGTAGCCCTTCCCTTTTACTCTCCAAGAAAACATCCATTGGTTATCTCTCCGCCTTTTTCTGGGTCTACCTCGACGCCGGCGATCATCCTGGAGAATGGGGAAATCCGACATCTGATATTTTGACTTTTTTCTATTCCAATTAAAGAACCTGTGGTTTTAAAGGACAAGAGATGAGGTCAGCAATAGTCAGCATACACGCTACATGTCTACAGGGTGTAACAAAACAACCTAATAATACTTAAGGTGTTTCAGCCCATCAAACTGAACAACTTTCGCTATTGAGCCAACATTAAAAGCGCGAAAAAAGCTAACTGTGCCTGTTTCATACAAAACTGCATTCGACTCAAATAAATGTAAGGGATAGCAGATTTTTTTTCGTGAATTCGAAATTGGCTCTATAGTGAATGTTGTTCAGTTTGATGGTCTGAAGCACCCCCTTAAGTATTACCAGGGTGTTTTTTCACACCCTGTAATAGTAAGCACGTTGATCAGAAAATAATGATACATGTGCAATATCACACGTTTAAGAAGATGATGTTATTAAATTTTGTGTTCAATTTTCTTCAGCCCATGATACCAAACATAATTATCAAGTCTGCTATTTTTGAACGCTAATTATCAATTATAACTACCAATAGAGAATCAAACTAACTTCTAATTAGTAACACGATCCCCTAGTATCATATTTCCTCTCACATCTTGGCCTTTCTAGTGCCAATAATGTAGGTCAATAAGCATTAACTCATTGACGCTTCGAGATAACATTTCATAGAAGTCTACGTACATACCTTCATGTTTGTAGCGTTCCATGGAATTGTTCTGCGAATAAAAATTTTGTTAGGTACTTTAAGGAACAATAATTATTGCCTGTTTAAAATTTTCGTTCATGCATGTACGTATGTATTGTGTCCCTATTTATTTTTTATATTTATCGACAATATTAGAAGTCAAAGTGTACTGTGTCAAAGTCGAGGCTGTACTCTTCTACCGCACGCAATATTACATAAGCAATAAGCATGACTCATTCCCTTCTACTTTTTATCGTATGGGGAGCAAGCCCTGGTGTCAAAGGGTTTATCAGACCGCCTTACGGCCTCTGACGTGGTTTTTATGTAACGACTACTACCTCCTCCTCCTTTCGAGGTAGTAGTCGGGACCAACGGCTTAACGTGCCACCCGTAGCTCGGAATAATCTTTCTTTTCAGACAATCAGATGTTTCAGCCTGCAATATCCTAACCATCTGGGGAAAAACGCACAAAGTAACATATCACTAGGTGTGCATCGAACTCACGACCTCCGTGTCAAGAGCCCACGGAGGTACACTCATTCAGTTTGTGCGAGGTGTAAAATAGAAACTTAGAGCGAGTAGAGTAAATGCGAGCTCGACTTTTCTCCTCAATCCGATTCGGTTAGAGACAGAGCTTTTTACATACAAAACATGTGCAAAGTAACCGAGCAAAAGCTATAAGATCGAGCGAAGCAAGCTCTAAATTTTTAAGACCACTTCTTAGATGTGGTCAGAAGTCTTTAGGATTATGTGTGGGTACATTAATTAAAACAGAAACTTAGAACCAGCGAAGCGAGCTCAACTTTTCTCTGATCTACGAATTGGTTACAGTATAGAAAGAGCTCAATCGATCTATATTTTTCCCGAATTTGCCACCCCTAGTAAAGTGCCGCCCGGAGTTTTACAATCGGGAAATTTCATATGATTTTCCGCATAACTACTTCCAATGCGGAATCGCAATCCATAGGAGAGAGGAAGTAATTTCTCCAGGATTGTTATTCGTTAAGCCAGCTTACCATGTTGCTTGAAAACACTCAGATATTAAGTGTCTACTAACTTACCTCCAACAATTCCCACTGGCCCTATGTGGTGGACAGTGTTGGGCAAAATGTAATTAATCACCAATAACATTTTGTAATTACTCAAATAACTTTTTTGGTTGCGATTACAAATGGATGCTTTTCGAAAGAAGAAAGAATGCTATCTTTTGTAACATAAATTAATAATGAGTACCTGACTACCTTTAATATAAAAAACATACTTACATTTATAATCGTAACCATAAACATTAATTAATAAATGGCAATTAACAATTAAGTACAAAATGTAACAAGTAATTAAGGTGGATGCAGAGTTGTCAATTTCATACAAAACTTGAACACTATGGAAAAATAGCTTAGAAAATCTAAATTGCGCGTATCAAATAGCATTTACAATTTATAATACAATTACGAAGATATATTTTGTATGAATAATTTCAAAGCTTGATATCTTCGTTAATTATATTATAAATTTGAAATATTATTTGATACGCGTAATCCAGATTTTCTAAGCTATTTTTCCATAGTGTTCTACGACAAAGTTTTGTATGAACGGAAACCACCTTAAGTACATTTTTTTAAACACTGGTGGTGGAGTAATTACCCACACCCTCTCATTCGCTATTCCTGAGTGGAAGTATGTGCATTGAAATGAATGTAATGATACGTTAGTAAACACAAGCTTCCTATGCTGGTTATTTAATAGCTATAACTCTTTGTGGTCAGAACCATTTTACGAAAACATTTAACAACAGTTAACACATCAATCCTGTGAACCTAAACCGCAGTAGAAAAATGGTTCGCGCATGCCCCAGTGAAATTTATAAAACCGTATTTACTAGCAGACATTACCACTTGATGGGATCATATATATAATATTTTATAATAAAATAAATGGTCGAATTAATATTTTTAACCTTAACAAAAAAGCTAAGAAAAAAAAACTCTGATTGGTTTCTAAATTTATATTAGACTATGAGGAAACAGAGAAACTGCTTGATAGGCAGAATCTAAACTATTATAAAAATTTTACTGAAGTGTGTATGTACATTGAAGATATTTACAAAAAAAAAGATTACGATATGTTTTTAGGTATCCCTGACTCGAAATCAACCTTTTTTAGAAATTTTGTCTGTCTATTTGTCTGTTTGTTTGTGTGTTTGTTTGTTTGTTCGCGCATCACGCAAAAACTACTGAATCGATTTTGATGAAACTTTTTTTGTTTAATAGCTTATGATCTGACTTAAAATCTTGTATTTAATATGTGCGGACGAAGTCGCGGGTAAACACTAGTATGGAACTAAAAACTGAAATATATATACGTCCCACACACGCACACACGCACACTCACACACTTATACCTACCTACGTACATCCTCCACAAGCCAATCAATCCCCATGATACGACAAATAAATTAGAGCCTGCTTCTTCGGTTCTAAAGTCTCCCGAAATTCCAATATTAATTACTTAAACTTTAATGATCAAAGTTTAGCGATTAAACCTATTTTCCTATTAGCGTACTCGTAGTTTTAGATGCATGGAACTTTCGAAAGCTTATTAAAAGGCCTTATTAGGTAAACGTGTTTACTTTCTAAAGGTAAGATGATAATAATATAGAAAAGAAAATGAACAATACTAACTACACAATAAATTATCACAAAATATTCCGAATATAGTACCGAAACTCTGTCTAGTCTGACAGGGAGTGAGCCCTTTCCCACTTGTAATGGACAGTAGGTACAATACAAATGTCTCGAAATTGAAGCATGCGGGTGCAATAAACAGGCACATCGCAAAAATTTCTCGTAAAATGCTTCAAAACCTAAGAAGTCTTTATGAATAATTAATTAAGACAACTCATAAAAATTCTAACGTAATGAGACGAGGCGAACCGCCACCGCCAGCCGTGAAAACTTTACGAAAACGCCGTATAAATTACGATTACTGAATAATTTCTAAGATTCAGACGCAAAGGTAAACTTCCAATGTTTTAGAGGTTTTTCAAATTCTATGTATAAAAAGTTATGTAGGGTATTTATTACTGCGTGCTCTACTGGAAACATAGGTAATTACTATTGTTATAAGAAGTGTTTGTGGCGAGTGGGATTTGAAGCCGCTACCTATGTACCGCTACCTACATATCAAATAACACATGTTTCTGAACACGCAGATTTTCCCTACGAAGTCATTCTAAAACAGTGTAGGTACTATTTCGAAGAGGTCATAGCTCGCGACGTTTAATTTATGTTAACATAAATATGATCACTCAGTTGCAGAAACGTTCATTAAAGTTAATCGTCCATTAAATCTTTTGCTGTCACTTTTTGTCTTTTTGACGTAGTAAAAGCTAGAGATTTAATGGATTTCTGCAACTGAGTGTCAGAGTCCCCGGAGTGCGAATGTGGAGCTCTGGAGCAAACCGTGAGCACATCGTGGAGGACTGTCCAAAGAGAAGATTTAAGGGGGGTCTAAGGATATTTGGAGGTTAACGCCGGAAGCTAGGGTGTGGCTCCAAAATTTAGATGTTAATTTGTTAGATTCAAAGAGGAGGATATAAAGCCATACTAAAATAAATCCGTTCAGCCTTATGCATGATTATGTCACTCATGTTTTTAACGTAACGTAAGTAGGATACAAATATTATTTGGGTAGAATGTAACTACTAACTAGATTCTGTTACAGAACGTGTTAATAAGTTAGTTATAGCCTGTAGAATCCCACTGCAGGGCAGAGGCCTCCTCTCACGAATAAGGGTGAGAGGGAGTGGGCCATACTCCACCACGCGGACCCAGTGCGTGTTGGTGGAGGCAAGTTAATAGACCACTATAGTGGTCAACTTGCTGTCAGAGAATTTTCAAGCCGACTTAATAGGCCTCTGACCTGGCTTAACGAATAGTTACAACGTCATCTGACGGAACTATCCGAGACCAACTGCTTAACGTGCCTTCCGAAGGACGGAAACGCTCGAGATGAAATACCACTAAACGGTATCCAAAGACTGACCGGACATGACAGAATATGTTATTAAAAAATTGAAATTACGGTTTTATAATTTTACTTTAATTTGTAGGATCAATAATATTACCTAAATATAGTGTGGAATGCTTCTTTTCACGACTATAGCTAAAATTTATACAATCAGAAGAGAACACAACATAAATTCTAAGACTACAAAATATATACTGAAAGTAATTTAAGGAAATAATGGAATAAAAAGCACAAAAGAACTTCCAGCTTTGAACACAACCGACCGAACCTCATCCCATGAACTCTGGTTACAGCATCTACAGAGATATTTTGTTTCATCTTGTTTTTTTAGCCTTTCGTAAGGTTTTTTACGAAAGAGGATACTTTTACAAGTAGTTGGTAAAAAGTTTTGAAGAAAAATATTTATTTTCATACCCTAACAAAACAAACACAGATTAATTTGACCTTGACATTGGCAGAATAAATAAAAAAAATTGTGCCCTACATTGGGACGTATACAGGGTCCAACTTAATATGCTGACACTTTTTTAAGAGGATGATCAGACCATCAAACTGAACAACTTTCTCTATGTGACCAACATCGAAATCGCGAAAAAAATATCAGCTGATCCATACAAAACTGCAAACATACTCGCGCCAAATGTATGGGAAAGCTGTTTTTTTTTTTCGCGATTTTGATGTTGGTCCCATAGAGAAAGTTGATGGTCTGAACATCCCCTTAAAAAAGTGTCAGCATATTAAGAAGGACCCTGTATAGGCGGATGATGATGATCATTACTACTTTCTCTTTCTGACAGTATAATTCTATTGTGAAACTATTTTTCAGACTGTTCTATTGAAAAAATATGCGTTCAATCTTTCCATATAAACCCAGTCTTGAAATAAAATAAAATAATATCGACGGTCACCATTGACGTAAGAAGGCCAGGAATAATCACTTCTCTTCGTGTAATCTTTTGTGAAAGCTTCTATTGTACAAATACCTGTTCAGTAAGAAATGGATTAGATTTTCATCGTAATGGCTTCAGATAATAAAGGAAACTAGCTCAGATTGTTCCAGTATGTTGTTGCTAAAATATTATTTGAGTTGATGCAGATGACACTTTCACAAACGAAGAATAAACGCTGAGTGATATACAGGGTGTAAGGACAGCTCTCCGAAGACTGAAACTGTAAACTCAGACAATCAAACTGAACAACTTTTTACTAAGGAGGCTACCTCAGGAAACGGGAGAAAAAATCAGCTGCCCCTTACATTGGAGTCAGGTAGGTACATCATTTTTGTATGAAACCGCTCATTTTTTCGCGTTTCCTGAGGTAAGCTCCATTAGTGAAAGTTTGTTCAATTGATGGTCTGACTTCTCCGTTTCAGTCTGCGGAGGGCTGTCCCTTACTTATTACGGTAGAGTTCAATTTATTACATTATTTACCTTATGAGGTTATTCACGATTATCTCATAGTCAATTTAGGGTAAAGGTACAGCAACTGCTAATAATTAGAATAGCGGTCAGATGGCTAAAAGTATGAATGTGTAGGCTAAACTCGACATGTCATGCGCTCTCAAAGTAAGGGTGATCACCATCACACCTATAAACTTTCGCCCTTAGTCGGGTGATAAAGATAACCGAGGACAATATACATCTTTTTGGTCAACTCCTGTCGTGCACTCACCGAATCGACTTACAGAATACGGTCAAATTGTCATATAAATAAATATAATAGACGCATTTTGCAATCACAATAGGAAACACACGCTATTGTAAAATACGTTCTCAATCACATGGTTACATTGTGAAAAAGGCGAGCGCCATATTGCAATTTATAGCAATTTTGTGCTTTGCAATCGAATACGCCAGTGTTGTATGGTACAAAAGCTAGCTGTTAGAAAGGGAAACAGATCCGAAATAAGGGTTATATTTATAGAGACCTTCTTAATAATGCTGACGTTTTTTATGGGGATGACCAGACCATCAAACTAAAGGAATTTTTCCATGGGATCAAGGTCGAAATTGCAAAAAAAACCAGCTGTTAAATATAAAACTGCAATATTACTCAAGAAGCGCTCGTTGGCGTAGTGGAGCTTCGGTATTGGAAACGATCACCGAAGTTAAGCAACGTCAGGTCTGGTCAGTCTTTGGGTGGGTGACCTTTAGTGGTATTTCATCTCGAGCGTTTCCGTGCTTCGGAAGGCACGTTAAGCAGTTGGTCTCGGATAGTTCCGTCAGATGGCGTTGTAACTATTCGTTAAGCCAGGTCAGAGGCCTATTAAGGCGGCTTGAAAATTCTCTGACAGCAAGTTGACCACTAACTTGCGTCCACCAACACGCACTGGGCCCGCGTGGTGGAGTATGGCCCGCTCCCTCTCACCCTTATTCGTGAGAGGAGGCCTTTGCCCTGCAGTGGGATTCTAGAGGCATAACTTACTTTTTATTACTCAACCAGTCGTGCGTGGCTAGTATGTACAGTCAGCAGCAAAGAGATGTATGCACTTTTACTACGTCGTAGTATAAAGATGTATCCACTTTAGTACTACGCGTAGTACTAAAGTGTATACATCTTTTGCATGAGGAGGCATACATCTTTTTGCTGCTGACTGTACCTACAATGCAATCGCAAAGGAGACGAATTTGGTTCGACCACGTTGTAAAGCCAGCAGAAAAAGTTGATGAATATTTCTCACTTTTATTTATATGACAAAATGGATCAGAAATATTCATCAACTTTTGATGCTGACCGTACTAATCAAGTCAACCGAAGCTCTTTGTCGCTTCCCATTCTGCAATACGTTTATGAACTCATAAAACAGTAGGTACCTATAAATACACCCTTGACCCCTACTTTGCGTGTTTTTGTTACGGGCATGTGATTTTATTGCCATTCGGCATTCGCTGGTATGTACTAGAGTTTACCAGTGCCGGATTACCGTATGGCAAAACAAGGCAACTTCGTTTGGACCTCGCACTCCTACAAGCTAGAGTCCCGATGCTAGAAAAGCAATAATGGAGGAAGACATACGATAGTGAATTTTATTAATGTTATTTTAATGCCTTATTTGATTATAGACACGAATAACAAAGCCGTATAAAAAATCATTGTTATTATTCTCTTAACACTATAGGACAGCGAATGAGACAAAATAAAACTTATTGTTATCAGGTCAATATATTAGGTTTACTGTCCATGAAAGTGTTAAGGTGCAATTGTGACAGTTTTTGTGTGAGATATACATAGTTTGAATCAACTATTTGTAAAACTTTACCAGAAGTATGTCTGTAGATTGAAAATATTTCCAAAAAAAAATTACGATATGGTTTTTAGGTGTCCTTGACTCCAAACAATCAATTTTTTGATTTTTGCTCTGGCATCACGCACTCTACCGAAAACGAATGGACCGAATTTAGCTTCGAAGCTTATGAATAAACTTAAAATCTGATATATCATTTATCTCGCTACGATGATTGGAACCCGTGTTAATTATAATGCTCTATTAATTATTATTGTTAGGTTTTTAGTTGGGGCTTCAATGCTCTTTTATTATTAAGTAAATTTAGTCATTTAGAAACAAAACTAGGTAGTTGAGATGGGGTGACAAGAGTTTAATAACCCAGGGGTCCCTAAGGGCCTTAAGGTGTATCCGTCGTGGACCACTCTCCTCTCACTCACACTCCATACTAATCGATGAGAAAGAGCGCGTGGCTCCGGTCAGAATTTTGCTGTTTTCTTTGAAAAATTCGATGATTTTTTATTAATTTCGAAAAAGTAAAAAAACCACATCATTCTAACTTGTATTGTGAACAATATAGTAAATTTTCATTTTGTTCCGATTAAAAATGTAAGAGTAAAATGGTTACAACTGGAAAAAAAGGGGTGACTTTAGAGTCCCTTTTCTTCGGTTTTATTCATTAAAATCGATTTCTAGAAAAACCACATCACTTCTCATATCCTGTAGATGGTTCAGTTTAAATTTCAGCTCAAAAAGTGCCATAGGTAATGAATAAAATGGTTACAAAATTACCCAAAACCGGCAGGTAGCCCCTTAATCCGGCACTGAGTACGACCCGCACGACAATAAAGATGTAGCTAGACTTGCCGGCGTTGATGACTAAAAAACCTTTTTGCGTACAGATTTTTACTAATGTACGAAAAAAAATTACGTTGTGGGTGGATTGTTATTTTGTTTTTGATAAAGGTAGGATTTCATGAATTAAGTAGGCCAGTTTTTGTGATGCTAATTTCTAGATTCAGTATTTATAAGCTGTCTGTCTAGCTACACACAATTGAAAAGAATATGAGATAGGTTGACAGCTTTGTATTCATATCCTTTTATCATCTGTGAGTCCTTTGTTGTACTTACGTTTTAGGGTTGAGACACATTGACAGACCAAAAAACCACGATTAGTTTGGGAACGCGTTCGGCGCCCAAACGACGCCCCGACGGTGTCCCAACATTAAACGTGCTTTTTGTATGGACCCGCCGTCGGTCGCCATCATCGGTCAATGTGTCTCAACCCCAAGGGTGCGTTCACATCTGACAAACGCGCCGCGAATGCGCAGCTCACGAGCCGTTCGCGAGCCGCTCGCGAGCGGATCCCACATGCGAGCAGCCCCTCTTGCATGCCACCGCCGAGAAAACGACTAAAATCGAGACGTTCCTCCATCTTTATTATTTTACGTACGCCAAAAAGAGCGGGCATGACGTTTTTCTCGTTTAAACGCTTTGTCGTGGGTGGCATGCTAGCCGTGCAGGACCCTTATAGGACCAACCAACCGTACAATACCCTATTTAATGCAAATAAATGTTTCTATTTCTATTTAGAAGGTTGCAATGCTGTCAACCTATCTCTTTTGTTATTTATATGATTGATTAATAATTAACATTATGTTACAACCATTTTGTGCCATTTCATAACAAAGTAAAGATTGAATATTGAAAGTAAAGCTCCGGTTTTGCAAGTCGCGGGTTCAATTCCCGTTAGAGACTAAATTTTTCAATCTTACATTTGTTTTGAATAATCTTAGGTAAAATTTCTCTTTCTACGCTAAAGCATAATTTTATTGTTGTTTCAGAAACGGCATGGCATGAGCGGTCGGGTGGGCGCGACATGCGGCGCGCGCCGCTCGCGCAGCCCGCCGTCGTCGCTCTCGCGTTCTCACTGCTGCTGCGTCTCGTTCACGCCGGTGTGTATCCACCTTAAAGAAGTTTATTCCGAAAGCGCTACTGTGCACTGCATACAAACGAAGTCTGGTGATATTTTCAGTACTTACCAATTAAAGTCAATTACATTTTTCAGAAACAATTTAGAAACTAATGTCTATGCTTTTGTATGAAGTCAGATTTACGTTAAAACATACAGTTTTAATGCTAGGATTAATTTATGATTTGTATGGAAATCTTTGAGGCACTGTAACTTTAAAACTATATATTTTTACGGAAATCTATACAAGCGTTGAGATCAGTTTCTAGATTGTTTCTGGAAAATCATATTGACTTTAATTGGTTAGTATTCAAAATATCGCCCGACTTCGTTTGTATGGAACGCGCTCCGAATTATATTCCCGCGACACGTTCCACGCCTACTTTGCACTTGTCGAAGCGCGAGCTGGCAATCGCTGCTACTTTGGTGTGAATTGAGCCTTAGGCAATTTACATTGAATGAGTTACACTTAGAGTGAGACGTAGTTTAATACCGTACCTAAATGGTCCTAAAAGTACCTACTCTTGCGGCCTTAAACTCCCTATGTTGTATACCAAAACTAACTATTATTATAGAGTTCTTTTCACTTAACGTTTTCAGCGTCTCACGTAGGCGACTTGACGCTTGACGATGAAAACCACGTGGAAAAAGGCTCTTAGAGAAATTGCCTAAGCTGGTTCCGTTCGCGGTGGACTTCGTGCTTTACGATTATAATCCACCTAACCTTTTGACCCCCAGACTTCCGGAAACCGTAAATACTTAATCGAGAAATTAGATTTCATAATGATTAATAATTATTATTTATGTAGCATGTTATTGTATGATTGATGAGGGTTAAATAGCTTCAAGGACACTTTTTATGTTATTCTGTATAATATTCTTATGCTTAGAGGTGCTCTGTTTAAATTACACTTGTTTTTATTCGTTGCGAAAATGGCATAAACGCATTTCGTATACGAATTAGAATTTGTGGAATTCAAAAAGAGTAAATTTACTCCTGGTTTTGAAAAGGAAAAGATTTTCAAGGATAGCTAAACGACTCTGAGAAAGCCACCATAGTTATCATCATCATCTCCCTAGGCCTCGCCATCTGATACAGATGACTGAGGCAATGTTACAGGAGAAGCACTATTTTTAATATGTATGAAAATGTTCTTCGAATCAGTTTACTCATTGTTCTATTGTCGTTTCTGCAGACGACGACGGTGCCGCTCTCATATGGCCATAAGAAACAGTGTTTCTCTGAGGACACTATTTTTTTAAATCGTTTGCAATTTTAGAAGAATAGGCCTACGAGATGATGAAGTAAGTATTCGTAAAAAGGCTTTAGAAATATGGCGTATAAAAAATCATCATCATCATCATCAGCCTATATACGTCCCACTGTAGGGCACAGGCCTACCCTCTAGGAGGGTGTTTGGGCGTTAGTCCACCACGCGTGCCCAATGCGGATTGGTAGACTTCACATATGCATCAGAATTTCTTATACTGCATCAGGTTTACTCACGATGTTTTCCTTCACCGTTTGAGACCAGTATAAGTTAGAAAAACTCATTGGTACGTGGCATGTTGTCAGTACGGATTCGAACCCGGACCTCATGATTGAGAGTCCATACCTCTCCGCAACGCACCACCGAGCTCTTACCGAGCTCGTATAGAAATAAAAATACCAAACACCCACCATCAAACCTCACCCACATCTAATAATAGGTACATTATAGTAGATTACACACCGAGGACAGGAAAGTAAGAAAGGTCTCAGAACTCATGTAATCAAAAACATGTGATCTGAGGCTTTCTTATTTACTGTCCGAGTTTAGTATACTATTTTTCTCCTCGACAGAGGTGGAAAGCGACAACTTTGTTTAGCGCAGCGGGACGACAATTGACGCTTTCCGTCCGGAGGGGAGAAAATTAATATAATATACGACACCCACCACCAAACATTCAAGTTTTGATCTTTCACACCAAAAATGCTCAGCGAAGAAAAGCTGCTGTTATTACTGCCTCATTATTAGCTTAAGTACATCATTATCACTGAATCAAAAGCTTAGTAATAAATAGCTTTATAAGCAGCTATTAATTAAGTTGCTGTTGCTTACAGAAGGTTCTATACGAGGTCAGTTAATTGTGCATAATGGAACAGTTCCTTACTTAATAAACGTAACTAGTGGTTTGTTTACTTTTGTTCTAGTTAGCATTGTAGTTGTTGTGAAGTTTTTGACCACTAATCTTATTCTCATTTTCATCTCTCTTATTAAATAATCATTTTAACTTCGCTCACTCTGTCCTCCGTGGTCTAATAGTTAAGAGCATTGGGCTCATGACCTGACTTGAACAATGAAAAATAACAATTTTGCAGTTGGGTATCGAATGGGTGCGTTTGGCCATGTATCTGGTAAATAAATAAATACAATACAATACTAAACTACGGAAAATAAATTTGTACTTAGTTGTATTTTTTACTAAAAACAAAGTGACTTGTACGAGTAAAGCTTACAAAATAGCTTTACAAAAATCTACTTTGACACTTTGTTACTTTAGTTTAGCAATTTCCTAAGTAAAATGCCATGTTCACCTATTTCTACTATATTTCACTAACTTCCCTTGAGAATGTCAACTCATCTCGGAATGTATGTGAAGCTAAGGTACATTTTAATACTAGATGTGAACTAACACAGTTTTCTCCTTTCGATTCGATATTGGTTTATTTTACCATTTTATTGAATAAATCAGGAGTAAATTTATCTCTCCTTTATACTGGTACAAAGATCCCATTATTTCTATCATCTTAGACTTTTATTGCTGGATATAGGACTCCCGCAAAGATCGCCACAACGACCGGACCTGTGCTACCCTCATCCAACAAATTCCCGTCTTTAACAGGTCGTCCTATCTTAATAAGTTTAAAGATTTTTAGGCGATGATCAGACTATTAAACTACAAACAACTTTTTTATGGGACTTACAGAAATCTCGAAAAAATAACTGCTCCATATAAAACTGCAAACCTACTCGACCTAAATGTATGCTGCTGTATAGTAGTTCTTCTTACTGAAGGGATGAAAAAAAAAAACAGAATAAATCGCTACTTATTATCCCGCACAAGTTGTAAAAGTCGACTAGAGATGGGCAATAGTATTCCAAATTGCACGCAATAAGCTGGCTGGGGATATTCATGACACCTTCAAGAATGTGTGCCATAAGTGACTTTGATGTCCGCTTTGATGTAGGTACACCAAAACCTCTCCCCATGCTCTCCTCATTAGGGATAATGAGAATATAGGGTTGGTTTTTTGGAAGGAGCGATAAGGGCAGGTTCCTTAACCGTTGTAGCTACAGGAAAACGTTGTATATGCGTTCGTTGGAGACATCAATTAACTTTTTGAGAAATTTTGACTGTCAGAGATTCTGAAAAAAAAAACAAGAACATGGGCAATTTAAGCAAAAACGTGTTTTGATGCCAATGGATCCTGTTTTTATTAACATTGAAATGGGTGACAGGCGAGATTTTATTCTAGGTGTGTATGCGTGGGTATATTATTTGCTAATATTCCGATCACATGCGAATTTATTACCCTTACATTAATTCATACATATACTAAGGCTATTATCGCACTGGGGTAGGCAGAGACAACGGCTTGCCACACGCTACGATTCTGACATACCTACCTCTCTTGCCTCATCCACTTTCATACATATCTTCATGCATTTACGTCGGTTATGGAATAATATATGTATACGGTTTATGAATCTTTATTAATTTCTCATAAGCATAAACAAATTCACTTAGAATATTATATGAACCTATTTTTCTGAGAAAAATAATCTTTACAGACCGACACATAAATCGGTTTCACACACTTCCTGTAAAGGTCATCATTCCCTGACCCTTGTCTGACTGACCTTAGAGATCTAATTTCCTCGCAATTAAATTCACTAGCACCCGTCGATCCCAACTTGGGTATAACTTATTATGTCGTTGTTTTTTTATTCCTAAAATAACACCACTAGTTTTTCGGGGTGTTTCCAGACAAAATTAAATGAAAATATACAACTTTTCCTAAGGAACATGGGTCGAAAAACGACCAAAATTTTTGGACCTCCCATAGAAAATCAATTGGCTGATGCTCACTATTGTTAGGAGGATTTGTTTAGTTTAGTTTAGTTTTTCTTTTTTTTGCTTTCAACAACTTTCAGTATGGGACCAATATCGAAATCGCGAAAAAAATATCAGCTATCCCATACATTTAGCTCGAGTAGATTTGTTTAGTATGGAAAATCCGTTTTATTTACGCGATTTTGTTATTGGTCCCATAGTGAAAGTTTTTCAGTTGGATGGTCTAAACCACCCCCTTGAAAGTTTATATTATTGTAACACCTTGTATAACACAGTAATTAACTAAGTAGTAGTCTGTTGGATCACACTGTAGGGCAAATGCCTAACGAGAGAGAGGTGCGAGAGAGTGGGCCATACTCCACCACATAGGTCTAGTACGGTTGGAGGAGTCAAGAGGCACGAAAATGTTATTCTTATAAAACGTAAGGACTCAGCTTAGTTTGAAAATGTAGTTAGTATTCGGAAAGTAGTTTGGCAGGCTAGGCTTGTAAAGAACCTAACTATAAGTTTTGAAGTTTTAATGATCTAAACTTTCATAAAGTTTTATGTCAAGATTGACAGTCGGAGATACGAAAGCGTCGAAAACAATTGGAACCAGTACTGGCCCAAAACCCTATCGGTATACACGCACACATACATAATTTGTATGGCGCCTCACGCACACCAACCTATGAAAGTCGGCCCCTTTTGTTTTATTCGGTATAACCGTGAGGATCATTCTAGACATAATTCCTTAGAAAAAGTATATTATACTTTTTCTAAGGATCTAAAGTTCAGTTCGCTTTTGCAGTTTTCGGCTATCGTTCGCACCTTTAAAGGCAAACCGTTACTAAACGAAATTTTTCAAGAATTGAGTTATCAATGCCATCTTTCTTATGATACCATAAACTACAAAATGAATTTGACACTTTCCGTTTTCGGAGAGAGATGGCGCTTTTTAGTGCGGTACTAAACTAAAAAAGAGTGAATAAAGATGAATGGCTAAATGCAAAACTGTGTCTAAACAAATTGTTACATGTCCGTTGAGGAATAATGACGGAAGTTTATAGGAATAGTGTGATTATTTGGATAAACACGCCTGCACATCACGTAAAGGGGATTTTGTCTACCCTTTTTAATTGGTAAAGTGTAACATTTTGTTTACTCACAGTTTTCTTTTTACCAAATATGCAATTCACACCTATGGTTTTATCGGTAAAATGTTACATTTAGTATAACTACCCTTTACTTTTATGTTTTGGTATATTTATGCAATTATATTTACCACTAAAGAGTAATGATTGGGTTAGTCACCGTTTTTCTTATCTAGAGAGATAATAATTTTTGGTTAGTTGCAGTTTGCCACTTACATTTTATTTAAGTAGGTACTATTTTTGTAATTAAATATTGACTTGATAATAAAATCGAGTAGTTAATCTTAGTTTAATGGCATTGAGTATCACTTTTATACAAATCGAAAACGAAATAAATATAATTGTTATAGTAGGTAGGTACCTAATTTAGTTTTAGGTGCAGTGTAGGTATTTGAAAATAAAATTTATATTTTTTAATAGGTTTTCATGGTAACAATTAAAAAAAACGTTGATTCAGATAATTTCATTTTATTGGTTCTTCACTTTCGTGGCTGCTATGGAAACAAAAAGTTTTTTAAGAGGATAGTTCTTGCAGCAAGCTCCGTACAAACGAAGTTAAGCCTGACCAGTAGGGCTATTGTGTAAGCTTCCGATTATATCGTTTACAAAATCGATAACGTTTTATGACTGTACTAGCCAATTTTTAAGTAATATTTTGTTTCTGTGATCATCGTGTTCATTATCTGAGATAAATTAACTAAATATTAAGAAGCAAAATCGCCAAGAACTGCCAAAACACCGTGTCGATTTGATACCGATTGAATCGGGTATAGTTACACAATAACCCCCCAGAAATATAAAAAACCTGGTTTGGGGGCGCTGCAATCGACTATAACCTTTAATGTCAGGATTCCTAGTACAAAAATTAGTTCCAATGAATTTCCGCAACATGGCGGGGTTTTTTATTTTTCTGGTCCGGCTTACCTACGATTATATTTTTTACTAACCAATCAAAGGTAGGTAACAAAATTTTTAAACACGATTTATATCTTAATCTCTATGCATGTGGTCAAATTTCCGTTAAAATATAAAGTTGTAACTTTCCACATGCATAGAGATTAAGATCTAAATCGTGTTTAAAAATTTTGTTACCTACCTTTGATTGGTTAGTAGGATAAATTTAAGATTTGTAGGTATGGAAATCTGGAATCTTTGAGCCACTGTAAGTTTGAAACTATACATTTTAAAAACCATAATTAATAATGTTCCAATTAAAAAAATAACTTTTCTGAATTATAATGTAATACAGTAAAGAAATATCTACACTATAACCTCAAAATACGGCTCAAAGAACAACGTACTTAAATTTTATGACGAAAAAGCCGCTCATATTTCTTTATATTTGCTCCTGTGTAAAATTTGATATTTTCGTTTAGTAACGGTTTGTCTTTAAAGGTGCGGTTTGTTAACATTTATAATTAACTCCCACTAAAGAAACTCCCATCCTTAGTTGGCTAATCTTGGTATCCTCTCATTTAGTATCCTTTTCTGGAAGAAAGCTCTTATAGAGTTATTCTTGCATTTTTACATCACGAATTTTGCGTGTTGTGTGAAAGTTCATTTGACACGAAAACTTTCATACAACACGCAAACAAACCACGCGGCTGTCGTGCCGCCCGGCCGTCACCGCAAGATACATCTGGTTGAGTGAATTATCTGTTACGGTTCTAATATTTATTCGACAGATGCATAAAAAAATTGTGTCATCTGTTACGGTAGGGTAGTAACCACAAAGTACTTTATATGTAGCGACACACCTGCCGTATTTGCGCCGTCATCATACATTTTTAGGTTTCCGAAGTCAACAAGAAACCCTTTTAGTTTCGTCAGAGACGCTTAGTACTAGAAAGCTGTTATTAGACTTACTAGGCATGGGTATACATATTAATCACGCCGACAAAGTGGTGAAATAAAATTTTGAAAAATAATTTTTTATGCCTTCGTTTTTTTCATTATGTGGGGTTTCGTTGGATAGTTCTTTTAAAAGTGTTGTGGGTGTAGAAAAATTATTTTTCGATTTAGGGATCTGTTAGCGAAATATATTGTAATCATTTGCGTATTTGATGCTCTAATGAAGATAAATATGCTTACGTTTCCTCTCCTATACAAAAATTTAATATTAACAAGTAAAGTTGGTTACAATGGTTAGTAAATGCATGACAAGATGAAAGACTAACAAGTTGAGAGTTCCTAAAGTATGTTTGACTTATTTTAACTACGCTACATACATAAACCTTTTGTTACGTGCTACGCCGTAGTTCTACGTCTCAACTACGGCGTAGTATGATAATTATCTGTAACGGTTTTTCTCTTGTATCTTTAAATGACCCATTTAGGCACATAATAGGTAATGGTATATAGTTATATGTTTAGGGGTATATTTACTCAACATTTTGCTAGGTATTAAAAATAATAACGTATTAAATGCTGAAAGATTCAAAGAATGAATTGCTTCCATTCGATTTTAATGATCGTTCCGTAGTAAAATAGGAATTTATAAAACTTTGGGAATTAAATTAAGCCGCCATTTTAATCAAAAAGGAAACAAATGGCCATAATTTATTTATTCATCGTTCATTAGGTCCATTGTTTCACGAAAACAGTTGGATAGATGAATGAATTGCGAAAAAAATTCCTGAAATTTTGGCTATGTGCTTTAATTTTGCTTTTCATTATCATCATCATCACTATAAGACAAGCTTTGTCTCACGAAATAGGAGTGAGAATAAGAGTGAGCCGGTCACACAAACCCATGCTGGCTCAGAGCTTATTAGTAGAGAGGACCAAAACGCTTGACCTAAGGGTTGAGACCACAGACAATTATAAGAGGGGTTAGAAATGCAAAGAAGAGGGGTTAGAAATGCAAAGAATTAATACAAGAAATAAAAATAAATTAGTGTTCCCACATTTTCGACTCAGTAAGGTCAACACATCTTTCATGGGGCACTGTAATATACGCTATTATAATAAGATACCAGAGGATATTCTAAACTTGCCAGACAAAAAGTTTAAATCCCATGTTAAACAAGTCCTCTGTAAAAAAGGTTACTATAAACTCGATGATTATTTGAATGACCAAAATGTCTGGTCTTGACAATGTTACACTATGCTATTCAATATTTGTACTTTGTATATTTTGTTTTGTTTAAAGAAGTGTGTTGTAGAGTTTCTGGCCGCATCTTCTCTACAACGGAACACCTTCCGAAGCGGTGGTAGAATCAAAAATGACGTCAGAAAGTTATCTATGTGATATTATTTTATATAAAAAATTTGAGTTTGTATTTGAGTTTGAGCGCTTTTGCTTCGGAGACGGCTGCGGCTGTCGCCACTTAGTCTTCCCGCTCACGCTGCTACAACTACTCATGCCTTCTCGCTCGCACCACGCTTTATGTGTTATGCAAATTATTGCATAACCGTGTGGCACGTGTTCCACGCCTACTTTGCACTTCTAACCCCTCTTATAATGTTCTGTGTTTGAGACACATCTACCGACGGCAACCGACGGCCGGCCCATACAAAAATGTCTGGGCCAGCCTGTTTTTGTATGGCTGGCCCGGTCACCGTAGGTAGATATTTCTCAACCCTAATGCTTAAAGTCTGACCACATAAGGGTTGTACCCCTCATTGGATGTGCGATAGAGCTTTGGATATTTTATCTCATGTGGAAATGACGTCCACAGCAGGACTGTGCCAAATGTCAAATAAACCGCCATATAGTATATCCGCTATAATTCAATCGTCTAGCTATTGTAGTTTAAAGGATACCCTTTATAGTAAGGACCGACAGATGGACGGATTGATGGACAGCGCATTGGTTCCCGTTGGCACCCTTTGGGTTCAGAACCTTAAAAACAACATTGCACTCCCATATAGCACAGAATAGTAATAATAATATAATAATAACAATAATTTATTTTTCACCTCACAAGCTCGGAAAGATTCTGTTTATCATTCGAAATCTGAGTGCAAAAGTGTATTTTATCCGCTAGCGTGGAAAGAGTTTTTGAAATTCGAATCTGTCTATTCAATGTTATTATATACCGCCAATCCACAGAAAATGCTTAATAACTATTTCATGACACTGGCCAGCACGAAAATAAAAACTTTTTCACCTCACAAGCTCGGAAAGATTCTGTTTATCGTTCGAAATCTGAGTGCAAAAGTGTATTTTATTCGCTAGCGTGCAAAGAGTTTTTGAAATTCGAATTTGTCTATTTAATATTTTTGTATACCGCCAATGCACTAAAATGCTTAATAACTATTTCATGACACTGGCCAGCACGAAAATAAAAACTTTTTGAAATGTTCTTTTTAGCAATTCACTTTTTTTCCTCGCTGTTGTGAGGTGAAAAATTGTGTGTTTCGCTCGGCTGCAAAGTTATTCTGCGTCTCGTACCTTTGAAACCTTCGCTAAGCGCTCAGGATTCTATTCAATCCTAGAGTCCTTCGCTTGCTCAGGTTTCAATAAAAGTACTCGCGCCAAAAAGCAACTTTGCAGCCTAGCATAACAAATAACTATATTTTCTCCAAAAATTGTTAAATACTAGTACACATAGATACATGAATAATACACGCATTTTTATACAAACAACAATAAAATGTAGTATCGAAATTGTTAATTTCTTTATTCGTAGATCGAAATGTAGATGACGTTATATGCAAATCGCGGTTTTCAACCCTACACGCAATTTCATAGACAGTTTTCACAAAGTGTGCATGTACGCCATTTCGAAATTCAAACTCGTTTGGATGTATTATTCGTATCACAGTATAGTTGACGATGATGCTGATTCTGATAGAAAAAAAGTTTCGTGATGCTGATAGGAATTACTAGTTAATTTTTTATTAAAGTTCTAATACATTTTCTTCCATTCATCGTTCTTAGCCGTCTTTTCAGCACTCACTCCTTTCTAAGACATGTCATCTTTGTAATGCTTGAGTCAATATGTTTCAATATTAATATACATTATACACCGTGAAATTGGGGTCGGTTTGATGCCGGAACAGGGTGCTTCAGATCACAAAACTGAAAAACTTCTACCATGGGAATGGGACCAACATTGGGACTTTGAAAATTGCGAAAAAAGAAATCAGATGTTTCATACTAAAACTGCAATCCCACTCGACCCAAATGTATGGGACAGCAGATTTTTTCGCGATTTCGGTTCAGTTTGTAGATATATCCCGCTTAGTTAATAACTATTATAAGTATATAGTACTCTGTGGTATAACGTAATTATTATTCTAATTATTTGTAACATAATCTTTTTTAACTTGAACACTCTTTGGTTTTACTTTTCATGTTCTTGTCTGATTAAATTATAATAACGTTAACATCGCGGTTTATACTACCTTAAATTATAATTTCTGTTGTTTTCTTAGCGTGTATTTCAGACTCTTTGAGTTTTTGAATTTTCTAAAGTTCTTTAATATTCTAGCTAACGAAAAACGAAACTGGAACTTGGTTGTACTTAAAAATACTATGTGATAAACATAACATAATTGCTCACGACTATATTCCACAAAGATTTAGTCGGAGATATTATAAATAGGAGAGAGATAATTCTTAATAGGACAGGTAGTGAGCAGAGGCCGTCGCCACTTTTAATGGACTGAGGATTCAATACATCATTAGGCTATTATAGTCTACTGCTGAACATGTGCCTCTCCCAAGGTGGAAACACTAATCCCAGGAATGGGGTGGTCCATAAGTCCATAACAAGTCGGAACCACACAAAAAAATAATTTAAATGTATTTCTCAACTGCACTGCGCTGTTTTTTGTTTAATGCTATCACGATCCCGCCTTCATCCACCGGCAGCGCAGTTCTGTTGTAGAGGCTGTGGGCGCGTGTGTGGTTCTTGTATACGATGATGATGATGACGATTTTTCAACTTCAACCTTTGTTGCAGGTTCAATGGGCGCCGGTGTGCCGGAGAACATAACCGTTACGTTCCTAAATCCGACCACGGTGAGGGTATCGTGGTCCACCACGGCGGAACTCGTAGAAAAGTATGACGTCACATACAAGCCATCAGATGCAAGGTAAGATTGCGACTGCATTTGTTTTCTTATCTCTGTGCTTTCTTCACTGTTCTTTAACTCTGTTTAGATTACATAATATGTTAGATACAACATAAATAATATAGAACAAAACACGCTTGTCTATACAGGGTGTAAGGCAGTGGCGGATACAGAAAAAATTCAAGGGGGGGGGGCGCTAAAGATATGTAGAGCTTGATTTTATCGTAATAAAAACAAGTCACATGCAAAGTTTAAGAATATATAGGAAATAGCGTAATAATGAACTCGCAATTAGAGAGATCTCGAAGGAGAATGTTGGCTTTGGCAGCCGTTGTTCTATCCCGTGCGCATACATGGTCAGGGGCGGCAATACGGCCGGCCCCGAAAGAGGGCCCCATCTATATCTGCCACTGTGTAGGGACAGGAATTAATCACATACTCTACCCAGCAAACTGAATAACTTTCACTATGGAAGCGAACCTGTCAGAACAGCAAAAAAATTGCTGTCTCATACATTTGAGTCGAGTAGGCGCTGCAGTTTAGTATGGAACAGCTCTTTTTTTTTCTGACTGGTTTGCTCCGATAGTAAAAATTGATTGATGGGTAGAGTATGTGGTTTAAAGGTTAATTATATTTTTCCTTACGCCCTGTATAAGGCGTGCTTTGACGTTGATTTGCACGGGCCACTCGCGATAGCTATAAATGTTCCGGCCACTAATTTAAACGTGTCGCCCACAAACATAGATCTAATTAACGCAAGTGTATTTCATTCACGCGCTACTTAGCATACACTTAGCAATATAGAATAGATAGTGTACAGGACGTTTTAACAACATAAAACCCTAGCAATATTAACGGGGCGGTTTAAACCATCGAATTGAACAACTTTTACAATGAGCCAACGACGAACTAAAAAAAGTTGGCTACATATAGTGAAAGTTGTTCAGTTTGATGGTCTTAACTACCCAATAAAATATTGCTAAGGTCTTTTTTTATACCCTGTACAATGAGTGCTTTGACGTCGTGTTTTCCACTCGCCACAATCGATAGCCACAAGTGGTCCAGCCACTTCATTTTAGCGTGTCGTCCACCGACTTAGATCTAAATTGATAACGCAAGTGTATCTATTCTATCCATTGACGTAGAATACTATGGACGCTGGGTCTAGTACACAATTCTCGAAAAAAGTGTCCGAGACTAACCTACACAAACCTAAGAACGTGTATAGTAATATAAAAAAAAAAGTAAGTTATAGCCTGTAGAATCCCACTGCAGGGCAAAGGCCTCCTCTCACGAATAAGGGTGAGAGGGAGTGGGCCATACTCCACCACGCGGGCCCAGGGCGTGTTGGTGGAGGTGGTATAGTAATATAATCATTGAAAATGCTCAAATTCTTTTTCATTTTGCTTTCGTAGTTTTTATCCCATCGCGGCAAGGCGTGCACCGCGCGCGCTTGCGGATCGTTCAAACAAAGATAATAATTAGGTATCTTTATTATACGTTTTAGGCCTCTTTTGGTATGTGGTGTCACCTCATTTATTTTATTTTATTTTATTATTTTATTTTATTACATTTGGGGAGCTTACAGCTATAAAACAAATAATTCACAAATTTGTATGCGGTGACAAACAATCTCTTTTTTAGTTTCCACGTTTCTAAAAGACGTTTTTACTGACCGATTGTCACGCTATATTCATATAAGTTAAAAAACGTATGTGAACACTCGATTGCATTATAAATATTGTAAACTTAATGCGTTACAATTTATGAGGATGCTTTAGACTAACAAACTGAACAACTTTTAGTAAGGGACCAATAATGAAATCGTGAAAAAAATATCAGTTGTTCCATACATTTGCGTTGAGTCGCCACTGACGTTTTCTATGAAAAAGCATTTTTTTTTCGCTATTTCAATTTTGGTCCCATAGTGAAAGTTCTTCAGTTTGATGGTCTGAAGCAACTGTTTAAGTATGTAACGCAGTTAACACCATGTATACTTGGATACCGTTGTGTTGTTGATGAATAATGGAGTGGTAGACGACTAGTGGCTGCCATCCGTGGCCCGTGTGCCATAGCCCTTATGTTAAAATGTTAAATTTGTTGATAGTTGTTCTAGTGTTAATAAACCATGCTTACGCAAAACACAACAGCTTAAGAAAATCAAAGCTTTTTTAGATACAAATTGTCATAAGGGCCTCGTAATATGTTTTACTACGCCGTAGTTGAGACGTAAAACTATGGCGTAGCACGTAGCAAAAAGTTTAATTGTTTTTCACGGTTGGACGAAATAAGACTTGAATTTGGTACCGTGAATGCAATGATGATACGGTAAAAATTTAGGTGTTTATAAATAACTGTTAGATAGAAGAAGAATGATTAAATAAATTACAAAAAAAAAAGTAAAAATAAAAAAAAAATCACAATCTTATTAAGTAAAGGGATACGCACTTATCAATAAAATAAAATCACAATCTTATTAAAGGGTACGCTCTTGTCTGTGTGGTTTATGTCAGTTACTTTCACAGTACGCAGATGGTTGGTGATCTTCATTAAATAAATAAATATCTTGGACATTGACGAATTACATTTATAGTATCTACCAGAATCTAGCCCCGTGGCCGGGCTCCGGCCTCGAATTATGATAACGAGACATCAATTAGATTACTTTTCAACACACTTGGTCATAAAAAGGCTCTAATTTCAACGCAATTAGGCCTAGAATTAGGCACACAATGACACCTGTAATCAAAATGTGACTTTTTCATTAATATTATTCACTAGTAAGTTATAGGGTTTTCATTACTATTATTTATAAGTGCGTTATAGGTTTTTTTAATTGTTTGAGTTGTACTGTTCTTAAAAAAGTTTCGAAAAAGAAACGATCGTGTTCGCAGTAGTACAAAACAAACTCTTTATCTACAAATTAAAATTATTTTTTTAAATTACTTTCTTCACAAGTGTGTTGAAAACCGTCGTTGATACACGTGTGTATTGATGATTGTCGTCCTCGGCTCTCTTAAGTATCCAGTACATAGATACAAACAGCCTTGACTTGGGTCCTAATATTCACATTCATCATTCAGAAAGATTTGTACCATACGGGATTCTCGGCACAGAAGGCAAGGAAAAAACGTAAAACCAAAAAAATTTTAAAAGCATTTTTCAATGTTGATATTACAACATTATCCAACTCTATAACAATTATCGAATCATTCGATTATACATTTCTCATTTATAACAAGGGAATTTCGCAAAAGTGAGTAATTGTATTTCAGTCAAAGCTGAAGCTTCGGGCTAGCAGCAAATGAGACAAAGCGTTTCAGTTTATTTGCCTATTAAACAGTGTATTGTAAAATAATTAACAATTTGATATGAACAATGCATATCCCCGATGGATTGAGTGGATTTATACAATACAGTGCTTAATTGTTTCGTACAATATAATTATATTTGTACAGAAAACAATGTTAACAATTATTAGGATTTAAGGCCTGCGCTCATTGCAGCGATAATATCGAGCGATATTATCGCTGCGATTTTGCGATAATTGTTCTCAGTACATTTTGTATGGAGACGCGCTCGATCCCACACACTGCCGCGATATTATCGCAACCTGACGCAATCTCTTTCTACTACATTCAGTAGTGAAGGACGCATGCGTGACGCGAATCGCGGAATCGCTGCAGTGTGTAAGGTGTCGCGATATCGCTGTCGATAATATCGCTCGATAAAATCGCTCGATAATATCGCTGCAATGTGCGGAAGCCTTTATACGCGGATTACGCGTTCACAAATTTTAGGATTTTTTCTCCAGAATCTTTAGCGCAAGCCAGACACACTCATGGCCATTTTTATTGTTAGTTGTTTTAGAGTAATGCTCTATAAACTCTATAATCACACCAAGTTTGACGGTTGTATTTATTGTCGTTTTTACGGTAAAACAAAAACAAAAACCTTGTAAATTTTTGTTAATCCTAAATAGCAACACATATTATTCTGTGCAAATTTCAACTCGCTACCCATAACGACTCAATACAAGGTGTTTCATAAGTAAAAATAAATATTAAGGGGGTTGTTTAGACCGTCTAACCGAACAACTTTCTCTATGGGACCAATATCGAACTCTTGCAAAAAACAAACTGATATCCCATACATATTTTAGCTCTAGTCGATTTGTAGAGTATGGAACATCATTTTTTTTTCGCGATTTCGATGTTGGGCCCATAGTGAAAGTTGTTCAGTTTGATGGTCTAAACCACCCCCTTAAATGTTTATTTGTATTTTTGTAACACCTTGTATATAGGTACAGCCCTTTAAAGCTAGAACGGACGGACAGCGTTTGGGTACGGAACCCTCAAAATACAAGGTGTTACAAAAATACAAATAAACCTTTAAGGGGGTGGTGTAGACCATCAAACTGAACAACTTTCACTATGGGACCAATATCGAAATCGCGATAAAAAAAATTGATGTTCCATACTCTAACATCGACTAGAGCTAAAATATGTATGGGATATAAAATATAATTTTTTTTCTATTTAGATGTTGGTCCCATAGAGAAAGATGTTCAGTTTGACGGTCTAAACAACCCCCTTAAGAGTTTTAAAAATTTATTCTTACTTATGATTATGAAACACCCTGTATAAACATAATTATTCTAAAGAACTCGTAAGGTTTAACGTTTCTGCTTTGGGGTTGATTTCAGGTTGTTGGTAGTTAGAAGCCGAGTTACTTTTCGGTAGTAATTAGTTTTAGGATGACTAATTACTACTAAAAGTATCTTGGCGTCATGCCGCGTTTATAAAGCAACTTAATTACGTATTTAGGCAAAGTTTTATAGGGTAGAGTTTGTTTTTACTCAATTTAATGTTCGTAATTTATCACCTTTTACAAATACAAATCATTTCTGCAACCATGATGGGTATATAAGATGTTACATAGGATAGATAAAGATGTTTTAAAATGTGAGATTGCAGCAAACTCGTCACAAATAGGATCCTTCTTAATATGCTGACACTTTTATAAGGGGATGATCAGACCGTCAAATAAAAAATAAAAATCAGCTGTCCCATACAAAACTGCAGTACCTATTCGACTCAAATGTATGGGACAGCTGTTTTTTTATCGCGATTTCTACGTTGGTATGGAACCAACGTAGAAGTTGTTCAGTTTGATGAGTAGAATACATGCTGAAGTTATCCGCTGTGATATATTTACCCTGTATATTCAGGGTACGTGTTTTTAAGGGGATGATTAGACCATCAAAATGTTCATCTTTCTCTATGGGACTAACGAAAAAGAGCATAAGTAGGTTCTATAAGAAACTGCTGATCTACTCGACTAACACTCAATTGCAGGTCACTTGTTGTCTTGTTGACGTAGTAAAAGCTTGCAAGAGATTTAATGGAGGATTCACTTTAATGAGCGTTTCTGCATCATTCATTAATAAAAGTGTTTTTAATGTATTCCATAATTTTATGTAAATTATGATTTTGTAAATAATTTTCTACTAAGACTATTTAAAAAAGTAAACTATAATTATTTGCATGAAAACAATAGAATTTTGACTGTTTCAGCATACGATAATTTTACTCACGACTATATTCACCGATGGGGTGTAGTCAAAGGTATTTTAAAAACTCAGAACATTCACGTTTAGTAGTACCAATACCGTTTTAACCGACCGACATACCTACAAATGAATAGCCAAGTTACGTACCTGCCAAAACCATTCATCTCTTGTATGCAAATCCATGCCTCACAGAACATGTCACAATAGAACGTCAAGCTGACCGAGTGATTGCGAACATCGCATGGGAGGTGACTGAGGACACTATCGATCTAGCTGGGACTCTAAAACAAACGGTCAAGGGCGAAACGCAATGAGTTTATCCAGGGAACAAATAGCATAAGCAAAAGCATATGCTCACGACTATATTCTCCGAGGGGGTAGTCAGAGATATTCTGAAACCTCAGAACATCCACGTTTCACCAGTAGTACCGAAACTCTGTCCAGTGTGACAGGGGGTGAGCCTGTCGCCACTTGTTTCCTCACGATGTTTCTCACTCCAGGGAACAAATTCTAACCGATATAGCTCAAAAAGCTTACTAGTATCAATTATATCCAGATCTCACAACCTACGGCATAAAGATAGATTGATTTTACCTGTTACAAAGTTGCATTTAGTCACTGCATACCACATGTCCATTAAAATGTATAATAAATTACCTATATACAAGGTGTTACAAACACCAGACACTGGTGTTACAGACCATCAAACTGAACAACTTTCACTATTGGACCAATATCGAAATCGCGAAAAAAACAATTTATGTTCTATACTCTACAAATCTACTAGAGCTAAAATATGTATGGGATATAAAATTATTTTTTTCGCGATTTCGATGTTGGTCCCATAGAGAAAGTTGTTGAGTTTGACGGTCTAAACAACCCCCTTATGAGTTTTAAAAATTTATTGTTACTTATGAAACACCCTGTATATAAAAAATATAAAAAAGGAAACACTATTCCATAAAGCATTAAAAGCCTTCTTATTAGCTGAATGTTTTTATAATTTAGAAGAATACTTTGAATTTAAAGAATAAGATTTGAATAATGTTTTAGTTTATTAATTCAGTAAGTACCTAACTATATAGATTTGTAGGGTGGCTGAGTGAAAGAGGATGATGGTTTAACTATTTATTGATGAGCATACAATATTGGTACATCATACACATACAAACATTCCTAGCTATGCATCAGAGTGGACTGCGTGGCTATCTCACTCTTCTGCTTAGAAGACTTAGGTTTTGGAACGGACTGCGTGGCTATCTCGATCCTCGACCTGGCAAGCACCTGAGGACTGCAGTGGCTATCTCTCAGGCGAAGCCGCCTAGCTAAGTGACATTCGCTGGCCGCGTCGGGTCTTATATACGATCCTCGAAGCGCGTGCCGTGTGCAAAACGATGGAGAGGGCGCGTGACAAGGGCAGCTAGATGTGTGCGAGCGAGAAAGCATTCGGGTCCGGGCGCCTCTCGCTACATTCTCCCCCTCTGGTACTCTTGTCAACGTCCCGTGAGAGTACCAGCTCTAAGCCGGTTGGTTCTTCCTTGGTCGTCCACGTCCTTGGATTTGAAGAATATGGGTTTCGGGGCTTCATCATCTCGATTCTCGAACTTGCTGATAACCGAGGTGTGATATATCCCAATAACTTTTTCAGGTTCGTCCATATTAGAAATTTGGTATATTGAGCTTCTTCTTCGGTGACAGAGTAGTTACATTCTGCTGGTGTTAGTAGTTGACTTGCACATTCGATAGGGTCTTCGTTTGGTCCCTCCCCCTGCACTAATGCTGCTCCAATTGCATAATTACTGGCATCCATCTTTATTGTGAAGGGTAGGTTGCAATCTAATTTTTCCAGTACAGGAACCGTAGTCAGTATTATTTTAAGGTTTTTTAAAGGTGACTCCTGTTGTTCTTCCCATTTCCAAATAACTGCCTTCTTTGTTAGGTTTCGTAATGGTCGTGCAAGTTCAGCGAAGTTTTTAATGAATCTTTTGTACCAGGATACAGTTTGTAGGAACGAAATCAGTTGTTTTAGTGTCTTTGGTTGCTTCATTTCAGCGGTTGCCCTGGATTTTTCAGGATCTATGGTGATACCTTTAGGCGTAATGATACAACCCAGGTATTTAATTTTTGTTGGTTGGTGATGCACCAGGAATGCTGTTCAATGTTGCGTGAAATTGTTCATCAGTTAGTTGAAAAGACATCTTTTCTACTTCAGCCATTTCTATCAATTTTAACGTTGGGCGCCACTATGTATAGTCTATTGGCAAATATTTAATAAGTCGTCTCCTTCACGATTTTCGTAGCCCTCTCTTCTATATACCTAAAACTGGTATGTATGTGTTCCTTGTGCCCTATAGAACACGAAACTGACGGTTTTAAGAGGAGGAAGTGGGGACACGCATAGCTGTAACGTCACAAAGATGGCGGCCGACCGTACCAAGTTTTTGTTCATTTCTTGAGTTCTATTGCATCAATTTCGATGTTTGATATGTCATTTGAAAGGTTATATGATTGTCTATGATTGCTCTTTTGAAACCTACTAATTTAGTTTTGTTGTTTTTAAAATATTAACAAAACTATGATTTTTTTTCATATACCTACTTTTATTTACCGGTATAACTAAATAAAGAGAAACATAAGTGTACCTAATTTTATAACAAAAAATTAAGGCCGTTTTAATACCTTTCCAAAAATATAAACATCATTTTAGTGCAATAATAAACTAAGAAGTAGTGACCAATTATGTAAAGAAAGTACTTACCATCTGATTTTTTCCGCCGTTTTCACTAGTGATTTTAAATGTAAAGTATTTAAGAAAAATAGCCGTGCTTTTTACAAATAAAAGTACAAATATAATATAATATATGTTTACTTTCGTATTATAATAATCACACGTTTATTTTTATTTTTATATCATAATATCACACATCACGAAATTGTAATCATAATTAACAGTGCAAATAAAAAATATTCACACGATGTAGTCAAAATCACTTATTTTTACGTAAATCACATTGTACAAATAGTAATGAAGTAGTTAATGAGATAACGTAGACACAATTGAATTATCAAGTTTAGTTACAATTGAATTAACAGAAAACAAGCACCATACTACTCATCAATATCCTCATAGTTATGCTGCATAAAATCTGGAACGAGAGAAAAAAGGAAGCAATCAGTCACTCCTGTGGAATTGAAAATTGCAGATTCTGGTACTCCTTTACCGAGAAAATGGGATCGTTTTATCCACCACTCTGGCAATAAGGCTAATCTCGCTAAATTTATATCTGAAAATATAGTTTTGCAAGCGGCGAGTCTTGAAGGCGATTTGGAATTATTGACTGCAGGTGGATTTCAAGATCCTCTTGAAGTTAAAACAAATGTGAACCGAGACATTCGTCATTTAAAGTGTAATCATGAAGAAGCAGACACAAGGTTTGTGATACATGGGATAGATGCTGCCCAGTTGGGTTACGAGACACTGATTGTAAACAGCAGGGACACTGATGTCATGTTATTGTTGACCTATTTCTATGAGAAACTACCGCCGAAAGTATGGGTACAATTTGGTACATCACAAAAATCAATCTATGTGCCTATTCATGACATAGCCCAATCGATGGGACCAGAAAAAAAAAATGTACTTGCCTTTCATGCTCTAACGGGCTGCGATAGTACAAGCTCGCTGTCTGGTTTTACCAAAAAGTCCAGTTGGAAGGTGTTCACCGAATGGTATACACTTCTTGACGAATTTGGCTCTGAAGAGGAACTAAGAGAAGAGATCATGATGAATGGAGAAAAGTTTATAATTAACATTTACTGTGACAAAAAACCTACACTTCAAGCCTTAAACAGCATTGATGATCTAAGAGCCGCAGTTTTTTCAAATATTAAAAACCTAGACAAATTACCACCTTCTAGAGAAGTTCTGAAGCACCATCTACACAGAGCTAATTACCAGGCTTTTATTTGGAAAACTGCAAATATCCCGATCACAACCTTACCCTCACCAGAAAACTGTGGCTGGAGGTTATATAACAATTCCCTAATACCCATCACAAGCCTGAAACCTCCAATATCTCTGCAAGATATCGAGCTCATATCGTGCCAGTGTAAGACAGACTGGCGGACAGCGAAATGCGGCTGTGCACGCTCAAAGCAAAAATGTATGATAGGAGTATGCCATATTGGAAAAGAATTATGTTTTAATCAGCATAACTATGAGGATATTGATGAGTAGTATGGTGCTTGTTTTCTGTTAATTCAATTGTAACTAAACTTGATAATTCAATTGTGTCTACGTTATCTCATTAACTACTTCATTACTATTTGTACAATGTGATTTACGTAAAAATAAGTGATTTTGACTACATCGTGTGAATATTTTTTATTTGCACTGTTAATTATGATTACAATTTCGTGATGTGTGATATTATGCTTCGATCAAAATAAAATGAATGGATAGGCCTTAAGCGAACATTTCAAACCAGAAAAATGAGGCAAAACAAATGAAATTTTTACTTGTCACTTGTATGAAAGTGCCCTAGATTTGACAGATAATGGCGCTAGTTTGTATGTACCAAGTGCACCATTAGTTTGCTTCAACTTACCGCGCTTTAGGCCTATCCATTCATTTTATTTTGATCGAAGATATTATGATATAAAAATAAAAATAAACGTGTGATTATTATAATACGAAAGTAAACATATATTATATTATATTTGTACTTTTATTTGTAAAAAGCACGGCTATTTTTCTTAAATACTTTACATTTAAAATCACTAGTGAAAACGGCGGAAAAAATCAGATGGTAAGTACTTTCTTTACATAATTGGTCACTACTTCTTAGTTTATTATTGCACTAAAATGATGTTTATATTTTTGGAAAGGTATTAAAACGGCCTTAATTTTTTGTTATAAAATTAGGTACACTTATGTTTCTCTTTATTTAGTTATACCGGTAAATAAAAGTAGGTATATGAAAAAAAATCATAGTTTTGTTAATATTTTAAAAACAACAAAACTAAATTAGTAGGTTTCAAAAGAGCAATCATAGACAATCATATAACCTTTCAAATGACATATCAAACATCGAAATTGATGCAATAGAACTCAAGAAATGAACAAAAACTTGGTACGGTCGGCCGCCATCTTTGTGACGTCACAGCTATGCGTGTCCCCACTTCCTCCTCTTAAAACCGTCAGTTTCGTGTTCTATAGGGCACAAGGAACACATACATACCAGTTTTAGGTATATAGAAGAGAGGGCTACGAAAAATCTCAAATTGCTTCGTCGCCTCCTAACTAGTAGGGTGGCTGAGTGAAAGAGGATGATGGTTTAACTATTTATTGATGAGCATACAATATTGGTACATCATACACATACAAACATTCCTAGCTATGCATCAGAGTGGACTGCGTGGCTATCTCACTCTTCTGCTTAGAAGACTTAGGTTTTGGAACGGACTGCGTGGCTATCTCGATCCTCGACCTGGCAAGCACCTGAGGACTGCAGTGGCTATCTCTCAGGCGAAGCCGCCTAGCTAAGTGACATTCGCTGGCCGCGTCGGGTCTTATATACGATCCTCGAAGCGCGTGCCGTGTGCAAAACGATGGAGAGGGCGCGTGACAAGGGCAGCTAGATGTGTGCGAGCGAGAAAGCATTCGGGTCCGGGCGCCTCTCGCTACAGATTTTTATATTTTGTTTTTATTAGTTTTTAAGATGTTGATGTGCCCTTACAGGGTTTATGTGTGTGCTTTAACTGTATTCATAAGATCTCATGTAACCATTATATTGCAATAAATTATTATGAATTATGAGGATGGAAAAAAGTCAGGTAATACAGTCTACGGAAATGTATAAGACATATTGGTAGGAAGCTCCTTAGAAGTAGTATGTGATGACGACGAGGGATAGACCCCTCATTTCCATTGGTCACTCTGGGATGCCAGCCCAGGGCCCTAAGGGGATGATTCCCCTAAATAATTTTTAAGTTTTATGTGCCTAATAACGACGTAAAACGGTTCATAGCCATATTGGGGCCTCATTATCCTAGTGCCCATCAGGGCCTGGCTCTGTCGAGGCGGCTATAAGGCGAATAATAGACTTAGCTTAGTATGAGTAGACATATTGTGAAACCTCAGAACATCCACATTTCACCAGTAGTACAGAAACTCTGTCCAGTGTGACGGGGAGTAAGACCGTCGCCACCTGTAATGGACAGTGGGTACAATACATGCCTTGCTATTGAAGCATGCAGGTTTCGTCACGATTTTTTCCTACACCGAAAAGCTAGTGGTGTTACAAATCGTACATAAATTCCGAAAAACACATTGGTACGAGTCGGCTTGGACGGGAATCGAACCATATCGCCTCCTGCAGGCAATACTCGCCACTGGAACACTTTTGACATAAGGATACATAAAAGGTGATAATGTATTAGGTACTACAACGTATTGAAATGAAATTAGCTCTCGAATTAATTTAAAATTAGGTCAAGGTCACGGATTTTTAAATTCATTTATCAGTTCAACAGATTTCTTAGTTAAGGAGCGCTAGTTTCGTTTCCATACGAGACGGTGGTATTATTTCAGGGGGCGATCTCGTTATTCGCAGAACTAACAATCTGTTGGAGTCGGCAAGCCGAGTGGTGAAAAATCAAACCATGCTTCAATTTCGAGGGGATCGTTGGTGTTACACTAGCTACGAGTATCTATGGCGACGAACTCACTACCTGTTACACTGGATATAGGTATTTTAGGCACTGTTAGCGAAATGATGAATATTTTCATTTACAACCTATATGTGGAATAGAATTGATATGATATTGATAATATCATTGGTACCTTTTCGAGAAATATTATGGTGTACATTTTCTTTTATTGAAAAAAATTTTTCTTTAAAAATCTAAATTATTTAAACGTTCAACAAGTATCCATCTCCATATCAAGTATTCTAATAAACCGAGTTTGCGAATCAACAAACAATAGTTGGTCGTATTAATCCAATACCCTCGGACCACAGAACTATATGCTACCGTAAGCCTCGGACTAAACCACGAACGTGTGGCAAAGACTATAATTGACAATAAAACGCCAATTTTGCCGACTGATTGCAAAGGACATGGCGTAGGAGGTTACTAGACACACAGTATCGATCGATTTGTTTATGTCATTGAAATCGATGTAACTTGACCTATGTGTTCCAGTTTTTAATTTTAAATGTATGTTGTTGGCATTGGTTTTTTATATAGGTAATTATATTTTTCAATTTCAATCAAAGTCAAAGTTTAAATCAATACAACAATGATTTTTTTAGCCGGCGCTGCGAAGACCATAAAAATCTTTGCCATACTATTTATTAAATAATATAGGAACTTGAAGCATTAGACTATTTATAATATGGACAAGTTACGCTTGTTTTCTGCCACTTTTTGCGGGGGGCAAGGTAGCATGAAATCTGTAACTTTGTACCTTATTCCATTACTATAGAATATATTCTAATTTTGAAGGTAAAAAATAATGAAAAACAGTGTTGTGTTAACTCCAAACGTGATAAGTTCGAAGTTATTGTTCCGAAATTATAGGCTATCTCGTTTAGTGATAAGATAAGGTATAAAAGTGTATGTAAATGCATAAGATTTCTTGATCGTACGTTGGCAGAGGGGAAATGCTAACGCGAGGCGCCCCTATATAAATTGTCTAAGCTTGAAGATGTCAAATCATTTTTTAAGCTAACACCGCTTTGGATTCCTACTAATTTTATTCTAATTGTAAATTGCCAAAAAATTTTTTTCGAAACCTGTTCAATGTCCCACTGCTGGACAAAGGCACCCCTCTATTATGTTTTAAACGTCTTTTTAGCTCGCTAATAATGGCCTCTCCCAAGGATCGCCACAACCAGCGGTCTTGCGCTGCCCTCATCCAACAGGTTCCCACTACCTTTACCAGGTCGTCGGTCCCCCACAGGCATTTCATTGATTGATTGATGTATACAGGGTCCTTCTCAATGACATGACATTTTTTAAGTGGATGATCAGACCGTCAAACTGAACCACTTTCTCAATTGGACTAACATCGAAATCGCAAAAAAAATATCCGCTGTCCCATAGGTACTCTAGTAGGTTTGTATGAAACAGCAGATTTTTATTTTGCGATTTCGATTTTGGAGCCAGAAAGTTGTTCGGTTTGACGGAGTGATCATCCCCTTCAAAAAGTAGTAGCATATTAAGAATGACCCTATACACCACGTGTTCAGACAATGAAAATGAACAGCTTACCCTAAGGAACATATTGGATCGAAAACCGCAATTTTGGCTCTCCCATAGAAAATCGATCAGCTGATGCGCACTTTTGTATGGAATGGAAGGTGCAAACAAATTTTTCGTTTTTCGATCCATGTTCCTTAGGGAAAGTTGTTTAGTTTCATTGTCTGAATGCACACTTAAAGTTACGTTAGTAATTAAAAATTAGTGGTGTATATTTTCAGTTTACGCTGAGAGATAGAGTGAGAAATTGTGTAATTAGAGATCGATGTAAATTGAAAGAAGATGTTGTGACAAGAATAGAGAAGGGTATGCTTCGTTGGTTTGGTCATGTGGGAGGATGAGTGATAGCAGATGTACGAAAGAGATATATGGAGCTAAAGTGAGTCGAAGTGTCGGCAGAGGGCGCCCTCGTAGGACGTATTCTGATCAAATCAGTTGCGTCTTACAAAAAGGAGAGGTGCGGAGTACTCAAAACCGACGGGCATGTATGAAGAGATGTATAGATGTGAATGAGGCAAAAGAGGTATGTAAGGATCGTAGTAGATGGCGCGCTCTGGTCTCTGCCTACCCCACTGGGAAAGAGGCGTGACGTTATAGATAGATAGAGATATTTTCAGTTTTAAAGGTGAATATAGTTGCGAGGAATTCCACAAATAGCACTCCAGTAGGCTTGGGTGGATTCCAAATTTTTTTGGCTTTACATTTTTGTACCTGTACTGTAGTCAACGGTAATTGGAGATCTGACAAACAACGTGATCCATCATGTTTTTAACGATGATTGGTCGGCCGTTCGGTCGGTAGCTTGCGTTGGATTTTTCTACGAAGCTTTAAAATTATTTGAAATACACACACAATAATCTTGACTTAATTATTCTAACGTCGTTTGAAGAAAATTTATCTAAACATTAATCACTATTGATACAATTATATTAATTGTTGATTTTGGTCGAACGTTGAAATCTTTGTACGATGAAAACGCATTATTGTAATGTGACTGTTGTGGTTATATTTATTAAAAATGTACCTATATTATGATATATTACGTATAATTATTTTGTAGTCATAACTCAAATCTATAATTAAGTTTTTTACTTCGATTAGGACTAAATATGGCCGCGCCGAGCGCAAGGTCGAAGGCCGAGCTACGCGTAGGAGCGAAGCTCCGAAGCGGCTCCCCTGGAACCTGGTGGACCTGGTCTCCGGGGTCAATCTGCCGCCATGCGAGCCGCAGGCCGAGCGAAATCAATGTTTAAGATGTCAGGAACAATTTCATTTTATTTCAGACGGCAAGAAATACAACAATGCCTTCAAAATACTAAACCGTAAACTTTTGAAAAATTATGCTCTTAAATCCTCAAATAAAATATACTTCATGACGTTAAGATAGATTCGAGAGTCATTTGCGTTGCGAAATCCTCCTGGGATACAGGGGCGAATTAGGACTCTCTCTGGCCCCAAGGCCCCTTCACTATTCCCTAAATTGTATAATGTATAGGATATAATGTTAATAGCATTAGGAAAAAATTACTTAAACATTTAATTACCCTCCTTTTGGGTTTCACATCAGTAAAATCAAAATTCAACTTCTGTCAAGAAAAGTCCAAAAATAAGTCTGAAAATATTAGACTGACCTAGGACTAGGAGGCCGGATTCCAAGCTTAAATGTCAATAATAGAAAGAGGGCCCTTAATATACTCGGTTCACTTTAAGAGTCTCCAAGGCGCTCCGGCCTTTGGGGCCCAGGATCGTGCAACTCTCTGAAAAAAAATTGATATGAAACGTGCACTGACGCCATTAAACTCCTTTGAATTCCTTCTGGATATCGGTCACGACCAGTTTTTAGTATGGAAGTCCCGACTCTTATAACGTAGTGAGTTACACTCTCTTTGTTGGGGCCTTTGAAAGTTGAAAGGCCATAGGCGATTGCCTCGATGAATAATCCGGCGCCGTTGAGATGTTATTATGTATATTATAACTCATAGTCCCAAATGAGTAGAATATTTTCCGTTGCTTCTTAATGTTGTTTGGTTTGTACAAAACCTATACATAATTTATACCACATTTATGATTTTAGCAGTCGTCTGTGACATCTATACATAATTTATACTACATTTATGATTTTAGCAGTCGTCTGTCAAAGTATAATGTATCTTTAAAATAAGTCATTATGATTAACAGGGTTGTTAATCCTAATGACATAAGGGTTGTTACTCAAGTAATAGGTAGTTAATGTAATGTAAAGTCTTGGATCCACCAACTTGCAGCAAAGGACCAGCGAGAAACCTATACAGGATCCTTCTTAATATGCTGACACTTTTTTAGGGGATGATCAGACCATCAAACTGAACAACTTTTTCTATGGGATTAACATCTAAATCGCGAAAAAAAATCTGCTGTCCCATACCATTTGACTCGAGTAGGTCTGCAGTATTGTATGGAGCAGCTGTTTCTTTTTTCGCGATTTCGATGTTGGTGTCATAGAGAAAGTTGTTTAGTTTGATGGTCTGAGCATCCCCTTAAAAAAGTGTCAGCATATTAAGAACGACCCTATATAGCCCACTCTTTCTGACATGGACGGCTGATATTATGGTGAAGAGATTATCCATCCAGCATTAGTTGTATTTAGTTTTATTTAGTTGTCAACAAAACCATGAAGCACGATACATAGACTCTGTTTACTCTTCCAGGAAAAGGCGTGGATGTATTCTATAACCGCTATTAAACCAGACAAAAGGTAGAATATTTAGATAGAAACGACCGCAAAACTTTTAAATATTCATTAGTCGATAGTGCTCATCTAAATGCGGATAGTTCCAAACAGCTAAAAAGGGATTGTATAGACATTAGAGATGTTACGGACGGATATCAAGTTTCGGCAACCTACGGAATTAGTATATGTATCGGATATTGTTTGGAAGATTATATAAACACTGAATTGATAACGGATAGAGTTGTTTGCAAAAGGGATATAAAACTGGTAAAGTGCAAGTCGGGTTACGCGCGTGATAGATTATAAGAGGGTATTCTAAATGATATTAAATAAAAGGTGATAATTAGTATAACCATTATATTTCATTACTTTGACTCGATATTTAACACTGTTTCGTTAATAAAACCACAAAGGAAAAGTGAGAAACTACACAGACACAAATCAAATTATTTACAAGATTATTATCACAATTCACAGTTCACTTATTTAAGTTTACAGTAATTAGTGTAACTCTTACTTGGGCAGCGTAACGGCAGGAATGAATCCCAGATAATGACTCGACAGCCATTTTATATACCTGTTTTCCCGCCAACATCAATTCTGTTATTGGCGGACCAATCAGGGAATTGCATTGCTTCAAATATTCACATGATTAATAGGTTGTAAATAACTATTATTAGCAAACGATTATTGTAAGCAATATTATGAATAATTAGTATGGAATTTAAGCAATATTCAAAACAATGAATCACTAAATAATTACTACCAACAACCGATGGTTGTTAGTCAGTGTTGCCAGTACTAATATTCTAGTAGGGATTGTTCTACTACCTAACAAATATATTCATATTCTTTAATATATTTGCTAACACGGCCATTCTGATAGTACTTCGCTCCTCGAAGTACCAAAAACCTCTTCTACATCGAACACAATTTCATGGAATTATGGATCACATTAAATTAAATTAGAATTGATGTAGCATTTGGAAATAGTGAAGTTAGTATTGAATAGGAATCTCCTAGAGTCAGTTTAGGCTATAAAGGGGTACAAGTCATTGTCACGTTGGTCATAGGTGGATACACTTAAAAATGTCAGTAGGTATTAAACCAAGTGGACCCTTATTAGTCTTTATCAAAAAAGTTATAATATAAATCAAAACATCAAGTTATTAATTGATCCATTTTTCCATCTCTATTATTATTATAAACATGTTACTTATACGTTTTTATGTAGGTACACTAAAATGTCAAAATTATTGTTATTTGCTAAATAAAATTGCTTCAAATAGAAATAATTAATGAACTTTTACAATACTCAGGACTAATTAGCACAGATATTTTATCACTACCGGACTGAATACAAATTTCTAATTACTACTAATTATATAAAACTAATTTGACACATAAACCTAGATTTAACTACCACATAATCTTTTCAGATTTAGAAAACTTTGAAGTGAACATAATTTAATGTCAATTATTTTCAATCTGCTCGGCCATACTGATTTATAATGTAATAACAAAAAAATATTTTTTTTTTATCATGAAATCTCTTAAAATGTAACTAACTAATATTAGCAATGATCATTAGGATATAAACAGGATTTTATTTATCCAAACTGCTCGGCCATACTGACAAGTACTTCGTTCCCGAAGTACATCTCAATACTTTTAATGGAATAACGATCACAATGATTTAAAACTATTCCAAATATTATTGAAAATGCAGTAATTATTGATCATCAACAAATGTAGAATCTTCATAATATGGTAAAAGGCAATCCGAATTTAAAACAAATTGTGATCATTATTAAAAAAAAAGAAAAACATCAATAAATCTAAATCGTTTTCCAGAAAAAGTTTTTAACAGTTGTCTTTTCATTTTCGTTCACATTGCATCACTTTAATTCATCAATTTCATCATTGATTACCATCTTTTTTACATAACTTTGTTTCATACATCATAATATGTATATTTTTCAACGCAAATAAACGTATTTCATTTCATTATTTCCATATTCACACTCATTTCGTTGATGATGAAAAGTTCATCATACCTTTCATCGTCATACATCAACATCATATCTATATACCAACGGCCAGTCTAGCAGTCGTTCTTACTTCGTCCCAAATTACAAAACTCACATAAAATCTCACATTAAATCTATAGATTTAAGAAAACGTTTTAGCATATTTTTGAATACAAGTGGGCTTAACAATGTGTAGGTACTTACTTAATTAGTTATCTTTAAAGAGAATTAAAAATTTAATTGAATGTTCATATAAGAATAAAGTAGATAGGTATATAAGAATAACATAATAATTCAAAAAAAAATTATATTCACTCTATAGATATTTATCTTATCTTATCTTATTTTATTTTAATCGTATTTAATTATGCCGATCGATGCCAAAAAAAAAGGTAAGAATTTCATTAACATTGCAATCAACAAGTCATTAAATACGCAATTTTGATTGAATTAAAAATTGTTTTACGTAAATTCACAACATGACACTTCATCAGTTCTTTACAATCAAAGTTAAATAACTTTTACTCACCTCTGGTTCTACTCTGACGCTATTCTGACGCTACTCTGACGCTACTCTGACGCTACTCTGACGCTACTCTGACGCTACTCTGACGCTACTCTGACGCTACTCTGACGCTACTCTGACGCTACTCTGACGCTACTCTGACGCTACTCTGACGCTACTCTGACGCTACTCTGACGCTACTCTGACGCTACTCTGACGCTACTCTGACGCTACATTGACGCTACATTGACGCTACATTGACGCTACATTGACGCTACATTGACGCTACATTGACGCTACATTGACGCTACATTGACGCTACATTGACGCTACATTGACGCTACATTGACGCTACATTGACGCTACATTGACGCTACATTGACGCTACATTGACGCTACATTGACGCTACATTGACGCTACATTGACGCTACATTGACGCTACATTGACGCTACATTGACGCTACATTGACGCTACATTGACGCTACATTGACGCTACATTGACGCTACATTGACGCTACATTGACGCTACATTGACTCTACATTGACTCTACATTGACTCTACATTGACTCTACATTGACTCTACATTGACTCTACATTGACTCTACATTGACTCTACATTGACTCTACATTGACTCTACATTGACTCTACATTGACTCTACATTGACTCTACATTGACTCTACATTGACTCTACATTCTAAATTGTGAAAATCGCAACCTGCTACACAGCATAGTCCAGAAAAGTTAACGTTCGTTCGAATAACATTAACCAGTAATAATAACAATAATTAGAAAATAAAATATATATTTATATTTTTTTATACATTGTTTGCGTAAATGATTTTATGCCATGAATCTAACGTAGTATTTTGAGTTTTCTATTTTTAGTACTAAAATTTAGTATATCTGAAATTCTGAAGTTAATTCGTCAGTTCTATTCAATTAATAACTTCCAATAAGCAGATATAAAAAAAAATATAAAATAAATGTTTGTACCTTCATTTTATCGAATTAAATACCTACATAGCTAATTAACGAATTATAAATAACTTGTTTTTAAAGTTGATTTATTATTTCAGTCATTAATTCGAATATTTTAGTTGGATTCTATTTCTAAATGATAACTAAGACCGCCTTATTTGTACCATTTCTTTGGTTCTTTTTCTATGCTGTATTTGTGTTTTGGTGTAAATAAAAGTATATTTCATTCATTCATTCAATGATAACTAGGAACTGTAATCTAATTATGAGAAAAAAAAAATAACGGCTACCTATTAAAAATTATTTCTATCTCACCATACTAGCTTTAAAAGCGTATGAAGCGTAAAATGACTGGACTAAGCAGTATACTAAAACTTTTTTTTTTCAAAGTTAATAATAATTCTTTAACTGCACACTAAAAAAACAGAAAAACACAATTTAAAGTCAATTCATCGTTTAGTCAGTTACCTCAATCCATCTACCGAGTAATGGTAGTAGGTATAGAAAATTTGTTGTTCTGCAACACAAAATCGAGAGAAAACGACCGTCCAGTGGAAGGAACTATTTTTATTTTATTGTCTCAGATCTTTATTATTGAAGAGTTTTGTAGCAACGAATGAACTAGCATAGCATATGCTCACGACTATATTCCCCGTGGGGGTAGTCAGAGATATTCTGAAACCTCAGAACATCCACTTTTCACCAGTAGTACCGAAACTCTGTCCAGTGTGACGGGGGTGAGCCCGTCGCCACTAACACACACACACACATATACACATACATGAACTAAGTAATTGTATTATGCTTTCGGTGCTCAAACAATTAAAATAATTCTTTTAGTTATAGTAGTAATAATTGTACAAATTATACCAGCCGACTAGTAGTGTGGATGGGGAGACTGGTACCTAGACCTACCTACCTATCAAACCTAGAAGACTCGTACCACTTGTCCGCGGACAAGGTGCCGCCTAAGCCGTATTTCTTAGCACCGAATAACAAAAAAAAATCCTATATTTTTTCGTTTTGCTATAATATTGTGGGGTACATTGGTACCAAAGAAAAAAAAAATCTAGCATCGACCAACATTAAATCACTTGTTATTTGTTGAAACATGATTTGCGAATGACTGGAACAATAAGTATCGTCTGTTTTTCAGATTTATAAACTTTTGTTTTGATTATTACCTCATTATTTACGTAGGTACAATTTTAGAAACAAGCAAACACAGCGATATTTAATAAGAAATTAATTCGGCCTTGGCCGTTACCTCGCTAAATATTTGGAGCTTCAGTCTTTGTTTCCCGTAAATTTTTTGCTTTCTTTCCTGCGGGTGGGTAGGTGTTCTCTGGGCAGGCAGGTGGATTTCTCTGGGTGGGATTCTCTTCGTGATCGGTTCAGTCTGACCAGGTTCTGGGTCTGTCTCCAGGCACCTCTCCAGGACATCGTGGATGGATTTTTTTCGTTTGCAAGCCACAGCGGTTCCGCGGTGATCGTGCCATGGAAAAAAAAAATTATGTATTAGTAAAGTAACTATGCGGCGGAGGAATACGATTCCACTTCTGATGATAGATTATAAGAGGGTATTCTAAATGATATTAAATAAAAGGTGATAATTAGTATAACCATTATATTTCATTACTTTGACTCGATATTTAACACTGTTTCGTTAATAAAACCACAAAGGAAAAGTGAGAAACTACACAGACACAAATCAAATTATTTACAAGATTATTATCACAATTCACAGTTCACTTATTTAAGTTTACAGTAATTAGTGTAACACTTACTTGGGCAGCGTAACGGCAGGAATGAATCCCAGATAATGACTCGACAGCCATTTTATATACCTGTTTTCCCGCCAACATCAATTCTGTTATTGGCGGACCAATCAGGGAATTGCATTGCTTCAAATATTCACATGATTAATAGGTTGTAAATAACTATTATTAGCAAACGATTATTGTAAGCAATATTATGAATAATTAGTATGGAATTTAAGCAATATTCAAAACAATGAATCACTAAATAATTACTACCAACAACCGATGGTTGTTAGTCAGTGTTGCCAGTACTAATATTCTAGTAGGGATTGTTCTACTACCTAACAAATATATTCATATTCTTTAATATATTTGCTAACACGCGCACCGAGGGTTTCGTACCACACCACCTTAAAAAATTTTTTATAACTTACAAAAAAGTATTATTGATTATAAACATGTTATAGCCATGTTGTGCTATTTCGAATCAAATTAAAGATTGAAAAATTTGTCTCGGGCACGCGCTCGTCCCCTTAAGACGCAACAGATTGAAAATTTCGTTCTCTGGGTTGTGGACTCGGTGGTGTAATTGGTTAGCACGTTTCCCCGGTTTGGAAGAGCGTGGGTTCAAGTCCCGCCCGAGACAAATTTTTCAATCTTTAATTTGATTCGAAATAGCACAACATGGCTATTACATGTTTATAATCAATAATATTGGAACAGGGTGTGCCATCTATATTGTATGAATCCAAGTTGTAATATTTGGCTTGCAAGTTGGTTGGTTGTAATACTGCCAGTAGATGGCGCGCACGTCCCCTTAAGACGCAACAGATTGAAAATTTCGTTCTCTGGGTTGTGGACTCGGTGGTGTAATTGGTTAGCACGTTTCCCCGGTTTGGAAGAGCGTGGGTTCAAGTCCCGCCCGAGACAAATTTTTCAATCTTTAATTTGATTACAAACAAGTGTTGTTTTCTCCGTGACTTTTTCGCGAGACCGACTCACACATGGCCATCAGCTTTTATTATTTTTTGTTATACTGTAGAGTTTGCTCTATAATCAATTAATCACACTAAATTTGACGCTTGTATTTATGGCCGCCATGCCATACATTACACGAACCCGTGTTCGTATCGGAATGACCTAAAAGCAAAATGTCCTACGCATCACATTGTCCTAAAAGCAAAACGGCATATAAGCAAAGATAGAGCGTGAAGAAAAAAAAACATTAAATATTAGTTTATATTATAGTAAATCCCGTTTCATCTAGTCGAAAACAAAAACCAATAGATACTATGATATTATACTACATAAATGGCTGAATATTTTAATAGACACGCCGCGAACTTATAAAATATTCGATAGTGGATAATGTTCGACTAAATGTGGATAGTTTTAAACCACTAAAAGAGATTGTCTGAAAACCATCTGAAAACTAATTATAGGTACCTAGTTAGTTGAACGATTAACTATAGTTTTTGATTGCAGTGATTACATTATTTTGAATAAAGTTTCAGTACCGCTACTAGTTTTTCCTATAAGTTTAACGCGAACAGATCGATTCATTTTTTACGGACGACTTTAACAATTCGACTTTAGTATAATGCACGATGTTACAGTAAAGCATTTGTGGAATTTACGTCTTGTGTACATTCATCATCATTTTAAGAAAACTGGAAATCTCGTACATCAAAAGTAGAAATAAATAAATAAATAACGCTCACAGGCACATACATTGTAATGATCCCAAGCAAGCACTGAAGGCTTTTTATTATGGAAACCATATAACAACGGCACGAACATATAACATCCATGACCAAACCGGGATTCGAACCCAGGACCCTGGTTTAGCAGTCCGGCGTGGTAACCATTTACACACCATTACAACCATTTATTTCACATTTAACAAATAGTTTCAGGTTTTGTGAACCTTAAAATCCATCGCCATTTTTTAATAAAATACGGATATAGGTACGTATACGAAACTCTATAGCATCTCTAATGGAAATGAATGCAAAATAGACCGGGTTAGCTGACTATGGCAGTTGTCTTGAGCACTTGACATCGTTTTTGAGCGGAGTTGTGAGTGGTGTGCTCCGACGAAACGAGCAAGACAGAGATTTGAGTAGCGTTGTCTACTTAATTAGGTTTTTGAATTGAAATTTAATTGCAAACTATTTGAGAGGAAGGATAGGTACAGTCAGTAGCAATAATTTTTATACACTTTAGTAGTACGACGTAGAACAAAAACCTTTCAGGGGGTTGTTTAGACCATCAAACTGAACAACTTTCACTATGGGACCGACATCGAAATCGCGAAAAAAAATCAGCTATCCCATACAATTTAGCTCAAATAGATTTGTAGTATAGTATGGAACATCAGATTTTTTTTTGCAATTTCGATATTGGTCCCATAGTGAATATTGTTCAGTTTGATGGTCTTAACCACCCCCTTAAATGTTTATTTGTATTTTTGCACAGTTGTATTTTGTATTTTTGGCGGAGCACATTGTTCTCAGAATCGATGGGCCGAATAGTTCTCAGACCCAAAATATGAAAACAGCAGATTTTTTTACGCGATTACAATGTTGGTCCCATTGTGAAGGTTTTTCAGATTGATGGTCCGAGTACCCTTTAAAGAATGTAACGCACTAAAGTTTACACCCTGTATACTAAAAGATTTACATTTTAAAAATATTATCCTGTTTAGAATTTCTAGAACCTACACAGACCAACAATATACTTGCTTATAACATTCTTACTGAGATGTGAAATGGAGCGAAAGCAGCGAATGGCATAGCTCGTACGAAGTAAAATTCAATGTAAAATTCTTACAATTTTTAAGAGAAGCTGTATCTGGCAGATACGGAAGAGCTGACCAAGCAAAAATGTAGACTCGATAAGGTGATATTACTTAAGAGCCTACCGAGCCTTTTGTGCTGCCCTCAATCGTATTTTTTTATTTCTATACAATTAAACAATATTCCCAAAAAACAAGAATGTCACATTGTAGTCATTGCTGATTTTCAATTTACATCAATTTACACTCGGTACATTTTTGCACGTACCGTCTGGCAGTGGGTAATTAAAACGTGAGAATTTATCGTTTTCTAACTTAGACAGTATAACTAGGGACCAGCCTTGTGGTAGCATTTCCCCTCTGCCACGTTACAAGATCAATTGATCATGTGCATTTACATACAATTTTATACCTTATGGCTATTATCGCGGAATAATAACTTTAAACTAGTCGCGTCGCGTTCGGGGTTCACACGAGACTATTTTAACAATCAAAATTTAAATCTAAAGGAATGGAATAACATCCAAAGTCGTAGATTGCATGCTACTTCGTCGTCCGCAAAAAGTAGCAGAAAATTTTGTTAGTAGAATGACACGCATAATTCGTCCATAGTTATAATTATTGTCTAAGTTTTCTAAGGAATATGATGTATCTGTTACAATGTTAGCAATCTATGGCTCAAGTACCTACCAAACCCTGATAATGGCTCACTCAAGCAAATAAACTGAATTTCAATCCAGAATTTTACGATGCTGTTTGAAGCAGGCGTTGGATGCCAAAAATATAAATTAATTACGAGCCCCGTTCACCATCTGTCACTGGTTTTACAATGCTTGAAGCGATGTGAAAATTTTCGGTTTATATCGTAAATTATTAACGTAATTTTCGACTAGGTACTTGTATACGGCATTCGATTGACTAAAGTCAACGTTCACACGTAAAATGTTTTTCTTTACTCGCCTCTTATAAGAGATTATTATGCAAAAAGCTGACTGTAAAATTCTTTACTTTTGTCTCCATGGCGGTCAAAAGAGTGAAATGGTACCAAATTCCTGCAAAAAATGTAAAGCCCAAATACCTATCTCAAAAACCGTGGCACTTTTACTGAACATAGTCCGTATTCTGAACGGGTTTGAGGTCCTCTATCAGCAGGTATGTTTGTCCATAGCTTACTGAACACCCTGTGTAACGAATAGTTAGAAATGTTTTCTTACACCTTCCTTTATCATGAAGGAAAATATAAAGCATCCTGCATCCTATTTCGCTAGCCTAGCTAGTACAAATTTAATGTTAAGTTCCAAAGACTCATAATTCACATGGCTGATGTCAAACAAAGTTATCCTCTTGAAGCTATCTGTAAAACGCAAAATAGATGGAAGCAAAGAATTCTTTTACTGACTTCAAACATAGGTCCTTCAACTCCTTCAGCATCTTGTTTATCAGACGACAGTAACAATATGTTCTCAAAAGTATGAAATATTTATGAAACAGGTGCACTAAACTTGACTTTGCAGTTTGCTACTTCGTAAAACATTCATCGTAATGTATCCAGTGGGGGAAATCGAAAATGTTTTTGCCCTTTACGATAAAGTTTAAATATCAAAGACAATTTACGTCAGAGTCATGTTTAAAATACATGAAACTAGCTTTGAATAATGTCTACAATCGTCTTTTATTTGGATTTTATTATGATTTTATTAGACAGCCACAAATATTTTACAGACTGTAATACGTTCATTAATCTACGAATATTTTGACGTAAATTAACGTCCTACTAATTTTTAGATATGAAAGGTGTGTGAATCACTCATTTTGGCACACAGAATAATTATATTCTGGATTATCACATGCGATACTTTTATAAAGTCAACGCACGCGCAGATAAGATGAAGTCACTCGAAAAGTCAATACACGGTATAACAAAACATTCCAGTTATACAGGGTGCTATGGTAAACAGTTGCATTACTTTAAGACGCTGTTATACCGTCGAGGCCGTTTTTTGAACAAGAACGAAAGTGTTTTAAACTGTGTTTTAAAGTCTGAAATTAAATTATGTCTTATTTAAGGATCGGGCGGATGGGCGACTGTTCTCAATAACACGATTAGATTAAGTTTACTAGATAGAAAAAAATCCCAAAGTTACCCCTATTTGTTATGTTTTTTCAATACTATGATTAAACTGCTGATAGGTATTTAACTTTTTATTCTTGTACTTAACTAAATACATTAAATATTTCTAGTGAACTCAGGAGAAGTTTTAGCTTAGAAACTCCCATGAGAAAAGATATTGACGAAAAACACGTTTTTTTGCGATCCTGCTTTCAATTGGAGCGGGATGGCTAATTGTAAACTTATGCTTGCAAGAAAGAGACGCTTGCACTGGGATAACCTAGCCTTAAGGGGTGATTGTACCCATGATACTGATCAACTTTCCCTAAGAAACCTATAAGAAATTCTAAAAAAACGTTTGCAAAATGCAATCAACTGATCGAAGGTTTGTATGAAAAGTCGAAATGTTTTTGTGCCAATTCCTGTATGTTGCAAAGGGAAAGTTGATCAGTATCATGGGTACAATCACCCCTTAAAGTAATGAAAATTAAATTGGTGGTTTATATGTACATTAAACTGTAGTCTTTGGGTTATATCATCAAACTGAATAAGGTTGTTTTGTTACACCGTGCGTTCACACACGATGAGGCATTGACGCAGCGGCAGACGTCAGTCCTTCATTTGTGAAGCAAGGAGTTGTATGAAAACGCACGTAAAAGCACACACGGTGACGCATTGACGCACCGGGTGTGGTTCTATGGACTGACATCTGCCGCTCCGTCAGTGCGTCTTCGTGTGTGAACGCACTTATAATTAGGAGTCAACTTAAACACATGCCCATACATGGGTACATTTCAACTGGGTTCCACTCCGTTTAGTTTTTAATTATTGTATTGTTTAGATTAGGTTAGGTATTGTATTAAGCAGTAGGATTAATTTCGTGACCTATAAGGCTGGCGGATATGATTACTACAAGTCAACTGTTATCATTTCGAGACGATGCAGTTCGTACAATTAAAATAGAACTTCACTTAGGTAAGTTAGTTTAATTTCTAATTGATGAATTAAATAAACCTTCCAATACATGCTTCTGACCCTTCTGACGTTAAGATAATACCTAAATAATAGGTGGTTAAATTAAATCGCGTCAATGGGAGTTCAAAGGTTACAAGACGTTGATTGTGTTAAATTCAGTTTGTAACTTTTTAGTTTCGAAATCAGTTAACTTGAGTTGATACTTTTTCAACTAAGGCCATGCGGAATTGCGATTCGGAATTCCGAATGAAAACAGGTTTTTCGTAGGCCCATCACATACATACGGAATTGCAATTCGGAATTCCGAATACAAAACCGGTTTTCGTGTAGGCTTGAAATCCCGGTCGCAAATGTGGAGGGGAACCTCCATACGAAAAACCTGTTTTCATTCGGAATTCCGAATCGCAATTCCGCATGTATGTGATGGGCCGTATGGAGGTTCCCCCTCCACATTTGCGAACGGGATTTCAAGCCTATACGAAAACTGGTTTGAATTCGTAATTCCGAATTGCAATTCCGTATGTAATATGTGATGGGCCTAATACACTCCAACGGAAGTCACACTGGACAGAGTTTCGGTACTACTTGTTAAACGTGGATGTTCTGAAGTTTCAAAATATTCCTGACGTGGAATATAGACGTGAGAATATGCACGTATGCATATTATAATTGTAATGCGTACAATGGAAGAGTTTATCTACTATACGTATGTTAGGACACCGAGTAACATTATTAATAGAGAACTGTCCCGGATATGTATCGATTCAACACTCAATGATGGAACCAATGCCTTTATGATTCGCCAACCATGTGACAATAGTCAAGATGTATTGAATACCCAATGACAATGGAAATCTGATATGGAAGGTAGCCCAGATACTATTGCGAAGAATACGTTACATTGTTTAGAGGGTATTCAGAGAAATAATGTTAGTAAATCTATGAAATGACGGCTATTAGAAATTGTTTGAAGTAGTTTACGTATTGAGCCCCAAATAATGGGATTTGCGCAAGTTGTTTAAAACACATGAATAAATTCGTACAAAATGAAAGCTTCATACGAGCGACCGCCGTCGGTGCACTCACACATAGCGGGCATTAGAGGACGTACGAACAGGTTCGTACATAATTATCCCGGCTAAGTGTGTGCGTATTACATCTTATTTGTACCTATACATTCTCTAACGTGGCGCGCTTGTGTGAGTGGCTTAGTGAGTGCACCGACACAGAGGCCACTTATATGAGTTGTATGACGCTTTCGTTCTGTAGCTTTCTTTTTGCTATTTATAACAAAAAGCTTGATTATGTGCTACAAAACAGTTTGAACACATCAAGCTACGCAAAACCAATATAAGCTGGCCGCGACGGTAAACGTTATTCGCCCTACGTGCGGCCAGCTTATAATGGGTGAAATTGATATCATTAGCATCCTTTTAAACTAAGAGTCCATCAAACTGAACAACTTTTACTGTGGGAGCAAACCAATTGAAGCAAAAAAAATCTGATGTTGCTTACTAAACTGCACACGCCGCCGCTGCCTGCACGACTCAAATGTATGGGACAGCAGATTTGTTTTTTGCTCCGATTGGTTTGCTCCCATAGTAAAAGTTGTTCAGTTTGATTGGTAGACTCTTAGTTTAAAAGGATGCTAATGATATCAATTTCACTTTGTATTGGTTTTGCGTACCTTGATGTGTCGCTATGTGTAGGTACTTAATAAAAGTTTGGTTGTAAATTTTTTCATTGTTCCTACGATTGTTAACACTAGTTTTAATATGGGTTGTGTATCTGTAGTGGTACCCAACAATTAAAAAAGTTTAAAAAAAACCTTGATTCAAATCTAAACCAGCCCTAAGGATACTGATAAAAGTTAGAAAGAACAAAAAGCGAAAACACGATTACAAATCAAAAACAGTTTTGTTAAAAACATAAAAGAACAAAGGGAGAAATCAAACCACAAATTGTATACGGAAGTGAGGGGGCGGGGAACGGAAATGATATTACCGATAACTTTCCGAGTAAAACGCGAGGGCTTTTGTACAGAACCCTAACTTGTTGTGATAGCCCGTCGTACAATAGTTTGATGAAAATAGGTTTAGGTAACTATAAAATTACAGATACTAAAATAGTAAAAGTGTATACAGGGTGGAAATTGATACTATAAGCATCCTTTTAAACTAAGACTTACACCCGTATTCTTAGTTGTTTTCTTGACATTTTCTCAATCGAGTGGAGGACATTTTTGACATTAATTTGTATTTCAAAAATGTCAAAAACGTCCTCGATTCGAGTGAGGAAACCTCAAGGAAACTACTAAGAATACGGGTGTTAACTTAACATCAAACTGAACAACTTTTACTAAGGGAGCAAACCGATCGGAGCCAAAAAAAACTGGCCAAGTGCGTGTCGGGCCACACGCAGGGTAGGGTTCCGTAGTTGCCCGTCACAATATACGAACTTAGAAGGGGGCTTTTTGTTTTATACTACGGTTTGACGGCTAATAAAGTCTAAAAAGTACTTTTTTTAAGTTGGTCGACTATTACTCGTTAACTTGTAAAGCTAAGCTAAGCGGTGATAGTTTTCCTTTTAATTTCATTATATACACTACTGCCATGAATTTTTTCACATATCTAGAAACAACCGTTTAGCTGGCAGAGGGGGGGGGGGGGGACACTCGACTCTAACAAAAATTAGCACCTTAAAGCTTAATATTTCGTTAACGGATCCCTAAATCGAAAAATGGTTTTCCCACACCCACCGTATTTTTAAAAGACCTATCCCAACGGTACCCCACACCATGGGATAGACGAGAAAAAAAAAATTGCGTCCCCACTTCACGGGTAGGGGAGGTAACCTAAACAAAAATATTTTTTAAAATTATATTTTACCACTTTCTCGGCGAGATTAATATGTGTACCCATGCCAAATTACAGCTTTCTAGTACTAAGCGTCTCTGAGCTAAGCCGCGGACAGACGGACGGACGGACATGGCGAAACTATAAGGGTTCCTTGTTGACTTCGGAACCCTAAAAATCAGCTGTTCCTTACTAAACTGCAATGCATACTCGACTCAAAAGTATACAGGGTCCTTCTTAATATGCTGACACTTTTTTAAGGGTATGATCAGACCATAAAACTGAACAACTTTCTCTATGGGATAACATCGAAATCGCGAAAAAAAAAAATTGCTACCCCACACATTTTGCCTCAAGTAGGTTTGCAGTTTAGTATGGGACAGCAGATTTTTTTTTCGCGATTTCGATGTTGGTATAAAAGAATATATTATAGAAAGTTGTTCAGTTTGATGGTCTGATCATAGCCTTAAAAAAGTGTCAGCATAATTATTAAGAAGGACCCTGTAGGTAGTACGTTACACAAGGAAAGAAATTGACTCACAAAAACTGAAAACTACTTCTTCAGAATCGATAACGAAACAACAACTTAATTGAGATAGAACTTAGAAAAATTCATACTTCAAATTAAAGCGGGACTTGAACCCTTAACCTAAAACGTAGTGATTCCATTTTCTTTGCCTCAACCTGCCAAACCGGGCTTTACCTTCGTCCAATTCGGTATTTGACTACGTAGAATTTATTTTATTTTTATCTTCTCAATAAAAAAGGTTAGAAAATAAGCGCTTTCACACACGATTGACGGAGCAGCAGTCGTCAGTCCGTCATTTGTGAAGCAAGGCAGTTATATGAAACCGCATGTAGAACTGCCAGGCAGTCAAAGTGCTAAATTCTTGCAATGCCATTCCTGCGATACGTTCTCGGATACAAAAAACTTTAGTGTCATCAACCCGAAAATAAGTAGGCATCTTTAGGTCAAACATTCGCCAATTTTTCTCCGAAATTTGTGACTTTTCACCTGTCAACATAGGCTTCTATCTTACCTTTCAAATTTCTCTCTTCACTCTTCCATCTATCCTTAGCTTGTAAACAGAAACCCGCGAAATTGACTCATTGTTGGTTAGTTACAGAGTGGTGTTGGAGGTGGCTGGTAACTCCGATGCAGTCATACTGAGTGGACTGGAGGCTGATACGCAGTATCAAGTGACTGTCGCAGCTCTCTGGGGCGGCCACAAGTATCGAAGTAGGCCTATTGTCTTCCGCACGCTGGGTAAGTTTAATGAAGTAAACTTAATTTTGAACTATACTACATTCCAAATAAGGACGACGAGATTTTAAGATTCCTATTTAGGTTTCTGGCCAATTCTGATAAGCAAATATAATTTGTGTACCTATCAGAAAGATGTTCTATCAGACATTATCTTGGACATTACTAAAGCTGTTCTAAGAATAAGTCAGAGGAAGTGTTTCAAATCTCTGTTTCTGTAATTAAAAATGACCTTAAATTGTCGTTGCTATTTGGAATGGAGTATATGTACGCTGGATCAGTGACCCAAAGTGGGCTTTGGTTACTGAAACTAGAGAGCGCAACTTTTCCCTATCCTCTTACCGTTACCGTTGCTGGCTTCAAGCTCCCGCCTTGGTGTCGCTCCAGCGATACTCGTACGGCTAGCATGCCACCCGCGAAAAAGCGACAAAACCAGAAAAACGTCATGCGCGCTCTTTTTGGCATTCCTTAAATAACAAAGATGGAGGCACATGTCGATTTTTATCGTCTTCTCGGGGGTGGCATGCGAGGCCTACTGGAGTGGTTCGCTTTACATTGGCCAGTTTAGGTTGACCCACACACTTTGATATTACAATATTAGAATTTGTGATGGGTCCAAATCAGGAACAGTATGTTAAGAAAGTGTAATTTAAAGGTTGATTGAAAAAGGAATGCTTCGATGTTTTAGCTAGATAATATAATAAACGAAGGAAGAACTATATCGGAAAATAATGATGTGAGCCAGCAGATTGTGTGAATCAAGTTTTAACAAGGGATTTGATATTGAAGTTCCTTTACTTTAAGTACCTATATGGACGGATTGCTTCGCCTTGCCAGAATTTACTTGCGTGTATAATTAATTCAGTTATTATTAACGCGTTGCTTGAACAATCACAATCACAGAGCGGCGCGGTGAAATATAAATGATTACCTCTCCAATGTACATACATAATGTAAACGCAGTGGACCTTGTAATTTCTCGCCTGAAGTTTGACAGTTGTGAAAAAAACCCTATATAGTGCCTATAGATAGTCCTCCTCGCCGTTTTCGGCTATGGCGACTTGAATAACAAAATTATATTAGATTTTTTCAATTCTTAAAACTAAATAAAAAAAATATACAAGGTGTTACAAAACTACAAATAATCATTTAAGGGGGTGGTGTAGACCATCAAACTGAACAACTTTCACTATATGGAACCAATATCGAAATCGCGAAAAAAAAAATGTATGTTCTATATATACTCTACAAATTGACTAGAGCTAAAATATGTATGGGATTTAAAAAAAAAAAATTCTCGATTTCCATGTTGGTCCCATAAGAAAGTTGTTCAGTTTGACGGTCTAAACAACCCCCCTATGAGTTTTAAAAAATTATTGTTACTTATGAAACACCCTGTATATATGTATACTTAATATATTTATATTTTTTACTACACTACGAAATCCGAATTGTGAAAGACCCTAATAATATGACTCGCAAAACCAAACGTGGTTTTAATTATTCCGTCAAAGAGCGGTTGAGTTGCCCGGAAGCAATGTAAGTGTAGACGTAAGAGGGCTTGGGTTGAGTTTTCCAGATCAGACGCTTTGCATCAAGTTCTTCCAGACGCATTCGTTCAAACTCTTTAACGCTTCTATAAATATAAATAAAACAATGTAGCGCAAATGGACCATATTTGCAGGATCTGCTCGATTCATGTGTTTAGTTGAAATTGACACGTCGTTTGTGCTCCAATATTTGCAAGAAAAAGAATACGAAAATTAGATTCGATCAGATAATCCACGGATTATCCAATTTAAGCAATTTGAAAAGCCTATTCTGATCGGCTTAGTTATCAACAGGATTGGACGATAAACTTAATAGCTGCTACATAATACTTCTTCCTTGAAATTTGTTTATGTTTACCTCTAAATTCTTTGTAGGTACCTACTTATTTATTATATGTATTAAAATTCTTTCACAATCGTAAAAAGCATACTATGGCCATGGTATAAGAAAAAGTATGATACTACATTCAGTAGAGACACTTCATACTCCCGACAATTTTGCCTTAACCCCTCTTAAAAGTTACCTTTACCGTTACATTAGGCAATGGTGTATTCCTGCCTCACTCGCACTCAATCAGGATCGCTTACCTCTTGTCAGTTTTAGGTTTTTCCCCTTGGTTTTTCCAATTTGTATATTTGTATCATTGATTTAAACTATACCTATGCTAGCTTCCTGATTTGTATGAACTGATAGCCAAGGTGTGCTGTGGCCTTCTCTCTCTACGGCCATACACGATTTTTTTGTACGTTTGAGGCGTAAAAGAAGCAAATCATTTTTTAAATTTCTTCCACATGTCCTATTCCATTCTCTTCCTCTTTTTCTCTTCTGGCTTTTCGGTGAAGGAAAGCATCGTGAGGAAACTTGCATGCTTCAATTTCGAGGCATGTATTGTACCAACTGTCCATTATAAGTGGCTACTGGCTGCACACAGAGTTTCGGTACTATTGGTGAAACGTGGATGTTCTGAGGTTTCAGAATATTTTTGACTACCCCCTCGGGGAATATAGCCATGAGCATAATGCTTATGCTCTTCCACATATATTTATCTTCTTTCCTTGTCGAATCTTCTCAAACCATTTGTTTCTAATGTCCTGCCATCTCTATCGCGCTAGTCCACCACACGTGTTCAGTGCGGATTGGTGGACTACACGTATATGTATGGAGAAATTCTGATGCGTACGCAGCAGAATTTTTTCTTCGGCGTGTGCAGGTTTCCTCATGTTTTCCTTCACCGTTTGAGAGCAGTCGGTATGACGTGCATAAGTTAGAAAAACTCATTGGTACATGGGATGTCGTCCATGGTATGGTGATCTGCATAATAAATCTAATTCATTTTTCGAACTTATTCGAATTAGTTGAATCAGTTCAAGTAATAAACACCAATATACAAGAACAACTACGTTCACACTATCTCCACTGACCGTGTTTTATCGACAAACTGCAATTGTTTGATTTTTAACGTCCACCAACCAAATCTATAGATAGGACTCTGCACACACTGGATTTAAAATAAACCGAATAGGTAGCGGTAGAGCCAACCACGTTTTTCATCAGTCTGCAAGTTTGACAGTGAAAATGTATTCGGGTGAAATTGAAAAAATCCGCCTTTTGAAGACCAAAGCTATTCACTCTTTCAAACACTGTCCATAGAATATCTACACTTTGTAGAAAGGGCAATAAACATGAGATTTTCTGTTCTACAAACAGATTCACCTTTATAAAACTTTATTTCAATCGACTTTTTTACCTTTTTATGATTGAATGTGGGGAATATTTACTAGTAGCACAGGGTCCAAATTAATAATGTTGACGCTTTTTTTATGAAAATTATTAGATCATCAAACTGAACAACTTTCATTATTGAACCAACACCGAAATCGCGAAAAAAAATCTGCTCAAATATTAGTTCGAGTCAGTGTTGGGCAAAATTTTGGTAACGGTTATAAATGTATGTTTTTCCAAAGTAAAGAATGATTGCATTAGCCATATTCTATTTATAATAATTATTATTTATAGTATTATTATATTCCCTTTATTTTTGACGACCCGGTTGGTGTAATGGTTACCACGCCGGACTGCCAAACCAGGGTCCTGGGTTCGAATCCCGGTTCGGTCATGGATGTTATATGTTCGTGCCGTTGTTGTAGGTATGGTTTCCATAATAAAAGCCTTTTAGTGCTAGTTTGGGATCATTACAATGTATGTGCCTGTGAGCGTTATTTATTTTATTTATTTATTTATTTCATTTTCCCTTATCCGCTCTTTTTGGCAGCAATCCCATTTATTCGCGTGTCCATAGTACGAGTAGCTATGGACACAAAAGTCATGCAAGACACTCATTACCATACAACACGGTCGTGTCCGATCGTGTTTACTTATAATTTAGTGTAGATCCCCTACCTAGGAGTACCCTACTCCTAGCTATAAACATCAAAATCAACAATATAAATAGACAATGCGACATTATTGTTTTTTGGGAAATATTGTTTAATTGTTAAGAAATAAAAAAAAATACAATTGGGGGCAGCACAATAGGCTCGGTGCAGCCTTAAAATATACAGTTTTTTAATTTAAGATTTGTACGGGAATCTTTGAGGCACTGTAACTTTAACTAAAATCTGACTTCATGCAAACATAGAGATTAGTTTCTACATTGTTTCTGAAAATTATTGATTTTAATTGCTTAGTATTGAAAATATAACCAGACTACGTTTGTATGGAGAGCGCCAACGGTAATATACCCTTGATGAGCGTTTCTGCAACTTAGTAACAATGTCTAACGTTCCTATGGTAGTCATAATTATATCGAGTTATTGTCATATATTATGAATTTATGATACATGTTTGTCGGATGCATCTTAAGAGATGGGCAAAAATCATCATGCTCTGGATCCCCGAAAACGTTCGGCGGCGTCCGGGTCGACCCAGGAAGAGGTGGCGTGATGACCTGGACAAATTTGACGACCAATGGCCAGAGGTTTCCCAAAACAGGAATGAGTGGAAGAGCAGGGGAGAGGCCTTTGCCCAGCAGTGGGATGAAAAAGGCTAATAAAAAAATAATGAAACCAATTAAACCAATAAAAAACCCTTGAAAAGAAGCAATAATAAAAAGCCTCGAAACTCAAATACATTGCTGTATTTACAAACAATATTATTTTTCTACGTACCTTTATCAGATTTTGGGCAAATCCTTTAGGTGGCTCCAAAAACCTCAAAAATTCACATCTCCTGAATATGAAATAACTTACTTACCTACTTACTTATGTTAATCCAACCTCCACCTGAAAACCATCTCGGGAAAAGATACCTACGAACTAAAGGATTTTCATAATTTTGTACCGAATAGTCCCCGAAGGCGTGTTTATTTTAGTAGGGAAACAACCTTTGCTTTAATCATTTTGATATGTTATTGCTCTCGCCGAGAATTTAGCTTAAAAATATGTTAATGAATATTAACGTTGCCTTCGACCGTAGCGTACCACACCGTGTAACGTGCACAGATAAATTACGTTTTCTCCAAAATGCCTTAATTAGCAACGAAATTTTAAGGCAAAGAAACAGTTCTAATTACTAACTGCTAGCTAAGTCATATCATATGTATGAAATATTCTAAAACGACCAAAATAGATGAACTCCTTACCTACTAAATAAATAATAAATAATAATAAATAAATAACACTCACAGGCACATACATTGTAATGATCCCAAGTAAGCCTTATAGACTTTTTGTTATGGGAACCATACAACAACAGCACAAACATATAACATCCATGACCGTACCGGGATTCGAACCCAGGACCCTGGTTTGGCAGTCCGGCGTGGCAACCATTACACCAACCGGGTCGTCGTAACCTTGACGTTTGTGCATGATTGGCTTTGAGATTTCTATCAAAGCGAAATCTAATCTATCTAATTCTATCGATTTCTATCTAATAGAAATGTGGTATAAAACTTGAGAGACAAGTCAGTGCTGGTACAAGCATAAGCATATGCTCACGACTATATTCCCCGAGGGGTAGTCAGTGATATTCTGAAAGCTCAGAACATCCACGTTTCACGTTCACTGCTAGTTAAGTGGTAATAATCTGAATAATATGCAATTTTTTTTTATTATTTTTTTTAACTTATTACGTCCCACTCCTGGGCAAAGGTCTCCCCTGAACTCTTCCACTTATCTCTATCCAACGCGGCATCCCACCATTCGCTGCAATAGGCATCCAACTATAATATGCTATATTATAGAATAGAATATGCTATAATATATTAATATACTGACGGTTTTTAAGGGGATAATGAATTCGCGTGGCTAAGAGGGTAACAAGTAGACGTGTTGCCGGCTTGCGATTTGATTGGCTACGTGGCTCCGCCGTTTTATGGCGGTTTCGAGTTTGTGTTTTGTTTAAAAACGGGGCTTTGAGATAGCCATATCCTATTACCGTACAATATCTAATAAATATATCTTCAACACTTGACACTGGCGAAATCTAACAAGGAAACGCCATTTAATAAAAATTGAATAGAATAAGGGGATAATCATCCAACAAACAAACAATGTTTTCTATGAAACCAACGTCGAAAACTTGAAAAAATAATCGTTCCCTACAAAACTTACTATACCTACCCAAATTATATGACTGCAGTTTTTGTTTGCGATTTCGATGTCGGTCCTACAGATACAGTTATTTAGTTTAATGGTCTGATCATACCCTTAAAAAGCCATTACATTTTTATGGGGATTAAGAAGGAACGTGTATACAAATAACTAGATCACAATCCTAGATTAACTTAAAACAGTGCCAGAGCAAAAGGTAAGGTAAAGTTATCAAATATTCAGCGGCGAATAGTTAATCAAGTTATATTCAACTTCTGCTCACGATCGATGGAGCAGAGTTATTCAAAAGAGAGATTAGTAGTTTGTTTTGTTTTTGATTATATTTTAGGCTATTTTATTTTATTTAAACTTTAGGTGTACTTGACTAATAAATTAACGCAATCATATTGCAGATAAATTGGTAACAGTACGAAAACTGTTTTATGCCTTTGTTGATTGACTTAATAAAAATATTGTTTAAAAAAAGTAAGAAAAAGTTCGAGATAAAAAGTGTTTCTTCGTTACTACCACATTTCCGTTTTTGGATTACTGTTTTCTGTCTTCGTGCTTTATTCAATAGGTGCAATAATGAGCGATGATTGAGGTGGGGCATACAGACAGAATGGATGAAATTAATAGTAATAATAACATAAGAGTTCCTTGTTTGACAACGGAATTCTTAAAAGGATAAAAATCTGTCGTATTTAACATATAAGCATATGCTCACCACTATATTCCCCGAGGGGGTAGTCAGAGATATTCTGAAACCTTAGAACATCCACGTTTCACCAGTAGTACCAAAAACTCTGTCCAGTATATGTGTGTGTATTTAACACCTAGGTATTATCACGGACTTGAAAGAAGTACGGACCGAATGAAAGAAGTACGTACCGAATATTGCTCTAAAAAGATGTGAAGCATGCAAGGTACTACAATCTCGTTTGTTCTACAAGGGACCTACGCTCACACAGATGCACTAGCTCTAGGCGCAGGTCCTACAACCCGTCACCTTATGTACCGCGTGACAGCACGCACACAAAGAAATGGGTGCTTCACTCATGATAAGACAAGATTACCTCTGGTTCTTCTTTTAAGTCTGTGGGTATTATGAATATTATTTTATGATGATATCAAAACTCCAGCCTACAGAAAAAATTGGTCGTAATTATTAATCTGAGTAGAGAAATATGTTACAGTACTGTAATTATCATAGCGCTGTTATAATTTTATCTATGTACCTACTTATAAAACAAGGCCGAATTTTGATGTTGTCATTTCCATTTCATAATAATATGACGTCATATCCATTGGTATTTCTGTGTTTATTCGAATTACTTAATGTAATAATCTCAATGTAAATATTTGTAATTTCCTACGAACAAATAACTCATTATTTGTTCGTATATTTTATATGTTTTATGTGAGTATTTTTTATAAATTTCTACATTTAGATATTTACATAATGTAATGGTGTAGATAAAAAGCTATTAGGCAAATTGCAGCTCCTATAATCGCACTTTTTCAAATTAATCTAGTCAAGCGCAAACAATTTAAACTTCGTTACTTTCACACTAAAGTTCACAAATAATTTAGTGGTATTATGCTTATACAGGTCGATAAAAATGTAAAAAATCTCTCGTTTACCTTTTTTTTCGAATTAATATACTATGCTTCACTACCTACTTCTTTTCTTCCGCATTACTACGAGTAGGACATAGTACAGTGTGTAATTGAAATGAGTCTATAAATCAGGGGTGGTTCAGTCAAACCATCAAACTGAACAATTTTTTCTACGGGAACAAACCTGACATCACAATAAAAATCTGCTGTTCCATACTAAACTGCAATAACTTAATGTATCAACGGCTGAATTTGTTTTTTTGTATTTTTAGTTTTGCTCCCATAGGCCATTGAACCTCTTTGTATGGGAGGCTGGCATAGTGATGACCATAAATTTTCGGGAATTTCAAAAACGCGGCGCACCCTGAAACCTATGTATATCGATAGAGGATCTATAGACGAACATAAAATGTCATATAGCATATAGTCCTAAAGTGCAACGTTTTCGAGATAATCCATGTTAAGTATCTTGTATAGATAAAAATCCTAACACATTTTCCTCCAATACCAATCTCCGTGGTCCAATGGTTATAAGACTTGGGATCTTGACACGGAGGTCGTAGGTTCGATTCCCATGGGGGACACCTAGTGATATGTCACTTTATGCGTTTTTCCCCAGTTGGTTAGGATAATGCAGGCTGAATCACCTGATTGCCTGAAAAGAAAGATGATTCCGTGCTTCAGATGGCACGATAAGCCGTTGGTCCCAGTTACTATCTCTGGTGGTTATTATTCGTTACATAAAAACAACGTCAGAGGCCGTAAGGCGGTCTGAAAAAACTCTGACACCAGGGCTTGCCCACACGATAAGAAGAAGAAGATGTATGGAATAGAAAATGTTTTTGGCATAAAGAAGTTCTATGACACCTTTCTGTAATACCCAGTATGAGAAATATACCGAGGTAGGTAGGTACTTATTGATGATCATTTATTTCCAAAAAAGTTCCTGTATTAATGGCAAACATTTATTTCATCTGTGCTGGTATACACGTACACACGGTGACACATCAACCTATACAAAACCAAAATAATAAGCTGGCCGCGCAACGACTCATACGTCATGCAACATAAACCTGCTCGCGGCCAGCTTATTTTGGTTTTGAACAGCTTGATGTGTCGCTGTGTGTAAGTACAAATAGGCCTCACGACGCGCTGCATACTTCGCAGTCAACTTATACTGTCAGTGTAAGAGGCAAAAAGCAAGAGCAGTGTGTAGTGCGTCGTCGTGCAGGTTGTATTTGCTATTGTACCTCAACAGATGAAATAAATGTTTGTCTGGGCTATGTCCACATGGAATATATTTTAATCATGTCCTAGTCGATGTTTTTCTTAATTGCAATTACAATTTAATTGAAATAACAAAAAATTGAATGAGAACTTTTTTCGAAATAAAGTACCTACCGCTGTATTTTTCTACCAAAAAGAGAAAGGTGTAATAGAAAACCTTTATACCTAAGCACGGACTTGACAAAAAAGGCGGACGTAATGTGACACTAAAAAGATGTGAAGCATGAGCATGCAAGGTCCTACATATTCGTTTGTTCTACAAGGGACCTACACTCACACAGATGCACCAGTTCTAGGCTTAGGTCCTACAACCGGCCACCATTTTGTACCACGTCAGCACGCACATAAAAATAAATGGGTGCTTCACTCGTGATTAGACGAGCTGATTACGTCAGGTTTTTTTTCAGGTCCGTGTACCTAGGTAGGTATCATAAACATCAACCAAGAAGGGGTGGTATCCCGCGGTGCGTCTTGAAGTCCGATGATAGTAGAAAGGGGAAGGCGGGATGAGCTCATGCAGCTCTGGTGCACACTCACCGAAGTACAATCTGTAGAAGACCGACAAGCAGGCTACTCTGCGGCGGCTAGGCTATGAAGCTTGGTTTCCACCAACCAGATTACTGTCGCCAATGAGCCTCTAGTTGATACTTAGCTGAGCCATCCCACATGTGGCAGCAATACTTCATACACGATCGGACCTGAGCTTTATACAACATTAAGAGCTGTCTAGGAGTGAAGTACCGCTTCACCTTGTTTAAGATGCCCAGCTTTTTGGCTGCACTTTGAGCCTTAGACTCGATGTCAGCGCCGAAGTTGAGTTTCGTAGTTAACCCATGCTCAGAAGCTCAAGACTGTCGGAAACAGGAACAGATTTACCTACCCCGGAAAGTAGGAGCCAGAATCCTTTTGGCGGTGAACAGACAAGCCTGTGTTTTGGTGGCGTTGAAGTTGACTAGATTATTGTCACCCCACTGTGAGACAAGACTTAAAGTCAAGTTTGTCCGCTCCACCATGGCTTCCCTTTGCGAACGTATTTCATCCCCGCTGGCCCCAACGCCGGATAGATATCTCTCTGTGACAGTACTGTCATCTGCATACCCAACAATACCTGACACAAAGAGGTCAGTGATGTGTAGCAGGAAAAGTCTCGCAGTGAGAACAGACCCCTGAAGAACCCCAGCATCAATTGCCATGAGGTCTTCCGACCTCTAAGCAGCTGTCAATGACAACTCTAATCGACCGTTCACTCATGAAATCAGATATCCAGCTGCAGAGATCAGCAGGGATGCCATAAGCAGGAAGCTTGCTCAGCAATCTAGCGTGCCATACCCTGTCAAAGGCCTTCGAGATGTCAAGTTACACAACTAGTGCTTCGCTGTGTTTTTCGATGGCCTCGCCCCACCAGTGCGTGACATACATCAATTATTAATTTAATTAAATAGACTATGTATTACTGTTTAAATAACCTTAGCGTAAGAATTTATATTGTAATAGTATTAAGTCGTGTCATGCTGTAGAGTTTCTGGCCGCATCTTCTCTACAGCGACAACACGTTCCGAAGCGGTGGTAACTTAAAAAAGAATTGACGTTTAATAAGTGTGCTTCAGGCTCCTATATTGAATAAATTATTTTGAGTTTGAGTTTGACATAAGAAGATCCCCAGTCGATCGCCCCCGGCGAAAGCCATATTGACGATCACTGTGTAGATCATTATCTTCTAGGTATGTCCGCAACTTACTGTTAAGTACTCTTTCCATTACTTTACAGAGAATGGAAGTGATGGCTATAGGTCGGTAGTTTCAGGGGTCGGAACGAATGCCCTTCTTGGGAATCGTTATTGTTCTGAGAGAGAGGCGACACAGGCGTGTTAAAACAGGAGACAACTAAGGCGCATAATGTCTCAGCACTCTTGCAGGTATTCCATCAGGACTACTGGCCTTATTCACATGCAGGCTACGCCATGCTTTGCGGACCTCTTTCGTGTGTTGTCATCTCCGGCATGTGTGGCTGTTTGGCACGAGCGTCCAAACGTGAATTGCTTCTAAACAGAGAAGCAAATAAATTCGCTTTCTCAGTCAGCAACCCACCAGGTTTCTGCATGGGAGGCAAAGGGCCCATCAGGTTTCTGCATGGGAGGCAAAGGGGGACGGTAGAAATTGGATTCGACCGATTTACTACCAGAAGGGTAGGATGCCAGTCTGTGCAAAGACCGATACTGAGTGCTTGTCTGGATCTGATGTCAGCAGAAGGTCCAAACAATTGGGCGTATGGCCATCGACATCCGTTACCCGCGTTGCTTGATTCACCAGCTGGGTGATATCTAGCGATAACGCAAACTTGCGCGTCTCTCTGCCAGCATGGTTAGTTTTCTGGAACAGGAACAGCCACTCGCTGTGGTGGGCATTTAAGTCCCCCAGAAAAATAAGCTCCGCTCCGCCGAGATCTCCTCAGATACCCAGATGAACCTCTTGGGCTCGACTGACTGATGGGAAACTCACTTGTAGACTGCAGGGACGTCCGAACCCCCCTGCAATGGCCACCGGGTCCTCCCTTTCAGTCGCCAAGGCTGCAGTGGGGCAGCCTTTCACACGTGGCGAGCGCACTACTTGAGCCCCCTACTAACTGCGGTCGGCCCACGACTGTCACCGTGCTTTGGATCCCGCTACCCTCCAGAATGAGTTTCCCGGTACAGTGTTGCTCAGAGGCCAAGACCGATTCCGAACAGCACAGCTGACTTTCTCCTATTCCCCAATGGCACTGGCACTCCTGCACACCGATGGAATGCAGCAAGCTGTTTGGCGCAAGACTCCAGCAGGAGGGTGGGCGCGAGCCAGGCGGCTCCTTGCGGAGCCTAGTACCTAGTCTGTGGTGGCGGCGTTGTCCGGGGTGGACCGCTAGGAGGTAGATCCTTAACCACCCCAAACGTCCACCACCTACGTCCCACTGCAGGGCACAAGCCTACCCTCATGGAGGGTGTATGAACGTTAGTCCACCACGCGTGCACAATGCGGTGCGGTAGACCTCATATACGCAACGGAATTTCTTTTTCATCGTATGCAGGTTTCCTCAAAATGTTTTCCTTTGCCGTTTGAGAGCCGTTGATGTTACATAGGTACATAAGTCAAAAAAACTCATTGGTAGGTAGTGCGAATTCAGACCTGGACCTCAAGATTGAATTCCATAGCTCTCTGCAACTCGCTACCGACGGAGCGTTGCGGAGCGTTGCGGGGGGGGGGGGGGGGGGGGCTGGTGTGTTAGGATTTTATACAGGTGTAGATGCTAGGCTGTCACGCCTAGCAAATACTGAAACGGTAAACTCAGACCATCAAGCTGAACAACTTTCACTATGGAGCCTACCTCAGGAAACGCAAAAACAAATCTGGTGTCCCATACATTTTAGTCAGGTAGGTATAACAGTTTTGTATGGGACCGCTGATTTTTTTTCGCGTATAGTATAGGTACAAGGTGTTACAAAAATACAAATAAACATTCAAGGGTGTGGTTTAGACCATCAAACTGAACAACTTTCACTATAAGACCAATATCGAAATCACGAAAAAAAAATGTATGTTCCATACTCTACAAATCGACTCTAGCTAAAATATATATGGGATAGGTATCAGTTTTTTTTTTTCGCGATTTCGATGTTGGTCCCATAGTGAAAGTTGTTCAGTTTCATGGTCTAAACAACCTCCTTAAGAGTTTTAAATATTCATTTTTACCCTGTGTATACACAAGATCTTTAACATGCATTATCTCGAAAACGTTGCACTTTAGGACTATATGTTATAGGACATTTTATGTTCGTCTATACATCCTCTATCGATATACGTAGGTTTCAGGGTGCGCCACATTTTTGAAAAATTTCCGAAATTCCTGCAAAATTATGGTTACCACTATGCCAAAATGTTCAAAGCCCTTTGTTCAGTTTGATGGTCTGCCAATAATTGGTCAACTCATTTCAATTACACCCTGTAGTTTATTCTGTGGCATCTACTATACCTATTTTAACATTATTTGGCATGGTTTTTACCCTACGGTCGATACTGGGCTGTAGCAATAAAAGCGGATTGGCCTTAATTTTGTCACCGCAATCGTCTGAATGTACGAGACTGATATGGAGAGCCAGTAAATGGGAATCGGGTTCACTGCATAATGTCCCTTAATGCCACAGGCATAAGGCAGGGATTTAGCTTGGAGTTGTATGTTAATACATAAATCTTTGAAACTTCGTCAGCAGCCTATACAGTATGAAAGTCTCACGCGTGTGAATGGGCATTAGTCATAGACGAAAAATTTTTAGCTTACGCTAGTAGACCGAATATCAGTGTAACCGGGTATGAGATAGCGAATTATATGAAGTGACATCTCGGAGTCAGGTGGTTGTCCCATACAATTTATATGAAGTGACATTTTGGAGTCAGATGGCCGAAGTACAAAAAACGTGGATGGATACGTCGATAAGGACAGCAATAAGTAGCGGTCTCCTTTTTTAACTAGAGCGAATTTCCTATGTGCATCTCTTACTGAGTGATATGACAAGACACGTGCTTCCTTCTAGTGCCTTCTCTTTCTACGGCATTAGTCCACCACGCATGTCCAATGATGATTGGTAGACTTCACATGCTGATGAGAATAGGGGAGCGGACGACAAGTCAAATTAGCAACTCTTAATTGAATGTCAAAACGTACGTTTTGTATGAAAAATTGTACAAGATACCCACAAGGGACTTTATCAACATTTCATTACTTTTTATACTTCATCCTATTATTAAAAATAGATGGAATAGAATGAGAGTTTACTTCTTTAGCGAATGCAGGTTTCCTCATGATGTTTTCATTTAATGTTTGAGGGCAGTCGTTATTACGTACATAAGTTAGAAAAACTCATTGGTACATGGCATGTCGTCCGAGCGGATTCGAACCCAGATTCTAATGATTGAATGTCCCTACGTCTCTGCAACGCCACCGGTGTATAATAATCCTTGTCCAAATTATGATCTGTGAAATTATAGCAATTATTTATTGAACTGTTCTTTAATAACCTAATTATGTTTTTACTTAATTTTCTATATTGGCACGTTCGATGAGGTTTCCCATTAGTTTTGTCTTGTACGATCAATAATTAGGAACGTGAAGTTATTAAGTTCTCGCAATAACTTTACCTATTAAACAAACTTAGTACTCAAGTCCCAAGAAACCATGCACGTCCACGTACAAGACAGTCCATGGACAAGAATATAATGGCTAAAGTTCCTTCGTGGAAATTCCTAGTTCCAATTCAATTGAGTGTCAATTGACTCCACGCCCCTCTCATACGCTAAATTGGGTCCGACGGTTTGCCAGGGTACTCTAACTGAAGAGGTACAAATAAGTCCATTCAAGTTTTAGCGCTAGGTCTCTTTACATGTGGAGAAAGGGGGTAGATGTTTCACTATACTCCATTCAGGAATTAGAGCGACAAAATGTGAACAAAGAAACGTCACTGTCAAAGTGACATTACGTGGTTAGAAACCTTTGGTACATTTTTTAAGAATAACATTATGTCAGCAGGGCATTTAAATAAATGGCGTTGACATTAAACATTTACTGTCCATCCATAAATAATAAAAACAATCGAGACAATTTGAATGAAATTTTTAAATAATGTTTTGTAGCCCGCTACTCTGTCTGTGTGGGCTTTTTGTGCTATTCGTAGCATCCACGCATAGCGTACGGACTCAGACGACGGTATTTAACAATTAACAGGCGCGTTTACGTTATTGTATGCAATAAAAAATCGTTTTCTTTAAGCACTTTGTTAAAACGAACCAAAGGTCTAAAATATCTGATTGTTGCCAGACCACGAAATAAAATATTTACAGTCACACTTTCTTTTAATCTAAAATAAATTATAGCTTGCGTATTTTTTCATTATTTTCCATACAAAATTAACATATCATTTGTCGTAAGCCTTTGCGAGTAAAATAGATAATTTACTGTTATTCATTCCAGAGATAAGTTTTCTACAGTCTCGAGATGGTATTTTCTGCACCGGTATCACCGTTGTTTACATTTTGTCGCTCTAATTCCTGAATGGAGTATAGCGTATGTGGATGTACCTGGAAATGATTAGTTCTAAATCGGATGTTGTACCTAACTCGAACACGAATATAACGTGATTAAGGCTTATTATTATTGGTTTCATAAACATGTTTATTTACTCGCCTATACTACGGTAGCACTAGTATTTATTATGTGGCCTAGGCACGTTGATGTATCATTGATCAGTGTAAATTTATTTATTTAGACATAATATATTGAGATTATGTCTATTGAGATTATTAAATTTTAATTTTAAATTTATTTATTTAGACATAATCTATTGAGATTATGTCTATTGAGATTATGTCTAAATAAATAAATTTATAAGTAAATATTACAGAAAGGATACACATTTTATCATAAATCTGCAATGAACTATCTTCTTTAGACAGTTTTATTCGAGAGCAGACGAAGAAATGATAGCTTGTTATTTAGAAGAAATATTGATTATGTTTGGTATAATTTAGGATACACAGCATAAGCATATGCTCACGTCTATATTCCCCGAGGGGGTAGTCAGAGATATTTCAATAATAACATAAGTACCTAACACATTTATTTATTTTCAGCAATAATACTATTAAATTAATCCTACTACTTAATACAATAACTAACCTAATCTAAACAATTCAATAATTAAAAACTAAACTACCTTCTGTAATATTCTGTTTTCTGGCGCGTAGTCCTCGTATTGAAGGCACTTTTCTAGTAGTACGAGATCATATTTATAAATCAAGTTTCATTTGAGGATAAGTAATATGAATATAGAATATAGAGCTCGGTGGCGCATTGCGGAGAGGTATGGACTCTCAATCATGAGGTCCGAGTTCGAATCCGCACGGACAACATGCCACGTACCAATGAGTTTTTCTAACTTATGTACGTATTACCGACTGCTCTCAAACGGTGAAGGAAAACATCGTGAGGAAACCTGCATATGCAGAAGAAGAAATTCTGATGCATATATGAAGTCTACCAATCCGCATTGGGCACGCGTGGTGGACTGACGCCCAAACACTCTCCTAGAGGGTAGGCCTGTGCCCTGCAGTGGGACGTATATAGGCTGATGATGATGATGAATATGAATACGACAGACGGTATGTTTTCTCGGCATAATTATATACTGAATCCACCATTGCAAAGCAATATTATCTTCCATTGTACCTAGTCTCGTATCCCAGTATTACTGTATTTGCATAAATATTGTCTTTGCAGCTTTGTATTAGCAGTAAGTGGAGATTAGACTATGAAATTGTAGAGCAAACTCACAGATACTGAGTAAACCGTATGTTGATTGCAGAACACCTAATTACAAGTGTATATTTGATATTATCTAGGTGTAAGTAAGTACATGCATGCATGCATATACAGGGTGAAATCGATATCATTAGCATCCTTTTAAACTAAGAGTCTACCCATCAAACTGTACAACTTTTACTATGGGAGCATACCAATCGGAGCAAAAAAGAAATCTGCTGTCCCCATAGAGGTAAGTATCCAGTATATGTATACTCTAAGTATACTGTATATGTATACTCTAAGGCTGTCCCATACATTTGAGTCGTGTCGGCAGCGGCGGCGTGTGCAGTTTAGTATGGGACAGCTGATTTTTTGCTCTGATTAGTTTGCTCCCATAGTAAAAGTTGTTCAATTTTTTACCCATCACATTTTGCCAGGCTTAGTCTAGTGTGGGGGATAATTGTAAACCTTTCTGAAATACTGTGATGTCAATGTGCAATATCTATCCTTTGTTGTATATGAACTAAATGTACCTAAGTTAAAGTGCTCATTGATGGATAGACTCTTAGTTTAAAAGGATGCGATGGATATATATTTTCATGAAGTTTGAATGGTACTGCAAAATCTTGCATTTAACGCAACATCGCTTGCATTCAATGAAATATAAATTGGATACGATGCTTTGTTTTCTTCGTCTGCTTAATTGTATAAATTATGAATTACACAAATGCTCACTAATGCGAACAAAAAACATTTCAATTTTGAAATTACTTTTAAAATCAAATCAAACATTCCTAGCATTACTATAAGACTAATACATTTTTGAGAAATAAAAATACAAGCTTAAAGCTCGGATATTTCATACCATTAAAATAATTTATTCGACATTATAAGTAAAGTAAATTTCACTAGACTATAAATTAGAGTGGAAGGTTTTTGACCTTACCCAATAGACTTCAACAATTTTTGCGCTCGGTACCATATGGTAAGTTTCAACGAAGCTAAGTGAAAATTTGCATATCCAATTTACATATTACGGCCCATTCTACATTGTTGGGGTTTAAGATTTTCATGAAGTTTGATTTGGACTGCAAAACTTTACATTCAACGCGACATTTTTTTACTTTCATGCCATAGTTTGGAAATGTAAATTAGAATTAGTGCTTAGAACAGTCAGTGACCTATACTCCGTTCAGGAATGAGAGCGACAAAATGTAAACAAAGAAACGTCACTGTCAAAGTGATATTACGTGGTCAGAAACCTTTGGTACATTATTTAAGAAAACAATTATGTCGGCACGGCATTTAATAAATTGCGTTTGCATTAAAAATGTATCGTCTATCTATAAATAATAAAAACAATCGTTACAACTTGAATGAAATTTTTAAATTATGTTATGTAGCCCGCTACTCTGTCTGTGTGGGCTTTTTGTGCTATGCGTAGCATCCGCCCACAGCGTATGGACTCAGACGATGGTATTAAACAATCAAGAGATGCATTTACAAAATAAAAAATCGTTTTGTTTAAGAACTTTGTTAAAACGAACCAAAGGTTTCAAATATCTGATTGTTGCCAGACCACGAAATAAAATATTTACAGTCACGCTTTCTTTTAATTTAAAATAAATTATAGCTTAGGTATTTTTTTATTATATTCCATACAAAATTAACATATCATTTGTCGTAATTCTTGGCGAGTAAAGTAGATAATTTACTGTTATTCATTCCGGAGATAAGTTTTCTTCCATCTCGAGATGGTATTTTCTACACTGGTATCACCGTTGTTTACATTTTGTCGCTCTAATTCCTGAATGGAGTATAAGTCTGTATACAAGGCATTACGTTTGGATTCAAATCTGTGTGCTTTTGAGGCTACAGAGTACCTACAGTCTTTATGAAGTTAAGACATGCAAGTATTATCGTCTAAGCTTTCAATATTATCATCGAAATCAGCTTAAAGATATTCCACCGTAAAATATATCACAAATAGGGGAGAGAAAGAGCGCGCCATACATATACCTATTACGCTTGTCTTATTGTTCAACAATTACAGGGCAGGGCAACAATTACAACCTGCTTCCCAATAATGTCTTTGAAAAGTCGTCAGCATATCTAGGTGTTAAACTACATACTCCTTTTTGCTGATTCACAGCACAATAATAGTCATGATTAGCAGTACCTGTAGTACGGTAGTAGGTATAGTATGGCAGTATACAAGGTGAAATTGATACGAGTATCATTAGCATACAAATCAGTTGTTCCATACTAAACTGCAACGCCTACTCGACTAAAACGTATGAAACAGTAGATTTATTTTAGCTCCAATCGGTTTGCTCCCATAGGAAAAGTTGTTCAGTGATATCAATTTCACATGTAGATACCTGTTGGTATACCACAAAATATAAAGGTGAAATTGAGCGCCATACTATACTACGGAATAAGTTATGTTTGCCAATAATTCCACTAGCCGTTAATCTTCGTAACATGTAATAAAAAACAGTGTCGTGCCGACCGAATAAAAGAAATACTTATATCTTTCCCTCACTCTATAAGCTGCTCGCCCAAACGACATCTGTAAATCTTTTTATTCATCATTTTCATAGGTGGTACTTCACAGTAAATACGCCCTTAAATTTGAGTCAAGAATTCTGGTACGAACGCTTTTAAAATTTCTACTTTCGAGAGCGAAGCAACGTGTAGGTATTGTGTAGTGAATAACATTTTATTCACGATAGCTTGGACGTTCCCAAGGGTTTGAATTTGCACTAAATTCCGCAGGCAAGAAAATAAAATGATATTTTATAGAAGCCCACAAATTGTGTAGCTCGTAGTCACATTCAAGAGTAAAATTAAACTAATTGAACTACTTTTTAGCATGAATCTTTACCGTTCACTATAAATACCTAAGCCTATTAAAGTCTTTTGGATAATATACAGTTATCGAGTGTTGTGATTCATACAAATTTACATACATATTATGTCAATTCATAGTATGGGATACCCTGTATACCGTGTATACTATCAATAAATTTTTCTTAATGTGCTGTTTTTTAAGAGGATGTGTATGAATCGACTTTTGTCTGTGGAAGAGGCAAAAGAGGTATGTCAGGATCGTAGCTGATGGCGATCAATTGTCTCTGCCTACCCCAATGGGACACAGGCGTGAGTATATGTATCAGACCATCAAACTGAACAACTTTCTCCATGTGACCAAAAAAACTTTTCAGTTTTGATGGTTTGATCATCTTCTTAAAAAGTGTCATCATATTAAGGAGGACCCTGTAATTTATACGAATACTCACGCCTTGCCATTGGCTTAGATAATCTTTTGTTTGCTCCTTCGGCGTAAATGTAGGCAAGGGACAAGGCTATTTGACAGCATGTAAAATATATGGATCTATTGATGGCATCCTTTTTTTTGCCTACTTTAGTCACGAGATCGTAAACGACTGTGATTGGCCGAATGATTGATGACGTCAACTGCATGTAGAGAGATGCGTGTAGAGCATGTGTGTAGAGTATGAGTGTCGTACAAAGTTTACGTCATCGTGACGTCACCTGCATGTAGCTATCAAGGTCCTGACACAATATCACTTATTCTCAAGTATGACTTCATTTGTTTTGTTATATAATATAAAGGCTAAGAGCAAGGATACATATAAATAAATATAAATATCTTGGACATTGTCACACAAATTATCTAGTCACATTTAAAGTTCCAGAATCTAGCTGGACTTGTATTATGATAACTAGACAACGATATAGAATACATATTATATAGATACAAACATCCATGACTCGGGTACAAATATTCATATTAAAGGATGTCTTTGTTCTTATAAAGAGGTCCTTGATCTTGGGATACAGGATTGCGTGGATTGCTGGAATGCGATTTTTGAAAGTCACAAGTAATGATCGAACGATGCATAATCTCCATAATAATGTTGATAATATGTTCTTAAGTAAGTATAAAAGTAGGTTGGAGTCTCGAGTTTTTTTGCGATTTCTATGACATTTCTTGTACTCTAACCATGGATTTAGAATCATAAAGGATGCCACTCCTCTTTACAAGCATTGAAACAAGAAACTTGGCAATGGCGTCATGAACATTTCCAATTTAAGGTGTGTCCCTTTCTATCCAATGACGTAGTTACAGCAGAGGAGCTATAACTTTTGACGTTTGATAAGAAAGGGACAAAGTCACAAAAAACAACGACGCGACGGAAAAGAACGATCATTACCGACCACCAAGGAGTATTATCATGTTTCACCGCTTGTTAGGCAGTCTGTCCTCCATTATAGGTATTGCTAACTTCTTGACTCTAATCTCGGTTGGTCCGATACAGTTTATTGATCCTTATAAGAAACAGGATCGATTGGCATCAAAAAAGTTTTTTGTGTGAATTGTAAATTTTCTTGCTGACTGTAATTTTCAGAATGTTTCAAAAAGTTAATGATAGTCTTTTAAGGACGTTTTTCTGTAGCTACAACGGTAAGGCACCTGCCCTATTGCCCCTTGTCAATAACCCACCCTGTGTACGAGTACATATTTCTGCTCCGGTGTGTATGACCGAAGATGTAAAGCTATTTCAGTATCTGGAAGCTATATGAGCTGTGTACAGTTCATTTGCCTTTCACTGAAGCTCACGTTCCATTTGTGCATGTTGGCATCACTCCAGGCGTTTAGTTTACTTACCATCTTCCGGATGCATGAGCATCTCAGCGTAATGTGGTTATTCTGATCAGTTGATTGTATTACTTTCGCGTTTAATATTAGGATTTGGTATGGGTTACTCTTGTTTATATTTTTTTGTACTTTGAGCCAGAGGGATATGGGTCTTAAATTCTTAATGCTTATAGTCGGCGCAGACGAATAGTGTGAAAAGTGGTGAAGCGACAACCTATTTAGTAACAATTGAAATTAAAATTTAGCCATTTCTTCGTACGACTGAAATTTGAATAAGGAAATGAAATAACACTGAAAGGCTAAATATGACAGCTAGTAGAGATTAGGTAATGAAGGCAATTATATATTGCGCTGTCCTCAAGAACATTAAGTTAAAGATTTCTTTGAGTGTTTGCAACCATTTTATATTCATTAACTTTGGCACTTTTTAAGCAGAAAAATCTAAATCGATCCATCTAAACGCTATGAGAACTTAATTGAGAAGTGATGTGTTTTTTCTAGAAATCGATTTTAATGAATAAAACCGAAGAAAAGGGAATCTAAAGTCACCCTTTTTTCAGTTGTAACCATTTTTAACCCCCGACGCAAAAAGAGGGGTGTTATAAGTTTGACGCCTATGTCGGTCTGTCTGTCTGTCTGTCGGTCTGTCTGTCTGTGGCATCGTAGCTCCCAAACGGGTGGACCGATTTCGATGCGGTTTTTTCAAGTAGAAAGCTAATTTTTGCGAGAGTGTTCTTAGCTTTGTTTCATGAAAATCGGTTCAGCAGTTATGAAGTAACTGTAAAAATTGCGACAAAATAAGAGGGGTGTTAAAAGTTTCTGTCTGTCTGTGGCATCGTAGCTCCCAAACGGGTAAACCGATTTCGATGCGTTTTTTTTATTAGAAAGCTTATTTATGCGAGAGTGTTCTTAGCTTTGTTTCATGAAAATCGGTTTAGCAGTTTTGAAGTAACTTTAAAAATTGCGACAAAATAAGACGGGTGTTATAAGTTTCTGTCCGTTCGTGGTTTCGTAGCTCCCAAACGGGTAGACCGATTTCGATGCGGTTTTTTTAAGTAGAAAGTTAATTTATGCGAGAGTGTTCTTAAATGTATGTTTTACTTCTTTACTCATTACTACATTTTGCTTACATCAAAAATAATAGGTGACCGCATTATTTTTTACTTTTTAAATGTTCGTTTTTGGCGTTGGGGGTTTTTTCAATTTGTAATTTTACTCTTACAATTTTAATCGGAAGAAAATTAAAGTTTACAATATTGTTTATAACACAATTTAGAATGATGTGGTTTACTTACTTTATCGAAATTAATAAAAAATCATAGCATTTTTTCAAAGAAAACGGCTAAATTCTGACCGGAGCCACGCGCTCGTTCGATGGAGCCAAAGTTGAGAAAAAATAAAAAATAAAATCTGCTTTATCATAGGTACATAACTGCAGTAGAGTAGGTAGGTACTGCAATTTGTTTGAAAAAACATGTTTTTTATTTTATTACTCGTTGGCTCCATATCGTGACATTTTTTCAGTTTGATGATATGGGACAGCATATAAAAAAAATTACATTACTTCCATAGTGAACATTTTTTATTTGACCACAGATTATTCAATACCTGTTGCCCTGTTGCTACCGTAACATATCGCACTCTTTTTCGAATTTCGATCTTTGCGCTTACTGCGCGACAGCCTGTACCTCATGAGATACAAGCCGCCGTAGGTACTTATCGTAGCTGTCAAACGCGAGTGGTTTGACGGTCTAAACCACCCATTAAAATGTTACTAGTGTTTTGTTACACATCTTGTATATTCCATACTCTAAAATGGATATCTCTCGAATTCGATTAGGTCGAAACGTCATACGAGTATCTCTCTATCCAGATGAGAACCGCCAGGAATAGTTACGTCGAGCTCAAAGAGCGAGTGCATCGAGTTCTATGACCGATTTCTAAAATAAGACCGACATTCAGTTTATTAGGTCTTTGTTCTATGTCTGTTGGTAATACCCATGGAGTAAGAGGAGATGGCATATCGGCTTGTTTCTATAGAAAATTATGTCGCCGACAAAGGGGGTGAGGGACGGGTGAGGGGAGACAAAAAGCTTAGGGGAGCGTGTAATTTCTCTATGGTCGCCGTACAAACTAGTGCTCAGTTGGTGGTTACTGTGCACACTTTGTTACACCATCTCTACCAAGGGGAGCGTGTAATTTCTCTATGGTAATACCTAACCAAATAGCGATCGTAAATTGTTACAGCAGTGTACTTTGAAAGAAATTAGTTTCATATTGTTTCTGTTTATGAATAATTTTACTGTGTCGTGTTTTTGAGAGTTACGCGGTTATTATCTAAACTATTATAAAACTGTAACTGAAGTGTGTCTGTACATTGAAGATATTTACAAGAAAAAGATTGCGATTATGATTTTTAGGGATCCCTGACTCCAAATCAACCTTTTTTAGAAGTTTTGTCTGTCTGTTTGTTTGTGTGTTTTTTTGTTTGTTTGTTCGCGTATCAACTACGGAACCGATTATGATGAAATTTTTTTGTTTGAAAGCTTATGATCTGACTTAAAATCTGGTATATAATTTGTGCGGACTGAGTCGCGGGTAAACACTAGTTTAATCTAGAATTAAACATTTTTACGGGTTCTTACAGCGTTTTGGCATATTTGAGTTCCCGATATTACAAAACCTCAAATATACCAAAACCCGAAAGGTAAGAACCCGTTAAAATGTTTAATTCTAGATAAAGAAATATTACGATTGAAGAACGATGTTGTTTGAAAGCGACTGTATTAAAGATTGAGAAGTCGCCGGCTGAGATGATGTGATCGCATGAAGAGAAATAAGATGCTTCCACTAAGTATGTTAAAGCTGGGCTGGGCCATATTTTTGGCTGGTGTTTAGAAGCTATGTTCTCGTTATTTGAAAAACATAAAAATTCATGAAAAATTTAGCAATGATCTACAACATCACGGCTTTTTTTTGCTGTGGATCATATTTCATATTTTTCTATTTAATAATACGTATGAAACCTGTGTTCAAGGGAAAGACTAAATATTTAAAAAATTCTGCATTGCGTGCATCTACTTTATTAGTTGAAATCACTTTTACTTGAGACACACACATTGACACTGTGTTGTCAATATTATGATCTAAAATTGCTATTTTAGTTTTCTTTTTATTCCAATACTCAATAAGTTAATCCGATAATTAGACAATTGTCAAATTTGGTGCGAATTCTTATGACTTTCGAATTTGATTTCCTTGGATTAGAAGGTACCACGGTGACATAATGAAGGACAAGCCAGTCAAAAATAGGTATACCTACTACAATGATGTAGTTAAGTAGAGGTGAGGCGGCTGTGAAAGGGTGAAGGTCGTTCAGTCATACCTCTCAATTGTTGTTAGAAATCAATTGTAACAATAAAAGAAATCCGTGTGTTGAGATGATTTGGAATATAAATTAATAGGTTCAAAATGATCCGTGTTTTTATAATAAGTTAAAATAGTGACGACTTATAACTTAACATTTTGTTTTGTTTACTATAGTCCATAACTTTTTTGATATTGCATAATCCAGATAATACATTTTGTTTTCTACTCGTGCTTTTGGGCTTTCTCCCTAAAGTTAACAAAGAACGAATGTCGCCAGGAAGTAGGTTATTTGATACACCACTTCCGCCCTCTTCAGCGTTCACGACTCGTCAATTAACTCGCCTGTCGCTTTCAGTACAACTTTATAATCGATATAGCTGTTGCCCGCGATTCCGTCTGTGTGGCCCTTAAAAAGTACCTACACATATTCTTTCTGCGGGCTAAATTTTTACAAAGCCGCTTATGCGTGATTGAGTGACAAACACCAAAACATCATCTATACTCTTAACTATTATAAAAATCGGGAGGACTAAAAAAGTAGCGGTTCACTTCATATAAATCTATTGATAAGTTTGTTTGTTTGTTTGTTCACGCATCACGCAAAAACTAGTGAACCGATTTTGATGAAACATTTTTGTTTGATAGCTTATGATCTGACTTAAAATCTGGTAAGTATATAATTTATGCGGACGAAGTCGCGGGTTAACTGTAGTAATATTATAAAGAGGAAAGATTAGATTTTTTGTTTGTTTGTATTGAATAAGCTCCAGAACTACAGGACCGATCTGAATAATTCTTTCACCATTAGAATGCTACATTACCCATGATGAACAAAGGTTAAAAAAAACGGCCAAGTGTGTCGGGAAGATTCTAAGGCGGTACGAAGTTATAATATTAGAGAGATGAGATTAGTCAAGAGTTTTTCTTTTGTTTTGGCAGTCAAGTCATCGCTCTATGTAAAGTTATATATTCTGTGGTAAAGTGGATGAGAGTGATGAACATGCATGGCCACGTCACTTCAAGTCACTCAAAAAAGAGTCGGAAGAAATTCTACAAGTAGAAGCAAAAGACTATCTACCAAGTATCAAAAGACTCAGTCACTATACTGATAAAACTATTTGCGCTACAACCATTCTCTTAAACTTACAGTCAGAAGTTATCATAACATAACATAGCAATAACTGAAAGTATAGGTCCTTTGTTTGATATAGGAACGAGTATGAAAGAAAACGGAGTGACTAATGTTTTGAATTATTGATTGACGCAGAGTATGGGAAAATAAAATTATGAAAAGTTTAAAAAACTGTTATAGTATAACTTATTTGACTCCCAATCTCACAACTTTCCCGTCTATAAAAGGCATCTACCTACAACTAGCGTCAAATTGAAGTTACACCTGCTGCAACTAAGTATCAACCTATTATCCCATTATCCGTTCCCACCTACTGGTACTCTAAAGTAGATGTAATTACCTACAGCTTTAGATACTCCAATCCCAGCAGCTTAATCCATTGTACGTGATCGTAAAGCTTGAAGTGAGCTAAACACATTAGCACTAATGCCAGTATCGTGTCTCCACAGAGCCTCCTCGGACGTCACCGCAGCAGGACGGGGGGCTAGTTGGTGCCACGCCTCGGTCATCGGTGGGTCCTCCAGACCCCTCACCTACCTTCCCTACGGTAAGTTTTGTGTATCTTTTGAGTGAAATGTCCGCAAAGCCGCTTTGTCTGCAATATTTTGTAGTGAGTCAGCAGGGATCCAATCCAAAAATATACTATATTTTACATAACGTAAACAGTAAAATACAGAAATCGCCTTATTTACATCCATATTCACATACCCGCCAAATTAAGAGTACTCTACATCTCACCGTTCTGTAGGATGTAACTGATATGATCGTATACATCAATCGAGCTCTATCGGATTCAGAAGCACTAAACGTTAATTTTCAATTATATAATATGTTAAAAGTTGTAAAAGCTTATAAAGCCACGAACGTCGGTGTCTTAACCAAACAGACGCTGTTTGAAACATCTACTCAGATGGAATAAGGCCCATAAAGATTACCTAGTACCTAAGTACTAGGTTCCATCTGAGTAGATGTAGGGAAATGCTGATTTGTCGTTCTAAAACATTACGCAACATCAAGCTTAGATCAAAATAAAATGAATGGATAGGCCCTTACGCGAACATTTCAAACCAGAAAAATGAGGCAAAACAAATGAAAGGTTTACTTCAAATTTGTATGCAAGTGCCCTAGATTTGACAGATAATGGCGCTAGTTTGTATGCACCAGGTGCACCAGTAGTGTGCTTCAACTTACCGCGCTTTAGGCCTATTCATTAATTTTATTTTGATCTAAGACATCAAGAAAAGTTCAAATAACTGTCAGGTTACGTATAAATTGTTAAAAGTTCGTGTCGAAAATATTGAGACATTATTATTATACAAAGCTCACTAAATCCCTACGAATAGGTGAAACGTTCCGTAGACAAATGTTTGACGCTCTCATTCTTATGCTCTCATTCCGCATATACCTCTTTAACGGTCGAGTGAATTAAATAGATTTATTTACACAGTTTGCAGTACTTACAGTAGTTTCCGTTAGACTGCAGTAAATAGGACTTAAGTAACAACTTGCTTTGTAGACCTCTAGACGTTGTTTTGTAAATTTATAATCAAATTGCTCCACTTCATCTTCTCTGGAACCGCCCTGAACACTAAAACTTTGCTAATGTCGTGTTAGTTATGAGTACTTGACTAAAGTCATACCAAGTTGAAATTGAAGGTTTTAAGGCAAACGATCTAAAATTTATTTTCAGCCAGTTTCGGTGTCTTTAACTTCAACTTCAAATCCTCTGCATCCATACCTACAACGTATCTACGAAGCATTCGTGAACCACAAAAAGCCCCAACAGTCCTTATCTTCTAGCGCACCTTCCCTTAAGAGAAGTTTATACCGAGACCATAAATGCGCGCTGCATACAAACGTAGTCTGGTGATATTTTCAATACTATCCAATGAAAGTCAATGAAATTTTTCAGAAAAAATCTAGAAACTAATCTCTATGTTCGTATGAAGTCAGATTTTCGTTAAAATATACAGTTTTAATGCTAGGATTAATTTAAGATTTTATGGAAATCTTTGAGGCACTGTAACTTTAAAACTATACATTTTTTTTATGAACTTTGACCCCTGGATGTTGAGGGCAGTAAAAGTTCGATTCTGGACTGTTGAGAGCAGTAGGTCAGGGGAAACGGGTAGCTCTTGTTGCCTAGGACTTTCAAGCGAAAATCTGACATCGTGCAAACATAGAGATTAGTTTCTAGATTGTTTCTGAAAAATTTCATTGACTTTGATTGGTTACTATGGAAAATATAAACAGACTACGTTTGTATGGAGCGCGTCAACGGTATAATATACCCTTAATTTGAGCCATGATGGTGATCTCATATTTCTAACTAAACGATGTCTAATAGGAACCGCAGAATGAACTGACGACCGAAGATCTTTCTTCACTTCTAAGTAATCAAGTGTTAGTGTCAGTTTTTTTTTTTTTTTTTAATATATTCCTAAAACTAAAGCTAAACTCTTTCACAGATACGAGGGGTGGAGATCGGAATAGTAGTTTTGGTGCTGTTAGTGTGGATCGGTGCGATAGCGCTGTTCTTCAATCGCTGGGGCAAAATACGGATGCTTCTGCCATATCAACCGGATTACAAGCAGGAGCAGTTGAAGGTATTACTTGATGCTTTTTAATTGGTTATATTAAATTTTTTAATATCGCAAGATGTGACCAAATATTTTTGGACTACGTATGATAATAATAACTCTTAGAATTAAGAGAATATTATTCCGAGAGCGAAAATGCGCGCTGCATACAAACGTACTATGGTGATATTTTCAATACTAACCAATTAAAGTTAATGAAATTTTGCAGAAACAATCTAGAAACAAATTTGTATGCTTGTATGGAGTCAGATTTTCGTTAAAATATACAGTTTCAATGCTAGGATTAATTTAAGGTTTGTATGAGGCACTGTAACTTGAAAACTATACATTTTAACGAAAATCTGACTCCATACAATCATAGAAATTTGTTTCTAGATTGTTTCTGCAAAATGTCATTGACTTTAATTGGTTAGTATTGAAAATATCACCATAGTACGTTTGTATGGAGCGCGCTCCGAATAATATACTCTTAAATTGTTATGGAAGTGGATTATGGGTTTAGAGTGACTCTATTGCTCATTGGTCGCGCGTCGTCGTGCGTTTATTTAGTTGATTGAAGTGTATTTCAATTGAAAAACACTTATGTATACACGAAAAATCACCTCGTGTAAAAACAACCTTATTAAAAATACCGAATTAAATTTTATATAAATGTTGGTTTCTCTAGAAATATATCAAAAGTAAAAACTGCTATATAAAGCAGTCTTATAATTACAATCCCCATAATACCACACTCAAAATACAGAACTGGTAATGTTGGTACAATTTTGTATCAATATTCGAGGCACGAAATTTAAAATTTTAGTACCAGACTAATTAAGTTTGCATTATGAAATTTGTTCCCAAGTTTGTAAACCTCAGTGTTTTGCTCAAAAGTTTCGGGCGCAAGCAATGTTAAGGGGCAAAAACTTGGAAGCGCTAAGTTTTGTAGGTACTCGAATAATTAAGGTCACAACTTAACTGTTAAGTAATGTCCATTTCTGGACGAAGTTTGTACTTACGACCAAACCACCACGGCGCTTTTTGACGGTAACTCAAAAGCGAAGAAGAAAGTGTTCGTGTTTGAAAATTATGAAAGCTGAGTGTGTTTGGTTTTCAGTTCTATAGTACTGTATACTTAATGTTTTTAAGCGAGCAATGTTTGGGAAATTTACATAGAAACTGATCTTTACGAGTCGAGTCACGATTGTAGAAGAAAAATTGTGACAAACTGTCAGGCGTAGTATGGAACTCTCACAAGTTCACTGGAACGCTGCTCTAAGACAGGTGGTGGCTGGATAAAACAGACTGTAGCGCGCTTTGAGAGTATGCCCACCATTAGATGATGATAGGATGGTGTGACAGTTTAGCTTATTTAACGAAAACAAGGCGCAAGCCGGCTTAAATCGACATAAATGATAGCCAGTCATATCAACACCTGAATTTGTTCAAATTCGACGGATCGGCTAAAAATGTGCATTAAAAAAATACGTCTTATATTTATGTTTCAAGTGTATCGATTATTAGTATTGAGCCAATATTTTTTCGAAGACACCTACTAGATCATCTTCAGACCTGGATTAATACAATACATCTATAAACTTCCTGCTAGCTCTTCAATAACTTTTTCGATAGTAATACAATATTTTGACAGGTGGGCCAGTGTCCTTCCCATGTACCAACGTCGCTGTAGGAATATGGTGTGTTATTTATTTATAAAATATACTAAAAACTATCCAAGTATACCCTTCGTTACCAGTAATTGGAGCTATTTTTCGCTATATGTACGTATATCCTATTAGTAGTATAAGTAAGCATAGATGAATTCGAACCGTATTTTAATAAATGCTAACCCGAACCCTAAAGCTTCAGAATTTACATAATTATTCCTAAGTAGGTACTTTAGTTTATTCATCGTTATCATAAATTGATATCTGTCTATCCTTCAATTTATGTATCTAGATTTAAGAATACCTCGTAATTGTACCGTACTTCCATAATTATAGTAATGTTTATTCTATGGGAATAGGCAACATTACAAATTATTTAAAACCGTATATTTATTTGCATCCATACGAATTAAGGGGGTTGCAGAGGGAGTTGCACTACACTAGATGGCGCTCGGGAGCATCATTCCTGATTTTATCACATTTTATTTTATATCTTCGTAATTATGTTATAAATTGCAAATGTTATTTGAGATGCGTAATCTTGATTTTCTTAACTATTTTTCCATATAATATAAAATATTACTTTTGTTAATACCGTCTACGAATGTTATACGTCAAAGTTATGTATGAAATTGATTAAAATTAAAATGTATATCAAATTCGTATGAACAATAAAATTACTATAACTTGTAGCTAGATCAGTAAAACATAAACACAAGTGCCCGCATAATTGAAAATTTTGATTGAAATCATTACAATTACGAGATATAAAATAAAATGTGATAAAATCAGGAATAATGCTCCCGAGCGCCATCTAGTGTAGTGCAACTCCCTCTGCAACCCCCTTAAGTAACAATTTGTGTATTTCTAGTTATACCTTTATGAAGCTAAAAACATGCATATTCCCATACAATAAGCCTGTAGTTAAAGTAGGTAACAATTTTTCTGACGTAGCATCAAATCACAATATACATAACTTTTTCAGGTTTTCATATATTTTTTACCTTCGTTGATATTTACGATCTTAAACTTGTGCTTACCATAGCTTACCATTCTGTTTTTTATAATCGATGCTATTTCATTTGTTTCCAAAGAAATGATAACGTTTTATATCTTAGGTTCTCTGAAAACATTTTTTTGTTGAATATAACCAAACTTTAGTGACTTGAAAACTGTTTTGTAGTACATAATCAAAATTCATATCTGTTGTTTTCATGGGTATATAGGCACTAGGAAAAAAGTTTTGATACTTATAACCAAACTTTATTTATATGCTACTATATAGTTTGGCTTAATTCAACAAAACATTTTTCTCAGTAGTGGTTATAACATAGACATATTACTCTAGCGATAGACAAGCTTGTTCAAACAAACAACATGTCACACAAAACAACACAAAATGACACATTGCGGTCTGTCATTGCCATAATGACGAAGTGAACTCGGGAGCATCAATCAGGTGCGGGCACCTCATTCAGGTGGAACATGTTGCTTCTATGAAAGGGCCTGTCTATCGCTAGAGTTTAAGTCTATGGGTTATAATATCAAAAAAATTGTTTTTTTGTGTTACCTATTTTGATTTCATTTATTTTTACATAGATGATTTCAACATCAAAATGCCGCTATGAATTTTAGATTTATTTCTTTTCTTTCAACGGATTTCATGTGTTTCTATAAACATCTTTTACCCCGCAATCGTAAGTGAAATAAATGTATTTATCGTTCAGAAAACAGCGAAAAATCCTTTGTCTCCGTAAGAAATTTAACCACTTTTATAAACAGCTTTTTACTTCATCAGGTACCTGGGAGCAGTGCATTAGCCGCTGCAGCAGCGGGCGGCAATTGCGGGGCCCACTCTGCACCTTCTGCATGCTCGGTAAATATTGGAAAATAGATCTTAAACGCTTAAGTTTAAAGTTAACATTCACCTTGGCTTGCTATCACTGCTTGTTTTAGTTTATAGCTAAAGTTAGGTACAGTCTTGAAAGTTTTCGGTAACATAATAAGGTAAAATGTTTCATCAAGTATGCAAAGTTCGTTACTACCTACAAGTGTACATTGTTCTTCTTAATAGACTGATGGATTTTTAAGGGTATGATCAGACCATGCAACTGAACAACTTTCTCTATGAAATAACGGGGGAAAAATCAGCTGTCCCATACATTATACCTATAAAACATACGTTTTTTTTTGTTTTCGCTGTTGGTCCCATAGACAAAGTCTAAAATTTCATTGAAATCCTAAACGTCCATAGTTAAGCAACATAAAATTGTAATTATATATTAGGTATGAAATCTTCAAACATATATGACATTCTATAAGCTACTAACTAAGACTTGTATTACTAAAATAGGTATGTACGTGACGTACGAATGACGTCATATGTTCACGAGACGCCCTACAGCTGCTGCTTATGTTACTCTAGACCTCACATGAGTCAAGCTATTTTCAGCCTTATGTCAAAGAGAAAAGCACTTTCCCTCTAGACTTTATACGTTGAATCCAGCTGTAATATTGAGATGTCACAAATTATGAGATTAACAAGGGTGGCATTAAAATCAAGCCAGGTGGAATATCTTGTTGAATTTCCTGTAAGTAAAGCTAAAGCACACACCAGACTCTGCATACAAACGGACGCGCAATGACAGGAAGAGGTTTGCACATGTAAAGTGAGTGAGTGCGAGTGACAGAGGACTATACACTACGCCGCTGTTTACTGTCGCAAGTCGTCCACCTCCCGTACCAACAAGAGGGATGTGATGTCAAAATTGATGGGGGGCAGGGAGAGTCTGTTCAGTATGATCACGGATTATATAAGAGTCTACAACAGATGACTCACTACGAGTATCTAAGAACGCTCGCTCCAAACACGACTGACACGCACACATTGACTCTCTGTACGTGAAAGTCACGCACACATGGACTCTGGCGCAAGGGATGTCAGTGGTGCGTTCCGATTCCGGACGAACAAATGTTGAGCTCGACCGAGGAAGAAATCGTGGTAGCTACGATTGACGCGACTACGATTGAGACCCGGGGGTCGTTGGCCGCGGTGCGGCTGACGGCAAAGAGACCAGCCGTGCCGGCGGGCGGTACGTCTACTACTAATGTGTTTACATTTTGGTTCATCTAAGTCATTAGAATAATTCCAAAGAATAGTAAATCATACATAAAATCCGGGCCATACAACCGATTGCGATGCAGTATTTTTTAACAATATAATAATATTACTATATGATGAATATTATAATATTACTTTATACATACGACGATGTATGGGATAGTAATTTAATTTTCAAAACGAAAAATGTTTCAATGTTACAGTGAGATGCAATGAGCGCGTAACATTCGACTGAATTAGGCCGCGACGTCGCGGCGCGACCGCGTAGGTAAATTTTTATACCTACAGTGCGGAGTGAGACAGGCCTGGTATGATGGTAGTAATCTTTCTTAATACAGTGGCTCAAGGCAACTGCGTTAGAAAACACGTTGGGTACGTTGGGTATGTGACAGACAACTCTAAGCCTAAACCACTGAAGATAGAAACATGAAAGGAATTGTATATTCTTTAGAGGATGTGTGCTAGTATTTTACGAAAATCAACCCCTAAGTGGATGGAAATAGGGTGTAAAAGTTTGTAATCTACGAAGAAAAAGTCGCGGGCAACAGCTAGTGATAAATAAAATAGTGGGCTGTACAATCAACATTACCTGTTTAACTAAACGAACTTGATACTTGAAGGTTAGGTTAGTGATGAGTTTTTTTTTAAACCGCGCTGGAATATGGAAATAAAACTTTTATTTTTTTATTGCTTTTTATTTTCTTGTTATATAAAGTCACAGATTTAGATTAAGCCATATCGTGGCCGCACATGGAACAGCAATAGTTTGACTTTTGCATACAAAAAGACGATTTGTTTGGCAACTATTAATTATTATATTCTTGCCAAACACAAAAACCGGCCACGGTGTCCGAAACAAAAAACAAATGTTTTGCCTTTTTTGTTTACATAAGGTTTCACAACTGGCTATGTCGCTCTCGATTTCTTGGCTCTATCTTTCTACGTAAGCGAAAAGTTTTGAATCGATGTATAAAATGTTTAATTAATGAACGCAAATCTTATAAACTCGATGTTTACACGAACATTACAATGCTTTGACCTGTGAAACGAGTCGACAACGCAACCTTTGCTTGCAACATGGGGACCAATGGTTGAATCTGATCTGAAGTTTTGTTACAACAAAACTAGAAGTTAATTTCGCGATTAAAGTTAATATTTGTCATTTATTCAAATATTGATATTTGTTAAAATAAACTAAGTAAAGTCCGTTTTGTATTTTTTTTTGTTTTTGTTCAAAGTTATTTCCCATTGACAAAGTTCCACGGCATCCGGTACTAAAGCATTATTGTAAAGGTTGTAAGACAGCATAACTAAAATACTCACACTCTTATTGTTGTCGTGCTTTCTGACACTTATTAGTTGTAATATTAAAAGAAAACTGTAAATTTTTCAGGATTTTTTGCTGACTTTTCTTTGCCTTTGCTGATTTCAACGTCAAATCACGCGTCGCGTAAAAAGCCCGATAAGCACACCACTAAACGGAGACGTTAGTAAGATTGCAGTAAATGGAATAAACAATGCTAGCGTGATTCTTACCAGCCGCAATGCAGCAATGCCATGCCGTGAAGGTCATGGAAATCCTGCAGCTTATGGGGAACTAAATATAGTCTTCCTTACGTTTTATGCCTTGAAATCAGAGAAATAACTGTTAACGTCTTGAATCAGAGAAATAACTATTAAGTTTATGACAGTTGTTTATTGAAGTAGTCGTTTGAAGTCAGACAAAGCGCTTTTAGCTTCGACAATAATAGTAATAATGCTTTCGTACGACACTAAAGAAACAGAGGTTCTAAAATATTATTACCTTTACTAAAATGTCGCTTTACAGCTTCTTAAAAAAAGATTCGTGGAAGCTAGCACTCTATACTAAAAGCAAAAATGTTTTTCCTTCTCCTTAAACCATGCTGAAATCTATGGTTTTTGTCTTATTTAATTCAGTGGACTTACGTATCATACATAATGAACCTGAGCAAGTTGTCTTATCTACATGTTAACTACTAGACCTAACTCCAGCACTAAACGGGAAGCCATAATAGAACACCATTTTCGTTACCTACGTCAATGTTGGTCGTAGTCATTTACTTACCAACTACTGGACGTAGGGTCCGCGCTCAAAAGTATCCGAACCAAAAGAGCACTAAAAGTGCAAAGAGAACCAATTACGCGACTGTCTTCATATTTTGATCGGCCGACTACGCGAACGCGCGGGCGCGCGGCGCACACAGTGCCGCGATGGGGTAAAAACTACGCGAGCAAAATGAAAGAGACTTTCAGCATTTTCAATGTTTTTAGTTGGTTTAAATATTACTATACACGTACTTAGGTTTGTGTAGGCTAGTCTCGGACACTTTTTTTTCGATAATTTTGTACTAGATCCGGCGTCCATTTTGTATGTCACTGGTCGTAGTATTATGAATTACTTTAGTTTAGTAGTAGTACTAACATCTAGAATTTTCATTTCATTCTCATTTGGTATGAATAGCTTCGCAACTCGTCTAACCAAGCCGTTTAAAATTCTAAAGGTGATCTCAGATTCATTTACATAATCCTTGTAATGGAATAGCTTCATCTTCTAGTGGAATGAAACTGTTATCGAATCTCTATAAAATTTTATATTGTGACCAATATACTTTATAATGACAATAAACGAGTTAACGACTTTCAATGATTTTGTGGTACCTACAGTACTAAAGCAGGAGCCCTCTCCTGCCTGTCATTATAAAGTATATTGGTCATAATATAAAATTTGCAAGGTTTGCCCCGAACACTTGTCTCTCGCGTGGTGTTCGCGCGGTTCGCGTTTCAGCCTGCCACGAGGATCCATAATCCGTTTCAGTTGTTCTTACTCAAAAACAATCCTCGAGATTGGATAGACACTCCCTCAAACCACTTGACATTGGCGGAAATGCGGTGCTAACGCACAAGCAAGAAGTCCATTAATTATAAATAAAATAAATTAAAAAAAGCAATTGAGAATAATCCATTATCCAGGTAGGTATACAAGGTGTAAGGGACAGCCCTACGCAAACTGAAACGGTGAACTCAGACCATCAAACTGAACAACTTTCACTATGGAGCCTAGCTCAGGAAACGCGATAAAAAATCTGCTGTCCCATACAAAACTACTGTACCTTCCCGACTCAAATGTATTGGACAGATGTTTTTTTTTTCGCGTTTCCTGAAGTAGGCTCCATAGTTAAAGTTGTTCAGTTTTATGGTCTGAGTTTGCGGAGGGCTGTCCCTTACACTCTGTATAGTAATGGACAACATTTCATTTTTTTATAACGCATTATTACTGAATAAATTATTGGTTAAAAATAAACGATAAGTAATTTTTTATTTTTTATTCATTATTTATAATTTGGAATTAATTTTGAATTTGTCTAAATTTAACGGCATCATGAATTCATGACTATTGTAATGGGTGGACATATTTTAGAGAATGTGTAAAGAAATATGTCAAACGATGATTAGATTCAGATACAGGCAAAGGAAAGAGGTACACTGTATTCATCATAAACGTAATTCTAGAAAGAATGAATAGAAAAATCAGTACATTTTTATGTTGTGCTTCATTTTTCTTGCCTATATTCTTATTCGTAGGTCTATAATATAATATGCAACTTTTTCTTCTTATGTTTGTCGTTCAAGGCTTCTTTGAAAAGTCAGTCTAGCGGTGTTACAAAACGTCAATAAAACCTCATTATTCCGAGTCTGTAGGTCTACTATGAGTAGACACTGTAGTATACTACCCTCAGAGGGAGGGATAACTAAGTTAGTTCTCCAAGAAACACTAGGTACTGTAGTTACGGCGCTCATCTGGTATGTCAACATTAGTTATCAAAGTAATAACTAAGCTCTCTACGAAATTCTATTAAAAATGGGAGTAAAACTGTTTTGTATACTGAAACTCAACATTTTTTATTCAAAATAATATCACATAGATAACTTCTTGAAGTCATTTTTGATTCTACCACCGCTTCGGAAGGTGTTCCGTTATAGAGAAGATGCGGCCAGAAACTCTACAACACACTTCTTTTAAACAAAACAAAATATACAAAGTACAAATATTGAATTACATAGTGTAACATTGTCAAGACCAGACATTTTGGTCATTCAAATAATCATCGAGTTTATAGTAACCTTTTTTACAGAGGACTTGTTTAAGGCGTATCAGCCGTGGACCACTCTCCTCTCACTCACACTCCATACTAATCGATGAGAAAGAGCGCGTGGCTCCGGTCAGAATTTTGCTGTTTTCTTTGAAAAATTCGATGATTATTTATTAATTTCGAAAAAGTGAAAAAGCCACATCATTCTAAATTGTATTGTGAACAATATAGTAAATTTTCAGTTTGTCCCGATTAAAAATGTAAGAGTAAAATGGTTACAACTGGAAAAAAAGGGGTGACTTTAGAGTCCCTTTTCTTCGGTTTTATTAATTAAAATCGATTTCTAGAAAAACCACATCACTTCTCATATCCTGTAGATGGTTCAGTTTAAATTTCAGCTCAAAAAGTGCCATAGTTAATGAATAAAATGGTTACAAAATTACCCAAAACCGGCAGGTAGCCCCTTAACATGGGATTTAAACTTTTTGTCTGGCAAGTTTAGAATATCCTCTGGTATCTTATTATAATAGCGTATACAGTACTTACTACAGGACATACTTTAGTGTCAACGCATGAAAGATCTAGTGTCCTATGGTCTATACACCGTGGAATCGGGTTAGTTTTGAAGCCTGAACAGATTGATTCAGACTATCAAACTGAACAATTTTTTCTGTGAGACCAATATTGAAATCGCGAAAAGAAAATCTGCTGTTTCATACATTTTTGTCCAGAAGCTATTGACTTTTTTTATGGAGCAGCAGAACAGCTGATACCTTTATTCGCGATTTCTGTATTGGCACCATAGTGAAAGTTGTTTCGGTTCAGTTCAGTTTGATCTGCTGCCCTGATTTCAACGTGTATCTAGGGTTCTTCTTAATATGCTGATGGTTTTCTTAACATACTTACAATCGCAAAAAAAAAAAAATGTTTGGACGGCAGACTTTTTCCCCCTATTTCAACATTGGGCCCATACAGAAAGTTGTTCAGTTTGATGGTCTGATCATCCTCTTGGAAAACCATCAACATAATAAAGAGGGAAAAATAAAACTGTAAACAGTAATAGAATTGGGAGTATTTACTCATATCAGATGCGTAGAGTTAACTTATCGAGCATCTTGTTTAATGTAAATAAATTTCCATACTAATTGTCGCTTGTTCTAACGTAGACGGTACGATGACGCCACGCAAGTAAATTAATGCTAGCTACACGATATTATATAGCAAGTTTCCTTGTAATTAGTTCTGTCGCCTCAACGAGATTTTATAGCTGCAGTTTCAACGCACATACTAATTAATTTATTTGAGTAGACCTAGGACTACTAAAGAAAAAAATATCTATGTTTATGTCACCGTGAAATTGTGAATAACGTTAGATTGTAAACTGTCAAAAAATTTTGAACCTTAACATACTCCTTACAATTTAACGCATTATTTATAACGCAAATAATGCGTTAAATTGTAAGCAGTATGTTCACACTGAGATAGATTATAATCTATCGAAAAAAATGCGTTAAATTGTAAGCAGTATGTTAAGGTTCACAATCTTTCGACAGTTTACAATCTCGCGAGATAGATTATAATCTACAATTTTACGGTGACATAATTATTATACATATAAAACAGTTCCGTGACTGACTGTCTGACTGTAGGCCAATCGCGGTATTTAATGAAAACTTTGACGTTCGGTGCAGATTCAGCTCAGATTCAGTGTAGGTTGTGAGCCAGTGTCGATTCAACTGTACGAAATTTGGTATTGCGCTATAAGTACTTGACTTCTTTTCTATTTGGCTGAAAGCGGTAACGAGTAAGCAGCTACGGAGATTATAATTTTTCTTGCTGTCAAATGACTAACAACCGAATGTGCATAATGTTGTGATGCGGCAGCGGGTCGACGATTTAGTTGACAATTATTTAGCGCGATTGTTTCCTTGACTGACAGAAAACGCACCAGCCTAAGCTACTGAAGATAAATATGGAAACATGAAATTTCGAATAGGTACCCTTTTTATAGACTTTATAGTATAGAGGATGTAGGGGTGTACTAAGAATTTTCGAAAATCAACTTTGAAATTGGTATAACGGGGTTATGAATATTTCCGAAATCGACATGGACGAAGTCGTGGGTAAAACCTAGTAGTTTTATAAATACTTTGGCATCTAACCGGCCACTGTCAAATGAACATGCGAAACGCAATGTACTCAAGACATCCTATTCCGATGTTTTACGAATGCAATAAAGTTAGTACTAAAACGATTTTTATACGGCATTATATTGCACCACAAAGTTGTTTGCAATAAAACGGAGCAAAGACAGATGTTTTCATTGTTAAGGGTTCAACGGACAGTTTTAAGAGTTGTTTCTTATGGAAAGCTTTATAGGCGAGCGAAGATATGATGAGATCAGTGGGTACGCTTTTTAATGTAAATAGGTTTATTTTTATTAAAATGTTTTATCAGCTGCTACAAAAACAAAGACATAACTTCTTATAAATAAAGCTAGCTCAGTTTGTAGCACATTTTAATGTGCAGCCGTGAAAGGCAGAGGGACCTATTTTGTGAGTGGAGGTTGTCAAAGATAATTTTGAACCTGGAGCACTATTTTGAATGTCATACGCATAGATTAGAACTGAAATGCGAAAGAGAAAGGGCATAACGTTAACGTATGTTCTTCTTCTTCTTATCGAGTCGACTTCAAATTTTGAACAAAGTCGCTAAATAGTACCTTGCCAGAATTGGGCAATGAGTGTTAGGGCACGCAGGGCACGATGTGAGATGGACCATCGTTTGTGGAGCTCAACACAAGCAACTCTCATTTTGCGCATCCGAGAATCCCCACCTGACTCAATTAAAAATCTCATTTTCGTCAACGGATTTCTAAGTCACCGATGACATTCAAAAATCGCGCTCCTGTACCTACGCCACGCGGAAATGCGTTGAGCGCCGCCTTTCCTCGCGATGATGTCTCGTGTGCCAAATAATTCCCCTGAGCGTGGCAAATTTTATAAAGTTGAATATAAAATATAATTAAATTATCAATTCTAATTCGTACAAACAAAATTAAACGAATTTTAGGTATTGCGTTCCAAAACACAAATAACCGAATTCTACAGAACTGAATTTCGTTCGTAGAAATCGGTTCGGTTCGTTTCGTTTCGTTTTCGGAAATCAATTGACTTACCTTTTTTCCAAAGAGCAGTCGTTAAATTGGAATAACATTCATGAATTTCGTAAGAAGGCTGTCGACGTCGCCTGAAGGAGATGGAAAAATGTGAGCTAACGATGAATTTTTGATGTTCATTTACTCAAGTTTATTTACGTATCAACGCTTACCGTAAATTCCGTGACTGTATTCTGAGTTTTGTTGTCAACATAATATTATATTTGTAATCCTCTTTTTTGGTCTATAGTACGCCAGGCATTTCCTTTGGACCCTTTCCTTGTACGAACTTATTTAAGTGAAAAATGATTTTGTAACTTTTGTTTTTTGCTTAGGTCTTGAATAAATATAATCTTTAGAACTTTAAAGCCATTTGACATTTGGCATAGACTGTTATTTTATTTTATTTCCATTTATTTTATCACTTTATTGTACGGAAATACAGATAAATACAGCATAATATACAAGATTATTGTGCGTATTTTGTAGCAAAGCATGTGGTAACTAGCTAGTTAATCACTGTATACCTAAATACGTAGGACTAACTACGTATAGTTTACTTTAGTACGAATAATTTATGATCTCCCAATCCGATAATTAGGTACTTGGCAATTTCGGTAAATGGCTCTCGCATGTATAAATAATTATATAACGCAGCATTGATTCTTTATTCAATAGCAGACCACACGTAGGAATAAGCTAATCCACAGATTATTCAAAATATAACTTAGATCTATCTTATATTTTCAATATTATATTTTCGTTATTGTCTACCCTAATTAGTTATTAGGTAGGGTCACTAAGCCCCACTTGCGCCAACCACGGGTTAGCAATTAACTCCGGATAAAATAGCTCTCTCAGTTGTTTTTCTATTAGTCCAATCATTTTAGGGTTTGACCCTAACAATAATTCATCTATCGCTGAAACTTTGCAGTGTGATAAAGTAAAGTATACAGATTATGGTTGACAAATAATCTAGGACCAGAAAAATTAAAACCTAGATTATTTGTCAACCGTAATCTGTATACTTTACTTTATTACACTGTAAAGTTTCAGCGATAGATGAATTATTGTTAGGGTGTTACGGTTGTTACGGTTGTTACGGTTGACAAATAATCTAGGTTTTAATTTTTCTGGTCCTAGATTATTTGTCAACCATAATCTGTATACTTTACTTTATCACACTGCAAAGTTTCAGCGATAGATGAATTATTGTTAGGGTGTCCATACAAGGAAACTCTAAAATGATTGGACTATATACAAAAAATCATGGGTTACCAACTTAACCTAGAGTTTATTGCTAACCCAGCACGTGGGGCTAACAGTAATAAAATTGAATCGGATTATCAAATAATTACATAACAGATATTAAGAGAAGAGACAAGTGCTGAATTTTTAATATAAAAACATTTTATACAAATTTTCAACGGCCCATTTTATAAAAGTTTATCTGAAATGTGTCTGAAAATATTACTCTGACATTTAAAAATGTAGGTAGCGTTGTTTCAATATAATAAAGATGCACATTTCCACGAAAACCCAATTTGTTTTAAATAAAAATGGCTTAGCAATAAAAAATTCGGACCAGCCATATGGAAATCGAAATCCACCTTTACTCGCTACCGTTCCGATGAATATTGGAACGATTATTTAAATATAAATAGGTCTTACAAAGATCGAGACCCCTACCGATGGGATCAATTTCATTTTCTTCAGTGATCGTTATCGGATACCCTTCGATCCGATTATCGATATCATAAATCCTCTTTTTGTGCTGAAAAATAAGGTTTTTTCAGCTTCACGCAATTCAATCGTAGATTACACACCGAGGGCAGGAAAGTAAGAAAGGTCCGAGGTCAACAAACATGTGATCTGAGGCTTTACTATTTACTGCCCGAAGTTAGTATAGAAAGCGGCAGTTTAGCTTGCTTCTGACCATCAGACAGACTGAACAAGTTTTACTATGGGGCCATCAGTGAAATTGCAAAAAAAAATCCACTGTTTCATTTTTGTCGCGATGCGAAATTTCTCTATGTAACAGCCGATTTTTTTTCGCGTTTTCGATATTGACTCCATAGTAAAGTTGTTCAGTTTGATGGTCTAAGGGTTGAACTACACATGGCCGCACGCGATCGCACTTTTCTGTAGCTCCATCCTTTTCAGTCACTCAGGAACGTCATTTGCTAGAGCATATAAGATAGACGGAACGCGATCGCGTGCGGCCATGTGTAGTTCAACCCTAAATCACCCTTTTCCGGCTTCAAAACTACCCCGATTTCACCGTGTGTCGATCGATCACATTGAAAATAATGCTCATCAAAAAAAGTACTACCTTTACGAATGACATGCAATTTTATTCCACCTGAAAGCTTTGTGTCAAAATCCATTAGTAAGTTTATTGGTATCGTATATCTCACTGAGCCTTTAGTCCTGAAGGATAACTGGCATAGCTATTAACTCTTTTTACTGCTGGAGCTACGTAGTTCTCTACGGATTTCAGTGTTAATGGCTGTCATTAATAAGAAACATCTAGTCACGTTCCATGGCTGTGTCTAGTGCAAGTCTGATAAAAATGATTGTATTTTTTATTGAAGAGTTTATTATGTGTTTTAGTGTGGTCTACTTTACTGTATTTGTTGGGTTATGAGTTATGACATCCTCAAAATAATTCGTTAAAAACTCAAATTATAACTAAACACTTTTGAGTTATATTTTCCTGAATATGGCAAAGGACCACTTGATACCAGATGCACAGTTTATAGTTTCTGACTATCTCATAATTGATTAAGTTTATGTTATAATTGTTCAGTCAGATTAGACCAATTTAGACCAATTTTCGACAAATGAAAACATTAATCGATAGAAATCTGAATTTCGATATACATGTTTATTGGGGCTTCCCCTTGGACATACTACAAGTCCCCGTCAAAGTCTGTTCCGCTCGACCCATCTTGTAAAAAGGAACACTGGAACACTTTTTCAGTTTTTTGTCTAGGTAAGTATATCTCGGCAACTACGAGTCGTATCATAAAGTTTTGTAGTTTGTGAACCATATCCCTGTATTTACCTAATTGGACCTTTTATTCAGTTCATTATAATAAATATTGTAGCATGTTTGTCTAGACTTCTAGAAACTTGTATTCTAACGTTTCATAAATCTAAAGCAATAGGTACTCAAACAAATGTTAACATTTTGCTTCGAGCTTTATTTACATAGATTCGTACCGAGTTGTTGGATCTTATAACATATACAAATATTAATATTTATTCAACGTAAAGAGATAATGTACAATGTATGAAATGGCTCTCAATTCATAAAAAAAACTATGTTTGCTCTACATTTAGAATTAACAAAGCTTACTAAAGAAAATATTGTTTTATTCTACATCATTCTAAAGAAAGTTCAATAGTTGTCTCGTTTGTATGTTCAATACCGTTTTTGAGAGTTACGCGGTTACTAATTTGGTTTAAAATGAAACAAATTAAATACCTAATAATTAAGCATAAGCATAGCATAAGCATATGCTCACGACTATATTCCCCGAAGGGGTAGTCAGAGATATTATGAAAACCTCAGAACATCCACGTTTCACCAGTAGTACCGAAACGCTGTCCAGTGTGACGGGGGGTGAGCCCGTCGCCGCTTGTAATGGACAGTGGGTACAATACGTGCCTCGAAATTTAAGCATGCAGGTTTCCTCACGATGTTTTCCTTCACCGAAAAGCCAGTGGTGTTACAATTCGTGCATAAATTTCTAAAAACTCATTGGTACGAGTCGGCATGGACGAGGATCGAACCATCGCCTCCTGCACGGCAGGCAAGGTTACTCGCCACTGGACCACCACGGCTTTTTTTAAATAATAATTATATTAATATAATGCAGACACGATCTTAAAAACCTTTTATACAGTGTTTATTTTTACACGTTGGTTCTCTGGGCTCGGTGGCGAAATTAGATAACGCAATTCCCCGGTTTGGAACAGTGCGGGTTCAAGTCTTGCCCGAGACTTAATTTTTACCCGACTGCGCGACGCAAAGGAAGGGTAATGTGTTTAACAGCCTAATGTATGTATGTATGTAAGTTTGTACCTTTGTGGCACAAGAGACCAAACGCCTGGGCTGATTCTTACGTCAGTCGATTTGTCTTAATTTTGCAAGTGTCACTAAAGACATGACAGCAATCAAAATTTAGTATGGCGACTACCTGACGCCATAATTGTGAAAAATAAAAAAAAAATATGTTGACGTACTTTGTCGAGTGATTGAATAGGTATTTGAAAATAACTTTTAGGTTTCTCGTATAATTTTTCTATTCGAAAGACCATTTAGGATCTATAACGATTTAAAGTTGAAAAAACTAAAAAGTGTGAAAAAAAAGTAAATTTAAGAAATCAATAAACCCGTCTGCCTAAAAAATGAACTTAAAATAAAAACTGTAAAAAAAAGTCCAGTAGTCTAGAATTCTGTTATGTAATATTGAAGCGACATTTCAGTCGGGACCCATTAACAATTCTAGACCGGATCAAATTTTCCGAATAACGGGTCCCGTCCCGACTGTGAAAGTAACATAACACTTCAATTTTAAATAACAGAATTTTAGACTACTGGACTCGTTTTTTTCTTTTCAGTTATTATTACGCGGCTGTTTTTTTTAATTTTTCAATCTTTAATTTTATTGTTACACATAAAATTTTGAGATATTTACGCTACGCCAGTATAATCTCAAGCTACGAGAACTACATCTTTCATTTCTTCAATTATCGCTTCATTTACTGATTCTTAACCTAACGTAGGTATCTAGCTAAGTAATTAAATAAATGAGCTGTATTTTAATCAGTAAAAACCTTCACTTCCTTTTTTTGTAGATACCTTAGAATCATAGTTCGGCCGAGCGACGACTAGAACCTATCTAGTGTCTTGTCAAAACGTTCGGTCAAAGCCGAAGCCGAAGCCAAAAGTTTAATCACGAGTATATTAGAATAACTGACGAAAAAGAACTAAAACAATGCTATTTTGCCGCGAACGTGTAAGTGTAAAGAATCTAAACTTCAGCGATGCTGAAGATTATACCAAATTTATATTAAGATATAATATGGAATAAATGGATAACATAATAAGGATAGGTTAAAATTTCAGTTTAGCCAAATGAAACATCTATTTTTTTTAAAGCCATAATTTGATTTAAATAAATTGCACCTTCCAATTCCTTACGATAAAATACTACATTTTATTCATATTTGCTGATTGAAATGAATAAAAACAGTAACATTGAAAACTTCGATGAATATATCGCTTCTGTTTCAGCCAAAACTTTGGCTGATTTTAGCCGAAGCCGAAATTTTATTCGATCAAAAGCCGAAGCTTTGGTCGGACACTAGTAGTATCGAACGTTAATCAGGCGTAAAAAAGCAATTGACCCAAAAATAAAAAGAGGGTGATCTCGGTTTTGCTCTGGCAATTATTAAAATAGCCGACAAATAAGCCGTTACGGTTAGAAAAGGGAGCTGACTTCTAACTAGGGATTTTTAGATTTACAATTTCGGATTTGAATTCAGTTACTACGGATATGGATACCTATTTATTTACTTTGGCATTACAGAGAAATACATACAGGCAAAGACGTGAAATAGATGCAACTAAGCATGTCGTTGGAGCAACTTGTAGTGTATTCATTTTTTCAGGGCTAGTTTGGACAACGTTTACCTACTATTTAGAAGCCTCCCTGGATCCTAGCAGGAAGAAAAAAAAAAAAACATACGATATGATGATGATGAGAAGCCAAGTCAGCCCAGAGAGGATGACAAACACTCTTCTTGTGACACGTCTTTTGATTTATGTACCCAACCTACAAAATATGAAAGTTTTACATAGCCTAAAACGCCTATCTTCTTTCAAGGTTGAAACAATGTCTAATTAAATATTTACATCAACTATAGCCTGCAGTTGTAACTAGGTCTACTTCTTGCATTTTTACGTACCTATAATGGTTTATTTAGGATGACAATTAATACCTATCTATCCAATTTTTAAGGGTTATACCGATGATGCCCTTATTAACGTATCCGTCAACGGCAACACCCTAGGCCCTACACTCACTTAGTGGACAAACGGGTCCCGGTTACAAGAAGAGGTGAGACAGGACTATAATACTTCTTACTGCAGGCCACCTCCCGCCTCCCGGCCACGTCCCGAGATCAAAATTGTTCATGATCATGGAGTGTTTGTTTATACTGTAATATTTAGTATATACTCTGGTACAGTTGTCTACTACATTATTGCAACTGATTCAAGGAATCTGATTTCAGACTTCGAATAGCGCAAACGAGAAAAGCTAGACAGAGAACCGGGCTTGCCCACCCTTGGGCTACCATTACAATTATGTCGATGGAATGCTGACGTGGTGTGTTCAATGTAGACGAACATCCAAGGCTAAAATAGATTACGTTAGTCCACAGACCATCTTACTGGTCTGTGCGTTAGTCACATGAAAGCACAGTATTATAATATTACGGTTACGGATAAGATTACTATTTTACGGATACTTACTGGAGCTCCTCAGCATCCCTACTTCTAATAACAAGTTTAACATTCTTTTTCTTGTTTCTCTAACTGCCTATTATCGAGCCAGTTCTTTGTTTCTTTCACATTTTCAGTTATTAAGGCTTGTTTGACTACTGTTATTTTAGAATGATTATAGTTTGTTAATTTATACATTTTAGAAGAACAAAGGAGGCACATTAAAGACGATGACTGTTGTAATTTATATTGTTTGGTGTACAATCAAGAAATTTCGTTGATTAACCGGTCTTTGTGTAATATAGCAGGTGATTTAATTTAATTTAATATACACACATAAACTCACGACCGTTATCCCTTTCGGGGTGGTCGGAAACATTGCTACAACTACCAACTTAAATGTCGTTATAGCAATTCTCACATTTAGTCATTTTTATTTAAGTTTCAGTATGGAATGACGTGTCAAGTGGTGAGAGGTGGCAAGCCTTTCGCCATCATTTAAGGCGTATCAGCCGTGGACCACTCTCCTCTCACTCACACTCCATACTAATCGATGAGAAAGAGCGCGTGGCTCCGGTCAGAATTTTGCTGTTTTCTTTGAAAAATTCGATGATTTTTTATTAATTTCGAAAAAGTAAAAAAACCACATCATTCTAAATTGTATTGTGAACAATATAGTAAATTTTCATTTTGTTCCGATTAAAAATGTAAGAGTAAAATGGTTACAACTGGAAAAAAAGGGGTGACTTTAGAGTCCCTTTTCTTCGGTTTTATTAATTAAAATCGATTTCTAGAAAAAACACATCACTTCTCATATCCTGTAGATGGTTCAGTTTAAATTTCAGCTCAAAAAGTGCCATAGTTAATGAATAAAATGGTTACAAAATTACCAAAAACCGGCAGGTAGCCCCTTAAACACCAGTATAATTATTGTTTGTAGGCTCGATAGCTCAGTCGGTAGTGAAACTTCCTGCTGTGCCAAGGATCGCGAGTTTGAATCCCGCAAGGGTCAAATATTTGTATAGTGAATTATGAATGTTTTTACCCAAGTCGTGGATGTTTGTATCTATGTATTGTATATCGTTGTCTAGTAATCAAAATATAAGTTTGGACTAGATTCTGGTACGTATTTTGAGATATATTTGAGATACTTGATCTTTATTTGAGACTAGATAATCTGATTTGCGTGACAATTACAAACGTATTTATTTATGTCACCTTTTAAAATTTCGATAATAGAGTTTATGCGAAAATATAGATGACTGAATAATACTCTTGAATTATTCTCTGAGATACAATGGACGCGTTTTATTTTGGTACAAGTTGAACGAGAAATTAACAAATTTCATACGTTTCATACTCGATTAGGCACACTCTATAGCCAGCTTATACAGGGTGAAATTGATATCATTGGCATCCTTTTAAGAGCATACCCATCAAACTGAACAACTTTTACGATCTGAGCAAAAAGAAATCAGCTTCCATACTAAACTGCAATCTGCTGTTGCATACATTTGAGTCAAGTAGGTAGCTACTTGACTCAAATGTATGCAACAGCAGATTTTTTTTTTGCTCCGATTGACTTGCTCCCATAGTCAAAGTTGTTCAGTTTCATGGGTATACTCTTATATTTTATTCTATTCTATTTTTAAAAAATGGCTGCCATCTTGGGTATTTGATGATTTTGCCAATGTCTAGTTTATGTAGCAAAAATGCTTGACGTTGTACGGTAATTTATGTATTTGGTGACTTGAGCCACCACTGGAGCCCCGTTGTAGACCAGGGGGGGGGGGGGGGGGGGGGGCAACCAACGATCGACGGGCGACGCGACCGCCCAATAGAAGATTCACAACGTGACTCTCATACTCTTATATGCTATTGATATCAATTTCACCCTGTATATACTCAAAGGTTGACACAATAAAAGTAGTCGTAGCTATTCGAAGTACTCCTATTAAATCGTATTGCAATCGTAAATTACAGTGGAATTCTCCTTTATCTTAATAAGGGTCATTACAAACAGAACGTATTTCACGAGGATTCCTGAGGCTTTTTCGTGTAACCGAGTCGCTTACAAATTGGCCATAAACATTGTTTTTAATGCCTTATTTTGTCTACAGGTTTTACAGTTGAATGTTTTACGGTGGCGTAAAATTAAAGGTTATCTTAAGATAATAATCTGGTTCTTTGTTTTTTCTTTTTGTGAAAGAATAGAGTTCCTTATCTAAAATTAAAAGGTTTATTTAGGAAAACATTTTTTTCTGTTCCTTTGTACTGATATTTTACATTTTTTGAGTTTGTTTGATAATTAACAACGAAATATCAATTCAGATAATTTGCTATTGTTTACAATATTGAAACCCTAAGTTTTTATACAAAGAGTCAATGGTTTTCGATGCATTCTACACGTTGAAGCTACGATCAATCCATCACTCAGCCCTTGGATCAAAGTAAGTAAAATTAATGGATAGGCCTAAAGCGCGGTAAGTTGAAGCAAACTACTGGTGCACTTGGTCCATACAAACTAGCGCCATTATCTGTCAAATCTAGAGCACTTGCATACAAATTTGAAGTAAACCTTTCATTTGTTTTGCCTCATTTTTCTGGTTTGAAATGTTCGCGTAAGGCCTATCCATTCATTTTATTTTGATCTAAGACTCAGCCCACATTCGTCCAATATATGCCTTCTTTTTATGTACTATTCATCATGGTCCAGTGTGAAACTGATTCAGTACTCAAGTTACAGAGGTAAAAAAAGCAAAAAAACATATTATTGTTATGATTATGATTCAGCAGTGTTTTATAAAATATGCCGTGATATTCAAATGTAAATTGCTTCATGTGGATTGTCAATTAGCAATATGCAAATTCACAGAAGCAAATTCAATTTGATTCGTATCACAAATTGTTTCGGTAATATGAATTTTGAATTTTCAGTTTAAAGTAACTACTAACTACCATGTTATTAGAATTTACAGTATTTAATACAGCACAACATTTCAGTACGTCGTGTATTCTATGACAGTATCTAAGGTGACAATAATGTAGATTTTTTACCGAACGATAAGATTTATTTTAATCTAGCTCCTTAAAGTTATGCCTAATTTCCATGAAATGTTTCTAGAACTTACTTGCTTTTTCACTGTGGTTCTTCACAACAGGACGTTTTTCTTTCCCCTTGTGGTACACACGCACTCGTCTTTTGGGTTATTTCGAACTTATCGTCCAATAACTCGAGTTCACGCGTCATTATGCGTACGTGTTATTTTTTATTTTAGTGGGGAACAATGACTTGTTGATATACAGGATCCTTCCTTATATGCTGACAATTTTTTAAGGGGATGATCAGACCATCAAACTGAACAACTTTCGCTATAAGACCAACATCGAAATCGCGTAAAAAAATCTTCTGTCCCTTACATTTGGCTCGAGTAGGTTTGCAGTTTTGTATGGAAGAGCTAATTCTTTTTTTTCGCGATTTCGATGTTTGTGCCATAGAGAAAGTTATTCAGTTTTAAGGTCTGATCATCCTCTGAAAAAAGTGTCAGCATATTAAAAAGGACCTATATGTAGATAAATAATGATCAGAATAGCATAGCATATGCTATAGATGTATAGCTTTTAGATGTATGTGTAGAAAGGAATCTTTCTGTGATGAACACCATGTTCAAACACAGAAAGATCCATATGTACACATGGGAGCGACAAAATAGTAGAACTATGATTGATTTAGTGATTGTTGATGAAAGAATGAAAAATGCCGTTACTGACACGAGATCATATCGTGGTGTTAGTGTAGGGACTGACCATTACCTGGTAGTTTGCCGGATTAATGGTCTTTTCAAACGCTGGCGCCATCGAAATCACGAGCCAGTGTCTGTATTAGAGAGGATAAAAGTGGAGATGTTGCAAGATGAAGACGTGAAAGAAAAGTATAAGAAAGAAGTATGTCAAAGAACAGCTAGTCTTAGGGATTGTACAAGAGGAATTGATGAGTTAGAGGACATGTGGAAAATTTTGAAATCGAGTCTAATTGAGGCAGCTTCCAAAGTTTGTGGAGTTGTTAGGAAAAAGAATAAGAGGTCGATGGATAAAGGTTGGTGAGATGATGAAGTACGAAAGGCTGTGCATGAAAAGAAGAAGGCATGGTTGGATTTATTGGCGCTAAAAGCCAATAGTAGGACGACTGGAACAATGAGTGTGAATGGAGCAATTGAAAATAAGAAACGAATATACACTGATGCAAAAAGAAGAGTGAAAGAAATTGTAGAAAGGAAGAAAAACGAAATGAAAGATAAGTATGACAGAAAATTTTCTAAAAACTTCAGAGCCAACCAAAAGTTGTTTTGGAAGGAGGTTCGGCTGGCTCGTGGAGTATTAGATAATTCTAAAGCGATTGTGGTTAAATCAGAGGAAGGAAATTTGTTAAGTAAGGAAAATGAGGTTCTGGAACGTTGGAAGGACTATTTTGAAAGTGTTTATGCTTGTAGTGATGATAACTCTCCCCAGGTGTCTAATAGAGGGATGGAGATTGAGAATTCGGTGATGGACGAGAATGATAACAGCGAGATAACTTTGGATGAGATTACGAAAGCGATGAAAAGAATGAAATTAGGAAAGAGTGCGGGGTATGATGGAGTGTCCGTCGAAATGCTGAAGAGCGGTGGCATGGTGGTGGCAAGTTTGCTTTGCCAAATCTTTAATAAATGCTGGCGAAGCAGTCATGTTCCTGGAGACTGGTGCAAGGCCGTTATCGTTCCACTTTATAAGGGAAAGGGCTCAAAGCAAGAGTGCAAAAACCACCGCGGCATTAGTCTTTTGAGTGTTGTAGGCAAATTGTATGCTAAGGTATTGATTGAAAGAGTGATTAATGTTAGTGAAGAAAAAATGTGGGATGTGCAGGCAGGATTTCGAAAGGGAATGGGATGTATGGATCAAATCTTTGCCCTAAGGTGCATAGCCGAAAAATACCTGGCAGAGCACGCGAAGGTATACTGTGCCTTCGTGGACCTGGAAAAAGCGTATGATCGAGTATGGAGGGATGAACTGTGGTCTACGCTATCTATATACGGTGTTGACGACCACTTGGTGCAGGCACTAAAATCTCTATACAAGGATTCTAGTGCCTGTGTCAGGGTCAACGGGGCGCACTCAGAATGGTTTAACATCACCAGTGGTGTTAGACAGGGATGTGTTGCGTCCCCTTGGCTTTTTAACCTGTATATGGATAGCTGTCTGACTGGTCTGAAAGAATGTGAAAATGGTTTAAGAATGGGAGAATTATTAGTCAAGTGCCTCTTATACGCTGATGATCAAGTGATACTTGCATCGTCGGCGGGAGAGTTACAGGACATGGTAACTCTAATGAATGAAGCATTGAAAAAGAAAGGTATGAAAGTAAATGTGAATAAAACGAAGGTAATGGTAATGGAGAGGGATGAATGTGTGACTGATTGTTGTATAAAGATTGAGAATGAAAAAGTGCAACAAGTTAATGAGTTTGTGTATTTAGGATGTATGTTTACTAGAGACGGGAAATCTGATGGTGATGTGCATAGGCGAGTAACAGCGGGAAATAAAGTGAACGGTGCTTTGCATACCATTGTGGCTAGCCAATTGGTGTCCAAAAGGGCGCGACTTGCTATGCACAATGGTGTGTTGGTGCCTACACTTATGTATGGCAGTGAGTGTTGGGTATGGCAGAAGAAGCATGAAAGTAAAATTAATGCTGTTGAAATGCGTTCCTTGCGAAGCATCTGTGGAGTTACGCTGAGAGATAGAGTGAGAAATTGTGTGATTAGAGATCGATGTAAATTGAAAGAAGATGTTGTGACAAGAATAGAGAAGGGTATGCTTCGTTGGTTTGGTCATGTGGAGAGGATGAGTGATAGCAGATGTACGAAAGAGATATATGGAGCTAAAATGAGTGGATGTGTCGGCAGAGGGCGCCCTCGTAGGACGTATTCTGATCAAATCAGTTGCGTCCTACAAAAAGGGGAGGTGCGGAGTACTCGAAACCGACGGGCATGTATGAAGAGATGTATGGATGTGAATGAGGCAAAAGATGTATGTAAGGATCGTAGTAGATGGCGCGCTCTGGTCTCTGCCTACCCCAATGGGAAAGAGGCGTGACGTTATAGATAGATAGATAGCATAGCATAGAATAGCATATGCTCACGACTATAATCCCCGAGGGGGCAGTCAGAGATATTCTGAAACCTCAGAACATCCGCGTTTCACCAGAGTACCGAAAGTCTAGTCCAGTGTGACAGCTGGGGTGAGGCCGTCTCGTCGCCACGATCTGAATAACACTGAAATAATAGCGGTCACTCATGATTTCCCGACTTACGATGGACATTTCCACCAATCACAAAAAAAAATGAGACAGAAAGTCTAACAGTTATTTGGCTGAGATGATGATGATGATTTTCTTTTTATCCGCCGTGTGTTTTAATAATATTTCATTTAAACAAATTTTCTCCCCTCCGGACGGAAAGCGTCATTTTTCGTATATAAAAAAAATTGCATACTAACCTCGGGCAGTAAATAAAAATGCCTCAGATCACAATATGTTTGTTGATAACAATTACATGAGATCTGAGACCTTTCTTACTTTCCTGCCCTCGGGGTGTAATCTACTGTTCCCAAAGCAGAAGATACGAACATGCCTTCAAAGCTGAAACGGTATTTTTTTTTTACGGATTCAGTTAATAATGCCTCGTTACGCAAAATTGAGGAAATAGGTACTCGGATTAAAAATCCATTCAAACGTTTGAAACGAATTCTATAGAGAATACAAAAGTTGGAAAAAAGCTTGTTAAATTCGGAATTTAACAAGCTTTTTCCAACTTTTGCATTTACTATAGTGTCTGAATTTTTCGGATTGGTTTCCTGATTACTTGTTTCAGTCCTCCCAAATAGCATTTTTCGGATTTCATGAATGTCGCCCAATTTATGAAACAAAATAAAATTGACTTTCACAAAAAATTGCTTGAAACCTACTCGAAACTATCTGTCTATCTATCTACTGAATCTGAATGCTAAGTAGGTACTTATGTATTGTATTTTTTGTAATGGTTTATCCAGATTGAATCGTGATTCAATACATAGTCGCAAGTCTGAATTTATTGGCATCTCGGCTCTCTTGGCGTAGCGGATTTTGAAAAGAAAATTATTGATTGCCAGTAGGAATATGATTACCTTATCCCTTAATTTTATTGGATTAAATGATACTAGAAATAAAAAATAAAGGCGCCCTTAACTTCATTTATGAATTATAAAACCCTAGTGGTAAACACCAATAAACAGCAAAACCATAATTTGTTAATAACACCAAAATCAATAAAATGTCTTGGACATTGTCACACATACAAGGTGTTTCATAAGTAACAATAAATTTTTAAAACTCATGAGGGGGTTGTTTAGACCGTCAAACTGAACAACTTTATCTATGGGACCAGCATCGAAATCGAGAAAAAAATAATTTTAAATCCCATACATATTTTAGCTCTAGTCGATTTGTAGAGTATAGAACATAATTTTTTTTTTCGCGATTACGATATTGGTCCCGTAGTGAAAGTTGTTCAGTTTGATGGTCTACACCACCCCCTTAAATGTTTATTTGTAGTTTTGTAACACCTTGTATAGGGTCCAACTTAATATGCTGACACTTTTTTAAGAGGATGAACAGACCGTCAAACTGAAAAACTTTCTCTATGGGACCAACATCAAACTAGCGAAAAAAAAATCTGCTCTTCCATACAAAACTGCAAACCTACTCGAGAAAAATGTATGGGACAGCTGTTTTTTTTTCGCGATTTCGATGTTGGTCCAGTACAGAAAGTTGTTCAGTTTGATGGTCTGAACATCCCCTTAAAAAAGTGTCAGCATATTAGGAAGGACCCTGTATTAGTTATTTAGTCCCATTTAAAGTACCTACCTACCAGAATCTGAAAGAAGAGAAGTACCGTTCATAATTATACTTACGGGACTCGATCCCGCGGTGCTGTCAAGCCTTCGAATACAAAATATGATTAATAGTTATGCATGTTAGTTATTCAAAAATAAGTATTAACTTTAAAGGCAGTTAATAATTACCGTACCCCACTTCTGGGGGTCTACACGGACATTCGAACTTTGCAATTGCGTACACGTTTTCGTTCCAATATCAACTCTATTACAATGAAGATCAGACCGAAACGGTCGCGATATATTGAAAATCGAAACTCCGGGTAAATGGGCCTGATCGAAGGTGAACGACTTTCGGGAAATTTTCTACAGTATGAAAATCGCTAATCCTAATTACGAGCACTGCGCACTGGTAATGAGAGATGCAAGAAAAAAGATAGGTAGGTATACTACTAGGAAAGTTAACAAAGTAATCATTAATCAGGATTACTGGAACGGCTGCTAATGGACAAACTTTTTTTGTAATTACCTTTTCTGTTTGTTCTGTGTGTTACGTTAAGATTCTTCTTGTTTTGCTGCGACACTGTTAAAAGATGTTTTTTTTATTTTATAGGTAAGCTTAGAAACGTACTTTTTGTTTCATACGTGAGTTCAAGCATAAATATTTTGCACACAGTTCAAAGATAAATGTTAATACGTAATTCAAAGAAAAATTTTATTTTGCACGAAACTTGGTTTTTTACAAAATTGCGGTTAAAAGAAAGTACTCTAAACAAAACACGAAATCTTAACTAGCATAAAATAATCAATGTAAAAGTTCATCATAATCTTTAGATGTTTGTTACTTAATCATAAATGGCTAAACAGATTTAGTAGTAGGTACCTACCTACCTACTTACACAATAAACGTTAAAGAATATTAGGAAAATCTCAAGAACAAAATTACTCTCTGTTTAAAACATTCCAGTTTCATTTTTATTCAAATCACGACACTATTCAATTTGCGTCTCTTCTATTTCCATTTTAGCTTTGTCCCAGTTCTTTTTATTTTGCATCAAATCACGCTATCCGTTCATTTTCATGAAACTTTAAATATTTCATATTCATCCAGATGCATTAAGATTTTCGTTTTATTGATTTCCATATTTCCTTATTTAAACGCAATTAATATAAGCGATCGCATTATTAAAAAACAATTTGAATTTTGACTTAAAGGGCATCTTCATTATCTGCCTATACGATGTCAAATTTGATATGTTACATGTATTCAACAGTGTGCGTCAGACCACCAAATTGAACAACTTTTGTTATGGAGCCAGCATTGAAATCGCGAAAAAGAACAGTTGTTTCATAGAAAATATCAATTCGACCAAAATAAGAAATATAGCTGTTGTTTTTTCGCGATTTCAAAGTTGGTCCCAAAATAAAAGTTGTTCAGTTTTATGGTCTGAAGCGCCCCATGAAGTATGTAACGTTTTTAAGTTTACACCCTGTATAGGTATGATCCCACTACATGAGCGAAGCCTCCATCTTTGTTATGAAACTGCGTCTGAAATTAAACGTATTTAAGAAAATAATTACACTGTGGTTACAACGTCTTCGAACACAATTAATAAAAAATAGTTTTATTTTTTTCTGTTAGCATCACCATCACGCGAAAATAACATTACCGATTTTGATGTGGCTTTCATTGTTCAAAAGTTTCAACTTAAAACTGCAAAACTTTTTATCTCAAAGTTATCCCGGGAGTGCACAGGACAGGATCCATAGATTCTCTGAGAACTAAGTCGATAGCAAAAGCTAGCGAAGAATAAGTTTCATCGATATCTAGAGATAACTTAAAGATAAGATAACCAGAAATATAAAAAACCTGGTTTGAGGGCGCTGCAATCGACTATAACGACTACTAACCTTTAATGTCAGTGATCCAAGTACAAAAATTAGTTCCAATGATTTTCCGCAACATGGCGAGGTTTTTTATATTTGTGGTCGGGCTTTACCTATCTTGAAATTGCGTGAGGACAATCTCTTTTGCAATATCCTAGGAGGAGCTACAATCGAATTTCAACGCATTACTTGTTCTAAATGAATCTAAATTGATTCTGAAATCGGATAGGGCGAAAAGGGATTCGAATTTCGTTTATCGAGTTGTTACGAAAACTTTCGAGAAAAAAAAATATATTTTATAGTTAAAACGTAACATTCAATCAAGTACATGTTTTCTGGTGGTGTCCTTTTAGGTTTTAATTACTTTAAACATATCTAGTACGATTATTTCTGAAAAATACTATTTTGAAAATGTAAAAAGAAGTAGGTTTTTTTATTATCCATACTATTATTTGTTTTCTTTTTACTGGAAATCTTTTATCCGAACACATAATGGAAAAAAACGGAAAGCAACTTCAACGTCGTGGAAACAAAACACCATTTTCATGAAAAAAACTTTTTTAACTGAAACTAACGCATTCATAACGAGCGCTTGTAAGTAATTAAAAATGAAACTAGCATTTTGTCTTTTTAGTACTTATTTTGTGGTTTTGTACGCTAATCTAGGTACTTTTTAACTTTTAGTAAATACACAAAAAAATTACCTACACCGTCCACACTGGGCAGTTGAATTAGGACCACTTTCTTTTAATCTGATTCTTGAGAATAGGCTGATGATGATGCATTACAGCCATATTTCATAAGCATATCTCTACGTCCCATTACTGGGCACAGACCTAACCTCTGGGAGGGTTCATGGGCTTGGGCGGATTGGTAGACTTCACATACACATCAGAACTTCTTTTACAGCTTATGCATGCAGGTTTCCTCACGATGTTTTCCTTCAACGTTTGAGAGCAGTCGGTATTACTAAGTTATAAAACTCATTGATACATAGCATGTTGTCCTTGCGGATTCGAACCCGGACCCTCTTGGAGTGTCCATACCTCTCCACAACGCGCCGCGATGCTTTACCACTATACAGCCAAAATGTGAAAATGTTAAAAACGCCATGTTTGATAAAAAGAACTCCCATACTGATCTGAGTGCAAGGAGTGAGCCTATCCGAGTAACATACTAATACCAGATTCGTCCGGTGAACCCTGTGCAATCAGCAAGCCTGATTGGCAATCACTTCACCACGATGTCAAGTAAAAAATTCCAGTCAGTCCACCGAAATGCGTGGTCAGATTTAATTGCAAAATCGTGATTTACAAAAAGAAAAAAATACTTAATTCTTTTTTAACGGTAAATATACGAAAATTTGATTTACAAAAATCATTATTGAGGCTCAGAGCTGATGTCAAAGTTGGTGAAAATAAACTGCATGGACTGATATGGAGGAACGGACACGTATCGTGTTCACTTTGCTGATCAAGTCCCTATGCATCTGTAAATGAACAATATTGCATTTTATGAAATGTACGAAAATTGAAAAAACATTTTCAGATTATGTGATACGAAACTTATGTAAAAATTATCCGATTTTTCTTTCCTTTATTACTAGAGTGGTTTGAAAAATCCTGAAAGTTCAATAACATAATAATATTATACCTACTTATGAGATGTTCCTTTGTCTGCTTGCCTAGTTTTTTTTAACAGTCATTCCAACCTTTTCAGGAAACTTAAAATTAAGTTTTAAAATAGAAATTTCGAATAAAACATAAATTGGAAAAATAGGTAATACAGGGTGTTTCATAAGTAACAATAAATATTTAAAACTCTTAAGGGGGTTGTTTAGACCGTCAAATTGAACAACTTTCTCTATGGGACCAACATCGAAATGGCAAAAAAAAATGTTTATATCCCATACACATTTTAGCTCTAGTCGATTTGTAGAGTATGGAACAAAAATTTTTTTTTCGCGATTTCGATATTGGTCCCATAGTGAAAGTTGTTCAGTTTGATGGTCTACACAACCCCCTTAAAGGTTTATTTGTATTTTTGTAACACCTTGTATATGTTATTTTATAATCTAAAAAAATTGATATTCCCATTAAAATGTCTGTCCAAATTTAGTAGTTTTTTTTAATTCGTGGTTTATTTCACAAGATTAAGAATTACCTATTAGTTTTCAAAGGACAATCTGATACTCACGTTTTCTTTGTATTCTTAATTGCTATAATAGAAATTATTTTCGTTAGGTATTTAATTTAAAGATTTTCAAAATAAATTGTTACTGAATAATAAAAAAAATAGGTCAAGTGCGATTCGTGCTGCTCGCGCATCGATGGTTCCGTACCACACCACCACACACACAACACAATATCGCACCTTTAAAGGCAAACCGTTACTAAATGAAATTTTTCAAGAATTGAGTTATCAATGCCATCTTTCTTATGATGCCATAAACTACAAAATGAATTTGACACTTTCCGTTTTAGGAGAGAGATGGCGCTTTTTAGTGCGGTACTAAACTAAAAAAGAGTGAAAAAATATGGCTTGCTAAATGCAAAACTGTGTCTAAACCAATTGTTACATGTCCGTTGAGGAATACTGACGGAAGTTTATAGGAATAGTGTGATTATTTGGATAAACACGACTGCACATCACGTAAAGGGGATTTTGTCTACCCTTTTTAATTGGTAAAGTGTAACATTTTGTTTAGTCACAGTTTTCTTTTTATCAAATTATGCAATTCACACCTATGGTTTCATTGGTAAAATGTTACATTTAGTATAACTACCCTTTACTTTTATGTTTTGGGATATTTATGCAATTATATTTACCACTAAAGAGTAATGATTGGGTTAGTCACCGTTTTTCTTATCTAGAGAGATAATAATTTTTGGTTAGTTGCAGTTTGCCACTTACTATTTAACACTTTATTGTACACAGACATATTGATACAAACAATAGAAAAGACATGTACAAAGGGCGAGCTTATCTCTTAAGAGATTTCTTCTAGCAGACCCGCAACAGTGACAAATAATAAATGAGAGGCAGACATAATGTGTACATACAATCAAAAACTAATTAAATAATACTGAGAATTTAAGCAAAAGCAATAGAGAAAATTTTAGAATTAGCTTACCTACAATATAAATTGAACAAATAAAGCAATAATAGTACAAAACATACCAAATGAATACCTACATAAATAAAATACATATACCTAATAATAAAATATATATATGTATATATGTATATATATATATATATATATGCTAAATACATATAATTAAACCAACTACATAATATTATTATACCTACTAGCTCATTGAGTAGAAAGATAGTGTTCTTTTACTAGCTTTTTGAAAGTAGATATGGTACGAGATTCACGAATGTGGGCGGGGAGTGAGTTCCACAACCGGGCAGCATGGACTGTGAAGGAGTAGGAGTAGAAATCTGTAGAGTGAGACGGGATTCTGAGTTGGGTACGGATGTGGGATCGGCAAGGTTTGTCAGGTGGGCGGGAGAAGGAAAAACGTTCACGGAGGTAATTAGGGGAGGAGGGATTGTGGAGAGTTTTGAAGAGGAGGCAGAGAATATGAAGATTCCTACGTTCGCGCACTCGGAGCCATTTCAGCTGCACCCTAAAATGTGACACACGGTCGTATTTCCGCAAACCGAAGATGAAACGGATGCCCAGGTTTTGCAGTCTCTCCAACTTATTGTTTAATTCTTCAGTAGCATCGAGACAGCAAACATCGGCGTAATCAATAATGGGAAGAATGAGGGATTGGGCTAGGGAAATTTTGGTTTTGAATGGAAGAAAATTTTGAAGGCATTTAAGAGAATGGAACGAAAAATGGACTTTTTTACTCACTTGGTTTATGTGTTCGGCCCAGGACAAGTTGGAGTTAAATATGACACCGAGATTTTTGGCGGATTTGCTGTAGGGAATTATTATGTTGTTGTAAATAACCGGAGTAGGAGTCAAATCAATGCGGCTTCGCATGTATCTACTGCCGATCACCAGACACTGTGACTTGGTGGGATTGACCATCAGTCCATAAGACTGAGCCCAAGTGTGAATACGCTCTAAGTCTTTATTAATGGCGCCAATAGCATAGCTGACGTCATTAGGCTTGAAAAATCGATAAAGTTGAAGATCATCAGCGTAAAGATGAAAGTTTGATGAAATTACAGCAGTAATAGCGTTGATAAAAACTGAAAAGAGAAGAGGAGATAGAACACCACCTTGGGGCACACCTGCAGTGAGGTCACACCATTCAGACGAGATCCCGTCAGAACGGATACACTGCGATCGTCCTCGGAGATATGAGTTAAACCAAGAAATGACTGACGGAGAGATGTTTAGAGAGCGAAGAATACCCAGGAGGACATCAAAGTCAACAGAGTTGAAGGCACTGCTGAAATCGAGAAGTATGAGAACAGTGAGCATTTTATTCTCCATAGCCAGTCGAATATCGTCGGAAACTTTTAAAAGAGCCGACACAGTGCTGTGTCCCTGGCGGAAACCGGATTGTAGAGGATTTAATAAATTGTTGGAATGGAGGTAAGAAGACAGTTGTTTGTGCACAATTAGCTCTAATACTTTGGATAGGAAACGAATTGAAATAGGACGGAATTGAGAGAAGGTGGTGGGATTACTAGATTTCGGCAGAGGAATAACTAGGGCTAGTTTCCAAGCCGAGGGAAAGGAACTGGAGAGCAGAGAGTAGTTGAAGATATGTGTAAGGGTAGGAAGAATTTCCGGAAGGATAAGGGAGATCATTCGGGAGGAAACAGTGTCGTGGCCTTCAGCTGTAGAGGATATAGAGGCTATGTGCTTCCCAACGTCAAGCTCAGTTATTTGGAAGAAAATTAAAGGTGGACACTCTGGCATTGGTAAATTGGAAAGGTCAAGAAGTGTATTCGATTTCATAGCATGATCAATAGAAATGGGAGGAAAGGAGAAATGTTTGTTGAGAGCAGAAAAATCAATAGTGATGGGGGTGGTATCAGGGGATTTACCAATGCCAAGAGTTTTGAGAAACCGCCATACCTGTGCCGGATCCGAGTCACTTACAGCGTCATGAATATGACGTCGCTTAGAATCTCTGCACAATCTGTTACAACGATTGCGAAGGAACTTAAAACGAGCGAGATTGGCATCAGAAGGACACCGTGAATATTTCCTCTTCGATCTATCCCGCAACGCCATAGCATCTTTAATATCCTGAGTAAGCCATGGAGCCGGTACATGTTTAACCTTAACCCTTTTAACTGGGGCATGGATATCAAAAAGGTGAATGACAAGAGAATTAAATAAAGATATTTAACTGTCTATGCTGTCGGCACTAAGTACAGAACCCCAATCGGAGCTAACGGCATCCGAGCGCAGAGCCACTTCATCAATATTTTTGAAACTACGAAGGAAACGGTAAGTAGGCTTGCGTTTTGGGGGGCGCACTCTGTATGACAGATAAACAAGGTCATGGTAAGAAAAACAGGCCGGCAGTTGACCATGGCTTGAGACATTTTGAGGAGATGAGACTATCATGAGATCCAGAAGGGAGGGAGTTTTGTTAGGAAAGTGGTGTGTAGTAGAGAGAGGCAAAACGTGAAGGTTGACAGAAGACAATGGTAAACTTACATTTTATTTATGTTGGTACTATTTTTGTAATTAAATATTGACTTGATAATAAAATCGAATAGTTAATCTTAGTTTAATGGCATTGAGTATCAGTTTTATACAAATCGAAAACGAAATAAATGTTGTTTTAGGTGCAGTGTGTAGGTACTTCCTTGAAAATAAAATATATATTTCTTAATAGGTTTTCATGGTAATAATTAAAAAAAAAAATGTTGATTCAGATAATTTCATTTTATTGGTTCTTCACTTTCGTGGCTGCTATTTCTTGCAGCAAGCTCCGTACAAACGAAGTACCTACGATTATAATATTTTTTACTAACCAATCAAAGGTAATATTTTTTTTAAATTAAACACGATCTAAATCTTAATCTCTATGCCTGTGGATGAATATTCATGAATATTCATGAATTTTCGTTAAAATATAAAGTTCTTATGCTATGATTAATTTAAGATTTGTAGGTATGGAAATCTTTGAGCCACAGTAAGTTTGAAACTATACATTTTAACGAAAATCTCACACAACACAGAGATTAGTTTATAACTTACTTATTCAAAACATGTATTTGACTTTAACTGACTTTAAATGGTTAGTATTGAAAATATAATCAAACTTCGTTTGTTTGGAGCGCGTTTGAAGGACTATCCTCGAATGAAATGACTGCAGCCCCACAAAAATCGATCTGTGGGTGAGCTGAATCACATCCCCGATGCAGATTTAACTTTTTCGCTAAATCTAAGTAATCGAATCGCAACCACAAGCATCACTGATACTTCATGTTCTTTTTCTACGGATGAAGAAATTGCGGAAACTACCTAAGTCGGTAAGAAATAAGATCACCGAGCTCAAACAAAAGAGGAAGATCTAACTCATCTAGCTCAAAATCGTCTTCAATTTCATCATCATACAACTTCATAATTTTCATTGAGTAAGTCTACCTCGGACTTTCCCCCGTTGAAGTAGATCACGACATAATAATATAGACATAATATTGGCTACCTAGCAATCTTAACAATCCCAAATTAACAATGCAAAATAAATGTATGGATCTCTCTTTGATTTTTAATAAAACATGATTTCGAAAATGTTATTTAAAGTATCTTTCCAGGTATAATTAGAAGGAACGCTAACTATATTATTTTCAATTTGATAGTAAAGTAATATCTTCGAATTATTCTGATTTTATATAGTGTTTTGTATAATTACAAAATTTACACAGTGACTTCATAGTTAATAATCATTATCGAAAAAAAATTAACGGAAAAGTGTTACTATAAAAGTTAAAAACCATAATTAATAATGTTCCAATTAAAAAAATAACTTTTCTGAATTATAATGTAATAAAGTAAAGAAATATCTACACTATAACCTCAAAATACGGCTCAAAGTACAACGTATATAAATTTTATGACGAAAAAACCGCTCATATTTCTTTATATATGCTCCTGTGTAAAATTTGATATTTTCGTTTAGTAACGGTTTGTTTTTAAAGGTGCGATATATTAACTTACAAAAACTTTTTTCTCCGGGACCATTAGCGCAAGACCGATTCCGGGACCATTAGCACGAGACTGTAGAATTTGCTCTATAATCACACCAAATTTGACGCTTGTCTGTATTACCGTTTTTACCAGAAAGCGAGAAGAAAAAACGTCGATAAAAGCTAGTTTCTTGTTGAGAACCCCCTTTAATTTTTAACTTATTGACATTAATTTTATAATTTTTTAACAAATCCGCCGTAATAACGCACATTCTCTGAAAATTTCAACTATCTAGCTATTACGGTTCAAAAGTTACAGCCCTAAATAGGTAGGACGGACGGACGGACAACATAGGCTTAGCAATAGGGTCCGGTTTTCGCCCTTTGGGTACGGAACCCTAAAAATACAACAATTTGACAATCCAAAATTCATAAACCTTGATTTTTTATTCAGAGAAATCCTTTATCGCATTGAATTTATTGCGAAACTAGGTACTTATTTTAAATGAGATTTGTTAATTATGACTATAATTGGTCCTAACAGAGTGAAAACAACGTTGTGGTGTGGTGTTACATAAGTAAAAATAAATATTTAAAACTCTTAGCCCCACTTGCGCCAACCTGGGTTAGCACTAAACTCCAGGTTAAGTTGGTAACCCATGATTTTTTGTATAGAAAAACAACTGAAAGAGCCAAAAATAAACATTTAAGGTGGTTATTTAGACCATCAAACTTAGCAACTTTCAATATGGGACCAACATCGAAATCGCGATAAAAATAATATGATATCCCATACATATTTTAGCTAGAGTCGATTTGTAGCGTATGGAACATCATATTTTTTCCGCGATTTTGATATTGGTCCCATAGTGAAAGTTGTTCAGTTTGATGGTCTAAACCACCCCCTTAAATGTTTATTTGTATTTTTGTAACAACTTGTATAGTAGCTCAAAGAGAAGATTGAATTTCCTCAACCCAGGGCCTTATTTGAATATAAAGGCAGGTAGCCATTTCTTTTTTTTTTTTAGCTTTACACTCAAACTATCACTGAGAGCTTGACATTTCATTCTAGTTTTAAACGATTTTATAAAATTTGTAGATTTGCTAGCAATCGTTTCATTTAATTGCTTTTGCATATCAACTCGCTTGAATAAGATAGCACATTCATGCATAGAATTATAGAAATTCTAGTCACAAATAAATCATATTCCACCATAATAAGATCAATTCACATCAATATTTTTGCGCCTTCAAGCTTATTTTAGGCTAAACCTACGTAGAATTTTAATTAGAGTTTTCTTTTTATGTTGAAATTAAAGAAGTTAGAAAATTTACTTTGACCATGGAAATAGAGACAATGTCTTTACCATCCAACATTCTTTCCTACATAGCTTTGAAAAAAGAAATTACACTATAGCAATTATGCCCATTGCTTGTCCATTGCGACCCTCTTACTTACCAACAAGGCTATTTTATTTGTTTGATACAAATCTTTGTGTAAAATGTGTTTTCTAAACACTTTATATGGCACAATGGATATTTTCTATTTCGAACTCTCTTTTATATTGGACCCATTTAATCTGAAGTACTAGACACTTTGTTGCGCTAGAAATTCCTCCAAAGTAAATTACTGTGTATTGTGAGACTATATCTTTATTTTTTTATTGTTCGCTGCTTAGGACGTAAGTACAACTAGTAAGGCTTGAGTACCCGAGCTTAAGTAGGATTAGTATTGTCACTTATACGGTTGAACAAACTGCTTAACTAATAAGCTCCTTTTCAAACAAGTAAATTGAGCTGAATTTTCTTTGGGAGTAGAGAATGTTATTTAAAATATTTGAATTTAGACGTCTCGTTACTTGTGTATTATGAATTAAGATTCTGTATCGAAATGAGAAACTTTCGGAGAAATGAAAACTATTATATTCCCATAGAAAGTCAGAGATGTAAATGTAATAATCCACCAAGAACGCCACAACGAACATGACATCCCGGTTCAGATTGACATGACCAATATCTATGATTGACACAGTGACTGGTACAGTGTCGTTCAAAAACTATTATCGAAGGACATTGTCACCGATTCCTTTTTTGAACGACACTATATCCTGTCACTGCGATAATCTAAACCGGCCATAATACGGTGGATATATAGTGGATACTGTACACGATCTAAGTGGTTTTTTAGAAGAAGTGTTAGAATGTTGATGTTAAAATGGCTCTTTCTCATTTCGAAAAAATAATATTTAAGTTTTAGCCTCTCTTCAAAAAGCTGGTACTCTCGCCTCAACATAAATTGTATATCTATAGAGATTTAATTTTAGTTTTTAAATTACGTAGATTAGTCTAGTTCGATTCATAATTTCAATTAGCATATTAACGATTCTGGATAGTGGAGTAAGCATAATTATGATTTGTCCACATGTGACTTTTGACTATTGACTTATGTAAGTTAAGGTTAAGAAAGTAAGTTTTCCTTTGTTTAGAATTATTCATTATTAATAATTTTTCTACTTAACTGTTTTGTTTATGTTGTAGTTTCTAAGTTCATGACTATATTTTCTTATTAATCATATTCGTTCTTATTTTTATTTACAGATTTTAGGTCAATTGGAATTCAAAAACATTTACAATTTATAAAATCCCATTTTTCTATTTTTACAATTTGTCCTTTTATATTGGAGCAAAAACGTCATTTAATGAATTTTTGAACAACTTGGTATATCATTCAAGAACTCAATAAAACTATAGTTAGGTATCAATTGAATCACGGATAAATGTCTTGTAATAAAGTAGAAAATTCCTTCACAGCCAACGTGACTTTCAACTCTTAAGGCTTTATCCGTTATGTTTTCGTCTTCAGCTCACGTACAAGTCACAATATAATGTCAGATATTGCGACAGATTACGAGAAAAGTAGAGATATTATAGTGACTGTCCATACTCATAAATATAAATTAATTCTAAAGTATGTTTTTTCCTAAAATCTTTGAAAACCATTTATAATATTTGATTTTAAAAAATGAGTATGGATCATAATATCTTAGAGAAAAGGGCATTCATTCATACTACTAGTAAATTTTACATTTTGATGTTAATCTTATTGAAATCTATTACACGTACAGCTTTAATCTTACCCTTTTGAAACACCAATCAAACATTAATATAAAATAAAGACCATATCCGATCATTTAAAAGCGTCAAATTAATGTGCTTCCAGCATTAAATGTAAACTAGAGGCAAACCCTGCTTAATGTCAGAAAGCTTTAACTGGTGTGGTGCGCAGGATGTCTGCTGTATGCTGGACCGTTGCTTCCAATATCCTCGCCGGAGCGCCCGCGACTGTGGATGTCAGTTCGCATTGCTTCATGCCGCGCCTGACGAACAAACGCAAGGCAGCTAGCGGATCCCGGCCCGCGAGAAAACGCGGGCATCCTCGAATTGCCAATGCAGATGCGCCGGTTGCGACCACCAAGTAAGCCGTAGCACGCTTACTAGTGTGTTACAACTCGCGTTTCACGTTAGCACGCAAATTTCGCACCGGTTTTTTCACCGCAGGTTTGTGAAGAATTGCTAGTTGTGTTTTTAAAGCGATGAAGGTTTACAGTCGCGGGCTTGCTCACTTTTTGAAGTACTGGTGGTAAGACAGTAAAACACAGTAAGTCGACACGGTTATAAGTGTGTTGCAAATTGTATTATTCACTTTCTCGTACGCTAATTTACTCGCACTCTCACGGTGAAATTTTTTTGCACAGGTTTTTGTCACAGCAACTTGTTTACAGGAAAAGAAAAGTAAATACAAAGAAACTCCACTTCACTTAGGTCATCCCCTGAATTGCGCGAATCGCACAAATGCAATAACACAAACAATGATATTAGTGTCTAGATTGTGTTGAAAATGAGGAGTTTTCTGACAGCTAATCAAACGTAGTTCAACATACTGGCGATAGATGGCGTTGACCAGAGAGGGGACCGAAGACGAAAATTTTAGGCTAAGAAGTAAATAAAAATGCATGTCACTGAGTCGGATGCATCTGTTGACGAAATATTTATGTTCGTATTGTCCGGCTTACATAAAACACAAATTATTACTATTTTATTATCTGCAAGGTCGCTCGCCCCTGTCTCGTCAATACCTACCATCTATCAAGCCACTAGGAACTACTTTTTCTTTTTAATGGCTTTCTGAAAATCCCTCATTGCATTCAATTTAATTGGTTAATAATGAGAATAGAATCAATCTTCGTTTGTATGAAGGGAGGAAGCGGGAATTAACAAAGAGAGTTAGCAAATATTAACTATAAATAAAATAAAATAAATAATAAAAAATATTTATTGAGCAGAAAAAAACTACAGAAAGTGGTAATAAACTTTTGTTTGTTTTGGATTTAATGTCGTCTCAAGTGGTGATCGTTTGGCTGGCCTTTTGTGTATAAAACAACGCAAAAGAAATACTATCTCTTGGTTGCTTCATTATAATACCCACCCAAGTATAGAAACTGAACTGAATAGTCCACCCCCAGAAACCAAAATTATTATCACAAAGACCTAACCTAAGCCTAAGCCTTTATAACCTAAGCCTTTTAAAATGCTGACCCTAATGCAGTGGCGGATTTGGCACAGTTGTCTAGGTATTTTTCCAGTCTTGACAATAATTTACAGCTCGGAGGCAACTACAAATATTATTGTTTACATCTACGACGTATAACACGCTAACCAACATAATTACCTAAACGCGCTTCATCCACACATTTTTGTAACACGCAACACATTCTATATTTTATATCAAAACTGTATGTGTGTACAATACAATGCTAGTCACGTAATGCTTCAAAGTGTTTTTGAATTTAGACAATGCTTGCTTTCACATAATATTACAGGTATATCTATGTAAATACTTTGAGAATGACCTGTCATATCCAGGTATTGCACGCTTGGACAATTATGCATCAGTTTTTGTCAGCACAGGTTATCGGAGATGGAATATAATGCTCGTAGTATTTTCTCTGTATGGTTTTGAAATGATAGTGGTACGAGTATTTCAAAACGAGGTACGAGTATTAAAGAGCGGTTTTGAGATTTGTGTAGTACAGTAAAGTTTGATGACAAAAATACCCTCCCAACTTATAATTGTTCCTGACCTTTATAGGCTGATGATAATGATGAACAATTATAAATCATATACCGGTCATATATTTGGTTTACTATCATATCTATATCTATATCTACATCAATATCTTACAGAAATTTATAGAAGTACCACTTTTTCTTTCATTTCATCATTTTAGGGTTTGACCCTAACAATAAATATATCTATCGCTGAAACTTTGCAGTGTGATAAAGTAAAGTATACAGATTACGTTGGACAAATAATCTAGGTCTAATTTTATCCGGTCCTAGATTATTTGTCAACCGTAATCTGTATACTTTACTTTATCACACTGCAAAGTTTCAGCGATAGATTAATTATTTTTAGTGTGTCTATACAAGGAAACTCTAAAATGGCTGGACTACAACATGAATTGAGTTTACAAGTTATCATCACAGATGGCGCGCATTTTGTATGCTAAAATTAGTTCTCTAAGTAACCACAAATTAATAATAGACAGCATTTAAAATGTGCATAATAATGGGAGTATTTGAGTTGAGATTATTCAACAAAAATAGGAGTGAAACTAGTTCTTAATATACTAAACTCATGGTAGGCCTGGCCTATAGAGTTAATAAAAATAATTTCAAAATAATTTGTGTGCGCAGTTTTGTAATGTCTGAAATCAACTTTATAAAAATACAAAGATATTGTACATAATTGTAATTGGTAATGTGCTTATTTAATTCTACCAACACATCTTGAATTTTACTCAAAATCAAAGAATTTGTTAAAATCGTTCAACAACTTACTTATTATTACTCACAAAGTTTAATTAAAACGTTTCAATGTTTAAGTTCCTTTAAATTTTCATTTTCGAAAACCTTTTCTTAATTTTTCCTAAAAAGGTTTCATGTTTCTTTCTTTACTTTGCTTGTTTAATTATGTTACTTTAATAATAAGTAATTAAGATTTTCGTGTAAAGTTTGAATTTTTCTTACTACAGCCTTTTGCTAGAAATCACAATATCAATTTCGAAGTCAAATAAAGATAAAAAATCCATTTCCATTTAGTCAAAACCTATTATATATTTTAAAATATATATTATATACCAACTATATTTTTTAAAACTTTGCACTACTTTTTTCATGCCATGTCATGTCTACACTGTCTACATAAAGGTAAAGAAAAACGCTTTTTTAAATAATGAAGTAGAGCCTCGTTCCACATTTCAAGAGGGTAATGCACGCTTGTTGCGTGTAAGCCAATGATAAAAGTTTTAAACTACGTTATAAGTAAGAAGACCTACATATCAAGCCATATTCGTCCATAGTGCGATGACATAAGAGTTATGATGATTCGGGTTGCCTTCGTGGCACGGTTGTAAGCCGTAATGTTATCGCCAAGGTTACTGGTAAAAGTTGGAATGGGATATTGTTGACAAAGTTTTGGGTGTTTGATGTTTGATATCTATTAGTGGAGAAAAATCCTTGGTCGAATTTAAGCGAGTCTTCATAATTTATAATATTAATAATACTTGAAGTGATAATTGTGTACCAACATTTTACGAACACTTTAGATTCATAAAAACGTACGTACATACAATACAATACAATACAATAACGTACATGAGCTGAATTGTGAAAAATAAAGTCATTCAGATGCATAAAGTTTCAAGTAGAAAAATACTTACGTCAGCTGTAAGTTTGTAAATTTGTTGTATGTAATTATGTATGTGAAAATGATACTTGATTCCTCACTAGTATTTCAGAAACATTTTCACATCCGACTTAATACTACACTACTGTATTCACTTATTATATTACACAATATTACTGTTCTCAGCGGATCAAGATGGAAATACCAAACACAGTTTGTAAGAAAGAGAAACAGAACCTTATAACCGCTGACCAAAAAAGGGAATTTGGTGGGAAATGTAAATCCAATCAAATGCTTTTGATATTGAAATATAAACTGCCTACATAAACTCGACCATTATCAATTTCAGTGTCTAGAAACTTTACGACAACTATCTTTATACGCATGGTTTTGTAGGAGATAATATATTTGGGATTCAGAAAAGAATTATATTAAATAATACGAGTACATTAAAGGATATTAGATTATTCGGAAGCCTTTCACACACGACACCAAAAACTAAGTCTATCGTATGACACTCATGGGGTGACCTATTCTAAGCCGGGTACCACTCAGAAATCCCAGGATACTTAATAAAAACATTTTAGTAGAACCAGTTTTGCCAGTGACAACCAATGGTGCGGAAACGTGGACCCTGACGGTAGGAGTAGTTCATAAATTCAAGGTCGCTCAGCGGGCTATGGAGAGAGCTATGCTCGGTGTTTCTCTGAAGGATCACATCAGAAATGAAGTGATTCGTGACAGAACTAAAGTGGCTGACATAGCTCAGAAAATTAGCAAACTGAAGTGGCAATGGGCTGGACATATCTGCCGAAGAACTGACAACCGATGGGGTGTCAGAGTTCTAGAGCGAACTGGTAGGCGTAGTGTGGGACGCCCTGCTGCCCGCTGGACAGACGACCTAAAAAAAGGAGCAGGGAGCGACTGGATGAGGAAGGCCGAGGACAGAGTTTTGTGGCGCGCCTTGGGAGGGGCCTATGTTCAGCAGTGGACGATGATGATGATGATGATGAGTAGAACCAGTATAATATTATCTGTGGTAGAACCTAGCCTCTTCGATGTTATCGAAGAGGCGAAATAAGTGTATCAGGATCTAGGCTGATCTTAATAAGACACAGTCTGCAGTGTGTATGAAGCACAAAGCAGTGCAGCGGTGTGTTGTGCTAATTTAATAATAACAAATTACCAAGTCACCTTTTAAAGCAGATATTAGTTTGGCATATTCAAATTAATTGAAATATTCCTCTGCAGTGAATCTGACGTGACATAATTTAAAAGTTACCCTTTTCTACCTTTTCACTGTCATAATTAGAATATTTTAAAAGCACCGAATTTTTGTTCACGCTATTTGATCAAAAGTCTAGTTCGTGTAGTCCATTAACATGCAAATACTTTTAGCAAACACCAAAAAAGGTAAAAAGTTTTCTTCCTCTATAAGGAAGGACCAAACTACAGAGATCTGCGGTCGCGGTATAGATTTGAAAAGTCTTAAAGCTTGTGATCGGCAAGATCCAGCTAATGTACTACCTAGATATTGCGAAAAGTGAAATTAACTCTCCTAGTACCTAATAGGTCAAGAAATATCTAAAAACGGTATTATGTATGTCAGTCAATCTTACTTATCTTTAATGAGGTATTTTTTTTAAATAGCTTTAAACTTTCATCATAAACATCATAGCCTATTATGTGTCTCACTGTAGAGTACAAGGTTGGCCTCAAGTGGACGAATGTCAACCACGCATGCCCTATGCAGATAAGTAGATTTTACAAACACATAAGAGTTTAGCTTGTGTAGGTACTTAGTTTTCCTTCACCAGGAGTTAGAAAAACTCATTGATACATGGAATTTCGAGCGTTCGGATTTAAAGTCGATTTAGCTCTCAGCAACGCGCCTTCGATGGTGTCTAATACTTAATAGCCATGGAATAAACCAGTTTGTTTTTACGTGCATGATGGAATAACATAAATCGAGTTTTTCCCAAAATAGCGAGACCAAGAAGAGACCAACAAGACCAGGACCGCAGCTCGCGTTAGTTTGACCGCAGTTTCGAAAATCGCGTGTTCTAGAATCACGATTCTGTCAAGCTTTCAGAATTTATAGTAATGAGATAGTTTTAGCTGTCTAAAATTTTGCTTCGTTCGTAGAGGTGATTTTTTGTTCATTTAGTGGAACGCCTAAAACGAACGTTCATGAACCTACAAGGTCAGACACTGCTACAAATATCATCCACAGTTTTAAGAAGCTAGGTGGACTCTTAGCGTGTAAAGTGTTTCAAAGTCCAACTTAATATGCTGACACTTTTTTAAGAGGATGATCAGACCGTAAAACTGAACAACTTTCTCTATATGACCAACATCGAAATCGCAAAAAAAAAATCAGCTCTTCCATACAAAACTGCAAACTTACTCGAGCCAAATGTATGGGACAGCTGATTTTTTTTCGCGATTTCGATGTTGGTCCCATAGAGAAAGTTGTTCAGTTTGATGGTCTGAACATCCCCTTAAAAAAATTTCAGCATATTAAGAAAGACCCTGTATAAAAAGACGGTATAACAGATTTCAGGTTGTCGATTGCAGGCTGCGCCAAAGCGATGCGTGACTATGAAACTCTTCTTCTTTGTTCTTTCCCGCTTTATGCCGGCTCTTACAGCACCAGGTCTGTCTTGAACAGTCGGGTCAGCAGATTCTCCACTAGTGAAGCTTGGTCTTGCTGGTTTAGGTGGCAGGAGAGCGCCCTCTACCTCATTCATTTTCAGGCAGACGTAGAACCTTTTCGACCTAATGTTCTTGGTCTTTTCGTATCACAAATGGCCAAATTCCACCTGAGGCAGCTTTCGGTGAGACCTGAGTGATGCGAGACTAGAAAATTTCGTTATCTTATTTATTCCATGCATTTCAATTACTACCTATCTACTTATTAGTCTGGCTTATTCGGGAATACTGGATGTGGTTGAGAGTTTGTTAAGTGCTTACTACAGGGTGTAAGGGACAGCCCTCCGCAAACTGAAACGGTGAACTCAGACTATCAAACTGAACAACTTTCACTATAGAGCCTACCTCAGGAAACGCAAAAAAAAAATCTGCTGACCCATAAATTTGAGTCGGGTAGGTAGGTACAGAAGTTTTGTATGGAACAGCTGTTTTTCTGTTCGCGTTTCCTCCATAGTGAAAGTTTGTTCAGTTTTTTCGTTTCTTTTGTGTTAGTTTGCTCAAAAGGCTACAAATGGATACTACACTACTATCAATGCAGTATGGCACATGGACACATTGTGGGCGGGGCATATTGCTCGCCGATAACCGATGGCCGATGGGGCCAAAAAGTTCTCGAGCGGCAACCGCGTACCGGAAAGCGCATCGTGGGTAGGCCGGCCAGCGTGGATACACGGTGGACCGGCGACCTGGTGCAGGCGGCGGGAAACCGTTGGATGAGGGCAGTGCAGGACCGGTCGTTGTGGCGATCCTTGGGGGAGGCCTATGTCCAGCAGTGGACGTCCATCGGCTGAGATGTTGAATGCAGTACGTAGCTCTTAAAGTATTTGACGAATAAAGTTTTAATTAAAAATATGAACAACTTTACTGCACCTTTTATTACTTATGCTATCAACAAAAACGCTTAACGTTGTTTATCTTTAACTACAGTAGATAAATCACATAATTAAGGAAATCGTAAAACATTTCTTATTGCCACAGCAATCGTTAAACAATCATTCGAATGTGAACTCTAAATGTTATGACTAAAGTCAATTAGGAGGATCGTAAAGGCTTGAGCGTGGAGTGGTCGCGCTTGGCATTCGAGGTTGAAGTGGGGTGAATTTGTCGATGTCACGACTACGTATCGCATGTTCGTTATGGTGAATTTCACTGACACGCGAATAGCATATAAGTGAAGAAATGTAAATACATCTCATAGCCTCATCATTATGCTCAGGACTATATTCCCAGAGGAGGTAGTCAGAGATATAATGAAAACTCAGAACATCCTCGTTTCATTAGTAGTACCGAAACTCTGTCCAATGTGACGGGTAGTGAGCCGGTCGCCACTTGTAATGGACAGGTGGGTGGGTACTCGTACAATACATTCCTCAAAATTTAAGCATGCAGGCTTCCTCGCTATGTTTTTCCTTCACGAAAAGCCAGTACATAAATCGGAACCAGAATCAAATTTTTTCACGCTCTATCTTTTTCTGTCACTCAGCAACATCATTGGCTAGAGCGAGAAAGGTCGCAGCACTACAGGTGCTGCCACGTGCGATCCATTCCTGCCATCTTTCTCGCTCTAGCAAATGACGTTTCTGAGCGAGAGAAGGGATAGGGAAGGGGTGCTGCTAGATGAGGTTCAACCCTAACTTTATGCTCACAACACGTTTACCATTGATTATGACTTTTGAAATGAAGTTGAGTTACGTGTGCGGGTAGGCAAAACTTTATGTCGCTCCTTGGTTAGAAAGTTACTCTGTGCTCTAATCCTATTCAGAAGTTAGATCTAATTTTATCAAGCAACGAATTGTTAAATGCTTGATATTGTTTAGAATGTATAATTTTGTTCCTAAACTTTGCTCACAGAACTTTATGTTGGAATGGATAAGTTAGGTAATTCTGTTCTCTATCTAATCTCGTGTCAAGATTATTTATTCACATCTTAATTCTGTTTAATTGGTTTTGTTTTCATTAGCTATTTTTAGCATTTCAGTTTTTGTCTTAATCTTGCTGGTAATAACTTTAGAATAGTTTTAGTTACTTTTGCGCAACTAGCCTGGTTGCGCAAAAGTAGATAAAACTTATGGGTATTGGCAATCATAAAAATAATTCTTCTTCCCTTATCGCATTATCGGTACAATATTCCATCCATCTTTATCTTTATAACTAGTAATTTCCATAATCACTCCATTAATTCAATATTGTATCATCAACATTCACAAAATCCATCCATTTTATTTTTTCGTTCTGTTCTTCTACGTCAATCCACATTCATACTTAACATTCATCTGATAATGACACTCATATCTACGATGTGATACTCATATCTAAGATATGAGTGTCATAACCACAAAAAATAACCAAAATTGACTACATTCACAACATTAAATTTTACAGGTTCATCAAAAACCACTTTTCGAAAAGAAGACAACCAGCTAACTCCAACTTTTCTTCCAGCACATGCGCTGGTCACACACCCACACACAGAGCCTGGAGTGCGAGGAACGTCTTCTGGCCAGATGCAGCCGGCCGCGCGTCAATTCCGCCATCTTCGTATCAGCTGAGCCCGCAGGATTCGCTGGCTTTGATGCCGGCGAATTCTTGAGGCGACACGGGTCTCAGTCTAAATTGTGTCGGAAAGCTAGGTAAGAATGTTGGCAAAGTAATTACCATTAATTATCCTCTCTTTGCAGAGCAAGTCGTAGAATTAAGATAAAGGTAACGAACTCCTATTTTTAAATAGCATAAGTGTGTATTCAAATAATGAAACTAAGGAACATGAATAGAAAAACGAGAAAATTGTTTAAATGGCTGATCCGCACTTGTTCCTTACGGAAAGTTGTTTGTTTTACACAAAACCACCCTCAAAATTCGTATCGTAACTAAATAATAGTGGTGTTTTATAATTATGAAGGTTGTCGAAATCGCTTCTTAGCGATAAGACCGCCTTATTTTGTGCCTACTGTTTTTTCTTTCTGTATTTTACTGTTTATATTTTGGTGTAAAATAAAGTATATTTGATTGATTGATTGATTGATATGAATGTTTCTTAGAGGACTTAAGTACCTATTTGCTCTTTAGCTAATATTAAAAAACATTAACTTCAAGTTTAAGTAGATGAACGTAGTATTAATTCTAGTTGCTTAAAGGTCTACCAAAGTTAATCGTTAAGGTAATTTTTAACTTCGTATCTAGTTAGAAAGTAATCTCTCGAAGCGACACGATAAGTTACTAGGTACTGTAACTCCATGTAAAATTTAATGTGAACTTCGTTTTCAGAACGGTAAAAACATTGGCATATTGTTTGTTTGGTAACATGAAAGGATCAATCTTTGATCCTGCGTCTGACGAGGGAATTCATGGAAGATTGGTAGCTTTATTCTAACACAGAGTACCTACATTGATCGGATTATGACAGTAAAATTGTGTTAAATTTTGTTACAGATCAGCTGACAACATACCTTTAACAACAATGAGTGATTCATCAGAAAGGCTTTGTAAAGCCAAACCACCGAGAGAAGAAACTATCAATGAAGAAGCCAAATCTGATGACAGTGGTAGTGTCGAAACGGTAAAACATTTTGGCCTACCCATATTATCGGTTTCTGGCCCCTCCCCTCCAGACGAAGACTATGATCAGATAGATGAGTATCTGTAGCATTTTCATACAAGTTTCCAGCTGAAATACGTGCTGGAAAAGGTGAGGCCTCCTTGGCCGAGTCCTGCACAAAGTCCTTAAACCGGACTATTCTTTTGCACATTAATTGGACTTCTTCTTTGAAACTTTTATGAGCTGTGTGATGTTTCAACGTCATTTGCATGTAGTGACTAAGTGATTCTCAGCCAGACTTTTCGGAGCAACGATGAATCCAAAAGACTTTGTGTAAACCTATATATCTTACTTTAAAAGTGTGTCTTGCTGAGGGACCATAGTCTTAGTATGGTGTGTTTATTTACCTATATCATTAAAGTTTTGTATCAATACCTATCCTATGTCTCTATTGAGTGGTTAAGGTAAAATATCGGCGAATTAAATAGATTTTTAAAATTCACTTAATAGTTTATAAGGACTGCACAATAACTTTATCAAATAATATTTTAATTAACAGTGCCACTCTTAAATTTATTGATATGCGAATTAATGTCTGTAAAGATGTTCTTATAAGCAATTTTTGTATAAGTATTGTTTAAATTATAGCTATTGTACAAACTAGGAATGTGCAGTTACTTATTTGTTTTATGTTAAGTTGCTAAATTATTAAGAATAAATGTAATCTGTACTTTTATATATATATGTATAGCCTTGGTATGGTCGCGTATAGTATTCGTGTAGTATATTTCTAGTAACTATTAGCTCTATGAGAATATCAAGATTTGAAGGTTGAACTTTGGTCCAATGAAATGTATTATCTGCACAGGTGTTATAGGGATAAGCAAAATTATATTTTTGTGGAAACATCAGAATGTGAAGGAATTTTGGAAAGTTCTTTATGCAGATCTTGAGGAAAAAGTCGAAACGTTTGATAATTTGACATTACATTGGTAAATGTTATTGAAAACCCAATATAAATAAATCCAACTGATGGAAATTATCAAGCTATCAGGTTTTTGATCGAGTTCTGCAATGTTCTGTATAAATATTAAATACGCATTCTTTGAGTGATGACCTCTGACCTAACTCTTTAGAAAAACTTGACAAATTCAACATGCTTTCGTTTTGAAGGTCGACAGAAGAGTTGGTCGAAAAAGTTGATAACAATGTCACTAGTGTATATAATTTTATCGTGTCGTGTTTATTAGTAGGTACCATGAAGGTATAGGTACTCAAAAATCCGCCCAATTTTGTTTTCACTATTCGACTGTTAGATTTTCGTTGCTTTGTATGAATTCCATGTAATGTTTTGGTTTTAATCTAATCTACTCTAAACTATTATAAAACTGAAACTGAAGTGTGTCTGTACATTGAAGATATTTACAAAAAAAAAGATTACGATATGGTTTTTATTTTTAGGTATCCCCGACTCGAAATCAACCTTTTTTTAGAAATGTTGTCTGTCTGTTTATTTGTGTGTTTGGTAGTTTGTTCGCGCATCACGCAAAAACTACTGAACCGATTTTGATGAAACTTTTTTTGTTTGAGCTTCTGATCTGACTTAAAATCTGTTACTTATATAATTTTTGCGGACGAAGTCGCGGGTAAACACTAGTAGTTACATATAAACATTTAATGTCAAATGTCAATTAAATTGTATAGAGAATTTGATTCATCTTATGTTGCAAATTTAGTAAGGGCACTTTTTGCTTTTATTTTGGTCGGATTGTGATAGAATTCTTATTTCATGAATTTTTCAGAACTGGTGTTCGTGGACCAGAAGGACAGGTAATGTCAATGTAGGCCTTATATCCAATTCAAGGGGATTACCCAATTAATATTTTTGAACTAAATACCTATTGTAAATTTAAGAATATTGTTATTCCCTCCACTATTTATAGATTTATTCTTCAAATCATGGATTTTAGATAGTTGTGTGATGCACGTAAGTTAAGAATTTCTTGTAAATCTTTAAGGAAAATGGAACGTATTTTATTTATTTATACGTGACATATAAAAAGAGAGACGTAATGTATTGATATTCATATCAAAAGTTATAGGCAAACATAGACTAACTCTAGCGATAGACTTGCCCTTTCATAGAAGCAACATGTTCCACTTGAATGAGGTGTCCGCACCTGATTGATGTTCCCGAGTTCACTTCGTCACTATGGCAATGACAGACCGCAATGTGTCATTTTGTGTTGTTTTGTGTGACATGTTGTTTGTTTGAACGAGCTTGTCTATCGCTAGAGTAATATGTCTATGTAGGCAAACATTAAATTTAGAATTCGATGTCATTCAACCAAATCATTCATAAAGAAATCAAAATTTTAAGGAATACCCTAATTATTTTTAGATTTGCATTGATTTAAGACAAAAGGCACTTAAATTTATATCGGCTTTGAGATTTACATTAATGTCAATTAACATCCAATGATGATCTTTGAAAGAATTTGGAGCTGACTATACTACTCTATGCTATGCACTGATGTACATTACAAGAATGGGTGCAGTAAATTTTTGAAATGATATGGTGATGGCCTCTTCTATATCTCATTAGAGTTACATACTACATTGATGATTTTGTTATTTTATCCTCATATAATATTTGGAAGATGGAAGAGACCAGGCTAAATTTTAATTCAGTTCTCACTTGCCTGTTATGATATTTATTTAATTATTTATGTAATAGGTACACCAACAGCATAACTTAATTATCACTTTGAGTCGTGTTGGAAGTCTGTTAGTGGGCGGTCGCTTGGCGGCAGATTGACCCCGGAGACCAGGTCCATCAGGTTCCAGGGGGGCCGCTTCGCTCGCGCTCGTCTCGGCCTGCGGCCTCGCAAAATTTACACGGGGGAACGGAGGCGGGTGGTTACAGAGGTGTTCAGGCAGTATTACTAAGCGTTGGACGCTTCGGCGCACGCGCCTACGCGGAGCTCGTTTTGGAAGTCTGTTAGTGGGCGGCCGCGTATCGCGTGCTTTCCGTTTTGCACGTGGCTCCACAATTTTCTATTAGCTCACAATTGTTTTTGCACATAAAAATCTTTAAGATTTCGGTTCTCCCAAAACTCTCTCGACATTATCAGAAATGTAGTACTAGACACCAGGAAAATATCACTATTTTATAAATTAAAAACAATGCAATTAATTATAGAATATCACTTTGATACCCAAACTTAAAAGATTGAATCTGAAACTCTTCCTTGCGAACGTAAATAAAATAGACAGCTATTTTCTTATATACACTTACATACACATAAAATAAGTATAATAATGAAAAACAATATTGGACCCCAAGTTCATTGTTTTGTACGTATTTATGTACTTTTATCTGTACATAGAATAACAAAAAAGATAAGTAGCCCGTATTAAATGAAATACCATCACGCATTCTTGAGTAACAAATACTAAAAAGCTTAAGAGCCCGCGAACACATGGGATTAGTTAATTATAAAGGCTCTCTGACTACCCCCTCGGGGAAATATAGTCGTGAGCATATGCTAAAGGCTTATAGCTCAAAACTCTTAGTTATGTTTTTTTATTATTAATTTATTATGTTTTATAGCTGTTAAATTTTTATGTTACAGCCATGTTGTGCTATTTTAAATCTACTTTATAGATTGAAAATTTTGTCTCCAGCCAAAACGAGGATGTGCTAGCCCAATGAGGAGTTTTCTGATAGCTAGTCAAACGTACTTCAACATACCGGCGATAGATGGCGCTGACCAGAGAGGGGTACGAAGACGAAAATGTAAGGCTGAAAAGCTAAAAAGTAAACAAAAATCCACGTCACTGAGTCAGACGCATCCGTTGGCAAAATTTTGGAGCCGTGGTGGTCCAGTGGCGAGTAACTTTGCCTGCCGTGCAGGAGGCGATAGTTCGATCCCCGTCCAGGCCGACTCGTACCAATGAGTTTTTCGGAATTTATGTACGATTTGTAACACCACTGGCTTTTCGGTGAAGGAAAACATCGTGAGGAAACCTGCATGCTTCAATTTCGAGGCATGTATTGTACCCACTGTCCATTATAATAGTGGCGACGGGCTCACCCCCCGTCACACTGGTCAGAGTTTCGGTACAAAACTGGTGAAACGTGGATGTTCTGAGGTTTCAAAATATCTCTGTCTACCCCCTCGGGGAATATAGTCTCGAGCATATGCTTATGCTTTTGCTGCTTACCTACTTAAAAAAACTAATTCTAAAATTTGTTTTTGTATTTTATTATCTGCAAGGTCGCTCGCCCTGTCTCGTCAACGCCATTTATCGAGCCATTAGGAACAACTTTTTCTTTTTAAATGGCTTTCTGTAAATCCCTAATTAAGCTACCTACCGAGCCATTAGGACGTATAGCCCAAATTCTTCAAAACTATCGTTTTAAAAGGACGTGGCGCCATCTACCAGCGTTTTTTTTCAAACTACCCGGTTTGACAGGTTGCTAGTTCAAGTCCTGTCCAAGACAAATTTTTCAATCTTTAATTTGATTTGGATTTTTTTACTGTTTATTATCACTTTGTTATCTTCGCTTTATGACGTTAGGTATTGTACCATAATTTTATCTTTAAAAAAATCGTTTAAAAATTGTTAAGATGAACAAAGTTTGTGTTCAATAAAGCATACCGGGCGCAACAAAAGCTGGCAATAAAAATTCTTTCTTTTCTAGTCTTGATGTAAGGTCAATTAGAAATTTTGGCATCTGATTCCACAAGTTATTTTAAGGCGTTCTTCGTGCCAACTTTCGTTGCGATACGTGTACGGTCAAAGTTGTCTTGTGCCAATATTTAATTAATTATACAAGGTGTAACAAAATACCTAGTATTATTTAAAGGGTGGTATACACTCAGTTGCAGAAATGCTTATACTGAGAGTTCGACCATCAAACTGAACAACTGGAGACAAAGTCGGAAAAAAATTAAAAATGCATAGTAGTTTTTTTCAATTCTCTATGGATACGTTATGCAATTTTTTTAGTTTAATGGTCTATACCGCCCATTGTAATCTTACTAGGACATTTTTTTACATCCTATAATATCCTTTAAATGATTTTTAATGCCTTGTAAAGAAATTATAATGCACTGTGTTGTAGAATTAGATAAATGAAATAGTAGTCAAATTATTAATTTAAATTTTGAACAAAATGTGTAGAAAATGTTATTAGGAGTCTTCTTTGAGCATAAAAATAAACTTGAGCAAAATGTACTTTACTAAATTATATTAACGATTGTATTTTCACCAAACACAAAAAAATGTTTTATTCGTATTTTTAATAATTAGTGTAGCTTTTACATGATTAGTGATTGCGTAGCATAGTCTATATCGAAGATGTACATACTACATATCTATACAGGACACAATATTAAATTAATGCTCATAATTTAAAATGTAAAATATAAAAAGTCTATTAAGTATACTGTATAATTATTTACATCCTATCTATTTACTATCACGGTGAAAATAAAGAATTAAAATTATTTATCGCCTCTTTTATTTAATCACTGTCTTAAACCCTCTGAACAAGGCGTTAAGAAATGAACTAATGAAAACCGTGCAAGTGCAAACCAGGCAACTCGCCCACCGAGGTTTCCGTACCACCCACACAACATAATAACTTACAAAAATTTTTGTTTTCTCAGGGACCTTTAGCGTGAGACCGACCCACACTTGGCCGGTTTTTATTATGTTTTGTTATACTGTACAGTCTGTTCTATAATCACACCAAGTTTGACGCTTGTAGGTATTACCGTTTTTACGTTAGAGCGAGAAGAAAAAACGTTGATAAAATAGAGTTTCTTGTAATATAACTTTAATTTAACCCCTTAATTTTTACTTTACTGACATTTCTGTAATTTTTTAGCGAATCGGCCGTAATAACGCACATTGTGTGTCAATTTCAACTATCTAGCTATTACAGTTCAAAAGTTATATCCCTAAATAGGTAGGACAGACGGACGGAACGACGGCGAGACGGACGGATAACAGTGACTTATGAATCACCTTTTGGGTACGGAACCCTAAAAACGAAATAAATTTTATTAGTCGTGAGTTTATGTGTGTTATAGTGTGTACCTACCTATGTTAACATTTTCGAAATCACCTTTTATTCATTAATATTTTCTTTTAATAACGTTAATGTCGAACTTTATTAACTGCTAACTCAAATCGCCCTGACATTTCAGTCATCCATTAACTGACCAGGAAGTATATTTGGACAAAATTCTATGAAACATTTAGTTTTAACCTTTTCGTTATTTGGTTTGGTGGCCAATATAACTTGACACTCTTGTACTCGGAGAAAAATACCTGATAGTATTATAATAATATGTCACAACTAGGTATTTTAGCAGACTTTACTAGATAATACAAGAGTTTACTAGAAAATCTATAATTGTTCAAGTTAGGGCTCGTCCGCATAGCTATTTTTATTCGCGCGAATGATGTGAATATGATAACATAGGATGACTTCTGACAGGACACTTATGTCAAGACAATAAGTACGAAAATTGCTTGTTGCACGCGTCTTCCTATGTGAAAGTAGGGTGTGGGAGGTCGTTTTAGCGGTAAACAGCATAGGAAGACGCGTGAAACAAACAATTTTCGTACTTAGTGTCTTGACATAAGAGTCTTGTCAGAAGTCATCCTATGTTATCACATTCACATCATTCGCGCGATTAAAAATCGCTGTGCGGACGAGCCCTTAACATAATATCTCGTCATGTCAATTCTGGTAGATTTTACTAAATCTACTTTACAACATCAATTATCTAGTAACAAAGCTCTGCTTAACTCTGCCTATCTTTTGTCAGAGAAAACTGATCTTCAAAGCATGCGATACCTGTCCATCCATATAATATGAGTTCGCAAGCCTTGATAATATTCATAGTCTTCCAATATTTTAATAGAGATTATAATCTTGGAAGACCAAGAATAATAAAAAAAGACCTTGAGTTTTTTTTTTTCATGTTTCATTAATTATTACCATTTTAGAGCCTTTATCGGACTAAAACCAAAATGAGAGGCTTCTTCTCCTTTCATTGAACTGCTTCTCCTATTTATACAGGTTTTTATACACTCCATGTTTTTATTTTAGTGTAGAGACACACCTGCAAACGTTCGGCGCCGAACGTTCGGTTGAATACGCGCGCAACGCTTTTCCCTATACCGGCGACACACCAGTCTTCCTAGTAGACGCCTATTCAACCAAAAACTCGGCGCTGAACGTTGTTCCGCAGGTGTGTCCTTACCAACGAAAATCAAAAAGACATTTTTGTCCTAATTATTCTCTATAAAACCATTTTACTTGTGGTTATACCTAATCTTAATGTTCCTTGCTTATGGGAGTTTGCCACCAATGGCGCCATAACTATGTCACACCCACAAACTCAAATTATAGCCACGAAACCAACAGATGAAGTTACTTGTCATCCTTGCAAATAATGATTCATTCAAAACCATTTTCGAAACAAACAACCAAAACAAACACCAAAAAACATTATCTGGCGTTATCGGGTAAAGATGTACAACTGATTTGACTTATTAAAATGGGAGGAACATTGAAATCGCGTTAAAAATCAGCTGTTCTATAATTTCAACTCTTACTAACTAAACCTATCAATATGTATGAAAACGCAGATTTTTGTGATTTCAATGTTGTTTCTATAGTAAAAGTTGTTTAGTTTGATGGTCTAAAGCATCCCTTTAAGAATGCAACTCATTTAAGTTTTGCACCCCGTATAATAATTTTACCTAAAGCTCGGTCACACAGAGGCGGTTCTACGGGAAACCGGTCCGGGGCCGGACCTGAGGGAAGCTAATATCTCCGAACCCGCGAAGATTCTTGTGTGTTTTGTAGTGTATGGTGTGATATGGTGGTCATGTCCGAGTTTGTATGATAATAATATTATCATCCCGCAGGTCCGCCCCCGGACCGCTTTCCCGCATAACCACCGCTGTGTGACCGAAGCTTAAGCGAAGTTTCAAGTTAACTTGGTCGTGTTGTAATTTAAGCCAGAGTTTTTCGTCGACGTATGTTTTATTAGTCCATAAATAGTTTATGGATATCGATTGTTTTTAGTTAGCCCGTGTCTGGCTCGCGTAGTTTGATGGTATTAAACGATAAGTACCTACCTATATTTTGTAAAATAATTAATTTTGGATACTTGTAGGTAGGGACGGTCGCGGAGATTCTAAATTACACAATTTTAATCAGTGTTTTTTAGAATTAGTAAACGGAGAAATATTTATTTATATGTGACAACTATTTATTATCAAACAAATTTTGTTGCTAAAATAAATTGTTTTCACATATTTTATTTTAAACATAATAATATAAATAGTGTGTTTTGAAAAGGTTGTAAGGAAACGTATCATTAATTTAAACTACATAATTCTACCCATCAAACTGAATAACTTTTACAATGGGAGCAAACCTATCAGCGCAAAAAATCTGCTGTTCCATACATAAGCAGTACAGACTCAAATGTATGAGACAGCAGATTTTTTTTGTTCTGACAGGTTTGCTCCCATAGTAAAAAATGTTTAGTTTGATGAGTAGAGTATAATTATAGGGTCCAACTTAATACGCTGACACATTTTTAAGGAGATGATCAGACCATCAAACTGAACTACTTTCTCTATAGGACCAACATCGAAATCGCGAAAAAAAATCTGCTGTCCCATTTGGCTCGAGTAGGTTTGCAGTTTTGTATGGGACAGCAGATAGAGAAAGTTGTTCAGTTTGACGGTCTGATCATCCCCTTAAAAAAGTGTCAGCATATTAAGAAGGTAGTTTAAGGGCTACTGATACTTTTCCTTACACCCTGTAGAATACCTCTGACTGATTATGGTAGGTTCCCGTGTGTGCTACGAAATTTCGTAGCAATCTTGTAGCGCTACGCAGATTTAACATCATTTCAAAAATATGATATTTCAAAATAATTTCAAAAATATGATATTTTTGGATGGTCATAGTCTTCAAACGTCTGGGAACTTTTATTCATATAATGCTATCCTATACCACAAAATATTGCAAAACAAACCAATTTCCATAGTACTCTCGAATAGACCACCATATTATATTCCTGTAGGTGGTCTATTCTACACCTCTGGCTACGTTTGGATAAAGTATTTTTTTCGAACGGAACAGCTAATCCACTTAAATTACTCCATCAATAAATCACTTAAGCGTTTTGCTTAACTCAGCTCTTACGTAATTTACTGTTACGTTAAACAATTTCAGTAATCACTATTTTAGAGTTCCGTACCCTAAAGGTGCCAACGTGACCCTATTAGTAAGCCTACGCGGTACGTCCGTCTGTCCTACCTATAAAGGGTCTGTCATACCTATAATCTTTAACTTTTTTTTAAAAAATATTTAGATTGTTGAAATTTTTACAGAAAAATATAGTATTATTTATACTAGATTTACTACTTACTTCGTTTTTGCTTTATCGTAAAAACAGTATACGTTACGTTAAGTGTCAAACTTAATGTGATTATAATGCATAACCTAAACTAAAACAAAAAATAATACAAAAAATTCGGGCTGCTTTAAAGTAATAAACACTTGTGAGCTGCTTTCGGTAAGCTGGACGACGTTCTCCGAGATAGAAAAATGCTACAATGATTGAAAAGCAAGCATTTTAATCAGTGTCTTGCCCACCATTATATATGGTGCGGAGCCATGGACTCACTAAGGAAACAATAAACAAAATCAAAGTATCACAGAGAGCCATAGAGCGTGCCATGCTAGGCATCACCCTTCTCAACCACGTCACAAACTCGAGATCCGACGTCGAACTAAGGTTTAGGACGTCGGGGACCAAATAGCTCTCTTAAAGTGGCAATGTGCAGGGCACGTAGCTAGACGAAATGATGGCTGGTAGAGCAAATCCTTAACATAGTAGTGGCTGAGATTAGGCAAAAAAGGAGTGGGTCGTCAGGCAGCCAGGTGGTTTCACGACATCTGGAAAAGTACAGGCAAGACCTGGATACGACTGGCACAGGACCGAGAAGAATGGCAAAATAAGCTTATGCCCTGCAGTGGGTTGATACGGGCTGAAAATGATGATGATAAAGACCATACTACTAGCAAACTCGCTATCGAATACATCTTTGGGGTAGACAAAATGCTCAGCTGCTCACACGCACTCAAATTACACTTATCTCACAGTTCGTAGTCTAGGTTGCCATCTCACACATAACCTCTTTACACTCCTACACAACATCTCTAGGAGCAAGGGCAGGGCTGAAAAACAGCGCTGCTTACTGTCAGTTGCACTGACTGTAGCCAGCTTAGCTGAGTCCCTGTCCTATTGCCAGTAATTACATGTCTATTCTATTTGTTTTAATTGTACCTATAATTTTGTATTTTTAGCATGTAAAATTTTTTGTTTGTTTCTTTTTTTTTGTGTTCGCGATTGGCAATAAAGCATTTTTCATTCATTCATTCATTCATTCATTCATTCATTCATTCATTCATTCATTCATGATGAAGTGTGTCAGGTTGGCACTAAGGATCCCGGAGACAACAACTTTTTTTGGTATGGTGGTACGGAATTCTCAGTGCGCAAGTCCGACTCGCACTTGGCCGGTTTTTTTACTTTTACACCATTATAACAAGTTCAAGCGATAAACTATAAAGGTGAATTTATTAGTTTTGTCACGAAAGGAGTTCTCACGGATATTACGTCGATATGGCAACGCTATTTTAACAAATTGCACTGCATTGCGGTTGATTATACGAATTACTCATAACGATCCTAATTCAATGTTACGTCAAAATTGTTAGTTAATACGATCGAGTAATATAAGAGTAATTATAGAATAAACTCTACAGTTTTTATATTGTAGAGTTTACTCTATAATTACACCAAGCTTTACGCTTTTATATATCACCGTTTTTCGATAGAGCGAGAAGAAGCAACTTTTCATACTAAACAATTGTAACAATCAATTTACAGATAGGGTCGGTGTACAGAGAAATGTCTAAGCTTGCCGGGCTGCACTGCGTGCATGTGAACGCAATATTAACTTTTTTAAATTTTTATAATTTTAATAAGTCCGCCATAATAACGCTTATTCTGTGAACATTTCAACTGTCTAGCTGTTACGGTTCAAAAATTACAACCCTAAATAGGTAGGACAGACGGACGGACGGACAACGTAGGCTTAGTAATAGAGTCCGTTTTCATCCTATGCGTAAGGGACCCTAAAAACAAAGACGGTAGTCCCACATTGGGGACCAGCGGTAAATATGAATTTGCTAAATTAATTAACAATAAAAATTACTCTGGTTAAAGTTAACTCACGCAAAAAAATGAGGCTCACCTTTCTTGTTATCCCTATTAATAGGCATAAAAGCAATTAGCTTACGTTTTTATAGCCCAGCCTGAAGTAAAAAGCACTTGTTCGATTAATAAAGATTATATTACATCATAAAATTAAAAACGTAAAATGAAAGAGTTTCTAGAGCATTGTAAACTGAAAAACGCTTTTATTAAAACGTGTTTTAAGTGAAGTTTTATTGCCTCATTTTTCATTATTATTTACTAGCTGACCCGGCGAACTTTATACCGCCTGAGAATAAGTTTTTCCCGACACACACTTTGCCGTTTTATATAGCCTATGTTACTCAGGGATAATGTAGCATTCTAATGGTGAAATAATTTTTAAAATCGGTTAAGTTGGTTGGAGAGCTGTCAATTTCATGCAAAAATTTGTTGTAGAACACTCGTAGACGGTGTTAATAAAAGAAATGTTTTATACATGGAAAAATAGCTTAGAAAATCTAGATTGCGCGTATCAAATAATATTTACAATTTATAATATAGTTTTTGCGTGAAAGCGTAACAAACAAACTTACATTCGCAATTATAATATTAAGGGATGTTCTATATTACACCAAAATAATAAACAGAAAAAAAGTACCAGAAAAGTTGACAAAGTAAGGTGGTGTTATCTCTAGAATAGAACAGAACTCATTTATTTGCGAGAAAATGGTACATCGAGGTCTTTAAATATAAAAAAACAAACAACCTTTTTTTTCTTCTACTCGTTGAGAGCTGAAGAATTGGTAAACAGTTGCATTGCTATACGTAAGGGGTGAGATGGTTATCCAAAACCGGGAGATTACAGGTTTCGTCCCCAGAACGGAATTGCCTACCACATTATCATTAACCACGTACTGCCTGCCCCCGTGGTCTAATGGTTAAGAGCATTTTGGGCTCTTGACACGGAGGTCGTGGGTTCGATTCCCACGGGGGGCACTTAGTGAAATGTCACTTTGTGCGTTTTTCCCCAGTTGGTTAGGACATTGCAGGCTGAGTCACCTGATTGTCTGAAAAGAAAGATGATTCCGTGCTTCGGATGGCACGTTAAGCTGTTGGTCCCGGCTACTATCTCTGGTGGTAGTAGTCGTTACTTAAAAACCACGTCAGAGGCAGTAAGGCGGTTTGAATAAACTCTGACACCAGGGCTTGCAGCCCACTCGATAAGAAGATTAACCACGTATAACGAGGGATGTCGATTGGATGGGATGAGAACGCCACGTGTACCGAACACGATACCGAACAACTTTCCCTAAGAAACCGTAAATTAGCAAAAATAAAATTTGACTTTTCATACAACCGTTCGATCAGCCGATTTCATTTGGTATGGCTTTCCATACCAAAACAACCAATTTCGGACGTTTCCAAACTTTTTTTGCGAATTTCTTTGTTTCTCAGGGAAAGTTATCCAGTATGGTACAATCACCCTGTTGGAATATAAACTAAACGCAATAAGAAAGCACTAACGGAACGTTTGAATCTCAAAGTGACATATGTCACTGGTTCTATGTGGCTCGCTCTCTATGGGATCTTCCGCAAGCCAACATTGTGTTCCCCTTTGGTTCGATACAATAAATTCATTAAATCAATGCAATCGTTGTTATTTATAGCCATATTCCTACAGGTTATGGCTAACGTAACGCAACTGTTTACCCCTGTTTGTACAAATACAATGTTTATACATGACACGATAATCATGTATTAATTTAAGCTTCACAAAATATCTTATTGGCCTCATCTCACCTGACTGCAGACGGTAAGGTCAAGATGACGCCGTGAACTCCTCGAATAAACTCAAGAAACGAATGAACTTATAAGTACTCTACAGAGAGCAGTTAATTATATAAATAGTCTGTATTTGTAGCGTGCATGTATATATGTAACAGCTTGCGAATAAAAAATAATGTAGTGGGATCAAATAGCTCATTCATTTCAATCTAAAATGAATAAAAAGTTATTTTTATATTTTGCTACAAAGGTGCAAAACGCTTCAGAGTTTAAATATTAAGCAGTGTATTCTACAAAGATATAGGTGCTACATTGTCATCTTTGTACAACAAGTAATCGGAGTATACTACCATAGTTTAATAAAAACGAATAGTGGTGAAGCTCAAAGGTCGCGGATCTATGCTCGCGTCGCGCGGTGTGCGGGGCTCAGCTATGACGCATCAGCCGACGGAACGTTCCGTCGTATTTGTACTTAAAAAGCGTTGAACGGGTGTTCAACATTTAATTGAATTCGCTTTAAGCAGCGATTAAATTACTCTACATGCAGGGCCAATTTGGGCATACATTGCATGATTTGTTTTTTTCTATTTTAAACAGTAGCACTCAAAGTATGTAATGGTAATGTAATCGCTGCTTTTCGCCCGCAGCCAGACGGGTCAGGATGGGTTCCTCCCGGCCCCAGTACACTGCGCTCGATTGACCTGTCGCGACCGCTCGCTGTGTTTCAATACTGCTAGTTTTTATTGAACTATGATACTACAGCACTTTTCACTACGAGTTAACGTATGCTATGCACACCTGTAATTAATCCAGAGTATGCAGATTTACTACTGAAATGTTTTTCACTCGCAAACTGTACTTTTACATTATTGTATTATTTCACGAGTGTAATTTACACCGTTATTTTCTAGTAGTTTTGGTAAAGTAGAGATGTGATTTAAATTAAGTACCATAATCATTTAAATTCGGAAGTGAAGATGGGCAGGCACGTATGGATACTAAGCGTTGGACCAGAAGAACACTTGAGTGGAGGCCCAGAGAAACCACGCATGGTAGAGGCCGCTCACCAGAAAGATGGGTGGAGGAGGCCTATGTCCGAAGACGGACTGATCAAGGACTGTGATGGATAGATGGATGAATCTATTAAATAAGTATTATCCGGAAAAATAACACGAAAAAAGATTTTTTTCATTTAAAATCTAAAAACTGAAGTAGAACCTAGTTGGTAGGTAAACGTGGTTAGTGTCTTTTCTACAATAACAACTTCTGATGATAACACTTTCGAGTTCATAAATTCAGACACCTAGGTATGTGTTAAATGTAATTTAGTTCGCGGAACCGATAGTGCCTTCTGAAGTAGAATCATCTCTCCATATAGTCGGTACTCTGTGGTAATATACGCTGTAGGTAGCGTTCTTTTCATGTGGAATGACACGTATATTAACTTGGCTTGGAAAACAAGTATTACGTTAGCAGAGAGGAGCATGGTTCACCTGTTACCCTCGTTAATAAGAGGAGATTTTTGCCCTGCACTGGATTCTACTGTTTTGTGTTCATTATTATCATTATTTATGTCTTTTCCTTATCTCGGGGCATAAGTGTCCCTTATACTTTAGGAGGCGTGCATGGGACCGAAGTGAACACGTTGAGGCCCGTCAGACAATTTGCCGTCTTGACGAAGAATGTGGTTGATTTTTAAGTAAGTAGACGATGCATGTTGCAGATCCCTGTAACTGTTTATTTGAGGTATTGAAGAAACATGTTGCTGTCATGTTTTTTTTTCGATTATTAAAATACTAATTAAAAATATAAAGGTTACTAAAATTTTAACTAAAACACCTAACAAAGATGTCGTAAAAAATGGAAATTATATTTTGCTGACGTGGATTTTAATGGGTCGAGTTATAAATTTTAATGCTTCCGCAGCTGGGTTGAACTCATCAAAAAGCTGTGAACAATATTATTAAGTCTGTAACAGATGGTAACTGGCAAACATACCCGGATTAATTCAGGTTTATAAATTATGAGAGACTTTATTTTTCATGCACGTAGAGCAAAAATAATGTTTAATTATTTGAAAAATCATTTGATGTTTTTATTGAAATACGTTTATTTGCAGGTCTATTTTAACCATTAGCTAAAGTAGGAGTAAGGTTTTAAATGAATAAATAAAAAATAAAAGCTTTCTACTAAGCGAAGTGTCTAGTCGCCTGAAAAACTTACGAATAAAATTATCGTCTACTATCGTCTAGTCGTCTGACTATCGGATGATATTACTTGTACTGATGAGTTATACATCACGATCTAATTTACAAAGTCAGCCACGGATTTTACAACATTATCCGATTCAGTCGGCAGGTTAGCGAGGAGCGAAGCAACGAGCATGTTAGGATTATTTTGACCACAGCGCATGAGCTGAGCGAGAGAAGCGAGCGTGCCGCGGCAGCGGTCGGCGTAACTTTGTTTTATTGGACGACTTGACTTTATTTTATTTGTCTGTTTATCGGACGACCAGCAACAGCCTTTATTCAGGACAAACAAAAAATCCAATAGTGTTGGTAGCAATAAGATTTAGGAAACTATGGTAAGCAATTATAAAAACGGAATATGTTAACGTGGGACATGAACATGTGCCGTGTCCGTGTACGCGTGGCCTTCGTAATGCTGTGCCTACCTTGGACCCGGCGCAACAGAGATGATGCTTTTTTGACAGTTACGGCCTGCGGGCAGTCCACCTGTGCTTTAGCAAACATATAGGTACGTTCAAAATAGTAGCTAAGTTAGTTAAAATACTATGTTCATGCTACCAAGTGCGCACACACAGCCTTTAAAAAATGAAACTATTTATCGATGTAACTCTTTACATCGACAGTTGCAATACTTTAGAGGGAGATTGGACTTATATTGAACACCTTTCTCCAGGAAAACTAATAAGGGAAGTTCGCTACAACAACTGATTGCATTTAGTATGGCAAGAACCATTTTTCTTGCTGGTTTCGTACTGGTTTCTAGAGGAAAGTTTATTTGTTTATTTCCTTTTTGGATTACAGTTAAATACAATTAGATTTCAACAAACACAAATTGATGGTCAGATGCTGACAACAAGTTCCCAGTTGTTTAGGATTATGACTACAATCTTTCTTCATACAACTGTCAACACTTAAACCGCATACTATATATCGTCACCTCCAAGGTAAAAAGTCTAACGCGCCATTTGGCCCAAATTGAGTTATATATATCATTGGAATCAGCTGATTTTTCTCCGTCGATCTGTCTAGGTTTCGTAGAGATCTAAGCACTTTTTTGGCGCTTCAGAATTGTGAAAACCCCCTAAATTTGGATGACAAATGACTGAACCGACGCTTTTTTCCACCTTTTCTACGTTAGTAAGTTTACCTTATCGATATTTTTTAGTTGGTGGTTGGTTAGTCATTTGCGATTTTTTAAATTTATCTTATGTTGGCGCTTTAGAACTTTGTGCATACCAATAATCTTGAGTGTTATGTAGCTTAGTAAATCGTGCCCACCCTGTGTTGAATTTTTAGATACGATTAGTATTATTCTTAAACTGATAAGATTACATTCAAATACGTTTAGTGAATAGTCCACAATACACTTAGCATTCTTCTGGCATATTATCCATTTTAAACCACTCATAAAGTAATGATTGAATATGGTTAGTAAAAGACATAAGAATAAGAAGAAAAATATTACCTTGGTCTAGCAAGTTAATCTACTAGTATCTACTTGCGTACGAAATGTAAATGAAATTTTACTAGACTACTACTTTTTACTATTCTACACGTAATCCATGTCCTAAGAATAATCACGTTTTTGTTATGGTAATCTATATTTTATTGTAAACTTATAAGGTTGAAATCCGTTTACTACGTACTTTGTCGGCAAAAATAAATGGATTTGCAAAACAACGGGTGGCGAATTGATTGTGCCTCCTGCAGTTGGCTCCATAGTGAAAGTTGTTCAGTTTGATGGTTTGGGACGTTTTTCGACCCATGTTCCTTAGGGAATGTTGTTTAGTTTCATGTTCTGAACTCACCCTATGCTGACAATTTTTTAATGGGATGATCAGACCATCAAATTGAACAACTTTCTCTATAGCACCAACATCGAAATCACGAAAAAAAAATTTGCTCTTCCATACAAAACTACAATCCTACTCGAGCCAAATGTATGGCAAAACTTTTTTTAAGCGATTACGATGGTGGTCCCATAGAGAAAGCTGTTCAGTCTGATGGTCTGATCATCCCCTTACAAAAGTGTCAGCATATTTATTTTATTTTAATTTATTTTATATTAGTCGGGATGCTAACAGCCTCTTTTACAATGTAGTGTATTTAGAATAACAAACCATTTGCCATTTACAAGCATCCACATATACATTTTATATATACTTATAACTATCAATTTACGTTTCAATAAATGGTCTTTAGAGTAGAAACTATTAAGAAGTTTCAATAGTCTTATCAACTAATTAAGAATGTATAGAGTGTTCTTCTTATGGTGTGGGCAAGCCCTGGTATCAGAGTTTTTTCAGACCGCCTTATGGCCCTTGACGTGGTTTTTATGTAACGACGACTACCTACCTCCAGAGATAGTAGCCGGGACCAAAGACTTAACGTGCCATCCGAAGCACGGACTTATCTTTCCTTTCAGACAATCAGGTGATTCAGCCTGCAATGGCCAAACCAACAGGGGAAAAACGCACAAAGTGACCTATCACTAGGTGTCCCCTGTGGGAATTGAACCCACGACCTCCGTGTAAAGAGCTCAATGCTCTTAACCATTAAACTACGGAGGCAGGTATAAAGTAATAATACCTGTATAGAGCAGACAAGGCGAACAAAATCTGTACACCAAATCCGCAGTGCGGGGCGCATACTGGGAGCAGTGTCGCGGTGTGTAAAGTAAGGTTATTGCACCAATTAGCTTATATGCGTGATATAAAAAATTCAGTCTCGGTGTCTCTCCTCTATAGTACGTCAATGGAATAAGTATGCATTTTCGACGTTGTTAGAGAGCTTGTCCTCTAGGGATCTACTCGAGTGACTGTGGGGAGGTAAGGGGGCCTGTTCAGTTGCATGAAAACCTATAAGTAGGAAGGTTAGGTATAATGGCCGGCAAAGTTCTTGAAATGCCTTCAATGCAAAAACAAAATCTTTAGGCATAAAAGGGCTACCTGCGCAGGAAGTGCGACTCGCACTTGGTCGGTTTTATTAGAATAGATCTGACTTTCTTCAGGAAATACAAAAGTAAACATATTCTGTACCCAGGTAGGTTATATTATACAGGATCTAAGGAAAAGTATCATTAACCATTAAACAACATAGAGGTACTCTACCCATCAAACTGTCATTTTTTACTATAAGAGCAAACCGTTCAGAGCAACTGCAATACCAAATCGACTCAAATGTATGCAACAGCAGTTTTTTGTTGTTCCGAAAGCCGGGGAGGAAATACTGACAAGTAACGGTTAAGTATAATAAATACGTGTGTACCTACATACTAAAGAATAAGAATAACTATAGAAGAGTAACTCCAAACAAAATCGACATAATTTTGGCACCTAATGATAAAAGACCATGTCGCATAAGTTTTGGTGGCAAGGTACAGATTTTAAAGAACAAATTTAGAACACGGTACAGTTTTTTTGGTGCCACATTTTAAGCTTGATTTACATTTCTATACATTCTTATTCTTAGCCTAAATACAACGAGCTTCCCCATAGAGCCCGATTGCAGCGTCACCTACGAGTTCAATCTAAATGGAATAGAATAGAACTGATTTATTTTTAAATTTACAATCGAGAGAGAGACCCACTCAAACACACAAAAAGAAATCATTAAAATCTGTCTACCCGTTTAGGAGTAGTTCAGTGACATGCACACGGACATTAGAATTATCTATATATGTATCCTATACTAATATTAGGATACAGAGGAAAGATTTGATTTTTTCTTTGTTTGTTTGTCATGAATAGGCTCCGAAACTACTGGACCGATCTGAATAATTCTTTCACCATTAGAATGCTACATTATCAGTGATTAACATAGGCTATAAAAAACGGCCAAGTGTGTCGGGAAGATTTTAAGGGTTCGCCGAGGTCCTCTAGTATAATATAAAGATATACCAATAAATGTGATTTACCTTCTCTAAAATTAAATTTTATGGTCCACCACACACATACGGAATTTCGAATTACGGTTACGATTCGCATGAATTTTCCCGCTTCATAATTCCGTTCAGAATTGCGGCGGTGTCAAATCCTATACAAAATCACAATTCTGATTCGCAATTCCGTATGTATGTATGTGGTAGGTCTAAGTAATAGAAACGACTTAACAGGTACGTACCAAGGTTCCTGCATGGGGCTTTATTAATAACCTCTATCATAGGCATGACAAACTTGTGGCCTGCGGGACGCATGCGGGCCTCATTGCGTATTTCAATAAAATTATATTTTATTGCACACCAAAACAGAAAATACATTTTGTCTTTTTACGGCCCGATCTGGAAGGCGATTGCGCTTTAAAACATCGAAGTTCAATCCTAATCCAATTTCAGTTCTAATCACATTGCAATTTAATTCCGTATCTCGCTAACCTTCACTTATTCACTTTGCATTTACAGCCTTTAACATTTGAGCAATCTGTTGCAAACGGCTCTAAGGGTGCCTGTCCACTGAAGCGGAACGAGGCTGCGGAGCATAGAAATGGAGAAATATTAACCAATAAACCAGGAGCAGAGATATTATGCAATCCTGTTGGTTAATATTTCTCCGTTTCTCCGCTACGCAGCCTCGCTTCGCTTCACGAGACGGACAGGTGTACGTCTGTCAAATGAATGGTGCAATACCGAATATGTTAAAAGTTGTGGTTCGCACGCAGTCCAATCATGGTTCAGTTGAAGGTCCCAAAAAATATTTTCAATTCGATGTCCCAATTACTGTAGCCTTTTCCTTCCACCCTACCTTAATCTTTCAATACCCTACCCTTTACTACTACTAGCTACAGCCCTGCCTGATTTAGTTCCAGCTTAGGATATACCTAGGGTTGACATAACCACATGCATGTCTTCCCGTGGGTGACTTATACATTTTACACCTACTCGGATCTCTTAATGATAATTCGTGTTACTGTCGGTAGAACGATGTACTTATATCACAAACTACATGACCCATATGCATAGTATGGCAAGTTTCTAAATATTGCTTATAGTATAGGTACAGGGTGAAATTGATATCGTTAGTATCTTTTAAACTAAGAGTCTAACCATCAAACTGAACAACTTTTTATATGCAAACCGATCGGAGCAAAAGAAAATCAGCTTTTAAAAGTTGTTCAGTTTGATGGGTAGACTCTTCGTTTAAAAAGGATGCTAATGATATCGATTTCACCCTGTAGATAAGGTTTTTATATTTATTTATTGTATGATGTGACTAAGAGATACGTTTTTTTAGCGATTTCAACGTTGGTCCCATAGTAAAAGTAGTTCAGTTTGATGGTTCGAGGTAACCCTTAAAGCAGGTAGGTATGTATCGCATTTAAGTTAACACCCTGTAGTTACCTAATATAAAGTTAAAGTTAAAGAAAGTTTAACTTTAAGTAAGTAAGTATAGTTTTAACCTTACTAGACGACTGCATCCTGTGTTTAGCGGTCTCCGGTTGGGCCTCCAAACGAACAGTGCAGGGGTGGTGCCGCTGCAGACAGGCTAGGCCAGAAAGGACTTTCTTGCCGGAGAAGTGCCGGTCGCGTCCCGCGCCATACTGCTCTGAATGACGTTATTCGTCGGGCTCTTGCCTCAGTGAACATTCGGGCAAAGGCTGAACCAAATGGCACGCACGCAAATATCCGCACTGATGGCAGGAGGCCCGGCGGGTTAACGCTTAATCCTTGGTGACAGGGGAGAAACCAGGTATGAGATGTGACCTTTGTGGACACGCTAACCTCGTCTTACCTCCAGGCCACTTTCGTGGACTCCCTAACCTCGTCTCACCTCTAGGCCACTTCCGAGAGCGCTGATGCTGCTGCGGGCGCTGAAATCCTGAAGTGTCGACAGTAACGCGATCTGACCGGCAGCTACAATATTATTCACGCCAATGGGTTTTGAGACGCTAGGTCCTTGGGGCCCACAGGCTAAAGCGATTATTGCAGACCTATTGGGGCGTCTCAATGAGATCTCTGGTGGCCGCAGAGCTGGCAGCTCCTTGCAATAATCAGCCTCACCATCCAGAGGGAGAAGGATTCTAGCCTGTTGGAAACTGTGTCTTATGGCGACGCTATGGAGTGTGTGTGTTATAATTTGTAATTTTTATGTTTAGTTTGTTCTTTTTTGTAATATTTTTCTAATAAATTAGGTAAGTTAAAAACTAAGGTAATTCCTAATAACAAATTCATAGGGATAGGTATTAATTTGGTTTCTTCTTATTCCATAAATAAAGCATGTCACAAAATGTTGTGATTTGTTTACCCGACTGCCCCAGGAGGGTTATGTTTTTCGAGTGTATGTAAAGTATGTATGTTGCATGTCCATTTCGTAAAAAAATGATTATCCGCTCCAAGCCGCAATTGTTAGTTTACAAGTTGTTAAATTCAATAAAGGATTTTTTTTTTTTATTTTATGTCATGATTGTTTTACCTCCAAATACGATTTTGATAATATTTAGATCGTTACTAAATGGGATATGAAATCATAAAAAATTGCTAAGATAGTAAAGGCCACGATAAAAATCCAGGCGTTTACATTTATGGCTATGTTTAGATAAAATTAGGGCTCTATTAATTATTAAAAGAGATTGTTTATGCCAAGATATTATGTCCTTATTTCAGCTGTCTGGGGTCGTATACGATAAACGCCATAGGCAGAAACAGGATAGGTATAGACTAAAGAATACATAGGTACATGCATTACAATTATACAATTTGTAATTGTTAATTGAATTACTTTACAACAATTACACGTAATTAGTAATTGAAATCTACAATTATATTTTGTAACTGAAGTCTAAAATTATATTAATTATATTTCGGTAACTAATATTTTTTTTTCCAACACTTACATAATTTTACTGTACGACAACATTAACGCTAACAACGTTTTTCCCTTAATATAAGCTGGCTAGTTAGTTAGAATACCAATAATATTCTTGAAGGAGAATTTACTGTTAGTATAATTAAACTTCACAAAAACGTCTAGTTAGTCTTTGTCACTGAAGCTAAAAGTCTGCTTAGTGTTTTTCACATAATCTAAACATTTAATTGCTGCCTTTTAAGTATTTTGCAACAGTTTAATCATCTAAGATTTGGTTATTAAGTTTTGTATGCAGTCTGATAAGAAACTAAATATGTGCGCTTAGTAGAATGCTAACAAGTTCAGTTTACATCAAAACCTCAATAAGTCGTTTGAAAACTTTGCTTTTGTACTGAATGTTAACGGTTAGTCTTTTTACCTTACCGCATTTTCTAGTCGAATCGAAGACAAATGTCTCAAGCGACACTTTTCTTCTAAACCAGCTTATTTAGCTGACATCGATAGATGTCATAACATAGCTCGCATAATTGGCTTTCATACAGTCTAAGAAATTCAAGAATGTCTTTACCAGGATGAAAGATATGATTTTTTTTCGTAAAAAAAAAACTTTAAACCGCTCTACTGTAAAATGGTGAAATGGCGCGTTAGACTTTTTACCTTGGAGGTGACGATATGGTGTGTTAAAAGACAGACAATCAAGATCAAACCCGTGCTACTTTGTAAACAGGACAACTTTTTATTACCCGAGTCAAAGCCTAATTTGATTGTCTTTGTGCATGTGATGTTCTGTGTAGTAGAAACAGCGTAGTTGGCTTATTAAATTAGTACCTCTACGATTGGACTTAATTGGACTTAATTTGTATTGTAGGATTACGGATTGTTGTCGGCATTAAGAGAATATACTCATTAAGGCACCCGAGCGCGCTGCATACAAACGAAGTTTCGTCCTATTTTCAATATGAATCAATTAAAGAAAAATTTATTTTTAACAGAATCTTGAAATCAGTATCTGTGTCGTAACCTTGTCAGATTTCCGTTTAAATATATTTTTTTCATTACATATATTACGTATTATATGTATTACATAGGATTAAGTAAGTAATTTAAAAATTTGCAGTGATATCTTTGAGCTACGGCAACTTTGGACGGAAATCTGACTAGGTCCCGACACAGATATTAACAAATATTTTGTTTACTTTAATTACAAAATGTCCAAACTAGTATAACATCGTATTGTTACGGAGCGCTTTATTAGGATTTAATTTCGATCTAAACTTTATTCACAAAGCCGTACGTAAAAGAATTGAAAATGTATGTGGTTGATTCTGCGTTTGACAGGGGAAAGAGTTTAATAAGAGTAGGAAAAGTATTAAATTAAATTGTATGTAGGTCATGTAACCTTAGAGGAAGGATCTCTTTATTCTAAGGCAAAGAGTTCGCATCAATTTACGATTGTAGTCTTTTGCCTTATTTATGAAGTATCTTTAATAGTAGGAAGAGATGGAACTATACTTATTTCTTTATGCGGCTGTCCACTTTTTTGACACTTTTTGACGTGCTAAAACTAAGTACGTAAAGTTGTGTAAAGTGGTCACTTTTTGTGCCTTTTGTTCTTAGATGATTTACCACTAGATTAAGCCATAACGTGGCTGCACATGGAACAGCAATAGTTTGACTTTTGCACACTAAAAGACGATTTGTCAACTATTAGGACATCTTGACAAACACAAAAACCGGCCACGGTGACCGAAAAAAAATATGTTTTTTCGTTATGGGGACTTGCCATTGATTTCAACACCCACAAGTTATAGCAAAGAAGCTAACAGATGGCGAGACGAGAAATATTAAGTGATTGGAGGATTCCGAGGAGAACGTCAAAGTCAACATAGTTGAAGGCACTGCTAAAGTCAAGGAGGATTAGAATAGATAGCATTTTATTCTTCATTGCCAGGCGTATCATCGGTAACTTTGAGGAGAGCCGAAACAGTGCTGTGGCCGGAACGGAAACCAGATTGGAAGGGGTTCAATAAGTGGTTGGTATGAAGGAAAGTAGTCAATTGCCTATGGACGATAAGCTCGAGAACTTTAGAGAGAAAAGGAAGAATGGAGATAGAACGAAAGTCGGAAAACAAGGTAAGAGTGGGAATTTTAGGCAAAGGAAGTACTAGCGCCTGTTTCCAAGCTGAGGGGGAAGGAACTTGTAGATAGAGAGAAGTTAAAGACATGGGTGAGGATGGGAAGTAGCTCAGGGAGGATAAGGGTTATCATGCGTGAGCACACTGTGTCATGACCTTCGGCCGAGGATGAGATGGAGAGGATATATTTTTCTACATCACGTTCAGTTGTCGCCTAGAAACTAAAAGGAGGACATTGAGGCAAAGGAAGTTGAGAGAGACTATAGAGAGTATTGACTTTAGTGGAAGGGTTAATAGAAACAGGAGGAAGAGAGAAGTGTGAGTTAAGAGAGGAGAGATCAACCGCAATTGGAGCAGAAATAGATGATTTGCCGATACCAGACTTCAGAAACTTCCACAGCGAAGCTGAGTCCGCCGAGCCTTTAACAGTGTCGTGAATATAATGTCTCTTGGCATCCCTGCACATGCGATTACACCTGTTTCTCCAATATTTGTAGCGAGACAGTCAGACAGAGTCGTTGTTTTTGGTAACGTTAAATTTGTCCCTTTCTAATCCAACGTACAAAATTGTAGCTCCTCTCCTGTCATTTTCGTAACTACGTCACTGGATAGAAAGAGACACACCTAAAATTGGAAATATCGAAGATGCCATTGCCAATTTTCTTGTATCAATGCTTGTAACGAGGTGTGCTATCCTTTATGATTTAGATCCATATTTTTAAGAAAATTGAGTGTCTAGATTCTTACAAATAAAAGCTCTATAAGCTACTGTAACACGCTTCCACGGGCCAAGGAGTATTCGAACGTCTCATTAAACCTTTTACGAGATACCTCCTTTTAAACAGAAGCAATTAACTGCTCTCTTCGCTTAGTCGGATACGAATTTAGATTTAATGAACAGTAAAATGCATTTATAGATAAAGTTCTCCTGCTATCTTCGTCTTTACAGCGATAAGCGGGTTCTTTGAATGAATGGATACTCTATGTTACTTTTATTATAAATGTGAAATCTTGTGACCAAGGTAGCTGGCATAGCCCGAAGGATGACGAAACCCAAGTGTGGGGGACACCATTGCTCGTAGAACAGATGGCCGATGGAGCCGTAAAGTTCTGGAGTAGCAACCGCTTATTAGCAGCGCAGCACCGTCTTTTGTTGCGATTCTTGAGGGAGGTCTACTGGTGGCTATGTGTCCAGCAGTGGACCCCCAAGAATCGCTAAAGAAGAGAACCCTTTCGGTTCAGATGAGATAATGATAATAATGAAAGTTTGTGACGATGGTTTGAAGTCACGGGTAAAAGCTAGCGTAACATTAATCTTTACAAGGTGACGTCGATAGATGGTATCATAATACATGGACCTGAAAAAAAGACGGACGTAATGTGACACTAAAAAGATGTGAAGCATGCAAGGTCCAACATTTTCGTTTGTTCTACAAGGGACCTACACTTACACAGATGCACTAGCTCTAGGCGCAGGTCCTACATCCGTCACCATTATGTACCGCGTGACAGCACGCACGCATAAGAAATGGGTGCTTCACTCGTGATTAGACGAGATTACGTACGTCTTTTTTTCAGGTCCGTGTCATAATATTGAAAAGATTTTAATTTAAACATACTTATGCTCTCGTTGGCGTAGTGGAGCTTCGGTATTGGAAACGATCAGGTCCGGTCAGTCTTTGGATGGGTGACCGTTTAGTGGTATTTCATCTCGAGCGTTTCCGTGCTTCAGAAGGCACGTTAAGCAGTTGATCTCGGATAGTTTCGTCAGATGGCGTTGTAACTATTCGTTAAGCCAGGTCAGAGGCCTATTGAGGCGGCTTTAAAAATTCTCTGAAAGCAAGTTGACCACTACCTTGCCTCCACAAACACGCACTGGGCCCGCGTGGTGGAGTATGGCCCGCTCCCTCTCACCCTTATTCGTGAGCGGAGGCCTTTGCCCTGCAGTGGGATTCTATAGGCTATAACTTACTTACTTAACTTATACTTATGCTACCTACTCACAATCAATTAAAATAGAGGATCGAAATTGCAGGATTGTGAGACAATCAATCGAATCCGACTTAATTTCAAATTACTTTATTAGAGTTTAGTTTACCTGTTCAGTGAAATTCACGTAATTGCTAAAGCGATGTAACTTAAATCGTCTCAGCTTTCTTGCTAAAACAATTTAACCAATCAAAATTAAATGGTTTAATTTAATAAATCGCTTTCTTGGTAGGTTCGAAAATGCTCTAATCGCAAATAATAATAATAATAATAATATCACCGTCTGCCATTTTTGACAAACTTAGAGACATTTGTTACGGCAGGCGTCCCGAGTCTCTCCGCAATAACCCAGATTTCCCAGTCCACCCAGTTCACCCCCATAACCCGAGTAGTTTTTGTCCTTTCTACAATAGTCTCTGCACCGAACGTGGTATGTCTTCTGGTGCATTTGCATAATGCATTCAGAGATAGACCACGGTTGGTGCATCCCATTGCATTCAGATAAAAGTGTCTCAAAGGGGCCTCTACGTGTTGGACCTGTGTCCCCATGCAAGCCTTCCAAAGGTCCGGGCTACGGCCCGTGAAATACCGTAAGAGATACAATAATAATAATAATAATAAGCCCGCAGGGCAGCTTGTGGCGAGCTGTTGGTGATTGGCGACACCACGGACCCGATTCTCCAGAGGGCCCGGATTGATTTGGCCCTCACCTCCTGTCTTGCCTTAATCGGCCGGCCAGGAGTGGAGTCGCAAGAGCGGAACCTATGCTCCAGGTTGGAAGTGTAAAATGTCATAACGCCGGGACCTGCTGACTGGTGCGCTTAGCACCGGGAACCGGCGCCCGCAGACTCACCTCTCTACAACCTTAGCCGCTCACTAGATGTTGCTGCCTTGTCGCTCCTTGCGAGCGGTCGTTTTGGGGGGCCCATCAAATGAGTTGGCAAGTCACCGTCTGCCATTTTTGACAAACTTAGAGACATTTGTTACGGCAGGCGTCCCGAGTCTCTCCGCAATAACCCAGATTTCCCAGTCCACCCAGTTCACCCCCATAACCCGAGTAGTTTTTGTCCTTTCTACAATAGTCTCTGCACCGAACGTGGTATGTCTTCTGGTGCATTTGCATAATGCATTCAGAGATAGACCACGGTTGGTGCATCCCATTGCATTCAGATAAAAGTGTCTCAAAGGGGCCTCTACGTGTTGGACCTGTGTCCCCATGCAAGCCTTCCAAAGGTCCGGGCTACGGCCCGTGAAATACCGTAAGAGATACAATAATAATAATAATAATAAAATTTATTAAATTTCTCACAAAAAGCCATTTTACATAATGTTTACATATAAATAGGTACTATTTCATTAAGAATAAGGTTGTGTTAGGCTAAACAATATTTGTATTGATAGCTGACGTCATGAAAGGCAGGTACAACCTGTCTGAGCTATTGACATCAGCTATGTTCTTTAGTAGTGTTACAGATATTTGGCCACAGATACAGGGAGCTGACTGTACTAAAAAGTTAGTTAATTTAAATAGGTATGTTACTATGACAATACATTTCTATGTTGATAAATTTATATCATTCATAAATAACAGAATTATAATGTAAGTCGTGTATAGTATAGTATGTGTGGGATGCCTATGTTGTTTGTGTGGCGGCGTTTGTATGTGTGTGCATGTGTTTTTATGTCAATGTCTACTTGAAGGGGAAGAAAAGGATTTTCTGAACGAAACATACTTTTACCAACAAAAGGGCCATCATGTTGGCGAATCTTTTACAAATTTAATATTGAAAATACTCTGGGCCTCTTCTCACGAACAAGAGTGAAAAAGAGTGGGCCATACTCACACCATTCAGGCCTCATCGAGAGAGACGCGGAACGTTGCGCGGCATGTTGTGTGTTACGTAGCCCTAAAGCAATGTCTCGTCCCTGGACGAGGTATAACGCCCTGCATTTCGGATTGGTAGGCAAGTCAGTGGTCTACTTCCTGTGAGAAAATATTCAAGCCGCCTTCATAGGCCTCTGACCTACTGGCTTAACGAAACGTTATGTACCTAGTACTACTAAAACAGTCATTTATCCAAAGCAAACTGGACTTGACCTTCACGGCTAGCATGCCACCCACGACAAAGCGTTTTAACGAGAAAAACGTCATGTGCGCTCTTTCTGGCATTCGTAAAATTACAAGGATGGAGGCACATCTCGAATTTTGTCGTTTTCTCGGGGGTGGCATGCTAGGCCTACTTGTAGCATAATTTCTCTACACGCGTGCGACTCAGCTTTTTTCCATACTAAAAGACGCGGCAAGCGCAGCTTGCGCTCTCCGAAAAGCGCAGGAGCAGGTTATTTTGGATGCAGCGAAGGCGCATCTCCCCTTTTACACTTTTCCATTGTAACTGCGGACCGGTAAATAGATTATCGTTCGCCAGACGCCATTTTAACGCAAAATATAATTACGAAAGCGCTTTGAGCCTAACGTAATTACAAACCACTACCACGGCCACTTATTTACTAATATTCTTTGAAAATTGTGTGATATAAAAGTCCATAATAAGTATATGTATTAATTTTAGTAGCGCTAGAATTTATAGAAAAATAAATAAATAGTCCTTTTATTTGCTAAATGTACTTAAAAGGGATATTCTTTTTATTTATTCATACAGGGTGTTACGGTAGATAGGTGCCTGACTTTAATGGGCGATTGCACTTATGACACTGAACAACTTTCCTAAAGGAATATGAGGAAAATTCGCAAAAAGAAATATCAGCTTTTCACACAAATGTTCGGTCAGTTGATTGCATGTAGTTTGGAAAGTGCAAAATCTTTTTTTCGAATTTCCTACAGGTTTCTCAAGAAAAGTTGTTCATTATCATGGTTACAATCACCCCCTAAAGTAATGCAACTGTTTGTAACACCCTAACACCCTGTAGAGAGCTACAATATTCTTTTATATTTTTTTACTTTTGTGAGACAATAATTAAAAAGCATCGAAACATTAAAAAATGCATGGGGTAAAAAAATATATAATTGTGGCATTGTTAGCTCGTAATAAAGTTTTGAAAAAGTTTTAGTTCTGTATGTAGGTCTACCTCGAGTTTTACTCCAATTTGTGATTAAATTTCTTAACAGAGTTTCCAGTAAAGAAAAAAATCGCCGGCGGTTTTTAACTACAAATATAAAACGTTTTACAAATTGAAAAGGGTATTTTTTGGAAATGTTGTTTAATAATACGAATGAATACAGCACTGGAGGCTCATTACTCTCTTAGTATACACCTACCTATCTGCGACTGATATACCTATCGTACGTTACCGAAATAACAGTGGGGTGTCTCGGTTTGGACATTACTTCGTGTGCCCATGAATTATTCACATTGTCCACCCTGTCCGATGCAACTGTGACGTGACTGGAATGTGGGACATAGTATACCTTAGGCTTTAGATAATACATTCATACATACTCACTCACGGTACCGGGATTATTCCCTTTCGGGAATTGGAACGATCACAAACTTCAAAATAACTACTAACTGGCTTTTTCAGCGTGCAGTTGTAGATGGCCTTTGCTCTACAGTGGGATCCTCCTACACAGGCTATAAACTTCTTTTCGCATATTCTCGCATTGATCTTTTTTGCCTTCGTCTATAGCGACAACACGGTAACCTATCTTACTTTCGAAATTTCACTGACCGAATTTCAGTTGTTCGAAAACGGTTTATAGAATTTTCTTGTGACAGATATTTTGTTACACATACATTTGTTACTCCTTATAAAGACTTGACATAAGTATCATTCGAATAATATTTCGGAGAAACAAAAAAAAAAGGGAAACAATAAAAAGTGTACCGATTTCGGAGAACTAAAATTCGGAAAACTCTTTTTCGAAAGTACGATAGGTAACCGGGCTGCGCCCCCCGCGAGGGTGGTGCGGGGGGCGGAAGCCCCCTGCCTGAGAAAAACAAACTGGTGGTTTTAAAATTGTACGTTAGGTTAGGTTAGAACATGTTAACCACTTTGCGGAGCGAGCGAAGCGAGCGGAGCATCAAAATGCTTGCTGCATGCTTGCTTGCTTGCTGCATGTTTGCTTGCTTGCTGCATGCTTGCTTGATTGCTGCATGCTAGCTTACTTGCTTGTTTGCTTATATGTATGTTGAAGGTGCCGTGGTAGACGCCCCCTGCTTGAGAAAAACAATCTGGTATTTTTAAAATTCTAGGATAGGTTAGGTTAATATTTCTGCGGAAAAGTGACTGTACGGAAAAACAAATATTCGAAAAAGTTAATTATCTGACTTACATTACTTCGAAAAACTGTGTTACAGAATTTTGATCCATTGGTTAGAAGAAAAAAATGACAAAAAAAAATCTGGCTTTTTAAAATATGACGAATAATATTTCGGAGAAACAAAAAAAAATGGGAAACAATAAAAAGTGTAACGATTTCGGAGAACTAAAATTTGGAAAACTCTTTTTCGAAAGTACGATAGGTAACCCGACAACACGTTCCGACGCGGTGTGGTAGCTTCAAAAAAAGATTTCACTTTTAATAAGTGGGCTTCAATGAATAAAATATTTTGACGTTGGGATTTACGTGTGTGTTAATATCTATCTAAGTTTCGTTAGACTTACCACAGAGTACTAACCCACACAATTATAAAACATTGACTAAAAAAAACAAGCTTGTTCACTACAAAAATTTTACCTACAAAAATAGAGCTAAAGAAAACATTATCCCTTAGTTATCTTATACAAATCACTTAAAGAGAAATATGATTTTGTCTCACTGCCTTAGATCAAAATAAAATGAATGGATAGGCCTGAAGTGCGGTAAGTTGAAGCACACTACTGGTGCACTTGGTCCATACAAACTAGCGCCATTATCTGTCAAATCTAGGGCACTTGCATACAAGTGACAAGTAAACCTTTCATTTGTTTTGCCTCATTTTTCTGGTTTGAAATGTTCGCGTAAGGCCTATCCATTAATTTTATTTTGATCGAAGCTCACTGCACGCTTATTGAAAAGGTTTTCTATCTCTATCAAACACGGACGCACTGACAGGAACAACGCATTTGTGTAAAATCTAAAGGTACCTATTCAGAATATAAATCCTTGTCATTTCAGCTAATCATGAGTTTTAATCCATCATCACATAGCAATTTGTGGATTGTTTATCATTGAAACTGCGTTAAGCTTAGCCATAATCGAAATTCGAATCCTGTTTTGGGACTGCCAATACGTAATTAGTATGTTCAGATCCGTCTAATGCGTGTATTTGAAAGCAATCATTGTGTTGTGGGTGATTTTGGAATGGTTTGACAGCTATTATGCTTATCTATACATACTTATATTTTAAATGGGCATTATTTTTATATCAGCCGTCGCTGTCCCATTGTTAGGCAAAGGCCTCCCTCCGTTCTCTCCATGATGCGTCCCGGGTTTGCGCTTCGTTAGGCCAGTTCTTCAAGAAGTCATCGAATTCGTCCCGCCACCTAGACCAAATGTGCAAACCGCAAATGGACATGCTAATTATAAATAATTATCTATACGTGCTACTGCACGTGCTGCTTACTAGCAAGCATCTATTTTCATGCAAGACTAGTACTTGTAGTAATGTTTTCGACTACCTAATAGTCAAAAGTCAAAATAACGTTACATCGACTTTCTGACGTCATTTCTTTGATTCTACCACTGCGCCAAGGCCATAACCATTACAACAACACAATAATATTTTAACCATATACAAAATATACAATGTACACCTACAAAATATAATTGTATACAACATTGAAATTACATAGCGTAACATTGTCATGACCTGGAATTTTGGTCATCCATGACCTTAATACTCCAAAAAAGATTTTGTTTGTAGGTTATGAGTAAAATAATTATGTGCAATTATAATGTACTGTATGTTTTATGTTCAATTAATCACAAATTAATCTGTGCAAAAAAATATAATTAATTAAACCAATTCTTACACGAATCAGTTAATTGAATGGTTAGAATGACATTGAAACCTTGTAGTAAATTCTCTCTGTTGGTACATTGACCGGTCAAAGCCAGGCCATTAGCTGTAACGTCGGTACCGGCAGGTCAAAGGTCGGCATCAATTAGAACACGAGCCTATCCTATCTATTTGCTGTATCATTCACTAGTAGAGAATGCAGCTAGTAGGTGCGGAGCTTGTGAATAACGAATAACAGTGATTTTCTAGTTTTACGAAACTAGAAATAATTTCGATCCAAAGCACAGTGACTTTTAAGAGAATAATCATAATTCTTACGGCGCTCGATTACGAGGTTCCATCCTAAGTAAAAAAAAGTCTCATATAATATATGTGTGTGTATCATTTTGTAAGATTTTTCTCAAAATATACTATCAAAGTTCAAACAAAAACAAAACAAATATGCCCAAACACCCTCCTAGAGTGTAGGCATGCTCTGCAGTGGGACATATACAGGGTGAAATTGATATCATTAGCATCCTTTTAAACTAAGAGTCTACCCATCAAACTGAACAAGTTTTACTATGGGAGCAAACCGATCGGAGCACCAAAAAAATCAGCTGTTGCATACATTTGAGTCGAGTAGGCATTGCAGTTTAGTATGGAACAGCAATGGGGCATGGCATTAATACAGGGTTCTTCTTAATATGCTGACACTTTTTTAAGGAGATGATCAGACCGTCACTCTGAACAACTTTCTCTATGGCACCAACATCGAAACCGCAAAAAAAAATTTGCTCTTCCAATCTTCCATACAAAACTGCAAACCTACTCGAGCCAAATGTATGGGACAGCAGATATTTTTTCCGATATCGATTTTGGTGCCATAGAGAAAGTTGTTCAGTTTGACGGTCTGATCATCCCCTTAAAACAGTGTTAGCATATTAAAAAGGACCCTGTATATCATTTCTAGAATATTTTCATCCAACAAACTAAAATTGAAGTCTTCATATAATTTTAAAACTCTCTTTGATGAGCACTTAAATTATTAAAATATTTTAAGCAGTGCTTTAAACATTTTAATAATTTAAGTGAACATGCAATACCAGATGGTATTCAAGTAATCTCATCAACAAAGTAGGTAATTTAAATGTTAAAATGAAAATTTATAATATAAGTATTTAAAAGATTTTCCATTTCATTTTTGGAAAATAAACTACGTTTTATACTGCGTTACGAACAACGTTATTTCATTTACATAAAAACACACACGGTACTTTGCACGTTCGTAAATTATACTACACACAAAATGGGAAATTGTCGGGGCTATTGGGGCTACCTGCCGGTTTTGGGTAATTTTGTAACCATTTTATTCATTAACTATGCCACTTTTTGAGCTGAAAAATTAACTGAACCATTTACAGGATATGAGAAGTGATGTAGTTTTTCTAGAATTCGATTTTAATGAATAAAACCGAAGAAAAGGGACTCTAAAGTCACCCCTTTTTTTCCAGTTGTAACCATTTTACTCTTACATTTTGAATCGGAAGAAAATGAAAATTTACAATATTGTTCACAATACAATTTAGAATGATGTTATTTTCTTACTTTTTAGAAATTTATAAAAAAACATGTAATTTTTCAAAGAAAACAGCTAAATTCTGACCGGAGCACGCGCTCTTTCGTATCGATTAGTATGGAGATTCGTGGTCCTGGGCAGATACGCCTTAATACAACTAAAAAGAAACTCCACGATTATATTCGATATGATAAAAGTTCTAGAGTGGAGACCTTGCATCAGAACATTCTCTGTTGAACGGCCCTTGGCAATATAGGGTCTTATTGTATAACTATCATATCGGTGTCAAATCAACATGGTGTTTTTAATATGGTTGCGAGACAACAAAAACGACCCTGACGTTAAACGCTGATAAGACGAAATACATCACCTTCACAATGAGGAACTACAAGCGCTTATCCCTGTCCCCTTATTCCATTACTGCACACTCTTGTGCCTTTCCATATAGTGTGGACTGCTCATGTACACAATTGCAAAGAGTTAAAACATTAAAATATCTTGGAGTTCTGATAGACAACAACCTTAATTTCCAAGCTCATATAGATGTACTCTCCAATAGACTGCGCAAGCTAATATATGTTTTTAAGAACCTGAGACACGTGACTGACGCAAAGATCTTGAAATCAGTATACTACGCTCTCTGCCAATCGCTGTTTACATACTGCATCAGCTCGTGGGGAGGCGCACCAAAAACCGTTCTGCTGCAGCTCGAAAGAACACAGAGAGCAATTCTAAAGGTAGGCGCGTTTCTACCATTCCGCTACCCAACTACAGACTTATACAAAAACACAAAAGTCCTGACTGTACGGCAGCTATTTATCCTACAAACAATACTTAGGCAGCATTGTCTCCTGAAATTCAACTCCTCCTCTGAATCTGCAAGCAAGAGACGATATGACCCAGTATCCTGTTTTGATCTACGGCTCTCCACCATATTTTCAAACAGATTTTTTTGTTTCTTGGGAGGCTACATATATAATAAAATAAATAAAAAACTAGAAATATTTTCCCTTCCCAAGTACTCCTGTAAACAGAAAACATCCCTATGGCTCTAAGGTCTAGACTACGACTCTACCGAACAAATTCTTGTCCCTGTAACATTATACTACTATATAAAACGTTGGCACACAACTATAAAATAAAGCAAAAAATTAAAATACACAGCATAATTAATTATACTAACAATACTAACATCTTAGAATCTAAAGTTTCATCACAATTATACACCATGCTATTGTATCGAACTGTACCTAAATCTGTAAGCTGTAATACCTATTCAATTCACTGTCCGAGGGGTGGAGACCTGATGTCCAGAACCGACAGACTCGAAATCGGGCTTAGTTTCAGGCATCAGTCTCCCACAATCTTTTTGTACCTACTAATGTAATATGTACCTCATAAATTGTATAACTTTATTGATTGTGGTGAGAAATAAATATGTTTTTATTATTATTATTATTTAGTTTTATTTGTTTTTCTCCCTTTTTAGAGGGGTAGTTACTCAGTCATGCGGGCCTTAACCAAGCGTGACTGAGGATGAGATTGTGGATGACGTGAGGAATTTGCGGGTGATGCGGCAGGTGTTGAGGACACCTGCTTTCTGTAATGTGTGTAGAGAGTGTGGTGGCATGTGTAGTAGGGATAGGCTGTTATTTAGGCTGTTAGGGACCACTCCCGTCGACGACAATACTATAGGGACTATGTGTACGGTTTGTGCTCTCCACTGTGTTTTAATTTCTATTGCTAGGTCCTGATATTTTGTAAGTTTTTCTGAGATGGTTGATTGTAAGTTATGGGTATTAGGAACGGCAATATCAATAATATATACTGTATTAGTTTCTTTATCGTGAACTGTTATATCGGGTCTATTAAAATGGATCGTTTTATCGGTAATTATTGTTCTATCCCAATAAAGTTTGTGTTTACTGTCTTCTAGAACTGTCGCCGGCTTATACTTGTAATATGGGTCCTTTTTAGGAATAAATTTGTATTTGTGGGCGAGGTGCTGGTGTACAATTGATGCGACTTGATCATGTCTGTGCTTATAATCGCTTTGAACTAACGCCTTACAAGCCCCGGTGATGTGTTGTATTGTTTCTGAAGCGCTATTGCAATGCCTACAGAGGTCTGTACCTCGGTTAAGATCTTTAATTATGTACTTTCTATAATTGCGTGTTGCTATAACTTGGTCCTGTATTGCTATCATGAAAGCCTCCGTCTCCGGAAACAGTTCTCCGCGTTTGAGCCACTCGTTCGACGCTTGCATGTCGACGTGTATCTGACTCAAATCGGACCTGTGTCTTCCGTGAAGAGACTTCTGTGACCAATTGATGTGCTTCTGTTTTGTGTCTGTGATGTGTTCGTTTGGTTGTATGTTTGTGTCGTGTAAGTTGAGTGGTGTGAGTTTGACGTCTGCCTGGGAAATTTGGTTGTGTAATTGTGAATGTTCGATTTTATTATGAAAGTATTTCCTTAGGGTGCAAATTTGTTTGTTGTGTAGATTTTCAATGTCTATTAGTCCTCTGCCTCCTTCATTACGCGGTAGTGTTAGTCTTTGTGTGCATGTTTTAGGGTGATGTCTCCTGTATTTTGTCATATGAGTGTTAATGATTCGCTGTAGTTTCTGTAGATCAGTCTTTGACCAGTTGATAATTCCGAATGAGTATGTTAGAACGGGGATTGCAAAAGTGTTAATAGCTTTAATACTATTTCGAGAATTTAAGTGCGATTTGAGAATAAGATTGAGTCTGTGTTTAAATGTTTTCGTAAGTTGAGCTTTGGTCTGTTTTTGCTGAATTTGTCGAGCCTGATGAAAACCAAGATACTTATAGGTACTGCCTTCGTCTAAAGGTTCTACTGCGTCGCCACTATTGAGAATGTAACTGTTTTTGTCAGGTTTACCGCGATTGATAGAATTCGTTTTACATTTATCAATACCAAACTCCATGCATATGTCTTGTGAAAATATTTGTGTGATGTCTGCTAGATTATATAACTCGTTTTTGTTTGTAGCATAGAGTTTGATATCGTCCATATACATCAGGTGAGTCAGTTTACCAGTCTGTTCGGAATTGTGACCATTATTCAGTGTATATCCTATGCCCGACGTATTTAGCGAGAAAGATAACGGATTGAGTGCCAAACAAAACCAGAGTGGACTTAGAGCGTCTCCCTGAAAAATGCCTCGTTGAATATGGATCGGATCAGTAGTTAAAAAGGTGTTGTTACGTTTCAATTTAAGAACAGTTTGCCATTTTCCCATTGCTGATTCTAAGAATATTATAATCGATGGATGAACTTTGTAATGATTTAAGACGAATATCAGCCAGTCATGAGGCACTGAATCAAAAGCCTTCCGGTAGTCGATGTACATAGAGTACAAATTCTTCTTCTTCCTTAAAGCCTCTCTCATAACAACGGCATCAATGGTGAGTTGCTCCTTACATCCTTGGCTATTTTTCCTACACCCTTTCTGCTGTTCGGCTAAAACGTTGTTTTGAGAAAGATGAGCATATAAAACGTCACTGATACATGCTGTTAGTATTTTGTAGATAGTTTGGAGGCAGGTTATCGGTCGATATTTCGCAGGGTTCGTGACGTCCTTGTCTTTTGGTAACAGATATGTGACCCCATGTGTGATGTATGTAGGCATAACGTCCGGTGTCTTTATAAAATCGTTGATATGATTATGTATGTACGGGTAGGTGCAAGTGAATTTTTTATACCAATAATTATGAATATTGTCTGAGCCAGGTGTTTTCCAATTATGTATGCGCTTAATGACAGCTATGAAAGTTTCAACGGGTATGAATTCAAACTGCATATCTGAAGTATGCTCCGTTTCTGATTTAATATCGTGTAACCAGTTTGCTTCTTTATTGTACTGAACAGGATTTTCCCAAATACCGGCCCAGAAATCACGCAACACGTCTGAGGAAGGAGACTGGTCACCCTCCGAATTGTTTTGGTGTGTTTGGTCAACTAAATTTCTGTAGAAGATCTTTTCTCCATACATAAACTGTGCATTTTGTGTTTTTCGGGCCGTACATTTGAGGTACCGTTTGAGTCTACTGGCTGCGGCGTTTAATTTCTGTTTGAGGGTATCCAAAAAATGTGCTAGTTCCGTGTTAGTGTTTTCGTACTGTGCGTGTGTGTGGTGTTTTGTTTTAATGTTTTCGACAGCTGCTATAACTCTAAAGCTTCTGTTGCCTCTCATGTATTGTGTCAAACGGCTTATATCTGCTCGCAAGTTACCTATTTTGTACTCTAATCGTTTATGCCACGGGGGCTTATTACGTCCCCTGCCTGTTAGTGGGGCCCTACCTGTCCCAATCCTACTACCATTACATATTGCTGCTGTGTAGGCTGCAGTGTAGATAACTGTCTGAAGTGTACTAAAATCCTGCTCTATGTTTATGTGCTTTGGGATAACATTTTTGTTTAAATATTCAACAATAGCGGCTAATTTTTTTGATGTTTTCTGCTTAGGAATATAAGGTCTGGAAATCGGGTCAGTGTCTTTGAATCGTTCCAAACTTCGTTGAAACTGTTCCTCTATTTTCTGTACGTTAACTTTTGTTCTATTTGGTAATATAACTGTCTCATTGTATTCTTCATTTGTGTTATGCATATTATCATGTATAGGAAAGACCTCTTCTTCGTCGTTTGCTGTTGTCCCTAACTCAGTTATACTCTCGCTATTCTGTGTCTCATATTGCTGAAGGTTGTGTTCATGTCGTATTTCTTGTATTTGTAGTTCTATTTCTACCTCACGTCTTATTTGTCGTATTTTTTCCTTTGTCAATAACCGATTTTGAAGTATAACTCTCTTTTGATCAGATAAACGTTGTTCTGATATGTGTGATAGGTCTGGGTAGTTTCCAATAAATTTACTGTGAAGTTTCTTTCTATAGCCTGTCATGTCGGTTTCTATTTCAGTTATTTCAAAGTAATAACGGATTATGTTTTCATTTAGTTCATCTGACCAAGACATTCTACCTGTTATCGATTGTGTGTATGGTTGTTGAGTTAGTTGTGAAGTATGTGAGTGTTCTGTATCTTGCGTGTTTGTTTGTTGATTGGACTGTAAGTATGTTCTTACCTCTTCGCGGATTGTGTCATGTGTTTGTTGGTGAAGCATTTTATTGTTGATTATGGCTCGTTTTTGGTCACCTATCCTCTGTCTTGAAACTTCCATATCTGGAAATTTACGACTGAATTCTTTGTGTAGTGTATCCAGATATCCTCGTTTTTTCTGTTCTAAGTTAGAAGCAATAAGATATGTGCGCCAAATAAACTTGTTCATGTCATCGGACCATTTTTTTCGCGCACTGGTGTTCAAACCGGTAGTGGGCTCAGTATTGGTGGCGTTTGCCTTCTGAGCAACATCTACCGACACTGGCGATGTAAAAGATTCATGTGATACGCTTTGTGAGGGATGAGGTGATGAACTGGGTGATGGAAATAAGCTATTGGTTGATGATGATGATGTTGATGATGATGATACTGTTCGCGTTTCCAGAGGTTGGACGAGGCGGAGGTTGTCCACCTGTTGCGATACGTTGCCCCCCCCAGAATACGTGGGGCAGTCCGAGCTTGTTAGCTCGGAGCGGGATTCTCCATTACTGGTACCCGCCTGGGGTAGTAGTCTGTTTCTGAGACGCATCGCATAGTTGGTTTCGCTATGGCTCCGTTGGTCATTGGTAAGTATGTAGCTAAAAGCTGCCAATGTCCGCCCCTCACGTGGCATCAGATGGTCGAGCCGGACGTGGAGTTAGACTTGTAAGGGGATTATTATTATTATTATTAATATACGAGTATCTTAGCCATTCAGCTTCTATTTAGTAAATCTATTTCAGACAATCGATATCAACACTATTAACCTACTTAAAAATTGCCCAGTGTGGTCATAAGAAGGTACGACATCGATTTTATACCGATAAGCATATGCTCACGACTATATTTCCCGAGGGGGTAGTCAAAGATATTCTGAAACCTCAGAACATCCACGTTTCACCAGTAGTACCGAAACTCTGTCCAGTGTGACGGGTGGTGAGCCCGTCGCCACTTATAATGGACAGTGGGTATACATGCCTCGAAATTGAAGCATGCAGGTTTCCTCACGATGTTTTCCTTCACCGAAAAGCCAGTGGTATTACAAATCGTACATAAATTCCGAAAGAGTCACGTTGCAGGGTTTGCCCCGAACACTTGTCTCTCGCGTGGTATTCGCGCGATTCGCGTTTCAGCCTGCCACGAGGCTCCACAATCCTTCTCAGTTTTACTCTTCTTCTTATCGTGTGGGCTGCAAAGCCCTGGTGTCAGAGTTTATTCAAACCGCCTTACGGCCTCTGACGTGGTTTTTATGTAACGACTACTACCACCAGTGATAGTAGCCGGGACCAACAGCTTAACGTGCCATCCGAAGCACGGAATCATCTTTCTTTTCAGACAATCAGGTGACTCAGCCTGCAATGTCCTAACCAACTGGGGAAAAACGCACAAAGTGACATTTCACTAGGTGCCCCCCGTGGGAATCGAACCCACGACCTCCGTGTCAAGAGCCCAATGCTCTAACCATTAGACCACGGAGGCAGTTACTAACACAGTTTTACTAACAATCCTCGAGATTGGATAACCACCACAAACCACTTGCCATTGGCGGAAATGCGGTGCTAACGCACAAGCAAGAAGTCCATTAATTATAAATAAAAAAAAAAACGAAAAACTCATTAATAAGAGTCGGTCTGGACGGGGATCGAACCATCGCCTCCTGCACGACAGGCAAGGTTACTCACCACTGGACCACCACAGCTTAGTTTTTACCGATATGTAATCGAAAACATACGCAATAGCAGTCTACTATTCAGGCTCATAGTAAACGTGTTTTTGTTACCACTAGAATCAAAACATACTTGTTGTAATCGAACGATACGAAAATCCAAAGATGAGTATCGGTCGATGAATAAATAAAGGTTATTACGTTGTTTACTTTCGATGATTGTACTGAATACCAATAAAACCGGTCAAGTGCGAGTCGGGCTACTCGCGCACCGAGGTTTCCATACCGCAACATATTATTAAGACGCTGTTATACCGTCGAGGCCGTTTTTTGAACACAAACGAAAGTGTTTTAAACTGTGTTTTAAAGTCTGAAATTAAATTATGTCTTATTTAAGGATCGGGCGGATGGGCAACTGTTCTCAAATAGAAAAAAATCCCAAAGTTACCCCTTTTTGTTATGTTTTTTCAATACTATGATTAAACTGCTGATATTTAACTTTTTATTCTTGTACTTAACTAAATACATTAAATGTTTCTAGTGAACTCAGGAGAAGTTTTAGCTTAGAAACTCCCATGAGCAAAGATATTGACGAAAAACACGTTTTTTTGCGAACGTGCTTTCAATTGGAGCGGGATGGCTAATTGTAAACTTATGCTTGCAAGAAAGAGACGCTTGCAGTGGAATAACCTAGCCCTAACTTACAAAAAAGTTTTATTTTCTCCGGGACCTTTTGCGCGAACTCACACTTGGCTGGTTTTTATAACGTGTTGTTGTACTGTGGAGTTTTTTCTATAACCACACCAAGTTTGATACATGTATGTGTTGCCGTTTTTACGAAAGAGCGAGAAGAAAAGAACGTTGACAAAATGAGGTTCATGTATCGAGGTATGTTCCCTTAATTTTTTTACATTTTTATTATTTGTTAGCAAATCTGACATAATAATGCACATTCGGTGAAAATTTCATCTGTCTAGCTATTACGGTAGTTAGGACAGACAGAAGGACAGATGGGCGGACGGACGGACTACGCGGGCTTAGTAATAGGGTCTCTTTGGGTACGGAACCCTAAAACAACATCACGAGCGTCTCACCAAAATAGCCAACACGCACATTATAATACCTAATTTATTTACCAGATCCATACCGAAAAACACGCAGCGTTAGTCACGTTGCTCTTTTCTTTCCCACGTCTTATTATAACGTTTAATTTGACAGTGAACGCAAAGCAAACAACAAATCTTAATTTTCTTCAGACGCGCAATACATTTTCATCTCGAATTGCCCTAAGTAAATTATAAGTGAAGGTAACCAGAACGGCTGCTCTGTGTTTTCGTTATCTATGTGTTAGTTAAGTCTGAAAAAAATACGTGTGGTACAGAAGGATCCATTCAGGGATACTTTCAGTAGGTTGAAAAAGCCAGAAACATGGAATTATGTGCCTAGTGTAATTTTGCTTACGTTAAATGAGCCCGCCAAATGATTCATCATCACTCACCTGGTAGACGTCCACTGCTGGAGTGCGATTTTTGAATCTCATTCGGTGAGCTCAACTGTTGAAAATGTCAAAATTACTATGGAGATGTGCATCTTTCTACTGCTGATTTGACGCTCAAAAATCATGCTTCAGGAGTGCGATTTTTTAAAGTTAAATCAGCAGTAGAAAGATGCGTAACTCCATAGTAATTTTGACATTTTAAACTGCTGAGCTCACAGAATGAGATTCAAAAATCGCACTCCTGGACATAGGCGATCCCCAAGGATCACGACAATAACGGTCCTGCGGTGTGCAGTCAAAAAATGCGAGATACGATTTCTATAATTTTATTTATAAAACCTCAAATTTAATGTTATTGTATTACGAAACTTACTGTGATCCATTAGAATTAATTCAGTTAATTGGACGACTGTACAATTTGCTCTATTATTCGTAGCAGTTGCAACATTTTTTCAAGGGCCAAGCCGTTAGGAATTCTGTTGCAGATTATCGACTGTATATCGTCCCTCAGATTACCAACTGTTGCATCCAACATTTTTGTCAATACATAGTTGAGATTACTTGTTTTCAATGGACAAACAAGCACCTGTAATTATCATATCCATGGGCATAACAACCCCGACAAAATGATAAAAATATACCTCCATCTTTGTTATTTAACAAATGCCGTTTTTCTCATTTTGTCGCTTTGTCGTGAGTGGCATGCTAGCCGTGCAGTAGCCATTATGTGATGCCATTATGCACAGCTGTCGTTTGAACTAAGACAGTGAATTACTTTTACGTTGCTTTTTATATGTTGCCTGGTAAAAATTTTCTGATGTTATATACGACAGGTTAGTCAGGCGAGGCACGATTACATAAAGAGTGATCGTTCTTTACTTTGAGTATTTTGCGCTGTAGTTCCATTTACTAATTGACACGCATTAATCGGCCGTGACTAGAATGTTTCACTAAGGTACCTACGGACATACAAACGCGTTTGTGGTTGCGGTGGGTGATTTCCGATCGATTTCAGACCTTTGTGATTTATAGTTCACCTTAATTTAGATCAGTGAGGTATATTCTTTGAATAATACCGTTCGAGTAGTTATTACAAAATGTGTAAATGGAAATAGAAATATACTATATCCTTGAGAAACCTCTCAGTTAGTGTAGTTCCCCGTCAGAATTATTAATTCAAATAAAGTATAATCTAAAAATTCACGTTTTTTATGGAATAGCTGATTATTTATCGATTTAGATCTTGGCTCCATAGTAAAAGTTGTTCAGTTTGGTAGTCTAAAGCAACCGTTTCGCATTTTACACCAGGTTGTAATAGGGGGGAATGCGTCTATCTTACATAATTAGGTATAAGTATATAGTATAGTATATTTATGTTATGTTATGTTATGTTATGTTATGTTATGTTATGTTATGTTATGTTATGTTATGTTATAAGTAGTATAAGAACCTCATACTACAAAGCAAAATCCTCTTTTCACGAATAACCGTGGGAGCGAAAATTTTGGTCAAACTGTGTTTCTTAATCTTACCTTCTGTAGGAAATGAAAATCTCCGAGCGTGAAAACAACTACGTAGGTAGTTAAAATTCAAATAGCAAATTTCCTGACAATTTAATTTTAACTGTTACAGAACATGTAATTAACAATGCAAAGTGAACAGTTGCTAAAGTCAGAACGTTTATTGGCTTCGATATAATATTGATAAAGTTCTATGTCCATGTAAAATACGGCTTGTCGATGAGGTTGTATTTGAATAATTTATGCACACACGTGTGGTGGGGATTTCATTATATTTACGTAGTATTGAAGTTCAGACCATGAACTTCTAAATTTGGCAAACAGATTTGTTGTACCTACCTGAATTTCGAACATTTCTGGTAGAAACTGAAATGTTAGGAAACGAGAACAAGAGATTATAATTAGGGGATCACACACTATGACGCATTGACGGAGCGGCAAGCGTCAGTCCGTCATTTGTGAAGCAAGGAGTTGTATGAAACCACACGTAGAAACACACACGGTGCGTCAACCCGTCACCGTGTGCTTCTACGTGCGGTTTCTTACAACTCCTTGTTTCACAAATGACGGACTAATGTCTTCCACTCCGTCAATGTGTCATTGTGTTTAACGCACTTAGATCACGATTTTGGGTTGAGCGTTTAGTTTTTATGATAGCAAATGTTATATTGAGAAATCATTGTCTATTGTAGAATGAGTTATAAAATCGCAAGTTTCAATTAATTAGCTAATTTAATTATGTACTTTCTATAATTGCGTGTTGCTATAACTTGGTCCTGTATTGCTATCATGAAAGCCTCCGTCTCCGGAAACAGTTCTCCGCGTTTGAGCCACTCGTTCGACGCTTGCATGTCGACGTGTATCTGACTCAAATCGGACCTGTGTCTTCCGTGAAGAGACTTCTGTGACCAATTGATGTGCTTCTGTTTTGTGTCTGTGATGTGTTCGTTTGGTTGTATGTTTGTGTCGTGTAAGTTGAGTGGTGTGAGTTTGACGTCTGCCTGGGAAATTTGGTTGTGTAATTGTGAATGTTCGATTTTATTATGAAAGTATTTCCTTAGGGTGCAAATTTGTTTGTTGTGTAGATTTTCAATGTCTATTAGTCCTCTGCCTCCTTCATTACGCGGTAGTGTTAGTCTTTGTGTGCATGTTTTAGGGTGATGTCTCCTGTATTTTGTCATATGAGTGTTAATGATTCGCTGTAGTTTCTGTAGATCAGTCTTTGACCAGTTGATAATTCCGAATGAGTATGTTAGAACGGGGATTGCAAAAGTGTTAATAGCTTTAATACTATTTCGAGAATTTAAGTGCGATTTGAGAATAAGATTGAGTCTGTGTTTAAATGTTTTCGTAAGTTGAGCTTTGGTCTGTTTTTGCTGAATTTGTCGAGCCTGATGAAAACCAAGATACTTATAGGTACTGCCTTCGTCTAAAGGTTCTACTGCGTCGCCACTATTGAGAATGTAACTGTTTTTGTCAGGTTTACCGCGATTGATAGAATTCGTTTTACATTTATCAATACCAAACTCCATGCATATGTCTTGTGAAAATATTTGTGTGATGTCTGCTAGATTATATAACTCGTTTTTGTTTGTAGCATAGAGTTTGATATCGTCCATATACATCAGGTGAGTCAGTTTACCAGTCTGTTCGGAATTGTGACCATTATTCAGTGTATATCCTATGCCCGACGTATTTAGCGAGAAAGATAACGGATTGAGTGCCAAACAAAACCAGAGTGGACTTAGAGCGTCTCCCTGAAAAATGCCTCGTTGAATATGGATCGGATCAGTAGTTAAAAAGGTGTTGTTACGTTTCAATTTAAGAACAGTTTGCCATTTTCCCATTGCTGATTCTAAGAATATTATAATCGATGGATGAACTTTGTAATGATTTAAGACGAATATCAGCCAGTCATGAGGCACTGAATCAAAAGCCTTCCGGTAGTCGATGTACATAGAGTACAAATTCTTCTTCTTCCTTAAAGCCTCTCTCATAACAACGGCATCAATGGTGAGTTGCTCCTTACATCCTTGGCTATTTTTCCTACACCCTTTCTGCTGTTCGGCTAAAACGTTGTTTTGAGAAAGATGAGCATATAAAACGTCACTGATACATGCTGTTAGTATTTTGTAGATAGTTTGGAGGCAGGTTATCGGTCGATATTTCGCAGGGTTCGTGACGTCCTTGTCTTTTGGTAACAGATATGTGACCCCATGTGTGATGTATGTAGGCATAACGTCCGGTGTCTTTATAAAATCGTTGATATGATTATGTATGTACGGGTAGGTGCAAGTGAATTTTTTATACCAATAATTATGAATATTGTCTGAGCCAGGTGTTTTCCAATTATGTATGCGCTTAATGACAGCTATGAAAGTTTCAACGGGTATGAATTCAAACTGCATATCTGAAGTATGCTCCGTTTCTGATTTAATATCGTGTAACCAGTTTGCTTCTTTATTGTACTGAACAGGATTTTCCCAAATACCGGCCCAGAAATCACGCAACACGTCTGAGGAAGGAGACTGGTCACCCTCCGAATTGTTTTGGTGTGTTTGGTCAACTAAATTTCTGTAGAAGATCTTTTCTCCATACATAAACTGTGCATTTTGTGTTTTTCGGGCCGTACATTTGAGGTACCGTTTGAGTCTACTGGCTGCGGCGTTTAATTTCTGTTTGAGGGTATCCAAAAAATGTGCTAGTTCCGTGTTAGTGTTTTCGTACTGTGCGTGTGTGTGGTGTTTTGTTTTAATGTTTTCGACAGCTGCTATAACTCTAAAGCTTCTGTTGCCTCTCATGTATTGTGTCAAACGGCTTATATCTGCTCGCAAGTTACCTATTTTGTACTCTAATCGTTTATGCCACGGGGGCTTATTACGTCCCCTGCCTGTTAGTGGGGCCCTACCTGTCCCAATCCTACTACCATTACATATTGCTGCTGTGTAGGCTGCAGTGTAGATAACTGTCTGAAGTGTACTAAAATCCTGCTCTATGTTTATGTGCTTTGGGATAACATTTTTGTTTAAATATTCAACAATAGCGGCTAATTTTTTTGATGTTTTCTGCTTAGGAATATAAGGTCTGGAAATCGGGTCAGTGTCTTTGAATCGTTCCAAACTTCGTTGAAACTGTTCCTCTATTTTCTGTACGTTAACTTTTGTTCTATTTGGTAATATAACTGTCTCATTGTATTCTTCATTTGTGTTATGCATATTATCATGTATAGGAAAGACCTCTTCTTCGTCGTTTGCTGTTGTCCCTAACTCAGTTATACTCTCGCTATTCTGTGTCTCATATTGCTGAAGGTTGTGTTCATGTCGTATTTCTTGTATTTGTAGTTCTATTTCTACCTCACGTCTTATTTGTCGTATTTTTTCCTTTGTCAATAACCGATTTTGAAGTATAACTCTCTTTTGATCAGATAAACGTTGTTCTGATATGTGTGATAGGTCTGGGTAGTTTCCAATAAATTTACTGTGAAGTTTCTTTCTATAGCCTGTCATGTCGGTTTCTATTTCAGTTATTTCAAAGTAATAACGGATTATGTTTTCATTTAGTTCATCTGACCAAGACATTCTACCTGTTATCGATTGTGTGTATGGTTGTTGAGTTAGTTGTGAAGTATGTGAGTGTTCTGTATCTTGCGTGTTTGTTTGTTGATTGGACTGTAAGTATGTTCTTACCTCTTCGCGGATTGTGTCATGTGTTTGTTGGTGAAGCATTTTATTGTTGATTATGGCTCGTTTTTGGTCACCTATCCTCTGTCTTGAAACTTCCATATCTGGAAATTTACGACTGAATTCTTTGTGTAGTGTATCCAGATATCCTCGTTTTTTCTGTTCTAAGTTAGAAGCAATAAGATATGTGCGCCAAATAAACTTGTTCATGTCATCGGACCATTTTTTTCGCGCACTGGTGTTCAAACCGGTAGTGGGCTCAGTATTGGTGGCGTTTGCCTTCTGAGCAACATCTACCGACACTGGCGATGTAAAAGATTCATGTGATACGCTTTGTGAGGGATGAGGTGATGAACTGGGTGATGGAAATAAGCTATTGGTTGATGATGATGATGTTGATGATGATGATACTGTTCGCGTTTCCAGAGGTTGGACGAGGCGGAGGTTGTCCACCTGTTGCGATACGTTGCCCCCCCCAGAATACGTGGGGCAGTCCGAGCTTGTTAGCTCGGAGCGGGATTCTCCATTACTGGTACCCGCCTGGGGTAGTAGTCTGTTTCTGAGACGCATCGCATAGTTGGTTTCGCTATGGCTCCGTTGGTCATTGGTAAGTATGTAGCTAAAAGCTGCCAATGTCCGCCCCTCACGTGGCATCAGATGGTCGAGCCGGACGTGGAGTTAGACTTGTAAGGGGATTATTATTATTATTATTAATATACGAGTATCTTAGCCATTCAGCTTCTATTTAGTAAATCTATTTCAGACAATCGATATCAACACTATTAACCTACTTAAAAATTGCCCAGTGTGGTCATAAGAAGGTACGACATCGATTTTATACCGATAAGCATATGCTCACGACTATATTTCCCGAGGGGGTAGTCAAAGATATTCTGAAACCTCAGAACATCCACGTTTCACCAGTAGTACCGAAACTCTGTCCAGTGTGACGGGTGGTGAGCCCGTCGCCACTTATAATGGACAGTGGGTATACATGCCTCGAAATTGAAGCATGCAGGTTTCCTCACGATGTTTTCCTTCACCGAAAAGCCAGTGGTATTACAAATCGTACATAAATTCCGAAAGAGTCACGTTGCAGGGTTTGCCCCGAACACTTGTCTCTCGCGTGGTATTCGCGCGATTCGCGTTTCAGCCTGCCACGAGGCTCCACAATCCTTCTCAGTTTTACTCTTCTTCTTATCGTGTGGGCTGCAAAGCCCTGGTGTCAGAGTTTATTCAAACCGCCTTACGGCCTCTGACGTGGTTTTTATGTAACGACTACTACCACCAGTGATAGTAGCCGGGACCAACAGCTTAACGTGCCATCCGAAGCACGGAATCATCTTTCTTTTCAGACAATCAGGTGACTCAGCCTGCAATGTCCTAACCAACTGGGGAAAAACGCACAAAGTGACATTTCACTAGGTGCCCCCCGTGGGAATCGAACCCACGACCTCCGTGTCAAGAGCCCAATGCTCTAACCATTAGACCACGGAGGCAGTTACTAACACAGTTTTACTAACAATCCTCGAGATTGGATAACCACCACAAACCACTTGCCATTGGCGGAAATGCGGTGCTAACGCACAAGCAAGAAGTCCATTAATTATAAATAAAAAAAAAAACGAAAAACTCATTAATAAGAGTCGGTCTGGACGGGGATCGAACCATCGCCTCCTGCACGACAGGCAAGGTTACTCACCACTGGACCACCACAGCTTAGTTTTTACCGATATGTAATCGAAAACATACGCAATAGCAGTCTACTATTCAGGCTCATAGTAAACGTGTTTTTGTTACCACTAGAATCAAAACATACTTGTTGTAATCGAACGATACGAAAATCCAAAGATGAGTATCGGTCGATGAATAAATAAAGGTTATTACGTTGTTTACTTTCGATGATTGTACTGAATACCAATAAAACCGGTCAAGTGCGAGTCGGGCTACTCGCGCACCGAGGTTTCCATACCGCAACATATTATTAAGACGCTGTTATACCGTCGAGGCCGTTTTTTGAACACAAACGAAAGTGTTTTAAACTGTGTTTTAAAGTCTGAAATTAAATTATGTCTTATTTAAGGATCGGGCGGATGGGCAACTGTTCTCAAATAGAAAAAAATCCCAAAGTTACCCCTTTTTGTTATGTTTTTTCAATACTATGATTAAACTGCTGATATTTAACTTTTTATTCTTGTACTTAACTAAATACATTAAATGTTTCTAGTGAACTCAGGAGAAGTTTTAGCTTAGAAACTCCCATGAGCAAAGATATTGACGAAAAACACGTTTTTTTGCGAACGTGCTTTCAATTGGAGCGGGATGGCTAATTGTAAACTTATGCTTGCAAGAAAGAGACGCTTGCAGTGGAATAACCTAGCCCTAACTTACAAAAAAGTTTTATTTTCTCCGGGACCTTTTGCGCGAACTCACACTTGGCTGGTTTTTATAACGTGTTGTTGTACTGTGGAGTTTTTTCTATAACCACACCAAGTTTGATACATGTATGTGTTGCCGTTTTTACGAAAGAGCGAGAAGAAAAGAACGTTGACAAAATGAGGTTCATGTATCGAGGTATGTTCCCTTAATTTTTTTACATTTTTATTATTTGTTAGCAAATCTGACATAATAATGCACATTCGGTGAAAATTTCATCTGTCTAGCTATTACGGTAGTTAGGACAGACAGAAGGACAGATGGGCGGACGGACGGACTACGCGGGCTTAGTAATAGGGTCTCTTTGGGTACGGAACCCTAAAACAACATCACGAGCGTCTCACCAAAATAGCCAACACGCACATTATAATACCTAATTTATTTACCAGATCCATACCGAAAAACACGCAGCGTTAGTCACGTTGCTCTTTTCTTTCCCACGTCTTATTATAACGTTTAATTTGACAGTGAACGCAAAGCAAACAACAAATCTTAATTTTCTTCAGACGCGCAATACATTTTCATCTCGAATTGCCCTAAGTAAATTATAAGTGAAGGTAACCAGAACGGCTGCTCTGTGTTTTCGTTATCTATGTGTTAGTTAAGTCTGAAAAAAATACGTGTGGTACAGAAGGATCCATTCAGGGATACTTTCAGTAGGTTGAAAAAGCCAGAAACATGGAATTATGTGCCTAGTGTAATTTTGCTTACGTTAAATGAGCCCGCCAAATGATTCATCATCACTCACCTGGTAGACGTCCACTGCTGGAGTGCGATTTTTGAATCTCATTCGGTGAGCTCAACTGTTGAAAATGTCAAAATTACTATGGAGATGTGCATCTTTCTACTGCTGATTTGACGCTCAAAAATCATGCTTCAGGAGTGCGATTTTTTAAAGTTAAATCAGCAGTAGAAAGATGCGTAACTCCATAGTAATTTTGACATTTTAAACTGCTGAGCTCACAGAATGAGATTCAAAAATCGCACTCCTGGACATAGGCGATCCCCAAGGATCACGACAATAACGGTCCTGCGGTGTGCAGTCAAAAAATGCGAGATACGATTTCTATAATTTTATTTATAAAACCTCAAATTTAATGTTATTGTATTACGAAACTTACTGTGATCCATTAGAATTAATTCAGTTAATTGGACGACTGTACAATTTGCTCTATTATTCGTAGCAGTTGCAACATTTTTTCAAGGGCCAAGCCGTTAGGAATTCTGTTGCAGATTATCGACTGTATATCGTCCCTCAGATTACCAACTGTTGCATCCAACATTTTTGTCAATACATAGTTGAGATTACTTGTTTTCAATGGACAAACAAGCACCTGTAATTATCATATCCATGGGCATAACAACCCCGACAAAATGATAAAAATATACCTCCATCTTTGTTATTTAACAAATGCCGTTTTTCTCATTTTGTCGCTTTGTCGTGAGTGGCATGCTAGCCGTGCAGTAGCCATTATGTGATGCCATTATGCACAGCTGTCGTTTGAACTAAGACAGTGAATTACTTTTACGTTGCTTTTTATATGTTGCCTGGTAAAAATTTTCTGATGTTATATACGACAGGTTAGTCAGGCGAGGCACGATTACATAAAGAGTGATCGTTCTTTACTTTGAGTATTTTGCGCTGTAGTTCCATTTACTAATTGACACGCATTAATCGGCCGTGACTAGAATGTTTCACTAAGGTACCTACGGACATACAAACGCGTTTGTGGTTGCGGTGGGTGATTTCCGATCGATTTCAGACCTTTGTGATTTATAGTTCACCTTAATTTAGATCAGTGAGGTATATTCTTTGAATAATACCGTTCGAGTAGTTATTACAAAATGTGTAAATGGAAATAGAAATATACTATATCCTTGAGAAACCTCTCAGTTAGTGTAGTTCCCCGTCAGAATTATTAATTCAAATAAAGTATAATCTAAAAATTCACGTTTTTTATGGAATAGCTGATTATTTATCGATTTAGATCTTGGCTCCATAGTAAAAGTTGTTCAGTTTGGTAGTCTAAAGCAACCGTTTCGCATTTTACACCAGGTTGTAATAGGGGGGAATGCGTCTATCTTACATAATTAGGTATAAGTATATAGTATAGTATATTTATGTTATGTTATGTTATGTTATGTTATGTTATGTTATGTTATGTTATGTTATAAGTAGTATAAGAACCTCATACTACAAAGCAAAATCCTCTTTTCACGAATAACCGTGGGAGCGAAAATTTTGGTCAAACTGTGTTTCTTAATCTTACCTTCTGTAGGAAATGAAAATCTCCGAGCGTGAAAACAACTACGTAGGTAGTTAAAATTCAAATAGCAAATTTCCTGACAATTTAATTTTAACTGTTACAGAACATGTAATTAACAATGCAAAGTGAACAGTTGCTAAAGTCAGAACGTTTATTGGCTTCGATATAATATTGATAAAGTTCTATGTCCATGTAAAATACGGCTTGTCGATGAGGTTGTATTTGAATAATTTATGCACACACGTGTGGTGGGGATTTCATTATATTTACGTAGTATTGAAGTTCAGACCATGAACTTCTAAATTTGGCAAACAGATTTGTTGTACCTACCTGAATTTCGAACATTTCTGGTAGAAACTGAAATGTTAGGAAACGAGAACAAGAGATTATAATTAGGGGATCACACACTATGACGCATTGACGGAGCGGCAAGCGTCAGTCCGTCATTTGTGAAGCAAGGAGTTGTATGAAACCACACGTAGAAACACACACGGTGCCTGTGGTTTGTGTCTGTGATGTGTTCGTTTGGTTGTATGTTTGTGTCGTGTAAGTTGAGTGGTGTGAGTTTGACGTCTGCCTGGGAAATTTGGTTGTGTAATTGTGAATGTTCGATTTTATTATGAAAGTATTTCCTTAGGGTGCAAATTTGTTTGTTGTGTAGATTTTCAATGTCTATTAGTCCTCTGCCTCCTTCATTACGCGGTAGTGTTAGTCTTTGTGTGCATGTTTTAGGGTGATGTCTCCTGTATTTTGTCATATGAGTGTTAATGATTCGCTGTAGTTTCTGTAGATCAGTCTTTGACCAGTTGATAATTCCGAATGAGTATGTTAGAACGGGGATTGCAAAAGTGTTAATAGCTTTAATACTATTTCGAGAATTTAAGTGCGATTTGAGAATAAGATTGAGTCTGTGTTTAAATGTTTTCGTAAGTTGAGCTTTGGTCTGTTTTTGCTGAATTTGTCGAGCCTGATGAAAACCAAGATACTTATAGGTACTGCCTTCGTCTAAAGGTTCTACTGCGTCGCCACTATTGAGAATGTAACTGTTTTTGTCAGGTTTACCGCGATTGATAGAATTCGTTTTACATTTATCAATACCAAACTCCATGCATATGTCTTGTGAAAATATTTGTGTGATGTCTGCTAGATTATATAACTCGTTTTTGTTTGTAGCATAGAGTTTGATATCGTCCATATACATCAGGTGAGTCAGTTTACCAGTCTGTTCGGAATTGTGACCATTATTCAGTGTATATCCTATGCCCGACGTATTTAGCGAGAAAGATAACGGATTGAGTGCCAAACAAAACCAGAGTGGACTTAGAGCGTCTCCCTGAAAAATGCCTCGTTGAATATGGATCGGATCAGTAGTTAAAAAGGTGTTGTTACGTTTCAATTTAAGAACAGTTTGCCATTTTCCCATTGCTGATTCTAAGAATATTATAATCGATGGATGAACTTTGTAATGATTTAAGACGAATATCAGCCAGTCATGAGGCACTGAATCAAAAGCCTTCCGGTAGTCGATGTACATAGAGTACAAATTCTTCTTCTTCCTTAAAGCCTCTCTCATAACAACGGCATCAATGGTGAGTTGCTCCTTACATCCTTGGCTATTTTTCCTACACCCTTTCTGCTGTTCGGCTAAAACGTTGTTTTGAGAAAGATGAGCATATAAAACGTCACTGATACATGCTGTTAGTATTTTGTAGATAGTTTGGAGGCAGGTTATCGGTCGATATTTCGCAGGGTTCGTGACGTCCTTGTCTTTTGGTAACAGATATGTGACCCCATGTGTGATGTATGTAGGCATAACGTCCGGTGTCTTTATAAAATCGTTGATATGATTATGTATGTACGGGTAGGTGCAAGTGAATTTTTTATACCAATAATTATGAATATTGTCTGAGCCAGGTGTTTTCCAATTATGTATGCGCTTAATGACAGCTATGAAAGTTTCAACGGGTATGAATTCAAACTGCATATCTGAAGTATGCTCCGTTTCTGATTTAATATCGTGTAACCAGTTTGCTTCTTTATTGTACTGAACAGGATTTTCCCAAATACCGGCCCAGAAATCACGCAACACGTCTGAGGAAGGAGACTGGTCACCCTCCGAATTGTTTTGGTGTGTTTGGTCAACTAAATTTCTGTAGAAGATCTTTTCTCCATACATAAACTGTGCATTTTGTGTTTTTCGGGCCGTACATTTGAGGTACCGTTTGAGTCTACTGGCTGCGGCGTTTAATTTCTGTTTGAGGGTATCCAAAAAATGTGCTAGTTCCGTGTTAGTGTTTTCGTACTGTGCGTGTGTGTGGTGTTTTGTTTTAATGTTTTCGACAGCTGCTATAACTCTAAAGCTTCTGTTGCCTCTCATGTATTGTGTCAAACGGCTTATATCTGCTCGCAAGTTACCTATTTTGTACTCTAATCGTTTATGCCACGGGGGCTTATTACGTCCCCTGCCTGTTAGTGGGGCCCTACCTGTCCCAATCCTACTACCATTACATATTGCTGCTGTGTAGGCTGCAGTGTAGATAACTGTCTGAAGTGTACTAAAATCCTGCTCTATGTTTATGTGCTTTGGGATAACATTTTTGTTTAAATATTCAACAATAGCGGCTAATTTTTTTGATGTTTTCTGCTTAGGAATATAAGGTCTGGAAATCGGGTCAGTGTCTTTGAATCGTTCCAAACTTCGTTGAAACTGTTCCTCTATTTTCTGTACGTTAACTTTTGTTCTATTTGGTAATATAACTGTCTCATTGTATTCTTCATTTGTGTTATGCATATTATCATGTATAGGAAAGACCTCTTCTTCGTCGTTTGCTGTTGTCCCTAACTCAGTTATACTCTCGCTATTCTGTGTCTCATATTGCTGAAGGTTGTGTTCATGTCGTATTTCTTGTATTTGTAGTTCTATTTCTACCTCACGTCTTATTTGTCGTATTTTTTCCTTTGTCAATAACCGATTTTGAAGTATAACTCTCTTTTGATCAGATAAACGTTGTTCTGATATGTGTGATAGGTCTGGGTAGTTTCCAATAAATTTACTGTGAAGTTTCTTTCTATAGCCTGTCATGTCGGTTTCTATTTCAGTTATTTCAAAGTAATAACGGATTATGTTTTCATTTAGTTCATCTGACCAAGACATTCTACCTGTTATCGATTGTGTGTATGGTTGTTGAGTTAGTTGTGAAGTATGTGAGTGTTCTGTATCTTGCGTGTTTGTTTGTTGATTGGACTGTAAGTATGTTCTTACCTCTTCGCGGATTGTGTCATGTGTTTGTTGGTGAAGCATTTTATTGTTGATTATGGCTCGTTTTTGGTCACCTATCCTCTGTCTTGAAACTTCCATATCTGGAAATTTACGACTGAATTCTTTGTGTAGTGTATCCAGATATCCTCGTTTTTTCTGTTCTAAGTTAGAAGCAATAAGATATGTGCGCCAAATAAACTTGTTCATGTCATCGGACCATTTTTTTCGCGCACTGGTGTTCAAACCGGTAGTGGGCTCAGTATTGGTGGCGTTTGCCTTCTGAGCAACATCTACCGACACTGGCGATGTAAAAGATTCATGTGATACGCTTTGTGAGGGATGAGGTGATGAACTGGGTGATGGAAATAAGCTATTGGTTGATGATGATGATGTTGATGATGATGATACTGTTCGCGTTTCCAGAGGTTGGACGAGGCGGAGGTTGTCCACCTGTTGCGATACGTTGCCCCCCCCAGAATACGTGGGGCAGTCCGAGCTTGTTAGCTCGGAGCGGGATTCTCCATTACTGGTACCCGCCTGGGGTAGTAGTCTGTTTCTGAGACGCATCGCATAGTTGGTTTCGCTATGGCTCCGTTGGTCATTGGTAAGTATGTAGCTAAAAGCTGCCAATGTCCGCCCCTCACGTGGCATCAGATGGTCGAGCCGGACGTGGAGTTAGACTTGTAAGGGGATTATTATTATTATTATTAATATACGAGTATCTTAGCCATTCAGCTTCTATTTAGTAAATCTATTTCAGACAATCGATATCAACACTATTAACCTACTTAAAAATTGCCCAGTGTGGTCATAAGAAGGTACGACATCGATTTTATACCGATAAGCATATGCTCACGACTATATTTCCCGAGGGGGTAGTCAAAGATATTCTGAAACCTCAGAACATCCACGTTTCACCAGTAGTACCGAAACTCTGTCCAGTGTGACGGGTGGTGAGCCCGTCGCCACTTATAATGGACAGTGGGTATACATGCCTCGAAATTGAAGCATGCAGGTTTCCTCACGATGTTTTCCTTCACCGAAAAGCCAGTGGTATTACAAATCGTACATAAATTCCGAAAGAGTCACGTTGCAGGGTTTGCCCCGAACACTTGTCTCTCGCGTGGTATTCGCGCGATTCGCGTTTCAGCCTGCCACGAGGCTCCACAATCCTTCTCAGTTTTACTCTTCTTCTTATCGTGTGGGCTGCAAAGCCCTGGTGTCAGAGTTTATTCAAACCGCCTTACGGCCTCTGACGTGGTTTTTATGTAACGACTACTACCACCAGTGATAGTAGCCGGGACCAACAGCTTAACGTGCCATCCGAAGCACGGAATCATCTTTCTTTTCAGACAATCAGGTGACTCAGCCTGCAATGTCCTAACCAACTGGGGAAAAACGCACAAAGTGACATTTCACTAGGTGCCCCCCGTGGGAATCGAACCCACGACCTCCGTGTCAAGAGCCCAATGCTCTAACCATTAGACCACGGAGGCAGTTACTAACACAGTTTTACTAACAATCCTCGAGATTGGATAACCACCACAAACCACTTGCCATTGGCGGAAATGCGGTGCTAACGCACAAGCAAGAAGTCCATTAATTATAAATAAAAAAAAAAACGAAAAACTCATTAATAAGAGTCGGTCTGGACGGGGATCGAACCATCGCCTCCTGCACGACAGGCAAGGTTACTCACCACTGGACCACCACAGCTTAGTTTTTACCGATATGTAATCGAAAACATACGCAATAGCAGTCTACTATTCAGGCTCATAGTAAACGTGTTTTTGTTACCACTAGAATCAAAACATACTTGTTGTAATCGAACGATACGAAAATCCAAAGATGAGTATCGGTCGATGAATAAATAAAGGTTATTACGTTGTTTACTTTCGATGATTGTACTGAATACCAATAAAACCGGTCAAGTGCGAGTCGGGCTACTCGCGCACCGAGGTTTCCATACCGCAACATATTATTAAGACGCTGTTATACCGTCGAGGCCGTTTTTTGAACACAAACGAAAGTGTTTTAAACTGTGTTTTAAAGTCTGAAATTAAATTATGTCTTATTTAAGGATCGGGCGGATGGGCAACTGTTCTCAAATAGAAAAAAATCCCAAAGTTACCCCTCTTTGTTATGTTTTTTCAATACTATGATTAAACTGCTGATATTTAACTTTTTATTCTTGTACTTAACTAAATACATTAAATGTTTCTAGTGAACTCAGGAGAAGTTTTAGCTTAGAAACTCCCATGAGCAAAGATATTGACGAAAAACACGTTTTTTTGCGAACGTGCTTTCAATTGGAGCGGGATGGCTAATTGTAAACTTATGCTTGCAAGAAAGAGACGCTTGCAGTGGAATAACCTAGCCCTAACTTACAAAAAAGTTTTATTTTCTCCGGGACCTTTTGCGCGAACTCACACTTGGCTGGTTTTTATAACGTGTTGTTGTACTGTGGAGTTTTTTCTATAACCACACCAAGTTTGATACATGTATGTGTTGCCGTTTTTACGAAAGAGCGAGAAGAAAAGAACGTTGACAAAATGAGGTTCATGTATCGAGGTATGTTCCCTTAATTTTTTTACATTTTTATTATTTGTTAGCAAATCTGACATAATAATGCACATTCGGTGAAAATTTCATCTGTCTAGCTATTACGGTAGTTAGGACAGACAGAAGGACAGATGGGCGGACGGACGGACTACGCGGGCTTAGTAATAGGGTCTCTTTGGGTACGGAACCCTAAAACAACATCACGAGCGTCTCACCAAAATAGCCAACACGCACATTATAATACCTAATTTATTTACCAGATCCATACCGAAAAACACGCAGCGTTAGTCACGTTGCTCTTTTCTTTCCCACGTCTTATTATAACGTTTAATTTGACAGTGAACGCAAAGCAAACAACAAATCTTAATTTTCTTCAGACGCGCAATACATTTTCATCTCGAATTGCCCTAAGTAAATTATAAGTGAAGGTAACCAGAACGGCTGCTCTGTGTTTTCGTTATCTATGTGTTAGTTAAGTCTGAAAAAAATACGTGTGGTACAGAAGGATCCATTCAGGGATACTTTCAGTAGGTTGAAAAAGCCAGAAACATGGAATTATGTGCCTAGTGTAATTTTGCTTACGTTAAATGAGCCCGCCAAATGATTCATCATCACTCACCTGGTAGACGTCCACTGCTGGAGTGCGATTTTTGAATCTCATTCGGTGAGCTCAACTGTTGAAAATGTCAAAATTACTATGGAGATGTGCATCTTTCTACTGCTGATTTGACGCTCAAAAATCATGCTTCAGGAGTGCGATTTTTTAAAGTTAAATCAGCAGTAGAAAGATGCGTAACTCCATAGTAATTTTGACATTTTAAACTGCTGAGCTCACAGAATGAGATTCAAAAATCGCACTCCTGGACATAGGCGATCCCCAAGGATCACGACAATAACGGTCCTGCGGTGTGCAGTCAAAAAATGCGAGATACGATTTCTATAATTTTATTTATAAAACCTCAAATTTAATGTTATTGTATTACGAAACTTACTGTGATCCATTAGAATTAATTCAGTTAATTGGACGACTGTACAATTTGCTCTATTATTCGTAGCAGTTGCAACATTTTTTCAAGGGCCAAGCCGTTAGGAATTCTGTTGCAGATTATCGACTGTATATCGTCCCTCAGATTACCAACTGTTGCATCCAACATTTTTGTCAATACATAGTTGAGATTACTTGTTTTCAATGGACAAACAAGCACCTGTAATTATCATATCCATGGGCATAACAACCCCGACAAAATGATAAAAATATACCTCCATCTTTGTTATTTAACAAATGCCGTTTTTCTCATTTTGTCGCTTTGTCGTGAGTGGCATGCTAGCCGTGCAGTAGCCATTATGTGATGCCATTATGCACAGCTGTCGTTTGAACTAAGACAGTGAATTACTTTTACGTTGCTTTTTATATGTTGCCTGGTAAAAATTTTCTGATGTTATATACGACAGGTTAGTCAGGCGAGGCACGATTACATAAAGAGTGATCGTTCTTTACTTTGAGTATTTTGCGCTGTAGTTCCATTTACTAATTGACACGCATTAATCGGCCGTGACTAGAATGTTTCACTAAGGTACCTACGGACATACAAACGCGTTTGTGGTTGCGGTGGGTGATTTCCGATCGATTTCAGACCTTTGTGATTTATAGTTCACCTTAATTTAGATCAGTGAGGTATATTCTTTGAATAATACCGTTCGAGTAGTTATTACAAAATGTGTAAATGGAAATAGAAATATACTATATCCTTGAGAAACCTCTCAGTTAGTGTAGTTCCCCGTCAGAATTATTAATTCAAATAAAGTATAATCTAAAAATTCACGTTTTTTATGGAATAGCTGATTATTTATCGATTTAGATCTTGGCTCCATAGTAAAAGTTGTTCAGTTTGGTAGTCTAAAGCAACCGTTTCGCATTTTACACCAGGTTGTAATAGGGGGGAATGCGTCTATCTTACATAATTAGGTATAAGTATATAGTATAGTATATTTATGTTATGTTATGTTATGTTATGTTATGTTATGTTATGTTATGTTATGTTATAAGTAGTATAAGAACCTCATACTACAAAGCAAAATCCTCTTTTCACGAATAACCGTGGGAGCGAAAATTTTGGTCAAACTGTGTTTCTTAATCTTACCTTCTGTAGGAAATGAAAATCTCCGAGCGTGAAAACAACTACGTAGGTAGTTAAAATTCAAATAGCAAATTTCCTGACAATTTAATTTTAACTGTTACAGAACATGTAATTAACAATGCAAAGTGAACAGTTGCTAAAGTCAGAACGTTTATTGGCTTCGATATAATATTGATAAAGTTCTATGTCCATGTAAAATACGGCTTGTCGATGAGGTTGTATTTGAATAATTTATGCACACACGTGTGGTGGGGATTTCATTATATTTACGTAGTATTGAAGTTCAGACCATGAACTTCTAAATTTGGCAAACAGATTTGTTGTACCTACCTGAATTTCGAACATTTCTGGTAGAAACTGAAATGTTAGGAAACGAGAACAAGAGATTATAATTAGGGGATCACACACTATGACGCATTGACGGAGCGGCAAGCGTCAGTCCGTCATTTGTGAAGCAAGGAGTTGTATGAAACCACACGTAGAAACACACACGGTGCGTCAACCCGTCACCGTGTGCTTCTACGTGCGGTTTCTTACAACTCCTTGTTTCACAAATGACGGACTAATGTCTTCCACTCCGTCAATGTGTCATTGTGTTTAACGCACTTAGATCACGATTTTGGGTTGAGCGTTTAGTTTTTATGATAGCAAATGTTATATTGAGAAATCATTGTCTATTGTAGAATGAGTTATAAAATCGCAAGTTTCAATTAATTAAGTAACATAACATTACTATAATTAAAGGGTGTATTCAGACAATGAACCTAAACAACTTTCCCCAAGGAACGTGGGTCGAAAAACGAGAATTTTTTTGGACCTTCCGTACAAAAGTGCGGATCAGCGGGATAGTTAAAATCTAAACTATTATAAAACTGTAACTGAAGTGTGTCTGTACATTGAAGATATTTACAAAAAAAATATTACGATATGGTTTTTAGGTATCCCTGACTCGCAATCAACCTTTTTTATAAATTTTGTCTGTCTGTTTGTCTGTTTGTTTGTGTGTTTGTTTGTGTGTTTGTTTGTTTGTTTGTTTGTTCGCGCATCACGCAAAAACTACTGAACCGATTTTGATGAAACTTTTTTTGTTTGATAGCTTATGATCTGGTTTATAATTTGTGCGGACAAAGTCGCGGGAAAACACTAGTTTTATTTAAAACTAGTGGTGTAGGTATAATAAATTCTAAAACCAATGTATTTTTGAGATAATTAATCACGTGGATGTTCTGAGATTTCAGAATATCTCTGACTCGGGAAATATAGTCGTGAGCATATGCTATGCTATGCTTAATCAGGAACCCTTTACAGAAAACCGTATCTAAATCGGTCTAGCCGTTTTGGAGATAAATGGGAACACTGGTTTTGCACAAACAAACAAACAAACAACCTCTCACCCTAAACGCATACACGTTCTCCGTTCCGTCGCGGGTAAAAAGCAATCTGCTTGTAGTCCGATCATTTTAGCGTATCCTTGTATGGACACCCTAACAATAATTCATCCATCGCTGAAACTTTGCAGTGTGATAAAGTAAAGTATAAAGATTACGGTTGACAAAATATCTAGGATTTTTTTTCTTCGGAAGTTAGGTTTTTGCACGTAAACATAAAAATCACTTATAGCTCTCGGCGGAAAACTGTTCTATCCGAAATTCCTTTGGTATATGCCAGTATATACTAATTAGCATAGATATGTAACGGTATCTATGAATATTTCGATTTAATGAAGGGAGAATAAAAAAAATACAGTTTTTAATCCATAACTTTTTCAGGAATATTAGTCCATCTATTTTTGACTTTTTGTCAGTATTAATATCGTTACTTACATCGTCTTGCACAATTATCTAGAATATTTTCGTTTTGGATCATAGTTTTATGATTTTTGGGCAAATAAATTACTTCGGAAAACTGTTCCATCCGTTTTTATTCATTTACAAGTTACAGCACACTCTAATAAAACAGGGCTCATAAGAATCTAGAAAATTGTCGCCCTTATTAAACATTTTTTCAATAATTTTCATCCCGCTCTTGCAAGGCGAACGCGGGGCGCGGAACGGGCCACCCGTGCCACAGCATAACTATATTAGTTCATACAGTATGGCAACGCTCTTGTTAGCGGGCGATGAGGCCACCGGTGTAAGTACTTACGCTGTCATGCTCAGATATGCAAGGGTTGAAACAAGATTGAAATGTAAATAATTCTGATTTATGTAGGTATTATGTTTTGGCAGTTTTTGGTAGGATTTGGTAGTTTTTGGTACTTTTGGTAGTATTTGGTAGAATTTAGTAGATTTTGATAGTTTTCTGTAGAATTTGATATATTTTTTTCGCTTTGCAATAATAATAGTTTTTCTAGAAAACCATTAAGGCGAGGAATTTTTTTAGTCATATTTCGAGGGGTGGTGTGGCCAAGCTGCGATTGCGGGGAGCACCCCCGCTGTGATACATCGTTTGCGGTAAGCTCGCGGCGGCAGTTTCGATGTATTAGAACAGCTAATGGCACGGAGTCGTCTAACACAAATTAATCTTTATTATAATTACAGTACTATCGACGTATGAAAATATTAATGATACTTCGAGCCTTGTCTTATTATGAATTACTATTTAAATTATTAAGAGGTTTCCCTGACCGAACGACCTTGACTCTTTCAGAGCCGACTCACCTCTACTAAACTACGTCATTTTAGTAGGAATACCTATTTTTGACTAAAATTTGTCCTTCATTTTGTCACTGTGGTGCCTTCTAATCCAAGGAAATCACATTCTAAAATCATAAGAATTAGCACCAAATTTTATAATTATCTAATTACTTAACTCATTAAATATTGTATTATAAAAATTAGCTTTCTAGCAATTTTAGATCTTAATATTGTCTACTACGCCGAGCTGATTTTTTGGAGTTAGGATAGCCAGGACCAGTAGTATAAAATCCATTTTGCAGCTTCGAAAGACCTGTGCTAACCGAGGGGTGCTCGAAAAACCTCGGATTTTTTGGTCATTTTTCACGTTTTGACATAATATAACTTCTATTTTTATTAAGATTTGTTGCATGTTTTTGACATCAAATACCTATGGTCAGGTTCAGTATAGGGAGTAGTGGACTACAATTTTGTAATCTTAGTACAGTAATCAAGTTACATAAAGTATTCGTTAATCTGATTACTGTAATCGAGTAGTTATAGCTACTGATTACTTTAGAATATCTTATTTTCTAAGTACGATAGGCGGAGCCCCCTCGGGAGCACAACCATGACTTTAGAAGCTTCGTTGCTATATTGCAATTACAATGAATAGGTCACCTCTAATCACCCCCTACGCACCCGCTAATTAGCCCCTACTCACTCCCTATGCACTTCCTACTCACACCCTCCTACTCCCTCCGTAAATATCTCCGAAATGTTACACTGCAGAACATTTTTTTTTAATTTTATTGTAAGGTTTTATAATAGCCCTAAAATACCCATAATATTTGGTAACTGACCGCTTAAAATAAAGACGCATACCCACTTATATGCCCTCGGTCATTAAAAACTCCCTAAAAAAATATGTTATTTGTGACCGCCATCTTGAAAAATCTAGTCAATCTTGACCAGCTCCAGCTGTTCCAGCGGCACACACACTTAGAGTCGAAAAAACGACGAAAACAACCATTAAAATGGTTGAAGCACTTCAAATGTTGATAAAATTTGCAGATAATATTATCTATTTTCGTAATCCACTTAGTTCATTCCAAAATATCAAGTGGTGTCGTATTACGATAAGTCTAAACAATTAGGACGGAAAACATGAGTCACAAACGGCTTCGGCATCAAATAAACATGATTATTTATAAATGAGAACAAAAGACTCACGTATGTTTTGGTTTTCGGCATCCAGAATGGTTTATTTATCCATAGACATGATTAGCACTGCCACTTTAAACAAGTAAACACAATAAATCACTTCACAAAACACCCACTTGAAACATGAAACCGACCGATACGTGAGACGCGCGGATTCAAACTGATATTCCGACAAAACTATCGAACTGGGGGTCTGAACTTCTATAAAAGACGTCGGGGTAATTTTGTAAGTTAGAGACAGAAATATAGAGCTTATGGATTATTCTGTAGGAAAAACAAGGACAGATAAATATTAAAGAGCAGGGCTGTTGGGAAACAAATATACCCCGGGCAAACAACGGTTTTTTTTTCCGGTATGAAAACATGCCCGGGTGCACAAAAGGAAGTCAAGGTCAAAAAACCGGTCAGATGAGTGGCTATATGACCCATTACCTCTTTACAGTAGTTTTTGAGTTTATTCGTTAACTATTAGTATAAGTAACTAATAACACAGCAAAAGGGGCCCTAGACAAAGTGATATTCTATTTCCGTTGACGCTAGCAGAAAACGACAGAATGTATGGATTTGACATTGGCAATCGAAACATTTTGACGTTTGCTATTGTCACCATGCGTCAAATCGTGTTTTCTACTGTCGTTGACGCTAATCAAAAGATACTTTTCTCCTCACAAGCTTGGAAAGATTCTGTTTATCATTCGAAATCTGAGTGCAAAAGCGCATTTTATCCGCTAGCGTGGAATGAGTTTTTGAAATTCGAATCTGTCTATTCAATATTTTTCTATACCGCCAGTCCACTGAAAATGCCAGAAAAATGAAAATGTCACTGGCCAGCACGAAAAAAAAAACTTTTTAAAATGTTGTTCTCTTTAGCAATTCACATTTTTTCCTCGCTGTTGTGAGGTGAAAAGTTGTGTGTTTCGCTCGGCTGCAAAGTTATTCTGCGTCTCGTACCTTTGAAACCTTCGTTATAAGCTCAGGATTCTATTATTTGAACCACTCGCTTCGCTCGTGGTTCAATCCTAGACTCCTTCGCTTGCTCAGGTTTCAATATAAATACTCGCGCCAAAAAGTAACTTTGCAGCCTAGCATAACAAATAACTATTGTCTAGGGGCCCAGGAGAGGGCATACGCTTCAGAGGATCTCCATAGAGTCAGCATCAATTTACGATTTTAGTTAGTCTCTTTTGTCTTATGACGTACCTACCTTTAACAAAGAGATGGAACTATAGATATTTGTTTATGCGACTGTCCACTTTTTTTGACAATTTATGACGTGAAAAAAAACTTTAATTGCGTCTCTTTTTGGAAAGAGTTTTACGGCTTTTAATTGCGTCTCGAGATTGCAGGGTTGCCAGATTGAGGGGTTTTCACGCGATTTTGGAGAAATGAACTCGTTGGGGAAATTAATAGGGAAAAAATATCTGTGGGGAATTTAGGGGTTTTTTATTAAATTTTATTCATAATAAAAACATTGCATACATAATATAAAAATAGGTGTTCGGTGGTTAGGTGTGGTAGGTTTATTTATTTATTTAAATACTTGCAGTCACAAGTTATAGAGATGTTATATAATAAAAAATAAGTAGGTGAAGGTGACGCCCTGTGAGGGCACAGCAAACATAGAGAGCCACTAGTTGTCATATCTATTAATAATTACTTAATAAGTCAATAACCAACTTACAGTACTAATTCGAATCACATGTCAATACGATTTCGCGATTTCGATGTTGGTCCTATAGAGAAAGTTGTTCAGTTTGATGGTCTGAACATCCCCTTAAAAAAGTGTCAGCATATTAAGAAGGACCCTGTATTAAGTTATTTGTAAAAAACAGTTCATAAAACTACCAATGATTATTTAAATGGGTGTGATTAGTTTGTTTATAAGAGTTATTAAAGTAAGTTGATTGTTAACATAGAAATATTATTTAAGAAGAAAATATAGTTACTACCTTACATTAAAAGTAGGTGTAGTGTGTTGGGGTAAACAGTAACATTACTTTAAGGCGTGATTGTACCCATGATACTGAACAACTTTCCCAAAGGAATAAATTCATGGAAATTCGCAAAAACTTAAATTCCTATGGGTTTTTTAGGAAAAGTTGTGCAGTAAGATCATGAATACAATCACTCATTAAAGTAATGCAACTGTCCACCCTAACCCCCTGTATATTATTTTGTTATTTTAAATGCTGACTCTTACTTAGTAAGTAAAAACAGCAATTTGTGAAAAACTGTTCCTAAAAGTACAGGTGATTAATTAAATGCGTGTATGTTACATAAGTTGCAAGTTGATTATTACTAAATAATTAAGTATAATAAACATTATTTCAGAAAATATTGTATCGTTATCGTTTTATTCAATAATCTATCCGCCTGTAGCTAAAATGCCTTTTTAGGGTTCCGAAGTCAACAAGGAACCCTTATAGTTTCGCCATGTCCGTCCGTCCGTCCGTCTGTCCGTCTGTCCGCGGCTTAGCTCAGAGAACATACGCCTTAGTACTAGAAAGCAGTAATTTGGCATGGGTACACATATTAATCACGCCGACAAAGTGGTAAAATAATATCCCACGGTGTGGGGTATCTTTGGATAGATCTTTTAAAAATAAGGTGGATGTGGGGAAACCATTTTTCGATTTAGGTATCCGTTAGCGAAATATGAAGCTTTAAGGTGCCAATTTTTGTTAGAGTCAAGTGCCCCCCCCTCTGCCAGCTAAATTGTTGTTTCTGGATATGTGAAAAAAATCATGGCAGTAGTGAAATTAAAAGGAAAACTATCACCGCTAAGTAAGTTTTACAAGTTAACGAGGAATAGTCGAACAACTTAAAAATGTGCTTTTTAGACTTTATTAGCCGTTAAACCGTAGTATAAAACAAAAAGCCCCCTTCTAAGTTCGTATATTGTGACGGACCATAATTACGGAACTCTACCTTGCGCTTGGCCTCACTCACTTGGCCAGTTTTTTTTATTTAATTTACGTCAAAATAAAAAAAAAATTGCCAAGTGAGTGTAATACCAGGGGAAATCAAATTTTAGAGTAAGCATCACTGGGGTAATTAGATTAGGACCCTTAACACAGTGCGACTTTTTGCAGCGCAGAAGTGCTGCGCTAGACAAACGCGCGTTTTATCGCTGCAAAAATCCCAGTCTGTACGGGGCCTATTTTGACTAGACAGATGACAGTTTGACACTACCATGTGAAAATATATATTTTTTACTTTTTTATGTCATGAGTTTCTGGTCGACCTATACCTATTGAAAGCTGGTCAGTTTGATAGTCTAAACCACCCCTTTAAATATTACTCCCGTCCCGATGACTGATGATGAATAATATCGGTCAATACAGTTTAATAAAATAAATAGTAATAAGACAAGGCTCGAAGTATCATTAATATTTTCATACGTCGATTGTACTGTACAGCCTAATTATAATAAAGATTATTTCCTGTTAGACGACTCCGTGCCATTAGCTGTTCTAATACATCGATACTGCCGCCGCGAGCTTATCGCGAACGCTGTATCATATCGTCCCGCTTGGCCACGCCTATCGAAATATGATTAAAAAAAATTCCTCGCCAAAATGGTTTTTTATAAAAAAAAATTCCTCGCCTTAATGGTTTTTTATAAAAACTATTATAAATTTATAAGGCAAAGCGTCGTCTTGTATTAGGGACAGATATTCGTTCGCGTTTCACCGAATGCAAAAAACCCCGTCCTGATCGGAGCTTTCGTTCAAAAGATACGAAATGTTTACGTTTTTCAAGATGGCGGCTAAACCTTTAAAATGGTCTTACATGCTGAGGTTTTAGTCGAATATACCCGAGTTTGGGCTCGTTTTAAAGGTTTTCACACAATCTGTCTTGTGGTCAAATATTATCGTACAGTTTGTACATTTTCGTAAATTTTACGTTCTCTATCAGAGAGGCCCGTTCGCGCTTCACCTAATGCAAAAAACCCCGTCCTGATCGGAGCTTTCGTTCAAAAGATACGAATTTTTTACGTTTTTCAAGATGGCGGACAAAATGTCGGCTAAATCTTTAAAATTGTCTTACATGCCCAGTTTTTGGTCGATAATACCCGAATTTGGGCTCGTTTGAAAGGTCTTCACACAATCTGTCTTGTGGTCAAATAATATCGTACATTTTGTACATTCTTGCACATTTTACGTTCTCTATCAGAGAGGCCCGTTCGCGCTTCACCTAATGCAAAAAACCCCGTCCTGATCGGAGCTTTCGTTCAAAAGATACGAAATGTTTACGTTTTTCAAGATGGCGGACAAAATGTCGGCTAAATCTTTAAAATTGTCTTACATGCCCAGTTTTTGGTCGATAATACCCGAATTTGGGCTCGTTTGAAAGGTCTTCACACAATCTGTCTTGTGGTCAAATAATATCGTACATTTTGTACATTCTTGCCCATTTTACGTTCTCTATCAGAGAGGCCCGTTCGCGCTTCACCTAATGCAAAAAACCCCGTCCTGATCTGAGCTTTCGTTCAAAAGATACGAATTTTTTACGTTTTTCAAGATGGCGGACAAAATGTCGGCTAAACCTTTAAAATGGTCTTACATGCTGAGGTTTTAGTCGAATATACCCGAATTTGGGCTCGTTTGAAAGGTCTTCACACAATCTGTCTTGTGGTCAAATAATATCGTACATTTTGTACATTCTTGCACATTTTACGTTCTCTATCAGAGAGGCCCGTTCGCGCTTCACCTAATGCAAAAAACCCCGTCCTGATCTGAGCTTTCGTTCAAAAGATACGAATTTTTTACGTTTTTCAAGATGGCGGACAAAACGGCGGCTAAATCTTTAAAATGGTCTTACATGCCCAGTTTTTGGTCGATTATACCCGAGTTTGGGCTCATTTTAAAGGTCTTCACACAATCTGTCTTGTGGTCAAATAATATCGTAAATGGCGCTCGTAAATGGCGGCCTTGCACGGGCCGGACGAAAATTATTGAAAAAAAATTTAATAAGGGCGAAATTTTTCTAGATTCTTATGAGCCCTGTTTTATTAGAGTGTGCTGTAACTTGTAAATGAATAAAAACGGATGGAACAGTTTTCCGAAGTAATTTATTTGCCCAAAAATCATAAAACTATGATCCAAAACGAAAATATTCTAGATAATTGTGCAAGACGATATAAGTAAAGATATTAATAATGACAAAAAGTCAAAAATAGATGGACTAATATTCCTGAAAAAGTTATGGATTAAAAACTGTATTTTTTTTATTCTCCCTTTCTTAAATCGAAATATTCATAGATACCGTTACTTACCTATGCTAATTAGTATATACTGGCATATACCAAAGGAATTTCGGATAGAACAGTTTTCCGCCGAGAGCTATAAGTGATTTTTATGTTTACGTACAAAAACCTAAGTTCCGAAAAAAAAAATCCTAGATATTTCGTCAACCGTAATCTTTATACTTTACTTTATCACACTGCAAAGTTTCAGCGATGGATGAATTATTGTCAGGGTCAAACCCTAAAATGATCGGACTATTGTTTTCGTTTGAAAATTCAATTTTATTTTACTCAAAGACAAAAGTTGCTTGAATTTTCTGGGTTGAAAATTGTGAAATCACACTTTCAACGTTGACGAGTGCCCTACATCGCGCTCGCACTTGACTTTATAACTGAAGAGTCAAGGTTAGAGCTAGATTGCGGATTTTTACGACATTGTGTAGTGCAATATTGTACCTACCGACCGACGGACACGTATCTGTGACGATATGAAAAACGCCAGAGTAACATCTAACAGATTTTTGGAAAATAAGGTCTTTTTGATATTTTGAACTTCTATTTCTTAATACTCTGGATGAATTGTATTTTTATCATCATCATTAGCCTATACAGGGTGTTAGGAAAAGTATCATTAACCTTTAAACCACATACTCTACCCATCAAACTGAACAATTTTTACTATGGGAGCAAAATGATCAGAGCAAAAAAAAGTCAGCTGTCCCATACTAAACTGCAATACCTACTCGACGCAATTGTATGGGACAGCAGATTTTTTTTTTGCTCTGATCGTTTTGCTCCCATAGTAAAAGTTGATCAGTTTGATGGGTAGAGTCTGTGGTTTAAAGGTTAATGATACTTTTCCTTACACCCTGTATAAGTCCCACTGCAGGGCACAGGCCGCATTTTGCCACATCACCACTTGAATTCCATCCTAAAACATTGCTTAGTCAGTACAAATGTTGGTATAGTTTATCAGTTTGTGAATATTCTTATACAGAACATATTGCGCATCGGCGGCGCGTTGCGGAGAAGTATGAATGGACACCTCAATCATAAGGTTCCGGGTTCAAATTCACACGGACGACATGCCATGTACCAAACAGACGTAATACCGACCGCTCTCAAACGGTGAAACATCGCGAGGAAACCTGAATAGGTACACTGAAGAAGAAATTCTGATGCGTATGTGAAATCTACCTATCCGCAAAATCCGCATCAAGTACGTGTGGTGGACTAACCCCCTTACACCCTCTCTGGGGGTAGGCCTGTGCCCACCGGAAGCGTGGCCTTTAATAAGATGCTAAAAAAAACAAACAAAACAACAAAAAACTTCCTACTTAATAACTCAAACTTTGTTTAGCGAATAACGGGAAATTGTTCTGGATAATAATTTTCTCTCAGTTAACGGTTCGTTAAATTTCCTAGTTACTTTGAAATTTGAACCTGCCGTTTATGGATGTTTGAATCAAAACGTCGCGTCAATGTAATGGACAACTTTGGCATAATTCTAACGTTTTAGGAGTCAATTTTAACTTATTTGTAACTTTAACTATACTGCATAAAGCATTATGCTCACGGCTATATTCCCCGAGGGGGTAGTAAGAAATATTCTGAAACCTCAGAACATCCACGTTTCACCAGTAGTACCGAAACTCTGTCCAGTGTGACGGGGGGTGAGCCCGTCGCCACTTATAATGGACAGTGGGTACAATACATACCTCGGAATTGAACCATGCAGGTTTCCGCACGATGTTTTCCTTCACCGAAAAGCCAGTTGTGCTATACAAATCGTACATAAATTCCGAAATACTCATTGATACGAGTCGGCCTGAACGGGTATCGAATCATCGCCTTCTGCACGCCAGGCAAGATTACTCGCCACTGGACCACCACGGTGGCATAACTATTACTATATATTATACAGGATGAAACAAAACACCCAGGGGGTGCTTCAGACCATAAAAGTGAACAACATTCACTACGGAAAGATCACAGAGACGGTTTCGGAGCGTCGAGACGGTAAAGCAGTTTTGTAAGAAAGAGCTGTTTCATACAAAACTGCTTTAGGGTTGAACTGCACATGGCCACTCCGTCACTCAGGAACGTCATTTGCTAGAGTATAATAAGATAGACGAAACGCGATCGCGTGCGATCGCACGCCGCAGGCGATCGCGTCTGTCACTCAGGAACGTCATTTGCTAGAGCATATACGAGTAAGATAGACAGAACGCGATCGCCTGCGGCGTGCGATCGCACGCGATCGCGTTCCATCTATCTTATATGCTCTAGCAAATGACGTTCCTCAGTGACAGAAAAGGATGGAGCGACGGAAAAGTGCGATCGCGTGCGGCCATGTGTAGTTCAACCCTTACCGTCTCGACTCAAATGTATTGGACATCCGATTTTTTTGTGCGATTTCTTTGCTGGCTGCATAGTGAAAGTTGCACAATTTGATGGTCTGAAGCACCCTATTAAATATTACTACGGCGTTTTGTTACATCCTGTAAAAGCGTTAGTTCATAATTAGGACGTTACTTAACTATAATGCTTTATAAGGATACTAGTGTTTTCCGCGACTTCGTCCGCACAAATTATATACCTACCAGATTTTAAGTCAGATCAAACAAAAAAAGTTTCATCAAAATCGGTTCAGTAGTTTTTGCGTGATGTGCGAACAAACAAACAAACTAACAATTTTGTCAATAGATGGCGCTGCACGTCATTTAAATCGCGCTATCGAGTGTTATTTAACTTTATATGAAGTAAACCGCTTCTTTTTTGTTCCTCATGATTTTACGGTTTTAAAATAGTTAAGATAAGATTTAGAGCATCGCCATTTTCTATATGAGTATGGCGTCCTACTAAACAAGAAAACAGTTTTTTAGAGGATGATCAGACTATCAAAGCAAGACTATCTCTATGAGACCAACACCGACAAAACAACGAAAAAAAAGCTGCTAATATTCCATAAACCTGTATAATATCAAGAGGCAAAATATTGTTGGCTTGATAGATATTCCTCGACCCTAGGAATTCATTATCTGTCTTATATTACTTCTTGTTTCCTCTGAAGTTGGTGTAGTACCAAACTATCTGTAAAGAGTAAGTTTGTAGCAGCAGTAATGTTAACCCCAGAGCGTTCGAGATGTTTGACGCAACTTGTCTATCTCAGCTATACCTTGCTCTACTACTACATTTTAAAGTGCAGTATTGCTCCTTCGACTATGTATGACCCATCTTGTATCTGCTGATAGTGCTATCCAAGTGGCAAAACACTGGAATGAAACAATTTTGGTTTATATGCCATCGAGCATCGATTCTATAGAAAAAGAAGCCAAATATTACAAGGTGAAATGGATATCATTAGCATCCTTTTAAAATAAGAGTCTACCCATCAAACTGAACAACTTTTAGTATGGGAGCAAACAGATAGGAGCAAAAAAATCTGCTGTTCTATACTAAACTGCAATGCCTACTCGAGTCAAATTTTAATACATACTCTAAGACTCAAATGTATGCAACAGCTGATTTTTTGTTGCTCCGATCGGATTGCTCGCATAGTAAAAGTTGTTCAGTTTGATGGATAGACTCTTAGTTTAAAAGGATGCTAATGATATCAATTTCACCCTTTATAAGTTAATTTATTAAATTAACTGAAAAATCATTATTGTCTCAATTGGCAATATGGTTTTTTTAACAATCCAAGTAAAAAAGTAGGATAAGCTACACAACTGAGAAAAAGGGTACTTACGTCAGGTACGGGGTTGAACCCGCGCAGAGCAGATTTTCAGCCCCACATTTTATGTGAAACATTGTACTATGCTAATGAAATATCTCTGTAAGGTTATTGCTCTAGTGCCTCTCTTAGTAGATCTATTTGGCTTAAATTTTTCGATATCTCGATACGACGACAATACTACGAACAATTTTGCGACTGATTCCATCAGGCTCAATTTAATAAAACTTCGAAAAATATTGATAAGTACAAGAATAATAAAATCCTATCAATTCCGATGAAAACAAAAATTGTGAGGTTTACTTCCATTCTCCAAGCAAATATCGGTTACGTTCAAGACCTTTCCATTCCGATTCGTTAAACAACGTTTTTTCCTTTATTCTCTGACAAAGTAAATCAAATTTCATAGCGGGAAGCATCCATAGTGAAAACAGATGTAACTTGATAAAATAATTATAATAATGATTTACCCAAGCATTTTGCTGATTCAAGCATATTCGAGCCAAGCATTCTCATTTGTTTTTCTTTCGAAACGGCATAAATAGTCCGGGCGTAGAAGCTGTAAAATTACCACTTAGTTATAATAATATTTAGAGTTGAAGATGTGTCAAAAATATGATATATCAGGTATATGTTGATATAGATATTTATAAAATGTTATAATGACAGCATTCTCGTACCTCGTACGGGAGACCCCAAACCTCGTATTTGTACGAGGAACCTCGTACGTCTGGCAACCCTGTAAAAAAGTTGCGGTACACTTCATATAAATTTAAATAACACTCGATAGCGCGATTGACGACCTGGTTGGTGTAATGGTTACCACGCCGGACTGCCAAACCAGGGTCCTGGGTTCGAATCCCGGTTCGGTCATGGATGTTATATGTTCGTGCCGTTGTTGTATGGTTTCCATAATAAAAGCATTTAGTGCTAGTTTGGGATCATTACAATGTATTTGTATGTGCCTGTGAGCGTTATTTATTTACTTATTATTTATTTATTTATTTAAATGACGTGCAGCGCCATCTATTGACAAAATTGTTAGTTTGTTTGTTTGTTCGCGCATCACGCAAAAACTACTAAACCGATTTTGGTGAAACTTTTTTTGTTTGATAGCTTATGATCTGACTTAAAATCTGGTATATAATTTGTGCGGACGAAGTCGTGGGAAAACATTAGTACTGTATAAAACAAAAGATCTTGATAAATATGAAGAATAATACAAATAGTTGTAGGAAGAGGTCGATATCGAATATCTCAGCTAGCAAGAAAACAAGAGAGAACGAAGCTTAACAACTTAATTTAAAAACAACTATTTTCTAACAAGATTTTACACTGAGTTTAGAAATATGAACTTTTTACTTTTATATGGTCCTACAGTTTTCTTGGAATGAGGCCAAGAGAAAATGTAGAGCGCAAAGATACCCTTTGTAAAGATAACATTACACTATGTGTGCCAGGGTTAAATGGAAGAATTCCATTTTGAAAATGTCCCTTTAAAGATAAGAAGGAACTATCTTCTGACTTGGTTTTTTTTTTGTGTTTTCACAACAATGGGATCCCTTTGATGTCCGGTATTTTTGTATTTTACAAACGAACGCAAAGGCCTCTTGAGATGAGACCTTTGCTCTGCAATAGGATCCTACGGGCTATAACTTCTGAAAATCTTTTCTTCAGAATTCATAAAGAAACAAAACAAAAAATATCGTCTCATACAAATTGCTCTTGTAGAGTTTCATAAAAAAGGTACGTATCTAGTACCCTTTGGCACACATAATAGCCGAGCTCATGACCGCTAGCGACGTTGCAATATCGGTTGCCCACTTCTGGCAAGGTACTATTTAACGACTTTGTTCAAAATTTGAAGTCGACACGATAAGAAGAAGATAGCCTTACTAAGTTAATTTCTTTAGTGAAATATTAGTGATCAATCGAAGCAATTTATACAATAAAGATTCTGCCCATATCGTGCGAGAAGTCCCATCCGCCTAAACCCGTGTGACGTCTATACTGTTGTGCTAAAAAAGCATAGCACCTGGACAGTTTAACGCACCGCTTAGGTCATGATACCACACTACACCGTATCGCTCTTGATACTGACCGAAAATGACTGAATCTTGTAAACCATATTTTAAAGATCTGAACCTTTTAACTCTAGCTATGATGTACATAAATATGAATGTAGTGTTTTCGCAAAATCTAACCTAGACCTATTTAAGTTCCACACTACGGAACGTATAAAAGATCAAATGAAGTTGGTACCTTATAAAACTAAGCTAATGCATAAAAATGTTTACTGCAGAATCCCGCTCATTTATAACAAACTTCCAAAATCACTGCGAAAAAGTACAAACATGACCCACTTTTTAAACAAGGACTTTCAAAACTACTAATACGTAAATGTTATTACTTTAATAACGTTAATGTTGTTACTTTAAGTGAGTATTTGAATGACTATGTATAGATAGACGTTAGAATTTTTTATTGTATGCCCTTGCGGCGGGACATAGCTGGACCGATGACGATGTAACAACATTTATACCTACCCCAGTAAATATATTATTTTCATTTTCATTTTCTTATCCTGCAGTGTTTGTGTATTGTAACCAATGACTTATTGTAACCTTTGTAACCCATCGATTACAGTTATAACATTCGATGTTGCTTACCAACAGTGACAGTGATGCAACCATGAAGCTCGGGGAAGTGACATTCTCAGTGTTGGCTTTCGTAGTAACATAGGGAACCCCCTAATTTGTCAATACTCTAAAAACTAACAAAAATTATTAAAAAAGCAGTCAGTCAACTGTTAACCTTATGTCGAAGTTTATAAAACCATCATAATTTAGTTACAAAAGAAAATAATTTTAAAATGTTACTAAAGACAAGCACAAGATAAAAACGTAACGAACCGGCGACAGATGACACAAACTCCCAAGTATTCCTACCTAACTAGATTAAATTTTTACTCACCCCTCTTTTGCTTTCTGTTAAAAAAGCGGACAAATTGGATTCTATTCTTGATATTATTACGTTTTCGTATTATTGAGTTAATTAATTTTAAGTGTAGTGCTAACCTAATATCTTTGATCTACGTTACTATTTTGAACGTATTAAAATAATGTCAGTGGCTTTCAACATTTAATTCCTGCCTCCGTGGTCTAATGGTTAAGAGCATTGCGCTCTTGACACGGAGGTCGTGGGTTCAATTCCCACCACCATTGTGCGTTTTCCCCCAGTTGGCTAGGACATTGCAGGACGAATCACCTGATTGTCATGATTCCGTGGTTCAGATGGCACGTTAAGCCGTTGGTTCTGGCTACTATCTCTGCTGGTGGTAGTAGTCGTTACATAAAAACCACGTCAGAGGCCGTAAGGCGGTGTGAAATAACTCTAACACCAAGTCAGCTGCCCACACGATTAGAAGAATATACATGTAATTTGAATTAATAAAATAGGCACGATTTCTAGACCGTAATCCAATTTAGGCCCGATTCGACCAAACGCGAGTAAATTTTATTCTTAGATTAAGTCGCCGGTTACTATAGAGGAAACAGATTTTACGTTTTACCAACCCTAATCGAAATGAAATGTCGATGTCACATAATTAAAAAAAATATAATAAAAAGAAACCTACCAAATTATAACTTCACATTGCAATAAGTACGGATACAACGAGAGGTCGTTCTTCTTTAGGTTATGGAGGTGCTACTTGGGAATGTTCCTCCATTGAAAAGGGAAGATCTTCCACCAGGCTTAGTGTGAAGCCTGGGGACCGGCCGTGGTCCAACAGTTCTTAGTTGGACCTTGTATATATATCGAATCTCTGTGATTATTTATCTTGCGCGATTTATGTCTCGCATTCGATTGTGAACCTTATTTGTAGTAGGTTACGAGTTACGTGTTTACGGTGAACGTTGTCTTTGTATGGAGCATATTTCTGAGCGCGACGGTATCGCCATCTGTTAGCTTCTTTGCTATAACTTGTGGGTGTTACATCTAAGGCAAGACCCCACAGTACTCCCCCCTCAGACCGGAGGTCGTTGAGTTGTTCGAAGTGTGCAGTCTGTATCCATGTAGGTGCAGGGCTCCAGTCAAGTGAGTCTGACGAGCGATGTGCTGCGAGTGTGTGCATCTGTCAGGGAGTCCAGTCCTGATGTGATGCGGGTGAGTGACAGGCGTGGAGAAGGCGAGCAGAACTGCCACGTGGAGGTGAGCTCAGACACGTGGGCTGCGGGAGATCCTTCTATGCAGACGCTGACTGTCGTTGAGGAAGCTGCAGGCCCAGGAAGCGGTGTGAAGACAGCTGCGATGGACCTGGTGTGGGCTTCGGGTTGCTGGCGTGACTGCTGCTTGTTTGACCTGGTCGAGGGGTGTGAAGGGTTGGTTGCTGTGTGCTGCTCTGTGTTGGTGCTGCTCTGCGGTGTTCAGGTTGCGATGTTCTTTGTCGAGGGTCACCAATATGGAGGTGCTACTTGGGAATGTACCTCCATTGAAAAGGGAAGATCTTCCACCAGGCTTAGTGTGAAGCCTGGGGACCGGCCGTGGTCCAACAGTTCTTAGTTGGACCTTGTATATATATCGAATCTCTGTGATTATTTATCTTGCGCGATTTATGTCTCGCATTCGATTCTGAACCTTATTTGTAGTAGGTTACGAGTTACGTGTTTACGGTGAACGTTGTCTTTGTATGGAGCATATTTCTGAGCGCGACGGTATCGCCATCTGTTAGCTTCTTTGCTATAACTTGTGGGTGTTACATCTAAGGCAAGACCCCACAAGGTGAATTATACATTCGTTCTTTTAGTACGGGGTGTGTAAACACCAAAAGTAAAAATTGTTCCTTGTATAGTTACTCATCCATAAATCTAAGTTTGGTCTAATTCAACCTTAAAGGTATAATGAAATCATTTTAAGCAAGAATTTATACTTAACTAAGCTTTACCTATTTATGGTTTCCGGGAGAATAACAAAAGATAAATATCCATCCATAATTACATAAAACGAAATAATTCAATTCAATTTTATTTCGACAGCATCGAGACTAGTAAGAGTCTTTGTGTGGGTGTGTATGTGTTTATACGAAAGTTAGACTTTGAGTAACTCTTTGGATAATCCGTGTCCTAACACAGATAGATATCTCATCCACATTCACACGAACTTTTCGAAGGTAAAGTTTCTCAGTTTCTCTTAACACGGATTGGTGTCAACCCATTTCAATTCCCCTACAAGTTTAAATTATCCCTTCATCGAAACTAATGGAATCTAATTTAACTCCTGCCAACTGCATGCGACGGTTAACAGTGTCGGATCCAAGGCGTACCTTTACCTGTTTCATACATACCGTGACAGAATTTTCCATGTAGTATAACTAGATGGACTAACCCGTTTACATAATTAATAGAAACTGAATTAAATTATTTTCTACTAAGTTAAAAAAAATATACGGGTCCTAATCTTGATGTTAATTAAAACAATATAATTATGTTGATTTTTAGGCCAACTGAAATCAGTAGTCGAAAATGACGGATACAGTGTGAAGTTTGCGTATTTAAGCATGACTGATTTAATGAAACTTAGTGCGTTCACACACGATGACGCATTGACGGAGCGGCAGACGTCAGTCCGTCATTTGTGAAGCAAGGAGTTGAATGAAACCGCACACGTAGAAGCACACACGGTGACGCATTGACGCACCGTGTGTGGTTCTATGGACTGACGTCTGCCGCACCGTCAATGCGTCGTCGTGTGTGAACACACAAACTTACTATAGGTATTGTGTTATCATGACTGATTTTAATGTCACTTTTTGTGTTTAACCCCGTCGCATGTTTTGGCGCAGATCTGCTCCAAGAACAATTCACTTTCTATTGTGTCTGGAATTCCAGCATACGAGAGGTTAAGTGTATATGATTAGACTTAAAAACTGGTATAATTTTATCTGGCTACGATGACGGGAGCCGGTGCGGACAAAATCGCGGGCAAAATCGAGTAATTCATACTTGAAGTGAATATTTAATGACAAATATTGTATAACGTCGTGATACGAAAAGTCGTGTTCCTAAGTCAAAAAGTAGCTTGATTGAAGATACAATATATGTATTTTCCAGACAACAGCATAATTATGGTTTTTCATTCAAAAAACACGCTCATACCAATTAATATTAGCCATCTCCTACTTTGTCTAATTGTAACATAAACATTGCTATAAGGGAATCCTTACAGGGAAAAGTCAGGTATACTTTGATCTTTTACACATTTAACAGCGATGAAGATAAAAGCTCTCGATTATCAAAAACTCTAAAATATTATTTAGAAATTACTAAAAGCATCTGTGAGTTTTTCGGTGAATGTCTCTAAAGTTCAATATTACTCTGTAAAGGTTGACGACTCAAAAACGAGAAAAGATTGAATGCAGCTGGCTAAGAACAATTTAGCTCGAATGGCCGCTTTTTACTTAACAAGCAGATAAATCATCATAACTAATGCAAAATGAATGAATTTTTGTGAAGGAGATCGGACGACGAGAGGTTATTGAGAGGTAAAGCCTCGTATTCACTAGGCAACAATTGACGCGCATCACGTGACGCACAACATGTTCGGCAACGTTGCAAAACAACGCGCCACATTGCTTCTTTTGCAAAAACCCGTCTGCCGAATAAAATAACTTTAAATAAGAACTGAAAAGAAATAGCAGTAGTCTAGAATTCAGTTATGTAATTAATACTGAAGCGACTTTCACAGTCGGGACCCATTATTCGGAAAAATTTATCCGGTCTAGAATTTTTAATGGGCCCCTACTGTTAAAGTCGCTTCAGTATTACATAACTAAATTCTAGACTACTGGACTTGTTTTTTTCTTTTCAGTTTTTATATAATGTTTTTTTTTACCCAGACGGGTTTAAGATTTCTTAAAATAATTTACTTTTTTATTTTACATTTTTCAGTTTTTAGGGTTCCGAACCTCAAAGAGGAAAAACGGAACCCTTATAAGATCACTCTCGTGTCCGTCCGTCCGTCTGTCACAGCCACTTTTCTCAGCAACTATAGAAGCTAGCGACTTGAAATTCGGCATAGTGGTCAATCATGCTAACCCAAACGTAAAGCAAGACTAAAAATTTAGAAAATAATTTTTCTACAAATTTTTAAGGTCCAAAAACTGATGACTTTTAAAAAAAAAGTTTTCCAATCTAGCCGAGTTTGGTATCATTTGAAAGGGCTTTGAACGTAGATTTCGTATTGGTAGTTCGCTTTACTAAGTGATGCGTAGTTATTCATTTATAAGCCCGACTGCACGAAAAATTTTGGTTCCCCCCCCCTGATCTCCGAACATATAAAGCCAAAAAATCTGAAATAATTCTTACATGTCGATGAACTATTGAATTTTGTAGGAAAATTATAGCGGTGTCTGTATTGATAATAGTTTTTGAGAAAATTGAAAAAATACAGTACAAACAAACTTAGGGTTGCAGTTGATGTTTTTCGTTGATGAGCATAGACACAAACTTTATATATTACATTTTAAATAAAATCCAATAAATTAACACCAGTTTCAGTCATAAAAATGAACAAAGATAACAAAATTGCTAGTTTTTCGATGAATTACCAACTCCGTTGTGAAGTTTTGTTTTTAGCCATATTACGTCACTATTTTTTGCTTAAAAGTTTTTTAAAAGACGGTAAATCTGTTAAATTCCACTATATCTATTCTATAACACCCTACAATTAATTATTCCTACTCATTAAAAAAAGTCCAAAATGAATAATTGTTTCGATATTTTGATTTGTGATTTGTATGGTTTCATGCAAGAACGGGTGTACCTACCGGTATCGGTGAAACTTGGTAAACAGCTAGTTAGAGTACCTACCTATATCCAGAGATAGCATAAAAGGTAGGTGCTTAAGATTTTTGTGAAAAATCTGTATTTCGTTGGGAATAGACTGTATTTAAATATTTTCGAGAAGGTAACAGTAATTTGAACATTTGAACTTTGCTTGAATGACAGGATGTGAGGTCCGATTCACAATGCAGGAAACTTAAAAATTATAACTTTACAGCAAACCGTATTTCATTATTGAAAAATCCTAACATAATATAAGATAATTACGGAAAGTAAAAAAATATTAAGCCATATCAACAGCTAGGTACATTATTAAGATGGATTGAAATAATGATTTTCACAAATGAAATATTTATCATCATAATGATTAGGACAAATCGGAATAAAATCTTTACACGTCAGTCATACGTCAGTAGTGAATCATGGACATGGATCAAAGAGATTATACTTGCGAAGAGGGAGGATAACTTTTGCAAAGCGGTCCACTTTTTTTTAAGTTTGCTTTTTTATGTTTTGTGTCATGTGGTTTTTTGTGTTTGTGACAAAAGGCACAAAATGTTACTACTTTACACAACTTTACATACACTAGCATGTCAAAAAGTGTCAAAAAACGTGGAAAGTGGAAAGCCGCATTAACAAAATATCTAAAGTTCCATCTCTTTCTACTATTAAAGGTATGTCATAAGAGAAAAGAGACTAACTACAATCTTAAATTGATGCGGACTTTATGCTTTAGAATTAAGAGATCCTTCTTGTGAGCTGTGAGACATGGATATAAACCAATGTATAGACAATACCAATGCCACCTTGCTGATCATAGACCATACCTTTCCAACGTAGAAATACAATGACTCGAAAAGGCATTAAAATAATAGTAATCGCGAAAACGAGACACGCGTATACGCTATGCTGATGCTGATGAAGTTGAAATTGCTATCAAAATCGTACAACTTAGTCGGGCTAAGGTACCAGATTTAATAAAAAATTGTCATATCTCCGTCCCTTTCCAGTATGACCATTCCAGTCTGCGAATCTATAAAATACTCAATCAACGCTTTCCAAGCTTCTTGATCATTAACATGCAATGAAATAAGAGACAGTGCCTTACATTACAACCTTCTTGATCATAGACTTTCGCTTACTCTAGCTTATGCACCTTTTAGTGTTTTAGGCAAGAAGATTGAATTATCCAAATTCTTGGTTTTAGGCTTTCATACCGGGAAGACAAACTGGAGTAATGTATTTCTATCCAACTCGGGCGCTAGTACTAATGTGAGAAAATGATAAACCTAGTTCTTCTGTTCGTCAATAACCCACCTCATTACAATACATTTTAACTTCTAGAACAGAAAGATGGCATTGTCTATAAGCACCTGGAGAGGAGAGCAAACTTCCGTACAGGCGGTGAAAATGACTTTTCAATTTATATGAAGCTAGATGACTGACTCTGGAGTCAGACAGCCTTTGTAGTACAAAAAGTGGTTACGTCGATAAGGACAGTAATAAGTAGCGATCTCCTTTTTTAACTAGAGCGAATTTGCTATGAGCGTCTTTTTTTGAGTGAATATACAAGACACGTGCTTCCTTCTATACCGTAGAAAGAGAAGGCACTAGAAGGAAGCACGTGTCTTGTCATATCACTCAGTAAGAGATGCACATAGCAAATTCGCTCTAGTTAAAAAAGGAGACCGCTACTTATTGCTGTCCTTATCAACGTATCCACTTTTGTGTACTTCGGCCATCTGACTCCAAAATGTCACTTCATATAAATTGTATGGGACAACCACCTGACTCCGAGATGTCACTTCATATAATTCGCTATCTCATACCCGGTTACACTGATATTCGGTCTACTAGCGTAAGCGAGAAATTTTTCGTCTATGTTCTATACCTTCTCTTTCTACGTTCTAAATCCATGGTTTATATCCATGTTCTAGAATCATAGTTCAAAAAGATTGCTAATGATTGAATGAGATTGCAACGCATAAACTTCTTGGTGAACTTAAAATACAGTTGGTAGTCATTAGATGGTGTTAGGCAAGGAATATACTCTCTACCGTGTTAGGTGTACCCACCCATTTGTTAACAAAAATACTTGACTATTATCCATTCACTTTCTTTCACTGGAAACAATTCATGACCCACGCAGACGCTTGAAAAATAAATATGTTAAAGAAAATTGATGTCTTACCTGCATTTGCATTAAGGCTCCCTACCTATTCTCTAATTGGGATATTCAGGGATTTTCTTAGTGACCATATTGAATTCCAAATATTACGTGAAATTTTTCGTGCAGTAGGTAATCAAACTTGTCCGATGTAAGTGTTCATGTAGGTAGGAGACTATTGCCACTTCTTTGAGAATGGTCACAATACATCATGTTCTTTAAACATTCAAACTTTAAATACTTACTTAATATTATAATATTAAAACGGCTGTAAGCTATCATGACATAAATTCTCTATTATATCGTTGCACTTTTTTTATGTTGTGCTCGCTATACCACTTTGTACCTTCCGAACAACGGCGGTTTTCGTTAACACTGTCCTCATCTTTTCTTACGGTAACATTAGGTTTGGAACCCTCTATGTGCGAGTACACACCTCGCTCTTGGCCAGTTATTTCAACTTTAAATCGTTATAGGTCCTAACAATAAAATCTCCAGTTTAATACAAATATTTGGGTCGAGTACCCATTGGCTCGGACTAACAATTTTTTTTAGATTTATTTTTGGTTCTATGTATCGTACCTTAAATTTACACCCCATTTATATCCCATAGGTACAGTAAGATTTTGAAAAGCAATGCCGCTCTTCAATGCAACATTGAATTTAATCCCCTATTCGAATGTTTAAATTGCTGAGTTTACTCCTCTTTCTTCATTAGTTTTCCTCGTTATGCTTAATCCACCCCTGGCATAATCCTTGAAGTCCGTCCGCGTAAATTTACGGCGACATAGTAGCTATTTTTCATGAAGGATTTAATTTAGCTGCACAAAGAACTTGCTTGTTTCATCAAGACGGAACATTTTATCGCACACTGAGACCGTTCTAGATGAAACTGTGGTTGAGCGCTGATTAATATTTCTTTTATAGGTCGCTCAAAGACTTATTTGTAATAATATTTTACTGTGCACTTTAAAAGTTTACGTGTTCTACGATACATAAGTAATTAATAAGAAAGCCATGTTTTGTTATTCCGCTAAGGCCCGATTCGATCAAACGCGAGTAAATTTTATTCTTACATTAAGTCGCGGGTTACTCAAGAGTAAACTGATTTTGCGTTTTACCAACCCTAATCTATGAATAAATTTTACATGGCCAATTTTTTGACGGTGTAAAGCTAAACTGAGACTAATGAAATTTAAAAAAAAAACAAAAAAAACAAAAAACTGTATAACCTCACATTGTAATAAGTACGGATACAACTACCTCTTTCTTTAGGTGAATTATACATTCGTTCTTTTAGTATGGTAGAAGACAAATGATGTTATTTCGGAGTAAACACCAAGAGTAAAATTACTCTTCTACGTCGGTCTAACTAAATCTAAGTTTGGTCGAATCCGGCCTAAAGGTGATTGCAGAGTTGTCAATTTCATACAAAACTTTGTCGTAGAACACTCGTATAGACGGTATGAATAAAAGTATTGTTTTGTATATGCAAAATTAGCTTAGAAAAGGCTTTGAAATTGGTATGAATAATTTCAAAGCTTGATATTTTCGTAATTAATAGGTATATTATAATTGTATATGTTATTTGATACGCGAAATCTAAATTTTCTAAGCTATTTCCGTTAAATCCTATCCGTTGCAATCGGTTCCGAATAGCAACAGATTTTTTTGAAGTGTAATAGTTTCTACAATCGGTCATTTGTTTTCTTCATGTTTGCTTGACTTTCCCGTACACTTCACCATCCATATCGAAACTCCATCTAATTACATTAGATACTTCCTGAGTAACACTACAAGTCAATTAATTAAAGAGCAGAATTGCTGTCCGCCCTCAGATCTGACTTTATCTGCCTAACTTTGTATTTCAAACGTACATAGGTACATAAATATAGGGAACTATAAAGCTTCAAGTGTAAACCAAAGCTAATTTTGGCATAAATTACATGGGCTAGCAAGTGTTTTAATTACAAGAGGTAGATTTACAGATCAAATACATCTTATCATTAGTTTAAATTAAGATATTATGGCAATGAATGTCGCTTATTGTGACAAGTTGTACACAATTATAATGCCTTAAATTGGTATTAACTTTTTGCCCGTTCCCTCAGTCGTGCGTTAAGAAAAAATTATTAATCGTAATACAAATCACATACAAAATGTTAGTGAGTAAGTCTTCTAAATATGAGACTTTTTTGGTAACTGAAGAAGACGGTGTTCGGGTACAGTCCCGATTACCCTTAATATTAGTATTTGGGTGGTTCTATTTAAGAAGGACGAAAATCATGTCAAATCCGGCACGGACTTTTTTTTGCATTTTAGGCAAAAGAAGTAGTTTGAACTATAGCTTAAATTGTTTCTATATCGATCTAAAACGGGCCAGTCAAAAAAACCAACTATGTGATTATTAGAGCCTTTTAAAAAATATTAGTGTCCAGGAGACTGATGCAGGGAACAGGGTACTGAGATTTCAAATAATAAGTCATAGTAAACCAATGTTTATTGTAATCAAATTACTTAGATACTACATAATTAACATTTTCACGTAATTAAGAATCATTTGAAATAGAATAGAACATAAAACTCACGCAAAAAAAAAAAACAAACATAAAACTCGAAACTCTTCCATAACCTTTTCACAGTTTTTTAAGTAATATTATTAATTATTATTGAGTATTAATAGGCAGAGGCATTACACAGGTAACATAGGATATCCAGTATCACACATAAAGTTGGGTGTAAGTAGGTACACGAGTGATGTTACATAAATTCCGACGATGTTGTTCTTCTCCATCACCAGACCCTCAGCAGTTCATGTACAGAAGCTACTCACCAAATGCTATCAAAAGAGCCCAAACACGGTCTTCTAGCTATGTGCCTTCGCAGAGCTCCCCACGATGTTTTTATGCTGCATCACCAGACCCTCAGACGTTCATGTACATAAGCTACTCATTAAACGCTATCAAAAGAGCCCAAACACGGTCTCCTAGCTATGTGCCTTCACAGAGTTCCCCACGATGGTATTCTTCTGCGTCATAAGACCCTCAGATGTTCATGTGCAGAAGCTACTCACCAAATGCTATCAAAAGTGCCCAAACACGGTCTACGAGCTATGTGCCTTCGCAGAGCTCCCCACGATGTTTTTATGCTGCATCACCAGACCCTCAGACGTTCATGTACATAAGCTACTCATTAAACGCTATCAAAAGAGCCCAAACACGGTCTCCTAGCTATGTGCCTCCACAGAGTTCCCCACGATGGTATTCTTCTGCGTCATAAGACCCTCAGATGTTAATGTGCAGAAGCTACTCACCAAATGCTATCAAAAGAGCCCAAATACGGTCTACGAGCTATGTGTCTTCGCAGAGCTCCCCACGATGTTTTTCTGCTGCATTACCAGACCCTCAGACGTTCATGTGCAGAAGCTACTAACCAAATGCTATCAAAAGAGCCCAAACACGATCTACGAGCTATGTGTCTTCGCAGAGCTCTCCACGATGTTTTTCTGCTGCATTACCAGACCCTCAGACGTTCGTGTACAGAAGCTACTCACCAAATGCTATCAAAAGAGCCCAAACACGGTCTACGGGCTATGTGTCTTCGCAGAGCTCCCCACGATGTTTTTCTGCTGCATCACCAGAACCTCAGACGTTCATGTACATACATAAGCTACTCATTAAACGCTATCAAAAGAACCCAAACACGGTCTCCTAGCTGTGTGCCTTCACAGAGTTCCCCACGATGGTACTCTGCTGCGTCATCAGACCCTCAGACGTTAATGTACAGAAGCTACTCACCAAAAGCTATCAAAAGAGCTCAAACACGGTCTCCTAGCTATGTGCCTTCACAGAGTTCCCCACGGTGTTGTTCTCCTGCATCATCAGACTCTCAGACGTCCATGTACAGAAGCTAATTAGCGGCTAATTAGTAAAGAAATTAAGTATTAAATAGATAACAATTTCCAAAATTAACACTAAGTCTCAGTATCCTGGTTCAATCTCAGTCTCCTGCCCATCAAATTGGCAGAATACTGAGGACAGGATACTGAGAATATTTTAGTTATTGGTTAATAACAAAGTCTATACACCATTTCAATATTAAATCAAAGCAAATCTATACAAGGACTTCAATATGTTACTAGATTTAACAGGTAGAAAATAGCTGGTAATTACTGTTTTTGTCATACTTTCGTGCAGGATACTGAGGAGCTGACCGACCACGACCCAATCTCACTCAAACAACTCGCCGCAACGACTGCACGATCCGCGAGCGAGACGTAGGCAAACGACCATGAGCTAACTTCACTTCGATCGTTCATTTCAACAGAACACAAACGAACTAGATTACGCACACTTTGATAATTTCATAAAATTCTGATGTAGCAGGAGACTGATGTAAAAGCAAAGAGACAAAATATAATGCAGTATTTTGAATTAAATTTCACACTAGGTAACAAAATTACACAAATACGTGAAAAGTTCATTTATTAAGGATTTCTATTTCAGTGCAGAAATCTATTTTATTTCTAAAACTGGGTTATTATTAAGCATCAAAGCTTTTGTTTTGTACAAGAGACATGTCAGGAGACTGAGAAATTGGCTCTTCAAAGTATGATTTTTGTATTAAAATGTTATAGAATCGAGCTTATTTTCAGTGCCATAATAGAAAAAGTTAGGTGTTTAGGCTTGGTTGCGAAATAAAGTGATAATATTCAAAAAATATATACGAAATACGAAGAGCCGTTGAAAATTCCATCAAGAATAGAACCACCCATTTCCAAACTGTAACCAATCTTGTTGTAATCTCCTACAACATTATTACTTGATAATACGCGGGGAAGGTAGGTCCCCTTTATTGTAGTAGTTACGGTAATAAAACAGGGACTTCGCTCCCATTCGTGGCAAACCCATTTACCACAAATGGGCAACGATGCGATGTTCAGAATCAGGTTAATGCTAATCTTTGTAATATTTCAGCTTGTCATGCGAACAAATTTGAGCACGCTCAAAAGCTTCCTGGTATGTAATAATGGGAATGTATTCGGTACTATGTCAAATGTTATTAATATAAGAGCCGTTTTCTGTGGGGTAACAAAGCCGACATATTTTGGATGCGTAGGTACGTTTGTGGTCAGATGATAAAGGAATAGCTAAAGCGATTCTTTTGACATTGCAGCTGAATTAGAACTAATTACTTATTAAGGTAAGTGAACATTGTGGTAAACAGAGGCATTTAAAATATGTAAAAAAAATTTCTATGTACAGGGTGAAATTGATATCACTAGCATCCTTATATACTAAGTCCCCTCAACCTCAACCTCAACGTCTACCCATCAAACTGAATAACTTTCACTATCCACTCAAAAGTCCAAAGAAACTAGAGCTTCGAATGACCTAGGGGAGCAAACCAATCGGTGCAAAAAAAAAAATCTACTGTCCCATACATTTGAGTCGTGTAGTAGGTATGTGAGCAAACCAATCGGACCAAAAAAAAAATCTGCTGTCCCATACATTTGAGTCGTGTGGGCAGCGGCGGCGGGCGCAGTTTAGTATGGGACAGCTGAGCATCCCCTTAAAAAAGTGTCAGCATATTAAGAAGGACCTGTATAGCAGGGATGGGCGACCTTTGGAAGTCGCGGGCCGTAGATAATCACGATAATAGGTAGTTGTGAAAAAAACGGTCGTTTTTATACATGTACAAAAAGTGTATTACATTAAATTGAGTACACACGGCGACACATCAAGCTACGCAAAACAAACATAAGCTGGCCACGCGACGTTATACATTACTCTACCTACGAGCGGCCAGCTCATTTTGATTTTGCGTAGCTTGATGTGTCGCCGTGTAGATGCCTAATCCACGTTGTGTGAACTTGTGTGTACACACTGCAATCTTATATGTAAAAAGTGCACAAATCAAGCATTGGACATCTTTTATGATAAAAGTAGGTATCCGTTTTGTCGGCTGAATCAAGTAGTGAAAAGAATGCTTCCCATATTTTCTTATTGGCGTGAACCGAGAACATTTAGGTACCCTTTTTTCGCACGCGATTGTTGCCCATGTATGCTGTATAGTATCATAGTACAGGTGTTATAATAATACATAGAAATTTCAAAAATTAAATCTGGTGTTAAAAGCAGAATTTTATTTTACATCCTGTAACTGTATTATTATGACCTCCCATGATGACGACATCCCATGCACGGCTTCATTCCTGCGCCGCAAAGGTTGCCAAGCCGACGCAGCTTTATGAAGTGTGTCGACCCACTGAATACTGGCCCAGCGCAAGCGAGGTGTACTCTTTGGCGACAAAAAGTGTCCCTCCCAACTCCATTTGTGCCGCCGTCTGAGAGCCTCCCGCCTGGACATGACTTGCCTTGGGCGACCTGGAAGTCGTTAAACCGACTTCGAACCCAGGTCGGTCGCAGTAAGGACAACATGTTCAGGTGGGGATTCTCGGATGCGCAAAATGTGAGTTGCTTGTGTGGAGCTCCACAAACGATGGCCCATCTCACATCGTACCCTGCGTGCCTTAACACCTGTACGCAGGAGGAGCTCATGACCGCTAGCGACGGTGCAGTATCGGTTGCCCACTTCTGGCAAGGTACTATTTAGCGACTTTGTTCAAAATTTGAAGTCGACACGATAAGAAGAAGAAGATTATGACCTGTATATTTCTGTGATAAATACCTACATGATGCAGTTTTGATATTTCATCAAGCATAGTAATAATGATGTTAATTAAACATAAGATCATAAAGCCAGGAGATTGCAGAGCTGATAATTACTCCCTAGTGTATTACGTTATTTACCTAGATGTTTAACGATGTAGAATCGCATAAAGCAGCCAGTAACTAGGTACTTTAAGTAAGGTATTACCTATGGTATTACTGTGACGAAAACTGTAAATATCGATGCATGTACAGTCAGCAGCAATAAATTATAAATACTTTAGTACTACGACGTAGAACAAAAGGTTATTATAACTTTTTCTGCTGACTGTACAAGCTCGACTGATGGTGATGAGGCAAGACGTTTGTCGATACGATACAATACAAATAGAAAATTTCATCTACATAATATTATACAAAATAATTATAAGTAAACTACTATAAGATAACTATGCCAAATAAAAATGATGTACAACGAAGGCAAATAAACTGGAAGATTTGGGGTTCTAACTGCAGATGGCAAACTGATCTTACTGATTCCGTGCTTCGGATGGCATGTGAAGCCGGTGGTCCCGGCTACAATCTCTGGTGGTTAGTAGTCGTCACATAAAAATCACGTCAGAGGCTAAACTAAGACACCGGGGCTTGCTGCACACACGACAAAAAGAATATCGTGAACCACTACAGATCAAAACTCATATTCAAGATCGCTGCAATGTTGAAGGGTGCCCAGAAGTTTGGCAGCCTGTCTTCTTTGGATGGCGATATGTTTATTCGCTTGCAGAAGTACGCGCCACCCTTCTGGTCACCTGTGGCGTCGACTAACCTGGTAGCTATTTCATGGAATAACTTTTAGGCGTCTGGATCTCATGTACCCAATATGTTAACAAACACAATTTGCTATCTATCCGTGGATATTGACAACAAATTTTTCAATTACATCGTAGACATAAAGAAAAAATTGAGGAAGATTCGTACACAGATAAAGTACCTACTACTTATGCCAATAAAATTACATTATTTTTCGTCATTTTGATGTTGTTAATACAAGAATATAACTAAGTAAATAACAATTATAACAAAAAAAATACTCAAAGATAACTTAAAAACATTTATAATGTAATAAGGATACAAAATTCATTTACAACTAACGACAATTTATCCCTTTTGGGCTGGTCAGAAACATGCTTGCAAGACATCGTTTGCTAAAACTGCAAAGTATTCGTAAAAAAGCATAGTTTGCGTGTTGAAGGTTTCAAGATGAAATTACCATAGAGTAAACTAGCCACAAATACAAAATACGCAGCACAAGAAACCCTTAAGTACAGAAGGGTAAATTTACCTCTTGAAATGGAACATGAAGCAGTAGTAGTTTTGTTTGATTGAGAAATCGCTTCGAGAATATTGCAGAAAGTTCCGCTTGCTAGCGTTGTTTGCTATTGTAACATGATGTTTACAGGATTGTTTGACTCAGTTTAGATATAAACACACATAGTTAATCGTTTCAGTGTTCACTGTTAGCACTAAAATAAAGTGTTTTTCCTCCGTAACAAGTTAATTATGGTTACATTAACTAATTCAGATAGCGACTTCTAGATGGAAAAAATATTTAAAAACTACTTCGTTTGGTACTCTGAACAAAACTTGTATGTCTACACTACTAATGTGTTAATCTAGAATACATTCTATCTGCGTGCCAATTTTCATCCAAATCTGTTCACCCGTTTATTCAGCGTGATTGGGAGGCAAACATCTAAAAATCAAACAATTGATTCTTCTGTTTTTGTTGAATAAATTTTCAAAAAAAAACATACTTTAACATTCACAATATTAGTAAGAAATAAATAAACTAATTTTAAAGAAGGTACTTCACCAGGTACATGTGGTTTCTTTAAGATATTTTATCACTATTATCATCAGCCTATCATCGTCCACTGCTGAACACAGGTCTCTCCCAAGGCGCACCACAAATCTCTATCCTCGGCCTTCCTCATCCAGTCGCTCCCTGATACCTTGTTTAGGTCGTTATTTTGTTGGTTGGAGCATCCCAGGGCGTCTATTTTATGAAAGGTATAAATTTGAATAAATATAATAATTAAATAAGGCTGTCGCACGCCTGGTCGAGTGCACGGGTGACAGGAGAGCTAACAGCTTCCTCAAGCGGATAAGCCTGGCAATACAGAGCTTTCTGGATGTAGGCAAAGGCCTTAAAGATGGTGTTTTGTTTATAGGGTTTTTATTTTCTTTTTCGCTTTGTTTTTTACCTATGCTTAAGATCGCCTTGTTTGTACCTCATGGACATTGTCACTCAAATTGTCTAGTACTTACCAGAATTTAGCTTCGACTTGAATGCGTTACTTGAATATGTTTCAGACCATCATACTGAACAACATTATGTACCCAATATTTTATATTGATATTTAGGTGGTAGAGTAGCCATTGGCGTTTTCTATGGAACACTGAAATTCAAATTTTCTTCGCACTTTCAATGCCGGCTCCGTATTGAACGTTGATCAGTTGCAATAAAATTTATGATTTACGAGTAAGAGCTGTCACACACGATGACGCACTGACCACTGAACAATAAAGGCCTCCGCCCATTGCAGCGATATTATCGCTGCGATTTTGCGATAATTGTTCTCAGTACATTTTGTATGGGGAAGCGCTCGATCCTACACACTGCCGCGATATTATCGAGCGATAATATCGCTGCGATTTTGCGATAATTGTTCTCAGTACATTTTGTATGGGGACGCGCTCGATCCCACACACTGCCGCGATATTATCGCAACCTGACGCAATCTCTTTCTACTACATTCAGTGGTGTGCGCATGCGTGACGCGAATCGCGGAATCGCTGTAGTGTGTAAGGTGTCGCGATATCGCTGTCGATAATATCGCTGCAATGTGCGGAAGCCTTTAATCACTGCACTGACGGAGCAGCAGACGCCAGTCCGTCAATTCTGAAGCAAAGAGTTGTATGAAAACTGAAAAACCGCGCGTGCGGATTGACGCACCGTTTGTGCTTCACAAATGACGGACTGACGTCTGCTGCTCCGTCAGTGCGTCATCGTGTGTGATCCCACCAAGTAATCAAACACACTCTATAGGTAGACAATGAAATGAAAGAAATGCCATATTATAAATCTCTGGCATAAATCAGACGTTAGCGCAATAACGTTTATAGCTATTCTAATGGCGTCCTCATTATTTTTCCCTCATTTCCACTAGAATCAAGACAGATCGTGAATGAGATAGGGAGCAATTTGAAGAACATTTTATTAGTCATATAATATGCCCTCTGAAACGTCGAGAAATTGCCACGGGAGATGATTTATGACGCGTTTTATCTCCCATCAAATATTTACCTAAATGATAGACTGGCAGGAACCTTATATTTGCTAGCTTTTGATTGCATTTTCATGTTCTGTTCCGCTTTGAGATGAAATGCTCGGTATTGTTGATGTAGCAAGATTGTGGTAGTTCTCATCTAATTGAAAAGACATTGAGATTTAGCGCCAATTTAATTCATTTTCACCGACGTTGATTTTATAAACTGCTTTATCTGATAAATACGAGCAATCTATACTCTGAAATCGAATCCGAGTTCACAAAAAAAAAATACGGGTCGAATTGAGAACCTCCTCCTTTTGTTGAAGTCGGTTAAAAAGAGGCTCTTTTGTTTGAAATTTTTGATCTCGGATTCCATTTCAGAGTATAGACATCGTCAAAGTTACGAAATTGTTTATTTATATTTTTTTGTGTCATTATCATTAAACCATGTTGTTTAACCTGTATTTAGTTTTTTGTACAAATAATTATAATGTTATAATCGTTGCATGGATGCATTTGATACAGAAAACTCATATTTATGTACCTTTTTGTCTGTTTGTCGGTTTGCTTGTGCATGCATCACTCTACTACTGATCCGATTTGCATTGGGTTTTCACAAAAGCATAGGGCTTACGTTGGATTGATGTTTTTATTTCATCGCAATCGGTTCAATCAATCTAAATATAGGATTGTGAGTATTTAAAGTTAGTGCTCTGCATGCATGAAGTCGCAGACGGCGCTAGTATAGCAAATAAGCAACAACAAAAAACACAGCGACCTAAAATTTAAAGAAAAGGATTTTCCACGAAATTCATTACAAAAATGCGAAAAAGACAAAGTTAACTGAAAGTCACAGTTGCTTCCCAAAGCAAAAGACCTCGTTAGCGCTCTCAAGAGGTCTCGACTCGACTGGATTCACAATATAGGAGGTCGGGTCAACCTCATGCAATCACAACATAAACCAAGTTACTTGACTCTTTAATGATGGGTTTTTGTACTGAAGAACAACCTCTGATGTAGTATTTTGTCCTTGAGTTGAGGCACAAAACGATTTCAAAATAGTCTTGCTTAACTATCGATAGTTGGCCCTTTTCATAAGCCTACACTGTCCGTCCGTCCGAACCGTTATACTCGTAGGTAGAGAGTTGATATTTTCACAGAATATATTTAACTATTTTTCATATTTTTTTACATAGGTGAAACGTGTTATTTTCTCAAGGTTTTTTGTTTTTGCTTACATACAAGCTTGAAACTTGGTGTGATTATAGTGGATACTTAAAGGTACCTAGAATGACAAATAAAAAAAAACCGGCCAAATATGTGTAGAGTTCGCGTTAAGGGTCATGGAGAAAATACATATTTAAGTATTGTAATATTGTATGGTGGTACGGAGCCCGCCATGCGCGAATCCGATTCGCACTTGGCCGGTTTTTTACAAGTTGATGTACTGATGTCTCATAATTGAGGATCCTTTTTTTAATATTTAGGGAAAATATTAACAGAACTGTCGACAAATCATTTTAAAACATCGTGTACCGTAATTAATTGCTACAAAATTATTAAATCGAATTTGTTATTCTACATGTATGCCGTGTTAGCTTAATCAAATTAAAGATGACGTCCCTTAAAGACGATGATACAGATTGAAAATTTTGTCACGGCTTGCGGGGCGACGACAGCTCTGGTGGAGTGGAGCATGCCCCGGATAGGCAGATCGTGGGTTCGAATGCCGCTCGTCGCCCGATTTTTTCAATCTTTAATTTATAAGATTATTAAAATTTAATTCTATAAAGTTTCTTTGGTGTAAAATGTGAGAATGGCGTATTCTGTGTTTTATTTTGAAGCAGCCGATAGCACTATCTATATTATCAATAGCATTGCTGAAAAACAATTGATACTATCTGGATTATCAAGTTATTTATTATAACAGAGCTCGGTGGCGCGTTGCTGAGAGGTATGGACTCTCAATAATGATTCATGAGGTCCGGGTTTGTCCGCACGGACAGCATGCATGCCAAGTACCAATGAGTTTTTCTTACTTATATAAGTATTACCGACTGCTCTCAAACGGTGAAGGAAGACATCGTGAGGAAACCTGCATAATAGTATGCAGAAGAAGAAATTCTGATGCATATGTGAAGTCTACCAATCCGCATTGGGCACGTGTGGTGAACTTACGCCCAAACACCCTCCTAGAGGGTAGGCCTGTGTCCTGCAGTGAGACGTTTATAGGCTGATGATGATGATACATATCGATGGTACCGAAAGTTTCGATACTATCAATATCTTAGTAACTATTATAAAACCGTAAAATTCGTCTTAACTATTATGAAACCGTAAAATTCGTGAGGAATAAAAAAGTAGCGGTTCACTTCATATAAACTCAAATAATACTCGATAGCGCGATTTAAATGACGTACAGCGCCATCTATTGACAATTTTGTTTGTTTATTTGTTTGTTCGCTCATCACGCAAAAACTACTGATCCGATTTTGATGAAACTTTTTTGTTTGATAGATTATGATCTGACTTAAAATCTGGTATATAATTTGTGCGGACGAAGTCACGGGAAAACACTAGTAGTTACTATTTTTAGAGTTCACGATAGTATCGAAAGACTATCGATAGTTTCACAAATGTTAGGTACAACACTATTGCAAAGGTAAAGCAAGGCGGTACGTTAATTATTTAATCAATTACCTACTCGTAGTGGTGTTATTTTAGAATCATGAATTGTTTTTAGTTGCGTTGGTAATTTATAAGTGGTTCATTTTAAATACATATAGCCCTACCTCCATAATACTCATGCCAATGTGTATATAGCAAGCAGATGGTCAACTTAGATAAATTTTGAACAATGAAACAAATTTAATCATGTGCTTGTTCAAAGCACCTGTTGAAAGCTATTTTCATTTCATCGTTTATTATCGTCTGAATTAATACTGGTATAATTTCACTGTACAGTCAGCATCATTAACAATTTATAAAAGACTAGTGTTTTCCCGCGACTTCGTCCGCACAAATTATATACCAGATTTAAAGTCAGATAATAAGCTATCAAACAAAAAAATTTCTTCAAAATCGGTTCAGTAGTTTTTGCGTGATGCGCGAACAAACAAACAAACAAACAAACAAACAAACACACAAACAAACAGACAAACAGACAGACAACATTTCTAAAAAAGGTTGATTTCGAGTCACTGATACCTAAAAACCATATCGTAATCTTTTTTTTGTAAATATCTTCAATGTACAGACACACTTGAGTTACAGTTTTATAATTTTATTCTAGCTTTAAAATGCAGAAAGTGTTTTCAATGGCCCATAATAATAAAATGGGGTGGGGTTTATTGATTTTAGTCTGTATAAAGGTTGTATTTTATAATTATGTTTTTGTTATGTCAGACAAATAATTTCTTAACTTCACGAATTACATTCATATAATTCTATGCAATTTTAATTGTTTATTTTTTTCATTTATTATTTATTATTATAACACTTTATTGCACACAAAGACATAAAAATATACAAAGTTGAGAAAACATGTACAAAGGGCGAGCTTATCTCTGAAAAGATTTCTTCCAGCAGACCCGCAAAAGAGACAGTTAATAATTACAAGGCAAACTTATTGTGTACAAACAAACAATAAATAAATATATTTTACAATATACAACCTACAAAATACAATATAATATATCAGAATAAATATTATATATAATCACTTAAGGTAGAGAAAGATAGTGCTCTTTCGTTCTCTTTTTAAATATAGCAATAGACTTTGAGACGCGAATGTCGGCGGGGAGTGAGTTCCATAACCGAGCAGCATGGATGGTGAAGGAGTAGGAGTAGAAGTCGGTGGAGTGGGATGGGATACTAAGTTGGGTACGGACGTGGGATCGGCAAGGTTTGTCAGGAGGGCGGGAGAAGGATTTTATTATTTATTATTTCCATTTCAAACATAACCTTTTGCCCAATTCAAAATAGACTTGTATAGGTCTACTTTGTATTTTATTACACACTGTAGCATGTGTAGGTACATATCAGAGTCGCTGACTGTACTCTCATTAACACAGCGTATTGAATGCGAAAATTGCAAATTGAGGTTGAATTATAATTAAAGCCTTGCAATATGAACGTAAAATTTGAACAACTCGCTGATACTTTGATCAATATTCATTTTATAAATTGAGTGTTTTGAGTAGATAACAGATAATATTCAAACGTAAAATTTCCTGTTGGGATATGTACCTATAATATTATAGGTACCATATTAAGGAAGCCGTGGTGGTCCAGTGGCGAGTAACCTTGCCTGCCGTGCACGAGGCGATGGTTCGATCCCCGTCCAAGCCGACTCGTACCAATGAGTTTTTCGGGGTTTATGTACCATTTGTAACACCACTGGCTTTTCGGTGAAGGAAAACATCGTGAGTTCTGCATGCTTCAATTACGAGGCGTGTATTGTACCCACTGTCCATTATAAGTGGCGACCGGCTCACCCCCCGTCACACTGGCCAGAGTTTCGGTACTACTGGTGAAACGTGGATGTTCTGAGGTTACAGAATATCTCTGACTACCCCCTCGGGGAATATAGTCGTGAGCATATGCATGCTACTTATCAATACCTCAAATGGCTACTAAAGATTGGTTGCTGATATAAAGTGCTTCAGTAGCGCATTGCGGAGAGCTATGGAAACAAAATCTTTAGGTCCAAGTTCGAATCCGCACAGACGATTTTCTAACTTATATAGGGTCCTTCTTAATATGCTGACACTTTTTGAAGGGGATGATCAGACCATCAAACTGAACAACTTTCTCTATAGGACGCACATTGAAATCGCAAAAAAAAATCTTCTGTTCCATACTAAACTGAAAATCTACTCGAGCCAAATGTATGGGACAGCTGATTTTTTTTTCGTGATTTCAATGTTGGTCCCATAGAGAAAGTTTTTCAGTTTGATGGTCTGATCATCTCCTTAAAAAAGTGTCAGTATATTAAAGTTGGACCCTGTATACATAATACCGAGTGCTCAAGTGCAAACGGTGAAGGAAAACATGGTAAGGAAACCTGCATTCGCTGAAGAAGAAACTCCGATGTGTATGTGAAGTCTACTAATTCGCATTGGGCACGTGTGGTGGACTAACGCCCATACACACTCCCTGAGGGTAGGCCTGTTTCCTGCAGTGGTAGGCTGTGTTGAATTATGTTTAAAGTCGACTTTTACTATAGGTACAGAGAGAGATTGTAGTAATTAAAAACCAGATTCAGGTACAAATATTCATAATTATGGGTATTCATTCATACAAATATTTGTCCATTCCGGGATTCGACAACGCAACCCTTGCTATGGACCCGTATAATATAATTCAGCGTACTTTTTGTAAGTAAGGAATAAGCTTTAGCTATAGTTAAAACCGACTTTTAGCTTAACTGAACAACTTTTTTCAACGTTGTTCAGTTTGATAGTCTGAAGCACACTGTTCGTTGTATAACGCATAAAATTTTACACCCTGTATATTATAGGTACTTAAGTACCTATAAAGTAACTACATTAAAACACCAAACAACCTAATCAATATAGTTTGCCTTTCGCTCTTCGCTCTATCAAGAGTGTTCATGACTTGCAAGTTACGGAGAAAAAACTTTCCTTTCATAATTAATGAACTTCTCGACCATCTATTTAATTAAAGTTTTACAACCTAAACAGCTCTACAACCTAAACGTGACTCTACTTACTTTTCTCCCCTCCGGACGGAAAGCGTCAATTGTCGTCCCGCTGCGCTAAACGAAATTGCCGCTTTCCACCTCTGTCGAGGAGAAAAATAGTATACTATCCTCGGGCAGTAAATACGAAATCCTCAGATCACATGTCATATCACATTAATTATATCACTCGGCTTCGCCTCGGTCAACAATTACAATTGAGATCTGATAGTAATCTACTATAACCTTATTTTTTACCAGGAAGGTTTTCTTGAATTTCTGACTTGTAAGGAACATAAGACTCCGAAACAGTTATAAGACGCAGGCCTTAAAAAAACAAGAAATAAAACCATTTCATTTTCATATTTTATACCAAGTCAATATTCTTTTCATTTATCATATCATATCATATTTTTTTATTTACTAATAGAGTTTACCCGCTATAAACTGACTCGAATGCTTCCGTTTAGGATAGATTTTAATTAAAATTATTATAAAAAGGGTCTTAGACGAGGAAGTGAATATTTAAATCCGTATAACTGCCTCCGTGGTCTCAAAAATCCGTAAAGTTTGGGCTCTTGACACGGAGGCCGTGGGTTCGATTTCCACGGGGGACACCTAGTGATATGTCACTTTGTGCGTTTTCCCCAGTTGGTTATAGGCCATTGCAGGCTGAATCACCTGATTGTCTGAAAAGGAAAGATGATTTTGTGCTTCGGATGGCACGTTAAGCCGTTGGTCCCGGCTACCATCTCTGGTGGTAGTAGTCGTTACATAAAAACCACGACGGAGGCCGTAAGGCGGTCTGAAAAAACTCTGACACTAGGGCTTGCCCACACGATAAGAAGATCCGTATTTTGTAAATTTAATGTCATGACAAAGCATACAATCTTTCCGCCTCTTGGCTTCCCCTTAACCCTATTACGAATTTCATTGTTTTGTGACTAAAAATCACTCAACTTTGGTTTATTTTACCTTTTCGAAATAAGAAATTTTTCTTACGATTTCACTTTTAATTGATTTTCCTAATCAAGGAAAATTGGGCAGGGGGTTAGCGGTTTGTATTTAGGTAAGTACTAAGAAATTAGTTCAACAGGGTACCCGTTGTTTGTTTGGGTACCCAAGTTCCCTTGTTAGTTCAATTTGGTGGTCTAAAGAAGCATATAAGTTAACTGTGTAGTTGTACCTAATTAGAGTTTCTTATGATTTTATTGGCTCAGTAACAAGGGAACTTGGGAGTACTATTTCTAATCATTCCTAACAAATAATGGACAGACGAAAGGTCAAACGTTTTGTATTGATATGCTTGCTTGCTTGGGTAGTGGTTACATTGCCGAACTGCCAAACCAGAGTCCTGGGTTCGAATCCCAATTGGGTTATGGATGTTACATGTTTGTGTCGTTGTTCTATGGTTTCCGTGATAAAAAGTCTTACATTTGGGATCATACAATTATTAAGACGTAATAGTAGGTGGAAATACCTCGGAGGCATCTTTTATTTTTCATTTTACGACTAGATTTATACCATTTACCGAAACTAAAGTCATACCTCAGTATTTTTGGATAGTTCATCTAGTGCAATCATCAACTGAATACACGATTGGAATTACTTCACTCGATAGAAAATCGTCACAAAGATGACGTATTTTCATGCATTTTTCACGGTTTAGAAGAACTTAAAATAGTTTCCGATTGTTGGTATTTATACTCACATATTCACCATTAGTTTAACTAGTGCAATCATAAATAAAATCTAGAAAAAGTACTTTGGTTAGTTGTTTTTAATCGAAAATACGACTCACGCACACACTTTTCGGAGCGCTCGGCAATCGCGTTTCTCATAGAAAATATTCGTCTGGACCAATGGCCCCTTAAGTGTCTGTGAGCGCCTTTCATTTGTTTATTTTCTTTTTGGTACAACACATTTTCGCTTATACGAGTACAATTCACATTCAACTATTCTGAGAAATGTTTGGTTGTGATTTGCAAAGGATCAGCGAGTAGCGAACATTGACAAATTCTTTACAAATGTTTTATTTATTTGTGTATCGAGAATCCTTTCCCGCTATCTATTTTATGTGTCGTCTGTCGCCAAGGAAAACTGATTGTTATCATAGAAACACATTTGAAAACAACATATTGATGGACGGGTTATTTTCGAGATCGATCGTTCTTCAAAGGCTGAAAGATGGCCGGTAATTTATGTCTAGCTCAGCAATCCTGCCAGTAGTTTATTGTACTTAATTATGAACAACAGAGGACCGCGGCGAACTTGGTACCGCCTTAGAATCTTCCCGACACACACTTGGCCGTTTTTTATAGCCTATGCTAATAGCTGATAATGTAGCATTCTTATAGTAAAATAATTATTCAGTTCGGTCCAGTAGTTTCGGAGCCTATTCATTACAAACATATTCCCCTATATTCCCCGAGGGGGTAGTCAGAGATATCCTGAAACCTAAAAACATCCACGTTCACGTCCACGTTGTTTCACCAGTAGTACCGAAATTCTGTCCAGTGTGACGGGGGGTGAGTCCGTCGCCACTTATAATGGATAGTGGGTACAATACATGCCTCGAAATTGAAGCATACAGGATTCCTCACGATGTTTTCTTTCACCGTAAAGCCAATGGTGTTACAAATCGTACATAAATTCCGAAAAACTCATTGGTACGAGTCGGCCTGGACGGGGATCGAACCATCGCCTCCTGCACGGCAGGCAAGGTTACTCGCTAGGACCACCACTGCCTCTTTATAATATTAGTATAGAAAACAAATTCGAACTTAAAAATCGGTCAAGAGCGTGTCGGACTCGCCCAGAATAGGGTTCCGTAGCCATATTATAAATAGAATAAAAAAATAATAATCTCGAGACAGAAGCTTTATAACGATTTAGTTACTATGGGAGTTTTGTTTCAGTTGTTATCTGTGTTCATGCCTAAATTTCGATTCACTATTGAATTATTTTTTATTGCACCTATGTGCAATAATGAGCCAGTTATTGAGGCGGGGTATACAGATAGGCAGACAGAATGGACGAAAAGAAATCCTTCTACGGAACTCTATGAATGTCAGAGCCACGGCCAGGCCTGCGAGCACCCGATACACGACGCTCGCGATCGCCAATTCAGCCAGTGTCAAGATTTATGTAGTATTGTTTTAACGAAAACACATTAGAGCTATAGAAAATGGCGGTGCCACGTGCAAGCCTCACACCGGCCAATACGCACGCGTTAGCCCTCCGCCAGACTTACAGCACGACTCCCTAGTAATATTTGATAGGGCGGTTTAGAACATCAAACTGATCTACTTTCGCTCTGGTAGTCTGGAGCCATCATCGAATTAAATTTAAAAAAATCTACTCTTCCATACATTGGAGTCGAGTCGCTAGTCGCTACAACAGTTTTATAGGAAACAGCTATATTATATTTCGATGGTTGGTTTCGTAGTAAATGTTGATCAGTTTGATGGTTTGAACATCCCCTTAAGAATCCGTCATATCAGCATATTAACCTTTAGAGTAATTAATATACTATATTACCAACGAAAGACGGTGCGGTCGAAGTCGCGAGCAGAATCTACTAAGTACTAGCAATAAAATATAACAATGTTATGTTTTTTCGTCTTCTAAACCATAAAACTATCGATCAAAGTATCCCAATATTCAAACTAAAAGTTAATGATACGTTAATGGTATGAATATTTTAGTACGTACTACCTTACCCAAGTCCATTAAATTGACTTGACCGACATTTCGTTCAAGAAGGAACCCTTCTCACTCTACATCGTAGTTTTTCCCACATTTACGATCAGTAGTTCATCTTGACTATTCGACTGGATCTGAATCAATGTATGATTTGAATCAACATTTTTGTGGTCACAACTTTAACACAAGATAACAGGATCTTTATACAGGGTTCTTCTTAATATGCGGACGGTTTTTTAAGGGAATGATCAGACCATCACTGAGGAACGTTCACTATGGGACCAACGTCAAAATAAAAAAAAAATTGTGCCATAGAAGATGTCAATGGCTGCTCGGTGCTTGACCCAAATATATGGGACAGTTGATTGTTTTTCACTATTTCAATGTTAGCCCTATACCACAGAGGATTATATTGTATCCTCTGTGCCCATACAGTGAAAGTCGTTCATGCTACCTCGTCTCCCGCAAAAAGTGGCAGACAAAGTTTGTTAGTAAAACACGCGTAACTCTTCCGTAGTTATATGGTAAACGAACTACACCATAAATGGTGTTCGTAATTACGCGTAGCTTGAATCACTAGTCAATATTGGCGTAGACCCATCCATTGACATGTTAACGGATATTGGCTCGGGAAGTGTCACTGTGATAGATAGGTAAATAATTACGATATATTTTAGGTTTCTAACTAGATTTCTAACTTAACAAACTTAAACTTTCATATTTAACACAACAGGGGGTGCTAAACATTTATTTATCAATAGATGTACGTGCGTGTACAACTATGCTCTTATATCTAGGTACACTATTCCTAATTCATGTAGCCCCTCCAAGCCACAGGATACAGGGTATACAGGGATACAGGGATACAGGGTGTAAGGAAAAGTATCATTAACCTTTAAACCACATACTCTACCCGCTACCCATCAAACTGAACAACTTTTACTATGGTAGCAAACCGACCGGAGCAAAAAAAAATCAGCTGTCCCAATACCTACTCGACTGAAATGTATGCAACAAGTCAACTGACTTTTTTTTTTGCTCCGATCGGTGTGCTCCCATAGTAAAAGTTGTTCAGTTTGATAGGTTGAGTATGTGGTTTAAAGGTTAATGATACTTTTCCTTACACCCTGTATACTAGGAGGGGCTACATGAATTAGGAATAATGTACCTAGATATAAGAGCATAGTTGTACACGCACGTACATCTATTGATAAATAAATGTTTAGCACCCCCTGTTGTGTTAAATATGAAAGTTTAAGTTTGTTAAGTTAGAAATCTAGTTTGTGTTTAGTCGTCAGCATAAGTATGCTGTTAAGTACATTTTCCCAAATTTCTGAAATTGTCAAAGACGGCTTGGGACTGCGACTTGGGACACAGAGCGTTGGGGAGGAAATAAATGAACACAAGTTTTAACCAAGAAAATTGTATTACCATTTCCTTGACCACATCTCATTATATACATGATAGTGTTTAAAAATAATTATGTTTAACAAATTCATAGAATGTCGTAAAAGTGAAATAAAACATTATACTTAAATAACTATGTGTTAAATAAACTAGACCAGTCAGTTATAGTCATAAAAGCTTAGATAAGAATACTGCAAAAGATGAGTTTTCAGTCATATCGTCACCGTATAAATTGTCTTAGCCCACATCATCCCACTGCTGGGCTAGTGCCTCTTCTTTAATTCTCGAACCATCTTGGGTAAGCTCTGGCCATTTTCCTACCTGGACCTATTTCACAAACATGCAATGAAAATAGAAATTTACAATGACAAGGTCGCCAAGGCGCGCCCGCGCCTTTCATTTATAATTAATGGCTTTTTGTTTGTGCGTAGCACCGCATTTCCGCCAGTGTCAAGTGTAATTTATGGGAGTATCTATCCCAATCTCAGGGATTGTTTTTGTTCAAGAACAAGAAGAGATTGTGGATTGCGGAGCCTCGTGGCAGGCAAAAACGCGTCGCGCGAAAACCACGCGAGACGTGTGCTCGGGTCAATTCCTGCAACGTGACTCCCGACTCCTTCTGTATGCGATACGCTTAACAAAATAAATCCATTCAAGAGTTTCACTACAAATACAGATCCAAATAGATAACGGAAGACGCAAGTACCAAACGTGCCACATTTTTTCTACATATACTTCATTCCATATAAGGACGATAAAATTTTCCAGTTCCTATTTTGCTTTCTGATCAATTCAGTTTTTTTTTTTTTTTTTAAATAACCTATTTTGTGTCCCACTGCTGGGCAAAGGCCTCCCCTCTTTTCCTCCAATCTTTCCTATGCAACGCGAAATCAGGCCAACCGTTCAGGAAGGTATTCAAGTGGTCACTCCATCTTCTCTTGGGTCTTCCTCGACGTCGGCAACCGTCTTGTGTCAACCCATTCTGTGGCCATCTTGGTCCACCTCTCCGGGTGCATTCGGCAGATATGTCCTGCCCAATCCCACTTTAGCAGAGCTGTTTTTAGGCCTACGTCCGCTATACCAGTTTTGGAGCGCAGATCTGTCACTATAATTCTGATTAGCAAACAAAATTTATTTATCAGAAAGATATACCTACTATACGACATAATATCTTGGACGTCACTTAAGCAGTTCTAAAGACCTGTATTCACTTTGATTAGTGCGAGTGCAGGTGATTAGTAATTGCGGGTCATTACTACAGACATTGAAAGTAAATCAAAGATAACAAAATGTCATATTCTATCGGTGATCGCTCAAAATTTTTGAATGACCCGCAATTACTAATCACCTGCACTCACACTAATCAAAGTGAATACAGGCCTTAAGAGTAAGTTAGAGAAGGTATTTGAAATCTCTGTTTCTGTAATTGAAAGTCCTAAAATTTTGTTGCTATTTGAAATCTCTATCTATCTATCTATAACGTCACACCTCTTTCCCATTGGGGTAGGCAGAGACCAGAGCGCGCCATCTACTACGATCCTTACATACATCTTTTGCCTCATTCACATCCATACATGCCCGTCGGTTTCGAGTACTCCGCACCTCCCCTTATTGTAGGACACAACTGATTTGATCAGAATACGTCCTACGAGGGCGCCCTCTGCCGACACATCCACTCATTTTAGCTCCATATATCTCTTTCGTACATCTGCTATCACTCATCCTCTCCACATGACCTATTAGATTTGAAATAGAGTGTATAATCCGTTTCACATAGGAAGATGCATGAAACAATCAATTTTTGCATTGATATTTTTATTTTAGAATAGCGATCCTGTCAGAACCCATTCGCTGTCAAATGCAGCATAATGTCGAGCGTACTAATAAAAGCATCGAATTAAGCTTCCGTTATCTATTTAAATATACATCTGCGAGTTTCACAATGCAAAACGTTTTGCTGTTTATAACCAAAAGTTTAAATTACGTGCTACAAAATTGTTTGGAAGTAACAAAATTTTGGTAACCTAAATTTAACAAAAAAAAAACAGTGTTTACCTAGTCTGAAGAGTTAGTTTCACATTGATCTATTGGTTTTGACAAAATTAACTAGGATAGAATTTTGTGCATGAATAAGATTTCTTTGCTACTTGATAAGCGAGCTACATAGGTACATAATTATAACCAAATAATAGGTAAACTATGTAAAACAAAATGTTGATGCGTTGAAGATAAAATCAAAAAGAATTAAATAGCATTCCAATCAGAACCACTAAAAACCGAATGAAAGTTAATTAAGGGATTGTTGAGAATGAAAATAATAAAACTACTTGCAAGAAGTAAGTATTCTGAATTGAAAAGGAGACAGATTTCTCTCTATTCCTTGTTCCCGTTTCTCCTTTAAGAAGTCTAGAGCGGATACCAGGCTTGAACAAGCCAGTCCGCCCATGTTTAATACGATGAGCTTCATTATCCATGCATTATAAATTTATAGCCATCATGAGAGCATCTGTCACGCGTTGTGGAGAGGTAAGGACATTCAACCATGAGGAACCGGATTCAAACCAGCATAAGTTTTTGTAACTTATGTAGGTACCTAATACCAACTGCTCTCAAACGGTGAAGAAAAACATCATCGTGAGGAATTGATGCGTATGTACCAATCTGCATTAGGCTCGTGGGTTAATGCTCAGACATCCTCATTGAGGATAGGCCTGTGTCTTGCAGTGGGAGATATGTGAATCCGTCAACAAGGACATAACAACAAAGTATAACATCCATAGCCGATACGGTATTTAAATTTGAAATTCTTTGGCTCAGAATTTACCAAATTATTGAAGAATTATGATTTTGATAAGAAAAAAACCACTAAAGTTAGTGTAAATACCTAAGTAGCTCGCCTTGGATATAAAACATTTTCATTTTGGATATAGAACTAGCTAGACAAGTAGGTACATGTATATTTTATTTTGTATTTAAAATACATTATCATAGAATCACACACATTTTATCACTCCACAAATTACAACAGCTATTGTGGTTTGGGTTTTAGAAGATTTATTTACTTCAAAAGCAGTGTACCTAAATGAGGAGAACCAAATCTAAAATTTTTTAATTTACTTTTTGTCGTTATTCTCCAAAAGAATAAACGCTGTTATAATTAACAACATAAGACAAAAACACTAAATGTGGTCTTTTGATGTACGAAAGATAATAGTCACTAATAAAAGAACTACAAATTATAAACTGCAATTGAAGTAAAATAAAACTACTTTTCATTTTTTTATTATACAACAATACAAAAATATGTTCATGCAAGACGATTTGTATAACATCGAAAATGCAATAAGCTATCTTAAAACTACAAGTATTTTAAAGTAGTTGAGAAAAAAAATTCTTAATTTGCATCATTTTGACGTTAAAACAAAAAATTCTTGTAGTTTTGAGATACGCGGGCGTGTGTGTACCATTATTGAGGTGTTAAGTTAGAAAATGCATAACGACAACGATTTGGAGAAATATGATTATGTTTATAGGCACATGTAAGTCGGGAACCTATTTATTATATTTAACAAGATTTCCTTAGTTTTAAAATTATACTTTTATCAGATTTCATTTCTCAGGACACCAAGAAACATGTCTTTTATGGAAATAGACAATGCTCGATTGAAATAGATATGATTTCATTTTACAATCTTATCGAATTACCATAAAAATATTTTCTTACATCAATTTTAACTTGAACAGGGTGAACATCATACAAACATTATAAATACTGTTAATATATTTCATTAATATTATTTCCAAATATGCTTAACTTTAGTCATCCATACATTTATGTTATAAACGTTTACCGTAACATCAAGACATTGATACAAAGTCGACACACGTCAGAGGACCAGCCCCTAAATTCATAAGATTACGAAAATGTTTCCGAAGCGTCATGTTCCTGTTTAATATTTCTTTATCGAACCGTCTGTTGCTAACTAACCTATGCTAGCTTGTCTATAAAATGGAGAAAAGCGCGTTTTTACCTCGAGTACCTACTCCACCGCATAACAGCGGCCGCGCTTAGAGGAGGTACTCTCATTGTTCCGGTCTATCAAAGGAGGTGTTTGGTGTACTCTCCACCTTCTTCAAAACTATCTTGAATGCGAATGTGTGTTTGGGAGACACTGACGCTGGTCGGGGAGTCTGAGGAGATCGTGGCGGGGGATCGGGAGGCATTTCTGAACGTGTCCTAGTACGTCGAGGCAGATTTTGTTGTACTTCAGGAGCTGGTGTAGGCTCCTTTGGTGATGTTATTTGAGGAGAAAGACGGTTCGGAGATAAACGACCGGGTGATGGATCCGGCATAACTGGAGGAAGCATCAACGGTGGAAGATTGGCACAAGGAGAGCCTCGTGAGCCTCTGCGCTCTTTCAACCCCATAGGTGGAGGCGGCGATGCTGGAGGCTCATCATCAGCAGCTGCAACAACCACTATGGGCTCAGTTCTTTCCAATGGTTTAGTTTCAATAACATCGGATGCAATCGATCTTCTAAAGTAATTCAACCCATTTTCGATCTCAGCCCATGCACGTCTAACGAGCGGGAAACTTTCTGAGATCTCTGAGGTGGATTTGCGGACGGGAAACTCTGTATCGCTGTCACGTTTCGCTGTCCTTGGTCTACAGCGTTCGAAAGTCTGATCTCCTGACGCTGCCACCGTCTCAGAAACCTGTCTTGTCAATGCTGCATGTTTTATGGAGTCAGATTTCGATCGCGGCTCTCTTATCTTTGGCGTTGGAGACCGACGATCACCGAACTTCTTGCTTGCAGCGCGTTTGATAGAAGAAAATAACCCGAGTTTTTCAGGCGGCTTGTCAAGAGGTTTGTCCGGTGCGGGTGGAGCGGCAGGAGTGATAGGAACGACAGGAGCTGTGGAGGGGCCGGGGACGGGTTCGGACGTAGGATGGGGGATGTTCCCCTCGCGTTAGTTGTGCCGAGAGTCCGAAGAAGGGACATCGCTCGATCCGGTCGAGGAGAGGGTGGTATTTGACCCGTAGGGGTCGAGCGATGACTGAACGGACATGGAGCGGCCGGCACGCCGCACACGTGCCGGAGACAGCTTGCCTGGATCTACGCTGGCCGGGTCTGCCTGCAACAACAGCGGCTTCAGCACTCCGAACATAATTTTCGTAGAGTTGTAACTGAATTTAGTAGTCGTACTACTTTGCATCGGGAAAAGTGAAGAAGAGTCGAAACAATGCAGTATGCAATCGTGAGTTTGGCCCGGTCACTCTTTTCTCATAAAATACAAGATATGAGGGTTTGTAATATAATTATACATTATTATCTACTCAACATTTGTTACTCACCTAATATAACCAGACAGAAGTCCGTCATTGTGATTGAAGACTGCATTGGTTTGACGGTTACTTAAATTCAGCACAGCCAAGAATATTGACACAACCAATAGCACAACAATGTAAAACGGAATGTGACGTATTTTATTTGAGAGACTATATTATAAGTTCACAATGATCAGCCTATACATTTTCACTGCTGCGCTACTTTCAAATAATGATTTGCATAATCAAATTAAAGATTGAAAAATTATGTCTCAGGCGGGACTTGAACCCGCAATCTCCTAAACAGGGAATTGCTTTTTTAATTTATAATCTTTAATTTGATTTGAAATATCACAACATAGCTTGTCCGACGGATGATTTGACATACTTTGTATAAAATTATGTCAAGGTATCTGTCGGATAGGCTAGCAGGGGCTTACTCGGGGGTGGTGAAACGGGCCCTAAATATGGTATTACCATGTATGTGCAATTTTGTTATTACGTGGAGTAGCTATAGAGCTCCAGCTAAACTCACAATGGAGTTTTGGAGAAAAATTGTATTTGAAAGAATTTGTGAAAACTTAAATAAATTAAAAAAAAAAAAAAAATCTGTAACATGTTTATAATCACAAATATTTGATAATCATTTGAATGACCATAAACGAATGTTATAATGTGTATGTAGTGAAAAAATAACGCACCTGATAAGCTAGCGCATTCATGATGATGGAGTACGGCACCAGGCCAAGCGGGTGCACCTCCCTCATCAGCACGTTGGCCGGGATCTTGTGAAACTGGATATACTCGAGGAAGTTTCCAATTACGTCCTTCAGTGGCGTTTGGATGGTGTCGCAGTATTTCTTGCTCCACATCAGTGCCGCCTGGAATTTCAGGGGTTTTGGATTTCAATACTTGTTTCCTTATGGTAATCATACATGGAATTGCAATTATGGAAATAATAGCCGAGTTATACTTTATTGGTTACCTTATGTTTGAAAGACAGTCTAAGTGGAAACAGCAGAAGAAGGCAGTATCTTGATCACCTCTCAGCCTTATCTCTATTTATTATTATTAGGTTTCGAGAGCCTAAATCTCCATAAGTGGTTTTGCCAAATTTAAATTGATTAAAATTTCGTTTTCCAGCATTTTAATTATGAAAGTTATGAGCAATGAATAAGTTGGACGTAGGTGGGGATAAAAATATGTGTATATTTACTTGACATAAGAGTTAAAGATAGTAATAACAGATTTAATATAAATCCTTGTGATTTCAAATTAATGCGAACAGACTGCTACTTCTTTGACAAAGGAACAAATGCCACTGGAATTCTGGTGAAATTACCTGGAATTTGGTGAATTCATCGGCTCTCAGTTCATCCCTAGCTAGTATCAGCCTGACGACGTGCTGGGGAAGTAACGTGAACGACCCCAAGTTAAGGACCTCGTTACCATGCTCATCCACAAACTCTAGTACCTGAGGAGAAAAGGAAATGTTATTGTAAGCATATTTATTCTCCATAAGCTGCCTACTTCTTGCTTTAAAATACAAAATCCAAAAAATCGTTGAAACTATTTTAAGGCGGTGATCAGACCTTCAAAGTGAACAACTTTTTTATAAAATTAAAATTTTATACTGGTCTGTCAAAGTTGGTTTACACTTATTTTGTCGGATGTTACATACAGTCAAGATAAGATGGCTCCAGCTTAGAATAATGGACCATGACGCATCGCAACAGACGACTAAGGGTAACGGTGTCTTATGCCACAAAACGAACATATTATTTGTCTCTTGTTGGCAGGTGGCTAGCCTTCTTGCAATATTTAATATACTACAGGTGAGTCTTGCTACGACTGTAGCTTGAAAACGCAGTTGGTATGAGTATATAAGGTTCTGACAGCTCAGAAGGGTATTATGGTCGTAAGTTTATGAATCATTTTTGTTCTACACATCTTTTGGTCGTCTTTTGTCTTTTTAAAAAGTATAAAATCAACATTGGTTCGTATGATTACAACCAGTGCCGGATTAACCATAGAGGCAAAGTAGGCTCCAGCCTATGGGCCCAGCGCCGCCAAGGGGCCCCGCGGCTCGGGAGAAAAAAAGTGAAAACTCAAAGATTTAGACCCACCCCAGACTTAAAAGGAATAATGAAGAATAAGAGACAACTGTATTCTAGTGGTCTCTTATTTTTCATAATAGCGAAGCGAGCTGGAGATTACACTACAATTATTGCAGTAAAATCTCGAGCTCGCTTCGCTCTTTCCAGGATTTAGATCGCATTACGCAATGACTTTCCAATATGGTAGTAAAACCTCGAGCTCGTCGTTGCTTCGTCTCCAAGGTTTAGATCGCGTTGTGCAACGATTTTATAATCTCGAGCTCACTTCGCTCACTCTTGGTTTTAGATGTTGTGCAATGATCTCATCAGTCGGCCCCGCGGCTCGGGAGAAAAATAAGTGAAAACTCAAAGATTTAGGCCCACCCCAGCCTTAAAAGGAATAATGAAAAATAAGAGAACTGTTTTTCAGTAGTCTCTTATTTTTCATAAAAAGCGAAGCAAACTCGAGATTTCACTGCAATTATTGCAGTAAAATCTCGAGCTTGCTTCGCTCGGTCCACATTTTAGTGTTTTTATTATGTTGTTTGATTGGTGGTTACTTTATTGCGACCATAGGAAAAAATCATTGCGACGCCCATGGATATAGGGGCCCCAGGACTTGCATTGCCTAGGGGCCTTTGCATGGGGTGCCCTCTGCGTCGCATAAAGACTTCAGTCATAATTTTGGAAGTCATAAAATGTTCAGCATAAAGTTTTTACGCATAAAAGTATCTTCCCATAGTTGTTTCTGGGCATACTGCTTTGATTGGCATAACTGTTATCTGTTCTAATGTTAACCAGAATAATTTAAGTAACCATAAATTGTCAAGTCATATTATTCAAACTCATAACTAACATTAAATCTAATTTATTAATCGCATAATAAGACGTATAAAAATTAATATTAATAATAAAAATATAATGATATAAATTTTATTACAAACAATTAATTAACTACTCAACTGTAGGTTAGGTTACGTATTGTGACCACTTATAGAGCGAGTGAAATCAAGCGAAGCTTGCGAAAAACAGACTATTTTTTTTTTTTTAATTTATGTTTAGGTTAGGTTAGAACATGTATTACGTTTAGCAGAGCGTGCAAAGCGAGCGGAGCATCAACATGCAAGCTTGTATGCTGCATGCTTGCTTGCTTACTGCATGCTTGCATGTTAGGGGGTGGGGGGCTGCGCCCCACAAAACAAACTAGTGTTTATAAAATTGTAGGTTAGGTTAGAACATGTATACGCTTAGCGGAGCGAGCGGAGCATCAACATGCTTGCTTATATGCTGCATGCTTGCTGAATGCTTGCTTGCTTGCTGCATGCTTTGCTTGCTTGCTGCATGATTGCTTGCTTGCTGCATGCTTACTTGCTTGCTGCATGCTTGCATGTTGGGGGGTGCAGGGGGGCTGCGCCCCCCGCTCGGGGGGCGCGGGGGGCGGAAGCCCCCTGCCTGAGAAAAACAAACTGATGTTTATAAAATTGTAGGTTAGGTTAGGTTAGAACATGTATACGCTTAGCGGAGCGAGCGAAGCGAGCGAAGCATCACCATGCATGCTGCTTGCTTGCATGCTTGCTTGCTTGCTGCATGGTTGCTTGTATGCTGCATGCTTGCTTGCTTGCTGCATGTTTGCTTACTTGCTGCATGCTTGCTTGCTTGCTGCATGCTTGTTTGCTTGTTGCTTGGTTCGCCAAGCCAAGGTGACCTTACTTAGTCCTTCGCTTACCACTTCCGACTCAGTAGGTTAGGTTATCGAGGAGTGACCGAAAATATTTTATTTAATTTCCATTTTTAGGGCACACAGGGTATCACCAGATAAACTAATTAAATAAAACGAATAGGTACGAAATAATTAATTCGAATTATTATTATAAAATATAATAAAATATCGTGCAAAATTAATGAGCGTTACAATAAAAAATAAAATAAAAATAACGCTCACAGGCACCTACATTGTAATGATCCCAAACTAGCACTAAAGGCTTTTATTATGGAAACCATACAACGACGGCACGAACATATAACATCCATGACCGAACCGGGATTCGAACCCAGTACCCTGGTTTGGCAGTCCGGCGTGGTAACCATTACACCAACCGGGTCGACAATGTCGCTTAGAATCCGTTATTTAGTTTAACTATAAAACCAATATTATAAAATTATAATAATCATGTAAAATCTATAAGTTCATTACATTTAACATACATATGTTTTAATTAGTTACTTGTATGAATTAATTATGACGTTTTAGGTTTATGTCAACAAATGTTATGCCTTAATATAATAATGCGTAAAACGTTTATGCGTTTAAGACTTATGGGAACTGACAATTATACCTTCAGAAATTAGTAAAACAGAAATTATGCCTAACAATTTAGTTCCAGTTAACGTTATGCGAAATGATGAATATGTCTAATTTAGTTATGCGACATTAAATTATGTCTTTGAATTTTATACGACCCAATATGGACCCCTTTGCATGGCTTAATCCGGCCCTGATTACAACCACAAACTAAATCCAATTCATGCAATTATTTCTATTAGCTTCTAGGGTTCAGGCATCTAAATTAGGATAGCTCCTAATTTTCAAAAATTTAATTTACCATCTGTGAATTTTTATACGTGTCTTCTGAAAGTTCAAGCTATCTCTACACCAAATTTCATAAAACTCGATTTACCTGTTTGGCCGTGAAACGTAAAAAAAACAGACACGCTTTGATTTTATAATATCTGTATTGATCTATTAGTTACCTTCTTGGTGAGTGTAAGGAAAGAGCCTCCCCGAGTACTAAAACCCGAGTTCATATGGTGAACCCTGGGCAGCCAGCCTCGATACGACCATTGCTGACTGCCTAACCATAACAATCATCATAGGCATCATGGGCATGGGCAAACATCTAAGTAGATGTTTCAAACAGCGTTTGTTTGGATAAGACATGTTCATGGCTGTAGAAGCCAATTCGGGAGCGGCAATGCCTGCGCATTTACGGCATTTGTGCTGTGTGTTGGTTGGTGCAGGAGCCTGTTCGTCCTTGTGCATTTTTGCTCGCTTTACGGCCAGAGATTCGAACCAGACTTCATCGTGGGCTTTTCGACCGTCAGCTATTACCTTCCTCCACTCGTCCCTATCGCTTGCAAGGCATTTCCACTTCGACTGGTCAATTTTCCACTCGAACCATTACACTACAGCATGAGTAATTGTCATGCGATATGGCTCACGCTAAACACGAAAGAAGAAGTTACCTTCTGCACCAAAGATTTCGTGCACTTATACTGGATATATCTTTCAGCTGAGGCGAGGAGAGCGCACACGGTGTCCACGGTAATGCAGCATTGAACGAAGCCGGCGCACGCGCGGCGAAGCTCATCTAAACCGTAGTAGTCCGCTGCGTTCATCACTCCTGAAATGTGATGAAATTATCTATATAAGTAATTTGAAGCAAAGTCAAAGCCAAAGTCAATATAATTTATTCAATATAGAAGCTTGAAGCACACTTATTAAACGTCAAATCTTTTTTAAGCTACCACCGCGTCGGAACGTGTTGTCGCTGTAGAGAAGATGCGGCCAGAAACTCTACAACATAACACGACTTAAAACTATTACAATATAAATTCTTAAGCTACTGTTATGTATACAATAATACATAGTCTATCTAATAAAATAGTTGATACTTTACAGTAATGTAAATAAACTATAAGTTAGTGACCTCAGACCCAAGCATATTGATCATTTAAATAATCATCCAGTTTATAATACGCTTTCTTACAGATAACATTTTTGATCTTAGTTTTAAACATGTTTTCGGAAAGATTCAAAATGGTCTCGGGGATTTTATTATAACAACGTATACAGTGACCCATGAAAGACGTGTTGACCCTACTAAGCCGAAAGTGCGGAGATATCAGTTTATTTTTGTTTCGAGTGTTGTAATTATGGACATCACAATTTTTAGGAAACAAAGACAAATTTTTTCTTACATATAAAATGTTTTCATAAATAAACTGTCCATAAACTGTTAAAATATTAATTTCCTTAAAAAGGTCGCGAAGCGAATCACGACAGCGCAAACCATATATTGCTCGAATTGCCCGTTTCTGTAGGATAAAGACTGTCTCAATGTCTGCAGCACGACCCCACAATAAAATACCATAGGACATGATACTATGAAAGTAACTGAAATATACGAGTCTGGCAGTTTTAATATCAGTTAGTTGTTTAATTTTTCTGACTGCATATGCTGCAGAACTTAGCCTACCAGCCAGAGTTTCAATGTGGGAACCCCATTGCAGCCTAGAGTCAATCGTTATTCCCAAAAACACTGTATTATCAACAAAATCTAGACTATTCCTGTTTAAAATTACTTGATTATCTACAATTGGTAGGTACGTTCGGCAAAACAAATTTTATACATTTCGTTTTTTTTTGCATTAAGTGCGAGATTATTTGCGTTAAACCAGTTCAAAACTTGTTGAAGGGTATCATTTACGTCGTCAAGTTCTTGGTCCTTCCTATTTACTTTAAAAATCAGAGAAGTATCGTCAGCAAATAATACTATGTTCGACAAGTTTTGTACCATATGTGGCAAATCATTTATGTAGACCAAAAAAAGGAACGGGCCCAAGATTGAACCCTGTGGCACGCCTGTTTGCACATGTGATCCAGATGATTTAGATCCATTCACTAGCACTTTTTGGACTCTGTTTTTTAAGTAGGAGTCCATCAAATCAAGAGCTCTACCACTAATTCCGTAATGTTTTAGTTTTAACAGCAAAGTTTTATGATCAACGCAATCAAATGCTTTGGAAAGATCGCAAAAGACGCCTATCGCATTTTGGTGCTCCTCCCAAGCGTTGAATATGTGCTGAATCAGAGTAACACCTGCGTCTGTAGTCGAGCGTCCTTTGGTAAACCCGAACTGCTGATCATGCAGCAGTTTATTTAGATTGAAATGAGACAGCATTTGATTGAGAATAATCTTTTCAAAAACCTTGCTGAGAACTGGTAAAATTGAGACAGGTCTATAATTGTTGGGATCATGTCTATTGCCTGATTTAAAGAGAGGTACGACTTTACTATGTTTCATAAGATCACTAGGTTGAATAATAATTGAAATGGCATTACTTTAATTAAAGACGACGACACATTAAAAAAGTTCGGTTTCAAGATAAGCTACTACGGAACCTTCCTTGCTGGAAGATAATTTCCGCTTTACCTATTTTTATTCTGAGTGGAATATAAGGACCCACTTTCCACAACATTTTTATTATATTTTTTGTTGACGATTCTAAAGTGATTCAATAAATAAGGTATGTTTTATAAATAGTTTTTAATATTTAGTTAAAGTGTCAATGTGTGTAATCTGACCCTCTAGCATGATTTCTCTACTTACGAGCGACTATGTTTTTTCATCATACATCATACTAGACTGCTGGTCAAGTTTGAGAGAATACGTTATTTTCAGCGTTTGATGGGAAAAATTAATTGGCGCACCAATATAAAGCCGACTCGTATGTCGTGACGAAAAATCACATTACGCTCTCACGCCATTAACAAAATTTTCGAAAAAAGCGCGTGAAATCAGTAGAGTGCGGTATTGACAGCAGCGACTCAGTTTGTCAATTTCGAAAAAAAACGCGTGGAGTCGGGAGATTGCGGTATTTCGTTAATTCACATCACAGAGATGGCCATTTTATTTCCTTTCTTCTCGATTTTGGCTCATAAATCTAAAGAACGAAGAATATCAACTCTAGTCAGCTGATCGTGTTTTTGATTACATTAAAATATTAAAAAGGGCATACCTTACATGCATACCATAACCAAACGTTTATCATAAATATTGATGACAAACACGATGTTTTCGGGAAAGTGGTTGGTTATCTTATCTTAACTATTATAAAACTGTAACTGAACTGTGTCTGTACATTGAAGATATTTACAAAAAAAAGATTACGATATGGTTTTTAAATATCCCCGACTCGAAATCAACCTTTTTTAGAAATTTTGTCTGTCTGTTTGTTTGTGTGTTTGTTTGAGTGTTTGTTTGTTTGTTTGTTTGTTCGCGCATCACGCAAAAACTACTGAACCGATTTTGATGAAACTTTTTTTGTTTGATAGCTTATGATCTGACTTAAAATCTGGTATATAATTTGTGCGGACGAAGTCGCGGGAAAACACTAGTGTTCCATATTCTTCTTCTTCGTGTTCCTCTCCACTACTGGAGGTTAGCACTAAGCTCTACATATCCCTTTCCCTATCAAGTCCTTTGGTTATCTATCTATCCCTGCCTATTTCTCGCCAAAAGGAAACAGCTTTTCAACGCTGGCGAAGCCTGTCCACTCTTTCAGGTTTGCGAGCCACGATATTCGTGGCCTACCGACGCTTCAATCACCCAATGTTGGTATTTATCTGTACCTATCTCAAAATTCCTAATTGGCAAAACGTCAAAATTCAATTATCACCTTCAAAGAGGTGTAAACCACGGACCTGAAAGAAATACGGACAGAGTATTGCACTAAAAAGATGTGAAGCATGCAAGGTAATACAATCTCGTTTGTTCTACAAGGGACCTACACTCACACAGATGCACTAGCTCTAGGCGCAGGTCCGACAACCCGTCACCTTATGTACCGCGTGACAGCACGCACACAAAAGAAATGGGTGCTTCACTCATGGTTAGAAGACATTCCGTCTGGTTCTTCATTTAAGTCTGTGGCGTAAACTTTAATTACCTGAATACTGTTTTGGAACTTTATCTTCCATTAACTTGAGTTAGACACTGTTATAATAGGAAGAAATTATAATTACATTTTCTAAGATACATTTTCGCAGGCCTCGATTTATATCTCCCACGTAAAAAAAATTCACGAGAAGTATTGTACGTAGGTAGTAATTATGTTTACTTAAAACCATCTAATCCTTTTGAGGTGTGTATAAATATGAGAATATAAATTACATAGAAGCAGATATTTATGATACAAAATAAGGCGATTAAGTATGTATCTACAAAACGACTCAATAATGTAAATAATGTAATTATTTTCTCTGAAATTGTGAAGGAACATGTTTAATAAAGTTACCAAGAGATGCTGAAATGTTTCATATTTAATAACATAGCTTGTTTCAAAGTTATGCAGAAAATGTTAATAAAGTTCGATAGAAAATTCAATGCTTATTTTAGACTTCACTCCGAAATGTGCTTTTCAAAATCATGTCATTTTCAAAAAAATCTTCTTTTGCATACATTCGAGTCGAGTAGGCATTGCAGTTTATTATGGAACAGCAGATTTTTTTGCTCCAATCGGTTTGATCCTTTATTAAAAGTTAGTTTGATGGGTCTTAGCTCTAGTCTTAGCTCAAAAGGATGCTAATGATATCAATTTCACCCTGTATATTTCACGACTCTAAAAAATACAGTTTTACTGCACATTCATCGGTCAAACTACAGCGCAGTTTGTTAATTCGGAGCGCTCTCCATACAAACGAAGTCTGGTAATATTTTCAATACTAACCAATTAAAGTCTATAACATTTTTCAGAAACAATCTAGAAACTAATCTTTGTCTTTGTACGAAGTAAGATTTTCATTAAAATCTATAGTTTTAAAGTTACAGTGCCTCAAAGATTTCTATACAAATCTTAAATTAATCCTAGCATTAAAACTGTACAATGTAACAAAAATCTGACTTCATACAAACATAGAGATTAGTTTCTAGATTGTTTCTGAATAAATTAATAGTCTTTAATTGGATAGTATTGAAAATATTACAAGAATTCGTTTATATGCAGCGTGCATTTGCGATCTCTGAATAAACTTCTCTTAACATAATATCATCCGAAGCACGAGATGGAATCATTGGAACGGTCACCCATCCAAAGACTGACCTGGCCTGACGTTAGTGATCGTTTCCAATATCGAAGCGCCAATACGCCAACGAGCAATGACGCAGTATTGTTAATAAAAAGCTCAATTATCATAACAGTAGATAGATGAAGTGCAATAATCGTGCATAATGTCCTTGAATGAAGTGGTTCCATATCACTGTCATTGTAAATAATAAATTGGGTATAGACTATTTTCCTGGCAATGACCTTGTGGTTCCAAACATTGATTCATTGAAATACAAATAATAGACGTCTGATCTAGTACAAGAGTGATTAAAAAATGTCATTGTTTTAAATGGTTAATTTCCAAAAAAAATATACAGGGTCCTTCTTAATATGCTGACACTTTTTTAAGGGGTTGTTCAGACCATCAAACTGAACAACTTTCTCTATAGGACCAACATTGAAATCGCGAAAAAAAATCAGCTGTCCCATACATTTGGCTTGAGAACCTAGGTTTGCAGTTTTGTATGAGCGGCAGATTTTTTTTCTGCGATTTCGATGTTGGTGCCATAGAGAAAAAGTTGTTCAGTTTGATGGTCTGATCATCCCCTTAAAAAAGTGTCAGCATTTAAGAAGGACCCTACATGTAAACTTCGTTTGTATGGAGCGCTATCCTCTTAAAAGTTTACACGTACAAGCTCGCAAAGTTAGTCGGTAACTGTTACAAAGCTTTATACATAATGTATGGTATAGCGTATAGACTGTACGGTAATTGATAGAACATAATTGGATCCCGCAGCACTAGAGCATGAAGTAATGTTTTAGGCGAAACTTCGTGTAATTAGTCTGACACTTGAGCTTAAAACCATTTTTGAATCTACAAGGTGTAACAAAACGCACACTTCCTAGTAATATTTAAAATCGGTGGTTTGGACCATCAAACTGAACAACTTTTTCTATGGGACTAACGTATAAATTTCGACGTTGGTCCCGTAGAGACAGTTGTTCAGTTTGATGGTCCAAACCACCGATTTTAAATATTACTAATACACAAAAAGGCATAAAATGAAATGTCAGGAGACATTATAAATGCAATTTTAATTTCACTCGACATTTTTATTCCGTCCGTTTTTAAATTAACTTTTTTCCAATAAAGTTACATGCAGAACTGTGAAGCTGCGTCAAAAGCTATCATTAACACTCTGATCGGTTTAATAAATATGTAAATCAGTCAATCGAACCTGAAAACAAGGGTGTGATGGTTGTAATATTAAAAATAGTCTTTGTTGTAAGCATTCCAACACAAATAATCGAACATTTTAGTGGTTAGGTTAGGTTAGTTTGAGCTTTCAACTATGAAAATTGGTTTAAAAATTATTTTATGAGTAAATACCAGATAAATTAAAAAACCTTTATGTTTTTTAAACAAGTTCAAAAGAAGAATCAAATGGAATCAGAAGTAATTGGTATTGCATTCAAAAACGGATCTCTACCTTCATTCCATTTAAAGTTCAATTTCTAACGCTCATAGAAAAACGCTAATACATTTTATCGACTGTTTAACAATTTAATAATTCCAGTTTTACTACAAATAAAGGCAAGTAAAAATCTTTACCAAAATGCAAATGGAACGTCTCTGGAACCTGGATATTCTAAAAAATAAATCATTTGCGTTCCCATTTCCAACTTGCTTCTATTGGCTTCGTTAAGCATTTTATGAACGTCATAGACAGTGTATTAAATTCAGTGCTATTTTTTATTTGTAAAAGGCAGCAAAATTCTATTTCCGTCTGAATAAATTTGAAAAAACGTTCAGTAACGTGGTAGTTCACGACATTGATTGACGGGGGTGGACATTTAAAATTAGTTTTAAAGGTCAAAAGTTAGTACCGAGTAAAATGGTACGAGACTAGAATTTAAAATTAGCCTACAATCAAACAGTTATAATTAGGGCCGTCTAACGACAGCGATATTTGAGTGTAGGCGTTTTCTGAACGATATCGTCGCGATATCGAGATATGCAACTTTCTACTGCTGATTTGACTTTCGGAGAATGAATTTCAGAAATCGCACTCCTGTTCCCAAAAGTTAAAGTTTTACTTATTGTAGCAAACTAGTGTATTTTTGGTTACCTATCGTACTTTCGAAAAAGAGTTTTCCGAATTTTAGTTCTCCGAAATCGTTACACTTTTTATTGTTTCCCTTTTTTTTTGTTTCCCCGAAATATTATTCGCCATATTTTGAGGAGCCAGATTTTTTATTGTCCTTTTTTTCTTTTAACCAATGAATCAAAATTCTGTAACACAGTTTTCCGAAGTAATGTAAGTCAGATAATTTACTTTTTCGAAGATTTGTTTTTCCGTACAGTCACATTTCCGCAGAAATATTTAACCTAACCTATCCTAGAATTTTAAAAACACCAGATGGTTTTTTTCAGGCAGGGGGCGTCCACCTCCCGCACGTTCAACATACATATAAGCAAACAAGCAAGCAAGCTAGCATGCAGCAAGCAAGCAAGCATGCAGCAAGCAAGCAAACATGCAGCAAGCAAGCGAGCATGCAGCAAGCATTTTGATGCTCCGCTCGCTTCGCTCGCTCCGCTAAGTGTTTTACATGTTCTAACCTAACCTAACCTACAATTTTAAAACCACCAGGTTGTTTTTCTCAGGCAGGGGGCTTACGCCCCCCGCACCCCCCTAGCGGGGGGCGCAGCCCCCCTGCACCCCCCAACATGCATACAAGCAAGCAAGCAACATGCAAGCAAACATGTAGCAAGCATGCAGCATGCATGCAGCAAGCAAGCAAGCATGCAGCAAGCATTTTGATGCTCTGCTCGCTTCGCTCGCTCCGCTAAGTGTTTTACATGTTCTTACCTAACCTAACCTACATTTTTAAAACCACCGGTTTGTTTTTCTCAGGCAGGGAGCTTCCCCCCGCACCGGCCCCCCTAACATGCATACAAGCAAGCAACAAGCAAGCAAGCATGCAGCAAGCAAGCAAGCAAGCAAGCAGCATGCTAGCAAGCATGTTGGTGCTATAATCCTGGTATCATGTATCTACTAGATAATTATTACAGAAAACTTTACTGTGTTGTGTCAGTGTCCTAGTCATACTTTGGAAGAAGTTGCTTCTACATTTTAAAACTTCGAACCCAGAAGACCGTTGTCAAAAGAAAAAAAAAGATTATGAAATTCTGATTTTTAAATTTTCTGGAAAATGATACTTCTGTCAAGTCTTTATAAGGAGTAACAAATGTATGTGTAACAAAATATCTGTCACTAGAAAATTCTATAAACCGTTTTCGAACAACTGAAATTCGGTCAGTGAAATTTCGAAAGTAAGATAGGTTACCGTATTTTTTCTATTTTTAGTACGTCTGAGTTTCATTTCGAAGTCGGATACTTTTCGGATGCAAACGCACCCTCTAAATCAATTCCATTTTCACCAACAGAGATGTCTCTTAATAGAATTTGTTCGGTCATTCGAAACGGAAAAAAGTGGAGTGAAAAGATTCATTTCCGATTTTGTAAATTTGAGTGGGCTGAAAGCTCGGTGGAATTCAGGAGAAATTGATTTCTGAAAATATTTTAAAATTTTACGTTTGTCCATCTGTGTCGTTCGTTTGACAGACATTGATTGCAATCGCATCAAATGTCTTTGTATTCGGTACTCGATATTTTAGAATACCTTAAGAGGATAGACGGTCTGAAATGCTAATTTGGAGAATAGGTCACTTTTCCGACTGTTTACATATTTGTCCGATCCACCCTACCCATACACCCCACCGACTAGGGTGCGAAAGAGACAACTGGAGCTCGAACCAATTTTATCTACATAAAATCGACGAAAACAGCACTTTGTATTCCCCTGTTTTCTCTTCCAAAACTAAACCGATTTTAATAATTCTTTCAAGAATAACTTTGGCCATGTCTGTACGTTTTGCTTTTTTTGTTTATATTCGTCAAATTTGTGTGCTGGATGTCTGAAAACGGGCGGTAAAATTGGTCATTTTCGGAGGTCTCTAGTTCATACAGTAACTAATTAATGCAAAAAAGCAAAACATAGGGACATAGCAGAGGCAACATAGATTATATCATTTTTTTGGCCTAGTGTCATTATCCAGGGAGAAAACACGGGAATACGTTTGTATGGAAAACACCTTACTCGCCTATCCTCTTAAGATAAGATAAATGCTTGTTTGATTTTCAAGTAAACGTTTGTTACACTTTTAACTCACGCCTTTTTCCCATAGGGGTAGGCAGACACTATGGGTCTCCATTTTGGGCGGTTCTGACATACCTTTCTTGCTTCCTCTAGGTCCATACATCTTGTCATACATTCTCGTAGAATTCGGCTACTTATAGCCTGGAATTTTTTAATGACGTCCTTGATCTGGTATCGTCTAGGTACGTCCTCCTAGGTTTGCCTTTTACTAATATTTCCTTCCACACACGCCTTATATACCTGTTTCATTCATTCATTTGATAATACAAACCATCGAAGCATGTCCTTCTCTATCTTCAATTTCGAGGCATGTATGTCTGTCCACTGTCCATTCAACTCGTCCAAGTAGCGACGGGTTCACTCCCGTCACACAGGACAGACTTTTGTTACCTACTACTAATGAAACTTGGATCTCAAATATTATTGATTATAAACATGTTACAGCCATGTTGTGCTATCTCAAATCAAATTAAAGATCAAGATATTTCAATCTTTAATTTGATTTAAAACGTGGATGTTCTGAAGTTTCAGAATAACTCTGATTACTCCCTCGGGGAATATACAGGGTCCTTCTTAAGGCTAGGTTATCCCAGTACAAGCGTCTCTTTCTTGTAAGCATAAGTTTACAATTAGCCATCCCGCTCCAATTGAAAGCAGTATCACAAAAAAACGTGTTTGTGTTGTTGTTTGTTGTTTCTTTTTTCGAGATTTCGAAAGTTGTTCAATTTGACGGTTTGATCATCCCGTTGAAAAAGTGTCAGCATATTAAGAAGGGCCCTACAGTTCGTGAGCATAAGCTTAAGTAAATGTGTTTATATTTATCTTCGATTCTTGTAATTGAGATAAGATCCCAGCTTGCTTTGAACCTTCCCTGATCTATTTACAAATACTATTTCTGTTTACTTCCATTTAATTCGAATTCCGTATCTTCCAGGGAATCGAAAATTGATCTCTTCGTATTGAAGCTTTCAGGAAACCAAATATAAATAAGATGCTAATGGAAAATTTTATTGAAATATTTTTGGAGAGTTAATTCAATAAAAATAGACAGTAAATAAATATCAGCGTTCTGGTATCTTATTGTAGTTTCGAACGCAGAACAGATTTTTGTCACATTGACATAAGAACTAAAATTCTAATAATGATAGCTATTGATATTGACGAGATGGAGTTTTATTTTTTAAGAGCAAAATATACAATACAATTAGGTAGGTACTGAACAAACAATACAATTTTTTTATCATATAGGTACTATGTAGGTAAGTCTAACCGATAATTTAGTATAGCAACAAATTCGTAATTTTATTGTATCTAAGTTTACAAGGCCCTTCTAAACATGCTGACATTTTTAAGGCAATTACAGCAAGGCAATTTAATAAGACCATCAAATTGAACAATTTTCGTTATGAGACCAACATCGAAATCGAGAGAAAATAATAATTGCTTTCCTATAAATTTTTTTCCTCATCCATTTTCGACTCCTAATCCAACCATAAAACTCGATCTTTGAAAACGAAATTGATCTTTCTTGTATGCCCAAGGCAAGGCACTTAGAAGATAAAACATAAATACACTTATGAACATAAAATTCTGGTAATATAATACTGCGCAAAAGAGCTACTTGGTAAAGTCTTCCGCACATTGCAGCGATATTATCGACAGCGATATCGCGACACCTTACACATAGGGATTGCAATCCGGTTTTCCGGATCCGGTAATCCGGCGGATCCGGCACGATTTACGGTCTACCGGATCCGGCACCAGCTAGCCGGATCCGGTCCGGATCCGGCAAATGTCTTGAAAATAGCATAAAACCGTTTTTATAATGAAAATTCTCGCGGTGGCTTACGACGTTAGTCACCTGCTACGACAATCCGCACCTACACGCATAATTACAATAGAAATTTGTAAGTTTTTGGGACATTGTGAACTTTTCCAAAATAAATGCGCAATGTTTATTATAATTTTTCACCACCAAATTCTTCAAATATCTTGTTGTGATCATTATTTTTTGAGATGATAGATTAATTTATTAACCAAGAATAGAACCTTTACCCCTACCTTTACCTTTGGGGCCTTTTACTCTATGAAAATTAAATTCATATAGGTATTCAAAACATTATTCTCTAAATAATGAAAAAAAAATATGATAAGAAAATGTTTTTTCGCTTTATTAATATTCAATACGATGGAAACTATCATGTCGTAACAATAATATTTTGTTGCTAGACACTTCTATTATTTTACAGTTGATTTTAAAATGAAAACGCAAATTATTATGGATATTACCAATCCGATCGGATCCGGCGGATCCGGCCGGATCGGTGGAAATCCGGTCGGATCCGGCCGGATTGAAAATTGTACCGGATTGCAATCCCTAGTAACTTACACACTGCAGCGATTCCGCGATTCGCGTCACGCATGCGCCCTTCACTGAATGTAGTAGAAAGAGATTGCGTCAGGTTGCGATAATATCGCGGCAGTGTGTGGGATCGAGCGCTTCCCCATACAAAATGTACTGAGAACAATTATCGCAAAATCGCAGCGATATTATCGCTCGATAATATCGCTGCAATGAGCGGAGGCCTTAATATGTTCCGACGTGGTGGTGAGTAGATTATACAAGTACAAAAATTGGGTTTGAAACCCCTAACTTGAGTAAGCAAAGATTTTGAGTTGGAGATAGAGCTATCTGAGTGCAGGCGGGAATGGAACAAAGATGGCCATCTCAAAATACATACATACATACATAAGCTCACGCCATTGTCCCATGGAGGTTGGCAGAAACCACAGACCGCCACATGCTACGACTCTGACACACCTCTTTAGCCTCATTCACATTCATACATCTCTTCATGCACTTCCGTCGATTGAGGGTGCCACGCACTTGTCCTTTTCGGAAAAGATCATTGATTTGATCATGGTATGTTTTCCTCGGACGGCCTCTCCCAACACTTCCGCTCACCTTTGCTTGATAAGTTTCATTCCTTAGTCTTCTTTCATTCATTCTCTCTACGTGACCGAACCACCTCAGCATTCTTTCAATCCTTGTTACTTTACTATACCATCCTTCAACTTACACCAATCCCTTATCACACTGTTCTTGATTGATCAACCAAAGTAATACCACACATACTTCGTAAGGAGCGCATTTCAACAGCATTCACTCGACTTTCATTCCTTTTATTCCATACCCAACATTCACTCCCATACATCAGGGTAGGCACCAACACACCGTTGTGCATAGCCAGACGTGCCCTTTTTGATACAGAATAGCTACTCACCACGGCGTACAGGGCACCATTTACCTTATTTCCCGCAGTCACTCTATATCTCAAAACAGCTATAGCACAGATTAAATAATACTATGCTATAGTAAATATAACGCAAATGTTTACATACTTACATTATGATACAGTGTAGTGCTAATAACAAAGGAGAACTTAAACATTTACTTACCCAGCAAAGTTCTTGGCTGCAACGTGACGCATCCAGTATGAATGTACTCTATCAGTTGACGGAATACATCGGGTTCGAACTCTTCGATTATGAGGGTCTGATGCTGCTGGGATGATGGCTGCAGAAACACAGAACACAATTAGTAATGTTTCAATTACAATTATTGTTTAGTGCATGTGTTGTAAAGGTCGTTTATTGTTCGAAAGTGAGAAACTTCGTACAAAAACTCTCGATCACATGGCAGGCAGTGACGTCATAGAACGCTAAGCCAATTAAAACAGTGGACAGATAACTTTTGAGTAAGCTTGTTCTACAGGGTGACAGTTTTTAAATTCAGTAAATAACATACAAACTGGTTGTGTTGTGCTACCAATATTATAAAATACTAAAGGAATGAATGAATGAAATATACTTTAATTACACCAAAACAAAATACAACACGCAATAGGAAACAAAACTGATTGACTGATTGATTGATGAAAGAGAAATAAGGCTATAAATGTACTGTACTTATGCCTAACTGCTTTGAATCTCGAATTTGTACAAATTTTAAGCACTTTTTCAGTGTTTTTTGGAAAAAAATACTAAAATATTTAAAATTTGTACTAAAATGAAACTAAATAAATTTTATATAGCCTTAATAATACCAATTTAGTACTGAAAATACCAAAAACGGTCACACTGTTGTTCTAATCTCGGCCTCGTCATGGCTTACCCGGAAGCTCTCTGGACGATGGTCCTGAATAAGTCCACACTTATATCTAATCTGTGTGTTGTTAAATGTTGAGTCATAAGGGACAATTCCTACTGGAAGAGCAGCAGAAAAAAAAACCGTATTTCAGTGCAGATAAAGTTCAATATACAGAATTTGCGTCCAACGCCGCTTCTCTTTCAATGTGAATTGACCCATGAAATGTAATTTTAACTTTTCCAGTACCTAGTTATAAAAAATACTAAGCAGTGAATTGATGAAAGAGAAATAATAACTTATTATAAAGTGCCTAATGGCTTTTAATCTAGAATTTTTACAAATTTTAAGCACTTGTTCGGTGTTTTTTGGAAACACCGAATACCGCTTTTCAAATGAGATATTATACTTAATTTTAACTTTTCCAGTAGTTATAAAAATACTAAGCAGTGAAGACCAATGAAACAAAACTGAAACCATTTGTGATGTAAAACATGAAATATAATAGGTGCTTCTCCCTAATTATTTATGAAACTAGGCAAATTCGTCAGAAATATTAAAGAAAAAAATTTAATATCCCTTATTTTTAACTAGGGATTGCAATCCGGTTTTCCGGATCCGGTAATCCGGCGGATCCGGCACGATTTACGGTCTACCGGATCCGGCACCAGCTAGCCGGATCCGGTCCGGATCCGGCAAATGTCTTGAAAATAGCATAAAACCGTTTTTATAATGAAAATTCTCGCGGTGGCTTACGACGTTAGTCACCTGCTACGACAATCCGCACCTACACGCATAATTACAATAGAAATTTGTAAGTTTTTGGGACATTGTGAACTTTTCCAAAATAAATGCGCAATGTTTATTATAATTTTTCACCACCAAATTCTTCAAATATCTTGTTGTGATCATTATTTTTTGAGATGATAGATTAATTTATTAACCAAGAATAGAACCTTTACCCCTACCTTTACCTTTGGGGCCTTTTACTCTATGAAAATTAAATTCATATAGGTATTCAAAACATTATTCTCTAAATAATGAAAAAAAAATATGATAAGAAAATGTTTTTTCGCTTTATTAATATTCAATACGATGGAAACTATCATGTCGTAACAATAATATTTTGTTGCTAGACACCTCTATTATTTTACAGTTGATTTTAAAATGAAAACGCAAATTATTATGGATATTACCAATCCGATCGGATCCGGCGGATCCGGCCGGATCGGTGGAAATCCGGTCGGATCCGGCCGGATTGAAAATTGTACCGGATTGCAATCCCTATTTTTAACACTAATTATTAACTTTATTACAGATACATATTCCTCGTCAATAGGTTATAATTGATTTTAAGTACAAGTTCAAATAAAGTTGTTAACAAACATTAATCATACACACAAGTCCCACGCTGACCAGAAACTTTGCTAAAACAGTTTTTTTCTACCCTCTTATAAACTTTATGAACGTAGAGTTGCAGCAAAGTAACTTTTAGCACATACAAGGGTTCAATATTCAGTGTTCATTTCAATGCTATGTTGTGAAGTTAAGCCACGATGGGACTGACATAACCTCAGGGCAAAAAGCCCTAATAAAAACAATTTAAAAGTTGAAAATCGAGTGACGTATCAAGTAGAAGAAACATTATTGCAATAACGGAATTATTAACAAAGAAAATTGTTTGTCGGTACAAAATACGCTTTGTTATCGGTTTGTGCCCAATCACAATGAATTAGCAAATATACCACATGCCAAGAGTGCTAAAATATCTGAAATAAAAACAAAGTCAACGTTCAAAAAATTACATACAACAACATCGAAATATAAATACATGGATTACTTACATTGTGACAAAATAATCTTAATTTAAAGAATACATGCAACGCTGTGATATAATTTGCCTAAATAATAACGGCTAAAAAATTATTGGTTGTTTCAACGAATCAAAATAAATCACCCTAGATAAAAAGTGTATTTAAAACGTGAAAAATTTTGTACAGCATATAAAAACACCGAATAATCATAAAACCGATTAAAAATCAAAACCCGTTAATTAATTTTTACCTCTTGTATTGGTGCCAATTGCTGGGCGAAAGTAGATCTCTGCAGTAACAGTAAAAACGGTTATCATTTCCTATATACTGAATTGACATTTTCGTCTGATATCATAACCGGAATTTCGTAAACGGTTAGGTTAGGATACTCGTATGAAAGAAATTGTTGAAGTCATTATCTTGTTACTTTTGTAATACGATGAAGTAATCATTTGATTATTTTCGCAACCGGTTACGTACAAAAGCAGAATTATACTGTTTTTTGTGACTAAAATGTTACAAATTAAATGTGAAAAAAAACTATCAACTAAACTAAATCTTTAATCTCCCGAGAAATACAAAATAAAATTAAGTTACCTACGTTCCTTCTTGAACGATTTATTACTTTCTTCCATAAGTTTCACATAAAGCTTTTTACCCTTTTATGAACCACATTCACATAATATGCATGAATGCGTATCCAAGCAACGTTCGATAAAGAATGGGATTCTTCGAAAAAAGCGTTTTTATTCTCACAAAGTGGATCTTTAAGAACTCTTGACAAGGAATGAGGCAACAAAATTGCTCAAATTCCCAATGGATATTGGCCTGGTTAAAGGGACTTTCCACGACTTTCTAGAATACTCAATCAAAGTATATTGAGCTGTAAATAATATAGTTAACAGAAGGTCTATATTCCTTTTGTAAAGCTTTATTATTCTCTTTGTTAGATGCTCTTGAGTTCTTTTGTTTAATATCAAATAATATGTTTCTACATTCTAATAAGTTTGAGCCAATGGAATAACAGGCCTATTGTATGTTTAAATTCATGTCTAAAGTAGTTCGACGACTACATTTACTCAACAACGATTTGACCTTAATTATCTCATCCCTAAACAAACCTCGTTGTTCAGAAGAAAGTTTTCAAATTTTGACTTTAATTATACACATTTTGATAGCAAAAGGGAACTCTTAGGGTTTTACAAATGATCAAAATTCAAAACATCATTCAAACAATGCTGGTTTCACCAAATCCGTTATGAGATTTGACAAAAGGAATGTCAATTAGGAACGAATTTATGCGGTTCTGTTCGGGATCGGCTATTTCACATGATTGCATGATTCAATTTAATCAAGGTGGCCTTTAGAACCGAGCGTCTATAGCGTCAAAGGCGCCGCAACTGTGACGCCGCGACAGAGCGACAGATAGATGTTCTTTGCAAATGAATGAAAAAACACTGCCGTCGCGTTAGTGTCGCTGGGCTCGAATGACGTTCCCTAGAATTTCATACATTTGCAAAGAACATCTATCTGTCGCGGCGTCACAGTTGCGGCGCCTCTGACGCTATAGACGCTCGGTTCGAAAGGCTACCTTTATGGGACATTAAGCATTCCTGACAAACTTGCACACTTTAACAATTTTTGGGCATCATACTACATAACTGCGTTATAATATGAATTATTTTACCTGTTGTGCCGCATTTTGTAGGTTGAGTAAGGGTTCAGATGAGCGTTTTAAGAACAGCCTTAGTTTGTTCTCTCGTGGAGCCGGTTCTTTCTTCCTTTGGGGACTTGGAGCTTGATAGAGCATCTTTTGGAATACTCTGTCAACAAGAAAAAACATTCTGTGGAATATATATTTAAATTAAACTAGAGTTAACCCGTGACTTCTTCCGCACAAATTATATCCAGATTTTAAGTCAGATCATAAGCAATAAAAGAAAAAAAAATCATTAAAATCGGTTCAGTAGTTTTTGCGTGATGCGCGAACAAACAAACACACAAATAAACAGACGGACAAACACACAAATAAAAAAAAGGTTGATTTGGAGTCAGGGATCCCTAAAAACCATATCGTAATATTTTTCTTGAAAATATCTTCAATGTACAGACACACTTCAGTTACAATTTTATAATAGTTTAGATGCTTCGTTTCAGCTAACAAAAATTATTGCAATTCAAGCAATACTCGCTTAGTGTTTGAGTTAGCAATCATATTCACTACCATTCAATTATGTAGTTATTGATTTTTAAAAGTATTTAGAACGCAGAGATGAATGTACAGACTTCAAAAACATAAATATTTGTTTTCAAGTCCGAAACTGTAGGTAGTACCTACTGAAGTAAATTTAGTAACACAAAGGAACTACGCCAGGAATTTCTGGCGCACCTTTCGTAGTAAAATTCTTGAAATTTCACGAATTACGTCGTGGTAAAAGAAAACTAAGAGAAGCGCTCGTTGGCGTAGTGGAACTTCGGTATTGGAAACGATCACCGAAGTTAAGCATCGTCAGGTCCGGTCAGTCTTTGGATTGGTGACCGTTTAGTGGTATTTCATCTCGAGCGTTTCCCTGCCTCGGAAGGCACCTTAAGCAGTTGGTCTCGGATAATTCCGTCAGATGGCGTTGTAACTATTCGTTAAGCCAGGTGAGAGGCCTATTAAGGCGGCTTGAAAATTCTCTGACAGCAATTTGACCACTAACTTGCCTCCACCAACACGCACTGGGCCCGCGTGGTGGAGTATGGCCCGCTCCCTCTCACCATTATTCGTGAAAGGAGGCCTTTGCCCTGCAGTGGGATTATACAGGCTATAACATACCTACTAACTTATTTACATACCTACTAAAAGAAAATTTACATAGCATTGCTTTTTTAAAAGCAAGCCTGCCAATATAGGTCCCATATAAGATACAAAGCTTTGAAATTTTGTATGAAAAATGTCAAAGCTTTATATCTTCGTAATTATATTACAAATTGCAAATTATATTTGATACGCGGCATCTAGATTATCTAAACTATTTTTCCATAATACAAAATATTACGAATGAAACCACCTTAATTCGGTATGTCAAGTTTTTTTTGGTCTTCATTTTTATATTTTTTTCGGATAGAAGACATAACTTTAGCCATTCTTATTGCGATTCATCGAGTTTATCAATATAAAATTAATTTTTAAATTATTGTGATCTGTAATCTCTAAGTGCAAAAATGGCGGAGAGAAAATAATTCGAACTCCATGGAGAAAAACTACCTACAGCTATATTTAAAAAAATTCAAACCTGCCTTCTCTTTCTAACTCTATGCTGGAAACAGATACGGCAACATCAAATGTCAAATTCTGACATTGTGAATGTATTTTTTTTTCTTAATGCCGGGTATATAAAGTTGATTTTATGTTTACCAAGGAGTTCACAGGTATGCCAGTGACGTCACTGGACGGACCGAAAAACGACATTATTTTATTAAAAATATCTGTAATCCTTTCATTTTAAAATCTTTGACATAGAAAATATGATTATTGAGACAATTATCTCGAAATGGTTTTCGATTCAGCCCTCCAAAAAAAAACTTGACATACCGAATTCATAATTTTGTACGATTTTGTGTGTTAACATTTTTTACTAAAATATCTTGAATAATTATTTTGGTAATACCTATGCGTATTAGATTTTAAGCCAACGAAAATCCTTCAATGTGAAAAAGGATAAGTATCAGCAGATTTGGGTAGTAAAGGGATTTTAAGGGTAACACAGTAAAAATATGCTGATCGAATATGGCTTATAAGCTTGGGCCCGTTTGAAAGGTCTTAAATAGTTTTACTCGTCGCTACATAATTCCTGGAGATAAATGAAATTACGACCTTGTTAAAATCGATTTAGGCTTAAATTGGGTTATCGGTTTTAAGGGAGGATGGAGAGAGATCGCTTTTCTGATAGATCGGTATACATTCATTGTTTCCCATAGGAAATGTAATTAAAATCAGATTTTCGCCGAATTACTTGTGTGTGATAATAAACCCGTGTTTTCAATAATGAGCTGAAAGAAAACTGTTTGAATGCAAAACGTATTGATTAATTAATTTTACTACGATAGCTTTTGACTGCATTTTCAAGACAATCTTTTATAAATAGCACGTTCCGATGCAGCGGTAGATTAAAAAAATATGACTTGGCGTCAAGAGAGATTATTTCTTACTTCAATGAATGACATAAAGTGAGTCTGTCTTCAATAACTTTCAATATCCTAGAAAAAGGTGCCATTAGTGAAAAAAGATACAAGTACAATTAGATACAACTCAACTTGTACCCTTTTTCACCAGAGGCACAGTATTGAATATTGAAAGCAGCTGTTTGCTTTTGGAACTATGTAAAGTTTTCTTCACAGATTAATAATGTATCTTGGTTAGATATTAGGTTTTATCATAATATTTTTAATACTGAAAGTTGACAAAGTTAGGAAGGAATTATCTATCTATCTATCTATAACGTCACGCCTCTTTCGCAGTGGGGAAGGTAGAGACTAGAGCGTGCCATCTACTCCGACCCTTACATACCTCTTTTGCCTCATTCGCATCCATACATCTCTTCAAACATGCCCGTCGGTTTCGAGTACTCTGCACCTCCCCTTTTTTGTAGGACGCAACTGATTCGATCAAAATACGTCCTACAAGGGCGCTCTCCGCCGACGCTTCCACTCACATATACATACAATCATCATCATTTTCAGCCTGTATCTACCCACTGCAGGGCATAAGCCTCCTCCATATTTTTTTTTTCTTCTCGGTCCTGTGCCAGTCGCATCCAGGTCTTGATGATACTTTTCCAGATGTCGTCAACCCACCCGGCTGCCGGTCAACCCACTTCTCTTTTCCCTAATCTCGGCCACCACTCTGTTAAAGCTTTGCTCCACTTGCTATCATTTCGTCTAGCTACGTGTCCTGCCCACCGCCACTTTAGGCGAGCTATTCGGTATATACGTCATATTATATGGTAGGAGTATAATATGTTTTTAAATTGTGACAGTTGTAACTTACCTACTGCGAGCAGCCAGTACAGCTTTTACAGCACAAACCGGCTCCCTAGTATCTCCGACGAGGAATGTGACGTCACACAGCTCCGGCATGGACGCGAGGAACTTCATGTCCTCTGCCAGCCCCGACTTGTTCTCGAAGGTACTGAGGTCAGGCTCCGCCTCCATCGCCGCTAACACCCCGCTTCGCATTGACGACTGAAAATGTTTAGTTGTTTAGTTCTCTGGTTTAGGAAGAAGAAAAAGGCTATAACGCAACTTTTTATACATTTTCTGAATGAACATAAAACTTTAAAAAAATCACACTTAGAAAAAGGATTTATTGAGTTATAATGAAAAAAGATACTATTATTTATGAAAAAAATACATTTATTACAGTATGTTCATTCTTTTAATTACATTTCAAGATATTAGACAGTCGAGTCGAAGCTCGAACGCGTCGATATCATAGAACTCTTGGGTGATAAAACGTGTCAGTATACATGCACACAGAGATAAGTTGTATGACGCCTCACGCAAATCAACCTTAGAAAGTTGGCCTCTTTTGTTTTATACGTTAGAAGCGTGAGGTTCTATTTAGACTTAAACATCACACACAATTTTGAATAATTTTTCTAAAAGGTCATGACATGGTCAAGCTTAGCTGGTACATTATTAAAAAATGTTTCCTAAATGTCATGAAGTTAGAACTGAGAAGCACTAGATACAAGCAATTAGACAACACGACTAGCGTCGACTTGCACTACATCTTATTATTTAAGCACATTTATTTACTATCTATCTATTGCTCCGATGACAGTAGGTACCCAACCCCACATTAAAATGCGTATAAATACAGCAGCATGGGTAAAAGTCGAACTAAGAGCTCTAAGAACCTTTAAGAAGATAGTTTTTGCTGCGCGCTCCATACAAACGAAGTCTGTTTATATTTTAAATACTGTCCAATTTAACGCAATGTATATTTTAGCAAGCGTCGGTGGTGCGTTGCGGAGAGCTATGGAAACTGAATCTTGAGGTCCGGGTTCGAATCCGCACTGACCACATGCCATGTACCAATAAGTTTTTCTATCTTATTTACGTAATACTGACTGCTCTCAAACGGTGAAGGAAAACATCGTGAGGAAACCTGCATATGCTGAAGAAGAAATTCTGATGCCTACGTGAAGTATACCAATCCGCGTTGGGCACGCGTGGTGGACTAACGCCCAAACACCCTCCCTAAGGGTAGGCCTGTGCCCTGAAGTAGGAAGTATATTATATAGGCTGTGATGATGATGATATTTTAGACACGATCTAGAAACCAATAACTATACACATTTGTCAGATATCCGTTTTCATGTCTAAAAAAAATATTTATAAGAAACTGGCACAAAAAGACTGCAAGTATGTAACAGGGTTGTAAAGTTGAAAGTAAAAGTGGACTTTTACTACCTACCTTAAGTCCCTTTTATGGTAGACCGCATCTAGTTCAACCATAATAAGGAAACACAAAATTTATGATCCTTCTGTAAAACTAGAGCTTTTAGTAAAACTAATACACTAAAGTGCTTCGGAATTAAATTATTTCAGGTCATGTTAAAATGTTAAAGTAATTTCAAGTTGGGCAGTCACAAAGAACAGATTAAATTATGCATTTCACATGCTATGAACTACCCATATTCCCCTGGGGGTAATCAGATTACTAATTATCCAAATTGCATTACCAGTGCCCAGACTCTGCCCAATGTGACAGATAGGTATTTAGGCTCGTATTACAGAACGACACTCAAGTGGAGATCTCTTCTTGAGTGTAGATAGAAAAGAATGCAAATACATACTACGTATACCATGCATCCTTGTATATCTTTACTTAAGACGTAATAGTAGGTGGAAATACCTCGGAGGCATCTTTTATTTTTCATTTTACGACTAGATTTATACCATTTACCGAAACTAAAGTCATACCTCAGTATTTTTGGATAGTTCATCTAGTGCAATCATGAACTGAATACACGATTGGAATTACTTCACTCGATAGAAAATCGTCACAAAGATGACGTATTTTCATGCATTTTTAAACATTTTTCTCGGTTTAGAAGAACTTAAAATAGTTTCCGATTGTTGGTATTTATACTCACATATTCACCATTCGTTTAACTAGTGCAATCATAAATAAAATCTAGAAAAAGTACTTTGGTTAGTTGTTTTTAATCGAAAATACGGCTCACGCACACACTTTTCGGAGCGCTCGGCAATCGCGTTTCTCATAGAAAATATTCGTCTGGACCTATGGCCCCTTAAGAAGAGATCTTCACTCGAATGTCGTTCTGTAATGTGTTACAAATGTTTCTAAAAACGCATGTTGAGTCTTATCTATGAGATTGAACCGCTTCTCTCTGTACAGAAGGCGAGATGACTAGCCACTAGATCACACAGGTTTTTTAAGGACTAAAGAGATAAAATTACAGAGCAAAAGGAAAATAATGGATAAAGTGTACTAATACTTTTTCTTTGTCAGATTAAGCTAAGTAGGTACTTGATAAAATATTTTATGAAGTGTTAAATCCAATGAGTAACAAGTTTAGAAATGTCCTACACATAAAGTTAACAAACTAATTAAGAGAAGCAAAGGAAAAACCACAAATAGTAGGTAGTATAAAATATACAGGGTGTAACAAAACGCCTTAGGTAATACTTAAGGAGGTGATTTAGACCATCAAACTGAACAACTTTCACTATGGAGCTAAAATCGAAATAGTGAAAAAAAAATTTGCTGTCCCATACATTTGAGTAGAGTTGGTAGTCGGTACCGTAAAACCGTACAACAATAGTCCTGGCATGCAAGTATGGTCCAGTTTTCCTGCCGTAACACATAACGCCATGTAACAATTTTTAAAGCTCCTATTGTATAGACAATGATAAAGATAAACAGAAAAACTGTTTAGATGAAGTTATGTTTCGCATTTGGGTGACAGAAAATTGGACCGTACTTGCACCCTAGGACATAGTTGTATGGTTTTACTGTACTGAAGTTTTTTTATGAAACCGCCGATTTTATTATCGCGATTTCGAAGTTGGCTCCATAGTGAAAGTTGTTCAGTTTGATGGTCTGAACCCGCTTAAGTTATTACTAGGGTGTTTTGTTAAATTAAGGACAAATATCATTAAAGACTTAGTAATTTAAAAAAAAAATAGCATGCATAGCATGCATGCATGCATAGCATATGCTCACGACTATATTCCCCGAGGGGGTAGTCAGAGATATTCTGAAACCTCAGAACATCCACAGAAAAAAAAAATGTCTCAATTAAATATTAAACCTAATGGTTATTTTTCGTGAACAAATTAATCTTAACTGTTATAAAACCCTAAAATCATGAGGAATGAAAAAGTTGCGGTTCACTTCTTAATAAACTCAAATAACACTCGATAGCGCGATTTAAATGACGTGCAGCGCCATCTATTGACAAAATTGTTAGTTTGTTTGTTTGTTCACACATCACGTAAAAACTACTTAACCGATTTTGATGAAACTTTTTTTGATTGATAGCTTATGATCTGACTTAAAATCTGGTATATAATTTGTGCGGACGAAGTCGCGGGAAAACACTAGTATGAATATATTAAAGGAAAATTTTAGTAAATTAAACTAAACCAAGTTTTCAGCGACAATTCAAAAAATATGAATGAGTCTTACTTCATCTAAACTAAAGTGTCTAGTTATACTGATATCCATTTTGACTGAACTTGTTTCAAAAATTACTTTTATTATTAAATGCAAGTAGTTACAAAATCGCGACCGCTCAGCTCAACGTTCAGAGCACAACTGACAGAAAAGAGGAAATGGAAGAGACGCGTGACTTCACAGAAAATTAATGAAATGTGGTACAAAAGAAAAACTTTCGTCGAAATACTGTTTAAATCGCTTTTAAAATGCTCACGGCTATATTGCCCGAGGGAGTAGTCAGAGATATTCTGAAAACACAGAACATCCACGCTTCACTAGTAGTACCGAAACTCTGATCCAGTGTGACGGGGGGTGAGCCCGTCGCCACTTATAATGGTCGTGGGTACAATACGTGCCTCAAAGTTGAAGCATGCAGTTTTCCAGAGTACTGTAATATACTCTGTCCGTGTTAAAACCAAAGACCAAGGACCTCTTTTAAACATATAAATAGGTTTTATTATTCAAAACTCTTATGTTGTTATCTATACGGATACTCCGATCCAGTGTGACGGGGGGTGAGCCCGTCGCCGCTTATAATGGTCGTGGATACAATACGTGCCTCGAAGTTAAGCATGCAGTTTTCCAGAGTACTGTAATATACTCTGTCTGTGTTAAATAAAACCAAAGATAAACCTCTTTTAAACATATAAATAGGTTTTATTATTCAAAACTCTTATGTTGTTAATCATTCAATAAAATAAGAGTTTTGTTTATTGCATAGAAAGAAAAAAACTCGTAATCTAGTTACTATTATTGAATACATTCTTCCAGTGTACACATTTATTATAAAACTAGTGTTTTCCCGCGACTTCGTCCGCACAAATTATATACCAGATTTTAAGTCAGATCATAAGCTATCAAACAAAAAAAGTTTCATAAAAATTTCATCAAAATCGGTTCAGTAGTTTCTGCGTGATGCGCGAACAAACAAACAAACAAACAAACAAACAAACAAACAAACAAATAAACAAACAAACAAACACACAAACAAACAGACAAACAGACAGACAAAATTTCTAAAAAAGGTTGATTTCCATATCGTAACGTAATATTTTTTTTGTAAATATCTTCAATGTACAGACACACTTCAGTTACAGTTTTATAATAGTTTAGATTACTGTAAAAATCTTAGCAACCCTTAGATGGCTCTATTGGATGACTATTTTACATTGCACCCTCCGCATCCGCGCCCGTCTAAAGGTTCACTTCTGATCCCAGCGGCCGATGCAACTGACGCGTGGTTCTGTCATAAAAGCCATACGTTTTCATAGTAAGCTCGCGGCCGACGACTGATAGTTACTATGAAAACATGACAGAACCACGCGTCAGTCGCATCGGCCGCTGGGATCAGAAGTGAACCTTTACTATGAAAACGTATGGCATATATGACAGAAACACGCGTCAGTCGCATCGGCCGCTGGGATCAGAAGTGAACCTTTACTATGAAAACGTATGGCATATAATGACAGAACCACGCGTCAGTCGCATCGGCCGCTGGGATCAGAAGTGAACCTTTACTATGAAAACGTATGGCATATATGACAGAAACACGCGTCAGTCGCATCGGCCGCTGGGATCAGAAGTGAACCTTTACTATGAAAACGTATGGCATATAATGACAGAACCACGCGTCAGTCGCATCGGCCGCTGGGATCGGAAGTGAACCTTAAATGTAAATAGAGCTTATATAGGGTCCTTCTTAATATGCTGACACTTTTTTAAGGGGATGATCAGACCGACAAACTGAACAACTTTCTCTATGGCACCAACAACGAAATCGCGAAAAAAAATCTGCCTCTCCATACAAAATTGGAAACCTACTCGAGCCAAATGTATGGGACAGCTGATTTTTTTTTCTCGATTTCGATGTTGGTCCCATAGAGAAAGTTGTTCAATTTGATGGTCTGATCATCCCCTTAAAAAAGTGTCAACATATTAAGTTGGACCCTGTATGTAGGGCTCGATAGAATATCTAAAACTATCTATATCTATAACTACAGCCTACAGCTACAGTGTAAGTTAGACTATCGTAGTAGTACATACTAATCGTAGGTAAGCGTCACGTCCTAGCGCATGCCATGCTTATTTACCCTGCATCACGTTACATAAAGTAATGTTTATTTGTATATGTTACCGGCAATCTATATAATCCGGTATTCTATACAATACCTACTCATTTAATATAATACCTAAAAAATTTAGGTAAAGTATGACATTTTATTTATTTTATATTTTTCCTAGGTTTTCTATATAATATAATCGAATGTGCAGCAGGTAATGTGTGTAAAAGACGAGAGCAAGTAACAAGCGAACGTGCAGCAAGCAAGCAAGCAAGCATGCAAGATGCAAGCAAGCAAGCATGCAAGCAAGCATGTTGGTGCTCCGCTCGCTCTGCTAAGCGTGATACATATTCTAACCTTAACTTGAATTTTAACAACACCAGTTTGGTTTTCTTCAGGGGCATCCGCCTCCCGCAACCCCTTCGCGGGCTTCTATTTACTTAACTCTTTGCCAGTGGACCAGCTCTATACAATCCCTGATAATTGTATACAATACCTAGGTAAAGTATGTAATGGCCAATAATATTAATTATATTCCATACATTGCCTAGGTATTGCATAGAATACCTGAATTATACAGATTACCGGTAACATGTTTTTGAATAAAAATTTTTAAAATGGTGGTTCTGTTTCGTTAAAACTACATCAAAATGATGCATTAACCTGGAACTTCGTAATTCGTGAAAGTTTTAAGAACTCTAGTATTCTTCTTATCTTGTGGGTAATCCCTGGTGTCAGAGATAGAGGCGGTATGAATAGAACTCTAGTATTTTTCCAAAACGTTGCTTGCGGCGTATTAAAAACATTTTGCGGTCTCTTCATTTCATTATTCAACGACAATTTTTTTTAAGCCTCTGGAGGAGAAAGTATATTTTTATTCAAGTAGACTAATTAAGTAAATAAATATACCTTCACTAACGTGTTTTAAATAATAATGTTATTATGAAAAACAAGCGTTCTCCAGTCTCTTGTTACATGAACATGAGGCAGCAAACTCAAATGCATTGAAACCTTCTGGCCTCGTTTGCGGACGAAACTTGGATGCTAGCTAAATTAAATGTAAAAGCTGTTTGCAGCAGAAATTTTAAACTACTCGCAGCTTCTAGAATACCTAAATAATATTAGTGTTAAGAGGGTTTAACCGTTAGCCCGCTCCATACAAACTAAGTTTAGTTATATTTTTGATATTAACGAATTAAAGTCAATGACATTAAAGTCATTTTTGAATCACGATCTAGCCAGTAATTTCGGATTCTGTGGTTTCAGGTTTTCCATAATATAAGTAGTTTGAATGTAAATGTTGCTCAAAGATTTCCATACAAATCTTAAATAAATACTAGCATTTGAAAATGTATATTTTGACGGAAATCTGAAAAACCACATTACCTAGTATCTGTGTTTAAATATTTCATTGACTTTAATTGGTTAGTATTAAAAATAATATTGAACTTCGTTTGTATGAAATAAATCGGGCGCTCTGCAAGGACTATCCTCCTTAGTTTAATTCCGACTGCCTGAATATTTAAGTAGAGTGCTGAGTTATTTAATGTATCTGAACCACAACACAATATAGCTCAGAAAGATGGTAGTTGTGTTAAAGTCTCTGACCATCCCCAACGGACTTAAGGGTGTGAGTCTGTTTTTATGTGTATAAAAGTTACCTTATCTTATTACAAATATGATACAGGGTGTAAGGAAACGTATCAGTAACCTTTAAACCATATTCTATGAACACCGTTTACTATGGGAGCAAACCTGTCAGAATAAAAAAAAATTGCTTTTTCATACGTTTGAGTCGAGCAGGCAATGCAGTTTACCTAGTATGGAACAGCAGATTTTTTTTTGCCCCGTTAGGTTTGCTCTCATAGTAAAAGTTGTTTAGTTTATGATACTTTTTCATACACCCTGTATAATGTTATATTGTGAATGAGAGAAACAATAACTCAAGATTCTAATTGTTTTAGGATTTCCATAAACTTTGCGACAACTATCTTTCTGAATATCGTTAATTTAAAGCCATAAATTAATTAAAATATAAAAGAATTCATAACCCTTACTGTATAACATAAAAAGCCTAAAAATAAGTGCACTATCAAATTAAAAAAAAAACATTGTTTTGGAGCGACAACAGCTTCTAACGCGGAAATGTGGCACCCCCGGCACCCCTAATTAATATCCCCTTAGTAACCGTTATTAGGACATGAGTGAACCCAATGAGCACACACTCGAGCTTGCAACACTCAATTGGCATTATTGATTTTTCTCTAGGAACGCATCTTAATTGTCATAAAGGTTATTTATGAATATTGATGTACAAATTTACTTATCATGATAAGGCGCCAGTTATCAAACTTTTAATAGGTATACTATGGCAAAAAATTCTGGAGAAATCATTTATTGTGAGGTGAATATTCTTGGTTGCAAGAGTTTGGAAAAGAAGCTGATATTTACCAACCAGACGTTTCACCCACGCTGCTATTTAGAGTAACGCCCACATCTACCAAATGTCTATACAGACTCTCATCGGGGAAAACAGCGACCATAAGCAAACGTTGCACCTACCTGTTGATGGATCTCCTTCTAAGCCTCAATAAAACAGCTACTTAACTTAATTATGTATCTAAGCCACACTAAGCCTACTCAATGAAAAAGCACAATTCAATTACTTGTTAAAGTAATCACATCATCCAAATAGACTTCGCACTATTTGCAATCACGAAACTGAACCGACGGCACTTTAAAACTAGATTTTACTAAATGGAACTGATCATTTAAGTAATATAGGCTTATTAGCAAAGCTTGACAGGTTTGGTTACATGAAACTACACTATGTACACAACAGTGAACATGTATTAGTCAGTACGCATGCGTGGAGACAACTGCGCATGCTCGTATTTGACATCAATATGACACCATCTCGACAGAAGGTCGGCATTGGGCCTTCAATGGATGAAGGTGAAATTTTATGAATGAAGTCGAATAAAAGCTTTATCACGATTCAACAATGATAATGGGACCTCGTTTGTTTCTTGAGATGAACGCGATTGTAGAAAGCAAAGACTGTTACATGTCCCTTTCGTTTCAGTCGTAACTTACTTACCACTGCAACTGGATCAAAATGTTTAACGTTTTAATTGATTTAAAAATGTTTTAATTTTATGAAAGAGTCGTTATGCAAGTTTATTTATTTATTAATTCTTTTTAAATTTTTAACCTTCAAACAGAAGGTTTTTTTTCATACCTACTAATTATTTAAGAACCGTACAATTTTTTATTTAGTCAAACAAATCCTTCATTCATAAAGGAAACTACCTAAATTAAAGCAAAAACAGAACGCAAAAAAAATCTGAATTGATCTTTTCATATTAGTAAAAATGTTTTCGACTATAATATTCAAGATATTTGATATGTGCATTAATTAAAACACACAAATACTTCACTTCGATAAGACGGCCTTATTTGTACCATAATTAGTTCCCTATTGTGCACTGTATTTTGTTTTTGGGGTAAATTAAGTATAATTCATTGCATTTCAATTTCAAATCTCTTTCGGGGTGATTTAAAACCTTGCTAAATCTACAATCAACATTTTTAAGCGTGCACAGGAAGGTGGAATAGGTAGGTATTGGGTATTTGCGTGCATTTGTAGCAAGGCTTACTTTCAGCATAGGTATTGATGGTTCCAGTACAGAGTACTATTGTTTCAGGTTGTGGTTATAGGTGGTGCATAATAATCCTTTCTTAATAAAATAAAACCCTAATAACGGAGACCTCTATAGTGTCAAAGCCAAAGTTCGATGTAATACAACTTAGGACGCGAGAAAACTCAAATGGGGTTTGTGTCAGCGATGGAACGACGACTACGTGAGCAAAATGTTTCATAGATTGCACGTCAGATGGCAGTTTGTGTATTAATATTATTTTTTGCAGGTAGGTAGTAGTTTAATGTGCATAATGTTAACATTTCTATCGTAACTAAACTTAATTTCATAATAAATAGCTAACACATAACACAATCATAACAATTTTATTTTAAACTGGTGTTTTCCCGCGACTTCGTCCGCACAGATAATATACCAGATTTTAAGTCAGATCATAAGCTATCAAAAATAAACAAAATTTCTAAAAAAGGTTGATTTCGAGTAATAAAAATAACCTTTCAATAAATAAAATATTGCACCTTGATAACCGATCAACATTATATTTTTGAGTTATTAAACTTATTAAGCATTTAAAAATTTCTTTTTTTTTTTCGTTTTTATACGTTTTGTCGGTTGTAGTCTCGTTAGGCGTTAGAAACATAAATTTTTAGTACAGATGATACCTATTCGTATTATAACAGATAATTTGAGACGGTATGGTTACATAAAAGAAACAGTAGTACGTATGGTAAAACATTATAGGTACATAAACATAAAAATAGTCCAATTTGATAGATTAAGACTCAGCTCAAATTGTAATTTTAAATCATGATATCTCAAAATGATTGTGTATTTGTAGGGTTGACGTTACATACATCTTAATTGTTCTTGTATTTTTTTTTATGTACCTACTAATATTCAGATAAGATTCTGTGCACAAAAATAATTAATCAAATTAACAGATTAATACAAAATTTCTTCCTTACATATTTTGCAGAGTACCTTAATATTATAATTCTTTGTCTCTTCCAGTAACAAATCGTCAACCTAATTCAATCTAATACCTGACCACTCTATTCACATTGTAATTTCTACATAATGCTAGGTACATAATGCCAGATAATGTTCCCAGCTATCCATCCCGACTGACGTATGTGAGCGTACATCAACGTCTTACCCTCCTCGCTCCATTACGCCACTAATCGCATAAGATTCCAGGCTGATGCTTCTAATTAATAGGTTATGTACCGTCCCTAGATAGTCTTCTGAGGAAATTTAATTAGGAAGGACTTCTTGACTGCTAATGGCTGGTAGGTTAGGTTTTATCCTACTGCATAAACTTTTTTGTAAGGAACTAGGTTTAATATTTATTAGTATGATGAGATGATACATTAGTCTTCTATTCTATTCTAATCTTAAAATTGAGTCGAATTGCAACGCTTGTCATTCGCATGGTGTTCGCGCGGTTCGCGTTTACGCTTGCTACGAAGCTCTGCAATCCGCAATATCTTCTTGTTTTTGATCAAAAACAAACCCAACTAATATTGGGATAGAGCTCCCTAAAACTACTTGACACTGGCGGAAATGCAGTGCTATAATGCACAAACAAAAGTAAATTTAATTATAAACAAAATCTTTAAATTGTGGCTCTATCGTGGTGTCAATGATTTTGCCAATCTCCAGCATAAATAGCAAATGTGCTTGACTTAGTTCGGTAACAAATATTTTTGAAGGATCTCAAAGATTGTTTTTGCACAAAAACACATACTTGATCCACAGCAAAATGGTAGAGTCTCATGGCAAGCCGGAGAGCAGGCGCCCTAGACAGGCGACCGCCTGGTAACAGACCTGCAACGCGACTCCGACATTGTTTGGTCTGGCTCTGTGCAGATGACATAATAAATATGGATGTCCTGATTTTAAGTAAAATATATGATAATAATATAGGAATGGGTTATGTTTTTTTGGTGTACAATAAAGTATAGTTGAATGGGGGAAGAAAGATAGGTTTTCAAACATTGAAAATTTGAAACAGTAGACGTGAAAACGGCCATAACATTTGATCCTAAAAGTGGAACTGTGCAGTGTGGAAAAATCCAAAGGCAAAAGTTACTACAATTATAATTAAATAAGTTCGAGCTAATTCCTTAGCTAGACAATACGTGTTATTATAATTTACCCATCATGGTTCTTAGTACAATTTCTAGAACAAGTTTATACTTAGCTAAAAGTTCGATAGACAGAGCATGTAGGTTCTACTGTACTGTTATAACATATTCAGGCAGTTGGAAAGACTAAGTACTATTAGTTCAGTGTCTTGGTAGTTCAGACTCAATATGGGTTACATAGGCATGCACGTGGCCGGGTGTCCGGGTATACCTAACTTTTGAGATCTTTTTTGTTCCAGTAGTTATGTATGACCTAAACTGCTACCGTACCTACTTCTGAGACTTTTTATGTCTCAGTTATTCGGAAATTTTGATGATTGTGAAAATGAATAAAATAATATAGATTACAATAATATGTATACAGCTCTGCCTAATAAAATATTGCGATTAATAAGAAATAATTTAATTTAGTTATTTACTTTATTTTAATTTGGCGTTGTAACTATTCGTTAAGCCAGGTCAGAGGCCTATTGCGGCTTGTAAATTCTCTGACAGCAAGGTGACCACTAACTTGCCTCCACCAACACGCACTGGGCCGGCGTGTTGGAGTATGGCCCACTCCCTCTCACCCTTATTCGTGAGAGGAGGCCTTAGCCCTGCAGTGGGATTCTACAGGCTATAACTTACTTACTTTACGTCTGACGCTTTAGTATTCCATGTTTAGCTGTAAAAATGTAGCAAAACACGAATGTCTACATTATTGTCAATTAGCGTGATAATAATCTGCTAGAATCGGAAAATGATCGCTTCTTCAGAACGCTTGAATGACCATTTGTAATCTTCCTTCCGATATTATATTACTAATTCCAATCTGATAGTAATACGTTAGCTTATCCATCATTATACGATATCATTTCTATGCTAAAGGAATAATATAATTGAACGACAGAGAACAATAGATAATTGTACGAGTATCCAAGTGATTTATCAAAATCAATTAGTAAAATGTTATTTAGGGCCTCCGTGGTCTAATGGTTAAGAGCATTGGGCTCTTGACACGGAGGTCGTGGGTTCGATTCCCACGGGGGACACCTACCTAGTGATATATCACTTTGTGCGTTTTTCCCCAGTTGGTTAGAACACTGCAGGCTGGATCACCTGTTTGTCTGAAAAGGAAAATGATTCCGTGCTTCGGATGGCACGTTAAGCCGTTGGTCCCGGCTACTATCTCTGGTGGTAGGTAGTCGTTACATTAAAAACCACGTCAGAGGCCGAAAGGCATAGCATAGCATAGCATATGCTCACGACTATATTCCCCGAGGGGGTAGTCAGAGATATTCTGAAACCTCAGAACATCCACGTTTCACCAGTAGTACCGAAACTCTGTCCAGTGTGACGGGGGGTGAGCCCGTCGCCACTAATAATGGACAGTGGGTACAATACATGCCTCGAAATTGAAGCATGCAGGTTTCCTCACGATGTTTTCCTTCACCGAAAAGCCAGTGGTGTTACAAATCCTACATAAATTCCGAAAAACTCATTGGCCACGACACGTCAGAGGCCGAAAAGCGGTTTGAATAAACTCTGACACCAGGGCTTGCCCACACGATAAGAAGATTTAGGGTGGTGCCTACTATAGTTCAAAGGTTAGTTGGTAACTAGGGGTTTCGAGATGCTAAAAAGCTACTGATGTAATTTTCACTAAAGCACCTAAAAAGATATTTGAAAATATTTCCTAGGAATATACTGGTAAATACACTGACATAAATTACTCTAGCGATAGACTAGCTCGTTCAAACAAACAACATGTCACACAAAACAACACAAAATGACACATTGCGGTCTGTCATTGCCATAGTGACGAAGTGAAATCGGGAACATCAATGCGGTGCGCCCACCACTGCATTCAAATGGAACATGTTGCTTCTGTGAAAGGGCCGGTCTATCGCTAGAGTGTAAGTCTATGGGTAAATAGGGAAAAAAACATCCGCAGTTCCATACAAATCTACAGTAATTACCCGACTTAAAAGAGTGAAACAGATTTTTTTTTCCTTTTCTGAAGGTTGGATCAATAGTGAAAGTTGTTCTTTACACAGCCTCATAGGCGTTTATTAGGGTACCGTAGTCAAACAAGGAACCCTTATACTTTCGTCCATTCTGTCTGTCTGTCTGTCTGTATGCCCCGCCCTAGAACGATTTAACCACTGGACGCGAGATCTTCTTGAAAATGTATGAAATGACATTCAACCGAAATTTGCGGGTCGAGGGGGGAAGTCATTCATAATTTTTTTACAAACTGGTCACGTGACCACGACTCTAGTGATAGACGTAGTCGATAAAACTTGTTTGTGAACGATTTTATTTTTATCGATAAAAATTGTCAATCGTTAATGTTTAATATTATGCTTAGGTACTTTGGATACAAATAAAACGATTTAATCTTCATAAAAAAAACAGGGGACCAGAGCATCAATTTCACTACAAGGTGTTACGGTAATCATTTGCATTACTTTAAATGGTGATTGTACCTACTCATAATACTGAACAACTTTTTCAAAGAAACCAATGGGAAATTCGCAAAAAAAAAAATCATCTTTTCATACAAACCTTCGATCAGCTAATCGCATTTAATCTGAAAAGTTCGCATTTTATTTTTGCGAATTTCCTATAGGTTTCTTATGGTCCGTCTACACACATACCTTCTTGCTCGCGCAGTTATAAAACCGCACGGTTTTACTAGAAAGCAAAACTGAACACGGAGCGCCGTCCACACGGTACAAGTAAGCCATCGCGCAAGCCCGCGCAAACCTCAGTATTCTGGGCGCCACCAAATAATGTATTTCTAATTTGTGAAGATTTTTTAGCTAAAATTTATTTTGTTGCTTGCCGATTGAAAAAAAACAGACATTTAAGAGATGCCGTTTTACCTATTTTATTCGCCAAAAACACAGTAAATTCACAATCAATATTACGCTAAACTGCAGAAAAGTTTTTTGAATCAGATTGTCGGCTTAAAATAGAAATATCATTCATTATCAGGCATTAACAAACATTATTCTATTAAAAAAACTTGCCGGACTGAGGCGCGGCCTGATTGTCCGTCCATACATATTATAAGTAAAACCGTGCAAACCGAAAACTGCGCTGGAATTTGCACGGTTTTACTTATAATATGTATCGACGGACAATCAGGCCGCGCCTCAGTCAGTTTTTTTAACAGAATAATATTATATCTTGGACAGTGTCACACAAATTATCTAGTCACATTTAAAGTTTCGGACTCTAGCCTGGACTTGTATTATGATAACTAGTCAACGATATAGAATACATTTATATAGATACAAACATCCATGACTCGGGTACAAATATTCATATTCATCATACAAATATTTATCCCTTACGGGATTCGAACCCGCGACCCCCGGCACAGCAGGCAGGTTCACTACAGACTGTGCTGTCGGGCCGTCAAATGATATTTTTATTTTAAACCGACAATTAATCTCCAATCTTCAGCATGTCACCGAGTGTTCGAGCCGCGTTTGTAGGACTGCTTGAGCTACAGTCTTGCCGTCCATACGCGCGCGCTTACTTGTGCAAACCAGTTTGCGCAAGTAAGCGCGCGGGCATAACGGAGCGTGTAGACGGAGCATTAGGTAGGGAAAGTTGATCAGTGTCATGGGTACAATCACCGCTTAAAGTAATACAACTATTTACCCTAACACCCTGCATACAAGTTAATTAATAAACGCAAAACTAGAATACAGTTTGCTTCGGAAGGCACGTTAAGCAGTTGGTCTTGGATAGTTCCTTCAGATGACGTTGTAACTATTCGTTAAGCCAGGTCAGATGCCTATTGGCGGCTTGACAAAATTCTCTGACAGCAAGCCAACACGCACTGGGCCCGCGTGGTGGAGTATGGCCCACTCCCTCTCACACCTATTCGTGAGTGGAGGCCTTTGCCCTGCAGGGGGATTCTACAGGCTACAACTTACTTTTTGTGACGGGTCGTTGGATAGGTCTAGGATGAAAATGTTATAAAATATAGATTTCGGTGAGTACTTTTAATGTGAATTATAACGGATGCTGTAGCAAAACCAGTTTTTAAAAACCCTGTAGCATCTATAATATTTTCTAATTACAAACTAAATGGCGTTGCAGGAAATTAAATCGCGCTATCATTAGGTTTCAAAATTTTCTTTTAGTACGATAATCGATTTTACTACTCTTTTCTTATTCTACTTTAAGCAATGGCTACGGAACCCTATAATGGGCAAGTCCGACACGCTCTTGGCCGGTATCTTTATTATACGACTAACTAAATCAATTAGCTGTGTAGGTAGTAAGTTCTTATCAAAGTGTTATTTATTGATTTCTCGCATCGAAGTTTTCCATATCTCTAACTTGAATCGAAATCATATTTATTCATCCACGGACGATAATGAGTCCATCTAGGGATAAAATGAACTTCGTGCTTGGCCTTCTTCGAGACCTGGTGCTTATAGATTAATCCTGTTTCCCTCTCTTTCCCTCGGGATATACTTTAATATCTCAGGGGGTGACGTGACCTCATTTCATGGTTAATTGCTCCCGATTTTGCCGCTCTTTGTCTCTTCTAATAATTTTGGTGGATGTTGAATATTTTATACAATCACTCGTGAGATTGGAAAAGTTTGGTGGAATGATCACTTAGACCATATAACTATAGAAGAGTTATTCTACTAAAAAACTTTTCTGCCACTTTTTGCGGGGTACGAGGTAGCATGAAATCCGCAACTTTGGATTTTATTTCTATAATTTAGATTATAATTTTGATTGTTATAAATAGTTTCATAACGAAAACAAATAAGACTAGTTTGAAGTTATTGTTCCGCAGACGGGTTTAGTGATATGGTATACAATTGTATGTAAATGCATATGATCAATTGATTATGTATCTTGGCATAAGGGAATGCTAACGCGACGCGCTGGTCCCTAGTTGTATGAGCTAAGGTGATACAGTATGTAGAAAAACATTTAAATACACGGGAATTTACAATGTTATATACATGTGGTTCTATCTGGATTTTGAGGGTTCTTTAGTCGACCAAGGAATCCTTCTTTTTTCGTCCATTCTATGTATCTATCTGTAATATGCCTTAAATACTTCCAAATTTTTGCACATTGAACCCAAAAACAGAAATGCAGTAGTTGAGAAAAACAATTGTAGCCCCCTTCCCATACAACGACATAATTGGAAAAATTTGAATTTTCCAATGAGTGAGACATCTGTCGTTACTTGTTAGAAAAGTCTTGTAAAATTGAACAAAACGTTTTGAAAACTAAGTCTTAACAATGTTTCTATCTCGAGATATTTCCGCTCAAAATAAATAGGGGTAGAATCAGAAAAGATTGGTGAAAGAAACTTTAATCCTGAATTGCATAATTATGCCAATTACGAAAGAAATGTGATTATGGAAAGAAATAAATGGAAAGGAAACTATTATATGTCTCATAACTCGAAACACCCGCTTCTGACATTATTATTACCTTTGAAAACTCCACATAATTTACGTAAATCTTAAAACCCCAGGATTCCTATCTCCAGTTCGGGATTTTCACAATGCTGCATAAAAAATACGGTACCGGAGAGCGCACTTTGTTTGGATTGGCTGATGAGTTGTTTGTCTTGTAAACGAGACCCGTATTTATTATATTCTTTCTTTACTTCCTGGTTTCTATCGAAGTCTATCTCTGGTTTTTGGACGACTTTTGTTCCAGAAAGTCTGTCAGTTTTTAAATAGTCGTAAGAAAAATGAGGAAAAATGGGATTAAAAAAAATTTGTTCAGTCAAGTGTCATATCGATCAGTGTAGAGTTCAAATAATAAATCATCATCATCAGCCTATACAAGGTGTAAGTGACAGCCTAGCAAATACTGAAACGTTGAACTCAGACCATCAAACTGAACAACTTTCACTGTGGAACCTACCTCAGGAAACGCCCGACTCAAATGTATGGGACAGCTGATTTTTTTTGCATTTGCTGAGATAGGCTCCGTTTTGAAAGATGTTCAGTTTGAAGGTCTGAGTTCACCATTACAGTATTTGCTAGGCTATCACTATACGTCCCACTGCAGGGCACAGGCCTACCCTCAGGGATGGTGTATGGGCGTAAGCCCACCAAGCGTGCCCAATGCGGATTGGTAGACTTCACATTTAGCATTGGAACTTATTCTGCAAATGCAGGTTTCATTACAATGTTTTTCTAAACCGTTTGAGAGCACTCAGTAATTACGTAGGTACATAAGTTAGAAAAACTCATTGATACATGGCAAGACGTCCGTGCGGATTCGAACCCGGGCCTCAAGATTGAGTTTTCATACGTCTCCACAACCTGCCACCGACTCTCTAAAATACGTAGTAGTACCTATAATAAGAAATCTTATTTATCAACCCATACATAGGCTGGCTTGCATCAAAAAGTATTTAGCATTTTAACCCCCGACGAAAAAAAAGAGGGGTGTTATAAGTTTGACGCCTATGTCGGTCTGTCTGTCTGTCTGTCGGTCTGTCTGTCTGTGGCATCGTAGCTCCCAAACGGGTGGACCGATTTCGATGCGGTTTTTTTAAGTAGAAAGTTAATTTATGCGAGAGTGTTCTTATGTAGTTTTCATGTAACATTAAAAATTACGATTTAAAAACCCCCAACGCCAAAAACGAACATTTAAAAAGTAAAAAATAATGCGGTCACCTATTATTTTTGATGTAAGCAAATGTATGTTTTACTTCTTTACTCTCTTTATGATATTTTAGGTTAATTAATGCGTAGGGGACCGCTATGAAATGACCATTGATTTTTTTTACAATCACTTGCGGTCAGTGCCGGATTAACCATAGAGGCAAAGTAGGCTCCAGCCTATGGGCCCAGCGCCGCCAAGGGGCCCCGCGGCTCGGAAGAAAAATATATGCAAACTCAACGATTTTGAAAACTCAAAGACCCACCCCCAGACTTAAAAGGAATTATGAAAAATAAGAGAACTGTATTTCAGTTGCCTCTTATTTTTCATAAAAAGCGAAGCAAGCTGGAAATTTCACTGCAGTAATTGCAGTAAAATTTAGATAGCATTACGAAACGCGACATGATAATATTGTAATAAAACCTCGAGCTCGCTTCGCTCGCTCCACGTTTTAGTGTTTTTATTATGTTGTATGATTGGTGGTTCTTTTACTGCGACCATAGGAAAAAATCATTTCGACGCCCATGGATATAGGGGCCCCGGGACTTGCATTGCCTAGGGGCCTAGACTCTGCATGGCTTAATCCGGCCCTGCTTGCGGTCCCCGACACATTAATTAACCTACATACATTTGCTTACATCAAAAATAATAGGTGACCGCATTATTTTTTACTTTCTAAATGTTCGTTTTTGGCGTTGGGGGTTTTTTAAATTTGTAATTTAATGTTATTTCATAATTTTTAAAGTTACATGAAAACTACTGAATTTTTACATGTTACATGAAAAATGTGTAATTTAACATCTAAATAAAAGTTTGAACTATAATCCGTTGCTACTCTAAACCTCACCTTTCGAACACTACTATTATTACGCGTTTCAACGTCAAGACAAATCCAGGGTCCGATAGACGGACGCCCACTATCGGATCCCACTAAAAGACGGATTACTGGCCAAACTGAGATTAATTACATCGGCCCTGAACAGATCGGTCGTAGGTAGACTGGCATGCTTAAATTCATTATGCAAATTAGATTGTGATTGTTTTGTTTAATAGGTTGGCTGGGAAAATTAGCATAGCATATGATCACGACTATATTCCCCGAGGGGGTAGTCAGAGATATTCTGAAACCTCAGAACATCCACGTTTCACCAGTTGTACCGCAACTCTGTCCAGTGTGACGGGGGGTGAGCCCGTCGCCACTTATAATGGACAGTGGGTACAATACACGCCTCGAAATTGAAGCATGCAGGTTTCCTCACGATGTTTTCCTTCACCGAAAAGCCAGTGGTGTTACAAGTTGTACATAAATTCCGAAAAACTCATTGGTACGAGTCGGCTTGGACGGGGATCGAACCATCGCCTCCTGCACGGCAGGCAAGGTTACTCGCCACTGGACCACCACGGCCTTTTAAAATTATAAAACTCTTAATAAACTTTATGTGACTTAAAAACTTTTGGTTAAAGACTCTAATAAATAAAATAGAAGTTAGTAAAATAAGTAAGTATTAGTAAATAAGAGAGTAGTTTAGGGTATTAGCTAACATAAGTTATAGGGGTAATCTGTACAATTATTTGAAAACATGTATGGGAATTATGCTCTACCTATATTAACAGACAGTGATTCCGTTGTCACTTTTTATTTTCAAACGCAGGTCTGATAAAAATTGTAATCTATATCAATTACAGAACACACTGGTGTTATGGTGTTTTTGGGCAGTTCTTAGCGATATTGTTTCTATTATATAGTTAACTAGCGACCCGCCCTGGCTTCGCACGGGTGCAATGCATTTATAAACCTTCCTCTTGAATCACTCTATCTATTAAAAAAACCGCATCAAAATCCGTTTCGTAGTTTTAAAGATCTAAGCATACATAGGGACAGACAGACAGTGGGAAGCGACTTTGTTTTATACTATGTAATGATTAATTTCAGACAACGGGTATGATGATCACAGAAACAAAACATCACATTGTAAACGATATAATTAGAATTCAGTTTCAGTTGCACGTAAAAGTGGACGCTCTGTGCCTCTGTGCATTGACCTACCTACTACTGGACGTAGGGTCCGCGCTCAAAAGTGTCCCAACCGAAAGAGCACCAAAACGTAAAAAGAGAACCAATTACGCGACAGTCTTCGTTTGATCGGCCAACTACGCGCACGCGCGGTCGTGCCCCGATGGGGGAGTGGGATGGAAAATAATTTCAGCATTTTCAATGTTTTTAGTTGGTTTATATTACTACACGTACATAGGTTTGTGTAGTTTAATCTCGGATACTTTTTTCGAGAATTTGTACTAGACCCGACGTCCATAGTATTCTACGTCAATGGCTCTGCGTTAATACTGATAACAATACAGCATGTAAACCGGTTTAAGCCGAATTTTTGGTGGGATGTCTTACAAATACATGGGCTTGTGGTCACTAATTCATCATAATCATCAAGTCTTGTCATCTCTCACAAGGAACATGAAGATCTGAGTATATGGCGAAATTGTGGCTATTATTTTATTTTCATTTCACTTCCTCTCTTCTTTTCTCTCCATATCTTTCTTCATTGTGTGAATAAAGTTATATCATAAATTAATTCATCTCCGGCCCGATCAGTTAAATATATGTACCTACCAAAATGTTTGTGAAACTTTATTGCAATACTTATAAATTTTTAATAAGTAAGTCAATTTACTATGGACTTTGACAATATCACTTCCAACTTGTTTAATGTTCGTCCTTCCTAAATAATTCGAACTCTTAAATAAACTATGAAAAGATTTTCGTTCTACGTCAAGATTTTTGCAGAAATATTAATGGACTGAAATTACCTTCATTTTGATATGACAGTCGTAGCTCTAGCATAAATGAAAATGGACGGGTACTCTCGGTTATTACAAACTTTCTTATGACATAAATTATTTGGTTCCTATCCGTTTTTTTTTTAAGTTCTATTCTAAGTACGTAATTACATGATACAATTTTAACTAAACGCTCAAAATTATAATTTGTTAGTTTTAGTAAAGTTTTTGACAGTCCCAAAATGTGTCATGGTCGTAGGTATATTATTGTTAAAAATTGTATATTGTGATAGAGAATGTGTTCAATGGCAGGTTGTGCGGAATCCATAGTGTACAAGAATTCCTGGATCGATAATGTATTTGACGAGGCATTGTAACTGAGTAGGTAGTTAATTAAATAATAATGTAATAATTTGTGACATGTTCTAATCTTTAATATTCGAAATAATGTAAAGATAATGCCCTGTAATTAATTAATAATTTTATAAACTTTGTGACATGTAATCTCTACAGATATTTGAAATAATGTAATGATAATGCCCTGTAATTTATTAATAATGTTATTGACTTTGTGACGTGTATCTCAAATATTTGCATGCTTCTTTTAGCTGAATAGAAGAAACTTTTTATGTACAGTCAGCTTCAGAGAAACCTGACCCCCCCATCTAAACCTTTTAAGCGCCATCTGTGACAAATTGTAAAACTAAAATCAAATGGTTTTAAGTTCCTCGAAGCAGATGTGAACCATAAAACTGCTATCTTTGTTGATTTACAATAAGCGACATCTCTAGAAACTTAACCATAATAAAATGAACCAAATTCTCATCGTGACGGAGGATATGCCTATTTACGTCGGTAATTATATGGCAGTCGTAGCTCAGTTGTTAATGGTGCTTGGTAAGAGAACAGTTTGACGTGAGTTCAAAACCTGTGAAGAGAATTTTATTTTTAAATTTGTGAAAATACTAAACTTGACTTTTCATACCATTTGGCTAAGAACAAATTAAACTAAAAAGGGATAACAACGAAATAGAAAACAATTATAAGTTTTAAACATTTATTAAAAGTATTTTCGAGAAAATAAACAAAAGCATATAATTTGTGACAGCTAATGATGTTTAGATTTTGGCGAGAGAACCAACATGTTAACTGTAGTCAAAATAACTAACATGATAACAATTTACATCTCTCGCACGCAATCTGATACAACAGAAACATTAAGGAAAAAGATATAAATTACACAATTAGCCCTTTATAATTGAGGAGTCAAACGATTCTGAAAAGCTAAATAAGGGATAGGGTGACCTTCAAATCCTAATATCTGATCGACACTATGGTTTCGTTTATATTCGAAACCATAGTGAAACAAATATCATATCGCATTAACTCTCAGATTCTTGTAACTTTTTGATCTAAATTTGGTTTGGGCTTCACTAGGATCGCAATTCAGAACCATTTTAGCCTTTAAGAATCCACTTAATCGCACCAATAATTAATCAATAGTTAAAAATCTAAAAACTAAACATGATTCCTCCGATACGTCATGTGAAAGTATGCACTGGATTGCAACAACTTGGATCGAGCCATACTGAATTACCCTCAAACATATTTAATAAAATTATAACGATTATCGTAGTTTGATACCAAGCAGTTCACAATTTCACGTGATTGAGTAAGTAACCGCTTGGCTCAGTGGTAAGATCGCTTGAATTAATGGAGTTGAATTTTGCGAGTTCTGAGTTCAAATCTCTGTCATGGATGGAAAGATATATTTTATAAATTTTTCACTGTGTTTGTAAAATTTAGAATATGCAGAATGATTCTCTAGTATCTAAAATGCAAAGGAAGTGCGAGAACAGGTTTATCGCTTGGAAACGTCTACCAATAGATGGCACTTGATTCACCTAACGTGAAGCTTGTGCCTCAAATTCTTAATACTTAGGGGGTCAGATTTCTCTGACGCTGACTGTACCTACCACTATTATGTTACCTATTCATAGCAAATAAATATTCATTTATCCCATATTGTGTAGAATCTCGAATAGGAGGAAAAGCGTTTGTCAAGAACTTCGATTAATCCACTATTATGGATTATTCAATAGAAACATACAAACAAGTAAAGTTGTTCAGTAGTTTGTTTGTGTTGTCATTGCTTTGTAGAGGGTGTTAGGGTAAACAGTAGCATTACTTTAAGGGGTGATTGTACCATATACTAAACAATATTCCCTGAGAAAAATTATTAAATTACCAAAAAGAAATGTTGTACTATCCATCCTAAATTCAATCAGCTTATCGAACGTTTTCCCTTTGTTCCTTTGGGAAACTTGTTCGGATTCATGAGTAAAATCACACATTAAATTAATGCAACTGTCTAACTACCTTTACACCCTGTATAATAAAAGCCTTGTAGCTTCTGTTTTGGGTCAGAGCAATGTATGTACCTATGAGCACAAACAATAGGTTTAAAACCTAGCCTACACAGTCCGGGACTCAGAAATTATTTCCCAGATAATCCCGTACGTTTAGTCCGCGACAACACCTATTGTTCCAACATGTGCATGCTGCAGTCATTATGCGAAAATGCTTTAAAACATTCATAGTCCAAAACAGGAAATTTTTTTCAGTGTATAAAATACATTCAAAAAATAAAGATATTTTTAAAATTATACCACATACACGCACAGAGGAACTAACATAATAATAAATGACCTAAAATACTTATTGTTATGAGCAAATAATATTATGTTCCTTTTAGTAAGACCATCTAGTCACAAGTCTGAGGCATTAGTGTGTATGCTAAATTGCTACAAATGATCTTATGGTGGATCTCTATGTAGCCTCTCTTTGTGCCCCCTAATAAATTTTATTCATCTTCTTACCGTGTGGACAAGCCCTGGGCGTCAGAGTTTATTCAAACCGCCTTACGGCCTCTGACGTGGTTTTTTATGTAACGACTACTATCACCAGAGATAGTACCCGGGACCAACGGCTTAACGTGGCATCCGAAGCACGGAATCATGATTTTTTTCAGACATTCGGGTGATTCTATTTATATTTTTATTAGACGTTTAAAAAAACAACCTAATTTCATATAAACTACAGCATGCTATAATATATACGTCGCTAAACTACGTTATTGCATGTTTGCGCTTGCATTACAACTTCATGTTTTGTGCCAAGCCAGTCGAGATACAGCAGTGTTAGGAAAATATAATTATTCTTAAGGAAATACGACCTTAACTTCATATACTTACGTCTGAAGTCAACGCCTTTGTAATTTATTAAGCAGTTAAAGTCTTACGGAAAACGAATGGAGCTAAACTCATTCGGTTCAGAGCGAGTATGGCGGGACAAATTATTGCTAAGGATTTAAATTTACTAAATGGTTTATGTATACCTAGGTAACTAGGTAGGTACCTAAAATGAAATTAATGAAAAGATAAATTGGGTATTTGACTAATAAGATGTTTTTTATTTCATTCTTTTCAATAAAAAAAAGGTAAGAAAATAACGCCAAACTCCTATTGTCATTGAGTTTTTAGCTTGAATATTTTTTTTTTAACAAAATAAACTTTAAAACGTAATTAAATGTTTATGACGTCAGAATTTTTTTTTAAGTAGGTACAAAGTTCATACAAAGCTCATGTTTTGACGTAAAATAGATAACTAATTTATTTCATCAGAACAATACAGGACAAACAGTGACACTCAAAGGCAGTAGGTAACATTCATTATGGAGCTGGATAGTAGATGATTTGACTAGTTGTCTAGTAACCTATTAATTTTTAGAACATTTGTCGGAATCCATTTTGTATGCGTGTTTATTTTTTGTCAACTTTCCATAACTTAATCATGGCTACTGGCATATGAATAGATAATAGATAATCTATTCATAATAATTATGCTACTAGTGCAGTCGTCTTTTGTTTCCTTGACTTGCGACTTGTGACTTACTTCTATAAGCTAGCTACTATTTTGCTGTAGGCTTTTGTTTTATTGACTTCTGATGCATCTTGACTGGTGCTCTCTTTTCTTGACTGGTGATGTCTCTTCATTTATGTTTGTTATTGGTGGTATCGTCTTTTGTTTTATTGACTTGTGACGTGCTTCAATATTCTCGCTACTAATTCTGTAGTGCTCTGTAATGTTTTTGTTAAGAGAATTTTATTCCGAGAGCGAAAATGCGCGCTGCATACAAACGTACTATGGTGATATTTTCAATACTAACCAATTAAAGTCAATGAAATTTTGCAGGAACGATCTAAAAACAAATCTCAATGCTTGTATGGAGTCCGATTTTCGTTAAAATATACTTTTTTAATTCTAGGAAAAATTTAAGATTTGTATGGAAATCTTTGATGCACTGTAACTTTAAAACTATACGTTATAACGAAAATCTGACTCCATACAAGCATAGAGATTTGTTTCTAGATTATTTCTGCAAAATTTCATTGCTTTTAATTGGTTAGTATTGAAAATATCACCATAGTACGTTTGTATGGAGCGCGCAAACGGTAATATACCCTTAAGCAGAGTTTTTGTTAATCATAGCAGAGTGTAATTCGCCAATTCATTAGTTCAAATATAAAAGGCAATTCATTAGAATAAAAAAATCTTAAAAGCAAACAGACATTATGCTAAATAATTGCGACTTAAATAGAATGTGTGGAAACGCCATCCATTACGGCCGGCGTGGCGATGTTAATTTCTGTTTTAATTAAAAATAATTTCTTTCCACCAGTGGACACTATAATTAATGTTTCGCGGTAACAAAGTATCCATTTAGACGCAACTAGTGGCATTAATTTCACTTTTGACGCATTTCTGCTTTATATTTTTTGCGACGTTAATTTAGGTGGATGATTATCTATCTTTCATCTTTTACTTAGTTAATGCTTCGCTAGAAATCTCATACTCAAGATACTGTAAAAAGGTAAAGCTTTATCCTTAAATTAAACGTAAAATTTTCATCTTTTTCAGCACGGAAAACGAATGTTATGTACCAATGAGTTTTTCTAGCTTATGTTCGTAATACCAAATGCACTCAAACGGGTAAGGGAAATATCGTGAGGAAACCTGAATACGCTGAAGAAAAAAATTCTGATGCGTATTTAAGGTCTACCCATAAAGTTATTTTATAGTTATAAAGTTATTTTATATTATACCTTACAGGAATAGAGTCAGTGACATGAGTAGTCAAATGAAACAGTTTTTGGATGTTTTTTTGAGACTATCTCTATATATCTCTTTCTATTATACAGTGGTGCCGCTAGGTACATCTCGCTCTCTCAGCTGTATGTTCCTCTATTCCTACCTCTATGGGTCTACCAATCCGTAATGGACACGCGTGGTGGCCTGATGCCCATACATTCCTGGGCCTGTGTCTAGCAGTGGGATGATGATTAATATGAATGTAATCGCCTTGTGCTATTTCAATTCAAATATTGACAGGTTGAGGATTCAAGATAAAAATATATTTGGTTTCGGAGTCGCGTTGTAAGTCTGCTATTGGGTAGTCGCGTCGCGTGTCGGTCGTTGATTGCCCCCTTTTCGGCCTACAACGAAGTTCCAGTGGTGGCTCAAGGTAGTGTTATTTTCGAAAAATTATTCATGACGTCACCAAAATACTTAGAATAACCGTACAACGTCAAACACCTACTTTTGCTACATAAACTCGAAATTGGCAAAATCATCAAAACCATTTTTTTTAAATAGAATAGAATAGTTGGTTTCATGTCCCGATGTTTCCATGTTAATTAAATTATCACAATCAAGATTGCGGCCGACGTACGTCCACTGCTGGATATAGGTCTCCCCCAAACATCACCACAACCATAAAGAAACAGTACTCCTTGACAGGAGAGGAGCAGGCTTACGCATAATTTCCAATACTTTCCCCTCTGCCAAAGTCCGACAATACAACACAATACTCTTTATCCACCCCCGCGATGGCCCCAACCTAGCCTAGATGGGCTACTAATTCGATGCATTTTACTGATATTGCCCGCAAAAAATGGCAGATAAATGTTATATGGAGAATAAACAATACTTACTCACTCCAGGCGTCCGGGCGGGCAAAGGAGACACGTTTTTCTCTAAGACCACAACGAACGGTCCTGCGCTGCCCAACGGGTTCCCGCTGCCTTCACCAGGTCGTCGGTCTACCTTACCTACGCTGCGCTTTATGGTACGCAGAATGCTTGAATTGGACCATACAATTTGAACCTTCAACCTTTCACTGATTTAACTCAAAACGTTAAACGTTTCGAACTCTCGTTCCAAGAGCGAAGTGAGCACATATCAGTGATTTAAACAAAACGCCATAACAGCGCAATTGTGCACATTAATGGGTCCCGACAGGTGCATTGTGCTAGAACCCGCCAAGATAATGGTTATGACTACGGAACGCTGGTTCAATGCCTGACTGGAAGGAATTAAATAGTTTAGAAGTGATTTTGTTATTTTATATTTTTTAGGCCTTATTTCACTGCATGCGAGATAACTGGTAGAGGTGCCACAATGTTTCTAACTACCCTGAAAAGAATTATGGTCGTGAGTTTATTAGGGTTCCGTACCCAAAGGGTTAAACGGGACCCTATTACTAAGCCTACGTTGTCCGTCCTTCCGTCCGTCCGTCCGTCCGTCCGTCCGTCCGTCCGTCCTACCTATTTAGGGCTGTAACTTTTGAACCGTAATAGCTAGATAGTTGAAATTTTCACAGAATATGCGTTAGTACGGCGGATTTGTTGACAAATAATAAAAATGACAAAAAATAAATAATTAAGGGGGGTTCTCAACAAGAAACTAGTTTTTAACAACGTTTTTTTTCAAAGCTCTATAGTAAAAACGGTAATACATGCAGGCGTCAAACTTAGTGTGATTATAGAGCAAACTCTACAGTATAACAACAAATAATTAAAACCGGCCAGGTGCGAGTCGGTCTCACGCTTAAGGTTCCAAAGAAAAAAAGTTTTTTTCCAAGGTAATATGTTGTGTTCTGTGGTGGTGTGGTACGGAACCTTCGATGCGCGAGTAGCCCGACTCGCACTTGACCGATTTTTCTATTTTAAGTTAGCAGCGTGGTTTCGGCTTAGCGATCACCCTCCTTCTTACAGTGGATGTAGCACGACTTTATAGTTTCTTGTGCAGTGGTTTTATGACTAACCACTAATTACAACTTGACATGTCATAATTATGCTATTTGCTAACCTATTTGGTAAAAAAATTAAAATAGAGACCAAACATATTTTAGTTATTGGTTTATCCCCAAAAAAAAGAAAATTATTACCCATTCGAGTAAAAACATAAAAAAGTATATGAAAACACGACTTCGTCCGCACAAATTATATACCAGATTTTAAGTCAGATCATAAGCTATCAAAGGAAAATGTAAAGGAATATAAAAGGTAGTTTTTGAGTTATGCGCGAACAAACAAACAAATAGACAAACAGACAGACAAAATTTCTAAAAAAGGTTGATTTCGAGTCAGGGATACCTAAGAACCATATCGTAATCTTTTTTTTGGAAATATCTTCAATGTACAGACACACTTCAGTTACAGTTTTATGATAGTTCAGATAACGACAGTGACTAATGAGTGGTTGTTATCAATATTAAACGTAATAATTACCTCCTGTATCTATAACAAAAACAACAGTAAACCGTTCGTTACGATTACCGACAAGACTACGCGTGTAGCGTTTTGCTACGGCGTAGTGGCGTAGCACTAATAATAGTCATTAAACGATTTTATTTAACTTCGAACCGGTCTAACTATCTAACTAACTAACAATGGATTCTTGTAATCGAATTTTCACCCACTTCCTGTCAACCGATTCAGTTGAAACTTTACACACAAGTATAGTTCTGATGACAATGCAATATTATGGTAACATGGAGGTGATCTGATGATGGAGACGGAAGGTGGTCAAGAGTTCTCCTCGTTTTCTTATAGCAGAGCACTCGTGTTTAGTGTTATATAAATTGTTTTGATGAGACCTTTATGGTACTGGTAAGATTGAGGGTCTGATGATGGAGACGGAAGGCGGTCAAGGGATCTCGTCGATGACTTATAGCAATACACTCGTGTTTGGTCTCATTTCAATCGTAGCGATGAGATCTTTGAGGTACCACTAAGATTGAGGGTCTGATGCTGGAGACGGAAGGTGGTCAAGGGATCTCGTTGATGACTTATAGCAATACACTCGTGTTTGGTCTCATTCCAATTGTTGCGATGAGAACTTCGAGGTACCAGTATGATTGAGGGTCTGATGATGGACACGGAAGGTGGTCGAGGGATTTCCTTGATGAATTCTAGCAGAGTACTTGTGTTTGGTATTATTTAAATTGTTTCGATGAGAACTTTATGGTACCGGTAAGATTGAGGGTCTGATGATGGAGAATGAAGGTAGTCAAGGGATCTACTCAATGACACATATTAGAGCACTCGTGTTTGGTATCATTTAAATTGTTTCAATGAGAATTTTGTGGCACTTGTAAGACTGAGGGTCTGAAGATGGAGATGGAAGGTGGTTAAGGGATCTCCTCGATGAATTATAGCAAAACACTCGTGTTTGGTCTCATTCCAATTGTTGCGATGAGAACTTTGAGGTACCAGTAAGATTGAGGGTCTGATGATGGAGACGGAAGGTGGTCAAGGGATCTCCTCGATTAAGTATAGCAATGAAGGTCTGATAATGGAGACGAAAGGTGTTCAAGGGATGTCCTCAGTAAATTGTTGCAGTACACTCGTGTTTGATCGCATTTAATTGGTTTCGATAAGGACTTTTTAGTCCCGGTCAGACTGAAGGGTCTGATGATGGAGATCTCCTCTATAAAGCATGTGTGTTTGATCTCGTTTCATTTGTTGCGATAAGAACTTTGTGGTATCAGTAAGATTGAGGGTCTTGATGATGAATACAGCGGGTGGTAAAGGATTCTCCTCGATGTATTATAGCATAGCACTCGTGTTTGGTATCATATAATTTGTGTATGAGAACTTTACGGTAGGTAGGTACCGGTAAGATTGAGTATCTAATGTTGGAGATGGAAGGTTTTCAAGGGGTCTATACAACTAATTATAGCAGAACACTCGTGTTTGGTATCATTTAATTTGTTTCGATGAATACTTTTTAGTCTCGGTAAGATTGAGCGTCTTATGATCGAGACAGGAGGTGGTCGACGGTCTCATTTAATTGTAGCAGATCACTCGCATTCGATCTCATTTAATTCGTTTCTATGAATGTTTTCAGTTTTTACTTTGACTGAGAAACTAAAAAGTAAAAAATAAAATAGGTAAAAAAACTTTTTAAGTTAAACGATTTTATTTGAATGAAAACTGCACTAAACGGTAAAAAATAATTTTCTACATTTTCGTATTATGTTGTACACTACCGTTAGCTGGAAATTTGTGAGTATAACCTATGTCAACCTATCTTCAAAATAGTTATGACGAATAAAGGTATTACAATAGGCATTCATATTTTAGATTAATACTTTGTTAATTAATTATGATTATAAAATCGTGGGCGCTTGCTAGTAAAATATTAAACTTTCCTAAAAAATTTGCTTTCATCCGTAGGTAGTGCAGGTACAGGTCTTCATAGCTCGATGACATACAACTACAACAATGAAAACCACATCGATATCACCTTAGCCGTACCTACTATTTACTTTCAAAATGTTTTGATGTAATTTGTTTATTTTGTAAGATAAATAGTATGTAACATTTGAGTTATACCTATTACTATGCAAGCGCCCACGATTTTATAATCAACATTAATTAACAAAGTATTAATCTAAAATATAATGCCTATTGTAATACCTTTATTCGTCATAACTATTTTGAAGATAGGTTGACATAGGTTATACTCACAAATTTCCAGCTAACGGTAGTGTACAACATAATACGAAAATGTAGAAAATTATTTTTTACCGTTTAGTGCAGTTTTCATTCAAATAAAATCGTTTAACTTAAAAAGTTTTTTTACCTATTTTTTTCTACCTAAAAGACGTTAGATATTTCGAAGGTAATAATTTGTTGGACAGCAACTTGTTTTGGTTAAAAAATAATTAGCTTCGAATTCAGCATAAAGGTGTCATTTCCTTCCTCAAACCACAGACTACTTACCTTTTTGAGAAATGTCATGAACATTGTTTTGGTTAAAATACGTCATTATCATAATTATGTCCCTCGAGTTGACAAGGTGGACCGACGACCTGGTGAAGGCGGCAGGATCCCGATGGATGAGAGTAGCGCAGGACCGGTCGTTTTGACAATCCTTGTGGGAGACCTATGTCCAGCAGTGGACATCTACCGGCTGAAATGATGATGATGACGTTCCCCGAGAAGTCCTCTGCTTCTTCTTCTCTTCCTGTTCCCCGAGGAGTTAGTAAACAATATTTTAAATATGCCATAATTATTTAGGTTATCCCACAGAGGTATAATGAATAGAGCAAACATCGCACTACATGTCATGACGTAGTCCAGTTCTATTACGGCGATCTCTGATAAAATTATATGTCAAGATTGACAGTCGAAGATACGAAAGCGTCGAAAAAAATTTGAACCTGTACTGGCTCCTAAACCCTATACATATACACGCACACATACCTACATAATTTGTATGGCGCCTCACGCACACCAACCTATGAAACTTGGCCCCTTTTGTTTTATACGGTAAAACAGTGAGGCTCATTCTAGACCACGGATTTGAAAAAAATACGGACCGTATATTGCAATCTCGTTTGTTCTACAAGGGACCTACACTCACACAGATGCACTAGCTCTAGGCGCAGGTCCTACAACCCGCCACCATTATGTACCGCGTGACAGCACGCACACAAAAGAAAAGGGTGCTTCACTCATGATTAGACGAGATTACGTCTGGTTCTTCTTTTAAGTCTGTGTTCTAGACATATACTTTTTCTGAGGCGGCGATATAATACTCTTGCATTACTCTTGCTACTGCCTTTGTCTGTCACTATCTATCCTGTATTGTTCTGAAGAAATAAATGAGTTATTTATCTATCTATCTACCTATGAATGCCATGATGTATAGGGTGTAAAAGACACCCTAGTAATACTTGGGGGTGCATCAGGCCATTAAACTGAACAACTTTCACTATGGAGCCAAAATCTAAATCGCCAAAAAAACTTTGTTTCATACAACAGACTTTTATTTATCGCGATTTCGAATTGGGGAATTTTGATGCATAGTGAAAGTTGTTCAGCTTGATAGTCTGAATCACCCCCTTAAGTATTACCAGGGTGTTTTGTTACACCATGTATAATACAATACTCAAAAACTGTTTATTACAATAATTATTTGAATGATGAATGAGATTGAAAACTCGAAGAATCTTATGTTTTCCAGATTAAACTTTTATATCTACGTTATGTAAGTCGCACCATGTCTTCAGAAATCGTTGTGTACGTCGTGGTTCTGACGACATTGTTCGCTCAAATCTTTTGTTTCATAACTTTCTTGCTAATTGCTTTGAATTTGATAACATTGTAATATCTAGCCAGGTACCTATAGTGTGGACACGCAGAAAAACATTGTCATTTCTACTAGAATTATGAATAAGAGTTAGTATAATGTAACTAATATGTATTGTATTCAATTTGGTAGACCTTTCCAGAAAAGTTATTAGGTATTAGTAAGACATTTTCATTTATTGTAAAAATATTTCTGGTCAATGTGATTAAAATCTGTGTTGATCAACTAGAATTATATTAAAACACAACAATCTTAATATTTTAAGAGAGTGACCACACCGGCCAATTATGCGAGCCTTTCGTAAGTTTCTCTAAAGAATTGCAATAACTGCACGCGTACGCGTATTTGCAGCATATTTGACCTTCCTATTTTTTCACGTTGAAGATAGAATATGAATTTTTCAGGATGAAAATAGTAGATTACACACCGAGGGCAGGTAAGTAAGAAAGATCTAAGATCTCCTGTAATTTTTGGCTGAGGCGAAGCCAAGATCAACAAACTTGTTATCTGAGGCTTTCTTATTTACTGCCTGAGGTTAGTATACTATTTTTCTCCTCGACGGAGGTGGAAAGCGGCAACTTCGTTGAGCGCAGCGGGATGAAAATGGACGCTTTCCGTCCGGAGGGGAGAAAAAACTGTTGGGATATGGCAACATTGGTAAAAAGATGGCGACAAGGCCAGGATTGATAATATAGTTTTGCATATTTTATAAAGTGGTTTTATTGAAGAAACTCGTCATCATAACATGGTGGCAGCGGTAAAGTGCTGCAATATTTATAATCGTCACGGATTAACATGAAAAAATAACAAAAAGTCACAAAACAACAAAAAGTCTCAAGTCGGTCGTCCGAGTGCCACGAGGTGGCAAAAGAAAGGTTAGAGGTTAGAAATATTTACGAAGAAAATAAAAATGGATCAAATACAAGTCATAAAGCCAATAAATTTAGACAATCTCGACTCAATTCAAACTTGGCAAAAGTGGAAACAATTATTTAAGAACTTTACAATTGCTATGAAGTATGACAAAGAACCAGATGAGAGAAAAATTGCAATTCTTCTACATTTCATGGGAGAACAGTGCTTAGATGTCTACAACGCATTCAAAGAAGACGAAAAGAAGTCCTATGATACAGTTATTTCAGCATTCGACAAATATTTTATACCAAAACAGAACTTGTCAATTGAGCGACACAAATTTTTCAGTCTACACCAAAAAGAAGATTCCCTGGATGTATTTTTAACGAAATTGAAGAAATTTGCTTCTACATGTGAGTTTGGTGCACTGTCGGATTCACTAATACGAGATATCTTCATTTGCAACATGGAAAAACGTCACAGCCACATACGTCAAAAATTATTGAGTGAAAATGATATAAGCTTGGATAAAATGATTGCCATTTTCAAATCAATGGAAATGTCACATACCAACACAAACTATCTTGAAGGTGAGGTACAAATATCGTCAATAAGACATAATACGTCAAGATTGGCCAATAGGAACAGGTCATCAAGTCAACAGCGAGTCATCAGTCAGAACAATAAACAGTCAGGAGGTCAAAGAAACTCCCAGCAGGATGGCAAATATGGCAAAAGACAGGTGTGCACAAGATGCGGACAGATTCACAGATACAAATGTCCGGCTTATGGGGTTCAGTGTAATAAATGTAAAAAGCTGGGCCACTTCGCACAAATGTGTAGAACTCCAGTAAATTATCTCGATGCAGACGACACAAATCTCTCAGGTAATATCTATGACTTTTCTAATAATTCAGACGCAGATCTGTTTATAGGGAATTTGGATGTGGAAATAAACAAATTGTCAAAAACAACGCATAATTCAAAAGACTGGTACATAGATCTTAAAATAAATGAAAAAACTGTCAAATTTTTAATAGATACAGGTGCAAGGACAAATATTGTATATCATATAATTTATATAAAAAACTAAATAGTAACAAATATGTAAACTTGGAACCATGTACTGCTAATTTAGTATCATATGGAGGAAACAAAATTCCAGTCAAAGGCACTTGCACCTTTAACTGTCAAATAAAAAATCAGAACTGCAATATCAAGTTCATAGTGGCTGATATTGCATGTCCTTCAGTCTTGGGTGCAAATACATGTTCTGATCTCGGCATTGTAAAACGAATCTATAGTCATACAATAAAGAACTATGAAACAAACTCAATCGACATAAAGACCATAATTGTTAATAATCATAAAAATGTTTTTCAGGGTCTTGGATGCCTCCCGAACAAGTGTCATCTGACAGTTCAGGCTAATGCACAGCCGAAGATAGATGCACAACGTAAAGTTCCATTCTCACTGCAACAGAGATTAAAAGAAGAACTGGATCGGATGACAGCATTAGGCGTAATAGAACCAGTCTCCAAACCAACAAGTTGGGTTAGTTCGATTGTCATAGTAGAAAAACCTAATAACAAGTTACGAATTTGTCTTGACCCTAGAAATCTTAATGAGGTTATCCAAAGGTCACATTTCCCATTACCATCAATTGAAGATGTTAGATCTAGGTTAAATGGTGCAAAAATATTCTCACATCTTGATGCATATTCAGGTTTTTGGATGGTACAACTTGATTCAAGTAGCTCAGATTTATGTACTTTTAATACTCCATATGGAAGATACAAATATTTAAGACTGCCGTATGGACTCAATTGTGCAACAGAAATTTTCAGTAAGATATTAATAGAATCATTCTCAGATATACCGAACGTCATAATTTATGTCGATGATATTCTCATTTATGGTTGTGATGAAAAAGAGCATAATGAAACTTTAATCAAAGTCTTAGAACGGGCAAAATCAGTCAATTTGAAATTTAATAGCGAAAAATGCGTCTTTGGTCAAAAACAAATAAAGTTTTTAGGTCACACATTCAGTGCAGCAGGAATGTCTCCAGATTATGAAAGGATTAAGGCTATATGCGAGATGCCAGCTCCTGACTGTCAAAAAAGTCTTCAAAGATTTTTGGGAGTAATAAATTATTTGGGAAGTTACATAAAAAACTTAGCAGCAGAAACTGAAGTCCTTAGGAATCTTTTAAAAAAGGATTCACAGTGGTTATGGGATGAAAATCATGATAAAGCTTTTAAAAGACTTAAAAAATTAATTACAACAGCCCCCGTTCTATGTCACTATGATAATACAAAATCATTAACCTTAAGTGTTGATTCCTCACAATCAGCCTTAGGTGCAGTCTTGTTACAGTCGGGGCAACCAATCGCTTATGCGTCAAAAACGTTAACAGATTGTCAAAAAAGATATGCTCAAATAGAAAAAGAGCTTTTTGCAATCCTATTTGGCTGTCAGAAGTTTCACCAGTATGTTTATGGTCATAAAGTTAAAGTCGAAACTGATCACCAACCATTGGTTAGTTTGTTTAAAAAGCCACTGAGTCAGGTACCCAAAAGATTACAAAGAATGATGTTGACATTACAGTTGTATGATATAGATGTTGTGTACATTCCGGGAACAAAACTGTACATACCTGACACACTTTCAAGGGCCCCATTGTCATTTAAAGAAGAACATATCATAGATAAAGAAATAGCTATCAATGCCAGCTCATTTGTTGCATCTCTTTCTGTCTCACAGTCAAAATTACAATTGATAAAGAAAGAAACTACAAATGATAAAAGTTTACAGACATTAATAAAGTACTTTTTTGAAGGTTGGCCAAAGAATCGAAGTGATACAGATTTATCGGTCAGGCCATATTGGAATTATAGATCAGACATTCATGTCATAGATGATTTAGTGTTCAAAAATACAAGCCTCATAATTCCTTTAACACTACGGAAAGAAATGTTACAACAGATTCATAGTGGACATTTAGGGATTAATAGAAGCAAAAGTTTAGCAAGAGGAAGCATATTTTGGCCAAGTATGAATAGTGACATAGAACAGGTTGTTAATAGTTGTCATACGTGTATGAAATATAAGTCGGCTAATCCAAAAGAGCCTTTGATATTGAGTGAGACCCCGTACTGCCCTTGGGAGAAAGTAGGAGCAGATTTAATGCAATTTAGAGACAAAAAATATCTGGTAGTCGTTGATTATTATTCAAAATACATAGAATTAGCTTTATTGAATACTGGCATGTCAGCAAAACATGTAACAATGCATTTTAAGTCAATATTTGCTCGTCATGGTATACCATTGCAATTACACACTGACAATGGTCCTCCATTCGACTCAAAAGAGTTCAAAAGTTTTTGCTTTGATTGGGATATAGAACATGTAACTTCAAGCCCAAATTTTCCTAAATCTAATGGTCAGGCTGAATCAGCAGTAAAAATTGTTAAAAGAATATTACAAAAATCACATGAAGAAAATAAGGATCCATTTTTAGCTCTGCTACATTATCGTTCTAATGAAAAAGAGTATATGAAATCACCGGCAGAACTACTAATGTCTAGGAAATTAAGAACTAATTTGCCTATTACAAAGGAGCTACTTAAACCAAAAGTTGTACAATTCCAGAACCAAGAAAAAGAATTTGAAAAACATAAAATAAATTATAAAAAATACTATGACAGAACAGCCAAAAATCTTGATCTCCTGGAAGAAAATGATAGAATAATGTTCAAGAAAACACCAAACAGTTATTGGGAATCAGGCATAGTCAAAGAAGTATTAAAAGAACCAAGGTCATATTTAATTGAGTCAAAGGGTGGGGCAATATATAGAAGAAATAGACAACATTTGTTTAAAAATAATTCAATGTCTCAAAGAAATGATACTTTAAATAATAAATCAGAGGTTAATGAAAGTAAGCAGTCGATAAATCAGTCATTGACTATGTCTGTACCTATGTCAAGTATGCATATGACATTATGCCTTCCAACTTGTGACTTACAGGAATTAAGCCAAAATATTAGTACCAATTTCGAATCAGAAAATAACTTAATGCTGTCATCTGAAACATCTTCTGCAAATAATAGCTGTTCATCAGTGTTAGAACTGTCAGAGGATGCTAATATATTATGTGATGATGATTGTAACAAAACTGTCTATAAAACAAGGAGTGGTCGTTCAGTTCATAGACCAAATAAGTTTAATTAAGTATTAGATTAAGTAAGGTGCATTTTGTTATAGATTATTGTTACAGATTGTAAATTGTAAATCTTAAGTAGTACTCTATTTAAGAATATCTACTGTATGGTATCTAATGTACTTGTGTAAGTACTCTGGTGCATTACAAGCCTTGCTTAGTGGTTATACCTACTTACTAGGAACCAATCCCAAGACAACAATGACATGTGTCGTAGGGCTAAGCAAGGCACTCTCATGTTTATTTTAATGCTGTGTAAACTAAATAGCTAAAAAATTACCAACTGCTTTATGTATGCTTATGTACATTTGAGTAGGTACTATTTGTTATTATATAGTCATAAAACCATAGATTACATACCGTTATATCTTAAGAAAGGGGATGTTGGGATATGGCAACATTGGTAAAAAGATGGCGACAAGGCCAGGATTGATAATATAGTTTTGCATATTTTATAAAGTGGTTTTATTGAAGAAACTCGTCATCATAACATAATTATAACAAAAAGAAACAAAAATAAAAACTAAAAAAAAGTTGGCCGTCACGGGACGCCCAGCAGATGTGAAACTTCTACCTGCGAGGATCTTTAAATAAAGTCTTCTTTGAGATGGTCTTTAAAAACGATCTATTCTATTCTATTTTTTTAAATATGGCTGCCGTCTTGGTTGGTGATGATTTTGCCAATGTCACGGATTATATAAGAATGTCGAGTTTTGTAGCAAAAGTGCTTGACGTTGTACGGTTATATACATATTTTGGTGACTTCAAGGGTTGTTCTTATAAAAGAACACTATCTTGAGCCACCACAACTGGAGCTCCATTGTAGACCTGGGAGGGGGCAACCAACAATCGACAAGCGATGTGACTATGTAAGCGACGTAAATAGCAGATCCACAACGTGGCTCCTAAAACTCTTCATATTCATCTTCATAATCTTCATATTTTTTTTCGAAAACTGAATCGCAGCTGTCAATACGGCACTCCCGATTTAAATTTCGAACTCTAATCACACGATAGGGTCTGTGATAAGGTTGCGGACCAGAATTTCAAAGCCCTCTCATAAAAAGTTTTACGACAAAAACACAAATACTATTTGCAAAAAGAAAATGAAAACTAAACATATCTAACCAAAAAATTATAGTATACAATACAAGAAAGATAGTTCCAAACTACAGCACGTACATTCCTAACACTGTTACGAAAATACGTGACAAAATTCTAGTAACGCAAAAACTGAATAGTAACGTTTCCCTGCATTACATTTATGAAAATTGAAACTCTTTTTGTACCCCCATTTTTTATCTACGGTTATTTTTTTTATCTTTGCGGTGTGACCTGTTTTTACTCTCGTGTAGTATTCTTTTGTTTTGAAATTATAGTGAGTTTTGAAATTTTTATAACCTTTACAAATAGAGTTAAATGAATACACACACACTGGACAGAGTTTCGGTACTACTGGTGAAACGTGGATGTTCTGAGGTTTAAGAATATCTCTGTCTACCCCCTCGGGAATATAGTCGTGAATGCTATGCTATGCTATGCTATGCATAAATGAATATGAGTACCTAGTAGTTCCTCAGTCCATAAGATAACAAAATACAAAATTAACGAAAATTCCTAGTCCCCAATAAAAATTATTCTCCATTGTTTGCTTCATAACCTTCATTCATTTGTCTCTATACCCTCATATTTATTTGTCTACCAATCTTACCTATGGTAATTGGCGGACTTCACACACGCATCACAATTTCTTCTTCAGCTTTTCCTTACAATGTTTTCTTTCCCGAAATGCTATTAGTGCTACGATCTGAACATATTACTCGATAAAACTCATTGGTCGACATTGAACTGTTGCTCTCAGCACGAAGGTTGAGCTGCTATGCACTTTGGCAAGACATTGCTCGCTTACTAATCAATTATAGTATAGCATGGCATATTTTCACAACAACCTTCCCCAAAATCTGAGATATACTGAAAATTCAGAACATCCACGTTACACTAGTAGTACCGGAACTCTGAACAGTGTAATGGGTATTTTGTAACTCGTTATAGTTATTTTGTGATGGACAGTGAACCCTTTGCTTATAATAAACAGTTGGGTACAATATAAGAGGTCAATGGGTACAATATAATATGCATCGAAATTTAAACATGCAGGTTTCCTCACGGCTAACCAACCAACCGTAAATCAAGAAGGTAACCAGTTCCTAATTTAAAATCGAGTTATTAAATCCCGACCAGAAATATAAAAAACCTTGCGGAAAATTATTGGAACTAATTTTTGTACTTGGAACATTCATTAAAGGTGACATTCGATTGCAACGTCCCCAAACCAGGTTTTTTATATTCCTGGTCAGGCTTTACCTTAATTTGCTTAGTACACCTCTAAATGGGAGAATTTTTGTACCTGGTAACACAGGTTACGTGTAACTTATTTAACATTCCACACAGCGCTTGCTATTACCCTATCACCCCGTGACAGACAGCCTGTAGATAATGTGGACGTGACAAATTTATTTTTGTATGGTATCTGTGTATCTGTAGATATTTTTGCGAAAAATTATAAGTTCCGTCTACCATTGGTCAGCAAAATTGAAAAAGGAATGGTTTGACTACTGACTACTGAACATTAATTGGTAAAAATGTTGACTTCTCAGATGCATTCCTTCTCTTCTTTAAATCATTTGCAGTTTTTTTTATGATATTCTCATTGCCAATTAATATGGTTATTTTCCTTATGGAGTGTTGGTCCTACCGCTTAGTTCCCCTAGTAGAACCAGTGGGATTTTCAAATCCCTTGAAAAGACACACTGGCCGCAAAAATGCACAAGTGATATTTTTGAAAGCTAGCAATGTGCTTCTCCACTCCCTGATAGGGATTTTGGTTGTGAGTTTATGTAAGTACTCACTACAGATTTTTCTAAAAAAAAAGTTATGCTTAGTGAATTTTCCGGCAGTAAAATTCATACATTTTCTGGATAAACTGTATGCAATCCAATCCATTCTCTTTGCGTAACAAAATTATATGCAAATTATATTATATTTTATTTATTTTTTATTTTTATTTATTTTTTTTATTTTATTATATGTCTAATTTCGCACTGGTACCTATAGTTTATTTGGTATTATTGTCAATTATACCAACATTTTAAACATACTTCATGATCCCCAGCCGTGTCCAAGTTTTCCTCAGCTTTTTAAGGAAAATCCCTGAGAAATAATTATATTTAGAACTGTCATTCTACTCGTACCAAGTCTCAAGTCACAATAGGTACCGATACTTTTAACGTTAAAAAGGGTCCCTGTTTTACATTGTGACCTAGCAACAGGCCTTTTACGTGACACATTCAAGGCTTTTATACGATCGAGAGAATCGCATATAAAACGTGTTTTTTGAATTGGATCATCGTAAAATTTTATAGCTTGGTTGTAAAAGGTTCTTTGGTGTGTAAGACGAAGAGAGTGGAGACAATTATTTGATAGTTCTTAAAATAAGCATTTTAAACCATCCTATATTATTGCGTGGTCTTCAGATGAGACAAGCAAGGCGACTAAGAAGCAAAACGTCTTCTTTGAATTTTTGTACCTAAGCGTAGTTAGGTACTTAGTTAAACTAAAATCTTTGCTACAACTGCACGCTTAAATTTGTAGCTGTAGCAAAGTTTCTGACCATCCCCGGCAAGAATATGATCGTGAGTATATTTATATGTATACTTATGTAGCTTTTAGTGGATAATAGTGTTCGAAGCCGAAGTCATGCAGTGTTAAACCATCTAGGCAAAGTAAAAACTTTCTCCGTGTCTACAACACTCTGAAATTGATATCATTAGCATCCTTTTTAACTAAGAGTCTACCCATCAAACTGACAAATTTTTGCTATAGGAGCAAACCGATCGAAGCAAAAAAATCAACTGTCGCAAACATTTGAGGATGATTCTGATATCAATTTCACCCTGTATATACGTAGTGTGAGTAAATTGGTGTGAGTAGTTAAGCCAGAAATCGGGTTAATCTTACCAGTATATTTGCTCGTAGCTAGGAGAAATTATGGCAGGTGGAATAAAACCTTAACAGAGTAGTGGCAGAGATTAGGCAAAAGAGGAGTTGGTCACTGGACAGCCAGGAATGTTGAATCCACTGGTGGATCGAGATAGTGGAGCCTACAGCCCCTCTAGCATGCCACCGCCGGGAAAACGACAAAAATCGAGACGTGCGAGATCTTTATTATTTTACGTATGCCAAAAAGAGCGCGCATGACGTTTTTCTCGTTTAAACGCTTTGTCGTGGGTGGCATGCTAGCCGTGCAGGACAGAGGGTGAAAACATCTGGAGAAGAATCGGTTAAACATGGATGCGATTGGCGCAGGGCCGAGAACGGTGGCAGAATAGGGAGGAGACTTATGCCTGCTTGGATATGAACTGATAAAGATGATGATCATCATCAGCCCGATAAATCTCACTGCTAAGTAAGTATAGGCCTATTTATTCTCACGCCACCTAGAACGTCGCCGCACTTGTCTCATCAAATGTTTGCAGGCTACTTAATTAATATCATCTGACTATCTGGCTGCTGTTCTACCAACTAACCATCTCCCAGCCGTCAATCTGCATTCTCCTAGATCTGAACAATTAATGCCAATCAAATTAAATACCCTACTTAATATGGTGACACTTTTTTAAGAGGATGATCAGACCATCAAACTGAACAACTTTCTCTATGGCACCAACATCGAAATTGCGAAAAAAAATCTGCTGTCCCATACAAAACTGCAAACCAAATGTTGTTGAGCCAAATGTTTGGGACAGCTGATTTTTTTTTCGTGATTTTGATGTTCGTCCCATAGAGAAAGTTGTTCAGTTTGATGGTCTGATCGTCCCTTTAAAAAAGTGTCAGCATATATTAAGTTGGACCCTAGTATATAGGCGCTCATAAATGTAGTGGAACTTCGGTATTAAGGGGCTACCTGCCGGTTTTGGGTAATTTTGTAACCATTTTATTCATTAACTATGGCACTTTTTGAGCTGAAATTTAAACTGAATATGAGACATCCATCCATCTACAGGATATGAAAAGTGATGTGGTTTTTCTAGAAATCGATTTTAATGAATAAAACCGAAGAAAAGGGACTCTAAAGTCACCCCTTTTTTTCCAGTTGTAACCATTTTACTCTTACATTTTTAATCGGAACAAAATGAAAATGTACTTTATTGTTCACAATACAATTTAGAATGATGTGTTTTTTTTACTTTTTCGAAATTAATAAAAAATCATCGAATTTTTCAAAGAAAACAGCAAAATTCTGACCGGAGCCACGCGCTCTTTCTCATCGATTAGTATGGAGTGTGAGTGAGAGGAGAGTGGTCCACGGCTGATACGCCTTAATTGGTATTTCAAATCGAGAGTCTACGTGCTTCGGAATGCACGAAAAGCAGTTGAGTCTCAGACAATTCTGTCAGACAGCAATGTAACTAACTATTCATTAAGCCAGATCCAAGGTACACAAGGATCCAAATTGACCTCTAACTTGCCTCCTCCAATCCGATGGAGTATGTCCTACTTCCTATCTCCATTACTCGTGAGAGGAATCCTTTGCACTGCAGTAGAATCGTTAGGTTTTGACTTCACTTACCTTTCATCATCATCATCATCATCATCATAATAATCATCAGCCTGTAAACGTCCCACAGGCAGGCCTACTCTCATGGAGCTGTGGGCTTTAATCCACCACTCGTACCCTATGTGGATTGGTAGACTTCACATGCGCATCACAATTTCTTCTTAAGCTTATGCATACCTACCTAGAATCCTTGCAAAGTGTCACTACTAGATACAAACAATATTTCCAAAATGCGATACTAAAAATACTTGCGACAAAAAATTAATTTAGAAAAACAAAACAAAAACAAAAGAGGGCTTTATGATATGAAAACAAATACAATTTTTTCGGAAGCGTAAACACGGCGTGGTCCCGCTCCCAAGCAAATCTGATTACATTGCGTAATTTTATTTTATCAACGAAATCTGCAGACTGGTTCTCACCTCGATTGGGCCAAGAAACGATGAGTTTTGAGCAAAGCTTTTTAGAAAAAAGATGTACACGTATTTTCTACCACTACTATATTTCATATTGGATTAGGAATCTTTCTTGAGTATTATTAGATTGTGTTTCTACATTGAAAATGATTAAACACAATTTTCTCAAACTAAGATGAATACGGATACAGATAGAGAACTAATAAAAAAACGATTAGTAGGTAAATATTTATTACTAAATGATACTGTAGAAAAAAGCACAAATACATTGCTGTAATAATGTCATCGTTTAGCACGCCTATTATCATCATTATCACAGCCTATACAGGGTGTTTCATAAGTAACAATAAATATTTGAAACTATTAAGGGGGTTGTTTAAACCGTCAAACTGAACAACTTTCTCTATGGGACCAACATCGAAATCGCAAAAAAAAATATTTCATATCTCATACATATTTTTAGAGTATGGAAAATCATTTTTTTTTTCGCGATTTTGATATTGGTCCCATAGTGAAAGTTGTTCAGTTTGATGGTCTAAACCACCCCCTTAAATGTTTATTTGTAGTTTTGTAACACCTTGTATACGTCCCACTGCAGGGCACAGGACTAGCCCCATGGACGGTGTATGGGCGTTAGCTAGGCGTTAGCACACCACGCGTGCACTATTATTATAGTTATTGAAAATAGTATAAGTACCTTAACCTCACCTTTTAAAAAGCATCTTGAGCATAAGCATAAGCACGACACGACTACGCACGACTATATTCCCCGAGGGGGAAGTCAGAGATATTCTGAAACCTCAGAACATCCACGTTTTACCAGTAGTACTGAAACTCTGTCCAGTGTGACGGGGGGTGAGCCCGTCGCCACTTATAATGGACATTGGGTACATTACACGCCTCGAAATTGAAGCATGCAGGTAAAAAAAAGCAAAAGCATCTAAGAAAATACATAAAATGTCTTAAAGCGACATGGTTTTACTAGAAAGCAAAACTGCAAAGAAAATTAATTTTCACCTTAGATAGTCATATGAGATTATTTAATCATAAATATAGTTTGAAAAGTTGTTTATAAAATGCCTCTCAAATTACAATTTATATGAAATCAATTCATTCAAAATCTGCTGAGTAAAGTCACATACATTCCAAAAAAAGCATTCAAGCTAGATCAAAGGTCCTCGAACATTCAGTAGACCACAAATTTGAGTGCTCACAGACGAAAGCTTCCATTGTGAGCACAGCTTAGTGATCTAACTCACTAAAAATACTCTCTTAATCTAAACATCTACAAAAAACTACTATAGTAACTGTTAAGTCTTATTTTGTAGTCGTAGAACGGAACAATGTTACGTTTGCCATAGTAAAACAGCATTTAAGTTATATTAATGTTTTAGTACGCCTGCCTACACGTGAAACATTAATATGACTTTGTAGTCACCGCTCACACCGTAAAGAAATCTTGTTATATTATAGTGAAGAAATAAACGGTGAACGAAAACATCGTGAGGAATCCTGTATACGCTGAAGAAGAAATTCTAATTCGTATGTGAAGACTTTACTATCGCCGCGGCGATAGGCTACGTGATAGACGTACAACGTAGCTTTGTAGCTACGTCGTAGAGACACAGTAAGAAAGAGTTTGACGTAGATGGCCCAAAATTTAAATAGAAAAAAACTGTAAGTAAATTCATATTGCAATCTAAACTATTATAAAACTGTAATAGATGTGTGTCTGTACATTATTTACATTGAAGTTTTAATATTTTGGTTTTTAGGTATCTCTGACTCCAAAACAACCTTTTTTAGAATTGTTGTCTGTCTGGTTATTTGTAAATGCGTCACACAAAAACTACTGAACCCATATTGACGAAACTCTTTTTTTTTGTTAAAATCTGGTACTTACATAATTTGTGCGGACGAAGTCGTGGGTAAACTTTAGTAGTTTCGAATTATTTTCAGTGCTGTTCTGATTGTATGATTGAATTATAATAAATTACTTCTATAAGTAAATAGAACGAACCATTGAATTCAATAGGACGTAACGATGCATAAGCATTTGCTGACGACTATATTTCCCGAAGGAGCAGTCACCTACATTCTTAAACAGAAAGTTTGTGTAGTTGTAGGAACGTATTTCTGACCACCCCAAAATGATTTACGGTCGTGTGTTTATTTATGTACGTAGTTAGAGACATTCGAAATATTCAGAACATTCACGTTTCACTAGTAGTACTGAAACTCTGTCCAGTGTGACGGGTAGTGAGCCGTCGCCACTTATAATGGACAGTGGTTACAAATACATGCCTTGAAATTGAAGCATGCAGGATTCCTCACGATGTTTTCCTTCCCTGAAAAGCAAGTAGTGTTACAAATAACAACATAGATACAGACATAAACTCACCACCGTAACCCCCGTTCGGGGTGGTCAGAAACCTAAATTAACACAAATAACAAATAGAAAATAAATTCCGAAAAACTCATTGGTACGAGTTGGCATGGGCAGGGATTGAACCAGAACCATCGCCTCTTGCACGGCAAGCATGGCTACTCGCCACAAAAAAAAAAAAAAAAAAAAAAAAAAAAAAAAAAAAAACTCGCCACTAGACCACCACGACTTCAAAGCGAAAATAAAACGAGCATAATTTTATTTTCTCACCTCCAGATGGAAAGCGTCAATTGTCGTTCCGCTGCGCTAAACGAAGTTGCCACTTTCCACTTCCGTCGAGGAGAAAAATAGTATACTAACCTCGGACAGTAAATAAGAAAGACTCAGATCACTTGTTTGTTGAACAATTACCATGAGATCTGAGACCTTTCTTACTTTCCTGTCCTCGGTGTGTAATCTACTATTAATCAGAATGAAACAGGGAACTAGAAAAAGAAACAGGAATCGGTGTAACAAGCATCCACTTTACCATGTCAGTACTGACGCGTACAAAATTGTTTTCCTGGCAGTACGTCGACTTCGTGACACGAATGTGCGATCGTAGGTACCTACACTTGTTTAGTTCACGCCACTCTTTGTCACATCTGGAATATTTCCAAAATATTCCCTACATTCCGCACCCTGTTGCTTACACACGTTAATATTTGAATAGCTGAAGGCATGTTTGTTAAAAAAACTTTTTCATGTTATTTTTAGCGAACGATATTTGACAGAAAGGAGCGTGTAGAATACTAATGTGAATTTAGTTTTCGTTTGTCATTCGAAACTAAGAGAGTGGGAGTGAGTTATACTCTTACTGGGACAGTGTGAGTTGGTGGATGTAGTGAGAAGTGTTTTTCCTGCTTGGGGGTCTTACGGTATCACAGGTTACCTATATTTAGGGCCTATGTTTCACCACTTCCAAATAAGTTCTTGATAGCTTACGACAGTTCGATATACGACAGTTCATTTGACATATTCTTCATACAAAATTTGTCAAATGAGCTATCGGATAAGCTAACAAGAACTTATCCAAAAGTGTTGAAACAGGCCTTAAGTATCATAACATTGTTCTTAATAGGAAGAAACAGAAAGTCCTCCGTATATTGTTTGTATCAGACGTCGACGGGATTGACAATAGATTCATGTGCATGCAATAGCTAGTAACCAAATCTTTGAAAATCATATTTAGACATATTTATTTTAGTTTTAGGATATTATATTTTAGTACCTACTCTGTGACATACATGTTAATTTGCTTTGTAACTGTTTCACCGAATAAAAAGCGAATTTTAACGTTACATTAAACGTCAATTACTTACATTTTCGAAGTCATGTTACCACGATCTATATTTTTGCCACTGGTAACGTTTGCCACACTGTATTATCTGACAAGTCACAAAGACAAACAATAAAATAAAATACACTGCAAATGTATGCAAATTGAAAGGACATCTGTAGTAACATATCTAGGTATGCAAATAGATGAAAACTTTAGTTGGACAAAACATATAGATTACATAATAAATAAACTGAGAACATTGTTAGGTAAATTTTACCAGCTGCAATACAAAGTACCAAAAGACTTATTGAAATGCTTATATGTATCATTAGTTGAATCAATTATTGGGTATGCTCTTGATTGCTACGGTCTCACATTCAAAACTCATATTGATAAAATAGAATCAATCCAAATTAGATTTCTAAAACTTCTTGTAGATAAAAAGACTAAAAATAAATGTAAAGAAAATTACCAGATGTTATTCAAAATTTGTAAAGTACTTCCTGTGAGCCTTAAGCATAAATATTTATTAGCATATAACAACCACGGCAATCATGAGCATAGATCGTATATTGATCATAATATTGGCACCAGAGCACAAGTACAAGGTAAATTTCAAACCGAAAGAGTCAACAACTATTTTGGAGGCAGGTTACTTAAACGTAAATTGCCATCATTGTATAATGAAATGCCACCCTCATTAAGAACCGAAGAAAACAAACGAAGGTTTGGTAGATTATTTAAAATCCATCTGCTCAACTCCATTCAATAAATAGATACTTAGTATTAAGAATTGTATTATGTTTTATGTTAAAATATTATTGTACTGAGACTCTTGATCTCACAGACAAACCGTGGAAACGGTTTTGTGGGACTTTCCTATATTGAATATTTTTATGAAATAAAGTATTTGAAATTTGAATTTTTTTGAAACTTAGATGTCGTTTTTATTGTTATCTTTTACCGTTTAAGCGCGGTGCGAAACGCCCCACTACTACCCAAAAATACAACCAAATCTTTGACAATCATAAAGCCAATGACATTTTCGCTGGTGACGGCGACGTCATGTGAGAAACAGCTAGATTTTTCAGTTGGCGTTGTTTGCCGCATGGAATTGTTTATCATGTCTCATACACTGAAAAAAATTGTTTACTTCAACCAAGATTTTGTTTATGATAATCATACATCATGAATCCATATGAGCATGTCAACATCATGACTTCTTTGACTAAGAGAACTTTGTTAAACTAATTCGGCTTGCTGTTACAACTACCATCTTTTGTTTTTATTAAAAAATTATAACCTCATTTTATTTATTTTGGTCCTAACTAAGAGAACATACTTCTTTATTGGCTTGAATGTTTTTCAGTGTAAGAAGACGACAATAAAAAAAAAAATCCCGGTACAGCTTTAGTAACTTTAGCCAATCAACTTTCTCTTACCATTTACAAAATCGTTTCGTTGTACCAAACGAAATTACAACAAAACCACAATCAGCTAACACAATAGTCGATTCGTACCGTAAACGTTACCGAAACAAACTAGCTTTGGAAATAAAATAAATACAGCGTAACGTACAACGGGACGGCGTAATCGACGATGTAACCAAACTGATTACGCTGAAAGCGCGCGTTCGACCGCACTGCACCAATTTGTGTTTCACCAAAGTAGCGAAACGCATCAAATCATCCTATAAGTCAATCGAGTAGAATGAGGGATGTTTTGGGTAAAATAAGTTGCTACGATGGTTCAGATTTTGTTTAATTTTTAAAGTGAAACTTTAAACGGAGGGCTTATAAATTCTGCTCCGCAACGTTTTTTGACGGAAGTTCGAAATTTAAAACGGGAGTGCCGTATGACAGCTGTGTTTAAGTTTTCGAAAAAAGAGCGTGAAATCGGGAGAATAAGAAGACTTAATTTAAAGACCTTCTCAAAGAAGACTTTTTTAAAGATTCTCGCATGTAGAAGTTTTACATCTGCCGGGCGTCCCGTGACGTCAAACATTTTTTTTTTCCTTTTTTATCAGTTTGCATGAAAACCTTAGTATATCGATTCAAAGTCACCCAGCAAGCTAAGGAAAATTCGATGTTATTATGAGTTTCTCAGAGAGTTCATCAGAAATTAAAATAATCAGCTAACTGTCAAACGTCGTGGAAGACGTACTCTTACCCGTCTGGTAGGCCTACCGTAAGTTTTCGCTATACTATACTACTGGTAGTTATGTCGCCAATTTCGTATGGCAGAAATTAGTTCTCAACGTAACCAATAGGTGCGCTGCGCGCTGTACCAAATTCAATACAAAATTAGTGACGTTACTACAGTAGTAAAAAGTAAAGTGCAAACTAATGGTAGGTCTACTGGACAGTCTAAGGTTGTAGGTATCTGGTAGACATAGGATGAGGAAAGACAAGCAGATAATTTTGTGGCAAGCTTTGGGAGATACCTGAGAAACATCGGCAGCCGACTTTATCGACTAAAGATTATTTAAAATAAAACTTTTTTTTAAATAGCTAAACGCATGTTGCATTAAATTCGATTATTTTCACCTTGAAAGTACAAATCGAACCTTCATTAAACTTTTTTTTGGATACCCAAATGAATATTTTTATCAGTGGTAATTAAAAAAATCCGGGTGACAAAAATCCTTTATCTCCATTTATTAGGAAACAGTCGATTTGATTCTTAAGATAGAAACTCAGATAAAATTGACTATTTTTGTCCAGTGCCTGTTAAATTCCTCCAATTGATTAAGCAAATTTTATTGAAATCTGGTTTCGAGGAACAGATATTTCAATTACGAAATACCTACGAGTCTTTTGGAAAAGACGAAAACTTCAATTAGAATTTTCTGCTACCAGCGTCCTCGCGAATTCCAATTTCGACGAATATTGAAATTATCCGGGTGAGATGTTAAAAGAATATTATTCCATTTCCTAAGCCTGTTTTTGATGACAATAAAAATGATTTTTATACGAAATTCTATCTTAATCCTACTTACAAAGAGAGGAGTATTTCATTATATTTTTTTGAAAACCGACCCTTTTTATCCGGCTGCGCCAGTATTTGCTGCACTGTCATATGTATTTTTTACCCGACTTTGTGACGCAAAGGAAGGGTAATATGTTTACTAAACCTGTCTAGTAGCCTATATCTACATAAACAAAAACAGTGTCTGACTGGCTAACTGACAGACAACGCACAACCTAAACCACTGAAAATAGAAACATGACATTTGGAATACAGTAAAAATCTACAGAGGATGTAGGGGTTCATTAATAATGGATTTTTCGAAAATTTACCCCTAAATGAATGGGTGTTCAAGTTTTCCCAAATCTATGCCATAGCGTAATTAAAATAATAGTGGTTGCGCTCAGCGGTCACGGCGGGTGCGGGGGACTGGGCAACGGCAAAGTCGGTACCAAGCGCGCAGGCAAGTCGGTACTGGCACTTTTTGGGACATGCTCCTCCCAGCCCCCGCTCCCCGCGCACGATTGACCTGTCGCACGCAACCGCAGAGCGTAACCACTAGTTTAATTACACTATGTCCATGCGGACGATGCCGCGGGCATAAACTGGTATACCTACCTAATCATATTATTAGTACTAGAAAAAAAAAATCGCAATCAATATTCAAAATTGAAAACGAATGCTTCTATTACGAAACCGTCTTTATAAGCTTTTAACTTTAACCTTTCTTTTATCCAATATTTATGTTGATGTTATAAACATCGCGTACCTATAAATAACAAAAACGTTTCCTTTTAAAACAAAGTCACATTCACATTAACATAAATAATAAATGAAAAATGTCAAGCCACGAAATCTTTACGTGGGAGGGATTGATCTTTCAGACGTAAATAGAAAAAGAAAATTGGAAAAGTACCCCTTAAAGTAAAACGTATAGAAGGCTAAGCTAAGAAATTTTTCACTGTCGCCGAAACATTTTGGTCAGTTTCAGAACGGAACGTGGTCCGTATTACGTATTCCGTACATTACGCATTCTACCACGTAAACTTGGAGCCTGAATTCCTTTACCTAGAATAAATGTACCTGATTTGTTGTTAATTGAATTACATTTTCTACGATGCTGGCGATACATTTACATGCTTTCGTAATTAGTCTTTCTTTGTTTGCGTTGTTTCTTTTTTTCACAGAATCAACCGTTGTTTGTTCTTCTTTACGCTACCTAAATAAAAACGTAAAACATTATTATAAAAATAAAATAAATAAATAAAATAAAATTTATTCAGCCCAAAGAACAATTAAAGTTTTATACAATCGAAAACTTAAATTGTATCTAAAATTAAACTAAATATTAATAGTAAAGAAACATCATAAGGCTATATCTGGGTAACTGCATCGATGTACCTCAATCTCCGAATAAGAAAATTTCTGAGTTATTGGAGAGAGTGATTCCTCCATGCTGTACCAAGACGGTATTATTTTCAACAAGCAAGCTTTTCTACTTAATTTACTAAAGGTATGTATAAACAAAAAGGAAGATAGTTAAAAATGATTAACTTAGATAAGAGTGGTGTCTGGTGTGTGTGTCTGATGTATGTGTGTGTGTGTATGTGTGTGTATATTAAAATTATGTCATGAGAAAGGCGTAAAAATGAGGTATGATATCCATGCGAATTACATCAAAATTTCACATTACCTAATTATAATTAACATAACACAGCTTCTGTATCAGAATAGTCCAATGTTAGCAACCATGATTTTAGTTTCTTTTTAATTTCATATTTGCTTAGGGAGACAATGTTGAACAGTTTATCGACTTTGTTATAGAGATATGCACTCAAATGTTGATAATGACGCCCTGCGAAGACAGTTCTAATTGGCTCACGAGAGCATGAGTCTACTTTCCTTCTACTAATGGGCACCGAAATCCTGACGGGAAATTCTACTGATGAATGTCTGCGAAGTACTGTTTGTAAAATGAACAGTTGTCGTACATTTAGTATTCCCGACTCTTCATACAATTTGGTAGTCGGATATTTAAAGGGTTTTCGCATCATAACTTTTAGTACGGCTCTTTGCGCCCTTTCAAGTTTTATCAGCGACGATTTATCTGCTCCGCCCCAAGCAGGGATGCAGTAACCAATAATAGAAGTACCCAAGGCATCGTAGACAGTTTTTAGGAGTTTAGAATCTGCTGCATCTCTTAGTTTTTTCATAACAAAAATTAACTTCCTTACTCTCGCGCAAGCATTGTCAATATGTTTATGCCAGTTCAATGAGCTATCAATGACCACACCGAGGTATTTAATGTGGTCTACTCTACTTAGCCGAACACACAAACAACCATTGGAAGACGCTGAACACGAATGTGCTGTAATTGAAAAGGTGTCAGGGGGTTCGGTAGAGCGTCTCATATAAAAAGGTACAAATTTTGTTTTTTCTAGATTTAGTGTTAGCAAATTACTCTTTAGCCATTTCATAATAATTTTCAATGCATTCTCTGCATTTTCATTAACTTCTGCCCAAGTCTGACCAGAAACTACAAGCGCAGTATCGTCCGCATAGCAATAAATTTCGCAGTGGGGTATAACTAGTTGACAGAGCTCGTTAATATAAATCTTAAATAGTGTTGGGCCCAGGATACTGCCCTGCGGAACACCAAAGCTTATATTCATCCTATCGCTCTGGTAATTGTCAATTTTAACATATTGATTTCTGTTTGTTAAGTAGCTTTCAAACAGTTGCAAGGGGAGACCTCTAACACCTATGTTTTCCAGTTTCTTTATCATTATCGGAATTGCCACAGTATCGAAGGCCTTGGAGAGATCAAGGAAAATACCTATACTTTTTTTTTTTTTTGTCTAAATTTTTAACTATAGTTTGAGTCAGATGAGTGACAGCATCAACAGTTGACAGACGAGCTTGGAAACCATATTGGTTAGGAGCTATGATATTAAATCCCTCGAGGTATTTATTTAAGCGATGGTTTATGACTTTTTCCAAGACCTTCGACAATGCAGACAGAACCGATATTGGCCGCAGGTTATTATGAGTTAATGGACCACCTTTTGGGATTGGATGAACCACCGCTGTTTTAAATGCTTCAGGGAAGACACAATTTGAGAGAGCCAAGTTACATATATGTGTAATAGGAGGGATTAGACTATTGCGGCAGCATTTAATAATCTTGGAAGAAATTCCATCATAGCCAACGGAACAATCACTACGTAGGTTTAAGATAATACTTTCTATTTCGGCTTCGTCAACACTCAATAGAACCAAAGAATTACACAGCTCATTATTCACCGTGCTGCAATGATTGGAAAAATCAGTTGACAGAAGAATGTTGTCAGCTAGTCGTTTTCCTACATTAACGAAAAAGTCATTAATCTCATTTAAAGACGATTTAGGATCATGTTTACTAGAGAGAAGCTCTGCAGTACTTGTGGTATTTTTGTGAAGGTTCCCGATCTTTTTAAGTGCAGCCCAGGTAGCTTTCGGATTATTTTTAGCCTTGTCTATTTCGCTACGCTCATATTCTCTTTTTATATTTCGTAATAAGTTATTGCAGAAGTTCCTGTATCGTGTATAAACTAATTTAGCAGTGATGTTATCCGGGTTCAATCGTGACTTCTTGTATAGTTTATCTCTATTTCGGATGCATCTTAACAGGCCAGGAGTAATCCAAGGCTTAAGAATTTTTGTTTTGTTGCTTGGTTTAATAGTTTTTGTGTATTTTGACGTGATAGTTGTGACCATCTCAATAAGCTTATTGGTGGCAAGGTTTGGATCATTACAACTCAATACAGGAGCAAAGTCTAGGGACTCGATCTCAGGCGCTAAAGCTATATAATCTATAACCGTGTACATCGATTTAGTAGATAAGTTATGTCCAGAAAGATTTTGAACACATGTCAAAATTGGAATGTGATCCGTAACCAGAGAATCAATTTTTAAGACAGTTGGGTTAAGGCCAAGATTACTTTTTATTAGAACATGATCTAGGCAGCTATTTAATCGGGTAGGGGAACAGTACGCGGGTAAAATCCCATGCAAAGACAGTAGGTTTAGGTACCGTTCACGACAAGAGGGATCTTTGCAGTCTGCAGAGATATCTATGTTTATGTCACCTGTTATTATGATGTTCTGATAGGATTTCAAGTTCAATAGCAATTTGTTAAGATCATCAAAAAATATATCGAGATTCTTGTACGATGGTGAGAGATATATTATCTAAATGATAATTTATATTATGAACCTTCACCACTTCCGACTAAGTTCTTGTTAGCTTATCCGACAGCTCATTTTACATATTTTATATGACGAATAACATAAACTCTAAAAACTTATCTACTAAAACAGGAGAAACAGGCCCAAAATTTGATATATTTTACGTCAAGTATGTAGGTTGGTGTTTACTTACACATAATGTGTAAGTATTACATATACAGGGTCCAAAATAATATGCCAACGGTTTTTTAAAGGGATGATCAGACCATCAAACTGAACAACTGTCCATATGGAACCAACAACGAAATCGCGAAAAAAAACAACTCATAATTCATAATATTTATTGCATAATCATATGGTACATGAGGTCTTAAATGATATTTAGTCTCACATATGATACCCTATTAGGGCACAGCAAATTTAAGAAATAGGTAAATTTATCAATTTCTAGTTTAGAAGCATGCATTAATTTGACAATAATTTGGATAATAATATAATTAGGTTGATTTTTTTACATATTGTTGTAGCTAAGAATTTATAATATTTGTAAAATCGTCATATAATAAGTATAGGTACAGAATGTCAAAATTGAATACTGTTGTGTCATGTTGTATTTAAAATAATATTAATTAGAAATTGTCATTTAAATAATCGTCAATTGCATAGTAGCATTTATTTACATATTAGAAAAGATTTCAGGGCATTTTCAAATAGTTTGTGAGTATTTTTTGTTTTTATTTCTTGTGGTATTTTTGGTATAATGCCATAGTCTTAGAAGGTAAAACTAGATCATTCTTCGGCCTTGGTCTTAGGTTTTGAATGTTTTTATTTATTTGAGTACGAGAAAATAAATTTTCGTTTTGTCTTACAAACTTAGATATTTCCAGAATATACAACGACAGCAACGTTAAAAATTTTTTCCCAATAAAATGCGGTCTATAGCTTTCTAACTGGTTTATCCCTACCATAATACGAACGCATCTTTTTTGCATGATAAAGAGATCATGCGCCTGGACACTTCTTCCCCATAATAATACGCCATAACGCAGCCACGCTCCGGCGAAGGCGTAGTAAGTGGTGAGCGCCGTTTTAAAAAACAACTGTTCTTTACAAAACTCCCTTCCAAATGTTTTTATTTTTTTGCGATTTCAATGTTCAGAAAAGGTCCCACTGGGTCGAAGTGTTGTGCCAGCCCCCACAATAAGACACTAACATAATTATAGATACTTGAGTGACGTTGCAAGTTTTGCCACGAGTGGTTGTGGTGTTCGAGCGGTTTGCGATTTAGCTTGCCATGATGCTCTAACATGTCTTCACAGCTGTGTTTTAAAAAAAGCAACCCTTAATATTGGGACAGATACTCTCGCAAACTACTTGTGACTACCAAAATTCAGTGCTAGTCACAAGCAAAAGGTTTATTTAAAAGAAAACGTAGATACTTACGAAAAACATAAAATGAGCGGTAAAATCTACGCACCTTTTGAAAGAAAATAAGAATTTATACAGCTGATAACACGTTTTTGTGAGTATGTTCGAAGTATTTGTAACGTATTTTGAAAACAATTTATATACTTCACATCGGGTCTTGCCACATTATCTATCCGGTTTGCATACGAGTACCTACTAGCATACCTACACAATTTATTCTTCAACTGTGGAACAGTGCTAATATTATTATTTTGGTGTCAAAAATGAAGTTCAGGCTTTATTTGTACAGGTATCAGGTATCAATGTAATATTTCATGGCTTATTATTTTGTAACCCTTGACGGGTTTCATCATTCCTCTTCTGGGTCACACACGTTCTTCTGGGCTCTGATTAACTTTTTTAGCTAACAAGTAGTAATATTATCATAAAGTTAGAATACTCGTGTAGAAATAGTACCTACCTATATAATATACCTAGATAGATAAGTATTGTAATCTTTGATTATATATATATAATATTGATTATATATGCCCTGTTGGCAGAACACCGAGAGCTGTTAATGAATCGTTATTTGTTGTTAGCACCTTTTATCAATCAATCAATCAATCTTTTATCAATTTTTATCTCTTCTACCAATGGTAATAAATTAACGTAGTTTGGCAGTTGATAATATAAACTACTGGTTGTTGTGGCGATCCTTAGGTCAGGGCTATGTCCAGCAGTGGACGTCCATCGGCTGAGATGATGGTGAATGCAATTGACACTAATCTGTAAGAAGAGAAGCAAAAAAATAAACAACCGACAGCTCTCCATATAGGAAATGTAAGAAATATGTAAATACCATGGCTTTATAAAATCAATTCCAGAGATCAACCATGTCAGAGTTCGAAACCCTACCGCAAAGCACTAATAAGAACCTATACCATTAGTATACTAAACACTTTGCTTCCAATAATAAGTATAACAAAATCATCTAATCGCGGATATAAGCATATGCTCACGACTATATTCCCCGAGGGGGTAGTCAGAGATATTCTGAAACCTCCGAACATCAACGTTTCACCAGTAGTACCGAAACTGTCCAGTGTGACGGGGGGTCAGCCCGTCGCCACCTATAATGGACAGTGGGTATAATACATGCCTCGAAATTGAAGCATGCAGGTTCCCTCACTATGTTTTCCGTCACCGAAAAGCCAGTGGTGTTACAAATCGTACATAAATTCCGAAAAACTCATTGGTACGAGTCGGCCTGGACGGGGATCGAACCATCGCCTCCTGCACGGCAGGCAAGGTTACTCGCCACTGGACCACCACGGCTTTTAACGCAGCACGAATATAAATAAAACTACTTAACCCAACCAATTTTACCGCAAATTCTAATGAGAAGGATTTCTGAGTGAAACTGAATTAGCCTACTTCACCGGGGAAAGTGATTGATCGAAGGGCGCTCGGCCAGTGGCTAAATAATCTATAGATATTTTTCCAACATTACAAAGCTTTCAACAGAGATTTTTTTCCGGAATGCGAAGTTGGTGTGGAAAAGATCTATTGGTTCGGTGAAATGTTTGATAGTTTAGATTTGATCACTGTCAGCTCGTAAATGTCAGTATATTTTTGAAATTGACTGTTTTCTGGATACTTCTATTTCATTTCAAGCCGTGGTGGTCCAGTGGCGAGTAACCTTGCCTGCCGTGCAGGAGGCGATGGTTCGATCCCCGTCCAGGCCGACTCGTACCAATGAGTTTTTCGGAATTTATGTACGATTTGTAACACCACTGGCTTTTCGGTGAAGGAAAACATCGTGAGGAATGCAGGTTTCCTCATTTCGATAAAAAGTTAAATATCAGCAGTTTAATCATACTATTGAAAAAACATAACAAAAAGGGGTAACTTTGGGATTTTTTTCTATCTATTAAACTTAATCTAATCGTGTAATTGAGAACTGTCGCCTATCAGCCAGATCCTTAAATAAGACATAATTGGTTTCAAATTTTAAAACACAGTTTAAAACACTTTCGTTCGTGTTCAAAAAACGGCCTCGACCGGATAACAGCGTCTTAAGGTATATAAAGGAACTTTACAAAAAGAATTTTGTTTTAAACTAAATGATACTATAATGAAAAGAGTCCTTGATGTCTCAGGTAACAAGGCTTTTGTCCCAGTCTTACCAAAGTTATCGATATCTAGTCTCACTATACCTCAAGTCTCTTAATTGCAAAAAATGTAGTCATTATCGGGAACAGTGGCTCTTGTTCTTCGCTTCAAGCTTCAGATCCGTTAAAGTTAGGGTTTCCAGATGGACGGGATTCATCTGGATTGTCCTGACATTTCATAATATGATGTCTAGACTACCGATAAAATACAAAATGTCAGTATAAAGTCTCGTAAAGTTAAAAAAACAGAAATTTAAAATCACTGTGTGGTTTTTAAAATAAATTCAAAACAAATGGAATGGAAGTACAAGCAACGTACAAAAATCAGTTTTTAGGGTTCCGTACCCAAAGGGTGAAAACGGGACCCTATTACTAAGCCTACGTTGTCCGTCCGTCCGTCCGTCCATCCGTCCTACCTATTTAGGGCTGTAACTTTTGAACCGTAATAGCTAGATAGTTAAAACTTTCAAAGAATATGCGGTATTATAGCGGATTTATTAACACATAATAAAAAAAAAAAAATTAGGGGGGTTCTCAACAAGAAACTAGTTTTTATCGACGTTTTTTCTGCTCTATCTATTGTAAAAACGCTAATACATACAAACGTCAAACTTGGTGTGACTATAGAGTAATCTCTACAGTATAAAAACATAATAATAAAAACTGGCCAATTGTGAGTCGGTCTTGCGCTAAAGGTCCCGGAGAAAAAAAACGTTTTTTTGTATGTTAATATGTTGTGTTTTGTAATAGTGTGGTACGGAACCCTCGGTGTGCGGGTAGCCCGACTCGCACTTGACCGGTTTTATTATTTGTTATAATTATAAGTTACCTATGTCATGTGTGACAATACATGAGTCTCCTAATGTGCCAACAAAAATAAGTTCCTTTAGAATTTTAACTGAACAATGTTAGACACATTGGTGGCAATGGCATATTGTGTAGAAAAGGAGTGAACGCTGAAATTACGGCTAAAAGAGATTAATGGAGGAAGACAACATATTGCACCGACCCCAAGTAATGGGGTAAGGGCAGGAAGAAGAATTACCAAAATCCTAGATTTTGCTCAGGTATCCACTCTTCCCATTTGGTAACCCTAGTTAAAGTTACACCGTATTTAGGTGTTTTTGATCATGGCTTGTAGTATTTCACTGCAGGTCAAAGGCTTCCTTTCACTAATGAAGGTGAGGAATTGGCCATGTTGCAAGCTGGTCCAGTTCGAGCTGATAAAAGCTGTCGGGTTCATATTTATATTTTATTAGTCTTGGTGGAATATCTTCTCATCACCACTTTTAACAGATTAGGCAAAAGAAGAGTGGGTCGTCTGGCAGCCAGGTGGGTTGAAGATTTCTGGGAAAGTATCGGCAAGACCTGGATACGACTGGCACAGGACCGAGAAGAATGGAAAAATAGGGAGGATTATGCCCTGCAGTGGGTTGATACGAGCTGAAAATGATGATGATGACCACTTTTAATGGAGGGTGTACACAAACAAATGCATGCCAGAAATGGAAGCATTGTATGTTTCTTAACGATGACTATTCTCTCGTTTAAAATTTTTAGAAAAGTATGTGGTAGGTAAATAAAAAGTATCATAATATTAGATTTTATAACTATTTCTTGTATGCTTATATTATTTTAGGTCTCTCACGATTAAGATAAAAATTTGAAAGCATCTGAATAGAAATTTCAAACTTGAAGAGGCTTATGTTTATGTATGTTTTAGAAGCGAGCTATTTATGTCAAACTACGGCATATGGCGATCTGTTGGCTCTGCCTACCCCAGCGAGACATAGACATGAGCGTGTGTGTATGTTCAAACTTGAGGATTATACCTCTTGGTGACTAGACCGCTCCTTCTATTCTATTCTTTTTTTTTTTAATGGCGTTTCCTTGTTAGATTTCGCCAGTGTCAAGTAGTTTGAGGGAGTGTCTATCCAATCTCGAGGATTGTTTTTGAGTAAGAACAACTGAGAAGGATTTTGGAGCCTCGTGGCAGGCTGAGACGCGAACCGCGCGAACACCACGCAAGAGACAAGTGTTCGAGGCAAACCCTGCAACATGACTCCCAGACCGCTCCTTTCGAAAAGACAAAAATAATAACATGACTAAAAAAACATTAACAATTTACGCTTAGGTACTTCGTAAAGCCTTCCTTATCTAGTTTATTTACCAGTTTCTAGGGTCCACTTACATCCCGTCCGCATCCTTCAGAACTCACGTTCCAGTTGGCCAACTTTTTCCGAAGGGACAACTTCTAAAAGGCATTTACTAAGATCATCTAACCCAAAGGGCATGCATAAAAGGGGGGCCTGCAAAAACTTTTCCATTTAACTTAGCTCGTGTCACCCTGATTACTTGTCTTTACGTATTGTACAGTCTAATCCAAAATATTTGTTTAATTTTGCGTTATAGCAGATCGTAAGACGGTAGAAGAAAGCAGTGTCTGAATGGCAGCAAAACGCGTACGTCAATAGGCAAACTACCAGCACATTGCTCGGACAATTTTGTAAAGGTAAGGTTTGATAGGTAAGGTAAGGTACGTGGTGTGTAGTATTAATTATTTAATTAAATATAATATGTATATACATGTCCGTGTGGTGTCGGCTAAGTGTAGCACCATCCCATTTCCTCCCGTGGGTGTCGTAAAAGGCGACTAAGGGATCTACCGGAAGATGGGCAGCAGCATCCTCTGAGTACACACATTCAATCCAACTGCGATCGCCAACCCGCCTGCCAAGCGTGGCGATTATGGCAAATCCCCCCATTTTTGGGGAGGTCTATGTCCAGCAGTGGACGTTTATCGGCTGATATGATGATGATGATGACTATGTATATGTATAACTGTAGGTACCTATACATAATCTCAGCGTAAGAATTTGTACACCACTAGTTTTTAATTAGTAGGTAACGAAACTTTAAGGGTGTATTCAGACCGTGAATCTGAACAACTTGCCCCAAGGAACATGGGTCGAAAAACGATACAAAATTTTGGACCTCCCATACAAAAGTGCGGATCGGTCGATCGATCTCAGTTTCGTTACTAATAAAAAATTTGTGGTGTATAATTGTAATAGTAATTAAGTCGTGTTATGTTGTAGATTTTTTGGCCGCATCTTCTCTACAGTGACAACACATTCCGACGCGGTGGTAGCTTTAACAAAAGAATTGGCATTCAATAAGATTTCGAATCATTTTCTCTTAGATAAATGATTGGTCTTCCCAACCAATCAATTGTCTAAGCACTCTATTTAAAAAAAAAATATATATATATATTCAACCATTTTGTAATGTCGACTGTACTAATCCGAAATTCCAGCAATGGATGGCGAAACAGAGTTAACAAGGTGTATCAAACTTTGTAACAAAATGCGTGTTCCGCTAATTTGCTCTTTTTTGTGGTTATTACAGAATTACCAGTACTTCCGGGTCTCTTTGATTTTTTCATAGCTTTTTCTTTAAATGCTTTTTAATTTGTTTTATGGTATCATGGTGAAAAAAAAGGTACGCAGATCGTTTTCTATTTGGAACTTGATATTTTATAAATTACCGAAATAGATTACTAGGTACTAGATATTTGATGTACTTATTGAAATTTGGTAAAGTTTCATGAAAATTATAACATAAGTTTAATAATAACAAAATAGCCCACACACAATAATACAATATACTTACCTGATAGGTAAGTTTAGATACACAAAACAATAATTATAATAAACGTTTCAGTGTATCATGTGTAAGTATAATAATTAGAAAACCTATCATCATCATCACATCCTTTATACTTCCAACTGCAGGGTACAGGCCTTAGCTCAGGGAGGGTGTATGGGCGTTAGTTCACCACGCGTGCCCAATGCGGATTAGTAGACTTCACATACGCATCGGAATTTCTTCTTCAGCTTAAGTAGGTTTCCTCACGATATTTACCTTCACCGTTTGAGAGCAGTCGGTATTACGTACATAAGTTAGAGAAACTCCTTGGTAAACACGGCGACACATCTACGTAATCACGGCTACGTAAAACCAAAATAAGCTGGCTTCGCGTAGGTAGAGTAATGTATAACGTCGCGCGGCCAGCTTATGTTTGTTTTGCGTAGCTTGATGTGTCGCCGTGTGTACATAGCACGGCGTCCGTGCGGATTCAAACTTAGACCTCAAGGTTGAGTTTCCAATGGTCTTCACCACTCACCACACTGACGCTTCAGAAATATAAATCTACAAAGTACAAAACAAAATATATAAGTCAATTAATTAATTTAGCAATATAATGTCAATTTAAATATGCCCTGACATATACAGGGTGTTTCATAAGTAACAATAAATTTTTAAAACTCATAAGGGGGTTGTTTTGACCGTCAAACTGAACAACTTTCTCTATGGGACCAACATCGAAATCGCGAAAAAAATAATTTTATATCCCATACATATTTTAGCTCTAGTCGATTTGTAGAGTATAGAAGATAAAATTTTTTTTCGCGATTTCGATGCTGGTCCCATAGTGAAAGTTGTTCAGTTTGATAGTCTACACCATCCCCTTAAATGTTGATTTGTAGTTTTGTAACACCTTGTATAGTATAATCAATCGTGTCAAGTTAAGTTCTAGCAGCTACAATCTATCATAACAAATAATACTGGAACCGTTCTGAGAAGGAAGGGATCAGACAGAATTCATCGTTTATCATGCTAGGAAAATGAAGCTACGAAATTAATGTATTGTAGAAAACCGTATCGATTTTTGTTTTTGCATGGTATTTTGCTACATTGATATTAATTTTGAGAGGATATTATTAACCCCTTTTCGTTACTTAAAACATGATTCATTCGTTATTTCTTTTGGGCTTATCTAAAATATTTGCTACAAATCCTATATTCTAAAGCATGCAGTTGTGATGTGACCATTCTTATTCGTTTTCAATTACGACAAATGCTTTCTTTATAGAAAAGTGTTGTTGGTATTAGTCAGTTACGCAGAATATTTTGAACTGAATGTGTCGCGCTAAGCACTAACGGTGGTTGCAGAGTTGTCAATTTCATACAAAACTTTGTCGTAGGACACTCGTAAACGGTATTAATAATAGTAATATTTATGTATGGAAAAATATCTTAGAATATCTAAATTGCGCGTATCAAATAATATTTACATTTTATAATATTATTACGAAGATATAAAGCTTTGAAATTATTCATACAAAATTTCATAAAACATTACTGTTATTAATACCGTCTACGAGTGTTCTACGACAAAGTTTTCTATGGTCTCTCGTCCTTACCTTCCTATGTCTGATGGAACGGGAGACCGATACGATCAGGTGGATCAGATGCAGTGGCTGTAACCAGCAGCCACACAGTATGGGCGTCAAAGATGTGTAAGATATTAGTCGCCTAAGCGCACATGGCAAATGTAGCATGACTGTGAAGAAGTATCCAGGGGCGATGGTTGGTAGTCAAAAATGAGTTGCTGATTTGACTAGTTGGAAAATATAGCCTATTATCATATCCAAAGAAAAAGTTAGCTTTTTGCGTCTAAAAAGTTTTGTTCCATAAGCCACCGCTCGATCCGTCCCCTGACGCCGCTGGCTAAACCGCTCTGCACCGTGGAATCTGTCCTACTCGTTCATACATTTCTTCCTGCCGCACGCTGCTCTGCGCACCGCTGTGCGCGTGAGTTGTGGCATAATATGCTGCATGTTTCATTTCAATGTACCTATTTGTTTTTACCGCTCGCTGCGCTGGTCTAAGCCACTGCTCACAGTGTCGTGGCCAGGCTGTTAAAGAATGCCTATTCTACAACTTAGTAACTCCATGGTACACAGTATCCCAGATTTAACACGACTGCCCCACTGAAGTGCAGGATAAGGGTGGTTTGGTTAGGATATGTTGGATAAGAAAGACGAAAGACCGTCCGGATCTCGGCGTGGATGGCTTAGATTCGATTCTTCTTCCTATTTGTTCGCTTTTTGATATATTTGTAAAATTACTAGATTACTTTTATTTTTAACGTTTGATAAAATAAAAAGGCTGATTCTGGCTTTTTGGTGAAGGAAAACATCGTAAGGAAACCTGCATGCTTCAATTTTGGGGCGTGAACTGTACCCGATGTCCATTATAAGTGGCTTAGAGAGTATGATACCTGGTAGTTCTCAGTTTACAGAATATCTCGGATTACATCCTCGAGAAATAATTATAGTCATGAGCATATTATGCTATGAAATAAAATATGGCAATGACTATGTTCTGAAGCAGTCAACGATAGTCTAAGGGAAGATTCACAAAACACTAGAATGAAGTTGCTGAATACGGGCGATCCCCAAGACATCCATGCATTATACCTGGATGATATGGACTTGGAGGTTCAGGAGACTTATTGCAGATCTACTTTATTTTTTGGTACTAATTTGGCATGAAATCGACATGTTTTTAGCAGTACTTAGCGATTCTGTTTCTATATCTGATCACAGAAACAAAATACTACTTAAAAATTGGCGAGAATAGTCGTACCACGTTACCGAAATTGTAAACGATATAATTGGAAACTTACACAATTTTACTTTTCTTTTCAATGAGAGTTTCACACAGTATTTTTCTTACTTTAGTAAAGTAGAAAATACCTCGTTTTTCACTATTCCGATGTTTACAACAGAAATAAGAGCAAAATATTCCGTATTCGTGCAGCCGGTATAAAAATTCAATTAGGGTATCCATACACATAAAGGAATAGGAAAGTCATGATTTATTTCTGTGGCCGAGAACAGATCGGAGGACGAAACTTCAGTTTGTACGTGACTTGCCAGACAAAACTGTCATTACATTTGTGGGATTTCTTTACACAGAGCACAAAATAGTAAAACTGTGCTATAATGACATTAAAATAAATATAGTGTCTATACTCAGCGGGAACATAATGTTCTTTTGAAATATGTCTCTCCAAGGAAATAATATACTCCAAAGGTCCAAATCTCATACAAAATCTCAGCAAATTTTTGTCCTAATCTGACACATTTTATAACCGGTATATATATTTATTCGACAGATTCTTATGTACACAGTAACATTAAATAATATTATAAATAAAGCGACTTAAAACTAAACTAATCTAGGATGTGGTGCAGGTTCGGTCCGTGTGGGAGGGTACCCAGAACTCTGGCCGCATTTCCTCGCTGAATGGCAATAATTTTATAACCCACTAGTGTTTTCCCGCGACTTCGTCCGCACAAATTATATACCAGATTTTAAGTCAGATCATAAGCATAAGCAGATGCGCGTACAAACAAACAAACAAACAAATAAACAAACAAACAAACAAACAAACAGACAGACAAAATTTCTAAAAAAGGTTGATTTCGAGTCAGGGATACCTAAAAACCATATCGTAATCTTTTTTTTGTAAATATCTTCAATGTACAGACACACTTCAGTTACAGTTTTATAATAGTTTAGATTAGATTAGATACAAATCAAGTACCACAGCACAGGCACGAAATATGTTGATGGTTTTGATTCATAAACATAGTCGTATTTGGTATGATTACTTGGAGCTCTTTTGGTTCTGCTTTTTTTGTATCATTGATTATGAATCTAGTTCTATTATGCAAAATAATTATGCATAACATAACAATGCATAATAAAAATAATACTTCAGTATATTGCTAGGCGTTATACTTAGCACTTGAGAGAAATTGTAACTACCAAAAAAATAGTATTGATAATAATCATTTAACTACTTTTCGAATACCTAGTTAATTTTTATTTTATTAATTAATAGGTACTTACCTGTGTTAATTTATCATCATGTTTTTCAACGGCAAAAATACCACTCTCATTATAATTCCCTTGTGAGTCATATTCGCAGTCTCTTTATAGGCAAAAATCAGTTGACCAAAAATCCGTTCGACTGAGGATATATACGTTATTTCTAATATTTGTGTGATATACGTGTAATTCACCACTATGACGAGCTAACTTTTAAAGATGGCCGCAGCCCCCAAAGCTTACCCTAACTAAAGGAGAGTCTTAAGTAAGTACAATCGTGATTTTATTTGAGTGCTCGGTGAGATCTCTTTTTGGACTATAACCTCTACGAACTATACGAATTTTATAGTTATGGTGCACATTTGGATAATAAGGTTTTTATAGATCTGAAACTTTACGCGAAGGCATTTTAGTTTGTGACAACGGATTTCTTCTGCAATAAAGTTCGAACAACTTTTGATTTTTGATTTTATTTTATATTTACATGTGTATGTATCCATACATTTGGCTCGAGTAGGTTTGCAGTTTTGTGTGGAACAGCTGTTGTCGATGTTGGTGTGATAGTGAAAGTTGTTCAGTTTCATGGGCTGAAGCTCCCCCTTAAGTATTCGATACTAGCGTTGACTAACACTCTAGCGATAGATAGGCCCTTTTATAGAAGCAACATGTTCCACTTGAATGCGGTGTTCGCACCGCATTGATGTTCCCGAGTTAATTTCGTCACTATGGCAATGACAGACCGCAATTTGTAATTTTTGTGATATGTTGATTGTTTAAACGTGCATGTCTATCGCTAGAGATTACGTCATTACCGGTCATACTAGGGTGTTGTATTACACCATGTAAACGTCTCTCCATAAATCTTCTTTCTATGAAAATTTTGCGAGCAAAAGCATAGAATTGTGTTTCGTAATCGAATTCTTTACACGTTCATTCGATGCCGACTACATTTCATATACAGAATGTATCTAAGTTAATACATAGCATAATGTACGTGTACCTACCTCACAATTCGTTACCCAACCCACACGATGTTGCGTTGTAGGCGGGTACGGTATGAATACAAAATTCTTCTATTTCTTTTTTAGGGTACCGTACTCAAAGGGTGCCAATGGGACCCTATTCATAAGCCAACGCTGTCCATTCGTCAGTTCGCCTGTCTGTCTGTCTATCCTACCTATAAAAGGTTGAATTTTTTTTTAGATATAATAATATGTTGAAATTTCCACAGAATAAGCGTCAGTTAGAGGATTTGGCATAAAATAATTAAATTTTTTTTTACAAAAAACGAGTTTTTTCAAAGTTTTTTGTTTTTGCTCTACTGTAAAAGCGGTAACACATACAAGCGTCAAACTTGGTGTGATTATACAAGTCTAAATTAAAGTCTAAAGCAAACAACTAGGTAATAAAAACCTGTCAATTGTGTGTCAGGCTTGCGATAAGGATCCCAGAGAGAAAAATATTTGTTTTAATTCTAGTTGTACGGAACCCTTGTGTACGAGTCCGACTCGCCCTAGGCTTTCTTCAAATTGTCATCGCCGTGTTTCTATAGGAATTTCTTATTAGGTAGGTGAATTATTAAAATTTTCGAAAAACTAGTTTTACCTACCTTGCCTGGCGGTATTTGAATGTACCTACCTAATAGTAAATTTCAATTAGTTTATTAGTATTCATAATACAATGCCTGTAGGCCAGGCCTACCATGAGTTTTCACTGTATATGCGTCGCCAATTTTGTATGAAAGCTGTCTGTCTATCTCTGTCTGTCTGCCTGTCGGTCTGTCTGTCTGTCTGTGGAATCCTATCTCCCAAACGGGTGGTCCGATTTCGATACTGTTTTTTTAACAGAAAGCTAATTTTTGCGAGAGTGTTCTAAGCTTATTTTCATGAAAATCAGTTTAGCATAAGCATGCATAAGCATATGCTCACGACTATATTCCCCGAGGGGGTAGATCAGTTTAGCGGTTTTCAAATAACTTAAAAAATTACGAAATAACATTAAATTACAAATTTAAAAAACCCCCTAAGCCAAAAACACACTTTTAAATGGTGAAAAATAATTCGATCACCTATTATTTGTAATGTAAGCAAACGTATCTTTTACTTTTTAACTCTCTTTTATATAAATAACTCTGTCTAAAGCCCCAAAAATAATGTTCACTGTCCTTTCCTCGACTATTATTATCAGTCACTGATTTCCCATTGTTGGGCAAAGGCCTCCCTCCGTTCCCTCCAAGTTTCTCTGTTCTGCGCTTCGAAAGGCCAGTTCATAAGGAAGCAATTAATTCCATAAAAACATATTCCCCCAAATAATCATTTTTAACCTAGCACCTAAAAAAACCTTTAAAAAAGTATCCAAGCCAGTTGTTACATGATAAATTAAGCGTGTCAATGAACCGATCGGTCCCGAGCGCCGATACGAATGAAAAACGACCCGCTACCGTTGACGTATGGCCGGGGACAGCCCTGTTGTTGCTTTTTTTTAAATCGTGAAAAGACTCGGTTGAAATATGAAACGATAAGAATTACTACACTGTGCGTTGCAAGTTTTTTAGCACATGCTGCCTGATAATTTTTAAGCTTTTTGAAGTGAAACTTTTTATGGGAATCGAAATTAAAATTTGACAGCTGCGGAAGTTTCACTTTTAACGTGTGTCTTTTGACAGCTGAGGAAGTTTCACTTCTATCGTGTGTCTTTACGACAGGTTACTTTTTTTGGATTCAACGAGGGTGAAGTGGTCATACTCTACCAAGCAGACTCAGTGCAGGTTGGGAAGCGATTCGGTTAACCTGACCCTCTCGTATGATTTTTCTACTGACTTGCGACTTGGCATTTTCCCATACTACTCGTAATGTTCTTTGTAGCAGAGGCGCGTCGCGCGCGAATTCAGAAATCATACTATGGCTATGTGTCGACTTTTGTCAACGAATAAAATGATGAAATTATGAAACCTAAGGCGCGGTTTTTACAGAAGAGACGTGTGGTGGTGGCGGATAGTCAAAGTAACACAATATAAACCTTATAGTACGTAGCATAGCGTCGTTTTTGTCGTAAAGAAGAATCGCACGCGGGCGTAATTCTCCAAACCACGTTATGCTACGTAGGTACTATAAGGTTTATAGTGTGTTACTTTGACTATCCGCCAATACACGTCTCTTCTGTATAAACCGCGCCTAAGTGACGTCGTCGGTGTTAAGTTTTTGTCTTGCAAGTATTTTTGTTTTTACTGGGTCTTCTGGTGCATGTCAATTAACGCGGAGACAGGCGGCGGAGCGGAGAAACGGAGTTTTATTAACCAATAAGATTGCATAAAATCTCAGCTCCAATATTTCATGAAATCTTATTGGTTAATAAAACTCTGTTTCTCCGCTATGCCGCCTATTTCCGCATAAATGGACAGGCACCCTTAAGGTTACATAAAAATGTTTAATTTGCTGATTAAAATACAATTTAAATACTTATTGAGCTTTTCTTCTTTTGTCGAGTTGATGACGTCTTTCAGTTTGAATTCTTCCACCCAAATCCGTTTGTTACTTTAGAAAACTGCAGCCGTTTTTAAAAAGCTTATAAATATTATGCTCGTAAGAGGTAATTTAAAGTTAAACCCAAACATACTCACAAATTATTAGCCCAACGAGGAAACAAGACGATAGCAAGTGATCAATAAACTAATTTAGATTTTAATAGAAAATTAATTTGAACCAAGCTCATCTCCTACAAGTAATCCGGCAAAGTGCGAAAGGTTACGGAAGTTTACTGAAGTTTGCTGAAGTTTCGCGATTATGGGCCTTATGTCACAGTTTTAGGAGTTGACTAGGAGTTTAAGACATTATAAAGGATAGCACTAAAAGCAATAGAAGGAGGTAATTTGTCTCACGTTGACTATGAAACTTTGCTTATTAAAATTTTGTAAGAACTGTAATTAATAATTAAAATTTATTTGGCAATTTCTAACAGAAAATCCCACGAGTAAATAAGTCATACTACAGGATGTAAGAAGAAGTATAATAGGTTGAACCAGTCTTCCTAGGGTTGAACTACATCACACAGCACCGCATCGCATTTTTCGTCGCTCCATACTTTTCTGTCACTCAGGAACGTCATTTGCTAGAGCATAATATAAGATAGATAGTGCTATCGCGATGCGGTGCTATTAAATGACGTTCAACCCTAATGTACTAATGTACCCTAATGTGATGTACCCATCATCTGAACAACTTTTACTATGAGAGAAACCCTGTTAGCGCAGAAAAAAATCTGCTGTTCCATAATAAACTGCAATGCCTACACGATTCAAATATAATATGAAAAGTTTTTTTTTATTCTGCGAAAAGTTTTGCTCCTATAGTAAAACATAAGTTTATGAATTTTCACCGATTGGTGAAATATAATTAATATTGTACCTATTTATAAACTTGAATCGTGGTTTTAATGTCTAAAACTACATCATTGGGAGGGCAAGGCAAGACTTCTGCTCAAACAAGAGTAATTAGCAATGTCTGTTTAGAGAACATTCCTTCCAGTAATTTATTTTTGTGCCTTTTTTACCGGAACGGGCAGAGGTAATTACTGACTTGAATCGAGGCACTCGTACTGAATTAAAAAATAACATTTGAAACAGCCTTTTTTATACGAAACCAAGTCATTTTGCGGAGACAAAATTTGGACTATTTTCTCCAGCCAGTGAAATGGCAATTTCTTTTTTGTTTTTACTTATAACAAGTTGTATAAAAGTAAAGGATACACCGACCGTTAAATTATCTTCAGCGACTTTTTCCACAGCCTTTTTTCGATTCACGTGTCTTTTGTCTTTCAAGATTAATCTTTTGTCATTGAACTGCGAAGGGAATTTCCAACATGTTTTTGACTCAGTGTCTTTCAAGTAATTTTAAATTTCAGGTCTATATAACTCTGCAAGTACAATGATAAACATTTTCGTTGAATAACCTATTGAATACCTAATGAATCTTAGGTAAAATTTAATTAGTATCTTCCCCTTCGACTCAGTATAGCTTTTTTTAATCGTTCTATTACTCGAATTTGTCAAAATGCAGCAGGACGCGATGGTTCGAACCCGCGCCCCGACTGCCTCGTACCTAATGTTTTTTAGGAGCTTATGTATAAGCTCTTTATGCACCTAAAAGTCATTGGTACATATTACAAATCTGATTTAAACCACTGGCTTTTCGGTGAAGGAAGGCGTCGTGAGAAAAGCCTCATTGTTTCGATTTTGAGGCATGTGTTGTATCAACCGTGTACTGAAAGTGTCGAGATACACTTCCCGTCACACTGGACAGAACTTGAGCACTGAAATTGAAATTGAAATTGAAATAGATTTACACTGCTTGTGATTGTGATTTACACTGTTTGCATATCTCTGACAACAGCCTAGTAGAATAAAGCCATTTGCCGATGCTTCTCGACTTGATACCACCTTCATTTTATTAAAATCATTACTCCTTTAAGTATAAAAGTTTCCTACAGATAGGAACAAACTTTGATTGAATATTTCGAGGCACAACTTTTTCGCTTTCCGAGCGTATCTCAAATGCAATGGATGTGATTTTCTGTGACTTCATTTACAATTTTATATGTATTTACGACTTTTTGTTCTGTTGCCGTAAACTTTTCTGATTTTATCGTTGAAGTTTTTTTTTATCTTATTTGAGATTCAACGTAAGTATTTCTTTTTTTCGCTTCACGCGTTTGCGCGAAATTTCAGGAAAATCATTTTGTTTTGTAGTAGTATACTACCTTTTGGTATTTTAGGTATAATAGAAAATAATTATGCTAGTCTAAACTGGCGGTAGGCGAGACACGTGGCTAGGAGAACAGAAATCGTCAAGTTTAGAGGGTACCTTACCTTACCTTGACCGAATGCTGGCCCAGATCAGGTGAGAGGAGATTCCAATTTTAATTAATTTTGTTTGTAGATCAGATCTACAATTCTGGCGAATGGGTTCCCAAACAAACTAAATTAAAACTTCATAAAACCGAATAAAATAATTAAAAAAAGGTACAAAAATAAAGAATAAGTGATGTATGCCAGTATTTTTTTGTTTAGGTAGATAATACAGTAGGTATACTTATCTAAAGTAGAGAATTCCTGCAAATTCAACTTTAACTAGGTTTCGCTTCTAGATACTCACACGTTGATCAAAGTTTGATGAACCGAATATCCAACTTAGTTTGAGGTTAGTTCAGTTGAATCAAACTTTAGGAATAAAGTAGACTGCATCCAGCTAGCATTAGTTACATGTTACAACCTTAAATAAACACTATTTGCATAGAAGTAAAAACCTATTTAATAGCATACATTTCAATGCATGAATAACACTGAACATGATTCCTAAATAAATATGAATGTATCTATACAGTATCTTTCTTAAATTATGATGAAAGTTTTTTAAGAGAAAATAATTTATCTATGGGACCAAAATATAAATCGCGAAAAATAAAGTCTCCTGTCCCGATACATTTGGATCGAGTCTGTTTGCAGTTTTTTATGGAACAGCACATATTTTTCATTAACGAAAGACCCGTTATAGATTCATTCCTCTTACAAAGACGCCCCTGAAGAGTGGGATGACGTGCGGTATCTTAAGGGGCTACCTCTCCTGGTTTTTGGTAACTTTGTAACCATTTTATTCAATAACTATGGCACTTTTTGAGCTGAAAAATAAACTGAACCATCTACACGATATGATAAGTGATGTGGTTTTTCTAGAAATCGATTTTAATGTATAAACACCGACGAAAAGGGACTCTAAAATCACCCCTTTTTTCCAGTTGTAATTATTTTACTCTTACATTTTTAATCGGTAGAAAATGAAAATTTACAATATTGTTTTCAACACAATTTAGAATGATATGGTGTTCTTACTTCTTCGAAATTAATAAAAAAATATCTAATTTTTATCAGCAGAATTCTGACCGAAGCCACGCGCTCGTTCGCATCGATTAGTATGGAGAATCGTGGTCCAGGGCTGAAACGCCTTAAGTTAGTGAATAATTAAGAAAAGAAACAATTAAGAAACATAACCTTAACTTAGTTTAGACGATAGCAGCTGTCGTGATAACGCAATGAGGAAAGCTTTAGTTTAAAAAATCTAGATAAAAATATTCTCTCATGAATTAAGATTTACATCTTGAAATAACCAGAAATGTTTAAATAGTAAGAGAGACGTAGACGATCTAAATTTTCTGGATAACACTGAAAACCTCTTCGGGGAATACATAGTCGTGAGCATATGCTATGCTTTGCTGTATAGGAGATTCAAAATAATACTTAAACAGCGAGGTTGTAAGGACCTATAGAAGAACGATTCTAGGACCTATATAAAGACATTACACGATAACAACATTACTGTAACGAAATGACATTTTCATTCATTTCAGAGGGCCTACCATGGTTTTCCCTGTACTTTTCTTCTGTATAGATACGTCGCCAATTAGTATGACAGAAATTAGTTCTCAACGTAACCAATAGGAGCGCTGTACGAAATTCAATACAAAATTGGTGACGTAACTACAGTAGTAAAAGTACGGTGAAAACTCATGGTAGACAACGACTGCTTATTTAGGGATACGTAGTCAAATAAAGTGCCGAGATGTTCTAGTGGTTTATTGAAGTTGGTGCCAAACAAAGTAATTATAAAAAAGTATTATTATAGGTACCATTCCTAGTCGCAAATTCGCGATCGTACTGTTTTGACACCGAATCTAGCAATCAAATTAAAGTACTTCTAGATGTGGATGTGCGCGTTTAGGTTGTTCTTTTTGTTACCAAAACAATGGAACAACAGTAATTGCATATTTTTAACGTACAAAATTGTTCAGCAAAATTTAGTTTCTAACAATTTTCATACCATGTATAGTAGGGTGGGTCGTTTTTCTTTTTTTTTTAATTTTGATTTGTAATAGTGCGGGAAACGTGACCTGAATATAGACAAGAAAACTAGTATTTTTTTTATATTTTTTGTATGCGTTTAATTACCCGCGCATTACGCTTAAACTTTGAAATAAATGCTACAAATCTACCCTTTTCTTTGAGGGCATATCTTAAAAACGAATCGACATAAAATGATATTAAATGGCTAAATTAATAACAGATACAATCGCAAATGATAATTTAATAAAACTCATAGACTAATCGGTCCTTAGTTCTGATCAACGCTACCTTTATGATATTACATCTGCCGTAATAAGTGGTGAGTGTCCTCCTGATTTGTCCTATCGTTCCCCAGAAAAAAAATTCTCATGCCAGATGGCTTACAAAGGGCAATAGGATCTTGCGGTTATATGTTTCAACTGACAGACCTAAGAATGAACTAAAACAACTCACAATTTGTCCATGGTGTCTGACAAACAGAAACACGTGAGAGAACTCGCTGCAAGGCGCATTTTAAGGGCAAGAGCAGAATCTAATTCAAGTCTATTTCGAGTCTTTGAAGTGCCAATGATCAATTTAAACGCTTCGTCATACATAGATTTGATTGACTGGCAGCAAACTTATTGTGAGCCACCTATATTGAGCAAAGTTTCGGATGAAACTCTTCATTCTCTAGTGGATTCAGGTGGTAATGATGAAGTTCTTTTTCTGCGACTACCATGTCATAATCAAGCTGTTGATCGGGCTGTAAAGACAGTTACATAGGCGTCTTTACAGCTTTGCCGCAAATATACTAGAATAGCTTTGACAACGAATAAAATTCGTTCTCGAAAGCAAATGCCTAAGTTTGAAAGTAAGAAAGATTTTAAAGTTAGTATTTAAATGTTTTATTTTTTTATTTTCGCTGAACAAATGTTGAAATTATTTAATTTAATTATAATTTCTTGTCCCTAAACTGTGTATTTTTTAACAAACTTACCTGTTTTTCTTTTCAAGACCCGAAAAACAAAAGTCCAATCAGTTCAGAAAAAAAATGAAAATTTCTGTTTTTCAAATCCGATGCGCGGGTAGAAGGAGACTACTTAGAAAGTTTTTTTTTGCTTATTTTTCCATTATTGGAGGTGGGTCACGTTTTTATTGCTATTACAAAACAATCAGAAGAACAAAAAATTTTCCCATACAAGAGCGACCCACCCTAATGTATAGGTACTGTAGGAAGGTTGTATGCTTGTTCAAGAACATTGGCTGGTTATTATCGTATTTTTATGTATTTGAATTTAGAACGCTTAGATTTTGTCTGGACGTCTTTTGCTATGGAAGACAGATTGGTTTTGTAGAGTGAAAAGCTATGAAGAAAAGATAATAAAAAATAATATTTATCAAGAACTTTTGCTTATCTACCGATCCCCAGAGCTACCCCTTCTTACAGTACACCTACACATAAAGTGGGCTAAAATTGTTAAACGACATTTTTCATTTTCCATTCACTTTTTCATTTGTCGTTCTCGTTTCTGCTCTTCCATTGTTATCTGAAATTAGTCTTGCAACCTCTGCAAACAAATAATAAGATGGAATCAAATGCATAACACAATCTCTCGGAACAACAGTAGAATTTTTTTGATCGTTGGTGCAAAGCATTCACTTTTGTGGACAATTTAGAACTTCAGAGGTTTAGGAGCCCAATAGATTGTACGTTTTATTTAATTAAATAAACCATCCAAATCTGAACAAAATTTTTTACTTACCTACATCAAAGATTAACTTTTATAGTAAAGATTGTTGAAAATGCCAAATCCTACAGGAATACAATATATAGGGTCTTTCTTTATATGCTGACACATTTTTAAAGGGATTATCAGACCGTCAATCTGAACAACTCTATGGGATCAATATCGAAATAGCGACAAAAAAATCTTCTGTTCCATACAAAATTGTAAACCTACTAGATTCGAGCCAAATGTATTGGAAAGTTTTTTTTTTCGCGATTTCATTGTTGGTCCCATAGAGAAAGTTGTTCAGTTTGATGGTCTGATCATCCCCTTAAAAAGTGTCAGCATATTAAGGCCAGGTTATTCAAGTGCAAACGTCTCTTTCTTGCAAGCATAAGTTTGCAAATATGAAATAAGCTCAAAATTCTACGGAGTTCACTAGAAATATTTAATATATTTAGTTAAGTACAAGAATAAAAAGTTAAATATCAGCAGTTTAATCATAGTATTGAAAAAACATAACAAAAAGGGGTAACTTTGGGATTTTTTTCTATCTATTAAACTTAATCTTATCGTGTAATTGAGAACGGTCGCCTATCAGCCAGATCCTTAAATAAGACATAATTGGTTTCCAGACTTTAAAACACAGTTTAAAACACTTTCGTTCGTGTTCAAAAAACGGCCTCGACGGGATTACAGCGTCTTAAGTTGAACCCTGTAGAGTCCCTAACATTCAGATATAAAATAGGTACATTACTGTGTTTGGAGAAAGGATACATACAAAATTATTCACTAGCCCAATAGATTAATCAAATAGCGAAATATTATTGTAAAAGTGTATAGCTAAATTATGCATAGCATAGCATATTCTCACGACGATATTCCTTAAGAGGGTAGCTTAAATTATATGTACTGTGGGATTTAAATTGTCACGTTTGGATGAGCAATACTGAAATATTTTTGCGGCGTTCCCTCTCAGTGGACGATGATAGGCTGATGATGATTATCTCCGCACTTTCGGCTTAGTAAGGTCAACACGTCTTTCATGGGTCACTGAATACGTTGTTATAATAAAATCCCCGAGACCATTTTGAATCTTTCCGAAAACATGTTTAAAACTAAGATCAAAAATGTTATCTGTAAGAAAGCGTATTATAAACTGGATGATTATTTAAATGATCAAAATGCTTGGGTCTGAGGTCACTAACTTATAGTTTATTTACATTACTGTATAGTATCAACTATTTTATTAGATAGACTATGTATTATTGTATACATAACCGTAGTTTAAGAATTTATATTGTGATAGTTTTATGTCGTGTTATGTTGTAGAGTGTCTGGCCGCATCTTCTCTACAGCGACAACACGTTCCGACGCGGTGGTAGCTTAAGGGGCTACCTGCTGGTTTTGGGTAATTTTGTAACCATTTTATTCATTAACTATGGCACTTTTTGAGCTGAAATTTAAACTGAACCATCTACAGGATATGAGAAGTGATGTGGTTTTTCTAGAAATCGATTTTAATGAATAAAACCGAAGAAAAGGGACTCTAAAGTCACCCCTTTTTTTCCAGTTGTAACCATTTTACTCTTACATTTTTAATCGGAACAAAATGAAAATTTACTATATTGTTCACAATACAATTTAGAATGATGTGGTTTTTTTACTTTTTCGAAATTAATAAAAAATCATCGAATTTTTCAAAGAAAACAGCAAAATTCTGACCGGAGCCACTTTCTCACTTTCTTTCTCATCGATTAGTATGGAGTGTGAGTGAGAGGAGAGTGGTCCACGGCTGATACGCCTTAAAAAAGATTTGACGTTTAATAAGTGTGCTTCAAGCTCCTATATTGAATAAATTATATTGACTTTGACTTTGATGATGAATTGTTTCAATAACATTATTTTTAACAACTAGATTGAAACTACTATATTGAAACTAGTTTGCACTAAATAAAAGTAGCAATGAAGTCCATTTCATGGACTCGATATTATTGCAATTTGTAATTTCCCTATTTTTATTCACGAAACCTTCATTCAAGCGTCCGACACATACCTGACCAGTTTTCTCTAGTAAACGCCCGTATGAAAAAAATTCTTAACTGTCGCATAAAAACGCTCAGTCCGTTAAATTTGGGTGAGTTTTGTATTATTGCGATGACATTTCTCCTTTAGAGATGAAGATGAGTATTTTATGAATTTTTTATAGCTCTGTAGGTACCAAAAGCTAAAAATGTTTGCATTTACTATTCATACGTTTTATTTCTTCAAACTTTTACTATTAAACCGTCATAAAAAAGTGATGTTTTGGATATTTAAAAGCTACCTAGACACCTAGTAATTGTCGAGTGCGTTGACATTACGATGTGTTGTTTACATAAAGTTATTGTACCTTACAGGAATAGAGTCAGTGACATAAGTTGTCAAATGACACAGTTTTTGGATGTTTTTTGGAGACTATTCGCAGGCAAAAATTCTAATACTGTCTATAATTCTGAGTCTAACGTAAAATCGTGGATAAAATAATGAAGTAGTGTCAGTATATTTCACAAAATTATCTACGATTTCACTTTAAATTCCCAATTATTCACGAAAACCGAATTGTAAAAATTGATTGGTGACTAAAAAACGGTTCTATTGATTCGCATCACGTATCTCTTTCTATTATACAGTGGTGCCGATAGGTACATCTCGCTCTCTCAGCTGTATGTTCCTCTATTCCTACCTCTATGGTTGTTTACGTATTATTTATGCAAGCTCTTTGGCATAAAGGCTTCCGCACATTGCAGCGATATTATCGAGCGATATTATCGACAGCGATATCGCGACACCTTACACACTGCAGCGATTCCGCGATTCGCGTCACGCATGCGCACACCACTGAATGTAGTAGAAAGAGATTGCGTCAGGTTGCGATAATATCGCGGCAGTGTGTGGGATCGAGCGCGTCCCCATACAAAATGTACTGAGAACAATTATCGCAAAATCGCAGCGATATTATCGCTCGATAATATCGCGGCAGTGTGTAGGATCGAGCACGTCCCCATACAAAATGTACTGAGAACAATTAACGCAAAATCGCAGCGATAATATCGCTCGATAATATCGCTGCAATGAGCGGAGGCCTTAATTTCGATAGCGTGCAAGTCAAACTCAAACTCAATCTCAAAATAATTTATGCCAAAGACCTCATTTGTTTATTGAACCTACCACCGCGTTGGAACCACTTCGACTGAGTTGGACTTGAAAAAAAGACGGACGTACTCTCGTCTAATTACGAGTGAAGCACCCATTTATTTTTGTGTGCGTGCTGACGATCTGTCACGCGGTACATAATGGTGGCGGGTTGTAGGACCTGCGCCTAGAGCTTGTGCATCTGTGTGAGTGTAGGTCCCTTGTAGAACAAACCAAAATGTAGGACCTTGCATTCTTCACATCTATTTAGTGTCACATTACGTCCGTCTTTTTTTCAGGTCCGTGGTTGGAACGTGTTGTCGCTCTGTAGAAGATACGGCCAGAAACTCTATATTATATCTACAACATAACGCCATTTAATAATTATTAAGAATTCTTCTTTCTAATTCTTAAACGAAGTCTAAGAACTCGTCACTTGATTTGTTGAAACTAATAATGTGCAGACAGTTCAGTATCGTATGCGACGAGATTATGCTATTCTTTACATAATATGTATGTATTCAATTCAATTCAATTTTTGTTTAATGGCATCTGATGTGTTATCACAATTCAGCCAACGTCTCGTTATGTGAAGATTATACGTAGGAAAATGATTGATGATTTTTGTATTTAAGTTTCTGGAATAAATTAAAAAACTATTTAACACGAGGAAAATGATCAGTAGTATTAATTATGTCTAGAGTGGCAGTTTTGCCAATGTAAGTAGCTTAGAGTCTCAAGTCTATGCATGTATTACATGCAAGCTCTTTGGCATAATTGGACAGTATGCTTTAGGCGTTCATAATGTTTGGTTGAAACCAGGGGAGCGTGTAATTTCTCTATGGTTGAAACTCATGACTGAGTCATGAGGTACAATGTCATATGCGCTGAAAAGTGTATTACGTATTTATTGCGCCGCTGGAACAAGGCAGATATTTCACTAAAGCGGTAACCGCTTTAGTTCCCAGGAATGGTCAATTGAGTAGACGTGGAAATCAAACAATGTAATTGTTCTATCCCTGCACATCTCGATTTTAATTAAACCTCATTATAATGAGGAGATTTCTGATAGCTAGACAAACGTAGTTCAACAAACTGAAGATAGATGGCGTTGACCAGAAACGGGACCGAAGACGAAAATTGTATGCTAAAAATTTAACAAAAATGTCACTGAGTCAGACGCATGCATCTGTTGACGAAATATAATGTTCATATTTTGCTGCTTACTTAAAAACCAACAATTCTTACTATTTTATTTGTATTTTATTATCTGCAAGGTCGCTCACCCCTGTCTCGTCAACGCCATCTATCGATCCATTGGGAGCTACTTTTTCTTTTTTAATTGCTTTCGGAAAATCCCTCATTGCCTAGTCAGCTGTCTCATAGCTTCACTGCTATGTATTACCTTTCCTTTATCAAAAATAATCTATAAATCACGTCACACGTATGTGACAGAAGAGTGAGAAATACTTACCGGCTTTTACTATGGTTAGAGAAAAGGGTTACTCTTAGAAAATGCCGCTCATAAAATGGGAACGAATATGGGTCGAGCCAAGTTGGATTTATGATCGAAAGTGGATCATTCAATATAAGCAGTGTGGTTTAGGAAAAATATTCTATGGTGAAATGGAAGACGTGTTTCTTTTGAAGAAATAAGGTCACTATTTAATTTTGTCCTAGCTATTTACCGCTATACAGCGAGCGTGTTAGTCATAATTAAGCCAGGCCACGGTTGGACCGTGGTGGTTTTCTCCAATTTATTACATTATTCTTGTTTCGTATTCTCTTAGTTTTCTCACTTAAGATTATGAACCATGTTTTGGTATACAGGGTGTTTCATAAGTAACAATAAATATTTAAAACTCTCAAGGGGGTTGTTTTAGACCGTCAAACTGAACAACTTTCTCTATGGGACCAATATCGAAATCGCGAAAAAAAAAAAAAATATCCCATACATATTTTAGCTCTAGTCGATTTGTAGAGTATGAAACATCAATTTTTTTTTGCGATTTCGATATTGGTCCCATAGTGAAAGTTGTTCAATTTGATGGTCTACACCACCCCCTTAAAGGTTTATATGTATTTTTGAAACACCTTGTATATGTTTTGAACCATGTAGCACCCAGGGCAGTACAGTAAAGCATTCAACTTTACAAAACAAATTATTTACTGCCCCTTAAATTTTAATAAGAATTTCAACTACGGTACGCCTTGCTACAACTGCACGCTTAAAATATTATAGTTAGTAGTTGTATTGTATTTTCTGATCACCCCGAATGGGATAGATGGGATTATGGTCTAATATAGTATATTATCTAATATGTAAAATTAACCAACCACTACCAAGGGTGAATGGATTTCGTACTACAAGGGTTCCGGCACTCTACCTACATTGTACATACACTAGGAATGAAAGCGAACGAAGGCACCAATACCAAACATTTCGATTGCATGAGTTATTGATGGAATAATCATCTATGACTCGGAAATAGTCGGATAGACGGAAAACGAAATCTCCTGAGGGTTCTTTTGATAAGTAACCCTGTAAAAGGCTATGGTGACCTCATCATAATATTTCATATCAAGCAATCCATATTTCACCGTACTGACTGAAGGGTGCTACCAAGCGGTAGCGGATATGTTGAAAAATTCCCGTCCGATCATAAATTCCGCACGCCCGTAACATATTTGTTAACCCTCCTTCAATTTACGCTTGCTACTTTTCGCTACTCGGATCGTAGAAAAAAGGAAGAAGACTTTGATCAAAGAGAATAGTTTTACTTTTATACAAGTAAATTTTATCTAACGAAGGATTGAAGTCTTTTTAGGGTTCCGTATTCAACCTACGTTGTCCGTTGGTCCGTCCTACCTATTTAGGGCTGTAACTTTTGAACTGTAATAGCTAGACGGTAGAAATTAGCGATAGAATATGCGTTATTACTGCGGATTTGCTACAAAATAATAAAAATGTAGAAAGGTTTTAAATTTAGGGGATAAAAGAGTTTCTTGTATGAGAACCATACAAGAACATAGTTTTTATCAAAGTTTTTTCTTCTCGCTCTATCGTGAAAAGTATTACATACAAGCGTCAAACTTGGTACGATTATAGAACAAACTCTACAAAATAACAAAAATAATAAAATCGGCCAAGTGTGAGTCGGTTCTCGTGCTAAAGGTCCCGGTGAAAACAACACTTTTTTAAAGTTAATAATGTTATATGTGTCCGTGTGGTGTCGGCGAAGAGTAGCACCATCCCATTTCCTCCCGTGGGTGTCGTAAAAGGCGACTAAGGGATCTACCGGAGGATGAGCAGCAGCATCCTCTGAATACACACATTCAATCCAACTGCGATCGCCAACCCGCCTGCCAAGCGTGGCGATTATGGCAAATCCCCCCATTTTTGGGGAGGCCTATGTCCAGCAGTGGACGTTTATCGGCTGATATGATGATGATGATGATGTTATATGTGGTGGTGTGGTACGGACGGAACACTCCTCGGTTTGCGAGCCCGACTCGCAATTGACCGGTTTATTTTTAAGGTGAATAGATAGTTATCTCATCACCAAATTACTTAAATTATTCTGTCTCAGTAAACACGGAAAAAGGTCGTACTGTTTTATTGGCAAAGATTTATTTTGGACGGTGTGATAAATTTATCATTAGAAATTCATAACTAGACATAGTTATTGTAGAACTCGCAATATACAGGGTCCTTCTTAATATGCGAACACTTTTTAAGGGGATGTTCAGACCATCAAACTGAACAACTTTCTCTATGGGACCAACATCGAAATCGTGAAAAAAAAATCAGCTGTCAAAATCGGCTCGAGTAGGGTTGCAGTTTTGTATGGAATGGCTAATTTTTTTTGCGATGTCGATGGTGGTTCCATAGAGAAATTGGTTCAGTTTGACGGTCTGATCATCCTCTTAAAAAACTGGACCCTAATGTATTAACAAAATTAATACTCACGCCATTATCTCAAGTGGGTAAGCAGAGACTACGGCCCGCCACACGATATGATTCTAGCATACTTCTCTTGCCTCATTCGCTTTTATACGTCTCTCCATGCACTTCCGTCGGGTGAAATTTCTACGCACTTGTCGTTTTTGGAGAAGACCCATCAATACACACATTACTTATTTTATAGAGTACATTACTGCTTTTAAACTTTACTTGAAGTTTCATACATACAAAATTTACTTCTATACCATTGGTGTGCGTATGCCCAGGGGGCCTTCGATCCTAGGGCTTTGAAACCTAGCTAATCATTTTGTCCTCATTTAGTGCTTTATAAATATGTATGGCTTATATTATTGGACATATCTCTTTTCATTCTAACCTCCGGGAACCAGTCAAATCGACACGCGTGACGTTCGATTATCGCCTCTAGAGCTTTGAAATAAGAGTTATGGCACATCAATGTAAATTAAAGGCCGTAGTTTTCAAGGCGCGATGCCGAAGCAATTTTTCTTCATCCCCCCATCAATATGTTGCGAAAACGGTGAAATTTACCATCTATCTTATACGGTACCCATTATGGAGATCGATGTGGTCAGAACAGTAACTAAATTGATTTGGATGGAACAGGATTTAGTTAATAGGCAATTGCATTGTTCTTTTTCATACTAAAATTATGTATTGTTATTGTGTAAATATTATGTTGTTTCAAATTTTGTTTGACCTACGAATGGTAAGGAATGATAATTGATAGCTGGAATAAAAAATGTCCTAGTTTTTAGCAATAAACTTTCGGCTTTATTTTAATTGTATTAGTCTTTAAAGGTGAATGCACACCCAGACCGCACGCGCCACAACCAGTATTTGTATGACGGTCGCAGCATCTGCATCTGTCATTTCATACCGTAGAAAGAGAAGGTACTAGAAGGACGTGTCTATATTTACTCAGTAAGAGATGCACATAGCAAATTCGCTCTAGTTAAAAAAGGAGATCGCTACTTATTGCTGTCCTTATCGACGTAACCACTTTTTTGTTCTACGACGGCTGTCTGACTCCGGAGTCAGACATCTAGCTTCATACAAATTGTATAGTATTTTAATGACTATCGCTATCTCATACGCGGTTACACTGATGTTCCGTCTACCAGCGTAAGCGAAAATTTTTTGTCTATGTTTCATACAAATACTGCGTGCGGCGCATGCGATGCGGCTAGGTGTGCGTTCACCCTAAGACAGTGATGTACTTTTCTCGTGATGTTCCATACAAACTAGAACAAATTCCAAAAAAGTGCCGGCGCGGGACACCCAACAAATGTGGAACATCGAAATACCGCACTCTACCGATTTAACCCGCTTTTTTCGAAAATTTCGAACTTTGCGCTTCAGGAACGACGAACTAATGACAGCTGTGAAACGTGGCGTGACGGCGTCATGCCATAATTTGTCGTCACGGCACATACGAGTCGGTTTTACTGGTTTTACTGCCAAGGCGCGCTAATAGATGTTTCACAATAAATGTTTTTTTGGTTCGGTTACGACCATAGATTTACACTATAGATTAAGCCATATCGTGGCCGCACATGGAACAGCAATAGTTTGACTTTTGCATACAAAAGACGATTTGTTTGTCAACTATTCTATAGGATTGATATCTTGCTAAACACAAAAACCGGTCACGGTGACCGAAACAAAAAATATTGTTTTGTCTTTTTTGTTTACTTCTTTTGGTTTCTCAACTGGCTATCTCGCTCTCGTTTTCTTGGCTCCATCTTTCACTGTAACGAAAAAGTTTTAAATCTATGATTACGACCCATGACGCTAGTAGATCAATTTATCTGAAATATCTTTAATGTTTTGTACATTAAATTTAATTAACGCTCTTGAACAGTTTTGTAACAATAGGTAAAAATAGTAGATTACACACCGCGGGCAGGAAAGTAAGAAAGGTCTCAGATCTCATGTAATGCTGAAACTTGTGATCTGAGGCTTCCTTATTTACTGCCCGAGGTTAGTATACTATTTTTCTCCTCGACGGAGGTGGAAAGCGACAACTTCGTTTAGCGTAGCGGGACAACAATAGACGCTTTCCGTCCGGAGTGGGAGAAAAAGATTATAAATACACGTTAAAGTAAATTCCATTCAAGAATTTAAATAAAAGAATTTGTACTAAGGATACAAATCTTGTTAAGTATTTTCTCTAGCAGTAGATACGTTCGCATTCACTTTGTGGTTATCGGAAAGCCGTTAGCTATCGTTTTCATTAAATGGAAAAGATCCGGGAACATTTCACTTTGACTGAAGCTGGGTTAAGGATACGTTTTGTTTAATTAACATACCTGCTACTTCGCATTGTTATTGGAGTATTTCTCATCTTAATTGTATTCTTTTATATAAGGTCTTTATTAATATGCTGATGGTTTTAAAGGAGATGATCAGAACATCAATCTGAATAACTTTCTCTGAGTGACTAAGATCGAAAACGCGAAAAAAATTATCATCTGTCCCATACATTAGAGTTAAGTAGGTTTGCAGTTTTGTATAGAATAGCCGGTTTATTTTTCGGTTTCTTTAAAACGAAACCGAAGAAAAGAGAGGATAGTTGTAAGAGCTAAGATGAAAGAGAGGCTCAGAATTTCGTAGTCTGAGTTGGGTTTGATTCCAAACCTCTATCACTATTTTCTCCATTATACGGCGATGAAGAAAAACATCGTGAGGAAAAACCAAATGTTTAATTTCAAAAAGATGTTGAGAACAAACGGTTTTCAAATTTTAGGTTCGAATTTGTTCATTCACCGACGAACTTTAGAATTTTAGTAGCCGGTCATTATCACAAAGTGAGTACAGTACACCACTAAAGTACAAACTGTCGGTTTAACTACATAAATAGCTCCCAGCGCACTTCTGTTCTAGTCCGTAAAATGGAATCCTTTATGTAATTTTGCAGTATTTTGTAGTAGCTAAACTGACCCTGCTTAGTGAGTTAATCTCTACTTAGAATTTAAGCCAGTTGCCACAAACCGCATGAAGAGATTTTGTCTCTGACTTGAAAATTGTTTTAATGAAAATAACGTTTACGTTCATTACGTTTATGCTCATGCTGATACGAAAGAAAAAGAAGATCACCATGTATCCCATTACGAAACACAGGCCTCTTCTGAAGAAAAATGAGCCATTGGTAAATCCGTGGTGGTCCAGTAACGAGTATCTATGCCTGCGGTGCAGGAGGCGATGGTTCGATCGTCGTTCGAACCGACACGAACCAATCAGTTTTTCGGAATCTATATACGATTTGTAGCACCCCTGGCTTTTCAATGATAGAAAACATCGCAAGGAAACCTGCATGCTTCAATTTCAAGGCATGTTTTGTCCTCGGATTTAGTACACACGGCGAAAGATCAACCTACCCATAGTTGAACTCTATGCGCATTGACATAAGGTCCAACTATGGGTAGGTTGATCTGTCGCCGTGCGTACATCACACCGAAAGTTATATACCTAGTCGAACACCAATTGGTCGAGACGGGCTCACTCCCCATAATACTGGACAGAGTTTCGGTTCTTCTAGTAATACGTGGATGTTCTGAATTTTCAAAATATCTCTGACTATCTCCTTGGGGAATATAGTCGACAGCATATGCAGGCATCTTTTTAACGTATCTTTTGAAGCATGGAGGAACTCGGATGAATTACCACTGAAATAGTCACCCAATCCAAATATGTACACGGGTTGACGATGCTTAAGGGGCCATGGGTTCCGACGAAGATTTTCTATGAGAAACGCCATTGGGCCCTCCGAAAAGTGCGTGCGTGTGCCGTATTTTCGATTAAAATTAATATTAAAATAAAAAAAAGTAAAGAATGAAAAAAATACATTTTTTTTATGATTTCACTAGATGAACTTATGGTGAATATGTGAGTATAAATACCAACAATTGAAAACTAGTTTAAGTTCATCTAAAACGAGAAGAATGTTTAAAAATGCATGAAAATACGTCATCTTTGTAACGATTTTCTATTGAGTGAAGTAATTCCAATCGTGTATTCAGTTTATGATTTCACTAGATAAACTATCCAAAAATACTAAGGTATGACTTTAGATTCGGTAAATGGTATAAATCTAGTCGTAAAATGAAAAATAAAAGACGCCTCCAAAGTATTTCGTCCTACCATTGGGCCTTAACTTTGCAAATCATTTCAGACTTCAAAGTTTGACTTTTCTATGATCGTTCTATACAAAAGCTGAAACTTGTAAATACAACCACAAACGACTTGTGTTATTTGATAGCTTCTCCCTGGCTCCTCATTTATTTTCAAAACTTTGTTCATTTCCATAAATTGTAACACTCATAATTATGTACAGTTACTAAGAAAAAGTATCTAAGGAGCAAAGTTCTATTAAACGGCGATTAAAGATCACATAAATTTAAAAGACTCTTTTATACGTTTTTTAACGTGCTGTATAACATCCTATTTATTATTACGACGAAGACAATGAAATTTGTAACGGATATAGATGATGTTGTGGATTCGATTTTTACTTATTTAGTTTTTATTTCAATACCTACATGATCTTTGAATCTTTTTACAGAATAATTTTTATTATTGACAATTATATCAGAAGGGAATAACATTAGCTAAGGTATTTCAATTACTTACTTCTTTAGATAGAGGTAACAAAGTTTTCCTTCATACACATAACATAAAAACATTGTAGCTTTTAGAAAGGTCAAAAAGGTCACAGAAAAGTTTATAAGTACGGACGAATTTACAACAAAGTCAAATAATTTCTGTTTTGTTGAAAACATACTTTTTCTCTAAACCACAATAATGTCAGTGTTGTCCAACGTAGCGGCACCCTTTCTGTGGTTACGGGACAAAGTGAAAGGGCAAAAGGGCGGCAATAAAATAGGTTTTGGTACTAAACGTATGTTATGTAATACAGCCTATGGAAGTAATTTGAAATCAGTATGTGTCACACTCATACAAAATTATCGTGTTGGAGTTCTATTCTAATAAAATTTAAAAATTGTGGTGTTTATCTACCTACGTTGTTGATTTTAATAATATCTTGTTTAAATGTATAGTTAGTAAAGTGCTTGACGTTGTTGCGTAGTAGATATTAGGAAAATCTCAAGTTTTTGAACATTGCAGACACGTGGCCACAAAACGCGTTCACGCGAAACACGCCCGTGGTGAATCTTCTAGCCACGCCACTCGAGTCGTTGGTGAGTTCGATAGACAGCTGATTTTTTTTTCGCGATTTCGATGTTGGTCCCATAGAGAAAGTTGTTCAGTTTGATGGTCTGAGCATCCCCTTAAAAAGTGTCAGCATATTAAGAAGGACCCTATATTTGTTGAGAGACCTTTCCTCATGACTCACTGAAAGGCGCATCAAAATCGGCACCGAGGATTTTGAGAAAATCATGATTCAAGTTACTATGAGATTTAAGTTATCCTCAGTGTATTTTTTTAAAAGAGACTTCATTTACTCGACCACGGAGATGCTTCATCTCCATGGTCTCCTCGCAAGCCGTCAAAAACGTCACACTATACGTTTGTCATGACATGACATGACATGACAGTTGTCATAACAACTGTGTGGTGTGACGTGTGCGACGGTTAGCGACGGGGCCATGGAGATGAAGAATCTCCGTGGTCGAGTAAATGCAGTCTATTTTCAAAAAATACACTGAGGATAACTAAAATCTCATAGTAACTTGAATCATGATTTTCTCAAAATCCTCCGTTGCCGATTTTGATGCGCCTTTCAGTGAGTCATGAGGAAAGGTCTCCCAACAAATATACCTTACTCCCATCTCTATTGACTCATAGGCCACTTGCGCCCCGTCTCTTTTAAGTAAAACTACTGTAGTATAAATATATAAGTATACAATCATTTAATCAAAAGTACCTTATTTATTTATGAAATATTCCCTTTTTTTGCTAAAAAATAATTAATCTTATTTGATATGACAATCTAATTTGTTAATTTATCGTAAAATTCTACAGGTATTACGCCTTAAATTCTACCCAGTAAAGATTATGGAATTTCATTGGATAATCGACCTTTATTGCTTTTCAATTCTTCAGCTAGTCTTTCCGGCTTAAAGTTTTCCATGGTCCATTTTTCCTTGTCTGCATTCAAGCAGGTATCCAGAATAACTCCCCATCCAGGTTGTTGTCTAACAGCACGCAAGCATTTCTGATTGTACATATTTCTTATTAATTGAGTCTGAAAAAAATATCAAGGAAACAGTGTAAATAAAAATAACCTTTCAATATTATAGAAAAGTTTGCACTCCAAATTATTATCAACATCATCGTCTTATGCTGAACAGAGGCCTCTCCCAAAACGTGCCACAAAACTCTGTCCTCGGCGTTCCTTTACTTTTTTTAGGTCGTCCATTACGCTTTCCTTTTTCGTATATAAATTAACTCTTCTTCTGTCGTGTCATTATAAACTTATTGCATGCTGAAAATCACTCATGCTGCTTATTTGATCACGATTATGAGTACATACATACATAAACTCATAAATAAAATCCTATAGGCTCATTTTCATTGGTCGATAAGTCGGTCGATATACGGTAGATATACAGCATGCCGGGACTCCCCGAAGGCGGGCTAACGACCAATGAAAATCAACAAGTCGATACAGTGGTCGTTACGCCACCTACGGGTATTCCCCGCATATCGACCAATAAAATTAGTCTGACTTTTTAAAGAGTGCGGGCACTCGCCGGTTTCCAATCACAGCACCATTGACCTCTTATAATAGAACTAGATGCACAATCAGCGGTCGTTTCCTATAAACCAGTGAAAACGGTTCCCCGCATGCGTGCCTTATGGCATGCGTTACGGAAATATCTCGCATCCCGAATGCGGGCTATATCGACCGGTGAAAATAGTTCCCCTAATGCTAGGTCTATGGCATGCGTTACGGAAATATCCCGCACCCCGAGTGAGAGCCAGAACGACCAATGAAAATGGTCAGAAACTGCTACACCTATCAACTATTATTTTAAGCATGCAGTTTTAGTAAGGCTCAACTTTATGAACTTTATCAGAAACTCGAAGAAAAGCTTTTTAGGTTCTTTTTAGGTTTTTAGGTTTCGCGTTTCTGGCTGTCATGATGTGGCTAGAAGGCTACAGGCTGAAATAACTGTCATGTGGCTACAATTTGTCCTGAAAAATTGTGCATATGAAAATTTGTGCAGTGAGAGAGTGGTCAGAGTTTTGGATATTAAGAGAGACGATCATGTTGTGAATGAAACTAATGACAAATTTTTGAAAATTATTTCTACTTTCTATTACAAACACATACTGTTTTAGCCACAGAACATTATAAGAGGGGTTAAAAATGCAAAGCAGCGTTTTTGAGACGAGAGACGACTTCAGACGACCACCACTTGTCTTCCCACTCACGCTGCTACAACTACTTATACCTCTCGCTCGCACCACGCCGCGCGCCTTACGGTGTTATGCAAATCATTGCATAACCATGTGGCACGCGTTCCACGCCTATTTTGCACTTCTAACCCCTCTTCACGGACTTGAAAGAAATACGGACCGAATATTGCTCTAAAAAGATGTGAAGCATGCAAGGTACTACAATCTTTGTTCTACAAGGGACCTATACTCACACAGGTGCACTAGCTCTAGGCGCAGGTGCTACAACTCGTCACCTTTATGTACCGCGTGACAGCACGCACACAAAAGAAATGGGTGCTTCACTCATGATTAGACAAGATTACGTCTGGTTCTTCTTTTAAGTCTATGCCCCTCTTATAATATTTGTAATTCAATGTTTCAGAAAGAGTATAAATGAGGACATATAAACCAGTTCACGTTACCTTGTTATCATACAGCCAAACTTGTGAAGGTGATCGGACTTTACATAAGTACAAAGTTACGACATTCATAATGTAGTCTAAACACATATCATCACGCTTTATTTCTCCTCGACTCGTGTACACCCAAAACTGAAAAAGAGAATGTGGATTAATACAAATACATATGGAGGATTAACTTTAATGAGCGTTTCTGCAACTGAGTATGACTGATATCTAAGTTATAGTTTTTTTGTATATGGGGGCTATACACACACTACAAAAAACACATTACCCTTCCTTTGCGTCGCGCAGTCGGGTAACAAAAAAACAGTGACTGACAAAGGTAGTAGGCATTATCCTTCGAATACCAATAACTATAGAAGAGTAACTCCAAACAAAATCTACATAATTTTTGGCACCTACCGAAAAATGACATACGTTGTTTTCTTTATTCATAGGCATTATCCGATTTAGTCCAAAATCTGAATGCCTGCCAAAAAAAATCTAATTTCTGTTAGGACTTGTCCATCTAAACATTTATTATTATGGCAAAAGCTATAGGTTCATTTTCCTTGGTTTTCACTTAAAGTTTGAAAAACCAGGCTTGTCATGCATTTTTGATGTAATAAAACTTATAGCTACAGCTTTCATGTCATAATAAGAAATGCTTATGCAGACAAGTTCTAGCAGAATAAAGCATTCCTTTTTGTTGGCCGCCACTTTCACATTTGGACCAAAAATTTATGAAAAGCGGATAATGTCTTTTGACATAGTATTTAACATTCACTTACACTCTAGCAATAGATAGGCCCTTTCATAGAAGCAACATGTTCCACTTGAATGCGGTGGATGCACCGCATTGATGTTCCCGAGTTCACTTCGTCACTATGGCAATAACAGACCACAATGTGTCATTTTGTATTGTTTTGTGTGACATGTTGTTTGTTTGAACGAGCTTGTCTATCGCTAGAGTATTATGTCAGTGGTATTTAGTGAATTTTAGCTTTCATACCTGATTGCCACCTTGATAATGGCAAGGCAGCAACTGAATACCATCTTCAAGGTTTTGAAGAGCCGTGGGGACATCTAGGCACATATCATCATTATCAGTGCTGATTATCTGAAAAAAACTTCTTCATTACAATACACATACAAATATTACTTATACAACGTGTTAATGAATAAGCGCAAAACCTCATACACCCCAACTAATTTATAACGAAGTAATTGGATTGAAACAATAATTTCATAATTTTATTAATTAGTAGGTACTTATGTAATTTTTTTTCACGATTTCATGTTTGCTCCCATAATAAAGAGTTGTTTATAAAATAGTTTGCTACTGTTTCATACGAAACAGTACCAACTGGACTGAAATGTATGGAACAATGATTTTTTTAACAAAAGTAGGCGGGTGGACGATGTTTTGGACAAAGAAATTACTAACTTTACTCACTTGTCCACTAGCTACATATTTATCGGGAACTTCGATGTCAGGGTAAACATTTTTCAAATACCAGGCAAACGATCTGCACTTCAACTTTTTCCGTAACTCTACCCGGTTCGTAACGTTACCATAATCTCCTTTTTCATTCCCGATCCTCTCGAAGAAGTATTTTGCATAGTCGTCAAGCCATACCTGAAAACATACAGTAGTAACAACTTCAAACATCATCATCATCATCGTCAGCGTATACAGGTTGTAAAATTAAATGCGGTACATACTTTATGGGGTCCTTCAGACCATCAAACTGGACAACTTTTACTATAGTTCAATCATTTTAGAGTTTATGGACACCCTAACAATAATTCATCTATCGCTGAAACTTTGCAGTGTGATAAAGTAAAGTATACCGATTATGGTTGACAAATAATCTAGGACCGGAAAAATTAAATCCTAGATTATTTGTCAACCGTAATCTGTATACTTTACTTTATCACACTGCAAAGTTTCAGCGATAGACGAATTATTGTTAGGGTCAAACCCTAAAATGATTGGACTACTATAGGACCAACTTTGAAAAAAAGACTATCAAATATTTTGGTCGAGTAACTTTTGACTTTTTCTATGGAACAGCAGATTTTTTTTTTGCGATTCCGATGTCTGCTCCATATTGAAAGTTGTTCAGTCTGAAGCACCCTTTTCGATATATTCTGATGCCTAATTGTGATGTCTACCAATCCACATTGGGGACCTGTAACGTTCACCTTCGTTGAGAGGCCGTACCCTGCAGTGGGATGTATAGAGTGCAAATTATATGTGTTACATGTAACACATTGCTACTGGTAGACTCACAATTAGGAATCAGAATTTCTTCTTCAACGTATGCAGGGTTCGTCAAGATATTTTCCTTCACGGTCTGAGAGCAGTCGGGATAAGTACATAAGTTACACTTTAAACATATTTCATCTTATTTCACTTTAGTTGTTGAACTGATAGTTTTTTTGAGTCCCGACCTCAAATCGGAGGACTAGGTTGAGTTTTATTTCTTCGTAGCTGACTACCTCCTAAAGCCGACAGATGCAAACAATGTAAAATCGAATTAAATAATAATTTATCTATTATAGGTATAATATGAAAGAGTTTAGGTATGTGGAAGAGTTTAGGGGAGACCTTTGCCCAGCAGTGGGACAAAACAGGTTAAAAAAAAAAAAAGGTATATGAAAGTCATTCTCCTATGTGATACAGTCGACGCGTCGAATCTTCTCAAATTTTATCGAAAAGTACGAAAATGTGAAGTTAACATTATTTTTATGTATTCTTATCAATTTAATTTATTCTTATTAATGTAAACATCATCTTGTGGGGGTGCCTGAACCCTAAAGGAAAAGAGCATTGAATTTCAAAAAAAATACTGACGGAAACTCTAATAAATAATTCATAGTAAGAAATTCCCGTAGGTACCACGACTTTATAGAGACCAAAAATGTTTACGAATTTCGGTCAGGTAACTTAATACAAAGAATTACTACGGTTTTACTTGTAACATAAAAAAAGTCATTCACCTCGGCTAACCGTACAGAATTTCTTCTCGCAGACCCTTTTTGTCCAATATAAGGAAACCTCTTTCTGAAAACGTGGCCTACATGGGAGCAGGGTACTATTTCTAATGAACCGCCGCACATCCATGTTTTGAAAGACAGCTCTAGATTTTCTGCCCCCCAAATGTCGAATTGATCATCATATAAACCAAGTGTTTCGAAGAATTTTCTATTTATCGCGAATATTCCTCCGGATATTGTTGGGGTTTTGACAGGTGCCGCTGCGTGCTTTCTTTTAAGAATTACTTCTCGGGATAAATCGTTCCAGGTGAAGCGTAGATTCCAGGAGAAGCCTCCAATTTGGAGATCGTGAACGTCTTGCGGAATGTATTCGAAAGTATTGTCGTGGATTTTGTCTATGACAGGACTTGCTACCGTTGTTTTGTCTCGAGCTATTCTGTCCAGTAAAGGTTCTAGCCATCCTGTAAACGATTTTTGTTATTGTAAATATTTTCCCGCAAATTCGTTTTTTGTGCCATGGAGAAAGTTGTTCAGTTTGACGATCTAATCATCTCCTTAAAAAGTGTTAGCATATTAAGAAGGACTATCGCATCTTAGCTCTCTTTCAATTGCACGTGAACGAACAAGATAAATAACTTTATTATAGCTTTATCGCGCTCATCATACTAAGGCCGCATGATAAATCATTCTTTGAGCGATCCTTGCTTACATAACAACACAGTTTGTAGCAGAGTTTCTTACCTTCGGCACATTCACAATGGCTATCCAGGAAGGCCACAACAGGTGCAGTGACGTACTTGAGAGCTTGCATCCGTGCCCTTATCAGACCTTCGCGATGTACGACTCGGACCAACGTCACCTTGTCTAATGTACGTATGTAATCGTCTAGAGGCAGTTTTAGATGCGCTGATAAAAATAATTGCTATTTATTATTATTTCCTAAACCTCATCTGCTAACATACTTTTGAATATCAACAGTATCTATAATAGTCGTAGATAATAGTAGAGATTATATTTCAATCGATATCGATACAATAAAGCCTTAAAGTAAAGACTATTGATACTATCTATAGCACTATCGGTATTGTAACTATTTTTCGTGATCACGATATCGATCAATTATCGATAGGTTCACTATCGATCAAATATCGATCAATTATCGATAGGTTCACTATTGTTAGGCAACACTAGTAGATACAGATCCCGCAACAAAACATAAGCTATAATATGACTACGAGCTTCGACATTTTTATAGATAATTACAGAATTTTTCGTGATCACAATATCGATAGTTTTACTATTGTTAGGCAACACTAGTACAGATCGCGCAACAAAACATGAGCGAGAGTCGGCTGACGCGTGCGTGATCGACATTTTGTACGTCACCAACCTGCGCGAAAATCCCTACTACTTGCCCCCAGCAATCATGATTCGATAGTATTGTACTCTATCAATAGAACTGCCTCGTTTAGAATTATTGATACTATCGATTCAATATCAAAAGCCATTAGGTACTTCAATATCGAAAGCCATTACTATGGCTTTTTTGGATGAAAATTATCGATATGTAAAACAATCGATAGTTTGGCAACACTACAACTCACCCATATTAGAAAAGTCATCAAATAGAATGATTTCTTTTAGAAGGTATGCCGGGGTTCTAGAGATCACAGAGTGGACTGTTCTTAGTAATGTTGACCAAGCTTCGTTGTGGAAACATATCACTACAGATGCTTGTGGTAGCATCTTAGTATACGTTTTTAGCTTGCACCTGAAAATTCAAAAATAATGTTAAATTCGATTATAGAATATGCGGGGTACACACGGCGACACATCAAGCTACAGAAATCAAACATAAGCTGGCCCCGCAACACTGTACGCTATTCTACCTACGCGAGGCCAGCTTATTTAGGTTTTGTATACTTAGCTTGATGTGTTGCCGTGTGTACACGTTCGGTTTGACATCATTTTTCACTGATAATAAATAGTGCATAATTATTATGAAAATGCTTCATGTACAGCCAGTCAAATTCTGAAACGGTGATTTCAGACCATCAACTTAAACAATTTACTCAACTCGGGAGAAGTTTCACATATGCCGGACGTCTTTCTAGCTACTAAAATTCTGTTATAATTTTAACTTTACGTGACAAAGTGTAGCCCACTTCCGTGCAGCGAGATCCTACAAGGCTTAGCATGATGGAACGACGTGCCAAGTTGTGATAGGTGGCAAGCTTTTCCCATAAAAACATTGTAAAAAATCATATCCTTTCTTCTTATCGTGTGGGCAGTAAGCCCTGGTGTCAGAGTTTTTTCATACCGCCTTATGGCCTCTGACGTAATGTAACGACTGCTACCACCATTCGAAGTTAGATTCTATTAAACACAACATCCTACTAGTTTAACACAATCCTGATATAAATCTCTTTAAAATAATACAAAATATACAGTTTCAATGCAAGGAATAATTTTACTAACGATATGTATGGAAATCTTTGAGATACTGTTACTTTGAAACTATACATTTTTCAAAAATCTGACAATCCACATAACAGGCACATAGATTAGTTTCGAGATCGTGTTTAAAAAAAAATCGCCTAGACTTTATTTAGTCCAAATCCAAAAATTAATTAAACTTCGATGGTATGGAGCGTGCTAGACGGAATATTATCTTAAAAAATACTCATTTTTTTATTTTTTTTTATTTCATCATCATCATAGGCCTTTTCATCTATAACAGATGATACATATTTATTTACAGTTTCTATTACTTATAAGGAATTAAGACAAATATAACAACTTACCATCTTTCCCTGGGATCTAATAAAGTACGATTGACTGGTATAATATCGCTAACAAATTCGTTAAAGGCATGATTCTGCCATCCTTTTTTAACCAGAGTTTTAATGTTGCCTGTCAATTTGTCAGTAAGAACTACAGCTTTTCCTTCCATACCTGTTAAAACACAGTTATTTTTAACACGCTTATATTAGCTTCACCTGCATGTAACTAACAAACTAACTGAGCATATCACCCTTATGTTTCACCTGCATGTAACTAAGTATGTAACACAATCTAGGAAGTAGATTTTAACCTACTTACTTCTATTTGTCTTATCGATTTGTTCAGATAAGAACTGATTGAAGAACATTGTAGCTACAATTTTTTTTTACCATCGAGCTGATTTGAAACTGGAGCCAAGTCTTGATTTAACCTTAGAGAGAGCCTTAATGTAACACACTATGAAGAGAGTTTTTTTTCATTCGTTTAAATTTTTAAATAACCGATAGATAAGTATTGATTGTTCTTACCAGGCGGAAAGTCGTAGCCTTTTATCATTGTCAGTTTCTGTACCAGTGGTATCCTAGTATCTGCATCTTCGAAATATTTCCACACTGTAAAGTAAGCTGTTTTCCTATGAGGTTACTTAAAAATACATTATAAATATCTGTAAATAGGGTCCTTATTAATATGCTAACTGCTTTTTAAATGGTAGATCAGACCATCAAACTAAACAACTTTCTCTCTGGGACCAAAGTAGAAATCCCGAATAAAGTCAGCTGCAGTCCTACTCGACCGAAATGTATGGGACAGCCGATTTTCTTTTTCGTGAGGTTGGTCCAGTAAAGAAAATTGCTCATTTTGGGGTCTGATTATCTCTCTCAAGACCTTCTCTCGACTCTTCAAAATTTTATAAATGATACAATATCTTTACCTATCTAAAAGGTTTAACAAAACGCCCTTGTATTACCATTATTATAACTTTTACTTTAACTAACTAACTTTAGTATTTTCCCGCGACTTCATCCGCACGAATTATATACCAGATTTTAAGTCAGATCATAAGCTATCAAACAAAAAAAGTTTCATCAAAATCGGTTCAGTAGTTTTTGCGTGATGCGCGAACAAACAAACAAACTAACAATTTTGTCAATAGATGGCGCTGCACGTTTTTAAATCGCGCTATCGAATGGTATTTGAATTTATATGAAGAGAACCGCTACCTTTAATAGTTAAGATTAAAGAGATATCGTCGAGAAAATTTGTAAAAAACTGGTCAAGTCAAGTGCACCTTCAGCACGAGACTGACTCACACTTGGCCGGTTTTTATTATTTGTTCTCATACTGTAGAGTTCCCTCTATAATCACGCCAACTTTGTCGCTTGTATATAGTACCGTTTTTACGATAGAGCGAGACGAAAAAACGTTGATAAAACTAGTTTCTTGTTGAGAACCCCCCTTAATTTTTAACTTTTTGTCATTTTTATTATTTGTTAACAAATCCGCCGTAATAATATTTCAACTATCTAGCTATTACGGTTCAAAGTTACAGTCCTAAATAGGTAAGACGGACAGACAGACGGACAATACAGGTTTAGTAATAGGGTCCCGTTTTGACCCTTCTAGTACGGAACCCTAAAAATCTACATTTCCATACATTACAGTCAAGTCGATACCACAGTTTTGTATAAAACAGAAGATTTTTTTTAATTTTTTCTTTCTCTATCATAAAAACGGTATACGCGTCAAACATGGTGTGATTATTATAAATTCTAAGGCTATAAAGATTTGTTACACCACTGGTTTTTCGGTAAAGGAAAATATCGTGTGGAAACCTGCATGCTTCAATTTCGAGGCATGTATTGTACCCACTGTCCATTACAAGTGGCGACGGGCTCACCCCCCGTCACACTGGAAAGTTTCGGTACTACTGGTGAAACGTGGATGTTCCGAGGTTTCAGAACATCTCTGACTACCCCCTTGAGGAATATAGTCGTGAGCATATGCTATAACGAAAAATAAAACGTGAAGTTTAACAACAAACAATGTAAACCGGTTTACGTCGGATACTCGTAGAAATTATATAGGATAGAAATAACAGGGGGTGACCATATTTCTGAAAAGATTTCTTTTACTGGACCCCGCAAAAGTGTCCCGGCAGACCAAAAACAAGGACGAAGAAAAATAAAGAAGAGATACACAAACTTACCACCAAAATCTGAATCTGAAACGTTCAACATCTTTCCATCTTTTGTCTTATATTTCTCTCTAAACCTATTTATAGCCATTTGATAGTTTTGCTCATCACCCAATACTGCAAAACTAGTTTTTCTCGAACTAAACTCTCTTATAATAGTAAACAGTGACACCATCCACATTATCACTAATATTCCTAACGTTTTTATAGATCTTTTATACATTATACTGCACTTGCTTTGTGTTCGTTCACCTGAATGTTACTGAATCAGTTTTTTTGCAGTTATTGTCTTTTGTCTGGCTTTATTTACGTCTTCTTCAACAGGGTGTCGGAAATTCTGAAATCGGTGTTAATTTTTAGGTTTAGTATTGCAAAAATGTATTTTTTCCTATGGGTGTAATATTAAATAACTAAAACTATTTCTAAACATTTGTTAAACGTTATGCAGTTAAAAATAAATGTATTATCTATTTTGTATTTGTATAAATAAGACGACTAAAGGATTAAAAATGTCTTTTACGACGGATTTGGACGCGAAATATATATATATTTATATTTAGTAGCCTTTAAAATATAGTCCAGAACTACAGTTTTTTTTTATACTGACAAATACAGCCTGCATGAACTATCAGGTAGTGAATACTGCTTATTATTATTACTGCGGATTATGTCAGAAATTGTTGCAGATGATCTATTAAAAGTTAGTATGGAGTCACGTTGCAGGAATTGACCCGAGCACACGTCTCGCGTGGTTTTCGCGCGTCGCGTTTTTGCCTGCCACGAGGCTCCGCAATCCTCAATCTCTTTTTGTTCTTGAACAAAAACAATCCCTGAGATTGGGATAGATACTCCCACTAATTACACTTGACACTGGCGGAAATGCGGTGCTACGCACAAGCAAAAAGCCATTAATTATAAATAAATAAAAAAAAAGTTAGTATAAAAACATAATGACAACACCCTCAAAGTAGTTAGTCAACGTTTGTAGTAATACTGCGAAGTCCTCTGTTCCCACAACTTGAACACAAATACAGAAAACAAACATTTAGACGTTCACACAATGAATTGTCATTAATTCTGATGTTCGGAGTATTTGCTATCGTAATAGACAGCCAGTAGGTAAATTAATTCGCCAAATTATGTGTTTGTTTTTCCTGGATGAATGATTGATGAATGTAGAGTGATAGTTAAATATTGCGCATTGCAGAGAGGTATGGACACTCAATCATTGAGGTTACAAGTTCGAATTTGTAAGGACCAATAAGTTTTTCTAACTCAAGTTCGTAAACTCAAACGGTGAAGGAAAACTTCGTGAGGAAACAAAATATAAGCTGAAGAAGAAATTCTGATGCTTGTGTGTAGTCTACCAATTATCATTGGACACGAGTGGTGGACTTACGTCCATAGACTAAATAATTAAGTAAAGTAACTTGAGGGTAGCTCGGTAGGTCTGAGCCCTGCAGTGGAACGTATACAAGGTGTTACAAAAACACAAATAAACATTTAAGGGGGTGGTTTTAGACCATCAAACTGAACAACTTTCACTATAGGACCAACAGCGAAATCGCAAAAAAAAATTTTATGTTCCATACTAAACTACAAATCTACTCGAGCTAAATGTATGGGATAGCAGATTTTTTTTCGCTTTTTCGTTTTTGATTCCATAGTGAAAGTTGTTCAGTTTGATGGTCTAAACAACCCCCTTAAAAGTTTTAAATGTTTATTTTTACTTTTGTAACGCCCTGTATAGGCTGATGATGGTGATAGTAGTAAAATTTATCATTTATAAATGAAGCATGTGTCATATTTATAGTAACACAAAATTATATAAATTATAATTATGTTATACAATAATGAAGCATGTTGAGAATATATAAAAGCTTCTTATTCTTTAACTTAACATTTATCGTATTTAATTAAGTACCTATTGCTATTAGTACATTGCTTGGTAACATGATGTAACATTGATTGAAATAAATAAGCTTCATTGCTATAGAAACAATACAAGGAAATATTTTGGAAAAGATTTAATAATTTTACTGAAGAACAATAAAAAACATAAAACAAAGCATTCAAATTATTAAAAAAATATAGGTACCAATATTGACTGACAATTTAGTAGATACAAGAAGATCCTCTCTTGTAGGATTTTACTTAATCATTGTTATTTGATTTCTAAGAATATGACTAAGAAGGTCGCTTTTCGTTTACTTAGTGAGGGTATCAGGATGAAATGAGGTCAAGTGGTAATATAAAACAACCTCGATTACCTACTTAGAAAAACCAGCCAAGTGGGAGTTGGAACTGCGCCCTGAGCGTTCCGTATAAACTTAATCATGAAGGAAAAAATTTACTAGGACAATTTCAGTAACCATTGTTTCTAATCGACGTAAAGTATAGATATTATCCGAAATAAATGACTATAAAAATTTTAATAAATTTTACTATCTGATATATCATATAACTACAAATTCTTTTCAGTTTTTTTTATTTATTACCTAACTTGTGCTGGGAGACCTTGATTCATCCCAAAATAATGATTCTATGTCAAGTTTTTAATATTTTTGCGAGTATCCAAATTTATGTCACAGTATAATACTGTGACATAAATGACCGTATCTTTTTATTGCAGTGACCTAGAAGCTTGAGTCGTTAAACCTCCAAGAGACCGTAGACCTTGTCACCTTAGTATTTGCTGTTAATTCAACTAGATACCTCTTCACAAGGTAGACCGACGACCTGGTGAAGACGGCGGGAACCCGTTGGATGAGGGCAGCGCAGGACCGGTCGTTGTAGCGATCCTTGAGGAAGGTCTATGTCCAGCAGTGGACGTCTATCGGCTGAGATGATTATGACCTCTACCCGAGGGTTCCGTTTTTTTTCCTTTTGAGGTATGGAGCCCTAAAAAAGTTATAATAATAGAAAACACTTTTAGTTGATGCAATATCCATAATGACGAAGCCAGATGATCTTAAAAACTATATTCGAAGCCTGACACAATATTATTTCCAATTTGTTTTTCATCTCATAAGCTTTTTTTAAGCTCAAACTATTGTCTAGCTGAAAAATTTAACAACAAAATAATGTTAGTCAAAAAGTTTTCCACCTAAAATATAACACAATTTTTAACATGTTTTAACACGGGCAAAAACAGCAACGCCGCAGGTGGTAAAGGTAGTGATTTATTATAGTAATCAGTTTACCTAATTCTCCTCTAGGGTTATTTTTTTGGGGTACCTCGTTAACTTCAGTATTTGCCCACCTTAACCTCAATTTGCCCTAACGATGCTTTTGTAAAGTAAATCTAAAGAGAACATTCTTTTTTGTCGTCCACTGTGGTATAACTCTGCCAAATTAAGTTTTCCTTTTAAACAGTGTTGTTGAAACCCTTTGGGTATGCTCTTAAGATTTAAAGTGGCTTGATGGTTTAGGGTAATGACAGCAATTAGTGAAGTCTGTAATGAGTCTAATGAAGGTTTTTCCAAAGGTCCAAAGGGTAAAGCTTACGTAGCGACATTTAATTAAGACAGGACAAAGAGTTCAGATGAATTTTGTTCGAATAACTGAATTAGTTTTAAAACGTCTGTTTTGTATCCTGTTTGAAAGATTTTGCAAAAAAAAACCGACTGCGTAAAAAATTTACTTTAAATTAAATGAAAAAAAAAACAAGTCCTGTTGTCTAGAATTCTGCAGGACCCATTGTTGGGAAAATTTGATCTGGTCTAGTTGTTTATGGGAACAATTTATTTTATTGAAAATTAAGAAGAAAATAGAAAGTAAGTAAAGCCTGACCAGGAATATAAAAAACCTGGTTTGGGGGCGCTGCAATCGACTGTCACCTTTAATGTTAGTGTTCCAAGTACAAAAATTTGTTCCAATGATTTTCCGCAACATGGCGAGGTTTTTTATATTTCTGGTCGGGCTTTACCTAATTAACATCAAACTTAACAATGATTACTTACTACCAATAGGTACTGTTGTTGTTGCGTGTTGTATAAAAGTTATAATAGTGTAAATAATTATAATGTCAATCGTGATTTTTAACAAAACATTATCCAAATAAATTCATTTCAACCCAAATAGTACGAGATCATGTAACAAAAAACGTTGACTAATGAATTAAAAAGTTACACTTGAAATAGAATGAAAAGTAAAATTGGTAGCGTTCCACAAAACTTTCGTTTCCGACACCTAATGATCTCCATTGTGGAGTTCCTTAGTTTTTTCCATTAGCACTTCTTAATTGAAAGTAAAAATTAAAAGAACTTGCGCAATAAAACCAGACTGGGCTTAGCTCGGATAGTATTTAAAAGTTTCTCAGGTTTGTAAGAAGATAAAGGAGCAAGAATTATACAAGTAAAGCCAAAAATATAGTCATCTATGGACTATTATAGAAAATAGGTACGTTATATAGGTAGTGTATGAGTAAGTGAGTTGTAGAGACTTGAAAGGGTCTAACTTATTATTATGGTTTTTTAAGATGATTTAGAGGATTAGTCAGACCATAAGGTAGAAATAGCAAAAAAAAAATCTGCGGTCCCATTCCTTTTGATCGAGTAGAATTGCAATTTGAAATGGAACAGCAGATTTTTTGATATGGAACAGTGTACTATCAAGTCCATAATTGTGTGCATGGTTTTTGGGAGTGGATGTGTGTGTTTATGTGTTTGTGGGTGTTAGTGTGGCTTATACTGCATTCCAAATAAGGACGACGAGATTTTTCGATTCTTATTTAACTTTCTGGCCAATTCTGATAAGCAAATGTAGGGTCCAACTTAAATGCTGACACTCTTTTGCACTTTTTTGAACTGTTCTACGAATAAGTGAGAGTAAGCGTCTCACACTGTTCTGTAATTAAAAATGTCCTTAAATTTTAGTTGTTATTTGGAATGGAGTATAGAATGAATATTGACAACTATTTTTTGAGGGACGGAAGTGAACATTAAGGCTTTACTCAAACATCAATTATTAAGTATCATAAAAACATAATAATAAGGCAAAAGATGTTAAAAATGTGATGTCTAAACTTATTTACGATGTGTGTTGTAGAGTTACTGGCCGCAACTTCTCTACAACGGAACACCTTCCAACGCGGTGGTAGAGACAAAAAATATCGTCAGGAAGCTATCTATACAAGGTGTTACAAAACTACAAATAAACATTTAAGGGGGTGGTGTAGACCATCAAACTGAACAACTTTCACTATGGGACCAATATCGAAATCGTGAAAAAAATTATGTATGTTCTATACTCTACAAATCGACTCGAGCTAAAATATGTATGGGATATCAGATATTTTTTTTCGCGATTTCGATGTTGGTCCCATAGAGAAAGATGTTCAGTTTGACGGTCTAAACAACCCCCTTAAGAGTTTTAAAAATTTATTCTTACTTATGAAACACCTTGTATATTCTTAATTATTCTAACGATTTTTTAAGGGGAAAATCAGACCATCAAACTGAACAACATTCTCTATAATCAGAATAAATCAGCTGTTCTACTGATCTGCAATCCTATTCGACCAAAATGTAAGGGACCGATTTTTTTGCGATTTCAGCATTGTTCAGTTTGATGGTCCGATCATCCTCTTAAAAACCGTTGGCATATTAAGTTGAACCCTGTATTTGGATATTTATTTATTTGGATATTGTCCATAGAAAATTTCAAAGTTGTTGTCTTCGTGTTGTAAATTGCAAATGTAATTTGTGACACGGCATCTAGATTTGCGAACCTATTTTTCCACAAATAAAATATTACGTTTAATTTCCTATGCCGTGTGCGTCATTTGTATGAAATTGACAACTCTGCAACCACCGAGCACATATGGCATAATATCTCCCTTTCATTCGTAATTTCTGAAAACGCGTTAATACGCCACTTGTTACGTCGCAAAAATTTTAAAACCGCCAACGTCAGATTTGACGAAAGTCTCTCTACTGAAGAGAGTGATGATCGCATTTACCGCGAATAAAGACGTCAGTTGTTGCCATTTGCAGTCTCGTCGGCTAACGACTACATCATTAATCATACAAAACAGTGGCTGTCGCGACTTGCTGCCTGAAATGTCGTACGGTATACGTTACTTAGTCAAAATGAAGTGACGTTGATCCACAATGAATACCATTTCATTTCACGTTTTCTGTTGTGTTAAAAAATATATTCTCAGAGCTGGAAGGTCAGGATATTCTTGAAAGTTTATGCCCTACTGATAAAATGAGCTATTTATATAGGGTCCTTCTTAATTTGCTAACGGTTTTTAAGGCGTATCATCCCTGGACCACGACTCTCCGTACTAATCGATGCGAACGAGCGCGTGGCTCCGTGGAATTTAGCCGTTTTCTTTGAAAAATTTAATGATTTTTTTATTGATTTCGAAAAAGTAAGAAAAACACATCATTCAAAATTGTGTTGTGAATAATATTGCAAATTTAAATTTTCTTCCGATTAAAAATGTTAAAGTAAAATGGTTAAAACTGGAGCAAAGGAGTGACTTTAGATTCCCTTTTCTTCGGTTTTATTAATTAAAATAGATTTCTAGAAAAACAACATCACTTCTCATATCGTGTAGATGGTTCAGTTTATTGTTCAGCTCAAAAAGTGCAATAGTTAATAAATAAAATGGTTACAAAGTTACCCTAAACCAGGAGGTAGCCCCTTAAGGGGACGATCAGACGTCATACAAAATTTTAATTTCCGTCGTGTGACTAAAGTCGAAATCACAAAAAAATATGCTAAGTATTTCATTCAAAACTGCAAACAAAACTCGACTCAAATATGGGGAAGGATATTTAATTTAGAATCTAACTAACCCTCTCGGGGAATATAACAGTGAGGGTAGGTACATAATGCTTTATGCTTGCCTATAAATTATTCTGTTTTAAAAATCTATTGTTGTAGAAACGGTTTACATTGCAATTTAAAGAAGTCGGTGAGGTAGAGCAGCAAAAAGAAAAATAAAAAAAGTTACAAGTTAAAAAAAAACTAATAAAAATTATATGGTTTATTAGTAAAATTTTCCATTCAGTTGGTTATTACATAAAATACATACATATATACATATACCCACGCCTGTGTCCCATTGGGGTAGGCAGAGACAATTGATCATCGGCTACGATCCTGACATACCTCTTTTGCCTCTTCCACAGTCATAAGTCGTTTCATACACGCTCGTCGGTTTCGGGTACATTTGATCTGGCCCTTCTTAAGTATGCTGCCAATTTGGTCTGCATTCGTACGTCTATACTATGCACGTACATAAAATATGTATAGAAATATATTTTCTAAAATTTTCTTACTCCCCTAATTATTCTCTGTACGAAAATTTCGTCAATTTACCCATTAACTATAGTCCGTTCGCGTTAAGAAAATAGTGATTTCAGTTTTAAAATTTATTGTTGAACGAGTCACGCAAAATACATAACCGTTTTGTTCACAGTGACCAGTTCACAGTGACCAGTTGAAATCTGACCTTCGAACAAAACGGTTGTGTATTTTGCGTGACTCGTTCAACAATAAATTTTAAAACTGAAATCACTATTTTCTTAACGCGAACGGACTATATATCTGTACGAACACGTAAATAACTGAGCAAGCATCTCCATTGAAACTGATGATGTCAAGATCTGTCTGTTTCAAACATTTTCTGCCTGCATCATTACTGCGGTGCTAAATGAAAAACATTAATTAATCGTTCGTTAGCGGCAACATCATGAATTGTAAGCTAAACGTTCTTCGTACGTGTTTTACTTTCATGCTAACTTATCACGCACGACAAAACGAGAAGGCACTAGGTAAACGCTGGGCCGGGCCGTATTTTGTTGCTGGTTTTTGTTATTTGAAAGACATAAAAATGATTTTTTTTTTTTTATTAGCCTGTTTCATCCCACTGCTGGGCAAAGGCCTCTCCCCTGCTCTTCCACTCGTTCCTGTTTTGGGCAACCTCTGGCCAGTGGTCGTCAAATTTGTCCAGGTCATCGCGCCACCTCTTCCTGGGTCGACCTGGACGCCGCCGACCGTTTTCGGGGATCCAGGGCATGATGATTTTTGCCCATCTCTCAGGATTCATCCGACAGACATGACCGGCCCACTCCCATTTAAGTTTGGCGCTTTTCTCTCCGACGTCGGCTATTTGAGTTTTGGAGCGCAACGTGGAGTTTCTGACCCGGTCGGTTCGTTTAACACCCAGAATGCTGCGCTCCATTGCTCTCTGAGAAACCTTGAGCTTGAACTTTTGGGCCTCAGTAAGTGACCACGTTTGAGCTCCGTAAGTTAGGTTTTTTTAACTATTCATTCATTTTTTTTTTTTCATTCATAAAAATGAATGAAAAGTTAAAAATGCCGCCTTTTATCTTTTTGACTCTTTTTTAGCGCGGCCATCAAACAAACTTGAATTTTATGTACATTGATATCGTTGAATTTTATAGATCAGAATAAAGTTACAAACAAAACACTATCACTCAGTTGCAGAAACGCTAATTAAATTTAGTCCTCCATTAAATCTCTTGCAGTCACTTTTTATCTTGTTGACGTAGTAAAAGCTAGCAAGATATTTAATACAAGATTAACTCTAATGATCGTTTCTGCAACTGAGTGTTTGACAAGGTAGATGACAAGTATAATATCAACTCACAACAAGTATATATAAACTCAGTCTGAATAAGTGCGTTCAAACACGATGACGCACTGACGGAGCGGCAGATGTCAGTCCATAGAACAACACCCGGTGCGTCAATGCGTCACCGTGTGTGCTTCTACGTGCGGTTTCACACAACTCCTTGCTTCACAAATGACGGACTGACGTCTGCCGCTGCGTCGATGCGTCATCGTGTGCGAACGCACTTAAAGTCAGTTTGAAATAAACATAATGAATATATTTTCAACCGAGTTTAGGTATTCCTAAACTCAGTCTGAACGAAGATATAAAGGCTTGCGGTAGGGATAGGTATATTTACCTACATTTAATTACAAGTTTTGTTTGTTACTTTATTCTGAACTAAAATATTAAAGTTATTTTGATGGCCGCGTTAAAATCATCATCAAAATAAGGCACCAACCTTCCATACAAAACCCGCATTGACGTTTATTTATATCATTTATGTCCACCATACAACGTGATTCATAATTTTCTTAAAACTCTATTATCATTTGGAACAAAACATGATATATTCGATGCTCTTTAAACATAAACTATTAAAGCTAATGAAATACCCATTTTCGTCTTCAAATATTTCAATTGCACGAAAAATTTCCACTTAGCGGCAAGTCTACACATCAAACGAAAGCTCGGGCGTGAATCAACCGCACCATTGTTCGTAACAAAGCAACTGAAATAAGTTTCAGGAAGCGAGCTTTCCTTCAGGAAATTACTTCCTACAAACTAAACTACACAATGTGAGGGGGAGACAAACTTGGAAAGACGTAACTTTGCGACTGAATCAATTATGATTTTTTTTATATTTTATCGAATAGCGTTCTTACGCAACATAATAAATTCGTAAATTACCTAGTGTTTTTTGAAAAAAAAAAATCGGAAAAATGAAAATTAAGTGACAAAATGTGTTTAGACAATTTTTTTTATTTTCTTTTCTGCTTTGGTTTGATCATAATTATTATTTCTTAAAACAGTTTTGCTTTATTTAAAAACAGGTTTATAGGTTATAAGTATAAGTATACAACTGATCCTATCGCTTTGTCCGATCAATGGGACGATGAGGATTTTCTTTCCTAAAACTTTTAGCCCATTTTCAAAAGCAAAATGGTCTCTTTTTAATTAAATTTTTTCCGTCAAATGCTTGACTTGATTCGAATAAAAACGAAGAAAATTTTACAAGTACAAAGTAATTTAATCAAAATATAAAATGCGGTAGTAGGTATTTATTCAGACTGCGGAGTCGCGTTGTGGATCTGCTAATGGGTGGTCGCGTGTCGCGTGTCGCTCGTCGGTTGCCCCCTCCCAGCTCGACAGCGGGGCTCCAGTGATGGCTCAAGATAGTGTTCTTTTGTAAGAACAACCCTTGAAGTCACCAAAATATCTTCATAACCGTACAACGTCAAGCACTTTTTCTACAAAAACTCGACATTGGCAAAATCATCACAAACCAAGATGGCAGCCATATTTTAAAAATAGAATAGAATAGAATTCAGACTGCATAAATTATTGACGTGTTAAGGGTCGGCACTACCCTAATCGGGCAAAACAGGGTTCGGCGTTCCGACTTTTGAGGATAGTAAATAGCTATATTTAGAAACAAAATTAATACCATCGCTTCTTTAAAAGATGAAGTACAAGATGAACAAAAAAAAATTCAGTAAAATTGTGTAGTTATATCAGAAAGTAATCGAGAATTTCATGAAAAACTCCAGAATAGCACTGCCGCGTTCCGAGTCCTGTGATTTAGTGAAACAAAATAAAACAACAAAATGTATTTCTAATCAATGGCAAAACATCAAAGAACACTTTAAACAAATCAGTTTTTCGATACGACTTCTAGTTTTTTTGCAATTTGTTACCAAAAATCACATATTTTTTTGGACGTTTTCTTCATACAAATTACTATGGGCCGTCAATCGTTCGAAATCATTGCAAATAGACCGGTGACCGGCAACACCCAACCCTGTCTTAGAAGATTAATGAACAAATCCATTTTTAGCTAAAGTAGGCAAAGTAACTTATAAAAAACCGGGCAAGTGGGTGTCGGGCCACATGCAGTGTAGGGTTCCGTAGTTGCCCGTCACGTATGTGGACTTAGAAGTACATTTTATAAATTGGTCGACTATTACTCGTTATTATAACAGAATAACTGTAAGTTTATTACTATTGTTACTAGCAAACTAAGGATTGATAATTTGAAATCATCATCATCATCGTCAGATATGTTTTAAATAAGAATGGAATAAGAGTGAATTCTGTACCGCAGTAGGTAACTCAAACGATTGACTTTGTAAGTCATTTGCACGACAGAATTTTGCGCGAAAAGACATTGCGCGACACAAGACAACACAAAGGAATTTCACAAAAGTTACTTTCCGGGCACTGTTTGGTAGTTTTTGGTTATTTTGGTAATTTATGGTAGTTTTGAGTCTTTCGGTAGTTTTTGGTAAATTTTCGTACAAAAGTAACCAAAAAGTTATTTTGGTAGATTTTCATACTTTTCGGTAGTAGTTTTTGGTTATTTTGGTAGTTTCTGTTTTTTTTTGGTAGATTTTCGTACTTTTTGGTAGATTATTGTTATTTTGGTAATTTTTCGTACTTTTTGGTAGTTTATGGTTAATTTGTTACTTTTGGTTCATCTCATTTCATTTTATTTATTTACCTTAAATTGTAGGTAGGTACATAAGTTACAGATGGTAAGTACAGAGTACCTTTTAGTCACACTACAATATAATTTATAAACATTAAGAAAAAAACAGATTTAAACAATAGGTGCCAGACAATAACTTAACTACCACCTTTCACTTACTACAATTAAATTAGTTAAATGTTATAAAATCAGTTAAATGTGATTAGTTAAAAATTATGATAACCTATTGAGGTACAAATAATCGGTCTGCAACACATTTTTTTCTACTCAGATTGATGCCTGTTTGTTTACTTATACTGAAGAAACTAATTAAAGTCATAGGGACACTGTTCGATTAATAATTCTTTAACCTTCTTCAGAAATTTCTTGTCGGCTTTAATGTCATCTGGTATTTTACTATACACAAGAACAGTATTCGACTTTATTTTGTAGTCCTTAGCATCGATGCTAGTCGGTAATTTGGTACCAGTAGCTCATTTTTGCGAGTTAAATTTAATCTCTTGCTACGGAATACTACGGGGTATCGTCTCACGATTTCGCACAGATCGAGGATATACGAAGCTGTCACAGTGAGTAATTTAAAGTCGGTAAACAAGGATCGGCATGACACCCTTATTGACTGAATTCCGCTTACGATTCGAATGTAGCCTACATTCGAATCGTAAGCGGAATTCAGTCAAATGTAGGTACCTCTTTTGCAAAACATATATTTTATTTATGTCAACAAACCCACCCCGTAGCCAAGCCGTCAAGAACTCTTTTGTTTTTATGGTAGTTTTTGGTAATTTTCATTCTTCTATCAAATATTTCCAAAAAGTATAAAAATCTACCAAAATAACCTAAAACTTCGAAAATCTACCAAAATAACCAGAAACAACGAAAAACTACCAAACTAACCAAAAACTACCAAAAAACCAGAAACAACAAAAAAATAATTACTAAACTACCAAAAATTACCAAAACCTACCAAAAGAACCAAAAACTACCAAAAGAACTATTGACATTATACTAATTTTTTTCTTTAAAATTACTTCTTGTTAATATTGCTGTGCCCTTTCAGGATTCATGTACCCACTTTAGCGACTAAGTAACACCTACTTATATGTTCTTGTGTCGCACAATGTCCTTCAGCGTGACGGAAATTACTGCTGAAATTTACCATAATCTACCAGCCCTGTTTCAAATTCTACTTAAATTCTACCAAATAATATTAATGTCGTTACAGATGGTTAAAATTTAATATAAAACACGTTTTTGAACAAAATATTATCAATTTTATCTAAACGCTCATCATTACACATGTTATTTTCGCATTTTTGTATAATTTTTATTGGTTTTCATCACTTTGTAACATGGATGCTTCAATTTTCAAATAAATATTAAATTTGGTAGTCCCTGTGTCTCATAAGCAGAGTCAGAAATTTTGGTAGCACTTTTAATTATGTCAAAGGGATTGCACGTTTATCGACTTCCGATTGTGTCCATATACGGGTAATTTTTTATCACTGCGGATAACACCAGCATGTATTCTACTCATCAAACTGAACAACTTTCACTATGGAGCCAACTACAAAAGAGCGAAAAAAAAATCAGCTGTCCTATACAAAACTGCAGTACCTACATATTCGACTCAAATGTATGGAACAGCTGATTTATTTTCGCTATTTTGAAGTTCGATACATGCTGAAGTTATCCGCAGTGATATAAAATATACCCGTATATCGACATTATTGGAAGTCGATAAACATGTAATCTCTTTGACATATTAAAAGTGCTAGGTACCAAAATTCCAACTCTGTTTAGAAGCCCTCTTTTGTAAAAAAAAAAATAACATTAGGCGATATGATTAATATTTGCTGTACTAGAAGAGAGTTCGGTGGCGCATTGCGGAGAGGTATGGACTCTCAATCAAGAGGTCCGCGTTCGAATCCGCACGGACAACATGCCACGAACCAATGAGTTTTTCTAACTTATGTACGTATTACCGACTGCTCTCAAAGGGTGAACGAAAACAGCGAGGAAACCTGCATAATGCAGACGAAGAAATTCTGATGTATATGTGAAGTCTACCAATCCGCTTTGGGCATGCGTGGTGGACTTACGCCCAAACACCCTCCTAGAAGGTGCCCTGTGGGACGTATACAGGGTGTTACAAAAGTAAGAATAAATTTTTTAAACTCTTAAGGGGGTTGTTTAGACCGTCAAACTGAACAACTTTCTCTATGGGACCAACATCGAAATCGCAAAAAAAAAATCGGATATCCCATAGATTTTTAGCTCGAGTCGATTTGTAGAGTATAGAACATAAATTATATTTTTCGCGATTTCGATATTGGTCCCATAGTAAAAGTTGTTGAGTTTGATGGTCTTAACCACCCCCTTAAATGTTTATTTGTATTTTTGTAACACCTTGTATAGGCTGATGATTATGATGATGATGTACTAGAAGTTCCGGAAAACTTGCAAACCCTGCAATCGTTTTCTCAGCCAGTTAGAGTATTGCCAGCTTAGATTTTATTAGCCTGAATCCTTGCATTTTTAAATACATTAACATTTTCGAATACCCAATTTCTACTAAAATCTACTAAACAATTTTGCCCTAAATATACCAATAAAGAAGAAATCTACTAAAAGTCGTCACACTGATGATGTCCTTTTGCGCAAATGTTTTTGAAGGCAATCGTTCCAGTTACTGCAAAATTAACTTTTATTCCGTGCTTAAAATATTATATCTGACGATGATTATGATGATAAAAGATTACAAACCCTTAGTTTGCTAATACCAATAATATTAAACTTATAATAATTTCATTATTCTGTTAAAAGTTTTAATTTGTTCTGTTAAAATAATTTTAAGTTTTTTTAAGCCTTAATACTTAATACTTAAGCCTTAAGCGTAATACTGTGATCTAATTAGCTAGAACCCATCCTATCCTACCACCAGGGGTGATCTTTGATCAGTCACATTATAGGTCCATCACGGTACTGTACTGTTGCTGTAAATGTCAATTTCGACCTACGGCTCTCAAATCCAGATGCTGCAGGATGATTGCCACGCACAACCAAACATTCAACATTAATTTAATGTGGTAAAATCTGCCTTCCGAGTAGTAGGTACCCTAAATTCGGTCGGACCTACGACCCTGCCAGGATAGGGTCGGCCGACCAGACTTTTTAGTCCTTACTAATTGGACTCTAGACCAACAGACTAGTTACGTCCTTTAATTCAACGAGGTAAAATATTGTGTCACCAGGTAGGGTTCACTTTTTCCTTCACACCAGTAAACACGCCAGCCAAGCTGCCGCGCGCTGCAGCCGACCAAGTTTTTTGCAAGAAAAGTATTACCAAAAGCTATCAAATTGATTTGTTCATTAATCTTTTTTTTTTTTTTTTTTTTTTATATAATGGCCTTTGTTATCGTGTCGAGGCACAATAATTCCGCCAATGTCAGCGTAGTGGAGAAGACACAAAATTTATCGAGTAGTGATCGGTTTATTTATACGAGATTTCTGATTCTGTTCCACCGACTCACCATCTAAAACAAACACAAACAACAAACAGGTAATATGGATATGGACAGCACAGACAAACACAACACAATAGGGGTTTACCTACTTAGTGTTATTGATTAATACAGTAAACATTGATAAGACATTTACAGATTTTAGTGATTACAATTTGATGTCATACGTTTTGATATATTTACATAGATATTTAATGATACGAGGGTTGATAAGAGTCAAGAGATATTGGAAGTTAATAGGACGGGGGATATTATAGGGGAGAACATCGTAGAAAGATATAGGGAATCTGGAACAGTTGTCAAAAAATATATGTTCTAGGGTACCCTCGTCAATACCACATTCACACAGGGAGTTATCCCTGACCCTGATTTTGGCTAAGAAAACTGGAGTACACACATGACCTAAACGTAGTCGACATATAGTGGAAGTTACTTGCTTATTGGCTTCTCGGAATCGGAAGAACCAAGGTTTAGGAGGTATTGATGGTTGAATACCACCATAATACCGTCCTGTAATCATTCTAGACGAATTCCAATAGTCATCCCAAGATCTCCGAAGATCAGTTTTCACGAGGTTCATAAGGTCAGAGGAATAATTTTTACAGTTATTAGACACCGATCCAGTCCGTACAGCATCCTTCGCCCACAGATCAGCGCGCTCATTTCCATCAATACCACTGTGCCCAGGGATCCAGGCTAGAACTATCCGAGTACCTTGTTGTTCACATTGAAACAATATATTTCTGATTTCCAATATCAAGGGAGATTTTAGTTTAGATCTATGCTGATTAGCAATGACAGCTTGCAAACAACTTTTCGAATCTGAGAATATTATGGTTTTATTTAGGCCATGGGATTTTGCGTAGGTGATAGCTTCGAGAATAGCAACCGATTCGCCAGTAAATACCGATGCCTGAGCGGGGCACTTAAAGGACAATACAATTTTATATTTAGGGATCCAAACAGCTGCACCCACATTACTTTGATCAGAAAATTTGGAAGCATCTGTATACATAGCCAACCAATCTTGCCACTCTTTCTGTACTTCTTTGTTGAAAACTGTGTTTGCACTGGGATCATCTTTATTTATACCAAAATGTAAAATAACATGGGGTTTAAAAATTAAAGTTTCAAAATTATGTTGGAAGAGGGGGAAAACATGTGATTGGAAAGTGGTGTTGGGCAGGTTCTTAAATTTTGTGTAACTTTTTAGTATTTTAGGGGGATCTTTGTGAAGCCAATATTTGTTATTTGGGATTTTATGGGATAGCTGATCTAATCTGGATAAAAGAGGGTGGGAAGATAGTTGAATTGTCTTCATGATGAACCTGTCGGAAAGATACTGTCTTCGAAAGGCAAGTGGAGGCTCTAGGCATTCCACTTGTAATGCGTTTTTGGGGGAGGACTTCATGGCTCCGATGATAATGCGTAGACATTTCGCCTGGATGAGTTCTAAAGACTTGAGAGCTTCTTTACTACAGGGTTCCAAAAGGAACGAACCATAATCGAAGTGGCTCCGGACTAGAGCGTTGTAAAGAAGTTTCTGGCAGTAAGGGTGAGAACCCCACCAGACACCAGAGAGTGCTCTAAGTACGTTTACTCCATGCTCGCTTTTTTGTGAGACATATTTCAGATGGAGAATGCCTGTCATTTTGCTGTCAAATATGATGCCCAAAAACTTAACTCTGTCAGCAACCGGGATAACATGATTATTGCAGACAATTTCTATATCAGGGACTATCCATTTCCTAGTAAAGACTACCACACTACATTTAGGGATTGAAAGGGAAAGTCCATGGTCCTCTAGCCAGACATTTAGGTAATACATGGCAGAGTTAAGCCTTGTGGACGCGTCGTCTATCGATTTTGCTGATGTGTACAGAGATAGATCATCCGCATACTGCAATATGTTGCAGAATGAACTGACAGCCTGCTCAAGATCGTAGGTATATATGCTATAGAGTAAGGGACTAAGGACAGAGCCCTGGGGGAGACCATTCCACACACATCTGGGAGGGAGCAGGAGACCTCTTGACCTAACCTTAATATTTCTTTCTTTTAAAAGGTTAAAAATAAAGTGAACTATCTTCTCTGGGACACTCAGATGTAGCAGTTTCTGCCTGAGAACCGGAAGTAGAACACTATCGTACGCGGAGGCTATATCAAGGAATATTCCAACCAAAAATTCATTATTTGTTAAGGCAAGTCTTATGTCTGTAGTTAGAACACTTAGGCTATCTACAGTGCCTCTACCTTTGCGAAATCCGTACTGGCTCTGAGGAATAATCCCTCTGCTTTCCATTAGCCACTCTAGTCTGTTTTTAACCATATGTTCTAAGATTTTACACAATGTTGATGATAAGGCAATGGGGCGGTAAGAGGAAGCACATTTTGGGTCTTTACCAGGTTTTAATATAGGAAGGATGACTTGAGTTTTCCATGACTCAGGGATGATGCCAGATTCAAAAATTTCATTCAAGACATTCAAGAAATGTGATTTAGCAGATGGGCTTAGGTTAGTAATAAAGGAGTATGGGATCCCGTCCTCTCCAGGAGCAGAATCCTTAAGTCCATTTATGGCACATTGCAGTTCTAAATAGGAAAATGGCTTGTCGAACTCATGATTAAGGTGAGAAGAAGAAGAAGAGAGGAAGAAGTCCTCACATGGGACGTAAGGAGGAGCCAATCTATCAATGAATCTATCAATCCAAGGCGAGGGATCGTTTGACGATACTGAGCTTGGCAAAAGGGAACCACGAAATTTCCTGATATTTTTCCAAACAGAAGAAGCTGAGGATTTTGGAGATAAACTCTCACAAAAATTTTTCCAGCCCTGCTTTTTCTTTTTGGAGAACAGTCTTCTAGTTTTAGCTGAAATTTTCTGGAATTCAATAAAGTTCTCCCTTGTCATGGAGCAGTTATATTGAGACTCTGCCTTATTTCGAGCTTTTACCATTGTAGAGCACTCTGCGTCCCACCACGGAGGAGAAGACAATCTTCGATTATTCGAAGTTTTCCGAGGGACATAGGAGTTCGCAGCGGAGATGAGGCATAGTTCGAATTTAGAATATTTGGATAAGTGGGCAGATTCCGTGTCTGTAGATACTTCTGTTAACTTTCTGTCTACTGCCATCGAAAAATTTGACCAATCTGCTTGTTGGGTCTTATAATTTAAAAGGGGAGTGGAGAGGGTAGAGGGTCTAACAGTATTAGTCATAGTCACTACTATGGGGTAGTGGTCACTACCATATGAATTTGTCAACGTTCTCCATGACACTAAAGAAAAAAGGCTAGGACTACAAGCTGTAAGGTCCGGAGCAGACTGGGGGTTTTGATTAGGATAAACTCGATGAGTTGGAGAACCATCATTCATGACACATACGTTGATATCATCAAAGAGTTCAGCGAGTAAGGGAGAAAAAGTGTCAACATAGTAAGAGCCCCAAGAAGTATGGTGGCAGTTAAAGTCTCCGTGTATTATCAAGGGGGGAGGGACTGCCGAGAAAATAGAGGACAAAACAGTAATGTGACTAGGATCAGGATGGGGGACATAGACAGAGAGAAAGCTGATACCCATAACAGAAACTGCAACAGCATTTACTCCTCGACCATGTGGCGGGAGAGGGATAGAAGTGTAAGTATATGACCTATCAATAAATAAAGCACAACCAGCATAAGCATCATCCCTGTCGTCCCTAAGACAGGCATACCCAGGAACCCTAAAGTGGGAACCTGGCAAAAACCAAGTCTCGGAGACGGCAGCGACGGCTATTGAAAATTGTCTTAATAGGAATATAAAGTCCGATTTTTTAGGGGAGAGACTTCTGCTATTCCATTGGAGAAACTGGGTCGTTACGTCCATTATTATGAGTAGGGAGCAGGTTATATAGTTGAACAATTTGTTCGGCAACGTTGTTCGGTAAATTATCACTCCATTTGGAGATAATATTGTTTAAGAGTGAGAAAACTAATTCCAGTAAATTTTCATTATTGGAAACGGGGTTGGGAGAAGATCCCCCAAGAGCACTACCATTGGGGAAGGAGGAGGGGGGATGGCCTATAATGGCCTGATGAGATTGCCTATTGTAGCTAGGCGAGAGGGGAACCCTGGGATGGGGGGTAGTAAACACAGTCTTCCTGTACGATACCGACTTTGTCGGGGAAGTTAGAGGGATTTGAGGAGGGGTCGGGGGAGATGTGACATCCGCATAGGACCTGCGAACTTTGGGTGTAAGTGACGATGCATCAAGGTATGAGACGCCTTGTTCAGACATAATTGTCTTAATATGTTTTTGCCGGAACTGTTCCGGGCAGCATTTGTCATTTGCAAAATGGCTGCCGGAGCAGTAGAGGCAGGTTGACATTTCCACTGGTACGTCACAACTATCTCCTGGGTGTTCTTTGGAGCAACGAAAGCACCTTGCCCTAGATCGACATTGATTCTTTGTGTGGCCGAAACGGCAACAGTTATAACATTGAATGGTGGGGAGTTGATATGCTTCAACAATTAATGAGTTATAAGCTGCATATACATATTGAGGAAGCCTCTGTCCCTCACTACCACGGATTGGGTTGGGACCCACTCTGGAGTTCCATCAACCATTTTTTTCCTATTTAATCGTCTAGCCTTCAAAACTTTTCCTGAGCCTTCCGAGACTTCCATGGTGTTTACAAGATCCTCCATAGATAAATCAACAGGGATATTTCGAATAACACCCATACGGGATATGTTATAGGCGGGGATTGATGCCGAAAGGTTGTTAGCAGCAAGTAATGGATGGGAGATGAAATTGTTTGCGGACTCTTTATTTTTAAATTGAACCGAAACCCTATTTCTGCCTACACTTTTTATGCCGTCTTTAGAGATATTCTCCACTTTGTGTTTGACTAAAAAAAGTCCTATTTTCATTGGACGTAGAACAGTACCCGTTGCAGGATCTGGTTCAATCCTAGACAAATGAACAACATATGGTCCACAATCAGATTCACCATAGGAGCGGTTTTCCTGTGATAGGCTCGGGTGGGTGTATACAGACTGTATCGATGCTGCAGCTTGCTCTATGTTTGTGATAGATTTTTTACCCTTGGAACCATCTAGATCGTCAGAGGCTGGACGCTTGGTGCCTCTTTCCGTTTGGTTTAAAGCTTGTTGTGATTGGTCACTAAACAAGGGTTGGGATGATAATGGAGGATCAGGGGGCTTTCTTGGAATATCACGGATTGGTTGATCCATGATATTTCATTCAAGCCAATTAAGGCCGGTTATGGGTTAGATAACAGCACACCACTTACCTGTGCAATACCCACCACCAGCTACTGAACGAGAAATCTCAGTTAAAAGAAGAAAAAACGATAATCCAAAATTGACGCTCGATAACACGTGTGTTAACCAACTTCGCCAAGCACGGAATCCGTTCATTAATCTTATAAGATAGGGTTGAGTGTTGTCGGCCACCGGTCTTTTTCTTTTGACAGATATGTCAAACGGGCCGTAGGTAGTGCCGACCCTTAAGGAAAAACACGAACTATGCGTATTGGTATGTACCACCTCGTTACGATTCTGAAGCTAGAACAGCAATGAACATTGCTTGTTTTAAACATCAAGCGAATTACAGTTTTGACCCGTTTTTGTCAAATATTTATTTAAATTCCAACCCTCGTCATTAATTTACGCTAACAACCAATTTTGCGACTGTAAACAAACCACTAAACATGCCAAAAACTGGCCGCAAATAGCGAACTATCGTGATTAAACCATCATTAAAGTTCTAGTGTTCTTGGCAAAGTTTCGGGATCATCTAATCTGGGGTGACCTACCAAAACCCCGTTTAATATTCAACGTCACACTTCGGTTCAGCCAGGGCTTAGCCGCTAATGCAAGACCCGAAGACTCCAGGGGCTGGTTTAATTTAAGATCAAGATGTATGAAAGTAGTTGACAACGATATTCGAGATCGTAAGTCTGAAGTAAAAATTAAATGATGAACACACGGCGGCGTGAGATGACGTCAGTGATACTCGTATCTTGGGGAAGTACAAGTAAATTATCAGGCATAAAGTAAAGGAGACAAAAAGAGTGCTATTCCAATCCCCCATGCAACGAGTTCCTGTTGCCTTCACCAGTTATGAGTCTACCTCATGGCATAGATTAATATGTACCTACCTATATTGGTTATAGATAGGTAAGTCGTCTGGGATTTTAGGACGTCTAATTATTAGCGTTACCGCTTATTAGCAGCAGCAGGGAAAGCCACATTGTGAATTACAATGATTTTTTGTTCGCTCGTATAGATCAAAAAAATATATTTTGTGAGATAAATTGAAAAAAAAAGACGGTCCGGCCGATACGAATATCGAACCATAACCACCCAAATCGCAAGCCGGTTGTCTAGACCACTATACCAACAAGACAGTGATTGATATGAGCGAAATCTCTCACTAACAGCGGTGAGGTGTAGCGCGCTATCGCAACAGTTTAGTTACGAACCCTATTTCAACACAGTGCATTAATACGTAACCAATAGATGTTGGAAGCTGTCTATGGAAAATCAGCGTTCCACTTAGTTTGTACTTATAACATAGCATGCCTTATGGGGCCTGCCCACGCTGCGATTTCCGGCATAATTTTTGCATCATAGGCAATAATAGATATTAATCGCGTAATAGGCGTTTCTAGAAAAGGTGTCGAAGCAATCAGCAGCCGAGACTTTAAAAAACCTAGATTCGGAAACTAACTACTTTTATTATATCTACTTACATAGCTCTCGAATCATATTGGTAGAAGTTAAGTCTTAACGCAAAATTAGCAAATAAATAAAGTTAGTGGACGGGTTTCATAGCATATTGCATACCGTTAGAAAGAGGAAAGACTAAAGAAGCTTTTAACAAATCAGAAGATCTCCAGCGCTATTAGTTTTCTTAAATTGTAACTTAAAGTTGTGTTGTTAATTTTATTTTTCTTCTCCCAAATAAAGTTAAGGTCGATAAAAAAAAAACTAGAGGTAGCGTCCATGTAATTTTAATGTTGACAGTACCGTAAAACATCAGACATTCAAATAACAAAAAAAATTTGGAGGTTGTACACACAACTTTTCTTTTTATTTAAGCTTAAATGCTGACTTGCGGACTTTGTTGAGAAAAACACTAAAAAATGCATTCAAAATCGGTGATGCATAATTTTTTTTATTTTTTGTGGCTAGATAGCAAAATACCTCTTCTATCCACCAATTAATTCAATTTGGCCAACGATGCACCAAACATCCTGTATACAAGGTGTTACAAAACTACAAATAAACATTTATCGCGAAAAAAAAAATTATATTCTATACTTTACAAATCAACTAGAGGTCAAATATGTATGGGATATCAGTTATTTTTTTCGCGATTTCGACGTTGGTCCCATAGAGAAAGTTGTTCAGTTTGACGGTCTAAACAACCCCCTTAAGGCCCACTTGCGCCAACCACGGGTTAGCAATTAATTCCGGATAAAATGGCTCTTTCAGTTGTTTTTCTATACAAAAAATCATGGGTTACCAACTTTACCTGGAGTTTATTGCTAACCCAGGTTGGCGCAAGTGGGGCTTAGAGTTTTAAAAATTTATTCTTACTTATGTAACACCCTGTATTATTTAGGAAAGTAAGTACCTATTCATAAGTTTAATTCTCTTTAGTGTCAAAGATATCAAACAGTTTTTTTATTAATTTAGTAATAAAAATTATATTTAACATTATCCCTATTATTGAAAATGATGTCAAAATATAAACATCTCCGATATTGCAGAGATAAATTTTATTGCTATATTTTTGTGAAAGTAATCCAAAGAACTGAAACATATTTAGCAAACCGCTCCAGTAACAGCAGATATTCAGACAGCCGAAAATACATTTCAGGATATCTGACAGCGGATAATTTGATATGACGTCGGAAAATTGCGAAATAAAAACAAAAATAAATATTATTTTCTTTGTTAGGGATCCGCAACTCCGCAAGCAATTAGGACTCTTAGTTTTATGAGGATAGACCAGACCCTAGACAAAGTGACATTCTATTGGCGTTGACGCTAGTAGAAAATGACAGAGTGTATGGATTTGACATTAGCGATCGAAACATTTTGACGTTTGCTTTCGTCACCATACGTCAAGTCCATACAATTTTATGTTTTCTACTGTCGTTAACGCTAATCGAATCGCTAATTGTAGTGTTTTGGTATTCGTAACCTGTAAAGTCCTGCAACTGGTTTTTGGATAGGTGGATTTATATGCCGTGCACTACCAGGCTTCAGACGGTACGTTATGCAGTTGATCTTTGATAATGCAGCTAGATGGTGTATTAGTAAATAATATCCTCTTGGGGATTCAACATATTCCAGTTTGTCTCGAACTCGCTATTGGTCAGCCAGTATGGTGAAGAAGGAAGCACGTACCTAACTAATGGGAAGAAGTCGTTAAAAATTTACCACAAAATAAATAAATAAATATCTTGGACATTGTCACAAAAATTATCTAGTCACATTTAAAGTTCCAGAATCTAGCCTGGACTTGTATTATGATAACTAGACAACGATATGGAATACATATATAGATACAAACATCCATGACTCGGGTACAAATATTCATATTCATTCATCGTACCAATAAGTGTCCCTTACGGGATTCGAACCCGTGACCTTCGGCACAGCAGGCAGGTTCACTACAGACCGGACTACAGACTGCTGTCGGACCGTCGACAAAAGTATGGATACGTGCTTTGTTAGGAAGCTATTTTCGCCCTGCAGTTGTAGGATTATACACCACAAGTTATTAATTACTAACATAACTTTAAGGGTGTTTTCAGACCATGAATCTAAACAACTTTCCCTGAGGAACATGGGTTGAAAATCGAGAAAAATGTTGAACCTTCCATACAAAAGTGCAGATCGATCGATTTTTTAAGTCAGATCTTTTTCTCGTTTTTCGACCCATGTTCCTTAGAGAAACTTGTTTTGATTCATGGTCTGAATAGACCCTTAAAGTTATGTTAGTAATTAAAAACTATGTGGTGAATACATGTCTTTAAGCTAACTTCGAATGCACCCGGTTGGAACGTTCCAGAAACCGCATTCTCGCGAATCAAATTTAACATCCACTGCCCCCAAATCCATTATACACGAGTTTCAGAATTATTAAACTACTTGCCTACAAGCGACGACCAAACAAAAGGTTGCCGACCAGTTCTCAACAATAATTGGTTTTCAGACCACAGCGAGAAATTCAAATTTAACTGTTATAGCAGACGGCGGGCGTTACCTTGTTTGTTTGTTCAAGTTTAGTTATACTCCGTTCCAAATAAGAATGTTATTTGTAAGGAATCACAAAAACGCGTATGAAATATTCAGTTACCTACCTCTCGTCTATTCTGAGAAAGGCTTTAGCGATGCCCATTTTTCTAAAAAGGAAATTGTAATTGCTAAGTAATTAGAAATGGCCAGAAAGCTAACTAGGTTTATGAATGTTTTATTTGGCGGTTTACCGACGAATAGCGGACCACCGTTTTGTATAAAATTGAGGGTCAAATGCGCTCAGTCACTCAAAAGCTTTCACTTTGCTGCCCTAACCATACCTACATACATAAACTCATGCGTTTTTCCCAGAGGTGTAGACAGAGACTAAGGATCTCCATTTCGGGCCGTTCTGACTTTTCTTGCTTCTCTTGCTTCCTCTAAGTCCATACATCTTGTCTCACAAATTCCCGTCGATTTCGGCAGCTTTAAGGGTATATTATTCGGAGCGCGCTCCATACAAACGTACTATGGTGATATTTTCAATAATAACCAATTAAAGTCAATGAAATTTTGCAGAAACAATCTAGAAACAAATTTCTATGCCTGTATGGAGTCAGATTTTCGTTAAAATGTATAGTTTTCAAGTTACAGTGCCTCAAAGGTTTCCATACAAATCTTAAATTAATCCTAGCATTGAAACTGTATATTTTAACGAAAATCTGACTCTATAGAAGCATAGAAATTTGTTTCTAGATTGTTTCTGGAAAATTTCATTGACTTTAATTGGTTAGTTTCGAAAATATCACCATAGTACGTTTGTATGCAGCGCGCATATTCGTTCTCGGAATAATATTATCTTAACCACATGGAGAAAAGTTTAACTTTGACATTTTATAATATTAGTGAGATGAGATTATAAATTCTAAATCGAAAGGTCTTTATAATGCAGCGTTTTTTGGGCATAAAACTAGCCAACTGTCACCATTTGACATTGAATAAACTATACTAACTGCAAGTTTAGATAACTAAACTGCCAACGCGGTATGTGTTGCCGGTCTCGGTACGGTCTCTTACAGCAAGATACGAGTATTAATTGCACGCTTCAAATTGCAGCTTGAATTACAAGCAAAGTAATGTTCCTATCCTCCCATTCCAAGTATTCTAATTGAAACATTGTTCCAATATTATCTGTAAAGGATTGAAGGAATATCTTTGGCATATTTTTATAATTATTCAAAGCAATTTCATTGATGCGTACTATGGTGTAGCGCACACACTCGTTCACTTTAAAATATTCTGTTTCTCTAATTGCTTATGTAAAAAGAGCACTTGATCATAGCACTTGATCACAGTGCTATGTGCAATAGCACTTGATCACATATGATCGATGAGATGCTGTAATAAAAATTATGATACAAGTGAGCTAAGTTGGTCATTACACTCGAGGCTGGATTTCTAAACGAGCTGTCAGGCGAGGGCGTTATTAGGCGAGGGCTTACGCCTCTGCCGAGAGTGTAATGACAATGTCCCAATACCTACGCGGTCTATAGGTACTATCAACCGGAACAACTTTCACTATGGAGCCAACAATGAGAAAAACTAAAGTCTGCTGTTTCATACGAACCTAACATATATTTTTATTGTTTTTCAACGTTGTCTCCGTAATAAAAGTTGTTCAGTTTGATTGTCTTACTCTAAACCACCTCTACAGATACTATTACTCGGGTGTTTTGTTACACCTTGTATTATAGGTTGTAAAAAAATTTTTTTAGCCAAATATTTGTGAAAAATGGAGCGGGGATTACAAGCTGCATCGTGAATCTAAAAACGGTACAATAAGATCGACTTTACAAGAAAGTGTATTGAAAAATAATTTTTTATCTGAGCATATATTAAGCATCGCTCGTAGCACATTCCTCACCATCGCAACGTATCCAAAGAACTCAAAATTAAAATATAATCAAATTAATTCCTCTGAAGAATTTAATACAATATCCATCCTGAGGCATCCAGTCTATAATTACGTCGTCCCCAGATGAAATTTATGAAGTAAAATGTCAGCTACGTACCGCTTCTGGGAACCGGGAGACAAAGAGAGAGGTCCAATGCCAACAAATTGGATTCCACAAATGCATCCGCTTCGGAAAATCGGATGTTGTTATTAGATCAAAATCTTCCAGTTATAAGATAAGGTGAATTGAGGTGTTGCTTTACTGTCTTGAAATTAATTTTATTGAATTCAGTTTTTAGCGCAGACCAGGTGTGAAATATTTTTTCAATAAAATTTTCCTGAAACCTAAATTTTAATTTACCGCAAAGAAATACAGAAGATTCAAAATAAGGCGGTCTTAGCGCTAAAAAGCAATTTCTTCAACTGTTGAAGCTATTTGTCCTTAATAGAAAAACTCCGATGCAGCGTAGCAATGAATGTGATGTTTTTAATGTATTTTGAAAGGTCCTCAATAAACCTAGTAAGTTTTATTAAGCCGCTCAATTTTTCTCCACCACAAGCACCGCTCATACTCATTTCTAAAACCATCTTAAACGTATAGACCAACCTCAATTAAGTACTGCACAGAAATAAATAATTAAGTCAGCAATAAATAGAGCTTAATGAACGTCATTGAGTGAAAACAAAAGTTGGTCCTGACTGCAGAGTCTTCAAGAGATTTGTGAACTTGGAAGCAAATTAAATAAAACTTTGCACCAATTAATTTCAATCCGGGAAACCGTTTCGCTGAATTTGTTTGGAAAAGGAAATGTACGGATAATGATGTTTATTAAATGGTTAGCCATCGTCTTAATTACGTATTAATCTTAATTATAATCTAAAACAATTTTAGTGTAAGCAGGCATAAATTCCATTCGATGATATAGTAAAATTAATGGAGACCAATCCAATGGTTCAGGGTCAGAGACATTTATCGCGTTTAATTATATTTTTTTTATGTTTGCTGTCTGATTCTAGAGTGACGTCCACAACAGGCATACGATTTCATTTTCACACCAATGAGGGATTTTCAGAAAGCCATTAAAAAAGAAAAAGTAGTTCCTAATGGCTCGATAGATGGCGTTGACGAGGCAGGGGCCAGTGACCTTGCAGATAATAAAATAGTAATAATTTGTATTTTAAAGTAGGCAGCACAATATGAACAATATTTCGTCAACGGATGCCTGACTCAGTGACATGCATTTTTGTTTACTTTTTAGCCTAAAATTTTCGTCTTAGGTCCCCTCTCTGGTCAACGCAATCTGTCACCAGTATGTTGAACTACGTTTTTCTAGCTGTCAGAAAACTCCTCATTTTAAAAGAATGATAATTTTCGCAGGAAATGCATACATTTTATATGAGAATTCGAGCAACTTCTCTTCGGAAATCCTCCTAAAATGTTAATTCTAAATAAACCAAGTCACCAGTTTTACTACCGAGTTCCTGTCCCAATGTGTTTAAAGCTACTTACAGCTAAAACCATTAGATAATTTGTTCAACATTCAACATCCCTCATAATAACGAAGTTACCTAAAAATCTTGCAATTTTTACGACGGAAACTCACCCAGGAGCGGCTAGTCACATAAATATTTCATCATACATCACCGAGCTCACTACCACAGTCGCATCTCAAGCCACAAAAGAACTGTTTACTCAAGTAAAGAGCTTTTGCATTTTTAACCCTCTCACCGTCAGATGCAGTACCCGGCTTTTATATGCGAGTAAAAGGTGCATTACTAAGGGTTCATGTTCATTAGTCGCTTTGTGAAACTTTTGTACTGGTTAGATTGAGAAGGGTTTGCAGAGATAAAGGTAAATTTGGAATTAATGTAGGTAGTCAGACCATAAAAAAGCTCCTTTTAAGAACGTACTGTTGGTTCTTTTGGATTTGTTTACACCTCGATATTTCGCGTAGCTTTTGCCTATGTTTATTACTAATTATGATTTTATTTTAAACTTCTTAAGAGAATAGACAAGTACCGTTTTTTCCATACAAACGTAAGTATTCCCCTGTTTCCTCCCATTTTTTACCATACAATCTGCGTTACCTCTGCTATGTACCTATGTTTTGCTTTTTTGCATAAATTAATTACTGTATAGTGTAAGTTGTTCAGTTTGATGGTCAGTACGAAGGGGGTGCCCCCTTATGTATTACTAGGGAGTTTTGTTACACCCTTTACTTTGAGTCGTACTGCCCCATTTATTGTCGCATTACAAACAGTTTTTGCCTACAATCCTTTTTTATATATTTTGCTTTAGTGTCTAATGGTGAATAGGTACACTTTTTCAATTTTTTTTTTCAATTGATAAAAATATTTATTGGAATGTTTCGTCACATTTTGCTATCGTGATGATTGTGAGTTTGAACAGACGCGACTATTGATTCCTTAGTAACAACTTCCACAGGTATATTATTACGGGTGATTTTTTTTTACACTTCTTCCTGATTTTAATGAATTTACGAGCGACGTTTTCAATTTTAATGAGCGGTCCTGAATAGGTGAATGTGGTTTTAGTACATTAATTTTAAACTTATAAAACTTTTGTTTAGTTTTATTAATTTCTATGTTATACGTAAATATAATCGTATGCTATCTATCGTTTTTGTTTCACATTTTGCTTTTTATAGAAAAAAACCGCAAAAACTTAGGATGAAATATAAAATCTTTTAAAAAAACAAAGTAAGCTCGTTTTAGAATTTATAAGGTGAAATGATGATTCACTTTTATAATAAAGTACTTTCTTAGAATTAGCGTTTTAACTAATTTCTAACTTTTTTTTCATTTTATGTATCTAAATTGAAATTGAGTATCGATACAGTCCAGTGGTCCTCAGTTTGGAACAATTTGGGTGCTCTCAAAGATTCCTAAACATAGAATATTTCTCGTTGTTTGTTTAGAAAGGAGCCTAATCAAGATGTTTAAAGGAATCACACCACATACCAAATGACCTCATATTAATTCTTAGCCTCATATAACTATTATTAAAGCATTAAAGCCGATGCGACGTAACTATCCAAGAAACTAGTCTTAATTGTTATTAGGCTATTTAACACCAATTTCTATTCGGCGAGAGTCACTTATTTTCTACGTTTGTTGGCGTTAAGATTCTAGTTTAACTTTGTAAACCAAGAACTTGGGAACTCTTTTATAAACTTCAATTAGGTACGTGTTATCCTTTAAGAGCTCTGGTTGTTTCTTTCTAGACGTGTTTGTTCTATAATTAGATTTCATCGAACATTTTCTTGTAGATAGAACTGCAATATTTATATTCTTAACTTATCTTATTTCGTCTTAACTTATTTCGTCTCTCTACGTGTTTCTACATCGCTGTTTAGAGCAACATTACCTAAGTTTAAAAAAAAAAATTTGTTGGTTTGGAAATGAGAGCCTCAGATTTTCTGAGTCACTATACATGGTGTAAGGAAAAGTATCATTAATCTTAAACCATATAATCTACTTATCAAACTGAACAACTTTTACTACCAGAGAAAACCTATCAAAATGCAATACCTAAGTACTCGACTAAAATGTATAAGACAGCAGATTTTTTTTTGCTCTGACATGTTTGCTCCCATAGTAAATGTAGTTCAGTTTGATGGGTAGAGTATGTGGTTTAAAGATTGATGATACTATTCCTTACACCCTGTATATAATACATAACTAGAGAAATTGTAAGTTGCTTATTTTTATTCCACATCTCAACAGATTCAATAAACGTCACTTATTTGAAACTGACTGATACACGTAGTAACTATAATTTAATTACTTTGATAATATTTTAAATAACTCACATATTCAATTTCAGCAACATGCGTCGTCAAAATTTCTTACCAATACTCCTTCAGCAACATGCGTCGTCAAAATTTCTTACCAATACTCCTTCAGCAACATGCGTCGTCAAATTTACAAGTAGTAACTTATTAATAATCTGTGCTGATACTAAAGTGAGTATTATTAGTTCTAGTTTAATGTATTATATTGAATTTAAATGAAAATTAGCAATCGACGACCCGGTTGGTGTAATGGTTACCACACCGGACTGCCAAACCAGGGTCCTGGGTTCGAATCCCGGTTCGGTCATGGATGTTATATGTTCATGCCGTTGTTGTATGGTTTCCATAATAAAAGCCTTTAGTGCTAGTTTGGGATCATTACAATGTATGTGCCTGTGAGCGTTATTTATTTATTTATTTATTATTTAATCGAAATTTACCTAATGTTTAATATTTGCCTCTAATGTAGGTACTTACCACTTGTATTTTTTGTGTACCCTGATCAATAGCAAATAAAGATCCGTATGTAATGTTTCGATAAATTGAAATCCAATAATGACTGCAATGTGATATTCTTGTTTTTTGAAAATTTAGTTTAAAAATAAAGAATATACGATTGAGGGCAGCACAATAGGCTCGGCACCGTTAAAGGAAGTGAAAAATCTCGTGTAGCTTAGCATATTTTTATTTTTATGAGAAATAAAGTATTGTAAGTACAGTGCGACATAAAAGAGTAGAAAACGGTGATAGCAGGAACAAAATATTTTAGTACAAATTGCAGGTCGGTCGTGCCAGCTTATGCGTGATTTTGACGTTCTTGCGTGGAGGCAGCGCCCTCATTTATTTTTAGGGTTCCGAACCTCAAAGAGGAAAAACGGAACCCTTATAAGATCACTCTCGTGTCCGTCCGTCCGTCTGTCACAGCCACTTTTCTCAGCAACTATAGAAGCTAGCGACTTGAAATTCGGCATAGTGGTCAATCATGCTAACCCAAACGTAAAGCGAGACTAAAAATTTAAAAAATAATTTTTATAAAAATGTTTAAGGTCCAAAAACCGATGACTTTTAAAAAAAAAGTTTTCCAACCTAGCCGAGTTTGGTATCATTTGAAAGGGCTTTGAACGTTGATTTCGTATTGGTAGTTCGTTTTACTAAGTGATGCGTAGTTATTCATTTATAAGCCCGACTGCACGAAAAATTTTGGTTCCCCCCCCCTGATCTCCGAACATGTTAAGCCAAAAAATCTGAAATAATTCTTACATGTCGATAAACTATTGAATTTTGTAGGAAAATTATAGCGGTGTCTGTATTGATAATAGTTTTTGAGAAAATTGAAAAAATACAGTACAAACAAACTTAGGGTTGCAGTTGATGTTTTTCGTTGATGAGCTTAGACACAAACTTTTTATATTACATTTTAAATAAAATCCAATAAATTAACACCAGTTTCAGTCATAAAAATGAACAAAGATAACAAAATTGCTAGTTTTTCGATGAATTACCAACTCCGTTGTGAAGTTTTGTTGTTAGCCATATTTCGTCACTGTTTTTTGCTTAAAAGTTTTTTAAAGACGGTAAATCTGTTAAATTCCACTATATCTATTCTATAACACCTTACAATTATTCCTACTCATTAAAAAAAGAACAAAATGAGTAATTGTTTCGATATTTTGATTTGTATGGTTTCATGCAAGAACGGGTGTACCTACCGGTATCGGTGAAACTTGGTAAACAGCTAGTTAGAGTACCTATATCCAGAGATAGCATAAAAGGTAGGTGCTTAAGATTTTTGTGAAAAATCACTATTTCGTTGGGAATAATATTTTCGAGAAGATAACAGTAATTTGAACATTTGAACTTTGCTTGAATGACAGGATGTGAGGTCCGATTCACAATGCAGGAAACATAAAAATTATAACTTAACAGCAAACCGTATTTCATTATTGAAAAATCCTACCATAATGTAAGATAATTACGTTAAGTTACAAAATATTAAGCCATATCAACAGCTACAATATTAAGATGGATTGAAATAATTATTTTCACAAATGAAATATTTATCATCATAATGATTAGGACAAATCGGAATAAAATCTTTACACGTCAGTCATGTCATACGTCAGTAGTGAATCATGGACATGGATCAAAGAGATTATACTTGCATAGAGGGAGGATAACTTTTGCACTTTTTTTGAAGTTTGCTTTTTTATGTTTTGTGTCATGTGGTAGGACAAAAGGCACAAAAAGTTACTACTTTACACAACTTTACATACACTAGCATGTCAAAAAGTGTCAAACAACGTGGAAAGTGGACAGCCGCATAAACAAAATATCTAAAGTTCCATCTCTTTCTACTATTAAAGGTATGTCATAAGAGAAAAAACACTAACTACAATCTTAAATTGATGCGGACTTTATGCTTTAGAATTAAGAGATCCTTCTTGTGAGCTGTGAGACATGGATATAAACCAATGTATAGACAATACCAATGCCACCTTCCTGATCAATCTGATCATGGACAATACCTTTCCAACGTAGAAATACAATGACTCGAAAAGGCATTAAAATAATAGTAATCGCGAAAACGAGACACGCGTATACGCTATGCTGATGCTGATGAAGTTGAAATTGCTATCAAAATCATACAACTTAGTCGGGCTAAGGTACGAGATTTAATACATTTTGTTTCATATCTCCGTCCCTTTCCAGTGTGACCATTCCAGTCAGCGAATCTATAAAATACTCCATCAACACTTTCCAAGCTTCTTGATCATTAACATGCAATGAAATTAGAGACAGTGCCTTACATTACAACCTTCTTGATCATGAACTTTCGCTTACGCTAGCTTATGCAACTTTTAGTGTTTTAGGCATGAAGATTGAATTATCACAATTCTTGGTTTTAGGCTTTCATACCGAGAAGACAAACTGAAGTAATGTATTTCTATCCAATTCGGGTGCTAGTACTAATGTGAGAAAATGATAAACCTAGTTCTTCTGTTCGTCAATAACCCGCCTCATTACAATACATTTTAACTTCTAGAACAGAAAGATGGCATTGTCTATAAGCACCTGGAGAGGAGAGCAAACTTCCGTACAGGCGGTAAAAATGACTTTTCAATTTATATGAAGCTAGATGACTGACTCTGGAGTCAGAAAGCTTTTGTAGTACAAAAAGTGGTTACGTCGATAAGGACAGTAATAAGTAGCGATCTCCTTTTTTAACTAGAGCGAATGTGCTATGTGCGTCTCTATTTGAGTGAATATACAAGACACGTGCTTCCTTCTATACCTTCTCTTTCTACGTTCTAAATCCATGGTTTATATCCATGTTCTAGAATCATAGTTCAAAAAGATTGCTAATGTAATGATTGAATGAGATTGCAACGCATAAACTTCTTGGTGAACTTAAAACACAGGTGGTAGTCATTAGAGGGTGTTAGGCAAGGAATATACTACTCTCTACCGTGTTAGGTGTACCCACCCATTTGTTAACAAAAATACTTGGCTATTATCCATCCACTTTCTTTCACTGGAAACAATTCATGACCCACGCAGACGCTTGAAAAATAAATATGTTAAGACGCTGTTATACCGTCGAGGCCGTTTTTTGAACACAAACGAAAGGGTTTTAAACTGTGTTTTAAAGTCTGAAATTAAATTATGTCTTATTTAAGGATCGGGCGGATGGGCGACTGTTCTCAATAACACGATTAGATTAAGTTTACTCGATAGAAAAAAATCCCAAAGCCCATCCCTTTTTGTTATGTTTTTTCAATACTATGATTAAACTGCTGATATTTAACTTTTTATTCTTGTACTTAACTAAATACATTAAATATTTCTAGTGAACTCAGGAGAAGTTTTAGCTTAGAAACTCCCATGAGCAAAGATATTGACGAAAAACACGTTTTTTTGCGATCCTGCTTTCAATTGGAGCGGGATGGCTAATTGTAAACTTATGCTTGCAAGAAAGAGACGCTTGCAGTGGGATAACCTAGCCTTAAAGAAAATTGATGTCTTACCTTCATTTGCATTAAGACTCCCTACCTATTCTCTAATTGGGATATTCAGGGATTTTCTTAGTAATCATATTATTCCAAATATTACGTAAAATTTTTCGTGCAGTAGGTACTCAAACTTGTCCGATGTAAGTGTTCATGTAGCGAGACCATTGCCACTTCTTTGAGCATGGTCACACAATACATCATGTTCTTTAAACATTAAAACTTTAAATACTTACTTAATATTATAATATTAAAACGGCTGTAAGCTATCAAATTATCATGACATAATTTCTCTATTATATCGTTGCACTTTTTTTATGTTGTGCTCGCTATACCACTTTGTACCTTCCCAACAACGGCGGTTTTCGTTAAAACTGTTCTCATCTTTTCTTACGGTAACATTAGGTTTGGAACCCTCTATGTGCGAGTACACACCTCGCTCTTGGCCAGTTATTTACTCTTTTATGTCGCACTTTAAGGAACGTAAGATAAAATCAATCCAATGGTACAAACTAAATGCTCACGCAAAATCAAGAAAGAGTTCGAAAAGTCGAGAATCTCCGTGTAGCTCACAAAAGTGCAACGTAACTCTGAGATAACGAGCGATCGTTAGAGCACGTGCCGCCCTTGGCAGGATTATTACTCTCCTGGTTAGTTCCACAGGACATCCTGTTGAGTGTTATGAGGTGCTAAAGTTACCGTCACTTTAAAATATAATCGTTTTGCTGATATTGTTTGTAAAGTAAAGATGCAGAATTATATTTCAAGACTTTGAATTAATGAGTTGTTTTCTCTTTGTTTCGAGTGATCTTACATTTGGTTGTATATCCAAGCCTGTTCGTGATTAGCGCATGTCAATCAAAATTATTTGAAACTCTCCTTTTAATGTTTCTTGCAATGCAAAACGCATCAAAATCTTTTCAGCAGTAGGTTTATACTACATAACCCGAGAAAAAATTCTGATTTGTGATTAAGAAATAAAGAAATCAGGCTATTATCGTTTACTGCTGAACATAGGCCTCTCCCAAAGCGTATCAGAAAACTTGATCCTTGGCCTACCTCATCCAGACGCTCCCCGTTTACCTTTTTAGGTTGTCGGTCCAGCGGGCGTCCCATACTACGCCTGCCATATCGTGGTCTCCACTCTAGGACTCAGACACCCCGTTAGGTTGGGAAAAGCCACCCCATCAGCTAAGAAGCCTAGTAAGACAAAATTTATACAACGGTACAAACTTAATGCTCACAACGCAAAATCAAGAAAGAGTTCGAAAAGTCGAGAATCTCCGTGTAGCTCACAAAAGTGCAACGTAACTCTGAGATAACGAGCGATCGTTAGAGCACGTGCCGCCCTTGGCAGGATTATTACTCTCCTGGTTAGTTCCACAGGATATCCTGTTGAGTGTTATGAGGTGCTAAAGACTTACCGTCACTTTAAAATATAATCGTTTTGCTGATATTGTTTGTAAAGTAAATATTATGTTGAATTCTATATCACGACTTTTAATTAAATAAGATGTTTCTTCTTTGTTCCGGTGATCTTAAATATGGTTGTAAATTTGGGCCTGTTCATGATTAGCGCATGTCAATCAAGATTATTTTAAACTCTCATTTGAATGTTCCTTACAATGAAAAACGAATCAAAATCTTTCTCGAAATAAAGAAAGTTAAGTAAGGTCAAGCCTGAAGGTTGGACTGCAAGCCTGGAGGTTGAACTTAAGATGAACCGTACAAAGACCCAGTTGATGACTAACAGCACGAAACGTAGGGTAGAAGTAGATGGGCAAGTCATACAGTATGTCGATGAGTACATTTACTTGGGCCAAGTAGTCTCCTTCGAAAACAGGCAGGACAAAGAAGTCGCACGTCGCATCGACAACGCCTGGAAGAGCTACTGGTCCATGAAGGAACTAATGAAGGGTGACCTTCCACTCTCACTCAAGAGCAAACTTATCGACATGTGTATTCTGCCCATCCTAACCTACGGTGCCCAAACCTGGTCGTTAACAAAGGTTCAAAAGTCCAAACTGCAGGTTTGTCAGAGAGCTATGGAGCGTAGTATACTAGGTGTGAAAAGGACGGACCGTATCCGGAACACAACACTGCGCTCCAAAACCCAAATAGCTGATGTAGTCGAGAAATCTGCGAAACTAAAGTGGGACTGGGCATGTTTGCCGAATGCACGCCGAGCGGTGGGCATCAATCAGCACGCAATGGGTGCCTAAAGATGGTAGTCGAGGTCGAGGCAGACCCCGGAAAAGGTGGCGCGACGAGTTGGATGCCTATTGCAGCGAATGGAGGGATGCCGCGTTGGATAGAGATAAGTGGAAGAGTTCAGGGTAGACCTTTGCCCAGGAGTGGGACGTAATAGGTTAAAAAAAAAAAAAAGTAATGTCCTCATCATCATCAGCATATCATCATATCAACTACTGCTGAATATACTAGGCCTCCCAAGGCACGCCACAAAACTCTATCGTCGGCCTTCCTCATCCAGTCGTTCCCCGCTACCTTTTTTAGGTCGCCTGTCCAGCGGGCCGCAGATCATTCCACAGTACGCCAGCCAGTTTGGGAAGCCATCCTATCTGCTTAGGAGCGAGTAAAACGAAATCAATCCAATGGTACAAACTAAATGCTCGCAACGCAAAATCAAGAAAGAGTTCGAAAAGTCAAGAATCTCCGTGTAGCTCACAAAAGTGCAACGTAACTCTGAGATAACGAGCGATCGTTAGAGCACGTGCCGCCCTTGGCAGGATTATTACTCTCCTGGTTAGTTTCACAGGACATCCTGTTGAGTGGTTATGAGCCTGTAAAATGTAAGTGCTTTTTTCAAACATGTGTAGTAGTTTAGGAATAGAGGGGCTTATTTTAGAGCGCAAGTATTGTAGCTTTCGGCACAGATTATATAATACTATACAGTACAGATGCCCAACGTCAAACAATGAAACGCGACTGCCGTAACGCGGGCAGTCTTCGGGCAAAGTAAATTGCTTGATTTTCCGAGGCTCATGAGATTTTTTTGTAGTCAGATCATGTACTTTTAGTAACAATTTACACGTTTACGTAAATATTAATTACAAATCGATACCATAACGCCATATATTGCAATTTTTAAACTAAAATTTCGTTTGTATGGGATGGGACACCATGCTTTCGGGTAGAATTTCGCGCTTTAATCATGATGTATAAAGGCGTGTAGTTAGAGTGAAGATATGTAGAGAGTCAATGAACATATCGATACCAGAAGTATCAAGTAACGTAAGGGACATTTGGTCGAAAATGACTTTTTTATATGACTGGATTCCAAATTTTCTGCTCTATCGATTGGTGTATTCAAAATATCGATATCTTGAAAAAAATGTCCCTTACGTCACACATTTTTGACAAGTCTTGAACATTATTTTCCAAAAATGTTAACGTAAGAGACAGTTAAATAAATTTTTTTATGTTATTTAATGTAAGTCTCAGTACTCGAACATTTTGTCCCTTACCTCATACCATTTTGAGTATTTTTTACAAAAATGTACCTTACGTTATTATAAAACTTGATCGTTTTTGCATGCTGTCCCTTACATTAAACGCGTTTTATTTTATTTTACTTATTTATAACTGTATACACTATTATGTTCTAGATCAGTGTGACCACTTTTAGTATTTTCTGTACTAAATAAGTAAAATTGAGGCTCTGAAAAACGAATTTAATATTATCTTTGGTCAAAAATCAAGTTTTAGTATAATCTTAGCATAATTTTAACGGCTTTAGTATGTTTTTAGTTCTATATCTGAGAACACCCCAACTAATTGTAAATAGGCAAAAGAATGATGATCTAAAAACACAGAAAAGACTCTTAAAAGTCTTTTAAAAAAGCCAATAAAATAATTAAGTACATTTTAGACTTATTTCTTTTTCTTTTTGGTATTTTAAGCACGGGAAGCACAACACAATCCATTAGTTATACATACGTTAATGAATTTGGAAAAGGTAATTTTGATCTAGATACATTTTGACTAAATAGTAGAGTTATATTACCCTTATTACATTTAAATAAAATAAAACTGATAAAATGTCATGACGAATGTCATATTGAAACTCAAAATCAAAAGCTTTCACTTCTCTGCCCTAACCACCACTGTAACCCCCTCTCTCCGCCCACGAGTGATCTCCGAACCTAGCGATGCAACCATCAGCGACGCAACCGCGACCAAGCATAAGCTATCCTAAATCATCTCGTCTTGTCACCTAACGCTTAGCTTCAGCATGTCATCACAACCTAAACGATTTTGAAGGGATATCGCAACGAATACCACGCACGTTATAATTCAAGCACAAACCTTCATGGCATAAAAACCTAGCGCAGCAAATACCATCACGCTCGCTTGTTACATCATCATCACTAACCAAAAAGGGGAAGATTTTCCATAAAATATGTACATCCATTCCCGCTTTTCCATTTCTAAGCACCAACTCAAACTAAATTTAAATTTCGGAGTCTCACGCAAACATTTTTCATTTCGTTGTCAAATTATGGTAAAACTAGCTTTAGCCCAAGATCCATTTTGAATACAAACTTTGTTTGATTAAACCGCACCCTAATTAAAAGAAAATACAAAATTAATTGTTTCAGTACGATTTTTCATACGAACTATTTATTACACCCTATTTCACCCCATTGCAAAGGTTGATTTTGGAAAAATCCTTAGTGCACCCTTAATCTTCTTCAGAATTATTTATACTATCTTCTTATTATTATATTGTGTTATTAGGTACTTATTATAGATCTGGTCTTAAGCGGTTAACACTATGAATTTGTCTGTCACTGTTAGTATATCAATTAATCAGTCAGACATCGAACTGATTTATATGTATGGAAGAAGATAGTAGTGTCTTGTATTGTATATACATTATAAGAAAACATACATACACAAACACACGATAATAATCCCACTCGGGGTTTAATATTATATCCCACAGTTTTACTACAACATCAACTATCTTTTTAGTTATAGCAAGGCAAGCACGTTGAAAGATTCTGGACAGAATTAATGTGTAAAGTGGTACAAGTCATGCATCCTAATATGATAGCATTAAGGTTGTGAATGCTATACTTTTAGGTACAGATACAACAATGTCAACACCAGTAATGACCCTTACATTAAAAAGACAGGTAATTCCCATTTTCTACATGTAACTTACATCATCGACAGATTCCATTTGTTTATGAACTGTGCAACGTAACGTACAACTTAACTGTTTTCTTTAATGTAAGGGACATGCTATCTCTGGAATGACTACATTTATCTTAGTTTTGCCTATTTAGTGTGAAAAACGCAATAATTATAAGTTACTTTGCTCTAGGAACCATAAAAAAAGGACAAAAAGATAAAAAAATATGAGCAGTTATCTAAAAATTTAACCTTATTTTTGCTCTCCTGAAAATCTGAGTTTTGTCCCTTACACTAATTGATACTTCTGGTATCGATATATAAAAAGTGAAGAGTGGAGATATCTAGAGAGTGAATGAAAATACATTAAGTACTAATGACTAAAAATTTTTATAATTAAAATGCTAGCTACTATACAGGTTGTTTCATAAGTAACAATAAATATTTAAAACTCTTAAGGGGGTTGTTTAGACCGTCAAACTGAACGACTCTCTATATGGGACCACCATCGAAATAGCAAAAAAAGAAATTTCATTTCCCATACCATAGATGGTATAGTCGATTTGTAGAGTATGGAACATCAATTTTTTTTTTCGCGATTTCGATATTGGTCCCATAGTGAAAGTTGTTCAGTTGGATGGTCTATACCACCAACCTTAAAGGTTTATTTGTATTTTTGTAACACCTTGTATAAATAAAAAATATAATATGTTATGTTGCTAAAATCTAAGACAAATGTTAACCTGGTCCAATCGTAATCATTACGTTGGCAGTATTACCCCTTTGGATCGCTAAGGTCCTTAGCATAAGGAGTTCCTTGGGATATCGTATTTAGTATCTTCGATTCCTAATTCATTACTTGCTAGAGTTCGTTTGAAAAAGTTATTTTAAGATACCCACATACTTCATAAAGTTTAATTTCATCCCCTTTACTTAATGGATGCCTATTTAAAAAAATATGACAATGAAAAGTTATATAACCTACATAACATCTTTAAATTTCAAGCCTTCAAAAAATGTCTATCAAAACTCAGATTCTGTCGGAATTGCAGTTTATCCTTGAACAGGAAACCGCTTGTCGACGCAAGAATCCTATATCCCATTGCACATTTTGAGTTCCGCAAATCAAACTATTTTCACGTTTACGAGTAAGAAATAAGAGCTATGCCAAGAGTCTTCATGTAAGGAATGGAGTCTAACTAGTTGGACCGTTTCTAGAATGCTTTCCTGTATACCAAATGAGCTTGTTTTATACTTAGTTGCAGATGTGTTTGGGACTTTTGGGGCTAAACGAATACGAGTATTCAGTATACTTTTAGACAGGTGTTAGGATGGAATAAATCCATGAATGATTAATTAGAAGCTTCTAAAAGGAAGAAAATAGTACAATCGTTCCAGGATTGTGGTGGATTTTCAGAAGCTTGCGGGAAGGGGAAAGCAGGAACGAAGTGTATTTGTTTTAGTATAATGAATACAGTACAGTGAAAGAGGAAGCAAGATACATGTCAGGACTGCTCAAAGTGGTGATACATCATTTTTCTGCCTGTCGAAAAAGGCGTGAATTTATGTTAATATACACAACGTCATACGGTTACCATATTTGCAGCACACGAAAAATATTATCTGGTAGTGTATATCATCATCATCATCATCATCATCTCAGCCGATGGACGTCCACTGCTGGACATCATACAACGGTTTCCCGCCGCCTTCACCAGGTCGTCGGTCCACCGTGTGGGAGGCCTACCCACGTTGCGCTTTCCAGTCCAGTACGCGGTCGCCACTCGAGAACTTTTCGGCCCCATCTGCCATCGGTTCTGCGAGCAATGTGCCCCGCCCACTGCCACTTTAGTTTAGCAATTCTTTGGGCTATATCAGGTAATCTGGTTCTTCTGCGGGGATCTCTTCATTTCTATTTGATCTCGCAGGGAAACTTAGAGCATAGCCGTTAGTAAAGTCTACCTATAAAATAGGTTTTGTAGAAGAAAAAAGACAAGGAGTAAATATAATCGATTGTTTTTCCTCTGGGCACCGGGTGTGGAAGAAAACTTAGTTTGGGCAAACATAAAGTGTAAGTTCCACTTGCCAAGCAAGACGATAATGATCTGTCTGCAAAAGCTTTGGTATTGGCTGTGTGAATGACACTAGCGCCCCTAGCGGTTACGTACCGTGAATTATTTTAAAGTTATGTAAAAACTAAAGTAGTGAACAACATCATCGACTTTCGAAAATACCTATTGGCCATAGAAAGAATCCACGGTGTTTGCAGCTCCAATTTCCGTAAAAACTTTTATCCCGGTTTTCAAACGTTTCAAAATGAATTTCGAAAAAACCTTTCGAAGTGTGTACCTAGAACAAACAACAAACGGTAACAAATAAGTTAGTATTCTTAACAGTTTTGGAGATTTCGTGTTGAGTTAGTGCGTTCACACACGATGACGCATTGACGCAACGGCAGACGTCGGTCCGTCAATTGTGAAGCAAAGAGTTGTATGAAACCGCACGTAGAAGCACACACGGTGACGCATTGACGCACCGGGTGTGGTTCTATGGACTGACATCTGCTGCTCCGTCAGTGCGTCCGTCATCGTGTGTGAACGCACGTAGTGTATATATTTGTATAGATTCAAGCAATATTTGACATAGCTTGTCCGGAAATGGTACAAACTTCTGCCACCTTGGGCTCTGTGATAGATTCGACAGTTCACCACCCACTTCGAACATAGCCTCCGGCTTCGTTATGCAAAAAAAGCACAATAGTCAATATTTTTTAATCTTTATGGCCTCTGACTTAAGGAATTCCGTCAACAAAAGTATCCGGGACGAACTGCTTAGTGCTTAAACATTTTCTTATTCCTTACCCGCAAGAAACGTTTTAATTAGCTCTATAACAAAACTATATTTAGCAAAGAATTTCAATAGATCTAAAAAGCGTGAAAGGATCGTCGCGTACTCTACGCTTCCGTGCTTAGTCGTGGTCTGCTGTATTTTAAATGAGCTATTTCCCGCCGTTCCTCCGCCGTATTAGGGCTGCCGTCTTAGAATTAAAAAGACTCAAGTATTCAAGGAAATCTTTGTAAAGTCCTGAGCATAAAGCAAAGTGTTTAATGCAAACGATAAAAGTTTTATTTAAACACTCAATAAGATAAACAGAAACACGTAGTTTGTAAACATTTGGCAGAGAAGCGCTTTTAGAAATCCAAAAAAGAGCTTGGAAATTTGGTAACCAGCTATTTGAGAAAGGTTGACGAGAAGAGAGTGGAGGAAACGGACAGGGATAGACCAGTCAGCAATGAAAAAAAGGTTTTGTTAAATAAAACCAAAGTTTGGTGATAACCAAACTGTTTTGTAGCACATAATCAAAATTTTTTGTTATAAATACCAAAAAGTTTATAAGGTTCATTTATGTGCTATATACTACGAATAAGAATGTATAGAAGTGTAAATGAATCTCAAAAAGTGGCACCAAAAAAAGTGTACCGTGTTCTAAATTTGTTCTTTAAAAACTGTACCGTGCCGCCAAAACTCATACAAAATGTCATTTTTCATTGGGTGCCAAAAATTATTACGATTTTGTTTAGAGTTACTCTTCTATAGTTATTCTTATTCGTAGGCTATATAGCTATGTTATATGTGCAAAATAGTATGGAATAATGTTTGGTTATATGCAACAAAACTTTTTATCTGTGATATTGATGTTATGTCGGTTTCGAGAAAGATTCGTCTTTATTTGATGATACACACTGGTATTTATACACTATACCATACTATTTCAGTAATTTCAACTACACAGATAAACTTGGAAAGTCAAAAATTATCTAAATGCAAAATTTCCGATTGCTCACTTATAGTAAATATTATAACATTTATAATTTAGTATGAAGACAGGGTGTAAAAAAAGATGGTAGTAATATTTAAAAATCGATTAGACGACCAAACTGAACAACTTTCACTATGGTGCATTAACATTGCAGTGCAACTTCGAAATAAAATAAATAAAATCAGCGACTCTACTACAAAGTCCAATCTATGGAACAACTCAACTGTTTATTCTATTTCTATGTTGGCTTCATATTGAAAGTTGTTCAGTTTGATGGTCATCCCATTCACTACCCTCTTTTGTGTTTGCGTTACATACACACTTAAAGGGGTGCTTCAAACAGCAGATTATTTAGTTGGTCCCGTAGTAAAAGATGTTCAGTTTGATGGTCTGTTCATCCATTTAGGCGTAAAGAAATAAGTTTACAACCTGTATACAAGAATTGCTCACTTAAAGAATTGGAGATAAATTTTTGATATTTCTACTCGAAATGTGCTATATCACTAACCAGGAACCGTACAAACGAGGACAACCCTAGGGCTATCTGTTAAAAATGTCACGAAGACCTCGCCTGGTTGTCCCTCGTACGAATTTACGACGATACGAGCACTCGCATTCAAGAAAGTAATTTTAGTTCAGAAAATACTAGGTAACAGTTTGTTCAAGACGTTGCTGGTTTATGTGGTAGCCAACCTACCTATTTTCTTTAGCACAGAAATTCAAATATCATTAATAATTAACGTGCATTAATCCATTATATTTATCGTAAGAATTTTGGCTAATGAATTTATATTGTTATAGTTAATAAGTCGTGTTATGTTATAGAGGTCCTGCAGTGCGATTTTTGAAAATCATACGAGCGGTTCGGCAGTAGAAAATGTCAGAATTACTATGGAGATTATGCATCTTTCTACTGCCGAACCGCTCGTATGATTTTCAAAAATCGCACTGCTGGCCGCATCTTATCTAAAGCGACAACCAATTTTCGACGGGGTGGTGGTAGGTTTAAAAAAAGTTTGATTTTTAGGGTTCCGAACCTCAAAGAGGAAAAACGGAACCCTTATAAGATCACTCTCGTGTCCGTCCGTCCGTCTGTCACAGCCACTTTTCTCAGTAACTATAGAAGCTAGCGACTTGAAATTCGGCATAGTGGTCAATCATGCTAACCCAAACGTAAAGCGAGGCTAAATATTGAGAAAATAATTTTTCTACTATTTTTTAGGGTCCGAAAACTGACGACTTTTAAAAAAAAAGTTTTCCAATCTAGCCGAGTTTGGTATCATTTGAAAGGGCTTTGAACGTAGATTTCGTATTGGTAGTTCGTTTTCCTAAATGATGCGTAGTTATTCATTTATAAGCCCGACTGCACGAAAAATTTTGGTTCCCCCCCCCCTGATCTCCGAACTTATAAAGCCAAAAAATCTGAAATAATTCTGATATGTCGATGTACTATTGAATTTTGTAGGAAAATTATAGCGGTGTCTGTATTGATAATAGTTTTTGAGAAAATTGAAAAAATACAGTACAAACAAACTTAAGGTGCCAGTTGACCAGGGACACGGACGGAACGCCGACCGAGCAACAGTGTTTTCGCATCGCTCTGTGATTTAAAAATATTTAAAGTGCATATACTACTGTAAAGGGAAAAAACTATAATATATATTGAAGCTAAAAAGTGTAAACCCAAATATTTTCGCCTAAAAACTAAAAAAACTAAATAGGATGTGAATCTAAAAGCAAAATTTAATCAAACGAAACAGTGAAACAAATAGTCAAAACTAAGTGACCAAGGACGTTGCACTGGGTCGTTGACACAGGTCAGTAACCCTACGCACTGCGCCCCGTCTCTGTCTAGCGTACGGGCCCCACGCACCCCACTGCGTATGCGCCGCTCACTCACCTGCCTGCCAGACTGCATGCCGCCAACCGAACCTGTGTGAAGTTAGCGGCCAAAAAGTTAGCGGCCAATATCAACCGACCAAATTAAGAAGGTGCCAACCGATACAAAATCCAAGTTTGCTGCCTGTGAGTACCTACTCTAACTCATTAAGAATAAGACACATTCTTCCTCACTCTATAAGAAAATGAATTGCACGGCATGTAAACAACTAGTATACAGAGGAGAATTGCTAACGTGCGTTATATGTAGTGGAAAATATCATTACGCATGTCTGAATATTAAGTCTGCAGACTTTATGAAGCAAAATGCCCAATTAAAAAAAAATTGGATTTGCGACTTTTGTAAAAATTCGTCACGACGAAAGCGAAACGACGATACACCCACCCGAAAACAACTTGACGATCCAGAACCCAACGAAACAACAGTACCTAACGATCAGCAAATTTCGGGGGACGAAACACTGAACTCTGAACAGCCTCTAACAATTGAAATACCGAAAAAAATGGACGATACTGCACTAAATATTCAACAGTTATCCAATCTCTTAGACTCTAAGTTGGACAATTTAAGACGCACCATAAGACAGGATATAGCTAAAGAGTTTGAAGAAAAGATAGCAAAAATATACTCGGAATTTTCAAAAAAAATAGACAGCCTAGTAACCGAACAGGATGCCATAAAAACCAAAATAAGCGAACTAACCAAACAAATCTATACTCTCGAAAAAGACCTAACAGAAGTGAAAAACACATCCCCGATTCCTCGAATCCCAGAAATACACACAGACCTCTCCTCCGAAATAACAATACAGCTCAAAGAAGAAGTAGCCCAGCTCCATGACAAAATCTATAAGGAAAGAAATAGCAAAAAAATAGTCCTATATGGCCTGGAAGAGGACTGGAAAGAATCACAATTCCAAATAATCGAACGTATAAACTATGCTTTCTACGACCTGCTCTCTATCGATATAAATGGGTACATCGAATCAGTAAGACGAATAGGTAAAAACGGATATCAAAGACCAGTCGAAATTGAATTTATTAGCAAGAGAATGGCCGAATACATATTACATAACTCTAACAACTTCAGAAACTCCGGATTATTCGTTTCAAAAATATTAAGTAAATCAGAATTGGAGGAAAAAAGAGTACTAAAACAAAAATTACTAGAGGCTCGCCAAAATGGACACTACGCAATAATCCGCCAGAATAAACTATATATAGATGGCAGCCAGTACCTCGGAGAAAAAAGTGCCCGGAAGTTAGACCAGCAACCACCAAAAACACAGGAACCGCCGACTGATAGAGACGATACAAACCATTCCTTTCGAACCTAAGCTAAACATTGTTTTCCAAAATATGCGTAGCTTGAACAATAAGAAACACCTTCTCGAAGCATTTCTAGAAGAGGAAACACATTTTCACGTCATATGCATATCTGAAACCTGGCTAACAAGAGGGAAAATCGACCTACTTCAGATACCTGGATACACCCTTGCTTCGGAATACTCCAGACAAAACTACGAAGGAGGGAGCGTCTGCATCCTACTGCGAAATGGAATAGAATTTATCGAACAAAAAGAAATAGTAGACTTGTCTGTAGAATATGTTGTTGAGTTGTGTGCTATTGATATCCCGTCCTTAAATGTATTAATTATTACCTTGTACTGGAACGAAAGAGAGACCGAGATCTTTAATACCTGTCTAAAACAACTTCTAACACTATTAAATTATAAACATAAAAATAAAAATATAATAATTGGGGGCGACTTTAACATAGACATCTTAGACAAATCCACACGAACCAAAGACTTCATAGACATAATGTTAAGCCACAATTTTTTCCAAAACGTAAAAACACCAACGCGTATAACAAATACAAGTGCTACTCTTATAGACCTTGTTTTCACAAACTTCAACGATATTTCATCTGAAACTTTAGTACGAGAGCTCGGGTTTTCAGATCACATGGCGGTCATATACAGCTTTTTAAGTCCAGCTAAACCAAAAAGTAACCAACGCAACCTATGGTATACAAACAAAAGAATATTTAGTGAGAAAAATATCAATAATTTCCAATCTGAATTACGAAAGATCGACTGGAATTTAGTACTTCAAAGTAATAATAATGTAAATGAAAACTATATCGCACTCAATAATACCTTACAATCCATACTAAACAAATGCGCTCCAAAAACCAAAATTAAAATAAATTTAAAACCTAGGAAAACGTGGTTAACCCCTGGCCTGAAGGAATCCTGTAAAAATAAACGACTTTTGAAAATCCTAACATCTAAATCTAACAATACCATCTTAAATGAATACTACAAAAAGTACGAAAAGCTCCTTAAAAAGACCGTTCTCACGTCAAAGAAATTACGATATATTCAAAAAATTAAAACAGCTGAAAACACAACAAAGGCGATGTGGCAAATAATAAAAGAGCGTTCTAACAAGGCGAGAATTACTGTAAGACAAAATAACAAAATAAAAATAAATAGTACACTTACCGACAGTCCGAACTTAGTAGCAAACGCCTTCAACCACTACTTTGCCTCGGTGGGGGAAGGCAAGAGCTCCCAAAAATGCGGTCGTCCTGTAGTTAATCCCCTAAAAAATTCGTTTTATCTGCGCCCAGTAGAGTCACGGGAAGTGAAACACATAATACGTAACTTAAAAAACAAAAGAAGCTCCGGTTACGACGAACTGCCCCCTCTCTTGATAAGAAAATGCGCCGATGAATTGAGCTTTCCTTTCGAGCGGCTTATAAACCAATCTTTCAACGAAGGCACCTTCCCCGACCAATTAAAGGTTTCCATCATAAAACCAATTCATAAAAAAGGAGAAAAGTCAAATCTAAATAACTACCGCCCCATCGCTCTACTTCCAACTGCATCAAAAATTATCGAAACAGCAATGTCGAGAAGACTTTACTCATTTTGTGAAAAGTACGAACTGTTTGACGAAAGCCAATACGGTTTTCGGAAAAACAGATCAACAACTCTAGCAGTGTATAAATACATCCAAGAGATACTTTCTCTATTAAATAATAAAAAATACGCAATAGGAATTTTACTTGATATGACCAAAGCGTACGAAAAAGTAGCATTCAAAGTTTTACTCGATAAACTCTATGGAATCGGTGTACGAGGGGTGGCCCACAAATGGTTTACGTCCTACTTATCAAGCCGAGAACAGTACGTAGAAATCGAAAACTATGACCTACAAACGGGAATGATAAGTAGCTATAGATCAGGAAAAATAGTAACTAATAATTCTATTCCCCAAGGAAGCGTTCTTGGATGTTTACTGTTTCTGATTTATGTCAATGATTTGCCGAAAATAATGGAAGAAACATGCGTACTATTTGCCGATGACATCTCAGTCTTATTCCCGTGTCTAAACGATAACGCTATAGATCTGACAATTAAACTTACTAGTATTTTTGATAAATTGGTAGCATGGCTTGACGACCACAATCTAGAGGTAAACTTTAAAAAGACAAAAATAATGGAATTCAGACCTTCGCAAAAACGCCCACTGAATGTAAATTTTTCATACCGAAATACTCAAATAGAATGCGTTAATACCTTCACGCTACTAGGATTAGATATAGATACGCACATTAACTGGAAAACACACATCCAAAGAATTAAAAATAAGCTTTCCCGATTTACATATGCCCTGACAGAATTAAAAAAAACCACTGACATGAAGACCGCACTTTCAGCTTATTACGCATACGCACACGCATGGCTACGATATGGGATTCTATTATGGGGAAACAGCACGGACGTGGAAGATCTCCTAATCCTACAAAAAAGGTGCGTAAGAATCCTTGTGAATATCGACCAAATGGAGAGCTGTAAACCACACTTCAGCAAACACAGGATACTTACGCTACCATCTTTATATATATTCGAGGTGTGCAAATTCGTAAGAAAATATAGTAACTTTTTTAGAAACGCTAAAGCCACATACAACGGCCAACACAATTTGAGACAAAGAGATAGGCTGGTACTACCGTTCTCAAAAATGGAACTCTATAGGTCAGGTCCATATTGTATGTCCATTAAAATTTATAATAAATTGCCGCCTACTTTAAAAAATGATAATAAAGACACTTCTTTCGAAAAAGAACTAAAGGACATGTTATACCAGAAATCGTATTACAAAATTCAAGAATACCTGGATGACGAACTATAAAATACTTACCTTATATCTCACTAAACAGGCATGACATCTCGGTCTACTCTTAGGGTCTACTTGACATACCTGCGAATAATATTTGACTACCTATGTGTTTCTTTTGTAATTTATTTGACTTTGTGATATTTAATTTCTTTCATTTATTATTGTTTCGTATTATATTATCACAATTTGACATGCCTAAATTATTAATTATTGTTGTTGCCTATTTTATTTTCAATTTAATTCAATTTATTCGACATATTATATTTGTAAACACTGTTTGCTAAAATTGCTGTGCCCTAACAGGGTCCCTGAGATTGTACTATACCTATTTTTAAGACCTGTAATACCTCAAGGATGCAATAAAGATTATGATTATGATTATGATTATGATTGATGCTTTTCGTTGATGAGCATAGACACAAACTTTTTATATTACATTTTAAATAAAATCCAACAAATTAACACCAGTTTAAGTCATGAAAATGAACAAAGATAAAAAAAACTATAATAATAATTGAATAATTGTTTCGATATTTTGATGTAGGATTTGTATGGATTCATGTAAGAACGGGTGTACCTACTTACCGGTATCGGTGAAACTTGGTAAACAGCTAGTAGTAACTATCTACATCCAGAGATAGCATAAAAGGTAGGTGCTTTAGATTTCTGTGAAAAATCACTATTTCATTGGGAAATTTAATATACTAGTTAATATTTAAATAATTTCGAGACAGTAAAAGTATTTTGAACATTTGAACTTTGCTTGAATGACAGGATGTGAGGTCCGATTCACAATGAAGCAAACTAAAAAATTATTACTTTACAGCAAACCGTATTTCATTATTGAAAAAATCCTAACATAATATAAGGGAATTACGGAAAGTAACATAATATTAAGCCATATCAACAACTACGTTATTAAGATGGATTGAAATAATTATTTTCTCAAATGAAATATTTTTCATCATAATGATTAGGACAAATCGGAATAAAATCTTTGCACGTCCATCATACGTCAATTGTGAATCATGGACATGGATCAAAGAGATTATACCTAAAGGCATAGAGGGAGCCATACCTTTTGCAAGGCGGTCCACTTTTTTTGAAGTTTGTTTTTTTATGTTTTGTGTCTTGTGGTAGGACAAAAGACACAAAAAGTTACTACTTTACATAACTTTACATACACTAGCATATCAAAAAGTGTCAAAAAACGTGGAAAGTGGACAGCCGCATCAACAAATATCTATAGTTCCATTTCTTTCTACTATTAAAGGTATTTCATAAGAGAAAAGAGACTAACTACAATCTTAAATTGATGCGGACTTTATGCTTTAGAATTAGGAGATCCTTCCTGTGAGACTTGGATATAAACCAATGTATAGAAAATACCTATGCCACCTTACTGATCATGGACAATACCATTTCAATGTAGAAATAGAATGACTCAAAAAGGCATTAAGATAATAGTAATCGCGGAAACGAGACACGCGTATACGCTATGCTGATGCTGATGAAGTTGAAATTGCTAACAAAATCATGCAACTTAGTCGGGCTAAGGTACGAGATTTCATACATTTTTGTCATATCTCTGTCCCTCCAGTATATGCGGTCAACGAATCTAAAAAATACTCAATCAACGCTTTCCAAGCTTCTTGATCATCAACATGCAATGAAATTAGAGACAGTACCTTGCAACCTTCTTGATCATGAACTTTCGCTTACGCTAGCTGATGTTCCTTATCACCATTTAGTGTTTTAGGCAAGAAGATTGAATTATTAAAATTTTTGGTTTTAGGCTTTTGTACAGAGAGGACAAACTGGAGTCTTGTATTTCTATCCAACTCGGGTGCTAGTTACTAATGTGAGAAAAATACATACCTAGTTCTTCTGTTCGTCAATAACCCGCCTCATTACAAACAAGCAGTGATACATGAAAATACTCATGGAGGTCGGTACTGTTCGACCTTCTTTCGTAAGTTTAAATCGTCGATTTTCCAACTATACGTTTATCCCTTTCTAATCTAAAGATGAAAATAAAAAAAAGTTTTGTTCTGATAGAAAGTGACAAACCTAAAGTTGGAAATACCTATTGACGATGGAAACGTACGAAATAGGTGGAACATTACCGACCGCCATGGCCAATTATTGTATTTCCATGCTTGTAAGGAGGATTGTATCCATTGGTTTATATCAGGTTGCTGGAAATAAGTATTATCTTTTACCTACTATGGTCTCAAAGCATTTTCTTTTTGTATTCAAATTTTGTTTGCTTGTTTGTTTATGAAACGATGTAAGTGCACAATGATTGTTATTGTTAATACTGTAAAGAACTGTGATGTGGAATATAATAGAAAGGCAATAAATAATTTTTTTATTTATTTTTATTTTATTTTATTGTCTATACCTGGAGTACAGACTACAGACTGCCGTACAAGCGCTGAAAAATGTAAATTCTCAAAACTTCGTTAAACGTTCTTTCGTACGTTTTCATCGTCGTTGTTGGTTGGTCCCTTCCAATCCAACGACGAAAAAAAAAAGAGTTAAGTAGGTACTATTACATTTTCGTTCTGATAGAAAGGTGTTTACGTAAACTTTGAAACATCGACGTACGAAATAAGGTTGAACGTTACCGACCGCCATGGCCAATTTTCGTGTTTCCGTACTTGTAAGGAGGTTATGATGGATCCATTATCATTCTAAATTATAAATAATTTTTTTCCCTTACGCTGATAGACTGAACCACAACGTTACCACGTATGAGACAGCGATAGTCATAAAATCCTATTCAATTTATATGAAGCTAGATGACTGACTCCTTCTGAGTCAGACAGCCGTTGTAGTACAAAAAGTGGTTACGTCGATAAGGACAAGGACAGTCATAAGTAGCGATCTCCTTTTTTTAATAGCGCGAATTTGCAATTTGCATCTCTTTTTGAGTAAATATACAAGACACGTGCTTCCTTCTATACCTTCTATTTCTACGTTCTAAATCCATGGTTTACATCCATGTTCTAGAATCATGGTTCAAAAAGATTGCATAATGATTGAATGACATTGCAACGCATAAACTTCTTGGTGAACTTAAAATACAGGTGGTAGTCATTAGAGGGTGTTAGGTGTACCCACCAAGAGTACCCACCCATTTGTTAACAAAAATACTTGGCTATTATCCATCCACTTTCTTTCACTGGAAACAATTCATGACCCACGCAGACGCTTGAAAAATAAATACCATGTTAAAGAAAATTGATGTCTTACCTACATTTACATTAAGACTACCTACCTATTCTCTAATTGGGATATTCAGGGATTTCTTAGTAGGTACTCGTAGTAATATTTAATTCTAAATATCACTTTAAATTGTTCGTGCAGTAGGTACTCAAACTTGTCCGATGTAAGTGTTCATGTAGCGAGCCCGTTGCCACTTCTTTGAGCATGGTACATCATCTTAATATGACAATATTTAAACAGCTGTAAGCTATCGAACTATTATGACATAATATCTCTAAATATCGTTGCACTTTTTTATGTTGTGCTCGCTATACCACTTTGTACCTTCCGAACAGCGGCGGTTTTCGTATTTCAAAGCTAATAACATAATAATATTGTATCACTGTTCTCATCTTTTCTTACGGTAACATTAGGTTCGGAACCCTCTATGTGCGAGTACACACCTCGCTCTTGACCAGTTATTAATAAGTAGGTTTTAAGTTCCCATAACTATTGAATAAATTATTTTGATTTTGAGTCTAAAAAGGAAGGAAAGAATAGAAAACAATTTTCAAATTAAATACCCTAACACGACCGGGTACTCAAACTGCCGGGAGATAGGTTGTCAGCCCGTTACCACTGAATGGACAGTGGACTTTACTAATATTATCATTAGCTTATATACCTACTATCCATCGTAGGGCAAGACCTACCCTCAAGGAATGGTGTATGGACATTAGTCCAACACGCGTGCCCAGTGCGGATTGGTAAACTTCACATACAATCATAATTATGTAGGTTTCCTCATGTTTTCCTTCACCTTTTGAGCATCTGTGCGGATTTGAACCCGGACCCTTATTGAGTGATGACTACTGATGACTGATTGAGTGTTCATACCATACATCTCCGCAACGCACCACTGACGCTTTTCAATTTAGCAATTCTTTGGAATGACAGCTACTCTGGTTCTTCTGCTGATCCCTTCATTTCTGATTCGATCTCGTAGGAAAACTACAAGCATATTAGCCCTTTCCATTTCCCTTTGGGTGACTTTCAGCCTTTTTATGGGGCCTTGAGTGAGTCTCTGTTCCATGTCATCACTGGTCAAAAACTTTCGTCTTTAGATACTGCTCTATTTACCACACTTGCAACACTTGCAACTATTCACATACTTATAATTATTATATTATTTTTATTAACGTACCTAGAACAATCTAAGATGGGCTGATTGGGGATCTACTTCCTAGCGGTCCACCCCGGGCAACGGCATCACAAGCTACCAAGTTTGTGGTGGCGGCTGTACGATCCCCCACAGCGGTGTGGTAGGCTCCGCAAGGAGCCGCCTGGCTCGCAACCACCGTCCTGCCGGAGTCTGGCGCCAAGCAGCTTGCTGCGTTCCGTCAGTGTGCAGGAGTGCCAGTGCACTTCTGGGTAAGCTCGCAACATCTTCGACCCCATCTTTGTCCTGAGGACTTGATAGAGGTCAAGAGCAAACCCATCAATAATAACAAAAATAAAAAAAAAGATATAGTATTATTACAGCTAAATACGCTTTATTCAGCTGTCTAGGTACCTACAATTTAAAATAACAATCTAAGTGTATATAAAATACACACAAAAGATGTGAATCTCAGCAGACTTTCTTCGTAAAAGAGACAAGGTATGATTAATGGCAGTATCAATATAGTCCGCTAGTGGACTATCCCTGTCGACGTCCTCAAGTGATCTATTACTTTTATGTTGGGTTAGTACGTTAAATTGAGAAATTACAATGTTTTTAACATTTTCTAATTGTTTACTATGGAACATAAGATACGGTATACACCATTTCATCCTAAAACCTTAAATGAATCAGCTAAAGGTGAGTTTTGCTTATAATTGTTCACTTACAATAATAATTAGTACCTAGTCGTAATAAGATTTCTGACCACCCAGAAAGGAATAATGATCATAAGTTTAAGTATTTGCGTAGGTATATGTATACTCAGTATCTATCTAAATTTCATGAATTCTATTCAGATAGTGTAAAGATACATACATGCCTCAAATTCCTAAATTTCCTCACGATTTTCATTTTTCACCCCGGGCTAGTGACGAATTCATACTTGAAAAACTCAGCCAACAAAGTTGATATCATAAAATATTACGTGGGCTCATTAAAAGCCAATGCCTACAAATGGCGCCTTTTTTTCTTTATTTTTTTGGTGCGACCATCATCCAAACTTGATTATTTAAGTTCAAAATAAAGTGAAAAATAGTTATTTGTTATGCTAGGCTGCAAAGTTGCTTTTTGGCGCGAATAGGTACTTGTACTGAAACCTGAGCAAGCAAATGATTCTAGAATTGAACCACGAGCAACGCGAGTTGTTCAAATAATAGAATCCTGAGCTTAGCGAAGGTTTAAAAGGTATGAGACGCAGAATAACTTTGCAGCCGAGCGAAACACACAACTTTTCACCTCACAACAGCGAGGAAAAAAAGTGAATTGCTAAAAAGAACATTTCAATGTTTTTTTTTCGTGCTGGCCAGTGTCATGAAATAGTTATTAAGCATTTTCAATGGATTGGCGGTATATAAAAATATTGAATAGACAGATTCGAATTTCAAAAACTCTTTCCACGCTTGCGGATAAAATGCACTTTTGCACTCAGATTTCGAATGATAAACAGAATCTTTCCGAGCTTGTGAGGTGAAAACAAATTTTTTTATGACAAGCATAAAGTCAGTCAGAACGGAGATATAGGTAAAGACTTCACGTAAACTAATGAATAAGTATTTTCAACTTCAAGCCTTTATAATGTCCGATCGGACTGAGTTTAGAGATATAGGTACTTGTCACAACAAGTTTTGTTTTTGATCTTATTCTGAGGGCCTACCATGAGTTTTCCCTGTGCTTTACTACTGTAGTTACGTCGCCAATTCGTATGACAGAAATTAGTTCTTAACGTAACCACTAGGAGCGCTGTACAAAATCCAATACAAAATTGGTGACGTTACTACAGTAGTAAAGTACGGTGAAAACTCATGGTAGACCTACTGAACTAAAATATTCAAGCTTGGTTGATAGCCGTGCCAAAAAAATTGGCGAATAAAAAGGCACCATATAAAAACCCGCATTGTCTTATTGCATCATGAACTAATAGGTTCCTTATCAATCCTAAATATGTAATTTTTGTTATTTTAAGTTTATTGTGCTTATTAGTACAAAAAATATGAAACCAGACAAAATGTAATGTAAAATTATTTTCTCAACGTTTTTAAAACCAGTCCACATGAAGAAAGTATTATTATGAATAAGAATTTTCTTTCTTGTAATTTTAACAAGATAAGTTCTCTACCATTATAAGATACTGTATCTTGAAATTGCAGTAGATTTTTTGTAGAAAGTTGTTACCATTTTTAAATTAATTCACGTTTCTGTAGCTATAATAATAAAATAATGTTTTTCTTATACTACGGGTAATTTTCAATAATTTTTGTTAAAAGTCCAAAATTTTAGTAAAATGGTTTTCTTTTACAACATTACTCTCTACATAGATTCTGATACCAATTCCACATGCCCTCTTTCATTTGAAAATTTACTTCAGTTTGTTTCTCAATAATAGTCACATGAGTAAATACTCCACAGAAAGAAAGCTTCGGCACAATAAAGCTATAGTAGAAAATCTATGGAAGATATTGAGCGAGCGCATCACCTAATAATTTCGTGCTTCTAAAAGCTTTGTCTCTGTGGGGCCAGGAGCGCACAAAATGATCATGTGACGCGCTTGCCCAACGTCTCCCATAGATTGTCCACTAGTGCGATAGTGTAGAAACTTTCACTCTGTGGGGTATTTACTCATGTAGTACAGTGAACAGGACAAGTTACAACTCCAGTGGGGCGTTAAACAAAAGGATAGCAGCTGTCGTTAAGGCAGATGACAAATTGCTTGTCGCAATCGCATGCTCTCGACTGTTCCTATTTTGGTACTCTATTCAAATGGATCGAAAAGTTTTGTGATTAAACTGAATGTTTGAGTGCTTTATGCTTGAGTGCTAATGAGAACACTTCAGGACCATGTATTGTGTTGTAAACAGATTTTCTAAATTAATGTACCTAGATGCCAATACTACTATTATGCTGCTTGAAATTAGATGCTAGCACGAAAAACATTTGGAAAAAGTTGTTGTGTGAACTCAGACGAGAACTTTTCTACAAAATAAATGACAACTTTTGTCTTATATTCCCCGAGGGGTAGTCAGAGATACTCTGAAACCTCAGAACATCCACGTTTCACCAGTAGTACCGAAACTCTGTCCAGTGTGACGGGGGGTGAGCCCCTCGCCACTTATAATGGACAGTGTGGGTACAATACAAGCCTCGAAATTGAAGCATGCAGGTTTCCTCACGATGTTTTCTTTCACCGAAAAGCCAGTGGTATAACAAATCAAACATAAATTCCGAAAAACTCATTGGTACGAGTCGGCTTGGACGGGGATCGAACCATCGCCTCCTGCACGGCAGGCAAGGTTACTCGCCAATGGACCACCACGGCTTGTTTTTAGACAGAAAAAAATTACAGTTTTATAAAAAAAAACATTTTTTAAAATAAAATCATAAACATTTATGACACGTATGATACTACTAAAATAATTTTGAAACAGAAGCGCAAAAGACATTAATTTTTGAAAATAGCTGTGGGTAGCTCAGAATCACACTATAGAAGAGTTATTGACTATATTTATATGGACGGAATGACAGGCAAAATATTATTTCTAAACTCACGACCGAAATCTCTTTCAGTTCTCGGTCAGGAGTGCGATTTTTGAATCTCATTCGGTGAGCTCAGCAGTTGAAAATGTCAAAATTACTACGGAGATACGCATCTTTCTACTGCTGATTTGACTCTCAAAAATCATGCTTCAGGAGTGCGATTTTTTAAAGTGAAATCAGCAGTAGAAAGATTCGTATCTCCTTAGTAATTATGACATTTTCAAATGCTGAGCTCACCGAATGAGATTCAAAAATCGCACTTCTGTTCTCGGTCAGAAACACTAAATGTAATGATTATATTCTCTTTGAGAAACACTACCAACATTCTGTTTAAGAATGTAGCAATGCTCACATTTAGTAATTTAAGTTTCAGGAGTGCGATTTTTGAATCTCATTCGGTGAGCTCAGGTGTTGAAAATGACAAAATTACTACGGAGATACGCATCTTTTTACTGCTGATTTGACTTTAAAAAATCGCTCTCCTATAGTATGATTTTTGAAAGTCAACTCAGCAGTAGAAATATGCATATCTCCATAGTTATTTTGACATTTTCAAATGCTGAGCTCACCGAATGAGATTCAAAAATCGCACTCCTGGATGGAACGACGTGTCAAGTGGTGAGAGCTGTGGCTAGCTTTTAGCCCACATAAACACTGCAAAAACGCATGAACTAGGGCCAAACCAATTTCTTTCTAGCATAAAATTTTAAATATCAAACGATTTTACAGCTCAAAACCTTATTCGTAGCAAAGGAGTTTTATCATTGGATTACCTTGGCACACGTCCAAATGTCCTTTATGAAATATTTTCCGATACGTGTTTCCATTATCGTGGTATTAAGCTGCTCTAGTCTTTTCATAAAGCCTATAAAAGTAACTTGCTGTGTCTATGAGGCTTACCTTTGAAGATCGGTTTGTATTGTAAACAGACGTTTTTTGTGTAGGTAGGTAATGAGAGATTTTCCAGAAATTTTCCTGGGAATCGCTAGATGGCTCCACAGAACTGACAGCTCTGTAAGTACATATTTAATCTATAAGTATCGAAATTTCAAAATGTTGTTTCGTTAAATAGAAAATTAAGCATTAAGAAGCATGAGTCTAATGTATTAATGTATAAATATTTGCGTGCCATTGTTAATGGCTGATTCAGGAGATCCTCTACTGTACTGACCACCTGTAATTTTTGTGTACCCTGATCAATAGCAAATAAAGATTACTTTACTTTACTTTAACGATAGTCAGATAAAAACTTATTATTTCAATATTATAATGTTTTATTCTTAGACCAATCATTTACCGAAGATTTAATTAATAAATACCTTTTTTTTCTAGTTTCTTAATTTAGTATGCGTTTTAATTTTACCGATTAAAGTTGTCTAATATCGACATGTAATAATCATAAGTAGGAAAAATAAAGAAAGTGGTAGAACCATAGAGGTATTATACCAGAAATAGAAGAACATACAGCTGAGAGAGCGAGATGTAGGTACCTAGCGGCACCACTGTATAATAGAAAGAGATACGTGACGCGAGGCAGGAGAACCGTTTTCTAGTCACTAATCAATTTTTACAATTCGGTTTCCGTGAATAATGTGGAATCTAATGTGAAACCGTAGATAGTTTTGTGAAATATACTGACATACTTCATTAAGTATCCACGATTTCACGTTAGACTCAGAATTATAGACAGTATTAGAATTTTTGCCTGCGAATAGTATCCTGAAAACATACAAAAACGGTTTCATTTGACAACTCATGTCATTGCCTCTATTCCTGTAAGGTATAAGTGGGTAGAACCGGGCTTTTTCAACAATGTCAAAGGAGGATACACAATAATATATTATCTAGGATCATAAAGGATCCTAACTCTTATCCTAAATATATAGTACTCTGTGCTAAATATAAGACCTCTAGAATCGATCTGTGTCGATTACATTATCACAGGGCTTCGATAATTTTTTTTTTCATAAATGTGGTTGCAATTGACTAGTCAGTCCCGGCCGACCGCAGCAGTTTACTTACTTCTTTCATAATATGTTGTTAGATGGAATCATAGAAATAGGTCTTGCCATATTGAATATAATAATTATGAATTTTCACAAAACATTACTTTCACGATTTCCTGATATGAAATCGGTCCAAAAAAAAAACAATTTGCCTTTTCAGTTTTGCTACAGAATATGGCATTTTAAATTGTAGGTAATTGTTTTATTGACGGATATTTTTTTTTAAATGAATACATTGAATCAACTTGGTAGGATTTTAAAATTATTGTTTGCAACACTTGTGTACTATGAAAGAAGTAAGTAAACTGCTGCGGTCGGCCGGGACTGACTAGTCAATTGCAACCACATTTATGAAAAAAAAAATTATCGAAGCCCTGTGATAATGTAATCGACACAGATCGATTCTAGAGGTCTTATATTTAGCACAGAGTACTATATATTTAGGATAAGAGTTAGGATCCTTTATGATAACAAAAATATTTGATCAAAGACGAAATTATTCATATTTATGTTTATATTACATTATCATAAAACATGACTCATAGATCTGTGATCCTAGATAATAATGATTATTATAGTGTAATACCCCCCTAAGTACATTGCTTAATTTGACTTTGATATCTCGGGTTCAGAATATCTCTGACATCCCTTCGGGGAATATAGTCGTGAGCATATGCTATGCTATCTCGGGTTAGAGATGTTTTAGGAGATTTTTACCAAAAAGACATTTACCACCGGTTTCTTCATTTTTGGCTTAACCAAGTCTTACATTTTCAAGAAGCAGATAAGGTATGTCAGTTCTGTCCTAGGACCCAACATTTAGTAAAATTATGATTCCACTGCCGAAGTGTTATATAAAACTTCAGATTCAAGATTAAATCCTAAAGCCCAACAACTAAAACGATTGGGTCCAACATCCCCAATGGTTGTCGAACATAAACATTTGCTTCGACCAAAACGGTCAGCAGGCTCTTTTACATGCAAATACGTCCACATCGGAGGATGTACCAGAATCGACTATTATAATTAGACCTGCCATTCTATTCTCCTTCATAGTAATTCAGACGAGTGAAGGGGCGAGTCAATGATATTAAGAGCTCTATCTGACTGGACAGCTTATGGACTAGTATTGGTTATGTCAGGCTAATTCGTATTAAGCCTAGGTTGGACATAGCTTTGTTTGGGCACTGCTATAATCATTATTATCGATCCCCTGAAGCGCAATATATTTATATGCACTTTCAAAATTTACTGTATGTTCGATCTTATGGTTTGTGGCTTGGTAGGCGTATGCGTATTGGCGTATAGTCTAGTAGTGAAACGAGTAGCTGTTCATAACATCACATAACATAAATATCATCTCAGGTTTTAGGTCTCTGGTTTATCTCAGATTACAGAACAAAACTGTTTTATAATATTGTTCACCAAAACATCTGCATACAAACGAAGTATCGTCCTATTTTCAATATTAATCCTAGCATTGAAACTATAATAGGGTGTAAGGAAATTGCTTCCGAAAACTCAAAGGGGTGAAAGTACCTATCAATATGAACAACTTTTACTATGGGACCAAGTCCGAGTCCTTAAATTAAAACTTAAGCTTAAAAGCTTAGAAGTTGGTTGGTATAATAGTTACCAATTTTTACCACCCCAGGAACAACATTGGAATGTATCGTATGTAATTCATCCTTTCTTCTAAACGTTTACCGTGCAAAATGTTGCCTCACCTAGGAACCTACGATCTTTTGTTCTTTCGAACTGAAGGTTCTGAGACTCCGAGTACATAATGCATGTACGGAAGTGAACAATAGTGTACACGGCAAAGTGTTTACAGTCACATACACTGGCGTCGAGTGCTCTCAATACCCTATCCAAGACATAGCTGAAAGCCACTGAACTTTTAATGGCTAAGGTACTGTTTATACTTCGCATTCTTTAGTCAAAGAAATTGTTCAAAATACCTATATAACCGAATGCAACGATAATGGGATAACCGCACGTAGAAGCACACACGTTGACAGATTGACGCACCGTGTGTGCTTCTACGTGTGCGGTTTCATACAACTCCTTGCTTCACACATGACAGAATGCGTCATCGTGTGTGAAAGCGCATAAAATCATCAACATTGTCATCAGCATAAGCATATGCTCACGACTATAATCCCCTTGGGGGTAGTCAGAGATATTCTGAAACCTCAGAACATCCACGTTTCACCAGTAGGTAGTACTGAAATTCTGTCCAGTGTGACGGGGGGTGAGCCCGTCGCCACTTATAATGGACAGTGGGTACAATACATGCCTCGAAATTGAAGCATGCAGGTTTCCTCACAATGTTTTTCATCACTGAAAAGCCATTGATGTTATAAATCGTACATAAATTCCGAAAAACTTATTGGTACGAGTCGGCCTGGACGGGGATAGAACCATCGCCCCCTGCACGGCAGGCAAGGTTATTCGCCACTGGACCACCACAGATTTTCATCAGCCTGTGTGAAAAATTATATTCTATGCCGAAAACCACACATCATATATATCATATACCTACATCATCATATACATACAATAAAATATAACAGCAAAGCTTCGGCAGAATATTTCTGAACAACTAGAAATTTTGATCTCAACTTGCAATCGTGTCTCGAATCGAAAAGTGTGAAGAAACTCACGGATACGACAATCTACTGTAAGATTTCTCTCGTTATTGTTTCGGCTCTCTATTGTACGCTGTGGAATTCGAAGCGCTACCTACAGATTGTGTTATTGAGAAATGGCATTGGCTGTATAACTTTTAGTTTATGAAATTCCAATAGCTAACTAGTTTGGGGTCACTGCGGTTTTAAGGTAAGCGCATAATTATAACGATGGGCCGCGCACGGACCTGAAAGAAATACGGACCGAGTATTGCACTAAAAAGATGTGAAGCATGCAAGGTAATACAATCTCGTTTATTCTAAAAGGGACCTACACTCACGAGGATGCAATAGCTCTAGGCGCAGGTCCGACAACCCGTCACCTATATGTACCGCGTGACAGCACGCACACAAAAGAAATGGGTGCTTCACTCATGATTAGATGACGTAACGTCTGGTTCTTCTTTTTAGTCTGTGGGGCCGCATCGCAAGAATTCGCCCAAATCGGTTCTTTTTATAAAATTTATAAGAACTAAAGCTATACTATACAACTGCGTCCGTGGCTCTTCATGCCGAGGTTGTGGGTTCGATTTGCACAGGGGCACCTGGTGAAATGTTACGTTTTCATTTTGGGGACGGAACCCTAAAAACTACAAAGTCGCAGATATATGCTAATGATTTATGAAAAAACATTTCCCTTCATGCTTGACCTTTACAAGGCCCGCTAACTAAAGTAATACATCAAAAAACATAACAAGATGAATATCCAAAGAGCTTCAAAGAGCAACTAATCTTATAAGAGAACCATGTAATCCCCTGTTACTCACATGAATATTCGGCTACGGGTCGGAATAATGTAATCTTTGCATGGATTTGGTTGAGCTCACAAAATTATTTACGAGTTTCTCTTTTCTCTAAGCTTGTTAGAAGAAAGGAGGATAATATAACAAAATACATGATGCAATTTACACATTTGAAATTACCTATTTCTTTCTAAAATTGGGAGTTTGCGGCGAGTAAACAAATTAAGGTGGTTTCCGTCCATACAAAACGTTGTCGTATAACACTCGTAGACGGTGTTAATAAAAGTAATGTTTTATATATGGAAAAATAGCTTAGAAAATCTAGTTTGCGCATATCAAATAATATTTACAATTTGTAATATAATTACGAAGATATAAGGGTTTGAAATTTTGTATGAATAATTTCAAAGCGTGATATCTTCGTAATAATATTATAAATTGTAAATATTATTTGATATGCGCAAACTAGATTTTCTAAGCTATTTTTCCATATATAAAACATTACTTTTATTAACACCGTCTACGAGTGTTATACGACAACGTTTTTATGAAATTAACAGCTCTCCAACCACCTTAAGGGTATATTTTCGTTTGTGACGTCATCACTTGCTGTCAATTTTCAATAAAAAATGTTGATAATGTTTTGTAAGTTTTCCGTGACCTTTTGTTTCAGCTCCCACCATCGATAAGAAAAGTGTTAAGTTTTTTTTGAAATTTGGTTGAGTGAAGAATACCTAGTTAGTAGGTAATAATTTTTTTTCACACAATAAGAAATTCATTACATAACTAAAATATTTTAAATTAACCAAAGTGGGAAGTTTCGGTAAATTTTAAGTGAAACCTACATGCATACCACTTTTTTCAAACTAAATACGATCATCACTGAGGGCAAAAAAATTTACTATAGAGATACAAAAATTATGCTTTCACAATATGTAGAGTAACGGAATATGCCTTCAATTTATTTTATAAGTACCTACAGATTGTTTTTAAATATTTCGAGAGTTTCAAAATTACACATGTGATATTTTCTAATTTTGAACATAATGAAAAAAAAAATTACCTACATTTTCGTCAATTCGGTAGGTAGGTATGTCAAGTTTGTTTTGGAGGGCTGAATCGAAAACCATTTCGAGACAATTGTCTCATAAACAATATTTTATTTGTCAGAGAATTTAAAATGAAAGGATTACTCACAGGAGTGCGATTTTTGAATCTCATTCGCTGAGCTCAGTAGTTGTAAATGTCAAAATTACTATGGAGATGTGCATCTTTCTACTGCTGATTTTACTTTCAATTTGACTTTCAAAAATTATACTTTAGGAGTGCGATTTTTGAAAGTCAAATCAGCAGTAGAAAGATACATATCTCCATAGTAATTTTGACATTTTCAATTGCTGACCTCAGCGAATGAGTTTCAAAAATAGCAGGACCCTATTAAAAAACGCGACAATGACAGGTGACAGGCGACAATTCGACAATTTACTGTTCAATAAAAATTTACATTGACAAAATTTACAAATTTGACGGATTGTCGCGTCAATTTGACATATTTCTGTTCAATAAACATTTTCTCCTGACAGGCGACATGTGACAATTTGTCGTGCAAAACTTGACATATTTGTTTTATTGAACAATAAATTGTCGCGACTAGTGTTGACAAATTTGTAGAATTGTCATAAAATCGCGACAGGAGACTATGGTCTATGTAAAAGTTGTAAGAATTTAATATGTTAAGTAAAACGATGTTATTTCTTTTGGTTATGAAAATCGTGTGCTTGCCTTGTGCTTGCAAGTCTGTTTTACTTAGTGTATCATAAGTACTATTATTGGAGTGGAAGCACCCACGATTTTATAACCAAAATACATTTGCAAGTTTTTAATACAATCGTGTCTTACTTAAAATGTTTTTGATAATAAAGTTTTTTTTTAACTAAATATCCAGTTTCCAAGACAGTGAGACTAAAAAGTTCTCGTTGAGTGATGATAAGTGAGACCAAACACAGTGTTTTCTTACAGTGAGTTGTTTTCCTAAAAAGATACGAATTTTAGTTAGATAGCTTCGAAGTTGAATAAAATTGTTTTGACTGATTTTTAATCTCAAGAATAATGTTACGCTAATAAGTAATTTTAATCCATTGGAAACATCATAATGTACTCCACATTATTTATTTTTAATTCTATCCTTGCACTCTTTAATAATCATCGAGATAATTAATGTCAAAAATTGTCAGTAAAATTGTCAATCACCACGACAAATTTGTCGATCCCCACCATAAAAAATATGTCAACTACTTATTTTTGAGACTGACAATTGTCAAGTTTTATTAAACACGGTCGACAAGTGTGACAATTTTACCATGACAATTATGTCGCTGTCTGACTTATTTGTCGCCTTTATTGAACAGCACTTGTCGCGACAATGCGTCAATTATGTCGACGAGCAGACTTAATTGACAAATAAGTCGACTTGTCACGCTTATTGAACAGGGCCCTGGGCTTCTGCTCACGTAGGCCGTGGGTTGGATTCGCACGGGGGACACCTAGTGACATGTCACTTTGTGAGTTTTTCCCAGTTGGTTAGGAGATTACAGGCTGAATCACCTTTGACGATTGTCATCTGCAAAGAAAGATGATTCCATGCTTCAGATGGCATATTAAGTCGTTTGTCCCGGTTACTATCTTTGGTGGTAGTAGTCGTTACATAAAAACCACGCCCCGTAAGGCGGTCTGAAAAAAACTCTGATACCAAGGGCTTGCTGCCCACACGATAAGAAGAAGGTGTTTAATAAAACAAATATGTCAAGTTTTTCAAGACAAATTGTCACACATGTCACCCGTCAGGAGAAAAAGTGTATTGAACAGAAATAATAGGTCAAATTGTTTTTAAGAAATAACTAGTAATTTTTTTAAATTTTCCACCATGACATTTTGACGATTGTCATCTGTAATTGTCACGTTTATTAAACAGGGCCCTGCAGTCTCCTCGGTAAACTTGAAATCAACATAAAATAAATGGGATAAAATAAAAAAATTTCAGTCAGTCAGAATTTGACATTTTATGTTGCTGTTTCTGTTTCCAGTTCCAGCATAGGGTTTTCCGGTATAAAAAGAAGGAAGGTGTCTTTTTTAGATAAGCTAAGGTTTTTCTACATGGAGTTCGAATGATTTTCTTGTGACCACTTTTGCATTTAGAGATTACAGATCAAAATCATTTAAACAATGTATTTGTGTATTGATAAACCAGCTAGCTTTTACGGCTCAAAAGATACAACTTTCATTGCAACAATAAACTATCTTTCATTTATATACTTTTAACTATCTCCTATAATCTGTAATTATTCTGTATAGCTACCACGAAATAGTTGCGAAAAAATCTCGAGAGAAATATATCTCAAGACATAATCATATATTATATGCGCTCAGAGCATGCTCAAAGTCAATAAAAACAGAGCGTACGAGACGCGGGCGCGCGTCCGACTCGCTCTTGGCCGGTTTGGTCAAAGTGAATTTACGCTATTGTATGGTGCTAAGGGACGCTTGGTAAGGCTCCGTGCGTGAGTCCGACTCACATTTGGCCGGTTTTCATTAAATATATAATTATAATACCTAATATGCTTTAGTAGTTTTTACTAAATAAAATTGTAGAAATATAGCTTTTTCCATAAGAATAGTTAAAACTGTATAGAAGCGAAACTCTGCGCGGAACGCGTTCAAGGTCACGTTATTAGCCTACCGCGCGCTAGATGCTAAGCAGCTAAGTCAGTCGGGGCTGTGACGGCCGCTGCGCGCTCGCTCGTACACGTTCCGTTCGGTTGAAATTATTAATTTTTCACAATGTCTAGTTATTGCTGTGTGTTTGGGTGTAAAAACAGTTCGAAAACAATGCCACATCTAAGTTATTTTAATCTCCCTAAAGACAGGTGGTAAGTACCTAAACATCTTTCCATTTTGTAATATTTTTTATTAATGATACCTACTTCATTCCAAATAAGGACGACGAGATTTTCCGATTCCTATTTTGCAATATATACTTATTTCTATAACTCAAAATAACCTTAAAATTTCGTTGCTATTTGGAACGTAGTATAGGTAGGCTGTTTACTGTAGGTAATGTTATAAAAGTTGGTAAATAAGTAAGTAAGTAAGTTGGTAAGTAAGTACTCCATTCCAAATAAGGACGACGAGGTTTTACGATTCCTATTTTGTTTTCTGTTGAATTCTGATTAGCAAATAATAAAAGTCCGACATATCATGGACGTTATTAAAGCTGTTTTAAGAATAAGTGAGAGGAAGTGTTTCAAATCTCAGCAATTGAAAATAGCCTTAACTTGGAATGGAGTATAGGTACATATAAGATATTATTGCACTTGCACAAGCAAGCAAATTCAAAGAGAGCGTTGCGCGTCAGGTGAGGGCGCGCTTGCCCTTTGACACGCGCCGCTCGCCCTTTGACATGCCGCCGCGCCGCGCGGCGCCCGCTTGAAACGTGTACCTACTACCTAGTCACCAACTTAGCGACAGTAGTCGTAGCGTTCGTTTGTATCAAATTAAGTACCTAGCTTATCTATGTTTGTATGAGGAATAATATAGTAAGCAAAATCGGTTAAAAAATTATTATACATAATTAAATACACTAATTAAACTATAGTTAACGTACGTATAAAATATGAAGTAAGTAAATAAAAGCCATAAGAAATTAGTGACAGCCCTGGCGGCCTACGTGGGCGACAGCGGGGCGTTGCGGGCTGAGGGGGGAAGTAGGTGTTTAAAAGGCGGCGTTTGGAGCACGCACAAAGGAGATTCCATTCTATACAGTTTTAACTATTCTTATGCTTTTTCTCAAACATGCTTGGAAATTTGAGCATTATTTTGACAACCTTCTTCGAGATAAATCGAAATTGCTGTACTAAGCGAACAGTTGTATGAAAATCCATATCTGTCGTGGTTTAGCGGCCAAATAAATTACATAGTAAACTCATATCTGTCGTGTTAATTTTTTACTCCGAAACATGGCAACCAAGTAAATTTCGAACTGGTTTGCAAATAGACAGCTTTATAATGAAAAAAAAAACGAATGGACACTTTAACCACAGATTAATAATAAGTTACTAGCTTCAACGAAGGAAAAAATATTTTTGTTCGTCATTGATTTTGAAAAGTTGATTGATTTTAATTTCCACGCATTATTTGAGAAAAGCACTATACAAGCCTTGGCCACAACTAGGCATTGATGAACTTACGTATGTGTGCCTCGGCTTCGCCTCGGCCCACATTTACACGTTCGTCCATCAATGCCTCTTTTGCTGGCCGCTGCAGTAATGTAGGTACTATTAAGACTAGTGGAGAAAAATTTGCCGTGGAATTTCAATATTCCCATTGTTTTGATGTCATTCGAAAGCAATTTAAGTCTGTGATTGGGTCATGATTGCAAACATGGCGTAGATGTACATTGAAGATATTTATAAAAATGTTAATTGAGGGCGTTTGGGATAGGTACGTAATGGAATACATTGAGACCATTTTTAGAATTTTTGTCTGTTTGTTTGTGCACACGTTATTTTAAAACTACTGAACAGATTTGGATTTCACGAAAGCATAGGGCTCAGTTTGGATTAAAATTCACGCTATATTGTTCAATCGAAAGTTGTGAGTATTAAAGGGGATGTAATTTGGAGCGCGCTCCATACAAACGTACTATGGCGATAATTGCAATACTAACCAATTACAAGCATAGAGATTTGTTTCTAGATTGTTTCTGCAAAAATTCATTGACTTTAATTGGTTAGTATTGAAAATATCACCATAGTACGTTTGTATGGAGCGCGCATTCGCGAAAGCCGCTATTAAATAAATATTTTCTATTCAATTATTCATTGAAATTGGTAGGAAGTAAGTTTTTAGTTGTTTTGATATTATTTGCAGTGATTTAATTTCAGAAGTAAATAAAAATTGCATGATTTTCTTATCAAGAATTTTATACTACGTAGGTAATTTAATCTTCTTGCTTAGAATTTATTTGAAACTGTGCGCGACTGTATTGGTAATGGTATATTGAAAAGCCGACCAAAGAGAATGGTAATAGATTTGGTATACTCTACTGACATAATTGAAGTCATTTCAATTTGATTGAACAATATGACAAAAATTATCCTAGAATTCGTTAATTTTTTTTGGAATATAACATAATTTTAGCTTTAGAAAAACAGAAATAATAAATTATTCCATTCAATTACCTTTGAGTTTTAGTCATCCACAGACGGATCGAGAAAAAAATTGTCGCAAATTATTTTCAAAACATTTGACGCGGACGTGCTCCAGTAACGGCATTTCGCCGTACAATGAAAAAAATCAGAAACAAGGATAGTTTTGCAGTTACAGAATGTCAAAAGATTGAATTTGTTCGCCACTTTGTATGGTAATCACAATATTTGATTTTAAATAATATGTTTTCAAAAATATTAGTGTTTCAGACTGGTATTTCAAAAAATCGATTCATTATGTTTTTTAAATTTATATAAACTTTCTTTTTACGTAAACTGTAAATTCAACCGTGTAACGTAACCCTTCTAAAAATGTTCCTAAAGTAACCCCATTTTTAGCAATATTTCGACGAACAGTGTCCGGATTTTATGCGATTACTAAAATAAATTATATGAAACATACAAAAAAACGATTCATTACATTTTTAAGTAAAGGCAGTTCTTTCATAATAAATATAAAACACTGGATATGCAATAGCATATCACTGAAAACAATGTTCCTAAAAGTATGGGTTTTAGAAAATATACCCTTAAGTAGGTATCTGTTAAAGTAATGGTTATGTTGAGAAAATTTTACCTGGATTGCATAATAATTTGGTAGTTTATGTACTGCGGAAGTAATGTCTAAGTGGGATCACACGTCCGTCGATCAGTCCGTCATTTGCGAAGCTGTCACACACGGTGCGTTAATCCGCACCGTGTGTGCTTCTACATGCGGTTTCATACAACTCCTTGCTTCGCAAATGACGGACTGACGTCTGCTGCACCGTCAGTGCATCATCGTGTGTAACAGCTCTAATGTCTCTGAATAATTCACTAGATGTCAGTTCCGCCAAGGTTATTCGTCAGAATAGCAAAGAATTTTGACTTGTAGTTTTTGTAAATAAAAAAGACTGCGTCCAGATAGCCTACCATGAGTTTTCCCTGTACTTTACTACTGTAGTTACGTCGCCAATTCGTATGACAGAAATTCGTTATCAACGTAACCACTAGGAGCGCTGTACGAATTCAATACAAAATTGGTGACGTAACTACAGTAGTAAAGTACGGTGAAAACTCATGGTAGACCTACTGTATCACCATTCTTCTTTACTATAGCTACCTCATATTGCTTATACATTATCATCGCCCAGCATTGGCATTCTAGAGAAGTCTACAAAATAAAAATAACAAAAATGCACAAATTAAATAGTACTGATGATCCTTTAAACAAAGAAAACCCTATATATTGAACTAGCGCACTCTTAATCGAATACTGACCTAATCCATATTTTCATTCTTTTGGGAATCGACAAAAATGTATTTTCGTCAATCAACATTTTTTTTCAAACGGCAGTAAAATGTCGTAAAATGAGTGTCGTAGTCAAAAAGTAAAACCTACTGCAGAATCCTGGGAATATGTACTTTAAAGAAATACTATTACAAATTTGATATATATTTATATTTCCCTAAATAATACACATAAAATACACCCTTCAGAGATAAGCCTATGTTTGACAAAAAAGTTAAAAAAACGTTGCCCTAACTAAAAATAAGTCTTTATTTTTCAAAAAAAAAGTTTACATTCATTGACCTATTAGGAGTTACGTCGTTTTACGATCAAATTCTCGTTGAAAATGAATGACTTAAAACACACGGTTTAGCCACATAATTTTTAAAATAACTGGCCAAGAGCGAGGTGTGTACTCGCACATAGAGGGTTCCAAACCTAATGTTACCGTAAGAAAAGATGAGAACAGTGTTAACGAAAACCGCCGTTGTTCGGAAGGTACAAAGTGGTATAGCGAGCACAATATAAAAAAGTGCAACGATATAATAGAGAAATAATGTCATGATAGCTTACAGCCGTTTTAATATTATAATATTAAGTAAGTATTTAAAGTTTTAATGTTTAAAGAACATGATGTATTGTGACCATGCTCAAAGAAGTGGCAATGGTCTCGCTACATGAACACTTACATCGGACAAGTTTGAGTACCTACTACACCAAAAATTTTACGTCATATTTGGAATTCAATATGATTACTAAGAAAATCCCTGAATATCCCAATTAGAGAATAGGTAGGGAGTCTTAATGCAAATGTAGGTAAGACATCAATTATTTTCTTTAACATACCTATTTATTTTTCAAGCTTCTGCGTGTGCGTGGGTCATGAACACGGTAGAGAGTATATTCCTTGCCTAACACCCTCTAAGTCATTAGAGTCATACCACCTGTATTTTAAGTTCACCAAGAAGTTTATGCGTTGCAATCTCATTCAATCATTAGCAATCTTTTTGAACTATGATTCTAGAACATGGATATAAACCATGGATTTAGAACGTAGAAAGAGAAGGTATAGAAGGAAGCACGTGTCTTGTAAATTCACTCAAAAAGAGACGCACATAGCAAATTCGCTCTAGTTAAAAAAGGAGATCGCTACTTATTACTGTTCTTATCGACGTAACCACTTTTTGTACTACAAAGGCTGTCTGACTCCAGAGTCAGTCATCTACCTTCATATAAATTGAAAAGTCATTTTCACCGCCTGTACGGAAGTTTGCTCTCCTCTCCAGGTGCTTATAGACAATGCCATCTTTCTGTTCTAGAAGTTAAAATGTTATGTAATGAGGCGGGTTATTGACGAACAGAAGAACTAGGTATATCATTTTCTCACATTAGTACTAGCATCCGAGATGGATAGAAATACATTACTCGATTTTGTCTTCTCGGTATGAAAGCCTAAAACCAAGAATTTTGATAGTTCAATCTTCATGCCTAAAACACTAAAAGGTGCATAAGCTAACGCTGATGACCTCTGTGCTCTACGAGCCGGCCGTGATATGGATGAAGTTAGTCGTCTCGTGCAGGAGGATGTTGATAGAGTTGTTAAGTGGGCACATGACAACGGCATTGTACTCAATAATGATAAAACTAAGTTACTATTAATCCACTCCCCATATTCTTGTATGCCGGATTCTTCCTGTCATCTAACCACCCATACTTTTGAATGTTTTCACAACAATAATTTAAACTGCAAATGTATGCAAATTGAAAGGACATCTGTAGTAACATATGTATGCAAATAGATGAAAACTTTAGTTGGACAAAACATATAGATTACATAATAAATAAACTGAGAACATTGTTAGGTAAATTTACCAGCTGCAATACAAAGTACCAAAAGACTTATTGAAATGCTTATATGTATCATTAGTTGAATCAATTATTGGGTATGCTCTTGATTGCTACGGTCTCACATTCAAAACTCATATTGATAAAATAGAATCAATCCAAATTAGATTTCTAAAACTTCTTGTAGATAAAAAGACTAAAAATAAATGTAAATAAAATTACCAGATGTTATTCAAAATTTGTAAAGTACTTCCTGTGAGCCTTAAGCATAAATATTTATTAGCATATAACAACCACGGCAATCATGAGCATAGATCGTATATTGATCATAGTATTGGCACCAGAGCACAAGTACAAGGTAAATTTCAAACCGAAAGAGTCAACAACTATTTTGGAGGCAGGTTACTTAAACGTAAATTGCCATCATTGTATAATGAAATGCCACCCTCATTAAGAACCGAAGAAAACAAACGAAGGTTTGGTAGATTATTTAAAATCCATCTGCTCAACTCCATTCAATAAATAGATACTTAGTATTAAGAATTGTGTTATGTTTTATGTTAAAATATTATTGTACTGAGACTCTTGATCTCACAGACAAACCGTGGAAACGGTTTTGTGGGACTTTCCTATATTGAATATTTTTATGAAATAAAGTATTTGAAATTTGAAAAAAAAAAAAAAAAAAAAAAAAAAACGTAAGCGAAAGTTCATGATCAAGAAGGTTGTAATGTAAGGCACTGTCTCTAATTTCAGTGCATGTTAATGATCAAGAAGCTTGGAAAGCGTTGATTGAGTATTTTATAGATTCGAAAACTGGAATGGTCATACTGGAAAGGGACGGAGATATGAAAAAAATGTATTAAATCTCGTACCTTAGCCCGACTAAGTTGTACGATTTTGATAGCAATTTCAACTTCATCAGCATCAGCATAGCGTATACGCGTGTCTCGTTTTCGCGATTACTTACTATTATTTTAATGCCTTTTCGAGTCATTGTATTTCTACGTTGGAAAGGTATTGTCCATGATCAGCAAGGTGGCATTGGTATTATCTATACATTGGTTAATATTCATGTCTTATAGCTCACAAGAAGGATCTCTTAATTCTAAAACATAAAGTCCGCATCAATTTAAGATTGTAGTTAGTCTCTTTTCTCTTATGACATACCTTTAATAGTAGAAAGAGATGGAACTTTAGATATTTTGTTTATGCGGCTGTCCACTTTCCATGTTTTTAGACACTTTTTGACATGCTAGTGTATGTAAAGTTGTGTAAAGTAGTAACTTTTTGTGCCTTTTGTCCTACCACATGACACAAAACATAAAAAAGCAGCCCGACTAAGTTGTACGATTTTGATAGCAATTTCAACTTCATCAGCATCAGCATAGCGTATACGCGTGTCTCGTTTTCGCGATTACTTACTATTATTTTAATGCCTTTTCGAGTCATTGTATTTCTACGTTGGAAAGGTATTGTCCATGATCAGCAAGGTGGCATTGGTATTATCTATACATTGGTTAATATTCATGTCTTATAGCTCACAAGAAGGATCTCTTAATTCTAAAACATAAAGTCCGCATCAATTTAAGATTGTAGTTAGTCTCTTTTCTCTTATGACATACCTTTAATAGTAGAAAGAGATGGAACTTTAGATATTTTGTTTATGCGGCTGTCCACTTTCCATGTTTTTAGACACTTTTTGACATGCTAGTGTATGTAAAGTTGTGTAAAGTAGTAACTTTTTGTGCCTTTTGTCCTACCACATGACACAAAACATAAAAAAGCAAACTTCAAAAAAGTGGACCGCCTTGCAAAAGTTATCTTCCCTCTATGCAAGTATAATCTCTTTGATCCATGTCCATGATTCACTACTGACGTATGACTGACGTGTAAAGATTTTGTTCCGATTTGACCTAATCACTATGATGATAAATTTTTCATTTGTGAAAATCATTATTTCAATCCATCTTAATAACGTAGCTGTTGATATGGCTTAATATTTTGTTTCTTTCCGTAATTCTCTTATATTATGTTAGGATTTTTTTTAGTAATGAAATACGGTTTGCTGTAAAGTTATAATTTTTAAGTTTCCTGCATTGTGAATCGGACCTCACATCCTGTCATTCAAGCAAAGTTCAATATGTTGAAATTACTGTTACCTTCTCGAAAATATTTAAATACAGTTTATTCCCAACGAAATTGTGATTTACCACAAAAATCTTAAGCACCTACCATTTATGCTATCTCTGGATATAGGTACTCTAACTAGCTGTTTACCAAGTTTCACCGATACCGGTAGTACACACGTTCTTGCATGAAACCATACAAATCACTAATCAAAATATCGAAACAATTATTCATTATGTACTTTTTTAATGAGTAGGAATAATTGTAGGGTGTTATAAAATAGATTAAGTGGAATTTAACAGATTTACCGTCTTTTAAAAATGTTTTAAGCAAAAAACAGTGACGAAATATGGCTAACAACAAAACTTCACAACGGAGTTGGTAATTCATTGAAAAACTAGCATTTTTGTTATCTTTGTTAATTTTTATGACTAAAACTGGTGTTAATTTATTGGATTTTATTTAAAATGTAATATATAAAGTTTGTGTCTATGCTCATCAACGAAAAACATCAACTGCAACCCTAAGTTTGTTTGTACTGTATTTTTCCAATTTTCTCAAAAACTATTATCAATACAGACACCGCTATAATTTTCCTACAAAATTCAATAGTTCATCGACATGTAAGAATTATTTCAGATTTTTTGGCTTTATATGTTCGGAGATCAGGGGGGGGGAACCAAAATTTTTCGTGCGTTCGGGCTTATAAATGAATAACTACGCATCACTTAGTAAAACGAACTACCAATACGAAATCTACGTTTAAAGCCCTTTCAAATGATACCAAACTCGGCTAGATTGGAAAACTTTTTTTTTAAAAGTCATCATTTTTTGGACCTTAAAAATTTTTAGAATTTTTTTTTTCTAAATTTTTAGTATCGCTTTACGTTTGGGTTAGCATGATTGACCACTATGCCGAATTTCAAGTCGCTAGCTTCTATAGTTTCTGAGAAAAGTGGCTGTGACAGACGGACGGACGGACACGAGAGTGATCTTATAAGGGTTCCGTTTTTCCTCTTTGAGGTTCGGAACCCTAAAAATGCAAAAAATGCTATAAAGGTAATGGAAAAGCATTTATATTTGTAAAAAATACAATCTTTTACACAATAGGTGTCAAAAATCTTAAAATAATCAAACGAATCTTAAATAAATTAATCCTATGTATTTGAGGCTAATATACTAGACAATAATTTATTGTACAGTATTTTGATACGAGTCAAAATCTAGTTAAATAATAGGAATTATCACATTCTTAATGTTTGTGTTTTTTTACGAATGGTACCTACAAAAGGTGCTGTAAATATACGTACGTAGTATATTTAAGTTTTCTGCAACTCTTAACTTTACTCTAGTACTCGTTATTCTGTCTCAGTATTATAGAGCCTCCAATAAGAGTGTAAGTGTACATTTCTACTCATGAATATAAGCAATACCTACTTTGTCAACTACATGATGTTATTCACTATAAAACACGGAAAAACTTGGGTTTTGTCATCATCATCACTTTAGCCGATAGAAGTCCTCTGTTGAATATAGGCCTTCCCAGAGCATCACCTCATCGACCGGCCCTGCGCTGCCCTAATCCAATAGGTTCGCGCTACCTTCACCAGGTCGTCGGTCCACCTTGTGAAGAGCCTACCCATGCTCCGCTTTCCGGTACTTGATCGTCACTCGAGCCCCATCAGCCATCCGTTCTGCAAGCAATGTGCCCAGCACATTGCTACTTTCGTATATAAATTCTACGGGCTACGACCCATCATTTTTGGTTGGATACCGCAGGGAAACTCCCAGCCTTCTCCGTTGCCCTTTGGGTGACTTTTAAAATTTTTATAAGGCCTTTCTTACAATGAGCGACCTCTTCTCAGTTTAGTATTATAGATCACTGGCAGTACACGCTGGTCAAAGTATTTCGTCTTGACACATTGCGGCACACCTTAGGACAAATTCTTTCACAGATTGTTCATTAAAAGTATTTACAGTTAAGAAATTACTAATAAGAAATTACCCGGGGAATACCTAGGTATGACAACACAATAATATTACGTCCATTATGTACAGCAAAATTTAACTACATGTTTAGCCCCATGATTTTTTGAAACATTATTTAAAATATCGAGTTAGTCGATTTTACATAATGCAATGAAAATGCATGCGTGCGTATGCGTTCAAACATGTTTACCGGAAGACTGTATCAAATTATCGGATTGAAATAACATGAGTGGAGGGGGGCTATACACTGCCAGCGAGTACGATAACGAACCGAGCACATACAGATCATGACTATTTTTCATTATTAACCGTGTCAGATGTAAAACTAGTAAAAATCACAAAACGGTTCATACTTTTACCGTTAAAACTTAGGTTTTACTGGAAAATACATTAAACATACCTTATAGGAAATAAAAATAGAAGTGGAATAATGAAATATCTCGGATATCGATAAGCTTTTGCATCCTCTTTCCATGACGTTTTCATTCCTGAGCCAAAGTTGACGTCTTATGAATTAGTCATAACTTGTAAATGTCAACCATATTTATCTCCTTTCTCGTGTGAAGGTGATTACACTTTGTCCTTCCAATACTTGGCCACCTCTATTCCTCGAGGGGAAGCCTCTATTAGGTCCTGAAGGGAGCAACACACAGGGCACAGTCTACACTGCGATAGATATCGAGTGGTTTTCATCTGACCACATCTAGACGCAACGGCCGGCAATATGTCCCATCTCCGCAGATTATCTTTGGATCGGCAAAACAACTCCCTTTCTATCTATCTAATAAGTGCCTTCCACCAACCATGCGCCGTCAACCATGTTGTTATATTACAAGATTTACAAAGAGAGTGTAGTCGTGGGCCCATACTAGTAAAAATAGCTGTTACAAATAGGTATACAAGCTGAGTGCAAAGTCTGAGAAATGTTATGTGAGGTAACTCAAAAACTGATGAGATTCATTTGTATGAGAAGCTAATAAAGTGAACGGTCAAACACGGATCAGTCACACAAACTCTGATAACTTTTAATTATTATACTCAATCATATATAATTATTTTATATATTTTTTAATATTGCTGATACAAAAATGCAATTACTTTTATCCTTACCCTTACTTTTGTCAAATATTTAATGCAATGCACTTTGTAAAAATATATAAAGACAAACAACCACCTTTTTTGAAGTCTGTTAAAAATAATCTATAGTTTAAGATTCCAAAATTTTGTACCTACTTGAGAAGTCTGTGTTGATTTATTGGTTCACTTAAATCACAGTGACCTCCACAACTTTGTTGCTGGCGTTCATGTGCTCTTATGTGGATCGTAGACATTTTATGCTACAGTTACTTAATGCAAGCACACCATTGTCATTTTGACATTTCAAAGCCGCTTCGAAGGTGGTCGAGCTTTTAATTTCTACATAGTAAAGGAGTAGCTGCTAGTTCTTCCCATAACGTATGCTATACGTTTTAATCTAGCGCTTCTGAATATTCTTATACCTGACGCTGCTTCCGCTGTCTGCTTTGCTTACGCTTGTCGTCAATTATGTACGATTTGCCACTATTAGTACTTAGCTAAGAATGTATTTTAAGTAGAATTTATTTTGCTAAGATCTTAAGAATAAGTCTGTACTATTGTATCTTTCGTTTAGTGAAATTATTTAAAACAATGATTCTCAATCGTTCACAGGAGGTTACATGGTAATTTACAGCAAGATGAGTAAATTTTTCCATTTTGTTTCGGTTTTAAGCCAACCGAACTTCAGATGTTTTTAGTAGTAGAGAGACCTATTCTTAGATGTAACGCGTTATTTCAATTTTATTTTTATAAAAAAAAAGGCTTAATTCAAAATCAGACGCAAAAAATCAAGAAAATTTTATAAAATAATGACCGATTTAGAAATGAGACAACTTAATTTTGAATCCTTTTAAAGAATAAAGACTCATTTCGAAAACGGTCACGTGAACCGATAATTTTTTTTGTAGTATACTGACCTATTTCGTAATAAGTCAATCAAACAGTTCGAACTTTTAGTCAAATAATGACCTAAATCAAATTCGGTCGTTATTGCTTAAATTTTTTTCTAAAGTTTTTTTAAATATTTGGTCGAATATGGACTTATCTCCAAATCTGTCGTTATTCGACACAGACCCAATCGGTTCTAGTTGAAGCAATACTAAATCGGTCATTTTTCGACTAAAAAAGGGCGCACGTTGCGCTGGAAGAATAAAGACCCAACTAATTTTTGACCCCATTAATTAAAGGAAATAGGTGTTTTTTTGGGGTCTAGGTTATAAATCATGCTCTTTCAGGTCGTTCTGCTATCATAACTCAAAACACCGAAATTTTGAGTTAAGTCAGTATTCGATTAAGAGTGCGAGTTATTACCAGCGACTTTGTCTGCGTGGAATTTGTCTTTTTCTTTCCTTAGGGTTCAAGCTATCTCTATTCCAATTTTCTTCAAAATCTGTAAATCTGTGTAGCCGTGAAAACGTGACCGAAAAAACCAGAGGCTTTTGCATTTAAAAATATATTATGTGTGGATTTGTAGAAATATGAAAAGTTTTCTCAAATTCATGCATCAACCTTTTTTTCCTCGTTTCATCTCAAAATGCACGATATAACATTCGACCAAATGCAGATGGACAAAATCAATTTCATCGAGGAACAAATCTACCGGTATGCGACTTTAATTTCCTGCCGACCGGATGAGGTTTTATTTTCCAAATACTAGGCGAATACAACTTCTGAAATTAAATTTTACCTGAAATGAAAACTGGAAGAACGAGTAAGTATACAAGGTGTTAGCAAATAAACGTCGAACTTTGTAACCGTTTGTACAGGATCGATAACGGAACTACCACCTTATTTGTAGGTTCCTTTGTTTTTTCTCTCTGTGCAGTTTAGTGCGTTTACACATGATGACGCACTGACGGAGCGGCAGATGTCAGTCCATAGAACCACACCCGGTGCGTCAATGCGTCACCGTGTGTGCTTCTACGTGCGGTTTCATACAACTCCTTGCTTTTCAAATGATGGACTGACGTCTGCCGCTGCGTCAATGCGTCATCGTGTGTGAACGCACTTATGTGTAGTATTAGTACTGTAGCCCGACTTTTTAATTACCGAAAGATTACCGATTGCCGTTTAGAAATTATTGTAAGGTACCTACTAAATGACTAATATAAAAACCTAAACCTAAACCTAAACCTAAACCTAAACCTAATTCTAAACCTAACCTAACCTAACCTTTAACCTAACCTAACGCAGCTAAAATATCTCCTTCCAAAATTGTTCATTCCCTTAGGCACTATCTGATACTGCAATCAACTATGTAGCCTCCAGTTTTTCTGTCACAAACAGAATTGTTAGTGAATTTGAAACAATTCCTCTAGCAGATTGCCCGCAGATTTCTGCTCAAAATAAAACCTTAACAAGCCCGCAGATCGGATCACAATACAACTCTCATTTTCTATTTGCTGAGCGACATTCAGAGTAGATTGATTTCACTCCTGGTTTAGAATGAATGGAATTACGCTTGATTGGATTGATTGCTTTTTATCTGACTGGTTATATAAAGCCATTATAACAAACAAATGATGACAGAATTTAACAACCATTTGTTACTTTGGATAAAGTCATTAGGTTTAATTTCTTTTTTAATTCCATGGCGAAAAATGAAAAAGAAAAAAATTCAAATCCAAATTCCAGAAAATCGATGCGAAAAATTTGTAAAATAATTATCGATACTAGGGAATTGCTTTTCGTTTCCGTGTGAATTAGTTGGTCAGTAGTTTGTGACATTACTGCACGGTGAATTTATAAAATTTCCGTTGAAGACGAAATTTAGTCCGTATTAAGGGTTCTCAGGCCAAGTACGTGCTTTTTCCCGAACGTCCATCGTTCGAATTCCTTGTACGACTATTTCCTTATGCGTCCACTTCCTAGTACGTCCATTTCCTTGTACGTCCATTTCCTCGAATGAAAAAAGGTACAAATGAGAATTGAATTTAGAAAACTAACTCGTAGTTATGCTATAGGTACCACTGTATAACTTTGCAATTGGAATCAAATTTAGCATAAAATGGCCTCGTGAAATGCACATTACCTAACTATTCCATTAACAAGTTTGCGTAAACACTTATGTTTTTGAAAATATTTTTCTTTCTAGCGAAAGACTAGTAATACCAAGGAACTAACTTTATCAAAGTTCAAGTTTTAAAAAATAGATAGCAGCGACGACGCAACGCCATTTAAAAGTTTTGAATTTCGAATTCGAACACGTCGATAGAGCGAGGAACGCCACAAGTTTGTGAAGAAACAATCTGTGACTGACTGCGAACTTCATAGAACTTTGGACTTTACTTGTTTGGAGCTGGCTTCACGTGGCGCGAAGTTTCCGTGTCCTTTATAAGTCTGTACACATTTTATAAGTCGATACCAGCCACTAGTTTGCTACTTCTGACTTCCTGCAGGTAGAGTACGACTACAGTGGGTAATAAGTTTTGCTTCCTGCAAAAGTTAATTCTGTGTTTGTTCGTTGCTGTAAATGTCTAAAGGTCTATTCTATCTATCTATAGCGTCTTACCTCTTTGCAAGTGGGGTAGGCAGTAGCCAGAGACCAGGGCGCTACATCTACCAAGATATACATCATTTGTCTCATGCACATCCATACATCTCTTCATACCTGCCCCTCGGTTTCGAGTACTCCTCACCTTCTCTTTTGTAGGACGCAACTGATTTGATCAGAATACGTCCTACGAGGGCGCCCTCTGCCGACACTTCCACTCACATAAGCACCATAGATTTCTTTCGTACATCTGATGTCATTTATCCTCTCCACATGACCAAACTAACGAAGCATAATTCATAATTCATTTATTCATTGTTGATTGCACACGTTACATGAGATGGTATAACTAATTTGTGGTACAGCAATCTGCCTCTTCAAGGCATTCAATGTCATATGTTAATTTTTATTAAATATTTTATAATGTCAATACTGTATTTAGGATAGGGTACATAAATTAATAACTTTTAAATCTTATAACATTACAAGATACATTATACATTATTAATAACAAGATATTTATGCATGCTGAATAGATAACAATTTGTCATCCAGATATTCTTTCACGTTGTAGTAGCTTTTGTCAAGTAGTAATTTTTTCAGACAATTAACAAACTCATTACCCTGAAGGTTTTTCATTGTATTTGGCAAGTGGTTATAAATTTTCATAGCCATATATTGCGGTCCGTCTTGATACATGGAGAGGCGCGGGGTGGAAGGGAGAAGTATGTCATTGTTTTGTCTTGTCTTGTAGCGTCGGTCAATGTCGCTTGTACGTGGGAAGTAGCTCGGATGCTTCCTTACTAGTATGCAAAGTTCTAAAATGTACATGGATGTAACCGTGAGTATCTTGTATTTCTTAAACAGAGTTCTGCACGTTTCTCTGGGTCGAGTCAACGTTATGATTCTGAGGCATCTTTTTTGCAAGACAAAAACAGCCTGAACCTTTCCTCATACCTTTCTCTATTCTTGTCACAGAATCTTCTTTCAATTTACATCGATCTCTGATCACAATTCCTCACTCTATCTCTCAGCGTAACACCACACATACTTCGCAAGGAATGCATTTGCAATGCATTTGTAGGCACTAACACACCATTGTGTATAGATAGTCGCGCCTTTAGCTATTTATAGATTTCTCGTCCATCCCTAATTCCTGTCAAATTAGAGTTCTGTAGTAAAATATTGATACGGTAGCTTTTTTATGGATCTGCTCACAAATAAGTAATAAAAATAAAATAAAAAATTAAAGAGTGTAAAATATGTTTTTTTGTGTTTGCTCTATCGTTAAAACGGCAACGCATACAAATATCAAACTGTATGGCTCATAAAACAACAAATAATAAAATGGGCCAAGTGTGTGTCGGGCTCGCGCTAAGGATCCTTTTAGTGAATTTGGTGGTACGGAACCCGAGGGTTCTTTTATATTTAATTAGGAATTCCAATCCTATGGTTACTTATTATTCAGGTACCTATTCGTTAATATTAATATTTACGAATATTTTTCGTCTCTAATTATACTTAAAACGATTGTACACCAATTAGGAAAGGAAAACCGGAAATTATCGAAAATGTTGGCATTTGTGCCTTATCTCTCTTTCGACTTTAGTAATACCGTTATAGTAGTTAAAATAGGAATTTAGCTGCCATGTCTGGAAGAAAGTTATAGATGAAATCTGTTAGTTCTGGTGAAGTTCTGCAGCTATTAATTAATACAGATTCATGTTCGAGTTCGTGCTTCGTGTAGTAAATAAGTTTTGTTAACTTATCCTTACCTATTCATAATAGCTAAGTAACTCACGTATCGTATTTGTATATGTAATACCTAAGTACAAAGTTCTTTTCAGCGGGTTTACCCTTAGGAAGGGTGTGGGGTGTTAGCCCACCACGCGTGCCTAATGCGGAATGGTATAGACTTTACATACGAGTCTAAATTTCTTTTTCATCGTATGAAATCCCTATAAAAGTATTCATCATCATCATCATCATCATGATGATGATAAAAGTATTACTAATTAAAAAATATCTTTTAAGCTTTTGTAATAAGTTGGAATATCACTTTTTCATTTCGAGTTTTCATTATTGAGAAATCTTTTATATTGTTATGAGGGCGCCACTAAACGGTAAAAGGACTCTTAATGAGTTATTCCATAATTTTAACAAAGTTACTTCATTATCCTCAAAAGCAATATTATCCTAAAACATGTCTTAAATGTAAAGTCAGAGACTTTTAATTACAATTCAGGTGAATTCATTATTATGATGAGAATGATATTGCGAATGTTCTAAGAGTAGGTAGTACTTGTAAGATTACTCTTATGTCTTTGACTTTGATAGCATTGATATTAATACTTTTACATACTTGACACACGAGATGAAACAATATAAGTTATGTATTACTTTGATAAGCTTTATACAGGGAGTAAAATCAAATGCGTTAAGGGGGTTGCAGAGACGTTCACAGGCAACTAGATGGCGCTCGGGAGCATCATTCCTGATTTTATCACATTTTATTTTATATCTCGTAATTGTGATGATTTCAATCAAAATTTTCAATTATGCGGGCACTTGTGTTTATGTTTTACTAATCTAGCTACAAGTTATAGTAATTTTATTGTTCATACGAATTTGATATACATTTTAATTTTAATCAATTTCATACAAAACTTTGACGTATAACATTCGTAGACGGTATTAACATAAGTAATATTTTATATATGGAAAAATAGTTAAGAAAATCTAGATCGCATCTCAAATAACATTTGCAATTTATAACATAATTACGAAGATATAAAATAAAATGTGATAAAATCAGGAATGATGCTCCCGAGCGCCATCTAGTTGCCTGTGAACGTCTCTGCAACCCCCTTAACTATCACAGGGGATTTCATATTTGTCTTTAAGGGCTTGGTCAATGTTATATCTACCGCGACCTGAAGTATGATTTTTGAATGTCATCGGCGAGTTTGAACGATTTTTAAATCTCATACAAAAGCGTTCTCATGCATCTTTCTACTGCTGATTTGACTTTCAAAAATCATACTTCAGCAGTGCTATTTTTGAAAGTCAAATCAGCAGTAGGAAGATGCATATCCCCATTATAGTAATTTTGATATTTTCAACTACTGAGCTCACCGAATGAGATTCAAAAATCGCACTCCTGAACCTGGACAGATCTATTGTGTGACGCATGACTGTTGTAGAAAACATTGACCTGTGTCTGTTCTGTGTATGTTCTGGGGGCGGGACTCAATCTAGGGCAAAACCGAACTCGTGTGCGTTTTCAGGACTGGAGGTGCCCATGGTCAAGGATCGTCGATTGCTCCTCGGCACATTGCTGGCTGAGGTTCTGGATTAACATTGTGGTCCCATATGCACGTTTTTTTGGGCAGGGGTTGACATTTATGCAAGAAAACGCCCGTTACCACAAAGCATGGTATGTTCACAAAAGGTTAGGACCCGGATAAGCTGTGCCCGTTGAGAAGTCCGGACTTGAATTCGATTAAACACCTTTGGGATGATCTGAAATAATGAGTTTGGGCCCGTGATCATGTCGATGCCACCCTCCAAGACCTCCAGGATGCCATTGTTGCTGATTGGGACGACATGTCTCAACAGGGCGCCATAACATTTTGTAAGGTCCATGCATGACCGCCGGGAACAGTAATAAACACTAAGTTTACTAACCAAAATGAATTATTTTTTTCCTAAATATAAATTAAATTAGCTTTTAAGAGGATAGACGAGTACAGTTTTCTCCATACAAACGTATTCTCCTGTTTTCTCCCTGGATAATGACACTAGAGCAAATATTTTTTTACCACACAATCTATGTGACTGCCATGTCCCTATGTTTTGCTTTTTTGCATTAATTAATTACTGTAAGAACTAGGAACCTTCGAAAATGACCCGTTTTACCGCCCGTTTCAGACATCCAGTAAACAAATTTGACAAATATATAAACAAAGTCTTTCTTAGGTTTAAGTAGCATTTGTTGACAAGGTGCTATTTTTTGAAAGGACCCAATATACTCAATTAGCATAATGATGCTCAGTGCGTTCACACACGATGACGCATTGACGCAGTGGCAGGCACACACGGTGACGCATTGACGCACCTGGTGTGGTTCTATGGACTGACAGTCACCGCGGGAATATTTTTCTTGAGAACATAGTCTAGGATACCTATTATAAATGTGCCATATAGGTATCCAAGATCGAACATTTTGCATAAAAACGTGAAAGTAAAGATACAACGCCTCCGGTATGTACTCGTATCAGCTCATGGCTCAGTGCTTCGTTCGTTTTTCAAACTGAATGGAGGCCGTCTAGTGGAAGTAAGTCGACGTCGGGTAAGTTCTGTGACACGTTTTGTTTCTTTTTTTCTTTTGAGAGAAGAGATTTTATGTCTATTGTAATAAGAGTTAGAAACTTAGAAATTATGTTAAGGATTTAAGACTAGTATAACTAATATTCAACAACTTGACAATGGGTAGAAATTCATACTTGAGTTATTGTATTGTAATTATAATCATAAAGGACATAATTGTTATTCGGTCAAGTCTATACCAGACACAATACATAAATAATTGTTATCGGGAACAGAAGTTCCACTGGGGTCTAACTAGCTATGCATAATATCATCCAAAATTAAAATTAAGCATTTGAAATTTAATACCTCTTTCGACATTGTACTTATTTATGTGTGACAGAAGTAATTTCATACAGACATCATTAAGAAACTTATAACAGGGAAGAACCTTGCACTAAGAGCTTTTGCTCACGACTTCGTGCAGACCAGCTCCTGTCATCGTAGCGGTATATACAAGGTGTTTCAAAAGTAAAAATAAATATTTAAAACTCTTAAGGGAGTTGTTAAGACCGTCAAACTGAACAACTTTCTCTATGGGGCCAACATCGAAATCGCGAAAAAAAAATCGGATATCCCATACATACATATTTTAGCTCTATAGTCGATTTGTAGAGTATGGAACATCATTTTTTTTCGCAATTTCGATATTGGTCCCAAAGTGAAAGTTGTTCAGTTTGATGGTCTAAACCACCCCCTTAAATGTTTATTTGTATTTTTGTAACACCTTGTATACATACCTACCCAGTTTTTATGTATAATCATAAGCTTTGATTAAACAGTTTTATCATAATCGGTCCAGTAGTTGCGTGATATTCTAACAAACAAACAAACAGCTAGACTGTTAGAGTCAGGGACACCTAAGTCCTAACAAAATTTCGTTACCTTTATTTTGCAAATATCTTATGAGTATTCTATTACTTTTATAATAGTGTAGATAAAATATTACATATTATACATGTGGCTGTAGGTACCAAAATAACGTCATCTATTAATAATTGATTCTGTTGTTTAATTAATTTCCAAAAAAAAACAAAAGCTTCAGTTAAAAATACACACTTGTAAAAACAGAACGTTTCTGAATGGTAGTTACACTTGCATTGTGTGCGAGTGAAAACAAAATATTTCATTTTCAGTACACATAAATAAACAATGATAAATGAAATCGCACAGGATTGTTGCGTATTTGTGTAACTGCTACTGAAAAGATTGAATTTTGATTGGCAAACTATTTGCATTGTTTTATTTTTGTTTTATTTAGATTGATACGTATACCCAATTACCCATTAGCGCAATACAAACGAACTTTAATTTCTGTTTTGAATATTAGCCAATTCTCAGTTTCTAATAACAGTTTTACGCAAAAACGTAACTTGGGGCAGTCGGGTATTAACAAACGTTCGTTTTCGTTACGTGGAGGTATTCTCTTATTCGTAGCGTGGAGGGAAGGGGGGTACACATTTTGAGAATTTTGCGATACGTAATTTGTGAACGACTCCTAATTTATTTTCGTAAGATTTTACAAGGGTAGAAAATATTGGAGGAAACCTTGCCTAATAATGGGATGAAATAGATAAAAAAATCATACACAGGGTGTAATAGAACACCCTAGTAATACTGAAGAGGGTGCTTCAGACCATCAAACTAACAACTTTCACTATAGAGCAAAGATCTAAATCGCAAAAAAAAAAATTAAAAAGTTTCGTAATGAAAATCGAAAGTTTTTATGGAACAGCTGACTTTTTTTCAGAATTTCGTTATTGGCTCCATTTTAAAAGTTGTTCAGTTTGATGGTCTGCGCTCCCCCTTAAGTATTACTAGGGTGTTTTGTTACACCCTGTAAATAAAATAAATGAAAATTTGTTTATTTTTCCCAGTCCACAATACATAGTCAGGTACAGGTTACGTAGTACTTATATATGTTCAATGGTCTTATGTTGTGGGCGGAGCTCTGGTGCTCGATTTGGGCTTTTAAATTAAAAAACCTGTCAGTCAAGTCACCAGGCCCCCTCCCTCTTTGGTGATGATAATTTATAGTTACGTAAGGGAGCAAACATTACATTATCTAAGCACATACTATATCTCCTTAATCCTTATTTTAAACGTCAGAAAAGCTTACAATTGGCCTCAGTCTTACCTGAGATATAACACAGAATATGCCATAGAATCATCTTACGATTACTACTTAATCTGTGTTACTACTTATACTTATAATTCGTGTTTTTGCTTTATGTGATAGAGTACCTACACTAAAATACGTCTGCAAAAAAATTCATAGAAAGGTAGCTGTTCACGTTAATTTAAAGTTTAAACAATAATTAATAAAACTAAAATCTCACTTGAAAAAGATAAACAGTGTTTTGAATCTCCTGAAAAAGTGTAAGTATTGAGATACGGAGAATTAGAATTAGGGCGACGTTAGGTAGTACAAAAGCAAGATGGCGGGCGTATACACCGTTAGCGTTGTCACTACTAAAATCTATCTTCAAGTGTGGGCCAGTGCGGGTTGAGGTGCGGTATTTGAATTTAGCGAGAGGCAGGGATAGCTATCAAGATAGTAGTGTTGTAAGAAACCGCACGCAGAAGCACGCACGGTGACGGATTGACGCACCGTGTGTGCTTCTACGTGCGGTTTCATACAGCTCCTTGCTTCACAAATGACGGAGATGACGTCTGTCGCTCCGTCAATGCGTCATCGTGTGTGATCCTACAATGATGTGATTAGGAGAACAAGCATACCACGAAAAATCTCTATCTAGTTACTTTCAAACATTTTAGAATTCTTTATTTTTCTCACATCATGCACTGACGTATGCAATTCAGCGATCTTTCCACACATAAGCTGCAGAGACGTGTTTATTTCCCGAGTGCATTACACTGACTCCTGACACCTGACATGCTTCTTTGTACAACCCCGTATCTTTGCAGAAACATTGTTGTAAGGTAAATATTTCTTTTGTTACATGTTTATGTCTTTGTTGTTTGAGATATTGTTGTTTCTGGTTTGGGATAGGCGGTAAGGGAATATTGCACTTCCTTTGTTTGTTTTGTCGAATTTCAGTAAAGATTTTTGGTACCAGAATAAAGTTTATTCTAGAACTAGATTCTGTTTATAATGGATTGGTTATCTGGTTACAAAAACATTTAAAAAAATGTAGGTATGTTTTCGAAGTTGCAGTTAACTTATCAAACATATTTACTATTGTGTATAAAAGTTAGTACCTACTTAAGTTTTTTACGATTTACCTACTACTTCGTATCCTTTCGGATCATGATATCCTTTTGCCAAAATAGGTGTATTTCATTCGGATATGTGTAATTCGGACTTCCGTTACGGACCCTTTCAGAAGTACCTATACCAAGTCGCGGACGCTACCAAGAAATAGACAATTTTGTTGAAAACTGAACAAGGTAAATTCCAAAACATAGGTAGCATGTGGCGGATAAGGAGTGTATAGGTTTAAGTATTGACGAAGCATGTGGCTGATTGTGATCCTGTTTATAAATTATTATATGTTTAACTTTTGACGAAGCGTGTTGCAGATGCAGATAATTATGTCGCCATTTTTGACGAAGCGTGTTGCAGATTTGAAGTATGTATATTCTTATAAATTTTACTTATAAATATTAATAATAGGTAGTATCTTGTAATAAACATAACAAAGAAGAAACTAATAAACGTCCTATACGCCCCATTATTTCCTAAATATGGCTGCATATGTACGTCACCTAACGAGTAGCTTAGAAGATTGATAATGGATGAAAAATGATGGATCGGACCGCAATGCAATATTAGAGGAAAATTGCACATGCGGGAAGCATGTGCCAAAGGTTTTATAATACCTATAGGATATTTATATACGAACAAGATATATATTTAAATTTTAGTGATTGTTAAAAGAGTTTCAGATGAGTATAAAAATTTTAAAGCAGATTGTAATATTTCGACAAACAATGTGGTATTGTCAAGATTGTGTGTAAATAAAGCGCTTAAGTCTCTGCCGACTCTACTGGGGAAAAAGATGTGAAGTAGATGGTAATTGATAAAAAACAACACTGAAATTGGTGGCCTAGAATTATCTTTACATATTTTGTTTCCTTCGTCTTTCGTCTGTCAAAGCCATTGGCAATTTCGTAGAAGCAACGTTGATTTCTGGCTCTCGAGTAGTTCGGTATCAACTGCCACCAACTTGGGAATTGTCAACAAAACGAAAAATGTACAAATGAGAGTAAAGGAAAACTTTCTGCGCCCGAGGCAAGACCGACTGAAACTGGCTGAAACTGGTTTGAACTGGGTGGAACCGGCACTAACTGGACGTATTGTGAGCCATAAAGTGTTACTCGAACTCGCCTGGTTGCTTGATTAACACTGCGAGTAGAGATACAAACGAAACCCCTAATTAGGTATACGACTTTTTAAAAGTAAGGCATTTTATACCGAGATGCAATATTAGGTGCAGTATTCGGTATACCAAGCCAATAAGATGTCAACAATAAATGTATCATAGACCAATTAATAACATACCTAATCCGTAATTATCTTACCTAATAGCATCGATATAGTAGATTACACATCGAGGACAGGAAAGTAAGAAAGGTCTCAGATCTCATGTAATTGTCGACCGAGGCGAAGCCGCGGTCAACAAACATGTGATCTGTGGCTTTCTTATTTACTGTCCAAGGTTTCTATACTATTTTTCTCCTCGACGGAGGTGGAAAGCGACAACTTCGTTTAGCGCAGCGTTACGACAATTGACGCTTTCCGTCCGGAGGTGAGAAAAAAATATTACTACGCTAGTGACAAATGCATGACCGTTAAAATGGAACAATGGCACGAGGAAAACAAAATTGGTTAATCACGATCATACTGATTGATTCCAAGTTTTTTCGGTCTGTATTCATATCTTATTACGATTGTCTCGACTTCTCAAACTTATACCTACGTATGGAAGCTGAAATTAATGGAAACAATTCAATTTTTTAAAATCCGATCAAACTCTTTACATCTGATAATTATTCGAAGTGCTGGTTCATATTATTAACTACGTCAGTACCATTACCGCTGATTTGAAAATCATAATTAATGCAAATTTTAAGACGCTCTTATCCCGTCGAGGCCGTTTTTTGAACACGAACGAAAGTGTTTTAAACTGTGTTTTAAAGTCTGAAATTAAATTATGTCTTATTTAAGGATTGGGCGGATGGGCGACTAATCTCAAAAACACGATTAGATTAAGTTTACTCGATAGAAAAAAATTCCAAAGTTACCCCTTTTTGTTATGTTTTTTCAATACTATGATTAAACTGCTGATATTTAACTTTTTTTTCTTGTACTTAACTAAATACATTATATATTTCTAGTGAACTCAGAAGAATTTTTAGCTTAGAAACTACCATGAGCAAAGATATTGACGAAAAACACGTTTTTTTGCGATCCTGCTTTCAATTGGAGCGGGATGGCTAATTGTAAACTTATGCTTGCAAGAAAGAGACGCTTGCACTGGGATAACCAGCCTTAACTGTTTTTTGCAACCTCAATTTTACGGTTAATTCCACTCTCTTACACTTCTTATATCTCGTAGAACCCTAATCTTGTTGTCACGTTTCCCTTGTCTTTTCTTATACTACCACGAAAATATTAACCGCTTTTTTTTTGCGAATCCGTGAAACATTGACGAATCTTATCGAATTCCCTGAGGACTTACCGAGCCTTATCGTGTCGGTACGAGATACTTCGGGAAACAATGCCCTTAGATATCTTTGCGTACCAGTTTGTATTAGGGTTGTGAGAGAGGAGTTTTTAGCTTAAGTGTCATGTTTGAATTTAGTAAATATAACGAAAAGATAAACAAGAAAACGACCTACAAATTATTCTAGAGTTAATCTAATTTTTGACGGAATGTCTTTGAAGAAGAATAGAAGCATGAAAGGAAAGACATGGTAGATGAAAAAAATCATAAAGGATACCTATCCACTTATGTGTGATTGGTGAATGTTGATCACCATGTATCTATTCTGGCTGATGCTTGCTATTTGTAGAATAGCTCTAATATTAGCCAACTTTTGGTATCACCATCAAATCCTAAGCTGATGACTTTTTAAAGTTTTAACAAAATAGTTTGTACGAGTAATTTTCCCTTCTCAGTACATATTTTTAAAGTAAAGTAATTCTTTCTCAAGCAGCCCTTAAAAACCACTTTTCTTAATCCAAATTCAAGCTAGATGCATCCTTAAAAATTCCGTTTTACACGACCGCGTTCAAGATGCGCATAAACCTTCCCAGCTTGATGATAAGATGGGTGATACATCTTTCAGTAGCGTCGCTTTTGTACCCCGTGTTTTATGACTTGAGAAATTTGGGACGAAATACAAAATACGCACCACATCTTGGGAAGTGAAGATTTTGGGTATTGAATTGGTTAGTCCTTGAGATTAAAGTAGTATCGTCATCTTAAGATTGAATATAGTAATGCTTTAAAAAAGTTACAATGGGAATCTAAACTCTTTCACTCGCACTCTTTCTATATCGCACATGCTTATCTCTTCTTCTATGATGGGCAAAAATTATACGAGTATTCATAAATTAAAGAATAAAAAGGGGATAATAAATAAGACTAAACCTACTTACTAAACAGAGCTTTTAGTTTTAAAATAAAAGGGTTTTTCCTTTTTATATCTATTAGGATTCCCATTGACCCCACATAACGTTTGAACCCGGACATCAAAGGTCGAGAAAAATCCTATTTTTGTTAGTCCATTAAAAATACGGTACCCGTTCTCTAGTGCTACATAGTATTAAATCTTCCTTCTGACGGCCTGTCGGGAAAGATAGACACACTGGTTTTTGGACTGCGAGCAAATGTAACTAGAAATTTCATATAAATAGAAGACATGGGAGTTGCGAGGATTTCGAGCAGTGCTTTTTAATCCGTGTGCTTATGCTTAAAAAAAGTTATTTATGATATTTATCTGGTTGACAGATGGGGCCCTATTACACCACGCTGGCCTAGTTCGCACAACCTGTTAACATAACATTTTCAAGCTACCTCAACAGGTACTCGACTTAATAATTAGGTTCCTAGGTCTTCCTTATGAGACTATCATGAACGAACTGCTTAAAAGCCGAAAATCTAAAAAAAAAAGTGTGTTTATTATTTCAATGCATTCAATCAATATAGTGATTAGTGCAGGAAAACTTGTAATCGATTTATTTATTGATCAAAGTATGGAAAGATATTTTTTCAATTTCTTCACACACTGGAATGCGAGATATTATTTAGTGAGATAAAATGAACGTCAAAACCAAGAAAAAGGCACATTGACTTCAATAAACATAAACGGACTTCTTACCAGTCAATAACGTCTCTGAAAAAAGGGTGAGAAGCATTTTTATCATCTACTTAACACCCATTTGCATATATTTTTCGGTAAGTAATTAAGAGTTAAATGAGAGGCCGGAGTAAAGAGAACTTGTTCAAGTGGGGCTATAAATTAAAGACGGATTGAAACTCAGGTGTGAATACGGTATTCCTTCTCAGACTATGGCCCACCCATTTGGATCCGGCCCTTCTTGCCCGAACGCATGCGAACAGAGCTTATAGACGATGGTAGTACTGTTATCTATGTGGCAAAATACTGGGCTGGAAAAATACAGAACGATATGCCATAAACTGAATTGAAGAAGGTTAACAGTTTCTCAACACCCAAACGATGAGTGTTAAAAGTACCTTGGTCATTCAGACACCAGAGCAATCAAGATGTATAGCGCGATGTTAAAAAAAGCTTTTACAACTGCACTAAAAAGGTAGTTTGTAATTACAAGTATATACTCGTTGTTCTACTATCTTACCGACAGTGACACTCTCATACCAAAATAGCAGGTGTCTACAAACATTTTTCGTAAGAAAAGGTAGGTACGTTATTTCCCATTTCTTGTTTGTGATACATCGCCTTTAGACATGCGAGGTTTTACGTTAATCTTCTGTTGACATTTTCGAGCAGGTAAAAGATTTGACAGCCGTGGTGGTCCAGTGGCGAGTAACCTTGCCTGCCGTGAAGGAGGCGATAGTTCGATCCCCGTCCATGCAGACACATACCAATGAGTTTTTCGGAATTTATGTACGATTTGTAACACCACTGGCTTTGGCCTAACATCGTGAGGAAACCTGCATGCTTAAACTTCGAGGCATTCATGCCTCGTGGATGGATGAGGTCGCATAATGGACAGTGGGTACAATACATTGTACCCACTGTCCATTAATAAGTGGCGACGGGCTCACCCCCCGTTACACTGGTCAGAGTTTCGGTACTACTGGTGAAATGTGGATGTTCTGAGGTTTCAGAATATTTCTGTCTACCCCCTCTGGGAATATTTAGTATAGTATAGTCACGAGCATATGCTTATGCTGTAAAGATTCGATAGTAACTAAGGAATTTGCGAAAGATAAAGTAGAAAATAAAAGCCGTAGGTAAGCGAGTTGAATTAGGGTACGATAGTAATTGAAAGGATTATAGAACTGACATCGTGGTAAACTATTTAAAGATTGATAATAAGTTATTATTTTGAAATATTGTAAAAGCTAAGATAGCCGGAAAAATTGGGGCTGGGCACAATGCTTGCAGGAGATCGATGGGGTTCTCTCCAGAGGTGACTGCATACCGGAAAGCTGTGTGGGTAGTCCATAAAGTGCACCGACGACCTGCAGTGCGATTTTTGAAAAGCCACCGTGGCATCATGGAGGACTTCAACGATCTGACACCGGCAGCTGTGACGTACCTGGATCGACTCGATGACTCGCTGCTCTAGATTTTTTTTTTTAGTGTTATTCTTTTTGAATTCAGTGTTTTGATTTTTGATTTTAATGATTTTTGAGTGTAATAGAATCAGCCATACGATAAATAAATAAATAAATACTATGGAGATTATGCATCTTTCTACTGCCGGACCGCTCGTATGATTTTCAAAAATCGCACTGCTGGTGAAGGTGGTTAGCGAGGACCAGTAATTGTGGCGATCCTTGGGGGAGGCCTATCAGTGGAAGTTTATCGGCTGAGATGATGAATATTGTGAAAGATATGAAATATTTTCTATTAGGCTATTCCTAAACCCCCCTAGATTAAAATGTCTTCGATTCTTATCTAAAAAGGTTGTGATTTTTCCTTTAAGAAAATCTTGGAACAGTAGCTTCTAAAGATAGCGACACTCGTAAAATATCAAGATAAAACAAAGGAAAATTCTGTTACAAAATGTACTATCCAATGTTGTACCTACTTGTTAAAAATGTAAACGTCTGCAAAGACGAGAGAACCGCACCAAAATGTTCGGATTCTAAACATAACTTTGAGAAAGTAACGACCTGGTCACAAACTAAGGTGGAACGGAGATGGTAGCTTGAAGTTACGATGCCGGATTGAAGATAGAGAAAGCTAATACACCACTTTTTAAATTACTAAAAAATTATAAGGGTGTATCCAGAGAATGCAACTAAACAACTTTCCCTGAAGAAGATGGGTCGAAACACAAGAAACAATTTTGGACCTCCCTTGTAAAAGAGCGGATTAACCGATCGATTTTCTATGGGACGTCCAACAAATAGTTTTGACCCATCTTCCTTAGGGAAAGATGTTTAATTGTCTGAATACAACCTTAATCCTGATATTTAATGTAATTTACTAACATAGGGTGTAAGATGACATTTGTGTACTTACTTATAAAAATTTAATGGAATTAGTTTTCCGAAATAAATATATTGAATTGAATTGAATTACTTTTTTTGTATTTAAGTACTATACTGCATTCCAAATAAGGACGATAAGATATTCCGATTCCTGTATAGCTTTCTGGCCAATTATGATTAGCAAATACTTTGTATTTATGAGAAAGATATTCTATCCAATATATTATCTTGGACGTTACTAAAGCTGTTCTAAGAATAAGTGAGAGGAAGTGTTTCAAATGTCTTTTTCTGTAATTCAAAATGGCCTAAAATTTTCGTTGTTATTTGGAATGGAGTATAGTTGTAAATAAATAATTTTTATTGTATAGATTTAGATTAGTATAGATTTAGATTTATACAAACAAGTTTCATTACCATCTTTCAACTTCATAATTTGTATATTATGTCTTGGGGGTTCATAAATGCACATAATCTGAGATTCTGAATTATGATCATGATGAATTATGATTATGATTATGATCCTTAATCTGAGATAAATATAATTATTTAAAAGTCCATATGATATAGCGAGAAACATAATATCACTAGAGAAAATAAAGTCAAACCTGTAATGGATGCACTCAGATTGAATCCTTTCCACTTAAAAGATTCAATAGAAATAAGCCGTCTTACGTACATTTAGTAGCTCATGCAATTCTAAAATCTCAGAGGAGCTTTTGTGAATAAAAATTGCGGGCAAAGTAAGTAAAGTCGGGAAACTGAAAGCAGTGCTGAAAGAGTGGAAACGGAAGCCCCAGGTCAAAGAACGTATTAGTGAAGTATTAAGGTTTTATAGGGAAGTTGGAGGTCGACCAATACTGGATAAAGATTCACTTCTGTGTATCTGTTTTGTTACCTGTCAAAATTTGAATCCACACTATGCAGGTCTTTTATATGTTGCTGGTTACTGAATGTTTTCCATGTGTCCCTGACTCCAAATCTCCGACATTTGAATTGTTTGTCTTTTCTGCTTGTTTGAGCATCATGCATGGAGCGATTTTTATGAATCTTTATGTTTAAAAGCTTAGGATTAGAAGTAAAAACTGGAATATATTTTATCTCGGTACGATGATGTGAGCCGGTGAGGACGAGGATAGGGGGGAAATCTATTAGTTTGAAAACTTTTTTTTATGCTTAGAGTTACAAGAAGGATTTGAGAACAAACATTTTAATTTTAATTATCACTACAACATAGTATAAAAAGAAAGTCGCTTCCCACTGTCTGTCTGTCCCTATGTATGCTTAGATCTTTAAAACTACGCAACGGATTTTGATGCGTTTTTTTTAAATAGATAGAGTGATTCAAGAGGAAGGTTTATATGCGCATTGCACCCGTGTAAAGCCGGGGCGGGTCGCTAGTTATTGTATAAAATATTATGAATATACTATTGTTACCAGTGTTTCATTTGTTTCCAGTTTTACTGGGATGAGGTAAAATTAATTTTGAACGTATTCCTTGCCTCGCTATGCTACTCTATAGGATCCTTCTTTATATGCTGACACTTTTTTAAGGGGATGATCAGACCGTCAAACTAAACAACTTTATCTATGGCACCAACATCGAAATCGCGAAAAAAAAGCTGTTCTATACAAATCTGCAAACCTACTTGAGCAAAATGTTTGGGACAGCTGAAATTTTTTTGCGATTTAGATGTTGGTCCCATAGAGAAAGTTGTTCAGTTTGACGTTCTGATCATCACCTTAAAAAGTGTCAGCATATTTATTAAGTTGGAGCCTGTATACTAGCTTGGTGGAGAATAACTGATAACTTCCCTGTTTAGTGCATAAGTAAGTTATGAAGATAGCTGTGCCAACTTTTCTTACTAATCATCAGTTGTTTATTTATCTACAATTTTCATATTTTGTTTCTTTTCCGACCTAATCACTACAAAAATTGCCTCCCATGAACAACCTGACCATTCCACGTCATCAATTCCCAAGCCGAAACACGCACTATCATAAAATCTAGGGCCCGTCCACCAACAACTTGTCGAAACATAAATTCTTGTCCCTAAGGCCGTAAACCCCGCTAACAAAATTGATTAGCGAGAATCTGCTTATCCTACTATTTGTGCCTTCATAAATTATGGCTTAATGTCTCTCAGGAGCCTACAGGCTTTGTTCAACTGCCCAATTTCGGGTTTCTATTTAAATTGTGTATTGCTTTGGGTACTTTAATTGTAGACGCCTGCTGGAAGTCGACGAGCAATGCGAGGCCTTGTGGCTCTTACCAGAGAGAATGAGAAGTAAGTAAGTAAGTTATAGCCTGTAGAATCCCACTGCAGGGCAAAGGCCTCCTCTCACGAATAAGGGTGAGAGGGAGTGGGCCATACTCCACCACGCGGGCCCAGTGCGGGTTGGTGGAGGCAAGTTAGTGGTCACCTTGCTGTTAGAGAATTTTCAAGCCGCCAATAGGCCTCTAACCTGGCTTAACGAATAGTTACAACGCCATCTGACGGAACTATCAGAGACCAACTGCTTAACGTGCCTTCCGAAGCACGGAAACGCTCGAGATGAAATACCACTAAACTGTAACAGTTTTTTATGAGTTCTCATAGTTGGTACCACCCATAGCAAAAGTTGTTATAATTGATAATATGTAGTACTTTCGGCCCTCTGAGTTTTCGGTTGTTACAGCCTGTAGGTAAGTATGGTAGGTAGTAGGTACTAGGTACATATATAATTTTCTCTCCCTGCCCCTTCGGATCATGGCCGGTCCCAAGTATCCCACCTAGCGTAGCAATTCATTCAACGATGGAACATTCCACCTCAATTCTCCGTAACCGTCAGGCATTGCTTATTAGCTTCATTTCCTTTAACCACGCTCCAAACATGTGAAATATCCTCTCCTACCCAAGTACCTGAATGACAAAAATGGACTGTTTCGATATTCAAAGAGGCGAGTCTTTCGTCCTTTAATATCAGCTCAGGTGCCGACATGTGCGTCACCCTCATGGAACCACCATTATAATTATTTTATTTGAAGACAAAAACTTATTTTTTTTAAACTAGCTTAAATGGCCTTGTCATTGTGCCTTCACACTCTGAGAGGGAAAATACATTTCTTCCTTCAGATTCTTTGCTCGACTAAATTAATAATATAAATCTAAATTCATTCCGATGCATTAAAACAAAATCTATGAAAAGTAATATACAATCATTTAAAAATACTAAGAACTCGATTAAATTTTCTTGTTCATTGATTTTTTTTAAATACCATTTGGATGGTATTCTTTTACAATATTTTCAGCTACTATACCAAATTTAGTGGCATTAGAATCAAGGTATTTATTTATTGAAACATGGGTTAACTTTGCAGAAGGTACCTATATAAAATGAGTCCTCACATTTGAGGCATGCAAAATTTTAAGTTAAAGTTATCTTCATACTTTTGTAGTTAGAAATTCTGTGGTGATCATGTAGGTGTGATACACATGCGGACTGATCTCCCCGGGGAAATGAATTTTTTTACACCGTCTCTTTATGCTGCTGCCGTTTAGAGCTCTTTTGTCTATGGGACACGTGTGTGGGTGCAGTAAAAGTGATAGGTTTTAGTAATTTACGTGTCCGACTTCGAACTACTACAAAGGGTCGGAAAATTTGGTCAATTTTACATTTTGTTTAGCTACTAGGTCCTTTTCATTGAAACAAAATATGTTTTCTTTCCATATTATAAAGAAAAGAATGAAGATGAAGCAAAATATCTGTCGGATAAGCTAACAAGAACTTACTCATAAGTGGTGAAACAGGCCCTTACTGTCCTAGAAATGGCTCCGCTAATTTGTCAAACGATTAGCATTTGATAATAAAGCGGGTTTTAGTTCGCCAAATCATGAAATGGCGGCGATTCATCAATAGTCCATGCAGATCACGATTGGTCCAATTCTACGATCAGACTACGACATATACCTACAGATCGTGGCAAAACACCCTAGTAATACTAAATCATGCTTCATCTTCAGCAAGCATGCATCTGCTGTCCCATACATTTTAGTCGAGTCGGTATACTGCAGTTTTGTATGGAACAGCTGATTTTTTTTTTCGATTTTGAAGTTGGCTCCATAGTGAATGTTGTTCATTGATGGGCTGAAACAGCCCCTCAAGTATTAATAGGCATAGCATAAGCATATGCTCACGACTATATTCCCCGAGGGGGTAGTCAGAGGTATTCTAAAACCTCAGAACATCCACGTTTCACCAGTAGTACCGGAACTCTGTCCAGTGTGACAGGGGGTAAGCCCGTCACCACTTATAATGGACAGTGGGTACAATACATGCCTCGAAATTGAAGCATATAGGTGTAGTGTTTAAGTTAATGATAATGTAGGTAAACGGGGAAAAGATTTGTAACGACAGTCTGCTATCCGCCATTAAAGTATTGAGTGCTAATCCGCGTCTTTTAATTGTACTTCATCTATATGGCTTCTCATGATAATAATTAGACTTGTAGTATTCAATTCTACGGCCATTTGTACACGAATTTCAGAGCTAGATCAATAGATCCGCCTCCAGGCACAAAAAAAAAACAAAAAACGTTATGCTCAGCTCCGACGCACTCTATGAATCTGTGGTCTGTCAACTAACTTCATATTTCATTTCGTGCGGCCTTGAAGTTACACGTTTGTTTTTAAATTGTTTGTTTTTAATCACAATATAAACAGTTTTTCATGTTAAATTTCAATGAAAAATTATGGTATAAGAGAAAAAGTATCCCTGAAGTGCAGTTCAGAGAGTAATCAAGTGAAATGCGTATAAAAAATTGTGAGGAATCTCGTAATTTTTCGGCGGCCGTTCACGGTCAACATTCTGCTTGCCGGTACAAATTAGGGTTTTCCGGACCCCAATAATGATTATGGAATCCATATATGAACCACCCGATGCCATGTATTCTGCTAAAACAGAAAGCATAAAGAATATTTTCTTGTGGAACAAAGTTTTTGAGGTTAGTATTTCCGTATATCTTACAGAACTTCTTTTCATGACATACTTCAGTGAACCGTAACACCTGCTGGTATATGTCGATACACACTTCTATTCTATAGGTGATTTAGTGCATGCATGCATCTTCTAACGACTGTGTTCCCCGAGGGAATAGTCAAAGATACTGACAGTCATTAAGTCATTTAGCATGACAAAGTATAATAATAATGTTTACTCTTTTCATAGTTACCTATGTGAGGTTCAAATTTAATTTAATGTATAATTGTTTACTGTCCTAACTATGCTTACCTAAAAATCGATTCAGGCAATATTCTAAAAGAATACAGTACCTATCTAGTAAGAAGATAAATCACAAATCAAACCGTCAGCACCTGCTTGTCAAACAGGTTTAACACATAGGTACTTACACAACACAACGGTCAGTTTTATAAATTATCAGCAACTTGTGCCAACAGTAATTTACAGACGGAGTTCTGTCAGAAATTTTTAAATTAATTATGAAATCTTAACCGAATTAGTTTTCTTACTGTCTTATTGAATTGGACAATGCATGATGCAATTAATATGGGATAGCATGGATTTATTTGGAATAGGGGTCAAAGTGTCATCTAGGAACACTGTTGATACCTACGCTAACCTATTCAGGTTAATTGAGTAGGTAATAAAATTTAACGTTCACATCTGGACTATTTAATGTCTTATTAGACAATGAATGATCTATGCAGTTACCATAGAATATGTATAATCTAATTACCTAGGTATCTTTATTCACAACTCTGTTTTAGTAAACAATTGTTGAATAAATTATCTTTCTATCATCATTATCATCAGTTTATTTCATCCACTGCCACCAAAGGCATCCAATACTAAGTACCTAAACGGTACCACAGAATAAAAAGAGTAATCATGCTATTACTAATTGTCTATTTAGACAATTTATCTTGTACTTTACAATGTGGAAAAAGGTATTTACCTTTATGCCAAAAGTCTGTTATTGAGCAGAATATGATTGTACAAATATTTAATTGAATATGGAAAAAGGTATTTACCTTTATGCCAAAAGTCTGTTATTGAGCAGAATATGATTGTACAAATATTTAATTGAATATGGAAAAAGGTATTTACCTTTATGCCAAAAGTCTGTTATTGAGCAGAATATGATTGTACAAATATATAATTGAATATGGAAAAAGGTATTTACCTTTATGCCAAAAAGTCTGTTATTGAGCAGAATATTATGATTTGTTTATTTGCCCAACCTTCTTTTCTAAAGAAAAATAACTATGTAATGACAATGTCTCCGTCATCAGGAGATGCTTTGTGCAATGGACTATTTAGTTCATAATAATACCTACCTATATGGTAAAAGATAATTGTCTTTATGGCCAAAAATTTACATTTCACCTTAAGAGAAGGAAAAGTGTGCTAATGTGTTGTAAATTGTAATAAGTTATTTTAATAAAGTTAAATAAGATGTGAATCTTATTCAGGCAAGAAAATTATGGTAAAGATAATAACAATTTTAATTATGTTTAAACAGAATTCTAAAATTTAAGTCTATTGTTTACATAGGATAATAAATGTAGGAAAATAAGAAAAAAGAAGGTTGTAATATGACAGATTTTTTAGCTTGTTACATTGGTTCTGGGAATTTACAGTTATGCACATAATATTATGCTAATGCTAGGCTAGTCAGCCAATTAATTCTGCAAATGATAGAGAAAACTATAATGTCACACATTACAATAATCTTCAAACCACATCACTGTCATGTCTTACCAACAATTTCATTACAAATTTTCAACCAATTCTGAACATGTTCATAAAATTAATAGAACTGTGTATTTCCAACTTACGTAGATCCGTTTTATTTTCTAGGCAAAAAAGGGCTACCTGCCTCACATTTCAAAATGTAGTTTACATTTTAATTTTAAAATGTAGGTACCAACATTGTCAACTACCTACATCTGAGCTCTAAAAATTGAGCTTAAAAATACAAATAATTTTCCAGTTTACCTGATTTTTTGGTAGGTACATCAAATATCAAAATAATATTTAATGAAACAGATCTTGGTATGAACTATGAATAAAGTTTTTAAGTTATAATCGTATAGTATGTAGGTAGATAGGTACCTACTTTAAATGCAGTTTTCTTACGAAATAAAACTTTATCTGAAATTAGTTCAGTTTTGAGATTAAAAATTAGACAATTATTTTCTGTATTGATTTAATAAATTGTTTGAAGCTAAGATTGTAATAAAATTGCTTGAGTAAACAACAAAAACCTAGATTCTGGGTGCATACAGCAGCGTCCAACTAGTTACCTGGGACAGGTACGTACTAAGGTACGCTTGTTTTTGTGTATTACTTTATCCATGTACGAGCTATAGGTACATTTTTAATATGTTCCAAGATTGTGTGAAGTATTTTATAAAAGAAATGTGAAAAGTTAAGGTAACATAACTACTATAATCACATATCATATTATGTCATGAAATCATGACTATCTACTAACAGTAAAGTTATCATGGTAGTTTTTTCAAACTTCTTCCCAAATGTAATTTAAATTATGCAGCAAAAACTATACAAATGACATTTTTACACTATTTTGCTGATACCAACAATCATTATTGTTTTCTATTCTTGCCCTTCGGGTTTTTAGAATAATACAAGTTAAGTACCTATGCAGGAAGACCCGCGAGTTAATACATGTATTTGTATCATTTAACAGTTAAATAATTACACATTCTAGTCATCTTGAATTCTTCATAAGTCTTGATTCAATTCTGAATCTTTCAATGGGACTGGATAAGAAATCTAACATGTTTTGTCAAACAGTTATTCAAAACATTACCCTGCGTCTAGCGCAATTGGTAAAAATACAATTCTCTGAACAGTTGGGCGATATTTGGGTGGAAATGGCACAACCCATACACTGTCCTATCTATATTTCCTCTACTATGTTCTTTAAGTATAACTTATACCTCTAATATTTTGTTTTAATAACATACAACATTTTTTGTGTAAATTTTTTCAGTTAAATATCTACTTTGGATGTTGTTAACAACCTTTATCCGAGATGCCATACAGGTCTAAACACCTTGGATCTTCGTGCATACGACGTGACACTATCAGGAAATACTGTCAAATATTTAAAACATGTTCTTCACCAGTGGTATGTTTATGGCATTTTATAAAATTATAAATGCATCTGAACAGTTTGACAAGAGTAGTAAATGACTCTTAATTTTCTTTCAAATACGAAGGTTTTGTGCAAAACAGGTGAATAATTGCAATGCAGTTATAATACAATATCATTACTGCTGTATCGCTAATTAATAATCACTCTCGTTGATAGAAATTTGAAAATGTACCCACCTACAGATTTATAATATATTGGAATATTATGCTTTTAATCCCTCCGAAATGAACGTTACCTACTCCGACTATCGTCTAATAGTTGCAATCAATAATTATATACTTACATTTATGTTCCTTCCTCGGGTACATAAACCTTACAAGGTTGCAAACAGTCTCAACTTTAAAGTACCTTAGGTAATTATTTTTAGGCAATACTCTAGAAATCTCAATTTATCATAAATATTTAGTTAAATAAAAGATATTAATCAGAGAATAATAAAAAATGATGGATACGGTAATTGTTACTGCAATTACTTACCTAATGATTTCATTCCTTACGACTGAAAATCTTGAACTAGCATCAGTTGTTTAAGAAAATCAGTACGATCACTAACTAAATGAATAGGATAGTCATCCATGATACTTTTTTGGTTTAATCATGATTTATTACTGCATTGTTCAATGAGATTGAACTTGTTACCCAGGTAACGTTAATTTCTTAGTCAAAGAATATTTAACCTTTGTTTTGTGTACCTATTTAGTCCAGCTTCTGAAAAGGAGTATTCATTTTTTAATTCATAATACAATACTTGTTTTATCGTTATCTATCTAAATGATTATGACCCTTATTATTTATGAAATATATTATCTTCATCATCTTCCTTATGCTATAGAAATTAAACTATTTCACGACTGAGTGAGTCTCTAAACATCTACAAGTCTAATTATTATCATGAGAAGCCATATAGATGAAGTACAATTAGAAATTAAACGAACTTACCTAAGTGAAGTTCTATTTTAATTGTACGAACTATATGGCTTCGAAATGATACCTATCACCCACCCACCCGGTTTATCGAGGATAAACCTTACCCATAAGGATAGGTATCAATGTCGTGAAATATTTTAATACATAGAATGTCTTGGGGTCCGGATCCTAAGCTTCTCTACTCTAAACTATATGAAGTTAGTTGACAGACCACAGATTCATAGAGTGCGTCGGAGCTGAGCATAACGTTTTTTGTTTTTTTTTTGTGCCTGGAGGCGGATCTATTGATCTAGCTCTGAAATTCGTGTACAAATGGCCGTAGAATTGAATACTACAAGTCTAATTATTATCATTTCGAAGCCATATAGTTCGTACAATTAAAATAGAACTTCACTTAGGTAAGTTCGTTTAATTTCTAATTAGATATTGCTTCCAAACATAATAATTGGCGACGATAACGATACTTACGTGTGTAATTAGTGCATATTTAGTGTTTGGGCAATAAACTACATAAGTTTATTAAAGCAAAATTTAGAAAACGACTTTTAAGTGAACTTCACAACTCTCACAACGGTATCGTAAAAACGAAAAATGAAGCGCGTAAGCGTATGTGGTGGCCTAATATAGATAAACAAATAATAGAAAAAATAGGTGCATGCAGCGTGTGTAACGCGATGCGTACCGCACCGTCTCGCGCGCCGCTGGTTCCATGGCCCTACCCCGTTCGGGCCTGGGAGCGCCTGCATCTGGACATGTGCGCCGTGGCTGGCCGGCAGTACCTAGTCGCCGTCGATGCGCATTCCAAGTGGGTCGAGTGCTATCCCTTGACCACCACAGACACGCAAACCATTTTGTCAAAATTAAGTGAGATGTTTTCCAGATTCGGTTTAGTAAAATTAATAGTTACAGACAATGCGTCCAATTTCTGCTCGGTGCAATTTGAAGATTTTTGCTTAATAAATGGTATTCGACATTTTACTATAGCACCGTATCACCGAATCGAATGGTCAGGCTGAGAACAGTGTCAAAACAGTAAAAAAGGGAATTAAATCTATAATTGCGGAAAATCCATCACAGAAAGATTTCATAATTAAATTGAATGCATTTCTGTTCAATTATAGGAATACAGAGCACTGCACTACCGGTTTCTCACCCGCACAGCTGTTGCTAGGGCGACCTTTGCGCTGTCGTCTCGATTTGCTGCGCGTCCGTGATAACGATAACAGTGATTTGTTAACGGGTGATAAGTCGTCAGCATCAATGGCTAGTAATAACGTTATTTCAAAACAGACCTTACAGGTTAATCAATATAACGGAAAAAGGAAAATACTGTTAAACGAAAACGAAGTAGTTTTAATAAAATCTTTTTATAACAATGGAAATAAATATACCTGGATTAAAGGCGTTATACAACATAAAATAGGGTCTAGAATGTATAGGGTCTATATACGAACATTGGAAATATATGTTAAGAAACATATAGATCAATTGTTATTGTACAAGAACGGAGAATACTCGAAAGATCAGAGCATTGGAGGTGACATACCTACCGTAGACAATGACATAGATGAGAGGGAGGAGGAGTCAAGTGACTCGGAAGACGATTCATCAGCAGCATCGGAGGATTCATTCGCAAGCGTGACGTCACCGGTGAGCTCGCCCCGCAGCCCCCACGCACCAGCGTCGGCGTCGTCGTGTGGCCGACATCCGCAGCGAGAGCCCGCTCCCGCTCCCGCTCCGCATCGCGTGCCCGCCGCCCGCGCCGCTCCGACACTCGCAGAGACAGTCGAGCCGCCTACGCCTTGTGTATCGCCACCAGCGGCAGTAACAGGAACTCAGACTATGAGCACCCGTATCCCAGTAACGATTGAATCGTATATCTCAGACGTTAACCAAGAGCAAGATGCTCGCCGCCCTTGTGAACCTGGTACTAGACGTTACCCTGTTAGAAATACTCGTAATGCAAACCCTATGTATAAATAAATATAACGTTACTATGTTTGTAATATTGGTGGAGGGAATTGTAGTGTTTAAGTTAATGATAATGTAGGTAAACGGGGAAAAGATTTGTAACGACAGTCTGCTATCCGCCATTAAAGTATTGAGTGCTAATCCGCGTCTTTTAATTAGATATTGCTTCCAAACATAATAATAGGTTTCCTCACGATGTTTTCCATCACCGAAAAGCCAGTGGTGTTACAAATCTTACGTAGTATTAATAGGGTGTTTTATTACACCCTGTATAATGCAAGAGCATCCCAAATGAACGAAAGATTAACCTGAAATCATTCAAACAGTCGACACAGTCATTGGTTTCACTCTATCCCTACTTTTTTAAATCCACTATATTTGAAGTCAGTGAAATAAAGGCACGCAGCTCATGTGTTATTCATAGTCGGAATCGACTTAAACGTCTACATCCTATGTGAAAATACTTTTGGCTTTACGTTGACAGTTTTTTTCGTACATTTTCTACCTTGGAAATGGGAAAACTTTAAAACGGGTTCGATTGTTTTTCGGGTAAGCCAATATTATTGTTCCACTTTTATACACGGTACTAAAAAAAAGATAAGTACAATTTTTTTAAGCTGTTTGTTTGGGGATTGTAATTTTATAAAAAGTACTAGTGTTTTCCCGCGACTTCGTCCGCACAAATTATATACCAGATTTGAAGTCAGATCATACCCAAGAGGCACGCAGGGCTCTATAGTAGTTCACATCTAGTGTAGATGTGAGTTTAAAGCGGTAATATACAGTTATTACAGTTCACACTTGAACTTTTAGCTACTAAAATCACTTAAAGCTGTATAATGTATGTATAAGAGTGTAAAAATTACCTTTTGTACAGCTGTTGGTCACTAAAACTACTTAAAGCTGTATAATGTATGTATAATAGTCCACAGAATACCTTTTGTACAGCTTTCGGTGTTATAGGAACTGTAGAATACGTTCTTAGTCAGCTTTCATTTTGCTATCTGTATAAGAGCTGTATAGTGGGGTCGAAATATGTTAATTGCTGCATAAGGGACCACAATTACTGTGTTATATTGCTGCATTTTAAGAGAGTTAAGGTGAACTTTTATGCAGTCGAAAGATTTAATGTTGTACACGCCTGTTGTGTTATAATGCTTTGCGCTGCATAATTTAACACTTTCGGTATTCTAATCAGCTTCTTTTATAAACTGCATAATAGCATTTTAATAGATCACATGGACACTTACAGTGTATCACGTGAACCATTATAGATCTATAGAAACTCCTATTGCTGTTTAATGGTATTCATGAATCACCAATTAAACGGTTCATGCTGAATAATTAAGCACGCGTGAACTTTTGTGGCACGTTCTAGTTTAGAGAATTATAATTAAAAATCGAGTGGACCCGTACAGCAAAATTTAATAAAATGATTAGATAATCATGGAAACAGAAACAAAGAACTGGTGGAGTCGGAAGGAAAATCATATAAGAATATTAAAATATAATTTATTTGTTATTTATTTTATTTATTTATTTCCTTTTTGGAGAACTTACAGCTAAACAACAGTCGGATTTCAAAAGACGAATTGATAGTTAGATGCTGACAACAAGTAATACAATCAAACATACAAGACATTAAACAACAATTAGATGCTACGACTTCAAAAATTGACACAAGTACAGCTGTTGCAACTTTGCAAGTGTGACAGTAAATTTAAGTAGCGATGCTTCCAGACACGAGGATAATTTTTGAAAACCTTGACGATAATTATAATGCGCAATTGAGCGGTGTCGAATGTGATAATTGCAGTTCCGATGAGAGTGAACCTGAAATTTATAACAATTATTGTTATAAACGTTTGGTCTTTCGTGCAAAAATAAGAAAATGGGCTGTGCAAAATAATATAGTCTTAAACCCCTAAACGAATTGGCACCTATTATATTAACGAATTGAATTTTTACTGTAATATTTATGTGGTGCGCTCTGCGGCACGTTACCAAAGAATATGTACTATAACTGGCACATACATATATTATTACACCTACCAAGTTAAAAATTTTGGTTGCGGATCCCTAAAAATTGTAGATAAACTAAGAAATATGTAGCAATATAGCGTAGCAATTTTAGTTCTTTTAAACGGTTAAAGTGATAATGTGACCAATTAAAGATCAAGATAACAGCTTAGGACTGAATATGAGTTCACACAATCGACGTTACGCAGACATTATCTGTACAATGGTGCACATGTGAACCTCTATACAGCTAACAGCATTAATTTGGAGTTAAAGTGGTTCACAAGGCTGTATGAAATCGCCACCATTTTGAACTGGTATAACCTAAAATGTAATCCGCTAAACTACAAATTTACTTTGATTTATACACTGTAAAAAGGATTTTTAATACTTTTTTTCAAAATTCACGTAGAAATAAGTAACTGTAGTATAATTTTATGTGACATAAAACCAAAAATATGAACATACTTTCATCGTCACTAGTTATTTGTTTTGTAATTTTCTGTTAAAACTGCATTATTTCTGGGGCGCGTGAAAATTTTAACACTATAAATGTACATACTTTGACAGTAAAATTGCATTACCATTAACTTTCACACAATTAACTAGTAAAATCACCACTTACCGGTTATAAAATCACTTAATGTTTTTCTGATCACTATCAATATCAACACTTTCTTCCATCTTTAGAAAATACGACTTAATACTAGAGATTTATGAAATAGCTATAATTTGGAGAACATGTGTAATAATTTCTGTTTTATAGTGTCCATGTGAGCACTTCTAAATATTAAAGCTGTATTGTAGATCACATGTTACCTCCTGTAATGCTGCCGCCTGTATAAATAATCACATGGCATCCACTAAGTTGCTTTTATTCAGCTTTAACACCACGGTTACCATTTGTATTGCTGATATAACTCTACTATGTAGCTATTGTGCAGGCTTGTGAACTTAAAGCTGTATAATTTGTGCCCAAATTAGCTGTATATCTTCTGTAGAGCATACTCTACAGAAGTTATACAGCTTACTTGTGCAGCTTATAGTTCACACGTGTACATCTAGTCTGCTGCTATACAGCTTCTGGTGCCACTTGGGTAAGCTATCAAACAAAAAAAGTTTCATCAAAATCGGTTAAGTAGTTTTTGCGTGATGTGCGAACAAACAAACAAACTAACAATTTTGTCAATAGATGGCGCTGCACGTTTTTAAACCGCGCTATCGATATGTTATTTGACTTTATATAAAGTGAACCGCTACTTTTTATTCCTCATGAATTTACGGTTTTATAATAGTTAAGATTACTACTCCTGGTTTTGGGTAACTTTGTAACTATTTTATTCAATAACTATGGCACTTTTTGAGCTGAAAAATAAATTGAACCATCTACACGATATGAGAAGTGATGTGGTTTTTCTAGAAATCGATTTTAATGAATAAAACCAAAGAAAAGGGACTCTAAAGTCACCCCTTTTTTTCTAGTTGTAACCATTTTACTTTTACATTTTTAAACGGAAGAAAATGATAATTTACAATATTGTTCACAACACAATTTAGAATGATGTAGTTTTCGTACTTTTTCGAAAATAATAAAAAAATCATCTAATTTTTCAAAGAAAACAGCTAAATTATGACCGGAGCCACGCGCTCGTTCGCATCGATAAGTATTGAGAATCGTGGTCCAGGAATGATACACCAAAAATCTGACAAAAGATTGCCACTGTGCAATTCGCGTTAGACATCCAAAAAAGCATAATGAAACCATCGCAGTCTTTCCGATGTCTACTAAGTCGAATTATGGAATATTTATAAGCAGAATCTTTGAGGTGCAATATGCCTCCTCGAGTATTAATCGGGTGCAATCACCCCTTAAGGTAATGCAACTGTTTGCACTAACTCCCAATAAATTACACGTTGTTTTTTTTGTTTCAAAACAAAAAGTTTTAAAAGCAAGTCCACTCTGATCCTGAACTACATAAAGCACCGTAAAGTAAGACGTCATTAATTCAGCAGGAAAAGCTTAAAAAATCCTTAAAGCCAGAAGGATTCCAAGGCTTCAGGCCACCGGCATCCGTTCATATATTATTCAGTCAGCGTCCGAGAGCGTAAATGAAAAAGTTTCTGTATTCAATGACTATTGGAACACCACCAAAATACTCGTAAAATCCAGAAACTTTTTGAATCGAACCGAAATTACGAGTTGGACAGAACTCTGAGCCTTTTGGATATTCATTCCGTGTCGTAGTATGAAGATTACGCCTTGATTAGTCATGTTCTTTTGCAAACGTTCTGAATGTGTAAGTTATTTTTTCCTTTCATGGTTTCTTTTGTAGATCTGATACGGTAACGATCAGCTATGAATTTCAATGACCCTTGCCAGATACTAGGAATTATAATATTTTTCTATTAATGAAAATATGCCGTGTACTTATTTGTTTGTGGAGTCAATGAGGCGTTTTTCAAGGGGAGTAAAAATTAAAATCGACAGATGGCATTACTAAATTTGACAATAAGGACCTGTCAATTTGGAGGTTAAAAAAGGTTGTTAATTGGCTGACATCTAGTTTTGTCAGTGGATAAACTACCAATAATGCGCAATATCATTGAATATGTTAGTTAGCTCTACCTAAACGAACATCAAATGCATAAAAAGTATATCAATTCAAGTTTCAATACGTATTCCACATTGAAAGTATAATTGATTGATTGATTGAACCATCAAAATCTTATGAATGAGTTAACAAAATTCTTCCTTCAAGAGGAAACGGAGAAAAAACCTAAATACTATAGATCTGGCATCAAAATTTTTGAGATTTTAACGCCATCCGGCAAGTGCCATTGAACTATTTCTTTATTAAATGTAAAAAAAACTATATTTTTGTTCTTTGAAATTGTGATAAAGTATCACGGTCATTTGGTAAAATGACTTATTTTACCAAATAACCGTAGCTTGCCTTTACTATTACTTTATTTGCTCTAGGTAATTACGTTCCTGAGTGACAGAAAAGGAAGGAGCGATGGAAAAATGCGGTGCGGTCCAGCACCTGAAGAGATTCAACCCTTAGCATCAGTAGCAAATGATAACACAGAGTAATTGTACTCGTAAAAGCAAAAAGTTTAATGTATTGATTTAAAAACTAAATAACTGCTACAAAGTCAAAGGATGATAAACGAACAAAACCGCCATCGTCAGCGGAGCGTGTTATATTTTGTGTTAGATTTAATCTAAAAATGTTTGTAGTGAATATTCGTTTGAATGTTAATTCGAATACCAGAATACCGTGAACGAGAACTTTTTGATCCAATAATATCAATATCCACACTTATTTTAAATCAGAAATAGAAATAGAAATGTATTTATTGTGGATCATAGGTAAATCATACGACCGTCGATATTTTCATAAATTAAACTCTAAAAGGTAAATAAACAGAGAAAATACTATCGAGGAAAAACTAACGTTTTTAACAAGTTTAGAGTGTGGAACTTGAAGTCATATAAAATAAATACAATTTGAATCTTCTTTTCCGTCGGAACTCTACATTTATCGTTATAGTGTATGTTACTTTTGATAATAAAGTCAACCACAATCAGCTGTCGCTACAATTGGTACCAGGACACTCAGACATAGAAGGGAACGAAAATGCAGACGAATTAGCCAGAAGGGGGACAGAAAACCACTTCATAGGCCCCGAACCCTTTTTCGGCATCCCTAAAAGTCTAACCCGGGAATCTTTGAATTAGTATAGCTTCAAGGAGGCATTTAAGACATGGAAAAATGCTCCAGGCCTAAATCACTCCAAAGCAAAGGGTATAATCGCAAGCATACGAACAGCGTACTAGCTCTTAAAAAAATACAATTTAAGTATGTGCAATAGTGAGATCACTGACAGGTCACTGGAAACTTAATAAACACATGCAGACCTTGGAACAAGTGACTCCACCTACTGCAGGTTCTGCGAGGAGGAAATGTAATCTCCCGTGCACATTCTCTGCGATTGTACATTACACTAATGTACAAACGAAGTATTCATCTTGGCAGACAGGTACCTCTGTACATCTGACCCCAGATGAGATACAAAACTTCCCTGTTAAAAACCTACTGTAATTTATAACTGCTATAGGGATTAATAGGAAACTGTAGAATTGGCGTTCACAAACGATCAGCGATGTTCGAAGTGACACAGGCGTAAAAGTCTGTTTAGGCCCCATTCACTTAATAATAATGAACCCAACTAGCAAAATACTCTTACAAACAAAAGCTTATAAGATCTATAGTCTTATATAAGGGTTATATGTGTTCTGATTAAGAGTGAAACCCTTATAATGGCATGTTATAAGTCTATTTATAGCTAGATTTCATACTTGTAACACATTCTTACAGACGTATATAAGAAAACGTAATAAGACATTTATAAGAGTAGTGGTATTATAAGCGCATTTTATAAGCCTTATTGCCCTTGATTCTTTATTAACACTTATACAAGCATTTTGCAAGAGCACTCGATCTTAGAAGATACTTTACTAAGTATTTATTAAGAGTGAATGACTTATTAGGGCATTTCATAAACCTGTTGTAAGACCAGTACTTATAAGTAGGGATTGCAAATCCGTTAAGATTCTGATATCCGGATTTTAGGTAACGGATTTGGGACCAATCCGGATAATCCGGATATTTCGAATTTTGAGGACAATAATTGCTTGATTTAATATTTAGTAATTATTTTGCATTATATTATGATATTATCAACGCAATTATTAAAAAACCACTAGTAGGTATCAAAATCAACAATATTTTGTATTGTGCAGTACCTTAAATCAGCGATGGATGCGAGCAAAGCGAGCTCGACAATTCTCAGGACTATAAATCAGTTATTACAGAGCTGTTTCGGTTAAAATATGTAAAAAGAAAAACAGTTTAAGCTTTGAAAAGTGTGACGTAAGTTTGAAATTAAATAACGATGAACGATGACGTTTAATGATTTTAAATATTCTGAAAAATTACACTTCTGTCAAGTCTTTATTAATGTATGTGAAATAAAATATTTATCACCAGAAAATTCTATAAACCGTTTTCGAATAACTGAAATTCTGTCAGTAAAATTTCGAAAGTAAGATTGATTACAATGCAATCTAAAACCAGGACTAGCGAGATGCGTGTTCGTGATTTCCAGTTCATGCTGAAATCTAGGCAATGAAGCAAAAACTAGACCTAACTCATGATTTTCCTCTTTCTTTCTCTTAAATTCCCAGGATAAAAATTCGGTTGCAGCGAGGGCACAGTGTCAGAGAACAAATAAAATAAAATTGACAGAGCTAAGCGAGCTCAAACATTTTGACTCTATTTTTGATTTGCCCTGAACGGAACACATCGAGTTTCACTGACTTTTCACGAAAGTGGACACCCTGGATTTCTGTTAAATCCGCGAAGGCCTGGGCCGGGCACACCGTTTCATAGCCCATGACCAGGAGTTTAAATTAAGAATGGAGTAGGTGCAGAACTGCTCATCCTAACCGTTGGAGTTTTTTTTGTTATTTGAAAACATCCTATGTTTATTTTGAATAGCTGCGTGAAATTCAGTGAAAACGAGATCTAAAGTACAGGAACATCTAATTTTGTGGATATTGACGAATGAGAACAAAACCCAATCGGTTCCGAAGCATTAACATCAATGAATAATACTATTTAAGCCTACCAAGAAAATGTTCATAAAATACGGATTTCATTTTTAAATCCGGATTTTAAAACTGAACCAAAATTCGCGGATATCCGGATATTTCGGATAACGGATTATCCGGATTACAATCCCTACTTATAAGTGTGATTCATCTTACCTAAGACATATTAAAGACTAGTAGCACGTTCAAAGAGTCTTAAAAGTGCTTTTTCTGCTTGTGTCAGTTGTTTGGCCAAGATGGCGGAAAATAGATGTCCTATTTAGCTTGCTTAGTGATGGATTTACTCAAATGGAAGCGGTTTAAGAGAAGTGGAGCGTTCCGAAGAAATATACGTATCTGCAATATGGCCGTGTAGCCAAATGATTTGGTTTATTTTGACTTCACAAGTGCGATAAAAGCCTTAAATAAGAGTACTGCTCTTATTTAGTTCTGATAAATCACGTATAAATCATAATTGGTGGTAATGGCCACATTTTGATGTATTTCACAAATAAATAAAATAATTTTTAATATTTAAGACACGTTTTTGAAAAGGCCCTTTGATAATATTATTATTTAAATTTAAAAATAATCGAGAAAATCTACTTCGCAACCGCAGTTGCATATATACTCTAATAAACAATTATGCAAATATAGACACACTACGTTTCATAAGAAAGTGAAATAAATTATAAAATATTACTTACGTTTTTGATGCGTCTTAATAATTATAATCCAAAAAACATTTCAGAACACACGCGACTAGACCTCTTCGGCGAATTGTGATTACACTCTTACTAGGGGATCACAAAGAGGACTACAAGCGATATTACACTTAGAGCAGCACTAGAAAGAGGACTGTAAGGGCAATTGCCCTTAAAGCATGCCATTGTAAGTCACTTGTAAGTTTGTTTGTAATTATAAAAGCATTCTTAAGAGTTTTGTAAGATTGAAAATACACTTCACAAGACCATTATAAGGCAACACAAAGGGTGAATAGACTTATAAAGTGCGCCCAATTCCACACTTATAGCAGGCTGTAAGTGTTATATAAGACTGAAAAAAATATGCTCTTGGGATATTTATAAGAGTAAATTTTGCCAGTTGGGAATAATACTTTTGTTTACTTTTATACTCCAACGTACACTCCAAAACTACATAAAGTAAAAAAATTTCGTATTAGAATCCAACATGAACTAGACTGGATAAATCTATATATTAACTGCGTAGGTCATACATACCATCCCAGGCCCATTCAAGCCGATAATCATGTCCAAAAATTATCTCGTCTATTTTCTCTCACTTATAATTACTATAGGTATGTTCTCTCTCTTCTGCATCATTAATATATTATTTAATCGCATAGATAAACAACGGGCAATTCCATAATATCGCATCAGTGGAAGTTATACGGATTATAGTTAGACGGACGGTTATACGGAAGCTATACGGGTCTATTACTATTGAAACGGGTCAAAACAACTATAAAACGGGTAAACAGCTAGTATCTATTGATGGATCACGAAATCCAGCTCGATTGGACCAAAAACTTACAAGTGTAGTTCACACTTTTGAACCATTCAGAAGCATATTAAAAACTTCAAGTACTTATCAAAGAGAAAATGTATTAAATAGTGAGACATTTTCATTCCGATCACGGTCCTCTGAATAAAGTGGAATCAGCGGGTTCGATTGAAAAGTTTTTCAGACTTCGACTCTGATTATTACTAAGGCGATAGGAAATTGCGAGGGGCGGAGTGATATTTCCGACTTTCAGCTGTAATCTGTCCGATGAAGGTTTATTTTACGAGTTTGTGTTCAGGTCGATTGAATTCGCCGTGTAGTTCCGGCTTATAATAGATCCTGTTTCGCCTTATGTGACTACCTATGAGATAAAGATTTATGGGTGTTAGTCCATCACCCACCACGCGTGCCCAATGCGAATTGGTAGACTTCACATCATCATCAGCCCGGTAAACCCCACTGAAGGTATAGGCATTTATGATTAATAGATACGACTGGAAGTCATCTGCTTAAAACGCCCGCAACGGCGCTAGACTCGTGAAAAAAGTTGTACCTAATCCATTGCTTTATGGATCAAAATGGCGTATTTACGAGTCTAGCGGCGGTCTCCGACGCGTCGTCCCGCTTGTATGAAGCTTCCGATCTGTACGGATATTTAAACATATGGTATAGGTATAGGCCTCTTCATTTTCACGCCAAGTCTACTTGACTGTTCTAACAGTGGGACTGTTCTGAGACTGTCTGAGGAGTTAGACTGAAGACTGTTAGTCTCAACAACTGTTTGCCAGTCACTCTGCAAATGTCGTCCAGATGCTCGATCTGGCTGCTGGTCTGCCTTCTGATCTTTTCTCCTCACACGGCCGCCGTTCCGTCAATGCTTTCGTCTATCTGCAATATATATCGGACTTTCCCAAACGTATCAGGATTTCTTCTCCGAAAAGGACAAGTGCGACCCTCAACCGACGGAAGTTCATGAAGAGATGTATGAAAATGGATGAGGCCAGAGAAGTATGTCAGAATCATAGTGTGTAGCGAGCCGTAGTCTCTGCCTATCCCTGTGGGATAGTGGCGTGAGTACATGTATCAGGATTTCTTCTGCAGCTTACGGAGGTGTGATCATTAATCTCACAATGTTTTCCTTCGCCGTTTGAGAGCATTCGGTACTATTATATTGTTGTTCATGCGAATTCTAACCCGGATTTTCGACTCTCGACATACCTCTCCGCAACGGGCCACCTACCCTCTTGGGCTCACATGAGCCCAAATCATGACTTTATAACTTTTGACGAACAACGACTAAACTGCCGCACGTATCGCCATTATGAGTTTTTGTTTAGGGAACATCACATTTTTAATGTCTGAATTTCTGTTTCGACACGTAATTTGAACTTTGTTTTGTGTGCCACATGTTTGCTGTTTTATGTCGTGTTTGAACATTAAATGAGAGAGAAAGGGCTTCGCAAACAACACGTTAAACATCGCAGCTTTGAACACGGTGACCAATTTTAATACTACTGATCTACTTATGTGCTCGCTTATATTTTTTCACATATCTACCTACAATCTTTTTTTCTATTTCAGGTACACATGTTTCGATACGATGTTTCCCATCACCGCTGAGTTAATGATAATTGACCAATGAGCGCGTTATATCACCAAACTGAACAACTTTCACTACGGAGTAAACGGTGACATTTAAAAACAAAATCTGCTATCCTACGTTTTAAGTCGATTGCGTACTGCAGTTGAATTGAAACAGTAGATTTTTCTTTCTTAATTGTTGTCTCCATCTATAGTAAAGTTCTTCAGTTTGATGGTCTAACGTAAACTACCCCTTTTTAAATATAGGGGGGGTGTTTTATTACACCCTGTATACTTATGAGGACGCAACAGTTTTCATTTTATATCATCGTTTTGTAAAAAAATCGTATTCTTTTTTGTTTTCATTTTTAATCCCCCTCTCAAATTAGAAATAACTCATAACTGAACACATTAATATTAATATTTGTTGCAATTAAACCAAAAGACCAAAAGTTGGTACCCAAGAGAAATAAGAAATACATAACAGTGAAGGGTTGAATTTAATTTATAACTAAGCTACCACCACGGGATTTTACGAAGTTTCGTACGGAGAAAGTTTCCAAGACTGATCTTTTGAATCTTACGGTAAATGGAAACTTTGAAATGAAGTTTTAAATTAAAATGTTTTGTTAAAATCTTTTTGACCAGTTGTTAAGTCTCTTAAAAATATATAATATATTGCAAGGTGAAGCTGCGGGCAGATGCTAGAAAAACAACAAAGGGCTTATAGTACTTTGAAAAATAAGTTATTTTAGCATGTGTATGTACAATACACTTTTATTTATGTAAGCAAATGGATAAATAATACTGAATGTTTGATAATAGAAAATTTTTTGTTCTAGTGTCATTATCCAGGGAGGAAACAGAGAAATACCTACGTCTGTATGGAAAAAACGGTACTCGCCTATCCTCTTAACATAGAAATAATTATCGCAATGTTAACAATAATTATTTTGATTTGTTCCATTGGAATATTGGCAGTAAGTTATGTAAAGATTAAGATGTAAAGATTCCAGAAATTATTAATTTAGGGTAGTTTGCATCCTAAGTTTGCACCAAAACGTGTAAGCTTAAATTAGCAGTATTTAGGTTTAAACATGTTTAGATAGATATGATGCTGTCACTGTCATAAAGAGGCAAGCGTTTACTATATACTTGCATGTTGAAAGTTTGGCCACGAGTCGTTGTGTCAATCGTGCGGTTCGCTTTTGACCTTTTTGCGAGGCTCCCAGCCACAGACTTAAAAGAAAGTCCGTGGCTCCCGCATTTCCTTTCAAATGCGTTTCGCTCCTCAATCAAACCTTTTGATTGGTATATATACTCCCACAGACTACTCGTCATTGGCAGAAATACAGTGCCAGACACAAGCAAAACTACAAGCACGTATCCAGATCCAGGGGGTGCATAGCCCAAGTAACACATCAAAGCAGTATAACGGCCGACTTACAGCATTTCTGTATCGTTTACGCATTTTGAGTCAGTTCTATAGTAGCATTACAAACGTATATACGGCTACTGTAATGCTTATTTGGGCACAAATTATACGGCTTTAGATCCTAAATTGGTTCACAAATAGTTGTTTAATTGCATTACAGGCGCATTATATTAGCATTATTGTGGTCAACAATGTTGCCAATCGCATTAAAGAAGCATTATTACGGTCAATGAAGGTGCCAATCGCATTACAGAAGCAATATACAAGCAATTTGATTGATAATGAAGATGTTAATTGCATTGTGCATGTACCAAAAGAATGATTGGGGCTGTTTAAGTGTTCACAGTTAGAACTTAAATAAACCTCACATCATTGCAAAAACATCTCTAATACCACGGTACAAAATGTTATAATTCAATTAACGTTGTAATTTAACAGTTCCCTAGGACATTTTGGTTGGTTTCGGTCGGTTGAAGATTTCAATGTAACAGCTTTTTTGCGATTTCGATATTGGCTCTATAGTAAAAGCTGTTCAGTTTGATGGTCTGCTTCAGATCCCTAAGATCTGAAACGTATTTAATTTTACACCCTGTATTATGTCCAACTGCAGGGCACAGACCTCTCTCAAGGAGAGTGTATAGGCGGACGACATGCTATATATCAATGTTTTTTTCTAACTTATGTACGTAATACCAACTTCTCTCTTACGGCGAAAAAAAAACATCGTGAGGAAACCTGTAAGTATAGGTAACATATCATGTCGTCCATGCTGACTCCCACTGCAGATAGGTATGCAGGATATTTTGAAGTGCATAAGTGTACCTACATGCTAAACAGATGCACTCTCTCGTCCTTACCTTACTATGTCTGATGGAACGGGAAACTGATAAGATCAGAGGTGGGGTCAGATGCAAACATGCAGCCAAAAGGTTTGAGAATCTTAAGATGTGTAAGATGCCTGAAGGAATTAATTACCTCTTACTACACCAGACTGTCTTGATGCTATTAGATTTCTTGTTAAATAAAACAATAAAATACAAATCCAACATAATGCTTTATTTTACAAATACTATTTATCGCCATCTAAACATTACTCTATTATACTATGTATAATACAATTGGAGACATCGCATTATATACAGAAATTTCAACATTTAAATATATGTAATAATAATTAATTAATTATGTAAAGATATAAGGCACATTTAAAACTTTCTATCTCGACACGAATTATGAACTATTTTAATTATATTATGTACAGTTACCAACGCAGGTATTTTATATTTAAAATATGCTAATAGTCATAAATATAGTAACTATAAGTACACAAGGCAACATACTAATGGTAGGTACGCTTAGGCTTCGATCAAAATAAAATGAATGGATAGGCCTAAATCGCGGTAAGTTGAAGCAAACTACTGGTGCACTTGGTACATACAAACTAGCGCCATTATCTGTCAAATCTAGGGCACTTTCATACAAGTGACAAGTAAAAATTTCATTTGTTTTGCTTCACTTTTCTGGTTTGAAATGTTCGCGTAAGGCCTATCCATTCATTTTATTTTGATCGAAGCGCTTAGGTACCCACTGTGACTTTAACCCAAATCGGAAAAAAGTTGATAGAGGTACAAATATGCGCAAAGTCTGCATATAGTTCTAAAATTATACGTGTTCCTACTCAATATGCTGTCGATTTTTTAAAGGGATGATCAGACCATCAAACTGAAGGCTTTCTTTACGGGACCAATATCGAAATTGCGGAAAAGAAGTCTGCTGTCCTGTCTCACACATTTAGCTCGAGTAGGTTTGCTTTTTTATATGGAAAACCAAATTTTTTTTACGCGGTTTCTACGTTGATCCCATAGAGAAAGTTGTTCCCCCCATGATATGTTGAGAAGGACCCCATGATATGATTTTTGACTGGCAATATTACTGTCTTTCTGGCAGTAATGATGTGGCAGAAACTTTAATCTTTTACTGATTTGGGTTAAAGCACTGGGTTAAAGTTACCCGCTAAGGTCAAAGTCACCCCCTCAAGCACGGTACATCTTGTGATAATGCAACGTCTATAATTTTTGTGCAAAACGTTTGGCATTAGCATGCTGTCGACTGCACTAAGTAAATTAAATAGTAATAATGACATGAACATTGGAAAACTATTTACACGAACAGTTAATTAAACTGTATGTTCTACTGTTTTTCTGAGAAATTTTACATCATAAATGTGTTCTACTCTTAAATGAAATTGAAAACAGGAAGATTGCATTAGCGAAAAATGAATGACAAAAGAGTTAGACAAAAATGCGAATAGGAAATAAACTACACCACGTTATAGCGAGCCGCTACGCTGTTCTACGTGCAACTAATCAAAACATAGGTCCATTGGATTGCGTTTTGTAGTCACGCGCGATAGAGTGAATACCGCATCTTCCTCTTTTGTTTTCATCTAAGGTTCTTCGTCTTTCATAGCACAGTATTAATACTAAAAACCTTAGATCAAAGTAAAATTAATGGACATGCCCAAAGCTCGTTTAGTTGAAGCACACAAGTAGTACCTACCTACAATTGGTCCATACAAACTAGCACACTTGTCTGTCATCTCGGTATATTGTTTTAACTTTATTTTTCTGGTTTGAAACGTTCGTGATAGGCCGGCCGATCCCTTAATTTTACTTTAATCTAATAATGTGATAGGCTAATAATGTGATTAGCTTATAAACTATCGAAATGTTTTTTTTGTGTCAAATTGCTATAATGATTATAAGCAAAAACATAGACGGTAAATCTTCTAACCAATGACTAAATTAATTAATTAATTTTATGAAGTCAAAGTCAAAATTCCTGCCTGTTTTGGAATTTGTAAAATTTTGATATGAACCAAAAAGGCTTTTATTAAATAGGTACTTGTATTTTGTACCTACCATACAATATTATACAGAGGAATGTTTAATTACTTATTGAGAAAAACAATAGCAACAATGTGTTAGGAAAATTATAAAAACGTTAGGAAGACTATTTGGCAGTAAAATTGTATTGCACTACAGTACATTGAGGCGCTCGTGGCGTATTGGTGTAAATTAACGAAAGATAACTACATCAAATTCATTACTTTAAAAAAATGTTAATTATTTTAGACATTAATAAATTTTAGTCCCCAGACACGTCATAGAACAATCTCATGATTGCTAAACTGAAAAAAGTTTTAACAAAACATACAATTTTTTTTTATATTTACCGAATGTTTTGTTAAATTTAACCCACAGATCACCTCCAATCCAATAGATAACGCATACAGGGCCGCCGACGTGCACCACACATCTATGATTTTGCACTGATATAAGATATAATGTCAGGTTTTATTGTTCGTTTCTTAAGGCCTTATAGAAATGTCTAAATTAATTAAATTTCACGATTTTGACTTCACTAGTTCATTCAAAGTCGAAATTTCTGAAAAACAGAAGAGTTTTTTTATCTAAGAATAAAAAGGGCATGACGGATACCTTAATAATACTGAATCACATGTGGGAATGTACAAAGTCATAAATTTGGTTAAAAGAACCATGAAAAAAATGATTATAGTCGCCATAGAAAAAAATCATGAATTATTCTAAAAAGTATTCAGTCGATTATGATAAAATTTTCATATCATCAGAACTGATATAAAATCAATTTAAATAAAATAAATTCGATCATTGCGATTTTATGAATAATACAAAAATATTCATGCGTCGTTCTAATTGTATAATAATGAAAACAGAAACATCGATACTAAATCTACGATGATTTTACAATTTATCTTCACTAGCATAATTTAATTTTCTAACACATAAGTCAAAATGACTACCTACCTACTAATTATTTTAAATAATAAATCACAATAGCATTTTGCGTAAAGACTTACTAAAAAAAATACAATTTATTTTAAGACTTTTAGTATTTTATCAGGATATGATATAATATACGTAATACCTACGTAGTAAGATATGTACAGATTGATATTTTACTACATCATATTAAGCTACCTATTTATATAATAATAATTTTTTTAAATCTGTAATACTTGGTACACAATACTATTGCTGCATAACTTTTCATGTAAGAGGCGAAATAAAAAACCATGCAGTGTTTTAAAAAATACTGAACTACTATGAAATTGGAAAATAAAAGATTACCAGTTATTAACTAATCAACATGATGGCGTTTTCAATACGAGTCAGTCCCTACAAATTTTAGGCCAAGCCATGTGTCGTTAGGGGTTAACTAGTGATTTTATACATCTTAACATTATTCCTCACTATTTTTACAAACCAATAACATTAACAGAACACACAACAACAGCCTTATCCTATTTAAAAATGGCCTCCAATCCGGAACACTGTTTAAAAACGTCGTTTGTAATGTTTTTTATTAAGAAATATATTTAAACCACATACACTACGAAGCACACATTGCCTTCGACAACAAGTGGGTTTTATTAACACTATGTCACAGTCAAACTACTAACTCATCTAATTTGATATGAGTCTCTTTGTGCTTTATATAAATAGCACTTCATCGTAGGCCTCTGGCTACTCAACTGTCAACTCTGGGGAAAGTCTTTCTGGGTTGAAATTTTCTAACTTCCACATTTGTCGCATTTCTTCTTCGTTGCACGACTCCATTACTATTTTATCCTTGTTCCTGGATACAGCCATGCACTTTTCACTGGAACCATGCTTAATCAGTTTTGTCTGAAAATTATGAAAGATGGATTTAGATAACATTGTTAAATTTATTTTTATTGGTGCTCAAATCATACGAACTGGACTCGGAGCACCACTAGATGACATTTTAAGTTTAAAACTGACAAGGGAATTAATGCTTTATCGTAATATAATAACGTGTGATAAACAATACCTAATTATTGAGATGAGTGGAGGAAGATTTATCACCGGTCAGTTGACAAGCATATTATACATGTTTTTGTCCACCTCGACATTGGCAGAATCATCAACAAAACAAGGGAGCGATAACTTTTAAACTAGAATTAGATTGGAGAGTGTAACAAGATGAGTATTTGCTTTAAGCATGACGTAGGGTGAACTGTTCATCAATGAACCAGGTAAATTTTGGAGGGCTGTAACTTTTTACTTTTTCGTCCTTTGTGGTTATGTATTTCATTAATAGTTAAGGAATTTATCTGTGTTTAAGCTTGCATTAACGTTTTTATAGATTTTTTAATAGTTTAGTCTTAATTAAAGTTTTAACAAAAAAAGATATTTGGTTCAATGTGCATGCCTAGGTGTACTCATTGAACCAGGGTATTTTCCACAATGAACCACGCAATGATATGTTACTTTATTGTTAGATTTCACAGTGTTTGCATGATATTTAATAATTAAACAAATATTGTTTTTTTAAGTTTTATTATAACGCTTACAAAAATAATAAAAAATTATTGAAGCACAGTTTTACAGTACCTCTTAAAAAAATAAATAAATTTGGAAATTAACTCAAAATTAGATAATTATATTCTTAGTATTTACTCTTCTAATAATAATCACAGCACAGTATTAATTACCTATAATAGGTATCTCTTCAAAAAAATTCAAAATTGTAAAACTATATCAACATTTTTAATCACACCACATTTTTAATCATAATTCTCTTAAAAATTACAAAATAGTGTAATCAAATCAACAATAGATACATTCTTAATAATTACTCTTCTATTATTATTTTATATGTATTAGTTATATAGAAACTTAAGCATTATTTAAAAAAAAAAAAATTTTTTAATTACTTCCGTATTCAGCTAGGAATTTGTTTTTACTGAAGTTGCGCTAATGTACTATAATGGGATTCCCATTATATGATGGAATAAAGGACATAGCATTAAAGGTTGTTAGTTGTTACTCAATGGTACACAATGAACCAGGTTCAATGTGGACCACATCGAAGTGGTTCATTGAGAGACACCACGAGATTTTAAACGAAAATAAAAAATTTACGGTACTAAACACGACATTGTAAGGCCAACGATGCCTAATTAGATAGTCAAATATATGCAGAATCCTATGTGATAAGGAAGGAAATATTATGAATAGCAAATAAATAATGAAAAATCGAAGAAATCTGCAGAAAATACCAACTTTTTCGATAGATTTTCACGTAAACCGTCATTACACAACAACCTGTCCCGCGATCGCCGCGCAAACTGGTGGGCAGGGGGCGAGTCCAAACGCGTGCCTTTCGGTAATATAAACACGAAGCGGCAACGTCGCATTTTGGAGAAATGTTGATGGTTCATTGTGTCTGCCTGGCTCAATGTACAACTACCGACCCTATATCCAAGGGACGTTTTCCCTTCAATGTTATCCAATAACAATTTGTTGCATATTATTTAGGACGTCAAAGTTACAACAATTAAATTGTATATGACTTGCGCAGATAATAGTGAATGGTTAAAATCAAGAATATAATAGCAATGTCCTTACTAAAATAAACACCTTTTCAACTTTAAGCAAAACGATACACGTCCATTTTTCTTCATTTCGGCCGATCTCATTCCTATACATCCTTATCTCCACGGGTTTTTTATTGACGAAGCGTGTTGCAGATTTGAAGTATGTATATTATTGTAAATTTTATTATTTTTGACTAAATAAATTATCTCATTTATTTGGACAATTTATATAACAGAGATAAATTTGCAACTCACATCAGGGTTATATATCCACAGCTGGTTGCCCTTAGCACTGTGGCACGGATACAGGACAACGTCATGGCCCGAGTAGTCCAGACATGTTTCATCTCGACGAATCTCGCCGTTCTTCGAATACATCCAATACTGTAAACACATAAATATTGATATAAAAGCAATCTCTGATAATTTTTACACTGCTGATTTTATCGTTCTCATAATATTATGGTTTAACCATTGAACTACCGGAAGATAGATCTGTGCAACGAACAATTGATTTGCTTATTTGTTCGGTATGCAGTTAGATATTCCATGGGTTGATATTTTGAAGTACAAATAATAATATCAGCAGCGTAAAGATAAAAAAAGCTAATTCCATTTGAAATTGACTTTATAGTATTATTTACAAAAATGGTCACCAGACCAAGCCCTCTAATTCAAATCACTCAAAACGTTTCAAAGCTACTCATTTGTTTATTTAATCTAACTATGAAATACTAAATAACAATATTATGTGTTAGTCTTATAATAATTTAATAAGTATGTTAATCAATAAGCTTACATACTAATACACCTAGCGGCAGTACCGAATTTGAAAAAGTAATCAATATTGATTCCATGTGACCTTTTCATAAAGTATTAACCACAATACCAGAAATCCCAGTAAAAATATACCGTCTCAGTCCTCTGGCAATGATAATATATAATATGCATAAGAAAATTGTTTATTTGTATTAAATGAAAGATAGATGAAAGCCTAAATAATATGATGTACCTGTACCTTACCTATATCAACAAAGATACCATATTAACTTAAATCTAAATCTACTTGTACATGCAAATTACTCTACTTACCACAACGATGATGTGCACCAAAAACCATTTACAAGAAGTGAGCAAAAGCTGATATTGAAGAAGAAATGATGGCTTCCATTGACAAACCTGATTGCCATACTCTCCGTGACAAGGCCATGGGTTGACGGGCTTCTTCATATCTTCAGGACCCGCAGCAGAGTCGAGGCACATAGACGTCTCGGTGTTCTCGATCTGGTGCCATCGATAAGTTAAAAAGGCGTGCCAAAAAGCAAGCGTGCTAGTAATAATATGGCACCATCATTTTTGTGACAATTGAATAATATAATCAATTGAGAAAGCATGTTGCTGTAGTGGACTAAGTGATTAATTTTAAATTTAATTTTGTTTTCTATAAATAATATTTTCAATTCTTTATTGAGAAAAACGAATGATATTTTAATTCACAATTCATTTATTGCATCATATTATAGTAAAGTTAATAAAGGTGGAACATAATTTGTTTTATCTCATATGATACCCATTTTAGCTTAATTCAAATGATAGTGCCATCAAATATGATAATGAAAATGAAAATTACATAAAAGAAAATAATGTAAGATGAGAATCCCCTCATCTTCTAAAGAATTCCACTATTTGGAGCACACACACAACTCTGTTCTCATTTCACAAAGTGCTACCTGGTTGCCACCTTGTTGATGACATTTATGGATCATAACTCTTTCGGGATCTGATTCAGCTTGACTGTCCACTGTACTTCCATCGAGGCAGAGTAAGCCACCAAACGCTCGATTTCGTATCTAACATTAATTGTAGTAAAATTAGAAAAAAAAATACTTCATGCTGTGCTTAAAAATATGCCACGTGCTATTGAATTGTGCTCAAAAATCAAAGAGTGCAAAAGTGAGACACGGAATAATATAAATATAATTTGAACAAAAACTCCTACAAATTGGTACTGCCGCTATAGGTCGTATTGTAAACGACAAAAGACCTGATTTCCTCCCTGTCGGTGGCACGGGTAAATGCTGACTGGTTTATGATGATCTGACTTGCGCGTTGGGGAGTCCAAACATATCTTTTGGAAGGCGACATTTCGGATCTGTGCAAGTAACAATTTTGAAGAACACACACGTTAACATTTGATTTGCACTCATTTCATTTCACATAATTTTCAATTTACTCATAACAATATAGTACTGAATGTACTGATTAGAAACTAATCTCGTTCTGGATAATATTATGAACTGTCAAATATTGTTTAAAACATAAAATTTTTGATTATAAACATGTTACAGCCATGTTGTGCCTATGTCAAATCAAATTAAAGATAATTAGGTTGACGAATTTCGTTCTCTGGCGTAGTGGGCTCAGTAGATAAATTGGAAGATTGCGGGTTGAAGTCCCGCCTGAGACATAATTTTTCAATCTTTAATTTGAATATTAATTAATAAAAAAAATAGAAATTATCCATATGAATAAATTTGTACACACCTCGCCATGAGCAACAGATTCTCCTGGAATGAATAATTCTGGGTAAATGTTCTTCAGGTACCAGTCAAAAGACTTGCAGCCCAGTTTTTCCCTCAGCGCCTTTCTGCTACTGATGTCTCCGTAGTCGCCCTTATCGTTACCTACGCGTTGGTAGTAGTACTTTGCAAAATCGTCCAGCCATACCTAAAACCATTAAAAATAACAACTGTAGAAGAGCTGGCGGCCGCGGAAATAATACAAGGGGCGCATTTATGGCTTTTTGTCGTCTAGTAAGAATCAGTAAGATCTAGTAAGAAGACAGGTCCCTAATTCCTTTCCCTAAATCCTTTTTAAGAGGCTAAACAATTGAAATATCGTACACGGACATATTTAAGATTTTGTTAAATTAAGATGATAATAATATTATTTGGATGATGCATCTGATTTTAAAGTTGTAATTAATATAAAAGATATTTATGGTGACATGAATAACGATAGCATACAATTTGATATGCATCTGGTATGAGTGGAAAACCATGTCAATATGATTATTAGGTATTATACAACTACATAAACAATCCCATGTGGTAAGTGGACACTACAGCCCGTCACACGCCACATGTAATGTCTACTGAATGTCTTGATGGTTGAGTAAAGTAAATACTTAGGTAGGTAATAATATTAAACATACCTCAGCCAGTCGAACTGAATTTTTCTTCAGCACATTAACACCAGTCCTCCATTTATACGGTGACCGCTTCCTAAATATATGTCCAACGTGTGAACAAGGAACTATTTCAAGTGTTCCACCGCACATCCAAGTCTTAAAAGAAAGCTCTAAATTTTCTCCTCCCCATATATCAAAACCACTGTCGTAAGTGCCTAGTCGTTCGAAGAAATCTTTATCGATTGCGAATAAACCACCAGCCATAGTTGGAGACCACACTGGCTCGGCTGTATGTTGGTGTTTAGCTCGCTCTTTCGTTGGTACAGGATGCCAATTGAATTGGAGATTCCAATCGAAACCACCAACATTGACTGCAGATGAGTCTCTATAGTGATATTCAAGTGTGTTGTCATCGATAACATCAATGACGGGACATACGACTGTTGTTTTGTTTCTCGCAATTCTGTCTAGAAGTGGTTCCAGCCATCCTGCAAAAGTTAAAGGTAGATTGTCATGTACATTCTCCATTCAAACTTTTCGCGTTACATTATTTTAATGACTATTATTTTTTTGCTGGTCTATTGTTTTGCCAAATACTCAACATAAGTTATAGTTTTTTTTTTTCGTTCTCAAGTATGCATCAGGTTTCCTCAAGATGTTTCTTACTTCACCGCCGAGCTAGTGATAATAACAAATACCAGTCTTGGTAACAGTGCCGTACCTAAATTCCATAGAACTTAGTGGTACAGGCCAGGAATCGAACCGCCGGCCACCTAGAAATTGATTCGCTACTTTCGACTATATTTCACGTTGTAACTTTTACTAATTGTTTGTATTTGTATAATTTACCTTCTGTACACTCGCAATGACTGTCAAGGTAAGTCAAAACAGGTGCTGTAACATATTTTGCTCCTAACAGTCTTGCTCTGATTAATCCTTCTCGACGAGGCGCTCGAACTATCCTTACTTTTGGAAGAGATGACATGTAGTCATCTAGTTGCTGCATGAGATGCGCTGGAAATAAACCAATCTATGTTATTTCGTAGTCATTAAAACTAATCCTAAACATGTTTGTTCCTGGCTTCCCCTTACATGGTATTTCCTACCTGTTTTTTAGTTAGACCTTTTAAATATGGACGAGTTACGCGTGTAATTCCACTACCAAACTTTTCTGTCACTTTTTAATGTAACAAGGTAGCATGAAATACGCAAGTTTGGATTATATTTCTTTACTTTACAGTCTCATTTTGAAAAATCATGACAAATAGTCTCGGGTGAACCTCAAACAAGACTAGTTCAAGACAAGTTCCGCAATTATAGGCTGTCTCGTTTAGTGATGATATGGTATAAAATTGTATGCACATGTACATGATCATTTGATCTTGTACCTTGACAGAGGGCAATGCTAACGTAAGGCAGATCCATTTACATTGCCTATTAAGGTACGACGTTTTTACGACGGAAACAAAAATTCATAGCCCGGTATCAAAATGCAAATGTAGCTATACAATTCAGAGCTTCCGGTTCATCGATGCGAATCAATAATTGTAAAATCTAAAATAATCTGCTGCAATTTACCATTAAATTCTCGTCATGTCTTGTACTTACGCATATCCGAGAAATCGTCAACGAGGATGATTTCCTTTATCAAATGAGATGGCGATCTGTCCAAGACAGAGTGCACAGTTCGGAGTAGCACAGACCACGCTTCGTTGTGAAAACAAATCACCACTGCAGTCTGAGGCAGATCTTCTAAATACCGGCCTGGTTGCTTACACCTAAAACATTGAGTTAAATATACATTGAATGACTTTCTGGCTTCTAATCTTCGATCAACAATATCCAACTAGATAACGCGTCAGCGCTCAAAACATGTCCCGGCAAATAACGCCTCACTATTGGAGTGAGGTCTTATTTTGAATTAGTTGCGTTCGAACAAAGCCAACGTAAGCACGTCTCGCAATGCCGCAGTGTTCCTTTTTTAAATTACTAGGAATTATGGTTGCTTTGAGGTCGAAATTATAATGTATTCGGACTGTTTTCTCGGTTTGTTAACAAAAAATTTTGTATATTCACGAGGACAGAATTTCTCTTTGATTTTGTATGCGACCCGTTATCTAGTTGTATATTGTTGATCGAAGCTTCTAAACAAGGAAATGAAGAAAATAGACTACTGCAATGAGATTAAAATGTCTGCATCAAAGTCTGTATTAGGTATTAATAATTTATTACAGTTGTCCATAAAAAAGAACAATCGGTCGGGAGAGTCTAAAGGCGTTTCTTAAAGCTAAAAAACGATTTTTTTTTTTAGATTTGAATAATAAATAGGTAAGGATTAGGTATAGACAAGTAGGATTTGTTCAAGTGCCCATCTTTTATGTTTTTGTTAATTTAGTTTCTTAATTTTAAGTACTAACCATTCATCTCTTGGATCTGGTAGTTTCCGCTTGATAGATATAAGGTCGCTGACATACTGATTGAACGCGTTCTTTTTCCAGCCTTCCGACACAGCTTGTTTAGCATCTTCGCTGATATTCTTTGGCAGTACGACCGGTTTGCCAAGCTCGCCGGGAGCGTTGTCCGAGCCGGGGGCAGCTATCACGCCCAGTCCTGCAGGATATTCGCTATTAGTTCACTGAGATAATTTATCATCATAGGCCTCTATTTCTGCTACATACATTTTTTACTTTGACTCTTTTTACTTTTGCTATAGGTATAAATAATAAGGTATACAAACAATGGTAATATCATTATAATATTGTTAAAGTAGGTAATGATGAGTTAAGACTTGTTTGATTTTTTTGTCGTATTTTTTTTTCAATATTTTATAATTATTTAGTGTGTAAAACACTGATATATTTTTTTTGGTTACACAATGATCAACACAAAATGATTGTATTAATCACGGGTGATTAGCTCTGTTATCCGTTGAGAAGTTACATTATCTATCTGTAAAGTATTTCAACTGATATTTTAAAAGTTTATATGAGTCCAACCAGATGGAATGCCCTTGAAAATTAAAAAGTAATCTATATTGTTTCAAAAATTCCAAAGTACCAAGATTACACAAACAAACAACACAATTATCGTCGAAATGAGAAAACCTTCCTTTTAAGTCGGTCAAAAAGTACATGATAATAGAACAAAAGCTGGTGTGTTGTTCGTTTAAGTGTTCCTATTTTCCAAAATACCCATGCATCCACCACCACCGAAACATTAATTTATCTAATGTGCTAAATAATTGAAATAAGCAATTTAAAATACCTTCGTTCCCCGCGATCCGACCAATCCAATCGATATGCGTTCCTGTTGTGTATAAACATAAAATCATGCGTAATATTGAAGTAACAAAGCAACAAAAATTATTTAAACTCTAAAAGATTTGCATGCAAACAGGACATGGTGTAAAAGTAACAGAAAATTAGGATATAAAAGGTGTTTGTCAGTAAAACTTTTTTATAACGCTAGAAAGCAATTCGTAGGGTTCTCCAAAGTTTATATTTGTGAATTTAAAACTATATAATATGCCGTTAGACATCGCAGTCAAACGATTTCAACAAAGAAAATCATTTCCTTGGAAGAGATCGCCAATTATAGTTTAATAATAGGGTTTATTTTATCTCTGACTACCCCCTCGGGGAATATAGTCGTGAGCATATGCTTATGCTTATGCTTATTTTATTACACCCCAATAATTATAATTGCATAATTTATCTCAAATGTATTAGCTTTTTTTAATCTAAAATTGCACAAAAATCGTACTTAATGAAACAATTCATTTTGTAGTTTAATTAGGTTGACAGTGAAATACAGTTACTTACTTCTAAATGAATCTAAACTGTTCATTTGAAATTTGTTGCTAGAATTTGGATTGCAAATTTACTCCCAATATAAACTACTTCTGTATGCAAATTGCAGAAAGCGTTATAAAGCGGTTTCGTTTTGTTTACATTTACTAAAAGAAAATTATTACATTTTGACTAGGTCATTTAAATAATATTATACGTGGTCAGTGAAAATTAACACCTACACCATTAAAGCTCGTGCATTTTATATAATTATTTAACGTACCATCCGATAAATTATTAATGTAGGATTCACTCTTTTTCTTTGTAGAGGTGGGTTTAGCCATTTTCAATGGTTTCGCCTCTATCTCTTCGTATTCCAATGGTTGAGCGCCGATTGCATTTCTTGTACTACCATGTGTAGTCAGCAGGGCGATCATAAACCATAGAGCAGTCAATATAAGCACTGCCTTCAATATCCACGTCCGCCTCCTTAGGAAGAACATGCTGTAGTATTTCATTTTTTTCTTCAATTTGACTAACACTTTGTTAATCCAAGTTGTGTTTCAGTTCCTTTTTTTCATTAGCGAAGTTTGAGTAAGTCTTTGTTATGTTATAATTTATCTCTACGAGGACTAAAATTGATAATATTTTATAGAATTTGAGCAATAAAGTTTACACTATCTACAATCACAAAAGGGTGACTAGCATAAAACATGAGATATGTCTTCGTTCTCGCGTTGATTACGAGATATGCCTTTTAGATATGATAGTTTAATTTGTATCAGTTGTCTTTACATGACTTCGGTGCAAGTTTTAGGCTATAATCACGCCGGATTGTGCCAACATTTAATTAGTTTCTTCCTGGTTCTTTGTTTCATTTCTGTTTCTTCCATGAACTGCTTTGTTTCTTATTCATATCCTTCCAGCAGTGATCTGGAAAAGAAATAACTTTTAAATAACGAAACGTAACAGAACCGGTGATTAACTTTACGCATAGAATTTTTTTGTAGATGGAAATTACAGAGAAAAGACATTTCATTTGGAAAATTTAATTGAATACCTATCATTAAATGAGTATTCACCCCATGAAACAAGAATACAAAATGAATATGACAACTGACTAGACCAAACGCGCAACTAAATAAAGGACTGCACTGCGACTGACACTCGGTTATCATGGCGATTCATCTGACGTATAATTTACAATGCGCTATATTCAAAATTGTGAACAAAGATCCACTAGGTAACGTCACAGATTATTCAATAGTTACTACCGTAACAGATACCGCACTCTCCCAATTTCGCATGTTCTTTTTTAATTTCGAACTTTGCGCTTTAGGAACGACGAACTAAAATGAGCCTTAAGCATATATTACCGTTGGCGCGCTCCATACAAACATTGTCTGGTGATATTTTCAATACTAACCAATCAAAGTCAATGAAAATTTTCAGAAACAATCTAGAAACTAATCTCTACGTTCGTATGAAGTCCGATTTTCGTTAAAATGCTAGGATTAACTTAACTTAACTACTTGTATGGAAATCTGTGAGGCACTTTAACTTTAAAACTATACATTTTAACGAAAATCTGACTTTATACAAACATAGAGATTAGTTTCTAGATTGTTTCTGAAAAAAATCTGTGACTTTAATGGGTTAGTATTGAAAACATAACCAGACTTCGTTTGTATGAAGCGCGCCAACAGTAATAAACCCTGAAGTCTGTGTCTCATGAGATACGCCACGCTAACGGAGCTGTCAAAAGCGAGTGTTAGAGCACTGGTAACGTTCGCACAACATCTCTCGATACGATTGCATTTATTGAAACCAATAACTATTCATATGAGCTTGGTAAACCATTTCTCAGGAAATTTAATATTGTTTATTGTTCAGCCTACAAATTTAACTGCAATGCATGCGTGTAAATCAGATAACTCAGCCCGCAATGCAGATTTTATTTCAATGAAACTTCGGGGTAAAAAACACCCTCGTAATATTAAAGGGGTGGTTTAGATTTAGACCATCAAACTGAACAACTTTCAGTACGGAGCCGACATTGTTAAGTTTGATCTTAACCACTCCTTTAAATGGGCGTTTTTTTCTAAATATATCCGCACACATTTTGTCATGTCTATCAGTTTGCACTCAATTTACACTGAAACCAAAGACCGTTTTGAATGAAGGTTTTGATTATTTCAATATTTAATGAATAATCTGTAAAATTAGCAGGTTATATAGGTCATTTATTATAAATAAATTAAAAAATAAGACTAAAGTTAGTTTTGAACCGCCATTATTAGTAATGTCCCACAATGACCGACCTAGTTTAAAAAGTTACAAAATAGATATATTTTAGTTTATTACAAGTAATTGATGCCTTGTTAAGGTTCACTGGTTGTTATTTTTAAAGAAAAAAGACACATTTACTAAGAATAAACTGTATAATTATATAATTTCGTTCCAAAAAAGTTACAAAATGGAAGCCTGAACCACTCTCTTGTCCCAAAATAATCACATTTTCTTTGAAAATAATCATTTTTTATCCAATTTGCGACTGTTATTATGCATTTCAAATAAGTGCGAATCATTCTACGTTGTTCCAATTATAATAAAGATATGTTTTTTTTTGTATTCCATTTTGTAACCGGGATATTTTTTTACGAAATTGCCCAAATATAAGGTAGGTACTAGGGTTTTTTGTTACACCTTGTTATGCTAATAATTATCATTTACTCTAGTAAAATTACACCTATAAACTTCATTATTGGAAATTACTCCCACCCACATCTGTTTGTAAAATTTGTATGAATTTTTAGGTAAGCAATAGCGAAGCACTCAACAAATCATGTGTCAAACTGAAATATACTGAGCACTTTGTGTGAAACATTACTAGCAATACCGAAATTCGAACACATAAACATAAAACGTATGGGGGCAGATATAGCTGGAAGATTTTTCGTCATATTCCCGCCGCCGGCATCGGGAGAGGTAATTGCTTTGGGACGGTCCTTTTGGGACTTACTAAGGTTTGTTATCTCATACGCCATGAGGAACTTGACTATTTACGTTTTTAGTTTTGAGGTGTTTTGGAAAATGTTGGGTTTTGACAGAGTTGCCAAATATGGTTTCGAAAATAATCCTAGATTGATTATGTTTTTCTCCAAAATAATACGTTTTGAAGAAAAATCTGGTAGAAATACAAAAAAATACACGGAAAACAAACGGTCGGTCAACTCAAGAGTACTTTAAATCCCAAAATGTATACATTTTATAGCATAAAGCTGTATTAAAATTATACCACTAATACCCAAAACACAAAACAAGTAGGTAAAAAAGACAATTATTATTATACGTGCCCTTCAAAACTGCATTGCACTGTGTTTTAGTGTATTTTAGTGAGTTTGTACGGAATGTGTTGTCTATTTAGGTATTAACTGATTAAGGCACAGGTATTGAATCGAGTCATGATAGCCAGAATCCACCTATAACAGAACACCTAAGTAATGTACGTAAAGTTTTTATGATAGGTAAATGAAATTGATTTATAAAATAAAACCATGATTCCCCCACTTTTGATAATTTTTTCCGCTCAATTTCCCCAACGACTTCATTCTCCCGAACATTCCCCAAAGATCTACATTTTCCCAAAATCGCGGAAAAACCCCCGATCTGGCAACCCTGTCCATCCCGTTGTCGATAATTTGTTATTTAAAGTTGCTTCGGAAGCGTACGCCACCTACAATACACCTACGTTATTTCTACATAATTAATTGCTTTAAAGATCTTAATAATTGTGGGTGCCAAGATGTTCATTTCGACACTCTTACAAATTAGGTCAATCTAATTAACGAAATACTTATCAAATTTAACATTTAAGGAATATCTTGAATGTAGACTAGTAGATTAATTATGAGTTTGAAATTGGTTGCTTTCCCATGACAAACATAATTATTGAAGGTTATGCGTATTGTGTTACCTGATATCGAAATATAATGGTACTTAGGTACGTTACTTTCATGGTATGTCCCTCTCCAATCAAAGTATTGATTACTCGTTACCGATTATAGAAATAGAAATGATAACGCAGAAAAACAATGTCTTATTATAGGGTCCAACTTAATATGCTGACACTTTTTTAAGAGGATGATCAGACTATCAAACTGAAAAACTTTCTCTATGGAACTACCATCGAAATTGCGAAAAAGAAATCAGCTCTTCCATACAAAACTGCAAACCTACTCGAGCCAAATGTATCCTGGGACAGCTGATTTTTTTTCGCGATTTCGATGTTGGTCCCATAGAGAAAGTTGTTCAGTTTGATGGTCTGAAAATCCCCTTAAAAAGTGTCAGCATATTAAGAAGGACCCTGTATATTCAAATCGATCACATAAATATGATTTAAAATAATTTCCTCGAGATTTGTGAATTAGTAGGCAGGTTCACTATGAACAATACAAGTCATACAATATAACTTATGGTCGTCGTTATCTATTGAGTTGCAAAATGATATTGATATCAAATGATTTAACTAAATAAATCATTTCTGACAAATCTTTCTCAAGGTATTACTTCCTTGGTTCTAAAATTCGTCTCACAAATTGAATAAATTTAGCCATCCAACAAAATTTTTCAAGGATTAGATTCAAGATAATTATATTAGTGAGAAGTTACAATCTTAAAAACCGAATTAACCAATTAAATAGAGAAGACAATTATACCAACTTCCATGTCATGTCTTTGCCATATAGTTCCGGCTTAAAACGGACCATCCCAATTCATAATCATAATCATAATCATTTATTGCTTCATGTGGTGTACATTGCATTCTTCCCATGGAAGTCGTATACAAGGCGACTAAGGGATTAAAGATTTCTTATGCAGTGTTTTCGTGGGCGAAACGCTATGGCTAGCGTTTCGCCCACAAAAACACTGGTGGCCCTCTCACCACTTGACAATTCATTCCGTTCTGTGAAATTTTGATTGCTAAAAGTGATCATAGCCTCAACTACATTCTTAAACAGAAAGTTAATAGTTGTTGCAATATTTCTGACCACCCCAAAGGGATTTATGGTCCCGAGTATGTATTTATGTATGTCCATGTCAAAAAAATCCTACGCTAAAAACCTAGTGCGAAGTTTTACTATTTAAAAGCAAAAGTAGCAGCCATGGGTACACACAGCCTTAAGGGTAGGTTTCCGGCGTACCCCTGATGGATTGTTCTACCCGTACATTATCGGGGCTGGGTGCCAGAGCCATTTTTCACCCGAGTACGTTGCGATTTGTAGGTCAGAGACAAAGAGGCAACTTTTTGGGACGCTCTTGATTCGAAGTTTTCGAAGGACGAGTGAAAGCCTATGACTCTTTTTACTTGATACGTACTTCAAAGCTTAGATAAAAATAAAAATAACGCGAATATTTCAAACCAGAAAAATGAGGCAAAACATATGAAAGGTTTACTTCAAATTTGTATGCAAGTGCCCTAGATTTGGCACTAGTTTGTATGGACCAAGTGCACCAGTAGTTTGCTTCAACTTACTGCGCTTTAGGCCTATCCGTTAATTTTATTTTGATCTAAGCTTCAAAGTTTGAGTAAGACTTTTAAGACAAAATTAACAGATTTTATGGCTTTACATAACGTTTTGGAATCGTGAGTTAAATGAAGCTATAGGCTGCTATAGCTATCACACTATAAAACAAAGGTTCCTCTCAAGAATAAGGGTGAATGGACCGTACCATATTTCACCACGCCGATACAGTGCCCATTGGTGGAGGCCAGATAGTGGTAAGCATTATATGAACTGGCTTATAATTTATAAAGCTTATGGAATAGACACCCCCACATAACTGATCCTTTGTCACTGATTAACGTACCTTCTGAAGGTCAAAAATGCTCGAGATGAAATCACGCAACAGCAGCGATTACATTTCCCAACATGTCGGGCCCGATTCGGCATACATTGCTTACTTTGAACACTACACTTTAAAATAAAGATAAAAAATCTGGCAATGTATACCGAAATGGGGTCCGACCAATTTGAAGTGTAATCGCGTTTTACCTGGTTTAAATTCGGCGAGGCTAGATTCGCTATGAGAGTTCCTCTTTACACATAATTATGCGTTGACATTATTACAGTACCTACCTAAGTATAATTATTTAGTTATGCATTGCCATTTAACCCATTATTACTTGTTTTGAAATACAATGCCTTCGTAACGATATACAATACAAAGTTGGAGATGGATTAAATTCCAAAAATCATAAAGTTCTAAAAGCAATTTAAAATATTTCCTCGGCAGCCAGGTGAAAGTTTAATCATTTTAATAAAAAAATTCTACTGCTTCCCCGTGGGAAATGGAAATGGGAAGGGCGATAAAGTATGATAGCGTTATATATTTCAACCTAAATTTCATTTTATTGCTGCACACATTATTATACTTAGCCCACAATTTCGGAATTGCCTGAATTTTTTATTAAAATTTACCAGTGAAATAACTTTGTAAGGTCGTAAATTTTTTACACATAATATTACTACTTTTTCTCATTTAAATCACGTAACGGGTATTAACTTAAGATTTAAGATTTTTTTAAACGATGTGAACAATATTGTAAATATTATTTACCTTTTCAACAAAAATGTTCTTCGTCTTAACGTGCCACGAAATCTGAAACAAGCAAACACATTTATCAAATAAAATTCGAAACTGTAAACGTAAACTCGACGTCTTCTTATCAATCAAACGTTTAATCCCCAAAACCGAGAGATACAGCCAATAAATTAGATAAAATCTTTACGGTTTGAAATTCAGCGTAAATAACAGCGAACGGCGAATATCGGACTATCCTGACGTCTACCGCAATAAATTTGAGTGAACACCTCCCAAGGGCTCTGAGGCGTTTGAACCAATCGGTAATAGATTTGAAACATTCATAAGCTTTCGATATTTTAATGGTGGCATCAAAAACCTTTCCGAGATATACGAAATAAAAGGAATACCCAACGAGATTGTAATGAAATCGCGTATTTTATTTCTTTATCTTTTATTCATTTTAAATTATGAATACCGAAATACACAAAGCACGTAATTATCTCGGAGTGCCTGGTAGTGTTCTAACTGTAGAACTTCCACTTACTTGGGTAAGTACAACCAGTTTCCTCATCTGTCTTCTCTAATTCACAAACGTCCTGCGCATTGACCCCGGTGCCGTTTTACTGCCCATTTAGCTCTCGTTCATTAGTCAAATTATGCAGGTGGTCTGTATTAATTAAAATTTTACTGTCACTTCCAATTTGTGAGTTGAGTTGACGCTTTTGACATCGGATGACTTTATTTCCCAGGGACATTACAACTATTTTAATTAAATAGTTAGGTGTCACAACAATAGTGCTGGCACTAGGCATTGTGATAATTTTGCGGTGAGTTTGCAGCTAGTTAAGCTTGGGGCCATAAAACCAGAGGTGAATTCGAATAGTCGAGGTTGTGCAGAGACTGAAGCGTCCGAAACTAGAGCAAAGCTTAGTAAAAGTTGGGTTACATTAGGGTTGCCAACCGTCCTGTTTTCCCAGGAGATGTTCCGATTTTTGGGGTGCACTAGATAGATATTAAGAAGCATCTTGGGTTTTCAAAATTTCCATTAGGAATAGCGTTACATCGCATGAAAAACGCGACAAAATAAAAAAACCATAATGTGCGCTCGCTTTTTAAAAAACGCAAGGTAACATCTAGATTTTTGTTGTTTTTTCAGAGGGTGTCATGATAAGGTAAGGTCATGTTTGATAAAATAAATGACACTGTTGCGGGTCTGCTACTGTGTTTATACTGTATCCTGTTTTCAACCCGATATCTGTTATATTTCTACCTTTAAATCCTCGTTTTCAGAATTACATGATGGCGACCCTAGTTTTCAACTATGTATTTGAAGTACTTGATACTATAATAGAATCACATTTTATTCTAAAAGTAGGTACTTCAACGGGACTGTGGCTTACAATTTAATATGTTTTCTATTTTGAATGACTAGAGTTTTAGGTCTCACACCCGTATTCTTAGTTGTTTTCTTGAGGCTTCCTCACTCGAGTCGAGGACGTTTTTGGCATTTTTGTCATACAAGTTATGTCAAAAACGTCCTCCACTCGAGTGAGGAAATGTCAAGAACACAACTAAGAATACGGGTGCTAGTGTAGAATTTTTATTTTTAATTCCCTTCCATCTGATTGGTTACTAGCTAGTGAGTAAAGCACATTAGGTAGACATTTAATGGCTCCCGTATTCAAGTTTACACCGAGCATAAAATTTTGTCACTTATCATAAACTTTCATGAATTTTTACGTGATAAAACAGATAAAAATAATAAAAATGTTTTACTTGAGGACTCCTGTATTCTTGTAACCTGATTTTATGTAGACGTGTCCTAAATATTATTTATCTATCCTCCATTCTAAATTGCAACGAAATTTTAAAGCTATTTTCAAGTACAGAAACAGAGGTTTCAATCACTTTTCTAAATTCTCACTTATTGTTAGAACAGCTTTAGTAGGTAACGTCCATGATATTCCTTCTGCATAAGTTACATTTGCTAGGCACTCCACATTGGCCAGAAAGCTAAATAGAAATCGGATTATCTTTTTCGTCCTTATGTGGCATGAAGTATAGATTCTCAGACAGAATGGCCGCAACCATTTGTAAATGCACTTTTTCAATTGCACCTAGCTGGTGGTAGTGGGTATTTTCCTAGCCCAACAAAAAGATGCGTGCACGCAGTAACCATGACCTGAACCTGTCATCAGTTGCACGACTTACCACCCACCAGTCACGAGATGGCGCCACCGCATAGTAATTTTAATCATTACAGTCCTCGCCAGCCGCAACTGTATTTACATCATTATTCACATTCTTGCTATAATACTATAACTTAACATAACTGATATAAAATTATTGCTGATTAGTTATAAATATTATTTTGATATTATAAATAAGTATTTTCTCCCCTCCGGACGGGAAACGTCAATTTTTGTCCCATTGCGCTAAACGAAGTTGCCGCTTTCCACCTCCGTCGAGGAGAAAAATTTACCTCGGGCAGTAAATAAGAAAGCCTCAGATCACAAATGTTTTTCGACCTCGGCTCCGCTTCTGTCAACAATTAGATGAGATCTGAGACATTTCTTACTTTCCTGCCCTCGGTGTTAATTAGAAAACAATGATAATTTATACAGGATTCAATTTAACAATATGCTGACAGTTTTTTAAGAGGATGATCAGACCGTCGTCACTCTGAACAACTTTCTCATTTTCTTTTTTTCTTTCTCTTTCTTTACTTTGTCTTTACATTTGGCTCGAGTAGGTTTGCTGTTTTGTTCGGAACAGCAGATTTTTTTTCGCGATTTCGTTGTTCTTGCCATAAAGAAAATTGTTTATTGTGACGGTCTGATCATCCCCTTCAAAGTGTCACTATATTAAGAAGGCCCCTAATTGTTGTCTTCAAACCTTCCTACCAGATTTAATAAACATGCTTAGTACCAAAATCGCATAAACATACAATGAGGCATTTTTTTTATAGATCAGTTACACTGGGTGGATGGCGTTCTAATATCAAAAATGCTCTCTTATCTATAAACTGCTTAGGTTTTTTCTATATTATGCTAATTTGAGGGATTTGTTAATGCAATAATTAGATTTTGATGGTTTAAATGTGAAAGACATTATGATACTTACTTTGAATTGATCTACTTCGTACTTTTTCGACGTTATTGCGTATTTATTGTTAATGAGCAGGTTATCTACTGGCAACACCAGAAAACTTACTGCACTAGTAAAATGCCTCATTATCATTAACAAACTAAACCTTAAATAAAAGTTATAACGTATACCACAACATGCACTCATGATAAACGCAGATTCACGAACATCATAATAACATCTTACTCAAAAATAAAAAATGATAAATGTTGCAAAAACCAATTAGGCTTAAAATATGATGAATTAATAACCCTTGACGGAGATAAGTCAGGATAATAAACCAATTACTTTTTCCCAACAGGGAAAATGATTTAAAATGGACTTCGGTTTAAGAAAAAAAATCGGTAGGATGTTTCTTAAGACCGAAGACAAAATGAGCTAATTTGAAAACGTCCCAGAGGTAAGCTTCATTTTTCTCTTCATTTAATCGATGGATTAAGCTTTTCAAATCGGAAAGGTAAAAAAGCGTATCACTTTTTATTACGACATTACGAGTACATTTCTTGAGAAAAGAATGAACTTACGAGAAAATTTTAGTTTACAGATTTTTTTTAATGTACTTACATGTTTTGCTAAGGCATTTCGCATAACATCGGACCATCATCACACCTTGGACACTTAGCTATCATAAGCATAAGCATATGCTCAATTCAATTCAAAATCATTTATTCAATATAGGAGCCTGAAGCACACTTATTAAACGTCAATTCTTTTTTAAGCTACCACCGCGTCGGAACGTGTTGTCGCTGTAGAGAAGATGCGGCCAGAAACTCTACAGCATATACAGCATATAGCTCACGACTATATTCCCCGAGGGTGTAGTCAGAGATATTCTGAAACCTCAGAACATCCACGTATCTCCAGTAGTACCGAAACTCTGTCCAGTGTGACGGGGGGTGAGCCCGTCGCCACTTATAATGGACAGTGGGTACAATACATGCCTCGAAATTGAAGCATGCAGGTTTCCTTACGATTTTTTTCCTCACTAGCTATCATTTCATACAAATTTGAAAAATTGGGTAAGCAACTGCGATATTGAGTGCACATCGCCCACTGCTACGATCCTGACACACCTCTTTTGCCTTTTCACACAGGTGTCACTGTGTATGACTGTTCATATAGGTAGTCGTTTCATACACCGTTGTCGGTTTTGTACAGTGGTATGGATACATAAGTATGCTGCCAATTTGGTCCACATACGTACGTCTAGCTCTAGGGCGACCCCTTTCGACTGTTCCACCTTCCACTCACAGTTAATTGGAGTTCCAAAATAGAGTTTGAATGTTGATAGTAATATCTCCTACACAAATTATCATCATATGAAAACAGAACAGTAAAGATTTATTTGAAATCAGACTTATTATTTATGTTATCCTGGTCAGGAAAAGAGTAAGCAGTTAAACAAAATGGAAATAAAGAAAAATATCCAAACTCAAAAGAAAAACATTTCTGGCAGCACGACATTTTAAATTCAATGAGGTACAGAGCAAAACTTAATTAGGCAAAGAAATTAAGTATGACAAAAAAGTTTACGTCCCCTGTGTTCAAGATATTTTAAGATCCTCTTTATTATGGTTTTGAATGCCTTTGAAAGAATATCTTAAGCAAGTTTAGAATATTAATTAGTAGTAAGTAAGTTAAGTTATAGCCTTTAGAATTCCACTGCAGGGCCAAGACCTCCTCTCATGAATAAGGGTGAGAGAGAGTGCCATACTCCACCACGCGGGCCCAGTGCGTGTTGGTGGAGGCAAGTTAGTGGTCAACTTGCAGTCAGAGAATTTTCAAGCCGCCTTAATAGGCCTCTGACTTGGCTTAACCAATAGTTACAATGCCATCTGACGGGACTATCCGAGACCAACTGCTTAACGTGCCTTCCGAAGCACAGAAACGATAGAGAAGAAATACCAGTAAACGGTCCCTCATCCAAAGACTGACCGGACCTGACGTTGCATAACTTCGGTGATCGTTTTCAATACAGAAGCTCCACTGCGCCAACGAAAGCAACTAATTAGTAGTGAAAACAAAAAATGTAATGCTGAGGAACATTTTTGTACTAAGCTTCTTTTTGAATTAAGTTACTCCTACGCAAAAGATACATCACTTCGTAAAAAACGATCAATTCCCACGCTTTTATTACCTCAGAAAGGACGCGCAAAAATGTATCTAGTGAAGCTTGATTCAGTGTTGTTTTACTTCGTACAGCGCGCGACGTATGCGACATTGACGTTTGGCACGAGTGGCAGAAATCATACAAGGCTTACGATGTACATAGGGCCGAGTGACGGAGGCCTAATTAAGGTTATATTTTATTATCATAGCAGTAGACTAATCTAATTAAATTAAACAACATAAAAATGGCTAAAACCAAAAAGAAACCTGTTAAACAAATCGTAAATCATGAAACAATATTTCGATTTTACGATATCCATGAGCCAATTTGCCAGTTGATTAAACAGCATAAAATTCCTTACGAATAAACTTTTCACCATAGAACCCCATGGGTCGGCTTTTATGAATTTTTAATGGGTTCAATAAAGTTTGGGAGTGAAGGCAGTTAATTTAGTCGCCGGACTTTGAAGCTTCAATTTACTTTGTTTACCTTGATCAAAGTTTTATTTAGAAATTAATGGAAATTACTAAAATCACAGGAGAAATATTTTTAAGCTTTATATGTTACTAGTGTTTTACCGCGACTTCGTCCGCACAAATTATATACCAGATTTTAAGTCAGATCATAAGCTATCAAACAAAAAAAGTTTAATCAAAATCGGTTCAGTAGTTTTTGCGTGATGTGCGAACAAACAAACAAACTGACAATTTTGTCAATAGATGGCGCTGCACGTCATTTAAATCGCGCTATCGAGTGTTATTTGTTTTTGTATAAAGTAAACCGCTACTTTTTTGTTCCTCATGATTTTACGGTTTTATAATAGTTAAGATAGGTACACCCCGTTTTTTAATTACCGAAAAAAAGATAAGTATTGGGTATATTCATACTATTTCATAGTATTCAACAACTGTCCCTGAGGAACATGGGTCGAAAAATGAGTTTTTTTTTGGTGTAGTTATTACCATTTAAATATTGTTGGTAATTAAAAATAGTAGGTAGGTTTTGTGAGTAGACTCGTATATATGTAAAACATTAGATAGGTAATTAGAAGTATTCATAGAATCTATTCAACAAAATATCAACATTTTCACTAGATGACCAAACCGTCCATTAACACTCAATTGTAGAAACGTTCAGAGTTAATCCTCCATTAAATTTCTTGCTTTCACTTTTTTTCTTGTTTGACGTAGTAAGAGATAGCAAGAGATTTAAGGGGCCATAGGTCCCGACGAATATTTTCTATGAGAAACGCGATTGCCGAGCGCTCCGAAAAGTGTGTGCGTGAGCCGTATTTTCGATTAAAAACAACTAACCAAAGTACTTTTTCTAGATTTTGTTTATGATTGCACTAGTTAAACTAATGGTGAATATGTGAGTATAAATACCAACAATCGGAAACTATTTTAAGTTCTTCTAAACCGAGAAAAATGTTTAAAAATGCATGAAAATACGTCATCTTTGTGACGATTTTCTATCGAGTGAAGTAATTCCAATCGTGTATTCAGTTGATGATTTCACTAGATGAACTATCCAAAAATACTGAAGTATGACTTTAGTTTCGGTAAATGGTATACATCTAGTCGTAAAATTAAAAATAAAAGATGCCTCCGAGGTATTTCCACCTACTATTACGTCTTAATGGAGGATTAACTCTGATGAGTAATTTCTGCAACTGAGTGTGAGACAGGTAGAAAAATATATTAAGTTAAATGTAAATTTATAAATCTGTTACTAAACACTTTCGTGTTTCTAAATTCACATTTGTAAAAAATTCAATTGTTCCAATGTGATGTAATATTTTCATATATTCAAAATTAACAGATATTTTAAGATATCGAGTATGCTATCGAAAATTTAAGTATATATAACGAAACCATCTTTTATATTACATAATTCAAACCAGTACACAAATAAATTACGTCCGTAATCTCATAAAGAAACATGTAATCCTCATAAATCATTACATGATCAAAGCAAGGACTAGCAAAGAAACAACAAAAAGCCTAGAATATGCACAAGGCAACATCGGCAAAGGGGGTAGTGACCTCTCCCTTCCCCGTATCCCCCCTTAGAGACCAACTAATGACATTGGCGAGGTATTAGAGCTATGCATAGCATCAGCACGGCTATGCAATTAAGTATTTTTTATTTTCCATTGGGCAAATTTTTTCTGTTATACTAAAAGTCTAGCGGTAATAAATAAGTCTGGAGTTTAGAGTAAAGCATAACTTTGGATTTAATAGCGGGCATTGTTTAGAAAATACCTTTTAATAGAAACAGAACTAGAATTGATCGTTTGTATTCAAATGATCTCTCAATCATGAGGTCCGGGTTCGAATCCGCACGGACAACTTGCCACGTACCAATGAGTTTTTCTAACTTATGTACGTATATTACCGACTGCTCTCAAACGGTGAAGGAAAACATCGTGAGGAAACCTGCACATGCAGAAGATGAAATTCTGATGTATATTGTGAAGTCTACCAATCCGCATTGGGCACGCGTGGTTGACTAACGCCCAAACACCCTCCTTATAGTATAGAGGGTAGGCCTGTGCCCTGCAGTGGGACGTATATAGGCTGATAATGATGATGATGATTCAAATGGCAAAAGACTTGTACATCAAACTAGCGTAAGTACCTATAGCAGCGTAGCGTAAGTAACTATACTTATAAAAAAATTTACTGACCGACAGACAACCCACGGCCTAAACCGCTGAAGATAGAAACATGAAGTTTGGAACACAAATATTCTACAAAACAACCTTAGAATTGGAGAAAAGCAGCAACAATTATTTCTACTAAGAAATATTTTTCGAAAATAAGCTCGTAAAGGGGTGCAACTGGCTGTTGCTGTTTATAAAATCCACGCAGACGAAGTCGCAGGCAAAAGCTAGTTGCTATATTCGTGATATACAGAGTTTATTTTTAAACTTCATCGTCGCTTGGTTTGCAATGTAGGTATACTCATTGTTTGGCACTGTACTGGAAATTTCCTTATTTATTATCAAATGTCGTATCTACCTCAAAGAATAGAAAGAATCATTAGATTTAATCTTAAGTTTTAAGTTCCTTCAAGTTTTTGAATATACATACTGATTAATAAAAGAAATATTTGAGTCGATTATTCTAATCTTGAGCAGTCCAGCCGAATTACATTGGGACTGACGCCCTTATGCGTCGGTAGACCTCCACTCAAACGTATAAATGCATCAAAGTTATGCGTATAAAGGAATTAGGTGTCTGATGACATTTGGCTGGACCCACGCCTAAATGCCTCTGTGCCATTAATATTAGTAGATTACACACCGGGGGCAGGAAAGTAAGAAAGGTCTCACTCAGATCCAATGTAATTGTTAACCGAGGCGAAGATGAAGTCAACAAACATGTGATCTGAGGCTTTATTATTTACTGCCCTAGGTTAGTATACTATTTTTCTCCACGCCGGAGGTGGAAAGCGGCAACTTCGTTTAGCGCAGCGGGACGTTAATTGACGCTTTCCTTCCGGAGGGGAGAAATAATAATTTATTAGACTCTTAGCAACATAAAATCGTCTCACGAACGGCGAACGTAAACATGTAATGTAAGCAACATGTAATCCGCGCCATATTCCCATGTATAAAGCACAATGTTGAGAAAATAACTTAATATCAATTTCCATGACGATAAATATGATAACATACAGTATGAACACCTCGTAATTGTCTAATTAGTGTTTCAATCATCGAGTTATGAATGAAACGATTGCACGCGATGACGTTTAAGTTAATCAAATAGCAATCAATGTGTAATTATAACTATGTAGATGAAGAGCATTTCTCTATGAATGTTATGCTAAAGCATAGTACAAATTTACGTGATGTTTTTGTAATTATTTTAATCAACTCGGCACTTCGAATTGCTGGATTACCAAATAAAGACAAGTAAAAAAATACATTTAATAGTATTTTTGTTTTCTATCTGGTACTGTTATTTCAATAAGCTTAGATTTTACTGAAAAAAAAATGCATTCCGGCATTTATAAAAATCCAGGGTATTAGAGGTCTTCGTTAGAATCACTAACCTTCTTGTTCCTAAGCTTAGAACGAAACAATACCAAAAATAGTAGAAAGTGCAAAATGTTCCTACTTTATTTTAACAAAAACAGTATAGATTAAAATGTCTTAAGGCGTATCAGCCGTGGACCACTCTCCTCTCACTCACACTCCATACTAATCGATGAGAAAGAGCGCGTCAGAATTTTGCTGTTTTCTTTGAAAGATTCGATGATTTTTTATTAATTTCGAAAAAGTAAAAAAACCACATCATTCTTAATTGTATTATGAACAATATAGTAAATTTTCATTTTGTTCCGATTAAAAATGTAAGAGTAAAATGGTTCCAACTGGAAAAAAAGGGGTGACTTTAGAGTCCCTTTTCTTCGGTTTTATTCATTAAAATCGATTTCTAGAAAAACCACATCACTTCTCATATCCTGTAGATGGTTCAGTTTAAATTTCAGCTCAAAAAATGCCATAGTTAATGAATAAAATGGTTACAAAATTACCCAAAACCGGCAGGTACCCCCTTAATTATCTCGATTGTAGACAACGAGTGAGAAAAAAAAATTCATATATCTTCCGAAGCGGAAAATTCATTGTTGTCAGTAGCGTTACCAATGAATACAAAAAAAGTTGTCTGTTAATGTTCCATTGTTGTAAAACAAAAAAAAAATCGATCACCCTGCAATTTTGTATCAATAATTGAATTCTTTAAATTGAAACGTAGTACATTGTAGCATTTTATTATCGCACATATTTTACAACACTTAGTTGAATTTGTGTTACAAAACGTATTCTTATACGAGGAAGGTGGCAATTTTAAAAGAAGTGCCTCAAGGCACGTTCTTCGGTCACTACGTGTTTAATGTATTCGAGATTATGGTAGTCACCGGTGACTGCGAATGACACGACTTAAATTACTTTCTTTCTCGTTCTTTTCATTTTGCTGTGTCATACCGGCAGGGAAATGCAAGCGAAACAAAAACTTTGCTTTGCGCCTCACTAGGACGGAAAAAATGCCATTAAATGCTTTTTATTTCGCGTGCTCGTAAAACGGTTGAAAGCTTTTATACATAACTTAGACTATTGGATTCCGATAAAGAAGCCTGTAAAAAAATTTGGAACGACTGAAGCATGAACTGTTAGTGATTGACTAAATAGTTTCAGTGGTATTCAGTAAAGTTAAAATGTAATAGGTACAATTTGAAAACGATAACATGGAAACGCTTAAATGGTTACAACTGGAAAAAAGGGGGTGACTTTAGAGTCCCTTTTCTTCGGTTTTATTCATTAAAATCGATTTCTAGAAAAACCACATCACTTCTCATATCCTGTAGATGGTTCAGTTTAAATTTCAGCTCAAAAAGTGCCATAGTTAATGAATAAAATGGTTACAAAATTACCCAAAACCGGCAAGTAGTAAAGTCACCCCTTTTTTTCCAGTTGTAACCATTTTACTCTTACATTTTTAATCGGAACAAGATGAAAATTTACTATATTGTTCACAATACAATTTAGAATGACGTGGATTTTTTACTTTTTCGAAATTAATAAAAAATCATCGAATTTTTCAAAAAAAAACAGCAAAATTCTGACCGGAGCCACGCGCTCTTTCTCATCGATTAGTATGGAGTGTGAGTGAGAGGAGAGTGGTCCACGGCTGATACACCTTAAATTGTCAATACATTCTTTAAACATGTTTTTTATTTTAGTTTCGGATTCATCGATATTTGAAGTGTTCCGAATGCATTCCATATGAAGTGTTCCGAATGCTCACACTTTTTTAAAATTTTTGTTGTGATACCTTACATACGTATCTATCTATTTTATTTATTTTAAAGTCTATTTTTTAAGTTAAACATTTACTTAAACCGACGTACCTAATTATAATCAATACAAATTAATTTATAAACATTAATAAATAGTAATTATAATTAACTTCATTATACAATTTAAACCTACACAAAGGTATAAAAAAATTAAAACGTTTTAGTGTTACAACTCAAAAGGTTATTATATAACTACAAAAGCTTATATTTATCTACTCCGTTTAAATGTTGTTAAAATGTACTAAAATAAACTAAACATGTAAATAACGACAATCATTAAATTAACACAATGTGTTTTTATTTCAGTTTATGCATATCTGTAGGGCTATTGTGTAAGCTTCCGATTATATCGTTTACAAAATCGATAACGTTTTATGACTGTACTAGCCAATTTTTAAGTAATATTTTGTTTCTGTGATCATCGTGTTCATTATCTGAGATAAATTAACTAAATATTAAGAAGCAAAATCGCCAAGAACTGCCAAAACACCGTGTCGATTTGATACCGATTGAATCGGGTATAGTTACACAATAACCCCCCTGATGTCATCAGATATGCATAAACTGAAATAAAACCTAGCGTCGGGTAGAGCCGGATGGTATAGTCAACGAACGCCCTTGGCATAATCAACCGAGTATAGTTCAGCAAAAATACAAGTAATTATATTATATCAAACAACCGTCCTTTGGTATCTGTTTCATTTATGTAATTTCATTAGCTAAATGATCTGAGAAAGGAAATCTTATAAATAGTTCACTTTTCTGTCTATTTATTTAGGATATGGGAAGAAATGTTTGTAAATAATCGGGAAGCATAGATATTCGTAGCCAATCAGCTAATGCATTTACTATATGTATTTGTTAACATATACGCATAAGGTGAAGGCATCGCAATACGTTATCTACGGGTGGTTTTTGTTTTCACCCTGTTTGATTCACAATGATTACAAATGAAATTATAATTTACTCGTAAGTCTCTGGAAAGTATGAATCGGTAACGAGTGTTTTATTTTATACTAGCTGTTGCCCGCGACTCCGTCTGCGTGGACCTTAAAAAAGTATCCTATGTGTTAATCCAGAACATATTCTATCTGTGTGCCAAATTTCATCCAAATCCGTTCAGCTGTTTTTGCGTGATTGCGTCACAAACATCCAAACATCACAAACTTTCGCATTTATAATATTAGTGAGACTGCAAGCTTTTGCCCGCGACTTCGTCTGCCTGGCGCTTTTGCTTCGGAGACGGCTGTCGCCACTTGTCTTCCTGCTCACACTGCTACAATTACTCATGCCCTCTTGCTCGCACCACGCCGTGCACCTTATGGTGTTATGCAAATCATTGCATAACATGTGGTGACACGTTCCACGCCTACTTTGCACTTCTAATTCCTCTTATAATGTTCTGTGGTTCAGACGTTTGTGTCTGATGCCACAATCGTCGAAAAATTGTAAGAGACATTCACGTTTAGGGGCTTGCACCAAAAAGTATTCACGCTTAAATATACAGGGTGCAAGAAAATGTATAATTTAACTTTAAACCACATTTACAGATTTTTTCGCTGACAGGATTGCTTCCATACCTAGTAAAAGTTGTTCAGTTTGATGGGTAGTATGTGGTTTGAAGGTTAATTATACTTTTCTTTACACCCTGTATTTAGTGAACGCTCTGTCTCTCACACTTAGTCGGGATTTATTTTTGTTGGAATTATTTATAAAATGTTGTTGTTTAAACATTTTCAGGGTAATTTTACTTTCATGAAACGGTGCCGCGTTAGTAAAATTTCTTAATTATTTACGAACAAACATTTAAGATAAGGGTATGTAGTAGACATTTGGCTGTAATTTGCTTCAGTGGAGTCGGTAAATTTATAAAGCGATACCACAACCCTTAGCTGAGATTATAAATAGCAAATATATAATATCCTGGAGTTAGCGAAGGAGAGCCAGCCTTTGGCACAAGTTATAAGTCGATTCAGAGAACGCAAGACATTTTTTGAATTTTTTGACATACATACATACATAACATACATAATTATTCTCACGCTTGTTTCTCGCTGGGGTAGGCAGATACAGCAGAACGCCACCTGCTACGATCCTGACAAACCTCTCTAGCTTTCTCCACATTCATTAGTCGTTTCATGCATGCATTTTTTGACCAGGATTGAACCGTGATAAAAACCTAGTAATACCCGATAAATCACTCTAATCTAAAACTTCAAAAAACTGCCTGTCAAAATAGGTATGTATGTAGTTAATTTATCGAGTCTCAAAGATGATGATAGATTCCGACAATTTCGACTGCTTATCTTTGTAGAAAAGCATTCAGGTATGCAGGATATTTTGAAATGCATAGTATAGACGCGCTAAACACAGATATACTCTCTTGTTCTTGTTCTCTCACAGATATACCCTCCAATGGCTGATATAATGGTAGAGTCTCCATAACAGTTCCAGAATGTAGCCGATAATAATTACGGTAGGTAATTATTTCGGAGTAAATCCATGTAGAAACATACGACCAAAATCCCTTTCGGGGAGATCTGAATCTTTACTGCACTTAAAACTATTTATCTGAAGCGTGCAGTTGTAGAAAAGCTCACTTTTAGCATATTTGAAGGTTTCATGATATATTAAGTATCAAAAATACTGACAAGTGGCGCCCGTAAAACAAAACAAGTGCCAATATTATTACTTCTCTACTCGAATATTAATTTTACGGGATTGAATTCAAGACCTTAGTTAAATTCACTGCCTATGGGCTACCGGTAGTCGTCGCCAATATCCTAATCATCACCCGCTACTCGCTTATGAAGTATACTTAAATAAATTTCACATAATAACAAGACCACGATCCAACCGCAGCTAAATTTCGAGAGGCATCCATTTCAACTGAAAATGCGATTAATTGGGTTCTTGGTTAACAGATCGTAAATAGAGATAAAGTCAAATAGATGCCAAGTGGATAAAATTATACCTAAATGAGCATTTAATTTTGGTGTCAGACAAATGAGACACGTTTTAACAACGTTATCTAAATACATTTTAGATTCGGTATGCACAAATAAAACAAGTTATTGAATAAAGAATTATAATGGAAAACTACACAACATCAATACACGACATACAACATCACACAAAAACAGATACAACGACACAAAATCACAATTACATTATAGAAACTGTTAATCAAGGATTGCAAATACTTTAAAATAGAACTAAATAATAGCAAATAAACAATGACGTCCATAAGAGTCTCTGAAATACTGCAAAAGAAACTTTATCGCTTGCAAGATTAAAATGAAAATCTCATTTCAAATTAATAGTAGATTGTATCACAAGGGCGTAAAATAATATTTTTAAGGCGAGGGCGCTATTTTGAATCCAGAGCATAGCGAAGGATTCTGGAGTAGAATCCTGAGCGCAGCGAGGGATTCAAAGTATGCCGCCCGAGGAAAAAATAATTTTGCGGCCGAGTGATACACTCTACTTTTCATCCCCCTCTATGAGGAAAATAAATAAAAGGCGCTTCTAGGTACTCATTTTTTTTGCGTCATTTCTAATACTTTCCGGTGTTAATGTCGACTCACTACTCGAGGAACTCATTTTTGAAAATTACGTTTTAAAATTGAAGAATCTTTGAACAGAGAGGACAAGACAATAAGTTCGCGCTTTTTTCATTTGTTTTTGTTTTTTCGGCGGGGCGGCGTGTCGCCCGTCTTACCTGCCAGTAACTTTTTCATACAATATTTGCGTTCGATCTCTTTGGTCGCGGACCTATGTAGCAACAATACATGTTCCAAATCCAAAACTCATTATTGCCCGCTGTGAAAGTCTCTTAACAAAAAGTACAACTTTAGGCGCACTTAAAGAGGACTAAAGTAACACTTTTTGAATAGATGGGATGAAATAGTAGATTGTATCACAAGGGCGTAAAATAATATTTTTAAGGCGAGGGCGCTATTTTGAATCCAGAGCATAGCGAAGGATTCTTGAGTAGAATCCCGAGCGCAGCGAGGGATTCTAAAGTAGAATCCTGAGCGCAGCGAGGGATTCAAAGTATGCCGCCCGAGGAAAAAATAATTTTGCGGCCGAGTGATACACTCTACTTTTCATCCCCCTCTATGAGGAAAATAAATAAAAGGCGCTTCTAGTTTAATATTTGCGTTCGGTCTCTTTGGTCGCGGACCTATGTAGCAAAAATACATGTTCCAAATTCAAAACTCATCATTGCCCGCTGTAAAAGTCTCTTAACAAAAAGTGCAACTTTAGGCGCACTTAAAGAGGACTAAAGTGACACTTTTTGAATAGATGGGATGAAAAAGAATATACCTATAGATTATGTGTTTATAATAGATTATGGGGACTTTAACCTCTCAACACCTGTTAGATTATAACTGTGATAATTTTCCCAACATCTAAAGAAACAATGAGAAATAAATCATTCAGCGGATTATGCATTTGCAACGTAATTACTAATAAAACCACTGAAATTACGTCCTCATTCATATCGTGGTACTATTAAGGCACTAAATAGCGTGGTCGTCATGTTCTGAACTGTCGTCGTTGATTGATATCACAGAATCCAACCGTTTAATGAGACCACAACTTTGCCGCACCCAATTGCCGCCACTCTGTTGAATTGAGTTAATTGAGCCACATTCGGTATGTGCCAGTTTATTTATAATATATTCTGTGAACCCAATGTTTTAGGAAAACTTCAGTGACACGATCCTGTAAATACGTAGGACTAAACGCGCTAGGTGGGTTGATATAGTAACTAGGTGCAAACTACGAATAAGAATCTATAGAAGAGTAACTCTAAACAAAATGTAAATAATTTTTGGCAACCAATGAAAAATGTCATTTTGAACAGTTTTTAAACAGAACAAATTTAGAACACAGTACACTTTTTTTGGTGCCACTTTTTGAGCTTCATTTACACTTCTATACATTCTTATTCGTAGCCTGCAAAGCTGTGGGCAGCAGGTTAAAATCACGGTAGGACCAAATATTTTTGTCATGAATATAAAATTCTTATAAGTAATATATAATTATTGCTGGCATCGATGTCCCGAGATTGGGTAATGACCTTTTTAGCTCTCCAAGAGTCTCTCTTTACGCTTCCATTATAGGCTATTTCTTAATGAAATCATCCTATTTTATCCCCCTTTCTCTCGTATAGGTCTACTTTGCCGATTTCTTTTGATGAGGGCCAGTTGGGGATGCTGATAACTATTGTTATAATTGTGTAACTATTCTATATCATCATCGTAACAAATAATCGAGTAATGATCTTCATCATGGCTTAATTCGATGAGGATCCGATAATCAGTGTTACCTACAATGTTCAAGATATCTTATTTTTATGTAAGTATCATTGTGTTTATAATAACAGTTTGGGTATATTTCGTTAAGTATACAGAATATCGAAAAAACTATTCTTTATGAATACTACAAATTCACAAATGCGAAAGAAGAAACTGAGACTTTCCGCAAGGTATATTCACAAAATGTTTCTTGCATTAACCAGCATTTTACCATTTTGCTGGAATTTTTATGAATGTTCCTACAAAAACACTACGTATGCAAACTTTTCACTAACGACGTTCTTGAAAAAACGTTCATACAAGCAAGCAGGTGTAATGGAGATTTCTTTTCTCTGCGTGCCATCAAAAACCCATAATGCCTGTAACCTACTACATCCGTAGATAGATATGTCTCCCTAAGGCTCCCGAGAACCCCATTCTTGGTGCACTGTGAAACATTAAACGTTTCGTATAAATTCTTGAGCTGACGTCGTCGTAAATCCCATTCACGCTGGGGATGTACCTTTCCCTATTTTATTTGTGGGCGTTTGAATATTTCATAAATTGAAACTTATTTATTTTAATGAATAGCTTTTTGTTGTTTGGATGTGTTGACCGTGTTGCATGGAATTGGCATTGAAAAAATTACTAAAACTCACTTATTTTAGACACACTCAAAATAATGTATTCAATTAGGAACTTAATTAGGAACTTAAAGCCTATTTATTAAACGTCAGATCTATTTTTTATGTTACCAACGCATTGGAGCGTATTTTCGCTGTCAGAAGATGCAACCAGAAACAACATAATAAGACTTAATAACTTTTAAAATATACATTTTTAAGCTGAGGTTATGTATACAGTATAACATGCATACATCTATTTAATATACCTACCATAACTTGCATAACTTCCGTTTGCGTCTGACAATGTACGTATAACAAAAATCTACATGGAAATGTTGAACACGAGTAACTATTCGAGCCAAACTTATTTAGTAGAATCAAGGTTATCGAAAAACTGAGCAACAAGATTCATTTGTTTAATAAAAACTCTTTTACGGAAATATTAAATTCCAAACTGCACGATAACACTCTGGATACAGTCGTGTCTCACGCATCCAACTCTGCACCTGACTAGACAAGGTCACAGCTCGTCTCGACACACAAGGCTGGCAACGGATGTTACCTCATGCAGCCTTTGCCCGTCAGTCAAGTTTATAAAAAAGAGAATGGGGGAACAATCTTCTTAGCTTTTTTGTTCTATGGTAAGCGGTAATTGACTCATAGCTTGTTCTTACACTTTCAGGTTTATTTACCTATATAACTTTATGTCTATATTGAAACCGTTAGTAGACTCAGCTGTCATGAAAATAAAGCAAGGAAGCAGTTTCGACGATCTATCGAACCAAATTCGTAGCTTGAATGGCCCAACCGCATGAGCGCGTCGAATCACTCGCCTGGGACCAATATTTGGGCCGTTACGGCACCAATTATCAAAGGTTATGGGCGCTTTGCGAATAAAAATAGCAATAAATATCCACGACATTCAATGGCCGAAGCATTCATTCCAGATATCATTACGAGTCACATTTCAAAATAGAATTCCATAATTCATATCGTAATGTTTCCTATCAGCTAACTTACTGTAATGGAAATTACTGTTCATGCGCTGTTCTAAAATCTGTAGACAACGTGGCCTGCAGGTTTTATATAGCTTCGCTGGAGAGACTTCAGTGGACTGTAGGTTTCCTCTGATGGCAGGAGTGTTGGATATAATGGAAAGTCTTGTTTGAGGCACTGGAGGTTTATTTAGTGAATTTTACACCAAGCTTAGTTACACGCACAAACACCGTTCCAATATGGTAGGAGGAAGCGGAAATACAACATTTTTAATTACTACATTTTATGTTGGTGTTGCCAACAAAATCTACAAAAAATTTAAATTGGGATAGTAGTAGATTTCTTGTTGTAAATAGGGGTAAAGTGGTTATTTAGTATAACAGTGCAACAAAACAGTACATAAACCTATTACGCAGGTTGAACAACGCATTATTCGGTTAGCCTCAATATTTCTGCCTGTGACAAGATAACTATGCTTTAACAGGACCACATTCTCAATAACAGAAACAAACTTGAAAATCAGGGGGTTGCAAAAAGTGATGGCTACAAACTACTACCTGATTATCCTTAAGTAAGATAGCGGATCTTGGTCTGGCTATCTAACATGCCCGTGAATCGTAGTGGCAATAACAGCCGTTATAAGAAATCATTAAGTTTGATTACAGAGCTGCATGCATTACTCATAAGCTCAGTTACGCAGGAATCTATATCGATGTCATTCAATCATCGATTGGCACCGTTACTCGAACAGTTCACAACTATCTTATAATCAAGAGGAATACAACAAAAACAGCGGCGAATCACATCATGTTACTAAATCAGTGCAGTGGAGCAATCTAGCCACAACCAGAAGGGTTGCCAACCTGAAGTAATTTATTCACAACATGGAGTACTGTTTTGTACTGAAGATATTCATTCACAAATACCATTTTATTTAGTTTTCATGTTAGTAAACCCCTAAAATATAAAATTTGCTTAATTCTTCAAATAATTTGATGGTAACTTATCAAAGATAATGTGTTCTGATTGTGACATAATTTTTAAGTAATCTCAAATTACATCTACAACACACCTATTTGGTACAGATGAACTACTTTAACATCTACGGTCGTAGGTACATTATTTTACAAAGTACCTATTTCTCAAAATGTTAATAGGCACGATGGGGCTGATATAGCCTCAAGTCCAAAAGCGCCATAAAAATGTTGAAAAAAGGTGTAACTTGTAAATTAAATAGTTACAAAAAGTTTATAATTTATTTGATTTAATATAAAAAAAATCTAAAGTTTTAATTTATTTTAGGATATTTTTTACAAAGTTGATAACCCTACCAGATCGGTCTCTCTAGGTAAACCGTTGCAGTAACTACTAACTAGACGCGGTCGGTCGCGATTAGCTTTTACACGCGTCTGAAGTAGCGGTGCTTTCGTCGTATGTTACTACCACTATATTCTGAACTGTCAAGCTCCTTTTGAGTATTCAAAAACACGTTAGCTATGAAAGATCACGCTGAGGTGGACGTTTTAATTTTAGAGTCGAGAGAAGTGTTAAATTGACCGCAACGGCCTTGGTGCAATTTTATAGATTTCTACGGCATACGACGTAATGAAACACGATGGTTTTCAAGGAGTTGTTAAATAATTATGCTACTTGAATGAAAATAACGCTGCTTTTACATTTTATCGATAAAAATCTCCCCCATAACCACGCATTCATATGTCTACTGATTTGATTGTGACAATCACTAAGTAGCTACCTACTCTACTGTTTCCTACATAGAGGTATATTATACCTACCTTACAGGAATAGAGCAACTGTGACATGAGTTGTCAAATGAAACCGTTTTTGGATGTTTTCAGGAGACTATTCGCAGGCAAAAATTCGAATACTGTCTATAATTCGGAGTCTAACGTGAAATCGTGGATAAATTTATGTAGTGTCAGTATATTTCACAAAATTATCTACGATTTCACTGTAGATTCGCAATTATTCACGGAAACCGAATTGTAAAAATTGGTAAGAGATTAGAAAACGGTTCTATTTCCTCGCGTCACGTATCTCTTTCTATTATACAGTGGTGCCGCTAGGTACATCTCGCTCTCTCAGTTGTCAGTTCATTCCTCTATTTCTGATATAATACCTTAATGGTTTCCCAGCTACTGTAGAGATATCATCTGCCTCTCAAACCAAGGGATGGCCAGGTTTCGGAGTTTTAGGTTTCGGTCTCCACACAATCGAACAATTGAAAGAAAATAAAGAAAAGACGGTATAGGTATTAATAATAAAAAATTTATGATTGCAGAACCATTCTGAAAATGAACAACAGTAAAGCATTACACATTCACGTACATAAACTCACTACCGTAATCCATTACGGGGTGATCAGAAGCATTTCTACAACTACCAACATTCTCTTTAAGGGGCCATAGGTCCCGACGAATATTTTCTATGGGAAACGCGATTGCCCAGCGCTCCGAAAAGTACGTGCGTGAGCCGTATTTTCGATGAAAAAGAACTAACCAAAGTACTTTCTCTAGATTTTTTTTTATGATTTCACTAGTTAAACTAATGGTGAATATGTGCGTATAAATGCAAAAATCGGAAACTATTTTAAGTTCTTCTAAAACGAGAAAAATATTTAAAAAATGCATGAAAATACGTCATCTTTGTGACGATTTTCTATCGAGTGAAGTAATTCCAATCGTGTATTCAGTTTATAATTTCACTAGATAAACTATCCAAAAATACTGAGGTATGACATTAGTTTCGGTAAATGGTATAAATCTAGTCGTAAAATGAAAAATAAAAGATGCCACCGCGGTATTTCCACTTACTATTACGTCTTAAGAATTTAATTTGTGTAATGCTCACATAAAACCCCAGACAGTAAAGCAACATTTCAGAAAAAGCGAAACAAACTCTAGGTTTGTACTCATGTATTAGGTAGGTAATCAAATTTAAAATACTTCGACTAGTCATTCAAAATACAAAAGTGATAACAATCACTTGATATCGTAATAGAATAAGCACCGACATCCTGAGGCCGCTGACCTTGCGGTGAAGCATTATGTCAAGATTTATGATCTAAATTTATAACAGACTACTATGAAAAGGTTTATTATTGATATTGAAAATAAATCGAGATCGAAAAGTAAAACTTCACTTTCAGTAAAGAAAAAAAAAACGAGAATCAGATCAAGAATCTAAACTCAGTATAGGAGATGTATTATAATATAAATCACCACAAAATAATTAATATTTGCGATTAGACTCTGATACTTTCGATAAGACTGGATATTCTGTGTAACCATGTCCGAGATATTTATTTATACAGTCAGCTAACATAGTAAGAACGTAAAATTTTTGTTTGTCTACGTTTAAAACAGAAAACTGTCTGGTTTGAAACAAGAATTTGAATAACAACATCGAAATTTCTCGTTGATTTAGCAATTGTTTTTATTTTCTACAGCAGAGCTATTGCAAAGATCTAATAATGCTTGTCAATGACCTTTATTATCGTGTTATCTTTATCTGACCTTACTACCATTAACGGTTCATATACCCTTTGTTTATCATTAATATCAGGATATAACTTCGTAATTGGGAAGTCTACGTGTTATATTAGATAGTTCAGTTCCATTAAATTTATCTGCTATACCCATCGAAGGGGTCACCATTAGACACAATAGAATAGTAATAATGTTAGAAGTAATGACATCGGAGTTTGGGATTTTCAGACTCACTTTTCAAATCAAACCCGACATCGTTCGGGTCAACTGATTGAATTTGTGGCCGATCGGCCGACGTCACTCACAATAGCTGAATTAATGGCTGAAAGAAAATGACATCAATCGAATTTTATTGAAAATGTTTAATGGTTTTTTCTCGCATTTCTTTTTCGTCGTCCATTAAAGTGTTTTTCTTTGTGATCATCTGGCTTTATAAATGTTACGGGGCTCACCTTTTATTCAAATCGCTGCCACTTGGAAACTGTAAACAAAAGAAAAAAATACTGTCAAAAACTTTGTTATTCAATAGCGAGAGCTCATTTTGCGAAAACATATTGTTTTCACGAATTTGTGTATTGATTCCATTACATACCAGAAATCTGATGGCAGATGATAAGATATATATAATTGTTGTAAAGTAATTTTCTTCTGTGTAAATATTAAGTCGTGTATTAACATTACCTTACGTTTTATAAATATGTTTACCTAATTGTACCGTTTTAGCATCAGAGAAATCTGATGCTTCTATCTTGATCTTTATAAGCGCAAGAGGGTCAGTTTTTCTGACGCTTACAGTACCTGAAAGCTCTACCTTCATTTAAAAATTATTGCGATGTATTACAGCATTCTGTTAATATTTGAGTTTCCTATAATATAAAAAAACCTTCCCTTCCTTCTGGAAGGTCAATGCTCTCATAAAAAATTTTATATTATCCGCGTAATTAAAAAACTACATTTTTCTTGTATAATAATATCAACATTAAATGTTTAAGTAGGAAGTAAGAATGAAAGTCCACAGTTAAAGTTTCTACAGGAAATTTTGCCATCGTCGTCACATCGGTAGGTATCTCATAGTACCACATGAATGGCACAAAACTTTACCTGCAACGATTTTGCCGACGTGTCTTTGCCAGAACTTCCGCTGCACTATTCAATAACTCTAACTATCAATTAAAAACTAAGCGTACGTAAAGTCCTGGGGATTGTTTAAAAGTTCTTTTTCCGTTTTGTTCATTTTAAATGTTAAAATATTTTACTTGTTTAACTGGATTGTTTTAATTAGGAAGTTCTAATGATTTGTTTTATTATTAAAAAAAAAAATGATTCTGGGAATCTCTTGGGATGGGGGAAAATCAAACAAATACAGATAAATATTTTGGTTTGATTTTCGAAATAAAACAAAGTATACAGTGTAGCTCTTGACCATAATACAGTACACGGTGAAATTGATATCATTTGCATTCTTTTAAACTGAGAGTCTACCCATCAAACTGAACAACTTTCACTATGGGAGGAAACCGATCGGAGTAAAAACAAATCAGCTGTTGCATACATTTGATTCGAGTTTAGAACGGAACAGCTGATATTTTTTTGCTCAGATCGTTTTCCTCCCATAGTGAAATAATAATAAATAAATAAATAACGCTCACAGGCACATACATTGTAATGATCCGAAACTAGCACTAAAGGCTTTTATTATGGAAACCATACAACAACGGCACGAACATATAACATCCATGACCGAACCGGGATTCGAACCCTGGACCCTGGTTTGGCAGTCCGGCGTGGTAACCATTACACCAACCGGGTTGTCAAAGTTGATAGGTAGATTCTTAGTTTAAAAGTATGCTAATGATATAAATTTCACCGTGTAGACTTTGGAATCGGGGTCGTTTTGAAGCCGAAAGTTCAGAACTTCAAACTGAACTTATTTCACTATGTAGCAAATAACGAAATCGCGAGAAAAAATTCGCTAAAAAAAATCTGCTTTTCCAGACAAAACTACAATCTTACTCGACCCAAATGTATGGTTCGCACAAGTGTTTTTTTTTTTGCGATTTCGACGTAGAGATAAACTTAAGATAAACTTTATCTATGGAGAGAAAGTTATTCAGTCTGACTATGGACCCTATGTACCTATGGCCTAACCTAAATCTGTTTGATCGTTAAGACAAAACAAACTTATGCGTGTTGGTTTTTCAATACATGTCAATTGGAATGGCGACAATAGTCATATACGAGTACCATACATTACAACTTTATCGACAGCCGAATTCTCCCGCGATTTGTTACCTCACCCATAAAACCAAAGAACATTTTTACCCTGCCAAACTAAAACCAAACTAAATAATTAACCCACAAAACACATCAGTAACCATATTTCAGACTGGAACCGTTATTAATTCAATGTTGAGTCAATTAGGCGTCGAGTCCCTTATTAAGGGCGGATATAGGAGGATATAAGTGCTTCGGGGCGCGTCGGGTCGGAAACTAAAATCGCAGCACGGTTAGCGCCGGTGGTCTAATGGGGCTGTAGTAACGAGGTCTGGAGGACCCTAGAGATCCGACCGATCTACGAACGGACGAGTTGTGTATTCGAGGGTCTTATGCGATCGTTCTTTGAATGTTATATGATTTTCGGCGTTCGCCGCAGAAAGGGTTAATACGTTTGTTTATTATTGGATTTTGTGTGTCGTCGATTTAGACGGTTTAACGAGTATTCGCATATAAACTAGATACTGTTTTTATTGTGTTTGATACATTGAACACATTTGAGACATAAAAAGTTTATACAGGGTGTAAATTTGAATGCGTCATATACTTAAGGGGGTGCTTCAGGCCATCAACTTGGACAGCTTTCACTGCAGGGCCAAGATTGAAAACGCGAAAAAAGGCTTCTGTTTCATACATTTTTGTCGAGTAGCTGTTGCCATTTTCTATTAAACAGCAAAATTGCTTTTTTGCGATCTCAATGTTGGTCCCGTATCTAGTAGAAAAACTTGCTCAGTTTGATGATCTGAATCACCCCTTACATTATGTAACGCATTTCAGTTTACACGCTGTATACAGAATTCTGTTGAAAATTCAATTTAAATCAATATTTGATTTCGTCTATTTACTCAACGCATTCAAGAGTAAAATAATTTTCCAATAAGTTATACTAAATCCAATTCCGAGTTGGAATCCAATCGACTTTAATTATTTTCAATTTATTGCTTAACAATATGAAACGATAAAGTTTTTACGAGTTAAATTCGCCCCCTTTCATATTAACTCTCAATTTCCACCCCTACCTCTTAAACCTTCACAAGGAGTTCATCAATTTTAAGTTTCTTCTTTTGCCGGAATAACTTCAATTTTCTCTTGGCAACGTTTAGCATATTTTCCACCTGGATTTCATAATTTTTTGGGTTCCGTAAACAAGGGTGCCAATTGGACTCTATTACGAAGCCTACGCTGTCCGTCCGTCCGTCCCTTCTAACTCTAAACTAAAGGGCTGTATTTTGAAACGTAAGAGACAGCGAGTTGAAATTTTCAAAGAAACAAACAGTTAAAATTTAAGAGGGTTTCCCATACAATAAACATGTTTTGTTTTCCATGATTATTTGTTTTTGTTCCATCGTAAAACGGCAAAACAAAAAAGCGTTAAACTTAGTGTTAGCGTCATCATCATCCCAGCCTATATACGTCCCACTGCAGGGACTGCTTGCGGACTATAGAGCATACCCTAAAGTAAAAGAGGTCAGAGTTTCGGTACAACTGGTGAAACGTGGATGTTCTGAGGTTTCAGAATATCTCTGACTACCCCCTCGGGGAATATAGTCGTGAGCATAATGCTTATGCTTATGCTTTAAAGTAAAACAACAGATAATAAAAACCGGCCAAGTGTGCATCGCCGTAAGGAGCCAGAAAATATGTTTTTGTTGTTCCTTGGCACGCGAGTCCGTTTCACACTTGGCAGTTTTTTTGTTGATTGCCAAACGCAATGTTGGGGTTTCAGACGAACACCTTACCGGGAATTTTAATAATCAAAGAATTGTTGGTTATAAATTTTCCCGCTCGAAAACTTTTGCTAAGTAAGAGGAAAATATTTGAGCTTCTTTTTATTTCATAAAAGTGTTTGAGTTTTAGATTAGCATTTCTTTGTTGGAAAATAAACCAAAATATAAATAATTTAAGTATTTCGATAAAAGGCAGTAGGTACAGGTAAGTATTTAGTAAATCACACAACATAGGCACTATAAGTTTACTATTACTTAGTTTAGTGCATTGTTGTTGTATAATACAAAAATTTTCTTCAATAATAAATTTATGATAGCGTGAGGCGTGAGTAATAAATATAGGTAATGATTTAACATCCAAACAAACCACCTACTGACTTAAACTTGTATAAGCATTGTGTTTAGGTATATATTGATCTCTAATATCATAGTCACACCTCTTCCGTCTGCACGAAGATTTTCAAACAATCAATTATTCTATCGTCCCCGCACTAGCTAAACGCTCTGGGTCGGGCCATATTATGCTGGTTATAAGAAGGTATCTTCTCGTTATTTTAAAGATATACAAATTAATTATAAATATAGCAATGATCTTCAACATCTCATGTCAAAAAAGCTACAAATGAAACTCGTGTTCAAAGGAAACACTTTCTCTATGGGACTAACATCGAAATCGCGAAAAAAAAATCAGATCACCAGATTTTTTTTCGCGGTTTCGATGTAGGTCCCATAGAGAAGGTTGTTTAGTTTTATTTACATATTTATAATAAAAATACAAATACATTATCTTGACAGGATTTCACCCAAATTGATAACATAATAACTTATTAATTAACTTGCCTTACTTAAATAATCTAAAGCGGCCTCTGTGAATTTTGTCAATGAACAATTGAATATATCTACGTCTTTTGATATTCCGTTTAGTGGATGTCGGATGGTCTGACCATCCACTTAAAAAACCGTCAGTATATTAAGAAGGAGTATAATATAAGGAAAGAAGACTGTTATGAAACAATAAACCTTACATTCTATTCTCAAATGATGTAACAAGTCACATCAACAACTATAACACCTTCACGCTTTAATGTATTATGATTCAAATAAGGAAAGAGTTAACCCTGAACTGTGTCATGCTTTAATGCTAATCATTCTGACGTCAGCGTCCATTCCACATAGTGTTTCTCCTGATAGAACCTTTATGCCTTTATACTAAGTATCAAAATGCTATGATTAATAGGAATTTATTATCTATCAGCAATATACACTCGCGAGGAGTCACGATTGCTGACTCCATCGCTATTCAACTTCCGTTTTCTTACAAGATTACCTTTAGTGTTGGATGTTATTTTATTGCTCGAGGCTGTAACACTTACTATTTTATTGAATGTTAAAATATTCAGTTGTTTTGTACTTTTTTATTTTTTAGGGACGAGGTTTTTTTTGAGAGAGTTCAGTTAATAAATTACACACAGCACAAAAGCTGCAAAAATCTTCACTGAAAAAGTAAAAAAAAATACTCATGAAACAAAAAATATTTTCTTTTAATTGGGTGGGAAACGATTTTTTTCCTGGCGAGTTCTAGAAGTTCCTCAAATCAGCAATCTAAATAAATTATACAGGGTGTCCCATAAACCGACGTCAAACCCGTGGATGCTGATATGTTAGTTCATGCCTAACCAGAATATACGAAAAAAAAACAGTCAGTCAATCAATCAGTCAACATTTTACTTTAGGAAAATGTACTTAGTTTTCGAGATAAGGACAGTTTTATGAAATTCGTGAAACTCTTTACCTTAGTCACTATTTTGAGTGCCACGGCTACAAAATGTTCTATGCAGTATCTGTGTTAAAACTGTCAATATCTCGAAAACTAAGACACTTTTACTAAAGTTAAATTTTGATATTCTGCTTAGTCATGACCTAACCTATCAGCATCCGCGGGGTTGACGTCGGTTTACGGGACACCCTGTATAAGATTTTTCTCTACAAAACGAAGTATCCTATACCTTCAATATTACGTACCAATTATGTTTGAAGAAGACATTTAATTTTATAATTCCGGTAAAACTGGAAGATACCATTTAATTAATATTCACAGAGCAAATTGACTACTCCAGGTACCTAACGGAGCAATTATTTCATCGGTTATTGTATATTTTACACGGCTGGAATATTACATAAATTTTAGTGGCAGAATTAAATACCTACACTTCACCTTTTCGTGCATTGTTTAGTAAAATTTAATTCATTATTTAAGATCGCATTATTTAAATTTCTTTTATTCTATCTAGTATTTGTTATTAATTAGATAAAATATATTGCAGGATAAGCACTGGAATCCAAAGAGATCTCAAGTGGCGACCATACTGTAAAACGCAGCGTAGGTATGCCTCGGTAGACCGAAGTTCTGGTGAACGCGGCGGGAACCCGTTGGATGAGGGCAGCGTAGAACCGGTCGTTGTTGCGATGCTTGTTGATGTACGACTAGATCCAGCAGTACACGTCTATCGGCTGATAAGACGATGATGCTAATAATCACTACATCAAAAGCGCCACAGCCCAGTGTATGTAAAGTCCATCAAATTTTTGCTAAAAACCTATAGGTTTCTTACGGAAAGTTGTTCAGTATCATTGGTATAATCACCCCTTAAAGTAATGCAACTGTTTACTCTAACACCCTGTATAATTAAACATTCACTACACTCTCTATAGGATGTATTTACGTTGCTATAACACATTAACTACATAATACAGCAAAGTTAAAACATATATTCAACACGTAACCATTAGCAACATCAGTATAAAATTTTAGTTTTTATTAGTAACATTACATTGTTCATTTAGTTTCAAAATAGAACCCGCCTGTTGATGGAGTCAAAAACAACAATGCAAGTGAATTAAACAACATCTATAACAGTCCATCAACACCCAGACACAAAACAAAACATACCGGCTAGACACAAAACAAAACATAACAGCTAAGAATGGAACACGGAAGCCGACGCAACGGCCCTTTTCTAATATACCTACAAAGATAAACAAACAAAAAAACTGGATTAGGGACACCTGATAATCGATTCTGAAAGAAAGTTTCATAAAATGATTGATGACCAGATTTTGATAAATATACGTTTTTTCAACGATGCAACCACCGGCAAATCTAACCGCCCAGTTACATTTACTCAATATCTTCGAAATTATTTGAAATAGGTGAGCCTTTTCGAAAATAAATGTATCATTAATTAAGTGTGAAATGTTTTATTTAAGGTAAAATATATATAAATAATGTGAGTTTTCGGTTATTTTACAGTGTACCTATATTATTGCATAAAGTTTGTATATAGCAAAAGTTTTCACACGCCCCAGCTATGTCAGCGTGGGATCTAAAAAATATAATAAGTTAGTTATTATAAACATAAACCAAAGAAATTACCTAAATAACATTGAAAATCGTATCAAAATCCGTTGCTTTTAGAAGAAGTAAACGGAGAAACAGAAATGATGAGGACAGATGCGGATAGTGACTTTGTTTTATATAGGGTCCTTCTTAATATGCTGACACTTTTTTAAGGGTGTGATCAGACCATCAAATTGAACAACTTTCTCTATGGGACCAACATAGAAATCGCGAAAAAAAATCTGCCGTCCCATACATTTGGCTCAAGTTGGTTTGCAGTTTAGTATGGAACATCCGTTTTTTTTTTCGCGATTTCGTTGTTGGTTCGATAGAGAAAGTTGGTCAGTTTGATGGTCAAATCATCCTCTTAAAAAAGTGTCAGCATATTAAGTTGGACCCTGTATTTATACTATTTAGATATCACCATGGGCCTTATTTCATCTAGGTAGATGTTTCAAACAGCGCCAGCGTCTGTTTTTTTAAAGGTATTTAGAGATATATTAACTTTTTGTATACTAGTCAGAGTCAAAAGGGTCAGTTGAATCAATCTTCTCAAGCAAACGATAAATAAATAATTATTGTGTGTGCAATAAGAAAAGTGTAGGTACCATAATACCATAAATGAGTTAACTGAAGTGACTTCAAAGGGTGACTTAGATAAAAGTAAAACGTATAACAAAGGCACTACAATAAAACAATTTTATTGCAGAAAGCGATTTCATTGTAATATTTCATATTGTTGAGTTAAGTAAGTAAGAAAGAAAAGAACACAAGATCTATCATGATTACGTCTGTGATTTTTTTTCCACGCCGTTTCGAGTTATATCTTCCCTTCCTAGGTGAGACGTGATCATTCGACAAGGATCCTAATTTAATACTTTTGTACTTTACAAGTTGAAAGGAATTTCCTACAGATGGAACGCGAATGGATTACTAAATTTTATTACGTACTTACCAACAAAAATTCCAAAAGAAACCGAGGAATTGAAAGCGCATCAGTTGAATACAGCTCTGAAATCAAATAGCTTTACCACTAAATAGTAATTAAGTTTTCTTAAGCATTCAAAATCTTTACAAATGTATGTATTAAATGTAGCATAGCTCTGAAAATTAGCGAACTAAAGTGGTTGGCTTGTCATATTTGCCGAAAAATTTTTAACCTGTTACAGTCCGGTGAAGGGCACGCAGAGACTATGATACGAATTTTCAGGCTTATAGTGTGGTATGCGTTCCGGCCTGCTGGATCGACGATCTTTGACTGGTAGCTGGTATCGGCCAAAAATAGCTTTGAGATACAGTTGGGAGAGGCCTATGTTCAGCTACAGACGAAAATAGACGGATGATGAAGATGATTTATGATAAGTTAATGATGGAAACTAATTTAATTTTGTCGAACATTTCTGAACCCAAATCAATGTAGGTATAATTAATACTGCATGTATCGTTTATTTATAGTAAAAGGCCACTATTCATGTCCTTCTCGTTCTGAAGTCTACTATATGTTTTGTGTGTTCAAATAAAGAAAATGTATGATAATGTTATGTAATAAATCAGTCGATGACTTAAACAAACTTTTCCCGGGTATCAAAAGCCGCCCAAGAGTAATAAACCCTCGAAAATAAGTCGTGAAACTATGTCGATAAGGTTGATAACCACTTACGCTTTAATACACTAGATCAAGTTTTCCCTGAATTCTCCTTCGCTCCTCGACTGGGCGTAATGAGAACGGTCGTAATATTTGGGTCAGTATGAAAAGCACGTACTAACGCCGCTTTTTAAAATGAAATAGAAAAACAAAAGTGGAAAATGTTCGTTCACGCTCCAATTCCTTCCGAATACACCTACATACTTGGGATATGTCTGCCCGATAATTTAATGAGAGAAATTTTAATAACACTTGTATATTATAAATAATGAGGTTATTTTGATGAAAATTGTAGGAACAATTTACAAAGATATTGAAACCTACTAAAACTATCGGAGGTTTATCCAGAAAAGCAACAAAAAAGACTTAAAATCCTAGGTATTAAATACATAGGTAGGTATTTAATAGCTATGCCGAAGCCGAACATGCGATGCAATGCCTCTTTTTTTCCCGACACGCCATTTGCGGTTTTTTTTCTCCTAAAAACCTTTTAAACCATTTTTTAGTTGTTGCAAAATCTGCAGCATCAGTTCTCACGTGATGCCGTTTACCGACGAACAGCATTTCATTTCATTTATTTTGATTATTGAAATATCAAGAGACATGACTACACATTTCATTTCATTTATTTTGATTATTGAAATATCAAGAGACATGACTACACATTTCATTTCATTTATTTTGATTATTGAAATATCAAGAGACATGACTACACATTTCATTTCATTTATTTTGATTATTGAAATATCAAGAGACATGACTACACATTTCATTTCATTTATTTTGATTATTGAAATATCAAGAGACATGACTACACATTTCATTTCATTTATTTTGATTATTGAAATATCAAGAGACATGACTACACATTTCATTTCATTTATTTTGATTATTGAAATATCAAGAGACATGACTAAAATGTTAGGACGGAAGGGTGGAAAAATCAGTCAGCTCTCTTCAATAGACCTATACTTTATAGCCTAAATCGCTTTTACGTCAAGTGACTCGAATGACCCTCATTTGTCAATAGTGGATGTAAGGTATCCTTGAAAAAATAATGACATTCCTATTTTTTACCCCGTATCGGTACACTAGCGGAAATATATTTTTTTCTGCTTATAAACTTTATTCGGCATGTACTTAATATTATTGTATGACCATCACAAAACTATACCAATGAGGTTATACCTGGTAGGTTTATATTCGTTACATGAGATCTGAGACCTTTCTTACTTTCCTGTCCTCGGTGGAATCTGCTATATCATTTCTGCTAGTATTGACATAATTGTTAGTTAGATACCTAATTTAGAATCAGCCAATAACAAGAAAGCACTAAGTAAATCAGATTTTCCCAATATGTCAATATAATGTTAATATAACTATAACTTTCAATACTTACTATTAGTTGTAACGCAATGTAATTGGGGATTCCGATGTTGAGAAAACGCGAAAAAAACTGCAGTTCCTTAGAAAATATCAACAGCTACTCGACCAAAATGTATGAAACAGCTGATTTTTTTTATCACGACTTCAAAGTAAAACTTGTTCTGAAGCGCCTCATCTAGTACCTATGTAACGCATTTAAGTTTACAGCATTCTGCATAGAATGTGTAATTAATTTTATTTCAACGCTCGCTGGAACCTTAGATCTGACCAAAGAGCTTAAAAAGTCAGAATTAACATGTTTTTAATTAATAAAATTCAATGAGAAATTAAATTAGAAAAAGCAAAAAAGGAACTAATCGAAATAAGCAGTCAAACGTGCGTTCAAAAGTATAAAGTCGAAAATCGCCGAGTCCAGTCAAAAGAAGGAAGCGCTTACTTTGCGTCGCTTCGTGATTTATTGCCTACCCCGTCCCGTCGGATATGAACCGCCCCGCTGAAATCTCTTACAGGAGTGAAATATACACTTTTATGAAAATGGAAAAAAAGTATGCCTACGAGGAAAATGTAGATTTTATTTTTTAATTTGATGAAAGACTGCATTTATATTATTCGTTTTAAAATGGACTTTGTGCTCATTGTGTGAATCTTGTTATAAAGAAAAGTGTTTTTACTAGAACACTTTTATTGTTGTTTAAGTCTATAAAGATATTAAATGGACTGTTGAAAGAAATTTGCATTTAATTTCATTATTAAACATGATGTAGTGTTTATATTGGGAAGAACTACAAACTTTTTTTTCTCTTAATTATTTTGTTTTAATTACTATACTTAATTATTATTTGCTGTTCCTATCTGTAGTTCTTTGGGTCGCTGAGTCAGTAAAATTAATCAGTTAGTTCATAATCTCCGTATGAATAAAAATCATAATTAAATTATTTTTGTAGAAAAAACGCATTTTAGTTACCTAGTCCTCTGAGATACATTTAATAATAATAGCCTTTTTGGAATAATTGTGTCGAATTAAAATATAACAGAAAACGATTATTCGTCAATCAAAACAATATGCACGGCTATTAACTTAAACTACACCCACAAACAGAACTTAATACCAAATCCCAATAAAACTTCTCCCATAATTTCCATCCAAACGTGTTTATAGTGAAAATATGTAAGCAAAGAGGCAATAAATTCCGTCTATCTGTCTATAAATCACTAGACTGGCAGAGCGGCGCTTTTTGCTTCAACCCCGAACATGACTTGAGCTACTCACTATAAGTGCTTACTCATTATGTAATATAAGTAAGTTGTTAGTAGTTATTCTGAACAAAGAATTTATTTAATAAAAAATGCCTTCACACACAAATCCCAAAAGAGAGTGAAAGAAAATGGGGCAAATGAAAAGGCAAATATTATTATGTAATAGTTACTTCAACAAACTAACTTACTACCTTACGGTAGGTAGGTAAAAAAATGTGTGTTCTATACAAAACTGCAAACCTACTTGAGCCAAATGTATAGGACGGCACATTTTTTTTCGCGATTTCGATGTTGGTCCCGTAGAGAAAGTTGTTCAGTTTGATAGTCAAACTATCCCCTGAAAAAATTGTCAGCATATTAAGAAGGACCCTGTATAAAACTTATTTATAACATGAAGTTGTAAGTCTGTATATTAGTTTTCTTATGTACAGGTTTCAAATCCATCAAAATACACTCACTACTAATCAATCCTAAAATCACACTGCACTCAATAAAACATCATCCAATCAAGGTGCTACTTTATTCAAACAGTCAACTCTCAAAGCACGAGGCAGCTCACAGAAGCCACGACTAGATCGCGTAAACATGAGTTTCCATTTCCACAACTCCAGTTGTCTACCACGTTTGTACATAATTTATACGGTTTATCGTCTCTTCGAACAGATTGCTTGGTCCTGGAGCACTTCCAGTCAACGCCAGATGTCATAGTACGTGAGCTTGTGGCCTAGTATTTTATAGTTTTAATTCTGATCTCTGATTCTACAACAGTTATAAATCTGATTCTGAATTCTTTTCAAGCATTTCTGTGAACAATTTACAAAAATTTTGTAATAATTCAACTAGATTGCGTTGTTGCAATTTTTCTTAGAATAGTTAGTTGCTTTAACAGCTTCATTAGCTTCGTATTTCATAGAAACTAGAGTTTACCGTCTTAACATAGTATTATTAATGGTACTAAGGCTGGCCACGTTTCATGAATACATTTATTAGCACTTACATAGGCACCTTCGTTTAATTTTTAGTAAAAGAGACCAAGCAAGCAACGCAAGTGAAGACAAGTCAAACTCAATTAAATCCCATCGACTCTATAGAAGAAGTAAAAGATCTTCACGATTCAATGACAACAGAGTCAATACCTAAATAAATGAAACTGGCGTGCCAATAGCTATATAAATTTTAATAGACAGATAGGTTACTCATCTATATCTTCTGAAAAATATAGGAAAAAACAGAGACACACAAAGGCGTTAAAAGGCGGTAGGCGTTTTAATAAGCTTTAAGGCGAAAAAGTACATTGAACAGATTAGAACAGAGAAAAAAAATATTCCATGATCATATAATTTTTCTCCGTTCACAGTAAAAGAAATAGTTAGCAATTAACTTTAATTAGATTCCAGACAGTTGAAATAAGAAACGAAAATGAATAAAATGTTGGTATTCAGTCTCACGGACTAGTGTCGTCCGATTCGAAGCCCGATCTTGGTCCGTGAGGGTTCAAACAGAGATTTATTGGACAAACCGATAGTGTTCTATTAAAAATTCGATTTCGATTCGGATCGACGATTTACGTATACTCCCTACACTGCCGTGTACCTGTGATCCCGAATTGAAACCTGGAACATATTGAATCTGCAGGGGGCATTTATCTAACACGTGTGACATTTTGTAAAATTGCAATTGTGAGAAATGGCCTTTGCTTTATTTTGAAGGTTTCCTTCCGCTGCCTGCATGCAAATAAATTTATGAAAAGCATTGTATAAGTACAGGTATTTTTAAAGCTGAGACATCTTAGATGATGAAGGGAACGGCAAGAGTTTTCTTTTAAAACGTGGACTTATGAAGGAAAACCTGACAGAAAAATTACATGCTTTGATGGAAAGTATTGTCACTGCCTACCCTAACACCCTACTACCTACCCTAATAAGCAATAAAAGCTGAAAATGCTATATAGTTGGTCGTAATAATCTTGTAATACCATTCTGCCCCAGTTACACCATTTCGTATCATATCACGACATATTGGATATGGATTCGTTCCGCTTAAACTCGTTTAGCGGGCCATCATAATTCGGAACACCCTTGAACTTCGAGTTTTGTAGGTCAAGAATAAAATTGTCGTCTGACAATGTGCCCAACTTTTGGGATGACGTCAAGTTACGAGAATAAAATTAGTCGTTTGTTCTGGAGATAACTTACAAATTGAAAAAAAATGTAATCTTTCAGAAATATGGTAAAGTAATTATTCCTTAGAGCGCTTACAGACCAGCGACAGTTGGTTTGCGACAGCTCGCGACAGCGGTCGCCGACAGTCGCGCGACGGTCGCGCGACGTCGCGCGACTGTCGCGCGACCCTCTGCGACCCTCGGCGACCGTCTGTCGCAAGCTGTCGCCGACAGTCGCCGACAGTCGCCGACAGTCGCCGACAGTCGCGCGACCCTCCGCGACCGATGACAACGCGCCGTCATTTGTATAGTCTGAGAGCGCAAGACCACAAACTACCACACCGCACTCAACCCCACCCCCCACTCAACCCCCCCACTCACCCCCCCACCCTCCTCGACCCCCCACTTGACCCCCCCTCGACCCCCCACTCCACTCCCCACTCGACCCCCGACTCGACGCCCCACTCACCCCCCTCGACCCCCCACTCAATCCCCCCTCTCGACCCCCCACTCGACCCCCACTCACACCCCGCTGGCGGACACCCTGGTCCTGGTTTCAGAGTTAGTTTTATCGGAGACCCTTATAAAAGTAATTGTGTCATTTTAATTACTCAATTACTGTAATTGAATTAACAATTACTTGAGTAATTCAGTATGTACCTATATCAGACGATTATGAAGATGATGATGATGATGATGATGATGATGATGATGATGATGATGATGATGATGATATCAGACTTGTCTTTAGTTTGCTGGCTTGTTATTGGTAACAATAACAATAAACTTGTAACCGCCGTTATACAATAAATATTAAACCTCTCAAGAACAACATCTGACTCTCAGACTATAAATGACGATGACGTAACGGTCGCCGAGGGTCGCGGAGGGTCGCGCGGCGTCGCGCGACGTCGCGCGACCGTCGGCGACAGCTTGCGACAGACGGTCGCGGAGGGTCGTGCGACGGTCGCGCGACGTCGCACGACCGTCGCCGACTGTCGGCGACCGCTGTCGCAAACTGTCGTAAACAAACTGTCGCTGGTCTGTAAGAGCCCTAACGATACAAATGTTTCAGAGGTATTTGACCTTTTGTGCGACTGAGCCCTGGGCTCTTACAGACCAGCGACAGTTTGTTTACGACAGTTTGCGACAGCGGTCGCCGACAGTCGGCGACGGTCGTGCGACGTCGCGCGACCGTCGCACGACCCTCCGCGACCGTCTGTCGCAAGCTGTCGCCGACGGTCGCGCGACGTCGCGCGACGCCGCGCGACCCTCCGCGACCGTCGGCGACCGTTACGTCATCGTCATTTATAGTCTGAGAGTCAGATGTTGTTCTTGAGAGGTTTAATATTTATTGTATAACGGCGGTTACAAGTTTATTGTTATTGTTACCAATAACAAGCCAGCAAACTAAAGACAAGTCTGATATCATCATCATCATCATCATCATCTTCATAATCGTCTGATATAGGTACATACTGAATTACTCAAGTAATTGTTAATTCAATTACAGTAATTGAGTAATTAAAATGACACAATTACTTTTATAAGGGTCTCCGATAAAACGAACTCTGAAACCTGGACCAGGGTGTCCGCCAGCGGGGTGTGAGTGGGGGTCGAGTGGTGGATCGAGTGGGGGGATCGAGTGGGGGGTCGAGGGGGGTGAGTGGGGCGTCGAGTCGGGGGTCGAGTGGGGGGTCGAGGGGAGGTCAAGTGAGGGGTCGAGGAGGGTTAGGGGGTTGAGTGGGGGGGTTGAGTGGGGGGGTTGAGTGGGGGGGGAGGTTGAGTGCGGTGTGGTAGTTTGTGGTCTTGCGCTCTCAGACTATACAAATGACGGCGCGTTGTCATCGGTCGCGGAGGGTCGCGGAGGGTCGCGCGACTGTCGGCGACTGTCGGCGACAGCTTGCGACAGACGGTCGCCGAGGGTCGCAGAGCGTCGCGCGACCGTCGCGCGACTGTCGGCGACCGCTGTCGCGAGCTGTCGCAAACCAACTGTCGCTGGTCTGTAAGCGCTCACACAAAAAAGATATCGTGGTCCACAAAATCAAGATATAAACGCATTAGTATGCTAATATCCATTCTGATCAAATTCGTCACGAACCAGTTTTTTTAGTCTTTATTTTCATGTAACCAGAGAATTACAAAAGGCTAAAAATGTAACTTAAAAACCTTGGGTATATAGCCTCATCGTGCCTTAAACTCCTCGCATCTGAAATTAAAATTAAAATCTTAGATGTAGATGGATGGATCTCGGATATAGATGGATTCGATTTTGGTTTAACAAAGCCTGTGCTGCGGATTCGATTTTTTGTAATTAAAATAAAAAATAGTATATAAATTATATAATAAGCTGTGGGGACTTGCCATAGTAGATATATAGATGTCAACACCCACAAGTTATAGCAAAGAAGCTAACAGATGGCGATACCGACGCTCTCAGAAATATGCTCCATACAAAGACAACGATCACCGTAAAATACGTTACTCGTAACCTACTACAAATAAGGTTCACAATCGAATGCGAGACATAAATCGCGCAAGAGAAATAATCACAGAGATTCGATTCGATATATATACAAGGTCCAACTAAGAACTGTTGGACCACGGCCGGTCCCCAGGCTTCACACTAAGCCTGGTGGAAGATCTTCCCTTTTCAATGGAGGAACATTCCCAAGTACCACCTCCATAAAGCTTTTCAATTTCTAACTATGAAACAGGATGAAAAGAAACGATTACTTACACCCAACGTTATTTTTCCTGATACTTACTACGACTTTTGCATTACAGAAAAAGTTGTTCGCATATACCTACCAGAAAAAGTAGGTAAGTAAAAAGCTTTTCAATCCACGCTTTACTGTGGGTCAGACTTTGACCCAACCTTTTCTAATCTCACTTTCGGGAAACTTTCTATGTAAAGACTTTGTATATGAGAACGCATTGATATGGTTACTGCCGGTTCATACATTTCGAAGTTACTACGCAGCGGTGATTTCATCCACCACATAGGCCGCGCAATGGACTATCGTAACTTTAAATGACCAACCCTTCACATCATAGATTAAATTACAGCTTTGTCGTTTTGGTTCGTAAATGTTATAATAAGGTATCATTAAAAAGCCATTTCATGTTCCGTATAAATGGAAAGTTATTTTGGTGGTAAACCTAATGAATTTAAGTAATGAACGAGTATTAATGAATGTTAAAGTAGAATCGAGACTTGTTCATTAAGTAATTAAGTTTAGTTTACCATGAATTAAATGATGATGATAATTCGGCATGAGAACTGCAAGCTGTTTTTTTAAATAAGCTATTTTTAAAAGATATAATTAGTATGTTATAAGAAGTTATTATGGTGGTAAAGTTAATGAATTTAATGAAATAGAATCGAAACTCGTACATTATGTAGGTAATTAAGTTTAGTTACCTAAAATTAAGGCACATTCTTATTAAAAAAACTTTACAAATGGAAATACTACTTTTGAAAGCTTATGAAGGTGAATGTTCAGGGCTGCAATCGCGGTAAATATTCGGTGATTGAACCGTTATTGGACAAAGTACGAACCATAACTTTTGACACATATATGTTGCGCTAATCGCGGTACTGCTGCGTCGCGGGCTGTCAGTTACATAGAGTTTAGCGTGATGCAGAATCCAGCACAGTTGAATAGTAATTGGATTGCAATGTGATTAGAAATGAAATTGGATAAGGATATAGAACTTAACTTAGCGCAATCGGGCTCCAGGGCGTATAAACGCCATAATTTGTCTAACCGATCTTTTTCTTCTAGTTCATAAGAAAATGCATACAATTTCAAAGTACCTACTATTATAAAGCTCCTGGACTTTTATAACAGCGCAGCGCTATAAAAATGTATGCTTTTTCTATAAACAAGATGAAAATGTTCTGCCAGATAAATTATGGCATTTAAATGTCCTGAAGATTCATATAAATATGATAACACAGTACAGCACAGTAAAGACAATGAACTTTAGCTTTTTTTGCGACTTCGATATTGGTCTTATAGAGAAAAATGTTCAGTTTGATGCTCTGATCATACCATTAAAAACCGTCAGCAATTTAAGTTTGACCTTTTAGATGTTACGTGAAAGAACGTTAAATTAATGTCAGCTTAACATACTTTACTCTTTTGTTGTTTCTATGTTATTATAAATTAGTATTTTATAAATTAAAGTCACCAATGCCAATTTGATGTTAACGTTCGTACCTACAAAGCGATCATAACCAAAATAAGTACATAGCTATATAAAATAGCATTGATTCAATCGCCTTCACCCTTATTTGGCAAATAAAACAAGAGACCGCGCACGACCTCATCGTCCGTTCTCCGTGAGAGCCTATCGATGTGCAAGTTCACAAGGCTTATAATTTTATCATGAGTCCACAACATCGATGGATAATTTGTAAGAAAATTACATCTCTATCTTTATTGCACATCTTGAAAGAAGCAAAAAAAAACTCAGTTAAGAAAACCATAGAATGCTGATTGTAAAAAACGTGCAACTGCTAATTGAAATGTTAATTTTAAAGATAATGTAAGGTTAGGTTAGCAAATAAAAATTAACTCTGTTAAGAACCCCATAAAATGTTGATAGCAAGAAACATGCAATTTCAAATTGAAAAGTTTATTTTGTAGGTTAGGTTGGCAAATAAAAATTAACTCTGTTAAGAAAATCATAAAATGCTGATAGTAAAAAACGTGCAACTGCAAATTAAAAAGTTTATTTTAAGTAAGAAAAAGATACAGTGGTTAGAAAACGAAGTAAGACAAACAGTATAAAAAGAAATAAAACATCTCTAGCGAGCTCATAAATCACATAGAGCATGTCCCACTCGACGACAAACACAGCTTCGGATATATTTCATTGTTGGCTTAGCGATTACGAAACTCGCAAAAAAAGGAACGCGATACGAGAGTTGGTAGCAGAAATATGAAACCTATAACGTAGAAATTGTAATATTGTATCCAAAAAAACTTTACAAGTGAATAAGCTTTATGTTTGTTTAGGATTGGTAAGTAGAGAAGATGGACTTTGTGGATTCATGCGTGATATTTCAACAGATCTAGTCAAACACAAAAGTCATTGGGTTATTTTACGCACTATAATAAATCCTGAACAAAATTATTTTCTCATTTTAAAGATATTACAAGAATAAACAAAGGTGAAAAGATAACAAGTTAAAACAGAAACTTTAATTTTAACTTCAGACAGTGCAACTTAGAACAAGCAAGCAAAACTTAAAAATCGAAGCAAACTTTGCTACCTCAGAAAAGTTTGAGAGAAACTAGTGCAAAGAATAACGCAGCGACTCCAGAGGCGACAAACAATATCAATTCTACAAACTAGAGACGGAATAATGTAGGTACAATAATAAGTTAGCGTGAGGAAACTTAGACAATTCCCTCGGTGTTTCACGAGGCCACAAAGCTAGCGTGCCAATAACATCCTCTAATGAAAGTGGACAAAAACTAACGCACAGCGTGGTGTATTACATTAACGCTTTCCTAGTAAACACATTCGGTTAATACGAGGAAACGTTATCGTATTTTCCTCTTTGTATTAGGGAAAGATTAAGTATTACGGTTTTTTGTATTGGATAAACAGGTTGTTACAAAAATAATAGAATCTTTTCAAACTTTTAAGGGAGTTGTTTAGATCAAACAGAACAACTTTCACGATGGGACCAACATACAAATCGCGATGAAAAATCAGCTATCAGCTATCCTATATCACATTTAGCTCGAGTAGATTTGTACCTAGCTTAGTTTGAAACATCCGATTTTTATTACGCGATTTCGATATTGGTCCCAAAGTGAAAGTTGTTCAGTTTGATGGTCTTAACAAACCTCCTTAAATATACCTATATATTTTTTTTTTTTTTCTGTATGTGTGGTGTTTTATATTTTTAAGGTAAGTATATTTAGAAAAAGTAAACTATTACATTTTATTTTCCAGATTAAAATAGGTGACTTACAAGAATTCAAGTTTGTTGAAACTGGATGAGAACTAGATGTAATTTGGTTGTATGTACCTGAAAAAAAATAAGAGAAAATAAAAATTTGATCAAAATGTAAATACTTTATAAAACAACTAAAAAAAAATCGAAGCGATCGGTTATAAACATGAATTAGTTAGAACCAACCAATGAAAACAACCGCTCATAAATTTGTGGAGATCTTGTAATATTTTTTTCGATAAATGAAATACTATTGCAATAAAGGTAAATTATCGTCAGCGAAGAAGTACCCAAATTAATATAGAATTTTTTAGAAAAATGTTCAAATTATTACGATACTAATCTGCTTCAAATTTGAATTCAGTCTCAATTATAATATAGGTAAATTATCTAAAAATTATATACAACAAGATTCACTGTTGACTTTGGCCACACTTAAAAGAACTCATAACACGTTTTCTTTTAACAAAGTTGTCCTGTTCTTATTTCGTACATTAAAGAATCAGCAAAGAAGAATAAAATTCTATCATTGCGTGAGCATCCCTTAAGCCCCAAGTTAGATGGAACTCGATGTCTTATTGGATAAAACTATCCCTCAAGAGAATTAACTTTCTGATAGTTGATCTTACTTCGTGTCACCATTACCATAATTTTAGAAGTCACTTTGTAACTATTACTATGGAACCTGATAAGATACTTTAAATAAAGTAGCACTGGGATTTCTGCGCTACTTATTTGTAACAGCTTTTTGTTACTTAGCTAAGAATTGTCACTAATAGATAGGACTTTTTAATTGAAAATTAGCGGCGCCCGTGACTTCGTACGCGTAGACGAATGACTTTAAATACTTATACGTTATGATTAAATGAACCATTGTAATGAAATAAAGTGATAATGTTAATCTAAATATTATGTGTAAATATAAATATTTCGTATATTTTTTTTATTTTACTCAAATACTGTACAGTTCAAAATATTATTATACCATAACAGTGTTTACTTACACTGTAAACAAATCTCCATTTATATAAAATTATCTTCTTAATATAAATATAAGTATTTGAATAGGTATCTACCTATTTAAATACTTTAAGAAGAAATCGTTTTTTGAGCCTAACCCCTGTGCTATTTATTTGTACCAGGGTTAGAATTTAATATAAAACAAAAAACCTAATTATATGCGTAAAACGTAAACAAACAAACATAATGAAAAAATTAAAAATTATAATTTTTAAATCGCAAAAATTCTCAAAAAAGTTATACAGATCAACAAAGTTAATACCATCAGACGAACCATTAAGAATGATGCCCGTCCTGAACACGTCATCGTTCTCAAAGCATTTCTTTGAACGCGAGCATCCTTTACACATCGTCACCTATCAAATCTCGGAAACGGTAAGCTCTCAAAGAAGTGGAATGTCAAAGAATCGTAGATATGAAACCGGTACGAAATCGTCACAGGAGCCCAACGATTTCCTCCTTGTATTCGTGTCATGCACGTCTGGTACATCCGTTTTGAAAAATTCATTACTTCATCTCCTTTGTACCTACGAAAGCTTTTAAAATCTTTACACAAGTCAAATTTCTTTTACCCATACATCTTCTTTTATGTTGTAATTTTCTAATGTACAAGATGTAACAAAATATCCTAGTAATATACCTAAAAAGGTGGTATACTAAACAGCAATACCTACTCGATTCAAACGTATGGGACAGCTGATTTTTTTTGTTCTGACAGGTTTGCTCCCATAGTAAAAGTTGTTCAGTTTGATGGGTAGAGTATGTGGTTTAAATTTAATGGTTGATTATACTTTTCCTTATACGCTGTACAGGAAACAGAAAAAAATACTACTGTTTCATAAAACTGCAGTGGGTACCTACTGAACTCAAATGTATGGGACAGCTGGATTCTTTAGTTTATTCTCGACGTTGTCTTCATAGTGAAAGTTGTTCAGTTTGATGGTATTTTAACCACCCATTTAAATATAAGGTAGGTACTAGGGTGTTTTGTTACTTATAGGAGAAACAACACAAAACTTTTTTTTTTTTTTTAGCAACATGCGTCGTCAAATTTATACAAATCCATTCAGCAACATGCCTAGAAAAAGGCTTTTAAAAAATATATACCTTTAATACAAAACTGCGCAGAGAAATTATGAACTATTAACTAAGTTCAAATTGTAAACGTGTACTAAACACCTCTAATCCTATAAATATAATATTTCCAGCTGGTACTTAGTTTGCCAAGTTTGTCATAATAGCGTTGATAAACTTGGTGCACCAATTTGTGTACTATTGGTAATGCATACGACATTTTGATTTATCGTGTTAACTTCACGAAATTACAGTATCAAGCAAAATTATCAAATAAGACATTTTGCCCACGACTTCGTCCGCACTGGATTTCGAGATGAAAATGTCTACCAGTTTTTTAGTCTAATAAGCTTTTCAACACACACATTTTCTTCAAAAACGACCCAGCAGTTTTTGCGTGAAGATCGAACAAACAAATAAACCGATAGACAATAAATCCGAAAGTCGATGATTTTGAGTCAGGTACCTACACCTAATAACCATAAAATCGTAACCTTGTTTTCTAAGTATAATAAATAAAAAAAAAAAAAAAAAAGCCTTTTATTCCATACAAAAAGTTAAATACATTACAAATTTAAATTTAAAAAAGATAATTATATTAAGAATTGGTAGGTTCATGCAATTTGATAAAGATTATAATTACGCATTTTATACAATAAAATTAGTGTCATTTAACTTAATGATTTGTTATAATTTAAATTTCATTACATTTAAATTAAATTATCACAGGATTATGGAATTATGATTATTACAATAAATTTTGACTAGAATATACTTATTATTATTTTCAATTAATTAGAATAGAATATATTGTGTAAAAATTGCATTTGCATTTTTTTTTTTAATCTATGTTTGATCCATGTCTTTTGTATGGACCCCTCGTCGGGTAAAGGCTTCCTCCAGAGTATTCCACTTGGTTCTGTCAGTAGCCAATGTAGTCCAGTCTTGTCCCGCCGTGAGCACTATCTCGTCCATCCATCTTGCTTTGGGTCTGTTTTCTAAGTATATTTAATGTAAAAGGCGACACATCAAGATACTTGTATATAAAACCGAAAGCGCGAGACCGACTCACACTTGGCCGGTTTTTATTATTTGTTGTTATACTGCAGAGTTTGCTTTATAATCAGACCAAGTGTATTACTGTTTTTACGATAGAGCGAGAAGAAAAAAATGTTGATAAAAAGTTTCTTGTTGAGAACAAAGTTCAATTTTACTTTTTGACGTTTTTATTATTTGTTAACAAATCCGTTGTAATAACGCATATTCTGTGAAAATGTCAACTATCTAGCTAATACGGTTCCAAAGTTAAAGCACTAAATAGGTCGGACGGACGGACGGAAAACGCAGGTCGCTTTTTCACCCTTTGGGTACGGAACCCTAATAAGTCCTTCTAAAGAAGGATGTAAACAAAAACAGAGTCGCATTGTAAAGCAAGATCAGTAAAAATGAAATGAGAAAATACTGCAAGTGGGGTAAAGGAAACGGTTTTTAGCCGAGACACACCTGGCTCTTGAAGAGCTCATAAATAAAGGGGAACGGCTAAACTTGCGGGAGCATCTCAGCGAGGATATACGCCAGGACATACTCCCTATTTGGGGTTTAGAGTACTGTAGAGAATCTTGTAAAGGATTTTGCTGTGCACGTAAGAAAATTGGTTTAATGTTTTGTTTAGTATCGTAAAATTTGCGGTAGAACAACGTACAAAGTGCAAAGTATGACACGGTGAATTATGTAAGAGTACTAGTTTGATATAAGTACTTAGTACCAGTACTTAGTTTCTCCGTAGCTGCCTCCTTGGTCTTATGGTTTAGAGTGACTCTTGACACGGAAGTCTTGGGTTCGATTCCCACGGACTTACTTAGAGATATAAAATGTCACTTTGTGCGTTTTTCTCCAGTTGGTTAGGACATTGCAGGCTAAATCCACCTGATTAGAAAGATGATTCCGTTATTCGGATAGCACGTTAAGCCGTTGGTCCCGGCTAATATCTCTGGCGGTAGTAGTCGTCACATAAAAACCACGTCAGAGGCCGTAAGGCGGTTTGAATAAAACTCTGACACCAAGGTTCGCCCATACAATAAGAAGTACAGTTTTTACTCTATTATTATATTTGTCAGATTTTGGGCACCGCTAGTTAAAAGTGGACACCTATTTTAAGTTAGTTTAAAAGAAAACTCTTGTTCATCACGATGTTATGTTTTCAGTGTACAATACCAAATCTAGATACGTTTGGTGGTGGTGGTTAGGCTGGGGTAGTTTTGTTCTAGCAAATTTGAATATGCTAGAACATAAGTAACCATATAACAAGTTTCAATTCTAGAGACGGTCTCCAAATTTGAGACAATAATTTAAATTTAGACTCATAGTCAACTGAAAATAATGAATTTTCTTGATAAGTAACTTCAAAAACAAAGAGTTAAAGATTGACATTAAATCCCTCATCGTTATTTTTCTTGAACACTGTTAAGTATTTTGTTTTCAATTCAATTATACTTTATGGCACACCAAAACAATACATTAAAGTTATTGTGAAATTTATTTTTGTAATTTGTCATTTTGTTTAGCTAATAAAAGCTTAGAGTCCAGAAATAAAACATGAAAAGATAAAGAATTAAAAGTAGGCAGGTAGTTTGTATTTGTAATGAATATGATTTTATTTTTACTTTTGTTTGAATAATGGTAACAATAAATGGATGTTGTAGGTATCTGTCTACCTAGAAAATGAGCTAACAACCGTATAACTTCTGATTCAACTGTGTTTTCCGTTCAATTTCCTATGCTTGTAGTCGAACCTGACGTATGGGTACTCGAGCTTACCCGCCATCACACTGTTATGTCCCATTATTTCTCTGGGACAAGAACTGTCTATTGTTTACAGGTACAGACACCATATTCCACTTCGAAATTCAGGTCGCTTTCCAGGTACTACAAATCAATTTAGAACATTGCATTTATTGGTTGTTTGTAAACAGTTCAATTCAATTCAATGTTTTGTTATATTCATGTTCTAATAAAAGATCTTAAGGGTCATTTTACTGTTCAGTAGCGCCCTCATCAGAATATTTAAGATTTTTTATTTAAGAAAGCCTAAATTATAAACAGTCCTACTCAAACTTACTACAAAAACCTTAAAACAATTTTTAAACAATAATATATGATAGGTTTATACATACAAATAAGTATTAACAAAACGAACATTTCTACACTTTTAAGAATATTGAAATAAATTCTTAAAAGTGGAATGTTTAAAATTTATAAAATAGCTTTTTGGTATGTTTGAGTAAATTTTCATTATTGACATTTTTTTAATATTGTGATGAGGGCGCCCCTTAACGGTAAAAAGACTTAAATCCTCATCAGTTCTTCCTCATTATGCAGTTTTTGTTAGTCATGGACAGATTAGAACAATTATGTAAACTTATAAGACGTTCCAGTATCAGTGCATAGTTAGACACACTAATTAACATAAATAAGTTTTCGTTACAAAACATTTTCTCTAGGTGAAGGTCTATTGTTATTTTCGAGAAGATTGTGAACTTTAATATTGCACGTCATCAGTCTTTTGACCGTTATCCGTTTTGAGTAACCCATTCGCGATCGCTCTAATCTTTCGAAAGTCAATATAATTTTTTCATACCAAATAAAGATCACAAAAGGTTGTTTCGTACCGCTATATTTTACATCGCACAAAGAACTTCAAGGCTCATATTTTTGCAGAGGACCAGAGTTAATCTTTTCCGCGCAGTCACCATTTTGGTACTTAATGGTGTGCGACTTTGAGAAAATATATTCGAGGTTTATTTTCGGGCGGAATATTATTTTTCTGCTCGTGCAATCTTTCTAAAAGTGTAAATAAACTACAGGGTGAAATTGATATCACTAGCATCCTTTTAAACTAAGAGTCTACTTATCAAACTTAACAACTTTTACTAGAAGAGCAAACCAATCGAAGCAAAAAAAAATCTACTGTCCCATACTAAACTGCATCCGCCGCCGCTCCCTACACGACTCTAATGTATGGGCAGATTTTTTTTTGCTCCGATTGGTTTGTTCCCATAGTAAAAGTTGTTCAGTATGATGGGTAGACTCTTAGTTTAAGGACGCGTATGCAGAATTCGTAAAAACTGCCTGTTTTCCGGTACATTTTCACGAAAAACCGCATCGTTTTATGAATAGTTATTGATACCTACAGATACATGGAACCTTTATCTATAAATGGTCGGAAAAAATTTTTAGAGAATAGCCATTTTTAATACTAAAATATCAAATTTCCATACCCTCCTCTCTTGAAATCTTCTAAAATGGTGTGTCTTTCGGTACATTTATCTCCAAAACCAAATTATTTTTATGCGAAAAAAAATTACTGTGATATAAAAGACATAGTCAGCTTAAAATGGTCGGGAACAAAAATATGAAATAATTCTAAAAACACTCAGAAAAAAAGAAAATACTTTTCAAGCCAATATGCACAATTTTTGGAAATTTTGCTAATTCATGTAAACCTTGACGTCCTGACATAAAGATTAGTTTACTTTGGCAAGTTCACCTGCATTCTTTTTATATTCACTAAAGGAATCAGTCGGCGTCCACGCGCCCTTGTGGGAACACCTCCATGTCGCTCTACAGCAGCTCCTGGCAGTAAAATACATCGCTGTACGGACACACAATTGTATTTGACCATTTCTCTTGATACTTGATTTCGCTATACAAAATAAAATAATTCCACGGTTACAAGACGATACACGACGGTAAAATATTGTTTTTTTTAATATCCCTCGAAGGTAGGCTCGTTAGATCTGTCTCGATTAGTAGGTACTCTCATGCATGTGGTCATAGTCAGTTAAAATAATATTAATAATAAATGGAGGATGTAGGCATAGTTTAGATTTTTTTGTTTTAACATAATAGTAACTTAGAGTTATTCGTGTTATTTATTACCTTTGGTGGAATTGCTTTTTTAGATTGACTTGGTGGATTCCTATAGACGGAGAGGCCTAAACGGCTTGATGGATTTTGACTTTAGACATGATGAGGTGTGGACTTTGTTTTAATAATGTTAATTTATCAAATTGGTTTTTGTATGCTTTTTCGCGGTTGACAGCGAAAAATCGACTATTGTCAATCTTGATTTTACCTCTGTACCTGTGTACAAACAATTATTTGATTGATTGAGCATATTTTTCTCTTTTCATTTAATAATCTTTTCATGCAGTCGGGTTTTTTGTTTTTCTTAACTGTATTCTTAAAAATTTACAATTTATGATAAAGGCATTCAAATTCGATCGCCGCGCGCCGGTACACTCAAAGGTTTAGAGTCAAACATAGTCACAATGCTCTTTACGATATGCACGTGTTGCCAAGCTACAAACTGTTATCCCATTGTTGGGCGTTTATCACTTGCGAGTCGTGGATACTTAGATAGCTTTGTTTGTACGTTTTTTTGGAGTGTTGTTTCTTGTGATCCCTAACAACTTAGCTTCTGTTTTATGATATGCCTACCTACATACTTTTTTGTGATTTGGCCGGTGTTTTCCTTTGGATTGACGATTTACAGCTACGAATCAAGGTCATTACGTTATCACCACCGTTATTTTTGTAAACTATTGCAATTTCTATTCACACTTGAAGCTCATAGTTCCTACTTAGCTAGGTACCTGTCCAGTGAGTAAGAATTATGACTTTGCTCTATTTACGTTTCGTATTGTGTTGTTTAGATTTTGCTCTTACCTACGTCTACAAAAGCAACTTACCAATTTATTTTTATTTTTAGGTAGTTTTCATCTGCGAAATATATACCAGTTTGTCTTATTTTTTGTCTTTTGGACACAAGAAGCTTCATCAAAATCTGTCCTTCAGTTTTTGCGCGATGCCCGATCAAACAGACAGGCATAAATCTATGATTTGGACATGGGCACCTAAAAACCAATAGATTGATAGAGATATAGATTATGTGCTATCGACAAAGTTCACGGTGGACCCCCCTAAGATCTACTTTTGCCTGCAGAACCCGTTCGATACCTCGCTTATAACACCCAATAGCGTCAGGGTAGCACCATAAAAAAAATATATTTTCTGTGCTAAGAACCCAATGTCTAGTATTTAGGGTCCCGTTCTACAATGAATCGTTACCAAATAGTAAAAATTCAGGGGGCTAGATTTTTTCAACGTTTTTGTTTTTGCTCTATCGTAAACATGGTGATACAAATAAGCGTCAAACTTGGTGTGATTATAGTGCATACTTTAGTGTAAATAAAACAACATAAATAATCAAACAAAAGTAAAGTGTGGTGGTATACCGAACCCTCGGTGCGAGAGTCCTACTCGCACTTTTATATTTTCTGTCGTGTCTTCAAAGCTCGATATGTAGGGAACTAATTATCCTAGTAAAGCAAGTATCCAAGTTGAGCAGGTAGTCGGCAGGATCGGTTGTGGATTGTTATTGTCTAACCAATTTTCTCTACACTATCTGTTTCACTGATGTTTTTTTGTTTATTAGGTCCTTATTGGTCGACAAAATAAAGGGCGAGACTAACTGTGATGTAACTTGCAAAGGAAAAATGCTCGAAAAGGTACACCGTGTACCTTGTTGATGGTACCTACCTACTAAAATAAAAGATTTGAAAGTGAACGTTTTTACATTAATTTAAGTTTAATTTTATTAATTTAAATGATAAATAAATGACTCTGCAAAAATAGAACGAAAAATATGACAAGTATCAATTGGTCTCAGTTTACTCATACTTTTGCCGCTTGGCAGTTATCTCTGTATGCGTGAGCCTTGCGCGTGTAGTAGTACGACCAAAGGCCTAGAATTGGAGTGAGGAATTTTGTAAACGCGTCCTTAAGGCGTATCTGCCCCGGACCACGACTCTCCATACTAATCGATGCGAAAAAGCGCGTGGCTCCGGTCAGAATTTAGCTGTTTTCTTTGAAAAATTAGATGATTTTTTATAAATTTCTAAAAAGTAAAAAAACCACATCACTCTAAATTATATTGTGAACAATATTGTAAATTTTCGTTTTTTTTCGATTCAAAATGTAAGAGCAAAATGGTTACAACTGGAAAAAAAAGGGGTGACTTTAGAGTCCCTTTTCTTAGGTTTTATTCATTAAAATCGATTTCTAGAAAAACCACATCACTTCTCATATCCTGTAGATGACTCAGTTTATTTTTCAGCTCAAAAAGTGCCATAGTTAATGAATAAAATGGTTACAAAATTACCCAAAACCGGCAGGTATACCTGGGCTATAGCTATAGGCTATTCAAATGATGCTAATGATATAAATTTCACCCTGTATGCAAAGGGGGTTAAAATTTGCATTACTTTCAGGGGTTATTTTACGCATGATACTGATCAACTTTCCCTAAGAAACCTATAGGAAGTTCTAAAAAAAACACTTCTAATACAAACAAATAGACGACCCGGTTGGTGTAATGGTTACCACACCGGACTGCCAAACCAGGGTCCTGGGTTCGAATCCCGGTTCGGTCATGGATGTTATATGTTCGTGCCGTTGTTGTATGGTTTCCATAATAAAAGCCTTTAGTGCTTCTTTTGGGATCATTACAATGTATGTGCCTGTGAACGTTATTTATTTATTTATTATTTATAAACTGCAATCAGCTAATCGAACGTTTGTATGAAAAGTGAATTTTTGTGAATTCCTTATTTTTTTCTAAAGGAAAATTAATCAGTATAATGGGTATAATCACCTCTTAAAGGAATGCAACTGTTTATCCTAACACATTGAATAATACCAAAAATATTCAGTCAACGTAACAATTTCCTTTGCAATGTTCTCTTACTTTCATCGCTATTACAGCATCTAATCTTATCATTGGATCGCTCCATCGAACTCTCATGGTCCACGTATCGCTAACGAAATTAGGTTCAATTTTTCACCGAAGACAAAAGCACAATTTCCATTGCCAGCTCTCGCTGCAGGAGCCGTAAGACTGTCGTCTAAACGCCGCAGTAGAAGTTAATCTCTTCCATCCGATCGCTCCTTTCATGGTTAATGGTCCGGGAGCTTCCTCGGTGTGAATGGCGATTACAAAGGCGTATCACGTCCCGGCTCTGTCCCGTGGAAGTTTACGTCTTTAGTTCGGTCTTTTGCTTGATTGCTATAGTCTGTGACATTTTCTACACCATTATATTGACGGGCAGCTGTTTGTTGCGATGTTGTGTTTGTAAACATTTACAGGTTGTTTTCCATCTCGATATTATTATCTGTTTTTTTTTTTTTTAGTGAAATATGTAAAAATTTGGAATTAATAGTAGATTACACACCGAGGACAAGAAAGTAAAAAAGGTCTCAGATCTCATGTAATGTATGTATGTAACATGGGACGACAATTGACGCTTTCCGTCCGGAAGGGAGAAAACACTTTATTTGGTGATTTATTATTGATAGCAGAACGAGTTTTGTAACGAAATATGGTTGATCAAACAAAACAATGTTTGGGTTTCCTAAACCTACTACGGTATAGTTGCCAATTTAAGGATCCTTTTCGGCTCATAACGCCATAAGGACCACTTCCCATAAGGACAACTACCCAAAAGTAAAAATAAACAAAATAATATTGTTAATGACGAATCGTTAATTTGGTCGAATAGACTACCAAGCGTAACCTTTGAGACTATGATGGCAGAGAAATGACATAAGACGGTACATAAAACAATTATAATTATGTATCCTTTAAAGCAGCGTACAAAACATTTCAACAGTACTTACATTAATAAAAGGTAATAGTGAAGAAAAAGGAAGTAGAACAAGACTACTAAGACATAAAGTTAATTCGCAAAGCATAGCAAAAACTGTCAGAATAAGAAACTAAGTTTATAGCAAGGATATTACTGGAACTGGAAGGAGCGGGGCAAACCACGCTGACCGCAAGCTGAAGTAACATTAAGTGACAAATTAAATAAAATTGTATAACCAACAACTAAGTTATGGAAAGAACCAAGGAAAATGATATTAGTAGTAACATAAACTCGTACGTTTTCAACTGTAATAAACTTTTATGAATATGATATGAACTTGAACATATAACTTTATTGGAATATCAAAGTAGGTACCTACGTACCTCTGCCGTATATTTTGTATGTATACGGAGAATTATATGGAGAAATTAAATCTTCCCTTACGATAAAGAAATTACTAATATTATACTAATACTCCGACAAGAACACCCATTTAATAGACGTGACAAGTCGACATATTTGTCGAAAACCAGCATAATTGTCAGTTTGGTCCTTACAAAAATCGTCAATAATTAATTCGGTTTTTGACAAGTAATTTAAATAGGACCTAGGGCCTTTAGTAATAATAATGATCGTGATGAAACATTACATAGAACAGAAATAAGAATGGAAATAAACAGTAAAATTAAAAGGTAGAAAGAACAATATGCTCACGAAAATAGCCCTTGCAAATACCTCGATAAAGTTTAAAACAATAGATAGTACCTATACGAGCTATTATTTAATGATCATGATCTATTTCAACGTTTAATACTGTAATAGAAATAAAAACAAAGTTAAATTACTTAGCACAAAATGGAGAAATAATATTTCAGTACAGCGATATTTTATAAAATTCACGCAGGTTTCCACTGACTCGAATTGAATTGAAATACAGTCGACATGCGCTCTGTGAAACTGTCGATTTTTAAAATTTACCGTGTATCGCATAAAATGCTGTCCATTTTCCGTGACAACGTATAATTCCGGATGGACATTTTGAGTAAACAAAAATAACCGAAAGGAAACAGTTAATGCTTATAAAGCACATTAGTGTCCATCACTGAAGCCATAAAAACCGTTGAAATGTCCGTAATAGACTATTAAACCCATATACAAAAGGAAAACTTTAGTCTCTATCCGACCAAGTTAAAAATGCCATTAAAGGCGGCCCTTGGAAATTCCGTGCGAGAAGGCATTTCTTTGCAATTTACGTGCCAACCGCAAACTAGCTTCCGTTGCAAAAATAGAAGTACTTTGTGAAGATTCATTCCAGTTTTGACGAATGTTTCGTCAAAATTGCGAAATCGTTCCAAATGTCTGTAGAATTCTAGGCCGTGCCTTGAAGCATTCTATGACATTTAGAAATCGTGAGCTTTACTTTGGAATTTTATCGTTAGATACAACTAAAACAAGATGCAATAATTAAGACATCAGGGTATACTAACTCGATATCAATACCCTTCTATAACTAATATACCTAGTAATACTTTTAACGATGTAGAAATAGCAGGTAAAGTTAATATCCAAGTAAAATCAGATATTCAAAATGTGGGCTACAGGAACCCACCTCAAATTCGGTCGAGATAAGTCAATTGAGTGACGTACTCCCTCCGTCTTGGGGCGACATCTAATCAAAGGGTCGCGACGAACTGAAAAGGGCATCAAGTCGATTAAATGTCTTGATAGAACGAAAATGATTAACCTCCGAAATAACGTTTTATTGAGAAAAAAATTGCAAAACCAATTTAGGTGAAATTATTTATTGCCCTTGGATCACGTTATTTTTATTCAATACGAATTCTGCCCGGCATGTATTCTTCTTTTTATCGTGTGGGCAGCCAGCCCTGGTGTCAGAGTGCTATGCAATGCGTAGGTATTTTTTTTGTCAGACCTTTTCGCGGGTACGCGCACGTCAACCTACCATAGTTTCATCGCAATCGAACGAACGGTTGAGGCAGACAAACATTGATGAACCAATATCAATAGTCAATTTCAATTTTAATTCGAATCATAAGAGAAAGAAAAAATCATTAGGTAGGTATTTCAAATATGAGTATATTTCTTTCTTTAATTCTTACTTGTCCTGAAACACGTATAATTAATTAATAATAACGCTCACAGGCACATACATTGTAATGATCCCAAACTAAGCACTAAAGGCTTTTATTACGGAAACCATACAACAACGGCACGAACATATAACATCCATGACCGAACCGGGATTCGAACCCAGGACCCTGGTTTGGCAGTCCGGCGTGGTAACCATTACACCAACCGGATCGTCAGAGCAGCAGCGGGTAGCAGCATTATTATTGATTTGCTCAGATGTTAGTTAAGATACTGTTTTTTTGAACCAATATTGCAATATTGCACATCAGATAAAATACACTAATATAACCTACATCATCTTATAACTGCCTCCGTGGTCTAATATCTTGACACGGAGGTTGTGGGTTCGATTCCCACGGGGGACACCTAGTGATAGGTCACTTTGTGCATTTTTCCCTAGTTCGTGAGGAAATTGCAGGCTGAATAACCTGATTGTCTGAAAATAAATATGATTCCGTGCTTCGAATGGCACGTTAAGCCGTTGGTCCCGGCTACTATCTCTGGTGGCAGTGGTCGTTACATAAAAAACACGTCAGAGGCCGTAAGGCGGTCTGAAAAAACTCTGACACCAGGGCTTGCCCACACGATAAGAAGATCTTATAACGGATAGATTGCTTGAGAGTAAAGTAACCAATACCTACCACTTTATCTGATTGATGCGAAAACTGAACTAGGTACACTTCTGAAGATAGTTTCCTAATTATAGAACATCTAAACGTGTTAACGATTTACGATCTGACAGCATCTCAAGTCGGACCAAGAAATTTGATGGAGGTAGACGTGGGGAGACTATAGTTGAACGAAGAGAACGAAGCTTGCATGATTGATGTCGCTCTAACAATACGAACCTCATAAATAATAATCGAATATCAATCTGTTTCATGATTCAAGCATTTGTTAGTTCAGAAAATGTTATTTTATTATTGATGGAAAGTTTACAGTAACGTAAAGGTTGCCGTTATTTATTAAACGTTTACTTATTTAAGGTTTAAGGCGGGATTAGTGGCTATCCTTCCGTGATGAGGGTGGCGGTTTGATACCTAGCCTAGGAACCTGTATCAGACTCGTACTTTCAAGTTGTAACACTACATACTTTTCGGTGAAGGAAAACGTAGAAAGAAAACCTACGTATATATAGCCATAGACATTACAGGAGTTTTTGATTTTACGGATGTGTAATTATTATTTGTATGCAACGACTCGACAACGCCCAGTTCATTGGGCATACGATCAGGAGATCAGGAGTGCGATTTTTGAATATCATACGTCGAACTGAGCAGTAGCAAATGTCAAAATTACTCTGGAGATACGCATCTTTCTACTGCTGATTTGACTTTCAAAAATCGCACTCCTGAAGTATAATTTTTGAAAGTCAAATCAGCAGTTGAAAGATGCGTATCTCCAGAGTAATTTTGACATTTTGAACTGCTAAGCTCACCGAATGAGATTCAAAAATCGCACTCCTGATAGTTTGGAAAAACTCATGATCACCGGCCATATGGAGGGAAAGAGAGGTAGAGGACGCATGGCTACGAGATGGACCGATGCGGTAAAAGAAATTACCGATATAATAGCCAGCATACACCTGCCGCCTGGAGAGCTGTGGCGGCACAAACTGCCTACGAAGAAGAAGTAAGAAGAGGAAGAATTATTTCGTGGTGATTGAGACACATTTTTTAGTACTGTTTTAACTCTTCTTATCGTGTGGGCAAGCCGCCTTACGGTTTTAATTACTAAAGTAATTTTATGTGTGAACTTGAATCGAAACTCGATAATTTTTTTGGACCTTACCTCGTCAGCCGATTGATTTTCCATGGGAGGCCCAAAAAATTCACATACCTACATTTTTCTACCAAAGTTCATCAGGGAAAGTTGTTTAGTTTCATTATCTGACTACAACCTTCAAATTTTACTAGTAATTAAAAATCGAAGTGAACTGATGATGACAGACAAGTATCGGATTTTGCAAGCAATTAAAGCATTGCCTCTAGTTATGGACAGTTCCAAATGTAGACTAAATGTGGAAAATTTGTCCATAATTATTGATCGCATTACACGTTTAGCATGTTGCGATCTATTGTCTTTGCCTACCCCAGTGGGACATAGGCGTGAGCATAATGTAAGTTGGTGCCTACATCTAAATTAGTTATCCTCCAATGTCCTGAATCTTATCACTTTTAAGTACCCACTGTGAATGATCAAGAATCAGCCCGTACCTAACTGAGTTAGTACACTCAAACGACATAAAATACTATCCAACCGAGTCACGTTGCAGGGTTTGCCCCGAACACTTGTCTCTCGCGTGGTGTTCGCGCGGTTCGCGTCTCAGCCTGCCACGAGGCTCCATAATCCTTCTCAGTTGTTCTTACTCAAAAACAATCCTCGTGATTCGATAGACACTCCCTCAAACTACTTGACATTGGCGGAAATGCGGTGCTAACGCACAAGCAAGAAGTCCATTAATTACTTAAAAGAAAAAAAAAAATAGTAGTCCGTACCTACGGATACATTTACCATGCACTCTACTTCAAACTGAACAACTTTAACTATGGCACAGATTAATAATCTTATCACTTTTAGGTACCCACTGTGTATGAATAAGAATCAGCCCGTACCTAACTGAGTTAGTACACTCAAAAGACATAAAATACTATCCAACCCAAAAGTTCATAGGTAAACAATTCAACCGTGTAGCCAGGGTGTTACCGATACTGGCTTCCAAAAAAAAGTATAAAACTAGGAAACCGACAACGCACGTACGGAAAACGCGGCGGGAGCTTCCGTTCATAGGGAAAATAAAATTCGCTGGGCCCAGTGTGACATCGATGCGCAATATCGTATGGCTTTTCATGTAAAGGTGAGGCCATAATAAAGAATACTTTTTTATGTTCATCGTGAAGTTTATGAAAATGTTTAATAAATTTTCTCTAATGATTAACGGTGATAATTGCTCGTTAAAGTCAATGATGGATAACATTGAGTAAAACATCTGCACTAATTTTGTTAGATATACAAAAACGTTAATTATGTTTTATCTGAATTAATGATTTACCTTTGGAAATAACAATCGCACCACAGTAAAATATGGAAGGATTTAATGTCTGTAGGAATGCGTTGCTGTCATTGAAGGGGCAGTGGCATATCGGCAGTGTACCCGGTTCACAACTTCGCAGTGAATTTTTAATCTTTTTCACAGCTGCACACTTCCTCTTGGCCGTACGTGTACAATACATGCGGGGAGCGAACGCTGCGTTTTATAGCCGGGCCATGTATCAAAGTTTCGCGTACGTTCAGAATATCTACAAGAGCCGGGACCTCCCGTCGACAATGCCCGGACAGACTTTACGGTGAAAATTCCAAAACTTTGTTTAAAATTAGTTTGTGTTGTATACCTTTTTTTCTCTGACACTGTAAATTAGTTATAGTGTAGATAGAGACCTAAACAAGGTCCTATTTTATCTTGCTAATCGAAAATAATGGAAGCTGACACACCATTATTTTGTACCAGCTCTTGCAACAATTTAGCTAGATCTTGTCTTCCATTATACTTTTAAAAATGTAACGTAACTACAAATCCCTGATGTCTTAGCTTTGCCAAGGCAATTTCACTGTTCCTCCATTGTATTACGAGCTGCTTGGTGCTTGCATCAGAACGGCTAAATCTAGCTTAAGCCGAGTGCTTCGAGCGACGTGTAATTTGCGTCATTTCATCAAAATTACCGACTATGCCAGCCATCTTTGCAAAACTTCATTACTGTCAAGTAAGCGCGAATTATCCTTTGAGACTATAGACATGAACTCGCATTTGTCTGAGAAATTTTACCTTTTACGTGTCTTCTGGGAATTCAAATAGGCCGTGTTCAATGTAAGGCGGAAAGGTTACTACATTCTTGAACCCGTTCAATCGTTAATTATTCCCGAAGAACGAAAAATATTGCAAGATTTTTCATTGCCGATAAAAAAATATCACTTACTTGAACTTGTTTCCCCTCTTGTTCTTTGCTACTGTATTTTTACCTTACTTTCGTTATATTACCTCTCAAGTATAACCTACAAACAGATGTTTATTCAGTCTCATTGATACATAAACTGCCTGATGGTAAAATCTTATCCCAATAACTCTTCACTATTGTTTCATTCTTCGTTTCTCGTCGATTTATTCATATTTACGGGCAAAATACAATCCTTCGTATGACATTTCGATGAAATTCATGAAAAATTTGGGAGTTACGTTGCAGGGTTTGCAACGAACACTTGTCTCTCGCGTGGTGTTCGCGCGGTACGCGTCTCAGCCTGCCACGAGGCTCCACAATCCTTCTCAGTTGTTCTTACTCAAAAACAATCCTCGAGATTGGATAGACACTCCCTCAAACTACTTGACGTTGGTGGAAATGGGGTGCTAACGCACAAGCAAGAAGTCCATTAATTATTTAAAAAAAAAAAAAATTTTAGTCCGTACCTACGGGTACATTTACCATGCATTCTACATCAAACTGAACAACTTTAACTATTGCTAAATAAATTACTACGTAAACTATGGGGCCAAAATCGAAATCGCGTATAAAATCAACAGTTTTACTCAAAAACTTACTCGACTGAAATGTATAGAACAGCTGATTTTTTTTCGCGATTTCGAAGCTTCGTAGCTTCATAGTGAAAGTAGTGAAAGTTGGTTAGTTTGATGAGTCGAATGCATGCTGGTTAAAGCATCCACACTGATTAAAAATTTACCCTCTTAATTCGTACAATTTACATTTCTGTTTTAGATAAATTACTGTCCATTAACTTTAATGCACACACAACACACACACTTTTACACTGCTAGTTCTTTCAAATCCAATCCCATTTCCCTTTCTTATGTGTACACCAAAAGCCAAACACATAAAACTATTACAAAACTCTACACTGATTGTAAAAGTTCGTGCAGCAGTAGGTAATGAAACGCAGGGAACGAGGAGGGGCGTTTTCTTTGTTCCCCAAATCAATCCTATAAAGGTTCTTTGATCCTCTCGTGGGCACAGCAACAACAATCTCAACTATTCCTTATAAAAGGGGTTAATCTAAAAATAGGAAGCGTATCCCGGATTTTCATCGGTAGGATAAAAGGATGGTTAAGTTAAGAGTGAACGTAACAAGTCGCTACTTTTCAGGGTTCCGTACCCAAAGGGTAAAAACGGGACCCTATCTATCTATCTATAACGTCACGCCTCTTTCCCAACGGGGTAGGCAGAGACCAGAGCGCGCCATCTACTACGATCCTTACAAATCTCTTTTGCTTCATTCACATCCATACATCTCTTCATACATGTACAGGACCACAAAGCATATGCTGTCCGTGCCTCAGTCCGTCCTAACAATAAAGAGTTGTTGTATCTTTGGAACTGTAATATGTAGAGAGTTGAAATTTTCAATTTTTGGATTTGTTAACAAATAATAAAAAAAAATCGAGGATCATACAAGAAACAAATTTTATTTTTCAAGGTTTTTTCTCTATCGTAAAAATGCCAATACCTACATACAAGCGTCAAACTTGGTTTGATTATTAGTGCATACTCTAAAGTAAAACAACAAATAATATCATCCGGCCAAGTGTGTGTCGAGCGGTCAGGATCCCAGAGAAATCAATTTCTATTAAGTAATATCGTAAAGTGGCAGTACAGTCGGCTTCACGGAAATCTGACCCCTCTCATCATCATCATCATCAGCCTATCATCGTCCACTGCTGAACATAGGCCTCTCCCAAGGCGCGCCACAAAACTCTGTCCTTGGCCTTCATCATCCAGTCGCTCCCCGCTACTTTTTTTAGGTTGTCTGCCCTGCTGACCCCTCTATTTAAATCATAATAAGCACTAAGGGGTTCAAGTTTTCTGATGCTAGCCATACGTTACCCTCCGTGCGCCAGACCGACTCGTACTTGGCCGGTTTCTATTTGTTGTCAAGAGAACAACTCCGCATTCTCATTTTGCGAAGCAGAGGCAACGTCGTAGGTATTACACGTTACAGAAACAAGATGAAAGATAAGCATGATAGGTATCTATTTTGTTCACGGATTTTTTGTACAAACAAGATAAGTGGGTATCTTTAGAAAATTGGTAAAGTTTGTTTGCTCGTTCTGAAAGTTTTCAATCATCGTTAGGGGTCGTTGAGAAGATGTTACGTACATGATGGGTTCGCAATATGACAAGCGTTTATTTAAGTGATCCGAGTTCCGACATAGACTCGCGTGGCTAGAGGTCTACCGAGAGGACGTCTGCATCGGCTCGTGATTTTTCTGGCCATGCGGGTCGGCCATTTGGTGAACTCTTTTGTGTTTTAACCTTAAAACAATCACGTCTTGAGACTCTAAACTACTTACATTGGCAAACTGCCACTCTAGATTTAATTAAAACTACTGATCATTTTCCTACGTATAATATTCATATAACGAGACGTTTGCTGAATTGTGATAAAACATCGGATGCCATTAACAAAAATTTAATTGAATTGAGTTCCGACATTGAGCTTTCGTTAAATTGGAGTAAAACCAAGCGAAAACAAAATATGCATACAAGGTACGAGTATAATAATTAGCTTTTAGGATTTCTACTTCTAAAATTACAGTACCTACATTATACAGGGTGTGAGGAAAAGTATCATTAAACCACATACTCTACCCATCAAACTGAACAACTTTCACTATGGGAGCAAACTAATCAAAGCAAATATAACAGCTGATCCATACATTTGAGTTGACTTGCTATTCAGTTTGATGGGTAGAGTATGTAGTTTAAAGGTTAATGATACTTTTTCTTACAACCTGTACAATGTACTGTAATTTAAGAAGTAAAAATCCAAAAAGCTGTAAATACTCGGAAATGGCAGTACCTCGGTCACATTATGAGAAGTGACAAATACCAACTTCTCCAGATTATTTTGCAGGGGAAAATTTTCGGGAGAAGAAAGCGTTTGTGAATGGTTCGATATGAACACCACCTCACTGTTCAGGGCTGTAGTCTCCAGGGTCCAAATAGCCCTAATTATAGCCAACCTCCGATAAGAGATTGCACCACAAGAAGAAGAAGAATTGTAATTTTTAGCCTTTGTATCTTTTTCTTACCTATTTTACCTATAATCAGTAACATTACTTAAATGGGTATTGATTTTATGTCACATTCGAATTACCATTGACCTCATCTCCATTATTTCCTAATTTTCATCTACTTAATGGTCTACCTTCCAGACATTCCCGCCACAGAGTAACCTACGCCCTATTTTTATATTTGAGCGTAGATATCTCAAGACAGAAGCATTATATAGATTTAGTTTCTATGAGAGTTGTGTTCCATTGGCCAAAACCTATTCAACGACACCTCACTCGAATTAAAAAAAAAAAAAATATCCGACCCCTCTTCGTTTTATGGGATGGGTTTTCTTTATAAGAACTACATTTCTGTTTTTGGTTTACTGTTATATGTCTTCATTCCAAATTTCGCTTCAATAGGTGCAAAAATGAGCGAGTTATAGAGGCGGGGCTTACAAACAGACAGACAGAATGGACGAAAGTATATATTCCTTGTTTGACTACGGAACCCTAAAAAAGTGAATTAGATATTATAAAAAAATTACAACTGTAATTTTTCATTTATCATCTTTGAATTCATGAAAATACAGATTGTTACAGTAAACAGTTGCATTACTTTAAGGGGTGATTGTACTCATGATACTGAACAACTTTCCCTACGAAACCTATAGGAAATTAGGCAATATAATAATATTGTAGGGGAGACTGGGGCTTGTTGTAACAGTTTTTGGGAAAATGCTTGTATTTTCAAATTCATGGACATTTTTAGAATTTTGAATTAGTGTGTGTGTTGAGTAACTATTTGAGCACTATATTCAGATAACAAACCATTTAAAATCCTTTCCTATCCTCCATGAGAGACCATTTAACAAAAAATGGGAGGTGTTACAATTTGCCCCTTCTTTGGGGTAAGTTGTAACAGGCTCGGGGCAGGTTGTAACAATTAGAAACCTTCATTATTTTCGATTAAATGTACGTTTATATTTATTAACTAAACATTATTAACACACATTTTTAATAGTAGTTAAATTTAAACAGTTTAATCCACGTGTCTATAAGTGTACTTCTAATAATCAACAACTGCATTTCTTCTTGCAACATACCTGAATAAAATAGCTAAATAATCATTATTGTGAATAGATAACACCAAATTTTGATTAAAGCCTTTGCTTCATTGCTACACTTCCCTTCTCTTTTACTTTCTTTTCTCTTTTTTCTGGTTTTTCTCTAAAACATATTTTTTTTGGTATGTCAGTTAACACAAGATAGCGTTTTTCTTATCATAGAGGATGAAAAAGTAGGTTTAATGGTTATCTTTGGATTTAGAAGGCAGGTAGATTCTATGTTGACTTTATTTGGGCGTTTGAAGGACCAGGAGGAGGATTCAGTAGCTTTAATTGTGCACTTATTAATAGTTAAAGACTCACATATAGTTTTGAGGGTTATTTTGAGCCATTTTAGTGTTTTCAAGATGTACGCCAAATCATTTATGATTTCGTTTGTTTCTGTCGAATTTGGATGATTATTGAGATAGCGATGACCCATTTTGTTATGTTACAACTTGCCCCGAAAATTTGTTACTACATACCCCGCTGACTCATATTTTCATAATGTCAAAATTTCTCAAAAACTACTAACCTATGGAAGAAAAAGAAAGCATAAATTAAAAGCTAGACATATTCTTATTCTATTAGGTTAAAAACAATCAAATATTTATTAAATCTAGAATATGAAAATCAAAATTTACTTGTGTCATTTTTTTTATAATACCTGCCCAAAATTGACCATGGGTTCACAACCTCTCATTGCGCTGTCCTATGGGGAACTATCATTACTTACATAATGCCTCATGTTATAAGATGAACTTTCACCCTACACATGAATCAAAAATGTTAAAAATTCGCGTTGAAAATTGACTGTTACTTCTTACCCCCGTTACAACAAGCCCCAGTCTCCCCTACTTTATAATAAAAATATTGTACTTTCCATACTAAATGCTAGCTGATCGAAAGTTTATATGAAAGTTGACGTACAGTCACCCTTTAAAGTAAACCAACTATCTGTCCATTGTTGTGTCGTATGTTAAAACAAAAATGGTTATCAGGAATAAATAATATAATCTTACAAATTTTACGTCATAACGAATAATTACAGGTAAAAGTATTAACGCGTAGGTGGTAGTAATAAAAGCTTAAAATATTAACAAAATAATAAAAGTAAATTCATTCGTTTCCACGCACCGAATGGTTTGAAATTCGTTCTTCCCACATAAACCTATTTTGGTACTTTAAAACCTTGTTAATAATTTTGATATTGTGTAATATTAATATGCCCCATGTTTTATTATTTAACTCAATGCAGGTACCTACTTTAATTAAAGTTATGAGTCAATAGATATTAATGATTTAGTTCAGAGTGAGTACGCCACTGATTTTAAATCTTAACTATTATAAGACCGTAAACCCATAAGGAACAAAAAGTAGCGGTTCACTTCATATAAATTCAAATGACACTCTATAGTGCGATTTAAATGACGTGCAGCGCCATCTATTGACAAAATAGTGTGTTTGTTTGTTTGTTCGCGCATCACGCAAAAACTACTGAACCTATTTAGACGAAACTTTTTTTGTTTGATAGCTTATGATCTGACTTAAAATCTGGTATATAATTTGTGCGGACAAAGTCGCGGGAAAACACTAGTACAACATATTAACATAAAAAAGTTTTGTTTTCTGCGAGACCTTTAGCGCGAGACCGACTCACACTTGGCCAGTTTTTATTATTTGTTATTATACTGTAGAGTTTGTTCTATAATCACACCTAGTTTGACGCTTATTTGTACAACGTTTCGTTTATTCTTATCACTCTATCGTAAAAACGGTAATACAAACAAGCGTCAAACTAGGTGTGATTGTAGAACGTAGAACGAGAACGTAGGCTTAGTAAAAGGGTTCCGTTTTCACCCTTTGGGTACGCAACGCAACCTTAAAAAATTATAATATTCTAAAGCTTACAAGCAAACATTAAAAGTGCATAAGCAAGCAAACATTAAAAGTGCATAACATAAACCTCAAAACCTATGAGTGAAAACAACAGCAGACAATCTTTTTTCTCAGCTAATTATCCTTCAAAAAATTCTCAGAGAATAATATTTCAAGTAACTAATTATGAACCGGACGCCTGACAAGATGGTAGCCCGTAGCCTTGGTAGCTGGCTGCCTCAAACATTTTGCACTTACATAGTTTGTGGCCGCGGTAAATGGGCTAAAGTACTCTCAACGGACCAAATTTAGCCACAATTTACCACTAGAATTACTATACTGCATCCCTGGACCCTTACTAGTGGTGTTTGTGAAACAAAGTCTCGAATAGTAGCCACTTGAGACTCGTATAGTCTGGCCATGTAAAGTTGAATACGAAACTTTGACTGATATGTCGTTTATGAAGATTTGAACCAAAACATTAGATTTTGAAAAGTCGTGGTGGTCTAGGGCTATCCAGTTGTTCTTATTTTTCAGAATACATTATGCATAATGCATGTTTATATTTCGTAAGTCATGTATGATTGATTCTTGCTTATATTTTTGGATTAGTAATTGTAGTTAATTATAAAAACATACCTTTTTTGTTGGACTACAATATCACTTAAACAAATATTAGGTAGCTTAATAGCTGTAGGTACTAATCAAGTCCTAGCAATATAAACGTTTATTTTCAAAGTGAGCTTTAATAAACTGTATAAACTTACCAAAATCGGTAGTTGGAAAAGAAGTGAAGAGTTTATTTCACCAGTACATAGTAGTGCAATATTACCTGAAACAAAACAATGAAAATGAATAAACATTTTATAAATCACCCGCGACTTTGTTCGTATCAATTATATACGAGTTTTGAAGTCAAATCATAAGCCATTAAACAAAAAAAGTTTCATCATAATCGGTTCAGTAGTTTCGGTGTGATGTTGTTACAAACAAACAAATTAACATAGAGACAAAAATTCTAAAATAAGGCTTATTTGGACTTAGGGACACCTAAAAACCATATCGTAATCTTTTTTCTTGAAAATATCTTCAACGTACAGACACACTTCTGTTAGTTTTATAATAGTTTAGATTAGATTTCAAGCTCTAATAATAGTTATCGATTCTTGATTCGATATTGTTTCACATCCTCTTTCATTACAATAATATCTACCTATGCAAGCCAATGGTAGGGGTTCAAAATACACAATATTCCGCAGCGCTTCGGATAGAGTGTTGTGTTTACGTTGAAACTTGTTCTAGACTGAACATATTTGCTACTCCAATTGGTGTAGCCGAAATCTTGTTTGGGTATACTTAGCTTTAATTATTGTTGGATTAAATTTATAGGTAAATTTTGCAAACATGTAGGTAAGTATAGTTTAAAACTACGTGCTCGTTAGATTCGTGTTTAACAGCTTTGAGGTGGGCTGAGGTAGCAGGATTACACGTACCTATATACCCTATATGTATGTGTAAGTAAAGTAAGTAGGTACTTCATGTACGCTTACTGAAACTCAATTAATTACACTTCGCTTTTGCTCTTTGGTTTGATACTATTTCACGGGTGTGGACGCCAACATCCACTGAAGTCATCAAAACCAACGTCACGCATCAAATGATATGTAGAGCTCCTACTAAACTCCTTAAGGAGTTTTGGAGAGAAGATGTGTTTTTTTTATCATGATCTTCCGTATTTTTTTTTTTTTTTTTTTTTTTTACGTAGCCTCTTCAATGTCCCACTGCTGGGCAAAGGCCTCCCCTTTTACTCTCCAATCCTCTCTTTTGTGTGCAACTTCTGGCCAACTCTCCAAGAAGGCATCCATGTTATCTCTCCACCTTTTTCTCGGTCTACCTCGACGCCGGTGACCATCCTGGGGAACCCAGTTTGTGGTGATTTTAGCCCATCTTTCGGGCTGCATGCGACAGACATGTCCGGCCCAGTCCCACTTCAGCTGAGCTGTCTTGCGCCCCACGTCCGCTATGTCCACTTCCGTAAAAATAAATAATATATTTTATGTCATATATTTGAGTTAAATTAATTTTAAACATTTACATACAGGGTAAATTTTATATCACTGCGGATGCTCAGCATGTTTATCTATCTATCTATCTATTCTACTCATCAAACTGAACAACTTTTACTACGGAGCCAACATCGAAATCGCGAAGAAAAACAGCTGTCCCATACATTTGAGTCGAATAGGTACGGCAGTTTTGTAGAATTTTTGTTAAATTTACCCTGTATATAATATTTAAAAGAGGAAATATTAGATTTTTTGTTTGTTTGTATTGAATAGGCTCCGAAACTACTGGCCTAATCTGAATAATTATGTCACCATTAGAATGCTACATTATCCGTAATGAAAAAAAAAACGCCGTGTGTGTCGGGAAGATTGTAAGGTGGTACGAAGTTCGCCGTGGTCATCTAGTATCATTATACAGGGTGTTACATAAGTAAAAATAAATATTTAAAAATCTTAATAAAATAATAAAATATTTAAAACTCATAAGTAAAAATAAGTGTTTAGACCGTCAAACTGAACAACTTTCTCTATGGGACCAAGATCGAAATCGCGAAAAAAAAAATCTGATATCCCATACATATTTTAGCTCGAGTCGATTTGTAGAGTATAGAACATACATTTTTTTTCACGATTTCGATATTGGTCCCATTGTGACAGTTGTTGAGTTTGATGGTCTAAACCACCCCCTTAAATGTTTATTTGTATTTTTGTAACATCTTGTATATGGTTGACATTTTATAGATGAGGTGTACAAGCATGCACAGAGAGCGTTAATGAGTTGGGTAGCATGTAATGTGTCTTCGTTTGTTCGCGATTTCACCCAAGATATTAAGCTTCACAAACTTGCTTCGGATACATGTTTTATTACTTCGAATTGTTTAATAAGTTTTACTTTCCTAAGTTTGTTAGATAAGACTTTACTAAAAGTTATTTATGTATTTCCTCGAATAAAATATGACATTAACCTGTTTCACCACTTCTGGGTAAGTTCTTGTTAGCTTATCCGACAGATAGTTTGACATATTTTGTATGAAATTATGTCAAAATATCTGTCGGATAAGCTAACAAGAACTTATTCAGAAGTGGTAAAACAGGCCCTAAATAAACTAGGTTTTTACTTGATATTGCCGCTGTTTGATTCTAACACGTTAGATAATGCCAGCTAAAGTTAAATTAGATTTCCCATAAAAATATAATCAGGATATTTTTAGGTCTTTACCTAATAGGCGCTTATAGGCTTTTTCTGGGTGAGCGCGTTACATTTCTGTCATCAGGTTAGTTAATGCTAAGCAAGGCCATTTCGAAAAATAAAAGCCAAGTTAATAATTCCAATTCTAGACAAATAAGTAACGAACCCGTAACATTATTGTAAGTGTCCGACCGAAGCTTCGGTCATCTTTGGCCAAAAACTGACCATCGGCCACACATTCGGCGTCTCGGCCAAAATCAGCCGAAATTTTCTCCGAAACCAAAGCTTTGTTAGTCAGGAATTTCTACTTATAATATAACAATCGGCTTCGGCCAAAAACTGGTCGATCGAACACTAGTTATTACTGTACAGGGTAGATATTTTAGAGGGTAGGTTTGTTTTAGTGAAGTATGCTTACGTGAAGTAGGTTCAATAAAGATAAAGTTGGGTAAAACTTCAAGCGTAGCGTGTTTGGTTGATCGCTCTGGTGCTTTTAATCTATTGATTGTTGGCAGGCGCCATGTTATTTTTAGGAAAAGAAGCGTTATTTTAAGGGTATTTTATCATTTTGTAAAAAACTCTTTGACTCTTTAATGTAACGCTTTAACAGTTACTTACTGTTTTCCGTATTATATTATCTTGCCGATTATTAAATTGTCTGATTTTTTCAGATAAATACAGTGTTTAGGCATTTCATCCTAAACCAAGGGCATAACAAAATGTAATGTAAAGTCAAAAAGATGTCATAGAATTTGGTGCACGGAACTATCATAAAAGTTAATAGATACCTAGATATTCAAAACAAAGATAAAGTAAACGCCTTTGTACATTACAAACAACCTTTAGCATGCAATACACAAAGTCGAACGAAGGAAAGCGCAAACAGACAGACGAACAAACAAAGGTGACGGCCAGACAGAACTATTACGAAATACACTAGCACAGTGCATACAACATTATAGTGAGGAAGCTTCTATGTTAGTCAAGCGTGATGCAGACGTCGCTCGTCGGTGTGGCGGCAATATGGCAGATAAGGCGATATTGTCATAATACGATTACCCCATTGGCTTGGTAGTGAGGTAAGGTGCGTTGGGGTAGATCGTGAATGGGGTAAGAAAGTAAGTGTATATTACGATTCTGTGATAATTTTTTATAATTATATAGCAATATAGCGCGAGACGGCCTTTTTTTCTACTCCCTACAGTCTGCATCGGTGATTTCGTCGTGTCGATCGTCTGTTGTGGCTGGGCGTAAGATTGGACGCTCAAAATAAAGAAGTACAAGATCGGATGTTTTCTTTTTATAAACCTTGTCTTCTTAGCCACATGTAGAGGATTTGTATATTGTACTTTATTTTAGAGGATAGTCCGTTCTTTCCCCAACATCGTCCGATCTTTCCCATGTATTTTTAAATGTATGTCTATACTTTAAACTCCCGTAACACAGCAGTCGTTAAATCTATGCAAACATGAAAATATTTTTCTGATAGGTTGTTTATTGATTATTTAGTTCTAGATTCTAGTAGTTTCTAGTTTTTACTTTATTTTACTACCCTAGCTGATATAAATTTGAGGAAAAAATAAATTGCAAACTTCTTATGAATGCAGCTAAAAACCACCCGAAATTACCCCAACGCACCTTACCTAGGTACCCCATTCACCTGTCGCGACCGCTGAGTTTCACTACTGTGTAGAAACAAACTGTGCCACTACTCAAGCGAACACGCGATAGAGATTAAGTATTTTATATAAATACGCTCGATGATGATTAGGTACCGTTCTCGCTTTTTGTATGGAAGATTGGCAGCTATGTAGTCTTCTTTATAAATAACATGTATCCACATTTTAATATTAAAAACACAATTACAACAAGTCAAACTACTCACCAATCAAATAAAGGAAGCCAACAGAGTAAAGCTAGGTCGCTCGGGAACTTACTATTTATTTTATATTCTATGATATGACATTTTATGACGGCATACAAAAGTAAACTTTATTTTTATGATGCACTAAACTTTAAAGTCCAAGTTGTAAAATAAGGCCACAGCAAGAGTCATAGACACCGACGCCTTTATGCTAAACAGCTAACGGTATGCTATCGACATTCATAGCGCACGTCTACTCTGATGGGATGACACCTTTATGACCGTGTTCGCAATCCGACTGGATTCCTACTATTTTGTAGCAACTATGTTATCCAGTGTTGCTGGTTTTGAAGCCAATTTACGTCATGACTCGTGTTTCTATAGAAGCAGGCAACTGATTCGTACGTCGACAATGTTTTAGTTCTTATATATTTTGGTAAACATTCGACTCGTATGTGAATAAAATTTTTTCGGTTTGGACTCTAAAAATAAACCTACGGTCACAGCACAGAAAAAAAACATAATTTATCTATGATTTTAGTCGTAGGTGGATTTGGGATATTTGCGCAAAGGATATTTTGAGCGAAGGATATTTGCGCGAAAAGATAATTGCACAAAAGAATTTTGCGCAAATGGATTCGCGCAAGTATTTTGATACCATCGCAGGTAGTTATTTCGAATGGTTTGTAGCATTACTTGCGTCAGTTATTTGTAAGTATGAAAGTGAATTTGGCTCTCGCATGTCTCTACCTATAGATAGGTCCAAAAACTTTTCTCGTTGACCTTTTGAGTGGTTGAAATTGAATTTTTAGGTCAATATCTTTTATCCCAAAAGGGAATATTACAATAACAGTATCCTATAACACACCCAGTTCAGTATAGAGTCCAGTAAATATTATATTTGTGTGCCAAATATTACAATATTATATTTAGCTACCAAACATCGTTACAAACATTTACAGGATCCTTCTTAATTTGCTGACACTTTTTTAAGGGGATGATCAGACCATCAAACTGAACAACTTTCTCTACGGCACCAACATCGAAATCGCGAAAAAAAATCAGCTGTCCCATACATTTGGCTCGAGTAGATTTGCAGTTTTGTATGGAAGAGCTAATTTTTTTTCTCGATTTCGATGTTGATGCCATGGAGAAAGTTGTTCAGTTTGACGGTCTGATCATCCCCTTAAAAAGGACCCTATATTATTAACAGTTTAGTGATTTTGTATAATTCTTCCAATAAGCAGTAACGTTGACCTTTTATGCTAAACGAGTAACGGTGTGCTATCAGCAAGTGTGACGCAAGTTGCTGTGATGGGATGACATGACACCCGTCTGACACCCGCTTTACGATCGTACACGCAATCTTACTGGATTCCCTCTATTTTATTGTTGGACTGGTTCTGACGTTTCAGGTTTATAGTTGATGTGTTGATGTGTAAAAGTTGTTGAGTGGATCGTATTTTCCTTGTTTACTGATATAAAACAGTAAGTAACATTTGCGACTAACATCAATACACATTCTTACTTTCTCTTTTATACAGGATGTAAGGAAAAGTATTATTAACCTTTAAACACACTCTCTACCCATCAAACTGAACAACTTTTACAATGGAATCAAATCTGTCAGAACAAAAAATTATCCACTGTTTCATACGTTTGTGTCGAGTAGGAGTTGCAGTTTAGTATGGAACAGCAGATTTTGTTTCGCGCTGACAATTTTGCTCCCATAGAAAAAGTTGTTCAGTTTGATGGGTAGAGTATGTGGTTTAAGGTTTATAATACTTTTCCTTACACCCTGTAGGTATAAAATTTTATTTAGATTGGATATTTTGAATCTCGTTCGTACACCGGCTACTTAATTAAAGCGACACATTTTTTAATTTTATCTGATGTGTAGGTATGTTAAAGTCTACTATAATCTTCATAAACATTCCCACTAAATCTGGCCTCTTACGTGTAAAGAGGGAAACGCAAGATTTATCGCCTACAAATACAGTCGCATGACTCCGCCTCCAATGCACTAGGATCCCAAGATCCCAACACCGGCATGTGAACCGGAATTGCCGGTACATTTCCTGCCGTACGGCACAATTTAGTTACGGAGCAGCGTCGACCATCCGGACCACATGACCATTGCCGATCTGTACACTAATCTAGTTGGATGTCTAACTATAATGAGCTAAGTCCTATGTAACCTGATGTTTCCGTGTTAACTTTAATATTGAACCTAAAAAATTTACCTATCGACACATTATCTTCTTAATCTTAACTATTATAAAACCGTAAAATCATGAGGAATAAAAAAGTAACGGTTCACTTCAATAAACTCAAATAACACTTCGATAGCTCGATTTAAATGCCGTGCAGCGCCATCTATTGACAAAATTGTTTGTTTGTTCGCGCATCACGCAAAAATTACTGAACCGATTTTGATGAAACTTTTTTTGTTTGTTAGCTTACGATCTGACTTAAAATCTGGTATATAATTTGTGTGGACGAAGTCGCGGGAAAACGCTAGTTGGAAATAAAGTTGTTAGTCCTGATAACTCACAACCTTATGATTAGCATCATGCTCTTTGTCAAAAACCTGGTGTCTGACCTAAAAAAATATTTGATTTTATCATAAAGCCTGACATATCCAGTGTTAATCTAGATTAACAAGCTCTAGAGCTTAGAATAAGATAGTTTTATGAAAAAAATATCTTAATGAATATCTAGCATAAGCATAAGCATATGCTCACGACTATATTCCCCGAGCGGGTAGTCAGAGATATTCTGAAACCTCAGAACATCCACGTTTCACCAGTGGTACCGAAACTCTGTCCAGTGTGACGGGGGGTGAGCCCGTCGCCACTTAATGAATATCTAACTTAATTTAATGTTAATTTATAACTATTCAGATAGTTGTAGTAAAGTTTATAGCCCCAATTTGCTCGTTAGTTTATGTATATTGATAATATCTATTTGTTAAAACACTAGTTCTAAAATACAATGTGGTATTGCACATTATTCACCAGGACTGGAGCTTAGTTTGGAATTGAATAGTATGTTTCTATTCCAAATTGAGCACAAAACGTTCTTTATTATAACCTTGACTGTCCTTTGACTAAATATAGTCGAGTGAAATCACATTTACCTTTAAAGCGATCACTGATTCATCACCTGGTATTTTCCAATCAAGTCTATAAAGAACATCTTTAAGATCATCAAACAACTTATTTGACCGATACATTCTAAACATGCTTCTCTTTTATCTTAAGTATTTTAAGAGTCGAATTTAGAGTTTAATAAGATGACACATGGTAATTTTAAAATCATGTCATATTCGTTTAAATAAAAATCAACATTTGAAACAATTTTATAGAAGCCGCAAATTGTTTTATCAGTAGTATTAGAGACCGAATTAACCGATATCCATCGTCACTGTCACGAACATGAATATATCTATGTTAACCGTCATGTGGGCAAGTCGCACGCTAGCATTTTATTTATGCATTTCAAAATTGAGCACATTACTAAATTACACCCTTTATAAGACATTGTTTGTTTAAGCGATGCGACAAAGGTCAGCTTTTAATAATTAATGAACGAAAAGAGACTTACGGAAGAGATATAAAATATCAGATCCAATATGAGCGAAAAAACGAGATATCGAAGAGAACATACCACAATCAAGGTAACAATGATCTCCAAAAAGGGAAACTGCGTTGCACCCCCAACCGACGGAAGTGCATGAAGAGATGTATGAATGTGGATGAGGCAAACGTGTGTCAGAATCGTAGCTATGCAGAGTCATATGTGTCTGCCTACCAAAATGTAATAATTGCATGAGTATATATTAGTATATAATATTATTAATACGCAATAAAAAGATAGGCCCAGCCGTGGAATGATGTGGGCTGATTTGTTTGATGGTCGAACTATTTTCTACCCAAGACGTCATGTGCATTTGAAAAATTTTGTTCTTTACACACATTTTTGCTCATTTTAGAGAAATGAAAATAATCTCGCAAGTTGCTCACGAATATTACAAAACCAACAGACGTCAAGGCAAACCACAGTATCTTCACTGACACTTATGAGTTTCAAAACTTTCAAGTTTACTATTTGAGGTCGAACTAACATTCAGCGTGGCATATTAGACTCGATATTACTTCTGAGTTCCACCAAAACTATGATAATCTATTACAAACTAGTCTCAACCTCGGTTTTGCATGTTGATAACTGAGGATGGTATAAGCTTTTTGCTTGATTCGCTCGTTAATCAAATTGGTATTAATGACATCATATAATGTGTTATCTACCTTACTGACTCATCTTATCTGGCCTATACTCGTACTGATGCACGTATATTCATATAAAATGTTGAATGTATTGTTTCAAATTAGTTGTAATGACTCTTTATAACTAAATTGACACAAATACATCACCAAAGAGTAAAAATGTGTTTGAAAATACATTATTGTGAGTTATATTATATTTATTAACAATATGTATCGTAGGTATATCGTTCGTTCGTGGTAATGGTGTACAAATAGAATAGTTTTTTCAGTTAAGTCAACATAAATTAATGTTGTGGATTAATTTAATATCTACATGTTTCTAAAAGTTATCTTTTTGTTCATAGGACAAGATGCTCCAAATGTACATCCACATTCGTGACAATTCTAAGTACTACGAGACCAGATATGTTTTACTTGAGCGAAGCTCGTGCCATCGTCGGAGACCTCACCGAGCACTACGCCACAGGCACGATGATGCACAATATTAAGCTCAAACTGGATCCCAGAGAGAGCATGCGGAGAGGAGGAAGAAACCATGGAACATATCCTGAGTGGCTTCATGGTAAAACGCATGTGTCAACTGGGAGATGGTTAATTGTTATCCAAACCTGGAGATCACAGGTTTCTTCTCCAGACCCACTAGTATGATTTCTCTACACGCGTGTAACTCGGCTATTTTCCATACTACATGCGGCGCGGCAAGCGGCGATTTCGCCCTCCGAAAAGCGCGCGAACAGGTTATTTTGTATGAAGCAAAGGCACGTCGCGCGCGTGTGGAGAAATCATACTAGACGTGCTGAACGGTATTTCCTCCCTCATTTACCACGTTTTTGATGGGTGAAGAAATAAATATTTAGGGAACAAAAACTCAACACAAAAGATTCCATTGGGTCGAAGTGTTGCTGGCATTCCAGTCCCCATAATAAGATAAGATGTAAGGTGGTGGTGCTAGGTAATAGGTAAGTGAAATTATAATTTAGATTGTAAACCCACAAAACATTTCCACACATGTTGGCTTAGTCAAAACTCCCACTGTCCTACTTATATAAGTTTCTGAATAGTTCTAAGACTAGACGTAGGATGTGTAAGATAATTACGAGCTGACATTTGAGGTCAATGCTGTGAATAAAACGTGGAATTAATAATCAAATTAATTCTCTGATGCCTGCAATTAAATGGTGTTGCACCTACATTACACAACATAACGTAAACAAATGTGTTTATTTGTACACCAAAAACATACAAAAACAATATACCTACAACTGGAATGAGATGGACACAGTTAACATCAAAATTCAAAACTTTAGCGAAATTGAAATTAAACTTACACAAATCAATATTTTTCAAAATTATAAACGTGTCATGAAAGAGCGAAAAATGAAATTCATCTCAAGTTAACAATAAAATTTCTAGCACAAATAATACAATATCAGATAATCTTTCGTCATCATTTACTTTTGACGTAAACCGTACAAAACGCGAATAGATAACCATAGATGAAGAATGTAATGTAGTAGTAAAAGTTATTAAGAAGTTTGTTTGTAGAGTTCCTGGCCGCATCTTCTCTACAGTGATAATGACAACACGTCAAAAAAAGGAATTTAATAAGTGGGGTTCAAATTCCTAAATTGAATGAATTATGTTGACCTTGACTTTTCACTTTGACAAACAGGGTTCTTTAAATATGCCGACGGTATCTTGAGGGGTTGATCAACATCGAAATCGCGAAAAAAAACATCTGTTTCATACATTTGGGTCAATTGTGGGTACAAGTTTGCAGTTTTGTATAGAACATCACTTATTTTTTCAGACAAGAAGGACCCTATTATATAAATTGCATTGCACCTGAGCTTACTAAATTGTTATACCTGAATCAACTTTACTGAAGTTACAAAAGGTAAAGATTAACCGCAACAGTAGTTTGATATGCTTCTAGATAACAATAATAACATTATTATGTAAATGAACAGACTGTGACAGACTAAACATTTATCACGTCACACAAACTCATTACCATAATAGTTAACAATTATACTTAGGTACATAGGAGCTTCACTATGCTAAAGCCGCACCACACAACAACAATGTCCAAACCCCTTGACCTACTAAAGTCTTGGACGATATCACACTGCACATGTTTACATTTAGGGGACGATAGGTATAGCAGGTGTACATGACACCCAATATTACCATTGTTATTCTGTAAATATAATATTTATAAAGAAAACAAACATCTGATAAGGACGCATAATGATGGTGTATAGCATGCTGACGAATTTAGTATTAGTATTTCTTTAGCGATAATTTTGCATAACGCATTTCATTCCAGCAGAGAACATTAGAACAGTATTTATTTCCCATATTACTAATATAATAATATTGTAATAAATTTTTTTTGTATAATAATTATACACATATGTATTACTTAAAAAGAAACGCTCACAGGCACAAACATAGATTTTTTATGATACCGATTCCCAATCGTAAGATATAAGGCATTTTATAATGGAAACCATATAACAACGACAGAAACATAATAAAATCCATGACCTAGCCGGGATTCGAACCCAGAACCTCTAGTTTGGCAGTACAACGTGGCAACCATTAGACCAACCGGATCGTCAATTGTTCAATATGACTATTATATTCTCTGAGGGAATATACAAGGTGTTTCATATATCCCATAGTTGTAGAAAGTTGTTCAGTTTTATGGTCTAAACTACCCCCTTAAATGTTTATTTGTATTTTTGTAACACCTTGTATTCTAAATTGCCAAATATGTTCTAAACATTATATTCAGATTATCCACATTTCACTGGCAGTGCCCAAACTCTGTCTATCGTGACAAGTAATTACCTGTCACGCAAGCCAGTCGCGTCTTTTAATGGACAGTGGACACAATTATACGGCAATGCCACGGGCCACGGCATATCACAAAAGCAAATAAAGATTACGAATGTGCATAACGTAATGAACAAAGAAACACTGACAAAAAAGACAAAGCTATAAAGTTACATAACTTTATTGGTCACTGATCCGAAGAAGAGGTCACGCAAAAATAAAAGCATTCGCACACAACAAACTTTGTAAGACTCATTTTATGCGTCGCCGACTTCATGTGTATTCTTGATAAAGTCAGAAGCACATGCATGAAATAAACTGGATTTGTTTACTTATACATTTTTTGCAGTATAACCAGCGGCGTAAAATTCATGTTAGTTTTATCTAAATTTACTTTGTTTTGCCACGGAAGACAGGTTTTTTTTGTTTCCCATACATCCATCTGATTGTATTATGTCTATTTACACCATGTAATACTAACATGATGAAAAAAGCCTTTTCTTGATTAAATAACTTATTGATTTTGTTCCCATAGAATGTGATGATGCTTGGTGGAGCAATAATTCGGAGGCCAACAACAAAACAGAAGTTCATAAACATTAAATTACCGCATTAAAGAAACATCACATCCATTGATTGGTTATTCACGGACTCGTTCCGCTCCAATTTGGTAAACGACCATCCATGCAATCATCATCATAATAATATTCATTACATGGAACGAATAATAGCATACAATACAATTTGGTGGCCAAATAATTGTACGATCACAGGTAAAATTTTCAACGTTTACAGCTAAATTGATTCGTCCCATTAATCAGGATGGAGAGTTTCATTATACTCACATACAAAGCCCCATTTCAGACGACCGGATAAATTGGTACAGAGAAAATTAAATGGTATTGTACCTAGATGACAATAATGAAACTTGTAACCAGGAATTTTTTTTTTTAATATCTTAAGAAAAGACAATGTATTTAAAAGTTTATAACTTAAGAAATTTAGTAAATACATAATAACGACGAAAAAGTCAAGGAAATCAAAAACCCTTGTAGATACCATTGAATATGAAAGTAAAATTTTTAGTAAGACTAACGAGTTAGAAAATCATAAATAAATATTTAATGCTAAGGCAAATATCACAGGTAGGTAAAAAAGTGTGAATGTAAGAAGACAAGCTATCACTTTCCGTTACACGAACATACAATGAGTGCGTGGGTTCTTCCTCTCCTACACATCCCTTTGTTTCCTTTAAGAATTTAATTTACCTTGCATTAAGTTCGTCAAGCTCAAAATATTGTGTACTCAATGCGAATGGAAACTAATTAGATGGAAAATTTAAGGTGATGTTTTGGAAAGAGGCAAGTTCAAACGAAGACTTTGTATGTAATAAAATGAAGATGAAACAAACACAACATAACATTGTAATTATAACAAGAAAAATTACATAGATTGAATGAGCATAAATACTACAGCTCCGAAACGAATCGCAAGGGGCAGATGTAGGGTGGATGACTGCCATAATTACACAGTACACTAAAAAGGCAACTGTGATAGAAAATTCTAAACCAGCTTCAAGTAAGTGAATAACTAGAATGCAGTTACTTAACAATAATTACAATATTGAGGCGTGGGAGCGCACTCGCGTGAATCATTGTTAATTATTATCTGTTGTTGTATTCCATCTATCATGTGGCGTAATTACTTTCATTTTTGGCGAACAAGAAGATTCATTTCCAAACTTTAGTATCTGAATATTGACATTTGAACTTTCTAAGTTCATGGTAGAGTCAAGCAAAATTAATACCTCCATCAGTCATTCATTAATTATTAGTCAAATGTGTGAAATCAAGAATTACTTTATTTTACACTCTACGTAGACATACAAATTGTAAGTGCGAGAGATTGTAAAAGTAACGTGATTAATGAAATTACTTTCAATTTTGAATATTTTACGATAATTATATCTACTATAATTGGTGTTATACGATGATCACAGTAGTATTTAAAAGATTTTGAAATGCATGACTACCTTATTATCAACGCTGTATTTAAAGTATTATTACCCTTAATGGTGAAAAAATAAATAAAGAAACAAAAGGTTTGTTTTAAACACAGCAACGTTATCGATACTAACAAGTGTCATAAAATGTATGGGGGCTTTTAACCCACCATCATAAAACTGAGTCCAGCAATAGACCTGACGACTAGAATTATCAACAGTAAAGTGGCCACAAAAGATAAAGAGCACGAAGACGACAATAAAACTGTCAATCATCGTCTATGGCTGCTAACTAAAAAATTCTAGACATTCATTAAATATAAAAGGATTTTCTAAATTAGTCATAACATAGCAATTATAAAAGAGAAGATTGAATTTTTAAGTGCTTGTTGTGCTGAAAAGTTTTAAGTTTATACTGGGCAAAATTTTAAGACGGTCAACACGTTTTAAACCATTTTAAAAGTGATGAAGCTAAATGCTTATAGATGATTACTCAATTAAAACCTATTATTAGACAGAATGTTTCTGTGAAACATAGACTGTACCTCCTACTTCCTTTCTCAAGGTCTGGACATTTTTATTTATTCTTTCGTTAGTCGCGTCCTAAATACTCTAAGACTTTTGACACAGCGATATATCAGATTCCAGCCACAAATTACTATCGATGTGCAGGTATTTTCCATGCATAATTTTAATACCTATCACGTATGTTTATACATAGTTAAAATGTGAAAGCAACCGGAAAAACTAGTGCTGTTTAATAACTGCCTATTAAACAAGTACTTGTCATAGACCATGTCTTGTGACTACTTATCTATCTGCAATTACTCATGTATATCGTTCAAACGCACGTGTGTTCCGTTCTAACATTGTGATTTAGTGCAAGAGGAAAGCATAGGTTAACAGTTAACTGGTACGATTTATGCTTCATTGTACCTAATTGTATGAAAATTATTATCTATTTGCATATTCATAGTATGCATTAACTACTAACCTATTGAGTAAGGTCTTAATGTATGTGTCAGTATTACATTGCATTTTGTAAGTTGTTTAACCAATAAAACAGTGACAAAATGTTGAAAGACTATTGCTGTTCCAAATACACGTACCACGTAGTAATAAAATATACTTAAATTATATTGAGATTTATGTCTTATTTCCATTAAATGTCCAATAACAATAAAGTATTATCTCAAAAAGACAGATGGAAGCAACTTAAAATTTGTACCAAATAAGAACAAGATAGGTACTATTTTTGGATGTTGCAATTTCAACAAGATATATGCAGTACTACATAACAATGACGAAAGGGATAAAAACGAAAGCTTTTGAAAATACATTTTACAGAAAATCATCATCATCGCAACAAAGTTAAAACAAAATCCTATTCCAAAGAGTCTATTTAAAAATCGATTCCAATACCATGCAAGTTTAAATAGAGCCAGCAATTATTGGAAGTCACCGAAACATACTTCCAGTTGGCAATTCCCACACTTTGAGTAATACCAAATGGGATATTCCTTACCAAATGGCATTATCTACGGCACATGCTATTTGCGACAGTGTATTGGTCGGTCGCCAAACACCCTCAGGGAAACGTGAAGTAGTTACCTATTATACGTTAGCGAAATGTATTTCTGGCGATTTTTATTGGGGTGTTCTGTTGATAACTTCGTTTCGTTTACGTTAGTTTATAAGAAAATCGAGTTATGGTTACCTAACTCACGACTGCCAAACACTTTCAATATTATTAAAAAACTCTTTATTCTTTGTAGGTAGTCAAATGTTAAGTGAAATAATGCATTCAACATTAAAAAAAATCATATAATTGGAAAGTTGAGATGGGGCACAAAGGGCAGCTATACCAGAAGCGTTATAGCACGAAAACGTTCTTAGGAGACTCTCTATCTTTTGGAGTATATTACTTCTGCATTCACAGATTTTGATAAAATGTACAGTCATCGAGAAAAACTGAAATTTTCATAAAACTTTTTTGGTAAATAATTCTCTATAGAGTCAACTGAGGTCGAGGTTAAAGAACTCGCAGAAGAGTGACCAACTTGTTTGTGATTTGCATTATAGTGTCATAAAACTACCTAACAAATAAACAAAATATTTTACGGACTAGTGTTAGTCGATACCTTCATTCCTAATGAGGAGTTTTCTGACAGCTACTCAAACGTAGTTCATCCTAGCGGCGATAGATGGCGTTGACCAGAGAGGAAGGAGGAGGGGTCCGAAGACGGACATTTAGGCTAAAAAGTAAACGAAAATGCATATCACTGAATCAGACGCATACGTTGACGAAATATATGCTAAAATTTTCTGCTTACTTAAAAACACAAATTCTTACTATTTTATTTGTATTTTACTATCTGCAAGGACGCTCGCCCCTGTCTCATCAATGCCATCAGCTATCGAGCCATTAGGAACTACTTTTTCTTTTTTAATGGCTTTTTGAAAATTCCTCATTAAGAAAATACATATATGTATTTATTATTAATTAAAACAGCATAATACGGTAATCGTGCAAAGATATAATCTATCATATCAACTCAAACCATTATGTCAAAGTACTTGAAATCCATGACCTAAATGACGAAGGCCTGATGATGATGAAAATTACAGAAGCGCAAAGAAGCTAATGTTGACAGAAAATTATTTATAGTCAAATGTTTACGGCGAATATGCAAATAACTTTGATTGTTGCAACAATATTCACGCTGAGGAACAAAACAGCGAAATGAGTAGATCGACCATGGTTTGCTTATGTTTAGTGTTAAATAATATATAGGGTCTATTTATTATTTATTTATTTATTTAATAAGGCTTACCAACTAGGCACATACAAAACACTTCTTATATCACTAGCAGATCCAAATATACATATGTGTCTAAATTATAGGTAGGCACAGCACTAACATTTAACAATCCTTCCTTCCTTCAGGGTCCTTCTTATGCTGACGGTTTTTAAAGGGTTGATCCTACGAATAAGAATGTATAGAAGTGTAAATGAAGCTCAAAAAGTGGCACCAAAAAAAGTGTACCGTGTTCTAAATTTATTCTTTAAAAACTGTACCTTGCCGCCAAAACTCATACAACATGTCATTTTTCGTTGGGTGCCAACAATTATTTCGATTTTGTTTAGAGTTACTCTTCTATAGTTATTCTTATTCGTAGGGTTGATCAGACTATCAAACTGAACAACGTTCTATATAATACCAACAACAAAATCGCTAAAAAACAGCTGTTCGATACCAAACTGCTCTCCTACTCGACCCATATCACGGATTACATAAGAGAAATGCAAGGAAAAGTTTTATTTTTCGCGCTTTCTATGTCGGTTCGGAGGAAAGCTCTTCAATTCCGTCATTCACAATGGCATAACACCGGAGGCATGGAGCGGAAGTGTTGTGGTCCTGTTCTTCAAGAAAGGAGATAAAACCCTCCTCAAGAACTACAGACCGATCTCACTTCTGAGCCACGTCTATAAGTTGTTCTCGAGGGTCATTACGAACCGTCTCGCTCGAAAATTCGACGAGTTTCAACCCCCGGAGCAGGCCGGGTTTCGAAAAGGCTACAGTACCATAGACCACATCCACACGGTAAGGCAGATTATACAGAAAACCGAGGAGTATAATCAACCTTTGTGTCTAGCCTTTGTGGACTATGAGAAAGCCTTCGACTCGATCGAGACCTGGGCTGTTCTGGAGTCCTTGCAGCGATGCCAGATCGACTGGCGATACATTGAGGTGCTTAGATGTCTGTATGACGCCGCCACTATGTCCGTACAAGTACAAGATCAGCAGACGAAGCCGATCCAACTGCTAAGAGGAGTGAGACAGGGGGATGTTATTTCCCCGAAACTGTTCACTAATGCGATGGAAGACGTCTTCAAGATGCTCAATTGGAAAGGACGAGGCATATGTGTGAACGGCGAGTACATCTCACACCTGCATTTTGCCGACGACATTGTCGTCATGGCGGAATCGCTGCATGACCTCAGTGGGATGCTTAGCGACCTTAATGCCGCTTCCCGACGGGTCGGTCTCGGCATGAACTTAGACAAGACGAAAGTCATGCTTAATTCTCATGTCGAGCCAGAGGCGGTATACGTCGGTGAGGCGGCGATAGAAATTGTGCAAGACTATGTCTACCTTGGACAGACTATAAGACTAGGTAGAAACAACTTCGACAAGGAGGCCGCTAGGCGTATCCAGCTAGGATGGGCTGCTTTCGGGAAACTACGTCATATATTCTCCTCGGCCCTACCACAATGCCTCAAAACGAAGGTGTTCAATCAGTGCGTTCTGCCAGTGATGACCTATGGTGCGGAAACGTGGACCCTGACGATAGGGCTAGTTCATAAATTCAAGGTCGCTCAGCGAGCTATGGAGAGAGCTATGCTCGGTGTTTCTCTGAGGGACCACATCAGAAATGAAGTGATTCGTCACAGAACTAAAGTGGCTGACATAGCTCAGAAAATTAGCAAGCTGAAGTGGCAGTGGGCTGGTCATATCTGTCGAAGAACTGACAACCGATGGGGTGTCAGAGTTCTAGAGTGGAGACCGCGAACTGGTAGGCGTAGTGTGGGACGCCCTGCTGCCCGCTGGACAGACGACCTAAAAAAAGTAGCGGGGAGCGACTGGATGAGGAAGGCCGAGGACAGAGTTTTGTGGCGCGCCTTGGGAGAGGCCTATGTCCAGCAGTGGACGATGATAGGCTGATGATGATGATGATGATGTCGGTTCTAGATAAAGTTGCTCAGGTTAAGGGTCTGTTCATCCACTAAAAAAACTGTCAGCCTATTAAAGCCAGGTTATCCAAGTGCATGCGTCTCTTTCTTGCAAGCATAAGTTTGCAATTAGCCATCCCGCTCCAATTGAAAGCAGGATCGCAAAAAAAACGTGTTTTTCTTCAATATCTTTGCTCATGGGTGTTTCTAAGCTCAAAATTGTACGGAGTTCACTAGAAATATTTAATGTATTTAGTTAAGTACAAGAATAAAAAGTTAAATATCAGCAGTTTAATCATAGTATTGAAAAAAACATAACAAAAAGGGGTAACTTTGGGATTTTTTTCTATCTATTAAACTTAATCTAATCGTGTAATTGAGAACGGTCGCCTATCAGTCAGATCCTTAAATAAGGCATAATTGGTTTTCAGACTTTAAAACACAGTTTAAAACATTTTCGTTTGTGTTCAAAAAACGGCCTCGAATGGATAACAGCGTCTTAAATTTAATCCTGTATTCATTGATTCAATGATTGATTGGTTAGGTAATTGTGGCATCGAATGGTTTAGCTGAATATGAATGTGACATTGCTGCATGCATATCGATATCGATATCTTTAGCAGTCGCTGTCAATACAATCATATTGTGTTGTCTACTTTTCGATAGCTCTTTGTTTTCGTTGGTTTTATTTTTAATAAAAATATTATATTTCAGGATGTTCGCCGTCAGTCGTTAATTATTACAATCAAAATCATATTTCGATCAAGTTCTTTACATTTTACTAATAAGCGTCTTCCGATACATTATTAAAATATTGATAGCAAAATTTGAGTATCATATTAACAGCTGATATAACAAAGAACTAATTCCACTTATAGGTAATTATCTAGAATACGACACAAATAATAATTTAATCTCTACCTATTATTTTCAAATTAAAAAAATCTATTTCATGCCTTCACCTATTATATTATTTTTTAATTTTATCGAGTCTTTCGTTCAAAAATTCGTTTTTAATTGTCTAATTATCGGACAAAAATAAATCGTGAAGCAACTTTGACGTGATAGTTTTAAACGTTGAAAACTTCTTTTTAATTTTCTTCGTCATAACACTCATAACTACCAAATAAAATAGGTTGAAAATTTACAAAAAAATAAATAAACTACAAACCGTAACGGTCCTGTGGAATTTATATTTGTAACTCTATTATCTAACATGCACAGTCTATTTTTTCACACGTGATGTAAAAATCGACACAACACTGAACAAAACTAATGAATTTTGTACATTGCACTTAACATGTAGGTTGTTGGACCAAGTAGTAATTGTGCGAAACCCAACTATTTACGTCGTGTACCGCCCAAGGGTCAGGCCATGACACAGCTATGGCTACTTTTATAAAGAAAGAGACACACCAAAACATCTGCTTCTAGAAAATAAATCCACTAAAGGTGGCTAGAATCTAAAACCATTGCTCGCTTAGAACGAAGCCAAGTTTTTAAGTAGTTACAGTTGAATTTTCCAAGCATCAACGACTTAATGAGGAAGGCCGAGAACAGAGCTTTGTGGCGCGCCTTGGGCCAAATTTCAGCAGTGGAAGATGATAGGCTGATGACGATGATGAATGCCATCGGATTGTACGGTCAAATTAACGTAGCATACTAAAGCTATATACGCCCACAATACCTATACTCTCGCTATGAAAGTAACCATTTTGTCATATAATTGAAGAGATACCTAGTGATAATGAACATTTAATTAACATTAACCTTTAAAGAAATATCGGATTTGGGATAATTAAAACAGAAGCATGAATTATAAAGATCTGATTCTGAAATGCCAAGGTTTTTACTGTAATTCCGTTGAATCACGTAAAATCCGTTGTGTTACAGAAACAGGATATTATCAACAGTTCTTCCATTTCATGAAGGTAACCTTATGATGAAACGTAGCGACACCCTTATGAGTGAGAGTTATTAATTACTCAATATCATAATCCATAATATTATAACAAATTTTAAGAAGATCAATAAAGAAAAATCTTCTTTACAAAGGAAACCCATTACACAACCTCAATCTCAAATAAAATTACAAGTAACGACTGGTGGAAGCAGTCAAAAGCCCAACAATAAACAACATTTCGTGACAAGAAACTTTAAGTCAAATACGTTCAATAGCATCCCGAACCTTGTTGGCGACCCTAAAAGGGCAGTAGGTGGTTACGGTGACCGAATGCCCTGCGCCAATTTCGTTCAACAGAGTCACGACAGGGTTGTCCGCAGCGAAATTGCTTTCTAAGCTCTGGTGCTACATTTCCCCATTTCGTAAACAAGAATCGTCTTATACTTCTTGCTTGCATGTTTCATTAAAGTAATTTTTACTACTTACAATATTTTTTGGGAAGTGTTTTTTAATAAATCGTCCATCTTTTTCATTTTATTGAACACAAAAGTTTATTGCTTTTCCGATTTGCAGATATGTTTAAAATTTTTTCTCGTCAGATATTACGTCTGTTATAAATACCGGTGTATAGTGCAGATCGGTCGGCTATTATCTCGTGATAAATATCAAAGCTTGTTTTACAAATATGATTTATAGAATTAGGAAAAGTTGCATGTCAACCATTATTTTCATGTTTTAAAACCAATTTTTAATTGCATCATTAACTTTGTCGATGTTTTTGGTATAAAATGACGACTGAAATAATTGATGATTATCTTCGTTAGTTACTGGTATGGATATTAATTAAAATTAACGAAATACTAAAAAATATTCGACGTTTATATTTGTTTAACGTTATAAATGAAAATTAAATTGTGTTGTAAAATTATGTTGATAGGACTGTCTGTACAGTTAACATCAAAAGTAAATGATGGTGAAACTATCTTTCAAAATTAATAAAGAGCTCTTTCACGTGACGTAAAATTTTGTAAAATTTCTGTGTTACAGATTAAAATCGTTTTGAATTTCGCTAAAGTGCCGTTTGCTGTTGACTGTACCTATAATGACCAAGTATAATTTTACCAAAACTACATTAAACAAACCATTAAATTATAAGGAGCATTATACTATGAAGCGTACAATCAGCCCGTCATCGCAACATCACATCAATCACTTAAACTGATTCAACATTCGTGACCGCACATTAAAATGAACAGTTAATAGCACTTAGAAACATTACGGAATACTCTTTACGATATTGAAACTCTTCACAATAAAGTAAAGGACCATCTATTTTGGTCCAAAAAGTGTCGATCGAAAAAAAAACGATATTCTGTTAGAACTTGTCTGTCTAAGCATTTATTATTAAGGCACCAAAACAGTAGGGTCATTGCCCTTGGTTTTATTTCGGTAAGAAAAACCAGCCTTTTACTACATTTTCCATTTTCCAATAAAATTTACCAAGACTATTATTATGTTAGATTAGAACTTGTACTTCTCAGCATTTATTAGTATGGCACCGAAGCTGTTTGACTATTATCCTTGGTTTTATTTAAGTTTGAAAATCTGCCTTTTTATACTTTTTTGATGTAACAAAACTTACAGCTACATCCTGTTATGCCATAATAATAAAGTTAGAATATAGCATTAGTTAAGGTTTGCCGGCACTTTCATATTTAGATCAAAAATGTTTGAAACTCGGATGATATATTATTTTCAAATACAGCTACTCGAATACTACGCTGAAATACTCTAAGCCCCACTTGCGTCAACCACGGGTTAGCAATAAACTCCAGATTAAATAACTCTTTCAGTTGTTTTTCTATACAAAAAATCATGGATTACCAACTTACCTAACCTGGAGTTTATTGCTAACCCAGGTTGGCGCAAGTGGGGCTAACAGAGTTAAACAAAATTTTAACTTCACGGTAAAACAATACTATTAATAATTCGAAACAATTCAGAGAAATCCAATTTAAAGTACAAAAACGTATTCCACGATGAGAGTTTGATTTCTATCCGCAATTGTTCGAATCCAATCAAAAACCACTCCGAGATAACAAACAATAAAGAGTGCTACCTATTCATCAATTTACTTCAATTCTCAGTACCTTTTAAAGTTCAAATTATAGTACTCGGCACAATAGTCTCATCTACTCTACGTTTTGGAACCATTCCAAGTTGTCTCGAACCTAATTTCAAAAGCGTGGAATCTATGTCAAAGGTCATATTGGAAATAAGCCCCAGGGCTTACGTGGACAATAGATTCTAAAATCATATATTATTGCTTACGTGATAAATCTGTGTTAGAAATTGATCTGCATTGATTGTTACTGTAGTGCATGGATTTACCTGAAATAAAGAAGAAAAATTCATTAGTATTACGTTTGCTACTCGCATTTTTAACGTACAATTAAATCTATAGATACCTTTTTAAATACCATACTTATGCGTTTTTTTTAGATATAGAGCATTTCCAATTCGATAATAAATAATTATGGTCAATAGTTAAATTAAGATTAAAGTACTTTAAAGAAGAAATTAATAACTCTGTTCTCTTGTCAATTCCATAGTTTTCTAACTAACATAATAAAGGTTCGATACAAAGTCAATTAAAAACAAATTAAATTTAATAAAATTACTATAACAAGATTCTCGTTTCCTTGTATAAAGTTCAATTACAATAAATATATCGATATTTGATTAAATTCACACTTAGATAATTAAAACTCTATATATATCATATAATAACCCTATTCTGACTTTCTAATCTCCAACGCAACTGTTTTGGGTAAAATCAGTAAGTCCCATGTCATCACTAAGACCCAGTGTGGGTTAAAAGGGTGCCCAAATAGTTTCTGATTTGGATTACTGAACACAGATTTATCACAGTCATCCTACCACAAAAATATGAAAAAGCCATATTGTTGACACGAAAATAATAAGTCATCCTATCAAACCGTAAAAACTAAATCACACCTATCGATTCAAAGTGAAGATTCACTTTCAACCGAACAACAACTAGATCGGAATCAGAAAAAACATTACGCTTTAAAAAAAAAGAAGAAAAAACAGCGATTTGTTTAACAAACCGTGCAAGGGACACGTTTTATCTCTTCACGCCCACTAGCCGCGATAATGCGCCGGCTGAATTACAATCGGAACCATTGTGCCGGTGTATTCGTAAAAAAATGATTGTGATGACTTCAAAATATTGAGAGATTTAAATACGAAACGTATTAGAAGTTAATTAAATGACTGTTTATGTCTTGTCATGTGATACATTTTGGTAATGTAGTCATAGAGTTAAATATGAATGACGAGGTGCTTTAATTTTACGACCCAACAATTAGCTTTTGTACTTGTGTTTTGAGAAGTTAAAATATGATAAAAGTAACTTTGGACCAAATCAAGTATAATGAATTGTTCTTCGAAAGGTAAGAAAGTATCAGGGCTATTTGAAATACGATCGATTAGTATCTGCGATTCCCAGCGGGAAACAGATGCTAGGTTTACTCATAGATAAGAAGCTATGGTCTCGAATTCTCTATACATAAATAAAATAGTAGTGACACATATCACATATTCCACTACCCATTTCCATACCCATTCGAATAGGGAACACGCACATATGACACGGTAATTGGTTGGTTTCACCTTCGGCAAAACGTAATTATGATAACTATTATCGAGCGTTAGTAATTTTCTCAATCATGTGGGTTTATAGAATAAAGCTAAACCCCTATGTATGGTAGCCGAGATTAGGCAAACAAATTGTGTAGTCAAAAGAGTAAAAAAATTATAATGTGAAAGATGACAGTCATGTATAAGAAAGTATCTAGTAAGTGATGAAAAGAGAGATGAATATTGCGCCTACCCCAAATAATGGAATAATGGCAAATGAAGAGTATACCTACCTAAATGTTATCCAAAAATTCAAATTCAAGTCAGAAACAGGATAGGCAAGTTTTTAACGGTTCAGGGAAAAAAAGAAATCAAAATTTTATAGTTTTAGAGATTTTGTAATTTTTTGAATGCTAGTAAAATAGCCGCTTGACGTTGAGTTTTGGGACACTCTGTGTAGTCCAGCTGTTCAGTAGAGTAATGAAAAGAATAATCAGTAAGACCTGGATGCAATTAGAAAAGGACCGTAAAGGAAAACATAAAAGGAGGCTCCATATGCTGGATACTGAGTATACTGGATTGGATACTGATGGATGATCGTGGAGTTAGTGACAGTATTGCTTCAGAAGTTTATTGTCTTTTAGTATTAAGCATTGAGGATCCGACAGCAATACATCAAGTCACTAAATGCAAATCGAACCTTACAAAAGAACTAAAGACTGAATTACAATAATTTATTTTGATTCTTAGTGACTTCTGATCTCAACTTTATCTCAACCGAATAAGGTATCAAGGATACCATTTTAAGTTTCATACTTACCTAAGAGAAAATGTATCTGTACTGGATTTTGTATTAAGTATTTACGCAAACATCGTTTACAATTAGCACTGCTGATAAGAACTTTAATTATCTTAGCGTTTATTAACCGTAACAGTTGCAAATTGAATGTCTTGCTAAGCTGTTACAATGTTTATTTAACCTGCTTTATCTTCTCCATAAAAACTAATGTTAATGGGAATATTACGCAAGTATTTATTTTACAAATTAGTTGGTGTCAAATTTGAAACTTCTAAGTGTGAGTGAGTTTTGCCTAATATTGGTATATAGAGGTAATCACGATTGACCAAGGCATTGCACTGGGATTGTGTTCGTCTGAAAAATAAACGTAGATATATTATACTTATACAAAGTAAACATATTTTGTATCTGAAGGTACCTAATCGATACCATAATAATTATTGTGAAACAATTTACGGGTCTTGGTTTACAATTATTTAACTTCCAGGTATTTAAGTTAGCAAACAAATCCGTCTACATAATCCAATGTTAGTGTTTGCTGATCAGATTTAGAATCGACCTTTTTCTTCGTATTAGTTGAACTTCTCTTAAGGCTATTTAGATTGTTTGCAGAGCCGAAGTCTGACGTAGAAAAAAGAAGTGGTTATATACCCATATATACCCATACGAATTGCATTAATATGTTGATCAATTTCTTAGGATAAGAAGTGAAATACGACTCGTCGGAGGCAGGGAAGAGCGTGTCCCAGCCCCCTCGGTCTGCACGCGTACCCTATCAATGATTTCAGTTAGGGTACGCCCGTCCCCCGCACACCGCGCCCCATTAATCTGCCATGACCACAGAGTTCCACCAAAGTATTTTGGTTCTACTATATTGATATAACGCTATGATACCTATAGATGAATTTGACTAGAAAGTTTGGTCCGGCCACTACTTACTTAGTGTAAGTGTAGTGTCATATTACTCGATAACATTTCGTTTATTTATAAACATCAATTAATCAATTCAATCTGCAAACCAATAGGATATAATCCAAATAATAACACAATAATTAATCGTATCAAATGCAATTTAGCTCGACAACAGGTCCATTGGACGCAGACACCGAATCGGATTAGATCACCATTCCGTCTCAGCCGGTGGCGCATCAATCACATAGATCGATGCTAAACTCCTCTGAGCATGTCTGATTCTGTCGGGTAATATATTCAGTCACTACAGGATGTCAGACTTACTAGCAAACATAATAATAATATAGAAATACGAATCGTTTATATGACTTTGGATCTTCTTACTGTGTAGATAAAGATTATACTTTCATATCTAGACGTTAATGTTTTGATCTCCACTCTCATGATCGAATAGGCATCTTCCACTGCATCTGTCAGTCGTAAAAACGTATTCCACCTATTCCTTGAAAGAGATCATACTAAACCTAATTTGCAACAAATTAAGCTGAGTTTACTGGTGGTCGAAAATGGTTAACTGGTGATGGTTACTAGTTATGATGGTTTTAAGATTTTTCAGAAATTTTCTATGGCGGGTGTTACACGCTGAGTCTCGCGTCAGTCTAGTCACTAGATTGACGCGACGACTTTAATAAGCGTCAGTTAAAAACCGGTCAAAAGCGAGTCGGGCTACTCGCGCACCGAGGGTTCCGTACCACACCACCACACAACATATTACTTAACTGAAAAAAAAGGGTTGATTTCTCCGGGACATTTAGCTCAAGACCGACTCACACTTGGTCGGTTTTTATTATTTGTTATACTGTAGAGTTTGCTCTATAATAAAATAAAGTTTGACGATTGTAATTGTATTACCGTTTTTACGATAGAGCGAGAAGAAAAAAACTTTAATAAAAACTAGTTCTTGTATGAGAACCCCCCTGAATTTTTACTTCTTAACATTTTAATAAATCCGCCGTAATAACTCATATTTAGTAAAAAAATTAACTGTGTAGCTAGTACGGTTCAAAAGTTACAGTGCTAAATAGGTACGACAGACGGAAGGACGGACGGACAACGTAGGCTAAGTAATAGGGCCCCGTTTTCCCCCTTGGGTACGCAACCCAAAAAACGAATATTTTTAAAAATATGAAAATCCGTCAGTCTGGTCCATCATTCAGTGGGTTAGACGATAAGTCTGACATCAGTTTAAACAGACTGATGGACAAGACTGACGCGAGACTGAGCGTGTAACACCCGTCTATGACGATGATTGTGGCTTTATCTTTTTCCCTATCGGTTGTATCCTCAAGGGAAATAAAGTAAAGTCCAAATCAAATATTTTAAAAATAAACTTTTCCAAGCGATAATAATGTTACAGATATTAGAACGGAAATAGAATAATCAGTCAGTTCAAGGGATTTTAGACGTTTTGATTGATATTCTTGACATTAAGGCTCTCTTATTCAGTGCAAGCGTCTTTTTCTTGCAAGCAGAAGTTTGCAATTAGCCATCCCGCTCCAATTGAAAGCAGGATCGCAAAAAAACGTGTTTTTCGTCAATATCTTTGCTCATGGCAGTTTCTAAGCTAAAAATTCTCCTGAGTTCACTAGAAATATTTAATGTATTTAGTTAAGTACAAGAATAAAAAGTTAAATATCAGCAGTTTAATCATAGTATTGAAAAAAACATAACAAAAAGGGGTAACTTTGGGATGTTTTTCTATCTAGTAAACTTCATCTAATCGTGTAACTGAGAACAGTCGCCCATCCGCCCGATCCTTAAATAAGACATAATTTAATTTCAGACTTTAAAACACAGTTTAAAACACTTTCGTTCGTGTTCAAAAACGGCTTCGATGGGATAACAGCGTCTTAACTGTCAATTATTCAATTTATAACTGAGTAAGCGATAAAATTGTCTGTTTAAAAAGAACTTGTTTAATTAAGTCATGATTATACATTGATAATAAACAATATAATTGATCCATCTAAATTTTATTGTTGTCCTAATCGTCTAGAAATCGCTTTATAGTGATAAATTTGCCTTTTTGTACCTTACTGGTTTCTGTAACTATTGTAATGTTTTTCGTCTGAAGTAAATGAGTGATGGATTGAGATATTTATAAAGTTAAAATTATGGCATGTACCTAATTTGGTAATTAATAAAAAAACTTAGTTATTTTAAAAATGTCCCGTAGATTATTTCAATATAAATTACCTTCTTTTTTAGTAGGTACATAAGAAATGCATAGAAATACCGACATAATAAGCTGACATCATTTGCATAGTTTACTGATTGTTTCGTTACCTTGTTATGTTCTTGCGTTGTCGCTTATAGACCGTGAATAATTAAACTGCCTTGTAGGTGCATCGTATAAACTATCTAGGTGTTGGAGGTACCTTTATAGTTGTATAATAGCATATCAAACTGACCAATCTAACAGGTATTACAAGTAGCTTGACTATTAATCAAATTCATCATGTTTTATAGAGCACTACACTATCAGGAAAATTGAAAGAGTGAGAAAATTCTTGTTTTAGAAAAGCAAAGTACTCAATAAGATATCTTATCCCACGTACTGTAGGTTAAATATAGACCAGCCAAGCCTCTAGCTGTTTGAGAAACATAATACGAAGGTGTGATACGAACGCAGCGTAAGTGAGTCGCGACGATCCATAATACTCTATTCTCCTCTAAACCTATTAGAACCAATCGCATGCACGCTCATTGAATACTCAGAGATGGGCCATTGTTAAATCAAGACGCACGTACCAGAATAGACCTTCCAAATTATAAGGCGCAGTCTGAAGATTGTACGGTGTAAACTGATGTAATTATATTATAGATAAGTACCTTACATCGTTAACAGACACGCTGTGTTTTAATCTGATGAATAATTAATAAAGCTGAGTTCAAGCTGTTGTATTGTCGTAAAATATTCTACAGTTCCGCAAACAATCACGTTTGTAGGCAGATTGCGATATACGAAGTTTGTTACCTGAATTCGATGGATCAATGTTAGGTGCGTGCATTGCAAGAGATATTGAAATTTTTGCTTTACATATTCATTCAATAAAGCGGTCAAATCCAAGCGTAAAAACGCTCGGAAAAAAAGTATAAAAGGAAAGCACTCGAAAAGCCTTTGCGAATATCAATATTGGTGATATCACGACAGATTCGCCGCGTCTCGTAACAAGGCGGGTCGCTGACAAAACAAATTTACATAAATCCCGTCGAATCCGTAAAAATGACGCGCGACAAGCGAGCCGATAAGCTTCGGATATCATTAGCCGGGACAGACTGGGACGATCCCTCACTTGTTCGGATCGCCGATCGCCGGAAAAATCCCAAATATCAATCTTCTTTCCCCTCATTCTCCTCACGATCAATTCTAAATAAATTGAAAAGCCCGGGAGATGTGCAATCAGTCTAGGGCCGAAATATTCATTGGGGATTTTCCTGAACCTCAAAACCAGCGAAATAATTTTCGAGTTCTGAAAATAAGTAAGTTCTCCTCGGTTATTAATTTAATTCCGATCCTCGGTGCAACTGTAGGAAGTTTCATAACGTTAGCTGGCTGAACTTTTGAAACAGCGGGACTTTTGCCGTATTCTTTTATTTCATGAGACACAATCAAAGTGAATTCCTTTAAGAGGATTTTGCTGCATTTTATTTTTGCTGCAAAACTTAAAAAGACAATACTTATTGTTTAAGACAGTCTTTTTGAGATTTGAACTTCAGTTGTGGTGGAATACTGCGACTTTAATACAAAAATCGCTTAATATTCCGCAAATGTGGAAACTAATTTTAAAATCATTAGCAAATCATCAATAAAGCCATTGACATAGTTTCGTGAGTTGTGAATCACAAAGCGCTTGGAGTCTTACGATATCTGAAGTTTTACGGTATTTGTTATTTATTTGCTGTGACCTCTTTGGATTGACTTTAACACTTTGGTACCCCTTTTTATTTGGAATTTTCAATCGATGAAACCTTTAAATTCGTTCGCGATGTGACCATATACAGATGAACGCATATGCGTTCTGAACAACGTTATAAAGTCTGCAAAACATGTATATTTTATGTCTCTCGGGACACGAATGTGTTTATATTTTTTTAAAAGGAAACATACACGTACATCATATAAAAAAAAAAGACATAACTTACTTTCAAATCTTACTGTATGGCTTACTATTAAATCACAGTTTTGCGAAGACCTAATTGCAAATTCAGACCACAGTAGAAGAAAATTATCTAATAGGTACTACATACAGTACGTACACTCCTTGCCCCCACCAATATCTACCCCCTGTGGAAGGAAGCGTGGCGTAAAATGTAGGCAATGGCGTATTCCTGTCTCGCTCGCTTTAACTCTTCTATTTTTGTTCATTTGTATAAAGTGTCCAAGATGTGATAAGACAATGACTTAGTACCAACATCAAAATAATAATTTACATTATAGGCTTGCAATAGATTTTTATTTGACCTTTTAACTGCATAACGGTAGATGGCGCCCGTTACGAGTTCCACGAGCAAAATTTGCATTCTGTTTTGAATTTCAAGATTATTGTTTGGAAAGTTTTCTACTTTCACCGTAGGTCCGTATTTTGTAAGATGTTATTTTGTTGGATGGGTTTACTCCTTCTAAAGTAATATACCTGTAAGGTATTTACTGCACAGTACCTATTGGAATATATTCGATGTTATATTACTTTCACCTTTGTGTTATCTACGTGTTTTCTTTACTTTGACAACATGCGTTAGTCATATGAAAAATATTTGTTGTGTGCAAAGATGTAATGTATGACTATTAAAGAGCAATATTCACAAAGTTGCACTAAATTATTCAAGGTATTCAATTCATGCATTTTAATTTTGATAGCAGTGCAGGAAAAATAAACTGCCGAATATTTTACTAACAATGAATCAGGAAATGGATACCTATTTATTTTGTATATATAATCTAAATACATTATCAAATAGTCGAATTGGAATTAATGTATAATCGTCCGTTTTATTTTTATAATCACAAATGGCATGCATTGGGTATGAATACCAATTCTAACCTAAACCATAATTAATTTAAAAGGGAACGAAATTAAACTGAATTGTTATATAACAAAAATAAAATTAGAAACTAATTTGTAAATAGCTAATAATTATTTCAACTACGAAACTTTAGCATGTTTAAACACAACATTTGGGATAGACGAAACGCTAACAAGGGTTAACAAAATTTAATTGCACGAAGATAACCGTTTTAACGTTATCTCTAACGCTAACGTAGCATGAAAGGTGCATTTGCGAATTAATGTTGCGTTTTACAGCATTCCTTAATTCGTTAATAGTTTATTTAATTTGTGAAAAAGGTGACGGTACGACAATAAACGCAGTAGTTTGGGAGAATTTGAGACTATAATATTTTAATAACATCTGTTGGAAACCACTATTTTGGATAGAATATATCATGCATCACAATCTAAATGTTCAGAATTGAATTATTTATAAAGAGAAGTAACATTATCACCAAATAATTTCGCAGGGAAAATGATAGGGCGACAAAGCCAAGGAGCAAAGGGCTTCGAACTTTAAACACCCGCTAATTGCGGGCTCGCGACGCGACGTCTTAAAATTATGTAGAAAAAGAACAACATGTACGAATCAAAAAGAATTACATGAGAGCTAATTCTACAGACTCTGCATAAAGCATTTAATCTTTATAATTGTAGAGACATTGCAATGCAAAAATAAATGGGAGAGAACGAAAAAGCAGTTGTTCGGATTTACCGAGGTCAGAGGTAGCTTACACCGGCACTAGCCTGGAGCTACATCAGGTTACTGTAGTTATACGCAGATGTATTTAAGCCTTTTGTACAGCTATGAACTTAAATAAGGATGATGTGGAGTAAATGGCCATAACTAAATACACACATTGAACCTTGATCTAAAGATAGATAGATAGATAGATAGATAACTCATTTATTTCATCAGAACAATACAGGACAAACTGTGACAGACAAAGGCAGTAGGTAACATGAAGATGATGAGATGGTTCTTGAAGCATTTAGAACTCATTAATACCTTTTGACATTGACTCCGTTATCAAAAACTTTATTGCTGGCCTCTTCTGCAATTAAATGCAATGACTTAATATTACATTCACCAGGTGAAAAGGGTAATTCGACCCCGACATTGTATTTCCCCACCTGAAACTTCTTGAAGTCTTTAGAATTCTAGATTACAAAATGAGTTCTGCATCAATCTAAGAGGTCAAAGGTCACACCAGTTTACAACTAAATTGAGCCATTATTTTAATTTCAAAATATAATTAGACGTCTAATAGCTGTACCAATATCACAATCTTCGAAGACATCATCTGTGCTCAATTTTCTAGCGTCCTTGAGGTCAGTATGACTTCTGCAATCTGTAAAGTTGTTTACCTTAAAGTTGATTAAACCCAACACTAAATAAAGCTGTAATTTATTATACTGTATTTTCTTTACGTTTCAATCACTGTAACATTTTAGATTTCAAGCACAAAGGCACCTTTGCATTAATAGGTCAGCCAAGCTTCCGGCGCTGACCACGTGTCCGGTTTTGAGCGATGTCTTTGAAGACAGATTATTCGTTTCAATGTTCTACTAAGATTCTACTACGTTATTATTGACCTATTCTGAGTCTCCGTGATCTCCGGCACTTAAATGCACATACGTGAAACTAATAATAATAATAGGACAGCTAATCTTACGGTACTAAGCGAGCGGCCGGTTTTGCCGGTGCTGATTTCAAGAGGTTATAGGTCATTCGCACCGGTTTGTTAGGATACTTGCGGTTAGTTTTGTCAAGCTCTTATGTTCGTCGAGACATTAACTGTATATATTATTCCTTTTAATACTTTAAACCCTGTGTAATATGCACTATTTTTTGGAACTTAATCTATTGTATCACTACTGTGAAAAAGAAAACATTAACAGCTCTCGAATAATATGGAAAATCATCCTAGTAGCTTTGTCCCTTCATCAACACCATCGTTCGTCCGTATCTATGTAGGGCTACGTCTTCTTTCCATTATTGATAGCATAATGCGGAGCAAACGAATCCCTGCAGTTTCTGATCATGACCTCGTATGTGCCTTCTAACAGACAAGAGAAAAACAAATAAATAAAAAACACGTTTTTTGAGCAGAAAATACTACAGAATGTGATAATGAAGCCAAACCCCAAGATAAATGGGACTGACGTGTAAATAACATTTTTGTATAAAAGTCCCGGACAAAAAGGAAAAACAAAACCAAATACAGATACCTAATTCACACAAAAACTACAATGAAAACAGATATTGGTACAACTCATTCAATATCTTATCGCTAAAGAACGACAAGCGAGATACGATAACAAATTCATAAATCAAGTAGCAAATTACTCTCTGAATAACAATGTAAGTGCACAAGAACAAAATAGACCGTTTATCTCTGAACCCCAAGACTCAAGACCAATGTGCCTGCACAACGACACACATAATGCAGATATTCCGTCTCGTGGTGAGGGAGCCACGCTCTATAATAGCACATTCATAGGCTATAAAGAGCGTTGATAACGAGGGGGCAGGTGCTGTGTACATTCATAGAGGTCATATAGGCGACTCATAACCGCGGTGTAACTGCTATAAATATAGGATCTTTAATATGCTGACGTTTTTTAAGGGGAACTCAAACCATTAAACTAAATAATTTTCTCTTTGGGACCAACGTCGAAATAGCAAAAAAAATCTTCTGTTCCACACAAAACTACAAGGGTCGAGTAGCGACCCAAAATGTATAGGACAGCTGTTTTTTTCTTGATTTCGGCATTAGTCCCGCCCGTAGAGAAAGTTGTTCAGTTTGACGTTCAGATCCCCTTAAAAAACTGTAAGCATTTAATTTTAACCCTGTATATTTGAAAACCAGGTTCCTCCGAAAGAAAAATTCTTCCAACATTTCTCGCATAAAATTATTTCCATTAATTTTACTACGAAATTTAAATGTGAATTCTTTATAATTAGGCTTATCGTAATCAATTTCTTGAATATCAAAACTAACAAATAAGGTCAAATGTTGAAATTCCATATAGCGAAAAGTAAAATATGCCTATCATGTTTATTAAAATAATTTAATATAATAAGGTTTGAAAGGCCAACGAATTATTGGAGAAGATCGCATACCGTCGAACCGTTGAGGAAACCGGCTGACCTTTCCCCTCTTCTCCGCCCCTCCCTTCTTTCCTCCCCCCTCCGTAAGAGGTCGCTTCGCGGATATGCGGCGAGCCGGTGCGGTGACTGTACTAATGCTTTGTACTATACATAGGTACCTACGCAGCCTTTCGAATCGTTCATAAAACGATTTAACTCATCATAATCGTGAATTAAAATGCGACGCTCTTGTCGATGGAAAAGCTTATTCTTTGCAGAATAAAATGTATCCTATTACATAATTAAATTCTTCGATTTTCCATTGCTTTCTTATTCCAAACATCTCATTTATCTCATTATTATTATAATCATCTCATTATATTTTTACGATATTTTCCTTAACCGTTTAAGAGCAGTCAATATACAGGATCCTTCTTAATATGCTGACACATTTTAAGGGGATGATCAGACCGTCAAACTGAACAACTTTTTCTATGACACCAACAAGAAATCGCGAAAAAAAATCTGCTGTTTCATACAAAACTGCAAACCTACTGGAGCAAAATGATATATTTTTTGCGATTTCGATGTTAGTCCCATAGAGAAAGTTATTCAGTTTGATGGTATGATAATCCTCTTAAAAAAGAGTCAGCATATTAAGTTGGACCCTGATATAATTTAGAAATATTACTCGTAGGGAACATTTTATTTTTAAGATCCAACAAAATTAGCTAAAACTATTTAAGAGCATGCTCATTGATCAGATCAACTTTCTTTATCGGACAAATTGTAAAATCCTGAAAATAAATCAACTGTGTACCTATAATACAAAGCTCTAAACCTACTCGACTCAATACCTACATGGGAACAAGATTGTTTTTTTTTTTTCAATTTCGAATACAAACTACAATACAAACAGCTAATATTTGGTTATTATAAATAGTGTTGTAGGTACGTCCGTCATGGAATCATTTCCACCATGTCACTGACCGACCCTCGCTGACATTTAATTAAAACATAGCTTTATATAAATTCCCATGACCTTATAAAAGGACTGTCAACATACAAAATGAAATAACGTTTAAAAGCTTATTTCAACATTTAAAATTCATAACGATATTAAAAACGTTACCAAATATGTATACTAAAAGTTATAAAAAGATAATAAAGCAATTCTAAGCATAATGTCCACTACTATTTCAATTCTAAGATATCAGAAAATGATGCATCAAAGTAGTTCAATTTCTTGCAAACTGGCACAAGAATTCATGATAATTTAAAATCCCGTTCATCATAACTAGATGGTTTCTGTTTCACTGACAACCACTAATCCTATAAACCAAGCTTCGTACAAAGTGACCGGATGGCGTGCTCATATTTCATTAAAACTATACTTAGGATAAATATATTTCACTGGCGGAACGAGCTGGTTTAACCTAAGTAAGATGTACTAGAGTCTGGAAATCTTATCAGACAAAATGTGAGGTAGAAGCAAGGTTACATTACGTGGAATTTCTGAGAAAAAGTTACGTTCTGAGTGCTTTGCTTTTTTTAAGATGACGAGGTAAGAATATATAACAGCTGAATAAAAAGAAGAAGCTAAATACATAGGTAGGTAGGTACAATTAAAACGTATATACAATATAGTACATAAACTATAGTACCCATTGATGCGGTCAGAAGCTTTGCTAGAATCGACGAACGAACGAACGGACCTAGTATTTTTAAATATTATCTTTATGCTTTCAAACCGTTATTCATAATAATAATAAGCCTTTTTTTTTTTTATATCCTATTTTGTGTCCCACTGCTGGTATTCAAGTCGTCACTCCATCTTCTCTTGGGTCTTCCTCGACGTCAGCAACCGTTTTGTGGAACCCATTCTGTGGCCATCTTGGTCCACCTCTCCGGGTGCATTCGGCAGATATGTCCTGCCCAATCCCACTTTAGCAGAGCTGTTTTTAGGCCTACGTCCGCTATACCAGTTTTGGAGCGCAGATCTGTGTTTCTCACCCGATCGGTTAATTTTACACCTAAAATGCTGCGCTCCATAGCTCGTTGGCAAATCTTGAGACTGGATTTCTGATGTTCGGTCAAAGACCAAGTCTTTGGTGTCTTCTATAAGCCTACAAAATAATAATAATTGTAAAGTGCCGAGAATGTGTATAAACCTCAAAAATTAAATACTTCCTACATTAATTTCGTAGGGTTATCGACCGTTAGATTCACACACATACTCTAAACTATCTGCTAATAACATGCATGTGTAAACTAATCATATAATATACTGTTATACGGTATCTACTGGTGATGGGAAAACAATCTATAATCATAATTGAGCAACAATTATCCAAAATAAAATTATTAGAGCCAATTAAATCTATAGACGGCATTCACTGAATATTGTTATCAAATAGATAGGTACTGCCATCATATTTGAGAAAATATTTGATTGGACTTATAAAACTAAGTAACATAATTATCATATTTTAGCATTTTTTTTCATTTTATCTGTTTTTGTTTGTTTAAGCGCCTCACGTAAATATTACTGCTGACCAAATTTGGATGCAGTTTTCAGAAAAAGAGTGGACTTCGTTTTTATTTTATTGCAATCAGCCTTAGCTCACTCAATCGGCGAGTAATACCAAACAATTTAACAGTCTCTACTTTACGATTTGATTCGTAACTCATATTTAAGTTCTTCACGGCGCAGCGTCGTTATCGATATTGTTTCATCAACATTAAAATAATGCTTAGAACACGAATCCTCTACATTTACAAGAAAGTTTAGATACTTACTCAATTTTTTTTTCAAATCGTGATAGCTAAATGAAAGCTGTTTTTTAGCATCACTTGACACATGGGACTAGCGGAGAATGACAAAATTGGCGAATACTCCACCGACTGAGCATCAGAAAATCTATGAAAACTATTTCTTCTATGACTTTTATGAAAATCTATTCTTCTTATCGAGTGGGCTGCAAGCCCTGGTGTCAGAGTTTATTCAAATCGCCTTACGGCCTCTGACATGGTTTTTATGTAACGTCTACTACCACCAGAGATAGTAGCCGGGACCAACAGCTTAACGTGCCATCCGAAGCACGGAATCATCTTTCTTTTCAGACAATCAGGTGACTCAGCCTGCAATGTCCTAACCAACTGGGGAAAAACGCACAAAGTGACATTTCACTAGGTGCCCCCCGTGGGAATCGAACCCATTAGACCACGGAGGCAGTAATGAAAATCTATTATTCTGTATTGTATGTACCTAACATTAACGCAATACAACTTTTAATATCAATTCCTGGAATTCCTTGAAAAGTGTCATCTTCATCGACCTATACGAAATTACTTATACGATTACGAGTGCCGATTCTACGTAATCAAAAGCTTATGCTATTATCCAAGCGAACAATGGAGATAAAAGCATTTTATTAGAAGGCTCTTGCGTCCGATGACGTCACGCCGATCTCTCATTGCGAAGCGCATTGAAATGCAGTCGGGCGACCTTTTATGTGCCTTCACATCCGGGTCATACATTCCATAGTCTCTAAGGAGAACCTATCGATAATTGTGAGGAGAGTGCGTAGAGTAATAATATGTTTAGTGAACACACTTATGCACTTAAAAATATCTTGCGTATCCGACTGATTTTCAAATAAGCTGACAATGATCATTCATTCATTCGTATAAATTATTTAGTAATTGTAATAACTTCATGTACCTACATAGTTTCAGAAAAAGATATTTACTTATTTGATTTCGAAGTTCAGGAGACACCGATGGCTCAGTCCTGCTTCCCTCAGTGAACCTGACTGCTATGCAAAGGATCACGGGCTCGAATCTCATAAGAGGCAAATATAATTTTGTATGATGAATATTAATGTTTATTCCAGAGTCATAGATGTTTGTATCTACAAGTACCTATATGTATTCTGTAATCGTTGTCTAGTCATCATTATACAAGTCCAGGCTAGATTCTGGTACCAACTTTAAATGGGACTAGAATATATTCTCTGTCACAATGTCCAAGATATTAAAGTATTTAATTTTATTTGCTTCAAATAACAAACAACCTTATTTATATGTATAACTTTCTGATGTATCTTTCTTTCTGTGTTCTCAGGAAACTTCACAAAGATTCTACTTTCAGTGTTTCCGAAACAGGAAAACGGATAAGTGCCCAAAACAGTATAAATCACTCTGTACAAGAAGCTGGAGCTCTAAAAAAGCTATTTATTTAGAAAGTCACGACTAAGTTGTGAAAACTTGCCAACAAACATCTTCAACTCTTCACGTGTGAGATTACACAAGTAGTTGCATAAAAGCCTCTCACCAACTAGATGATTTAAAAATAAATTTATCTTGACTATTAGGTACAACTATTATTATATTTACTACTAGAATTTACCCGCGATTTCGTCCGCACAAATTATATAAGTACCAGATTTTCATTATCAAAACAAAAAGTTTCATCGAAATCGATTCAGTAGTTTTTGCGTGATGCTCGAACAAACAAACAGACAAGACGAAAAATCAAAAATGTTTTTCAATCAAAACATGTCGTAATCTTTTTCTTGTGAATATCTTCAATACTACTACTTATCGTGTGGGCAGCAAGCCCTGGTGTCAGAAACAATCCCCCCCTGGTATCTTAATGTAACACGTCTGTTGCAGTTTGCAGTTTTATAATAGTTTAGATTGCCTATTCTGTGATATTAGCCAAGGTCGTGTGGTTCCGATTTAGAATGGACCAATCCTTTTTTTTCCGTTATCATGGGTTCAAATCCCAATAGGACCCTTAGGGCCCCCTTTAATTTTAATTTTTGACACTTTTATAACGCACATTCTGTAAAAATTCCAACTGTCTAGCTATTACGGTTCAAAAGTTACAGCTCTAAATGGGTAGGACAGACGGACGGACGGACGTAGAGTGTAGGCTTATGAATAAGGTCCCGTTTTCACCCTTTGGGTAAGAAACCCTAAAAATAACAGATGTCACTTCTTTTAATCTTAATCTTAACTATTATAAAACCGTAAAACCATAAGAAACAAAAAAGTAGCGGTTCACTTCATATAAATTCAAATGACACTCGATAGCGCGATTTAAATGACGTGCAGCGCCATCTATTGACAAAATAGTGTGTTTGTTTGTTTGTTCGCGCATCACGCAAACACTACTGAACCGATTTAGATGAAACTTTTTTGTTTGATAGCTTATGATCTGACTTAAAATCTGGTATATAATTTGTGCGGACGAAGTCGCGGGAAAACACTAGTCAATAATAAAATGCTAATGAGTAACATAAACCTATCTATCCCTATAAATGGTATCGACAGAAGCAGTAATTTGACAGTAGAAACCGTCAGGCAGTTTGGATTGTATTATTAGATTAAGTTGACAAATTGAATCTGAAACTTGATTAAGGTACAGACGTTTCTTGGAAATTAATATAGACACTGAATAATACTATTACAATAATCTTGGAGTTAGTTTTACCTAGCCTGTTCCGCTGTAATTTAAATTGGCACCTCAAGAAAATCTGAACAGCGAAGCGTGCGCTGGTTAAAGTTATTTTATGTATTAGAATCTACATTCGATTCTAATACTTGAAATAACTTAAATTGCCTAGAAGCTACTAGATACTTCGCAATCGATACATTACTTCCTTAGAAATCGATGAATGCTCGCGATTTATTTGCCAATCTAAAACGACATTAAGACACTGTTATCCCGTCGAGGCCGTTTTTTGAACACGAACAAAGGTGTTTTGAACTGTGTTTTAAAGTCTGAAATTAAATTATGTCTTATTTAAGGATCGGGCGGATGGGCAACTGTTCTCAATTACACGATTAGATTAAGTTTACTAGATAGAAAAACATCCCAAAGTTACCCCTTTTTTGTTATGTTTTTTCAATATTATGATTAAACTGCTGATATTTAACTTTTTATTCTTGTACTTAACTAAATACATTAAATATTTCTAGTGAACTCAGAAGAATTTTTAGCTTAGAAACTCCCATGAGCAAAGATATTGACGAAAAACACGTTTTTTTGCGATCCTGCTTTCAATTGGAGCGGGATGGCTAATTGTAAACTTATGCTTGCAAGAAAGAGATGCTTGCATTGGGCTAACCTAGCCTTAAAGAAAAAGAAAGTTACAAGGTCTTGAAAAATCGTGTTATCAATAATTATCTGAACCTCAAAGAACCATGCAGTACGACTAATATAGTTTTTGATTAGTAAATCGATATCTATCATTAGTTGAATGATTTCATTGTTACCCTGTAGTTAAATACAAGATTTAGCCATATATTATACTAGCCCTGCTAGGTTAACGAGTCAAGTAATGGTCGGAAACGTACGACACAGCTGCTAATTAAATTTCATTTGTAGATACACGAACGTGTTAATTTAATTCACAGGTTTATGGGTCCCACCTCCGTAATACCATTTCAAACGTCAAAGTTATAACTTATGAGAGTGAAACTCTTGAAATAAGAGGGCATAAAAAGTAAAACGGCGTGCAAAATATCGCGAACAAATCGATGCAAAAATAGACATCGAAGGAATAGTTTTGAATTGAATAAACAAAATAACTGAAAGCCAATAAATAAGTAAAAACTTACAAAGTCAATTAATTATTTGAACTTTAAACAAATTGTATAGGTAGGTACTTTTTTGGAAGCTTGTTTAATTTCCATGAAAATATTGATTCGAAATCTCGAGCCTTTACCTTCCACTCGAAACAAGGAAGCTAGCGAATCAAATATCTTGTTGGTCCTTATTTCCCATTTCCCGTGTTATTCCGTAATTATCCCGTGTTTTCCCAACCTTCTCCAATCGTAACCTAAATCAATAAAAAACGAAATATAACAAAATTATCCTATTATATTCGCAGACAGCCGTCTAAACTCGATTTCAATACCTCAGAATCGAAAGTTAATTAGGTTCCCAGTTCCCAGTAGGTATGGAAATGAGGGAGAAATTAATTTATGAACGGAATTTCGTCGAGAAACAATGTGAATTTCGCGGCTGTATTCAAAAGTTATTTGCCTCAATCACTTGGGAAAATCAAAATTTATCCTAGAGGAAATTATTCTGTACATTTCATTTCGTAGAGTTTCTTACGACTGAATGGAACAAAAAGAAGCTATTATTTATTAGAGGTATTCCTCTACCACCATTCATTCAAGTGAATGGCGTCCAATCGGACAAAATGAAAACATTACCGCAAATGAAAGGACGACATCAAAGACTAAATGGATTTACACTAGAGTCGGAACTCGGAGTACAATCGCACTCCACTGGTATAATAATGATTAAGTTATGTGTACGATAATTAGTGTAATGGACTAATAAACTAATAATACCTATGCCTAAGCGTCAAACGATAGACGATCAATAGACGTCCGTTAACATTTTTTATTTTAAACTAAAACACAAAAACATAATGATACAAAAATGATTGTGAAATAAAGATAAGAAGTCAAAGATAATACAAGCTTTTCCTTCTAAGAAAATCTATGACAAATTTTGAAACGACACGAAATTTCTGCATAAGCTTCAATCAATTAAGAGTGAAAATGTACTCCAAATGGCATAATTCCGGGTCCCACGATATCTACGTGCGACGCGACTCTAGAGTTAAGCTCTCAGAGCTATGAATTCGCCAGCAATTTCACCTACTAACCTCTTAAACTTAAGTGACTACCTAATGATGATGAGTCAATTGAACCTCGGCTTTTGGAGGTAAGCCCCACATCAGTAGGTCATTTTAAAGTTTTGATCTAATATTGCAGTAGACAGGTACGTAGGACTTTGGAAGTAGCTACTAGTACCTTGACGAAACTCTAAGAAAATTTTGACAAAAAGTATATTGAAGGAATATTATTCTCTATCCAACATAGCGCTAACGATCTACTTTGTAAATCTGATAACAAAAGATTCTACTCATTCAATTCACAAAGCTATTAAGTAAGTAGTTTTAATGTAAAGAACTATTACTGCTGATGTAACTAAATGCGTATATTATAAAAACTAATGATCGAAAATAATAAATACATCAATAAAAAAACTTGCTCAGATAATTACATAAATAGAGTGAATTGGGTCAGCAAAACAAGCTAGACTAGAAACAGGCTCAAACAAAAGGTTACAATAAAACCAGTAGCTATCTAGCGATCACATGTGAAAGTAATCACGCAACTAAATACTTTGTAAACAAAGCAACTGGCCTCGACGATTCGACCGACAATGCACGACTTGATAATCTCGCTATTTAATTTTGCAAACCGAAATGTAATCACAAGATAAGACGTGATTCATACGTTAGTGCAAATTGCAATAAGTATTATGCATGAGCACCTAATGCCTTCATATTGTATAAGCAGGCAATTATCTTCCGATCGAATGTGTGAAGTAGTATGATTGCACAAAAGAGAAGCTTTAGTCTATTTATGAAGAAATAAACTATATTTTTTGTGAAATGACGCGGACTATTGCATCAGTCTAAACGCATTAAAAAAAAAGTTACCAAACGAGACGATTTCGTTTTGTAATTCGATAACTCGTAGACGCTACTGTACGAAGTATAAAAGAGAAATGTTTTTGAAGTAATTGAAGATGACTGGCGATTGCATTGTAAGTCTGTAACAGAAGGTGCATCAAGGGTCCATTCACTGACTAATCAAACAAACGTGATTCAATCTAAAATGAAGACGTACGCCTCGAGAAAGGGCCCTACTGTGTGTTGAAACCTGTCTTCATTACTGAATCTCTGGCAAGGTAGAATGACCTTTCCCATGCATAAAGTTTCAAGTTCACGGTCAGTTGTTATTAGTAAAGTTTATAATTAGTTAAATGAAAACTAGTGTCTATGCGTAGACACAGCTCTGAAGATTTCTGGATGAGGATTGCAGGCAGAGAAATGAGGCAGCTTCTTTTGACTGATAAAGCGTATAATAAAAAGACTAAAAGTACAAAGTTCTTAAATTTTAGAAACTTTCTAATTGCTAAAAACGTGGTGCGCGTGTACGAGATTGAAGGGCAAGTGAAGGACACGTTGGCTGCCTCCTCTAGCTCTCTAGACCGCCGCTCATTGGCCGATGATCACGCGATAAACCATCGTGATTGGTTCTTCATAGTGTGACGTGATGCGAAGGACACCGGCTCGAGTGGTAGGGTAATCCGGTCGAATAGATGCGAATGTATATGTATGTAGGTATGTAGTTGTCTCGCCAACATACTCCCGGCCTTGGAAGTACCAGCTTCCAACAGATAAGGATAGAAGGCATCTACTCATCATGTACAGGAAGCGGGCAGATTTTCGTGAATGCACGCCTTACTATGCCATTCGCGGTCTTGATGTCAGCAACCCTGGACACCCCATCATTGCCAGGGTACGTCTTTACAATGCGTCCCAAGTTCCATTTGAGTGGAGGCGCATTGTCGTCTTTGATAAGAACGAGTGTATTCAGTTCTAAATCTTCAGTCTTCTCTGTCCATTTGGTTCTCGTCTGCAGCTCTGACACGTACTCCTTAGACCAGCGCGACCAGAAATGTTGACGTATTTGTTCGACCCGTTGATAGCGCGTGAGACGGGTAACTGGAACGTCGTGCAGGTCAGCATACACAGGAGCAGTCAGCGGACGACCAACCAAGAAGTGAGCAGGGCTAAGAGGAAGGAAATCGTGTGGATCTGCAGACATAGGAGTGAGTGGACGGGAGTTCAGGATGGCCTCGACTTGTGTCAGTACCGTGCTGAACTCCTCGAACGTTAAATGTGAGTTGCCGATCACTCGCTTCAAATGGTGTTTACAACTCTTAACTCCTGCTTCCCACAGACCTCCAAAATGGCTAGCGTATGGCGGTATCATTCTAAATTTGATATTTTGTGATGTGGCATAATCTATAATCTCAGCTGAACAACTGGATAAAAACTTTGCGAAATCGTTCATTACCCCGACGAAATTTTTCCCATTGTCTGAGAAAATTTCCGCCGGTTTTCCACGTCGCGATATAAATCTCTTCAAAGCTAACAGGTACGCTTCTGATGAGAGCTCACTAACTAACTCTAAATGAACGGCGCGTGTCGTGAAACAAACAAACAAACATATATATGACTTTACAGTCTTAGATCCTCTACCTTTGCGATTCAATGTGAGCACCGGTCCGGCGTAGTCCACGCCACAGCAGCGTCCAAAAACAAACCCGGGTTCGAGCCGCTCTTTAGGTAAATTTCCCATAATAGGGTTCAAAGTCTTACCTCGTAGGCGTGTGCATGTTACGCAACCGTGCACAGTACACTTTGCGAGGTTCCTTCCTCCTAAAGTCCACCACGTCTCCCTAAGTGTAAATAAAAGCAGCTGTGGTGCTGCATGTAAAAGTTGTTTGTGTTCATATCTGTATAGTAAAGTAGTAAAATGATGCTTGGAAGAGAGTAATATAGGATGTTTTTTGTCAAACTCAAATTGTGGAGAATTTTGTATGCGACCACCAACTCGAATAAGCTTGGATTCATCCATAAACAAATTTAATTTTGACAAAGAACGCTTTCTTTTGATAATCCCTTTGTTCATTAAATGATCGTATTCATCGGGAAAAGATTCTATTTGCGAAAGTCTAGCTAACGTGATAACAGACTCACTCAGCTCGTCCACACTTAACGCGCCTGACCGTTTTGTTTTGTTGCGCGTGTTATCAATGAATCGAAGTACATATGCGGCGGCGCGCTTCATGCGGTTGAACTGAGAGAATCTGGAAAACGGAAATAAGGTAAAGTTAGTTTCATTTATTAACAAACCTTTTATATCTTTAATTTTAACTTCAGGTAAAATCTGATTTTCGATCAAATTGTCATTTTCAGAGCGTGAGCAATCGAAGTCGACATCGTGAAGGAAGCTCGGACCCCCCCACCAAAGACTAGATCCCTTTAGCGCGACGAGACCTAGACCTCGTGAAATGAGATCAGCTGGGTTATCCTTACCACTCACATGGCGCCAGGCTGCCTCCTTTGTCAACTGGTGTATTTCTGCAGTTCGATTTTGAACGTACGTTTTTAGGAGGTTGGGAGGCATTCGAAGCCAACCTAAAACAATTGTTGAATCAGTCCAAAATAATACCTTATCGAACTGACAACGTAGCGAGTTACTTATTTTACTATACAACCTGGCTCCAACTAGGGCGCCGCATAGTTCTAATTTCGGTATAGTGACTGGTGATGATATAGGCGCAACCCTACCTTTCGAGCATAGCAACCGGACACTTACACCCGACCGGTTATCAGCTGAGCGAACATAAGCGCACGCTCCGTACGCAGTTTGTGACGCATCCGAAAAAATATGCAGTTCTAAACGTTTGTAATCATAACACATTACATAACGCGGCACTCGAATGCTGTTTAAAGTAGATAAACTGATAACGAACGCATTCCAGACTTGCGCGACGTCATCAGGTACCGGTTCGTCCCAATCAAGTTTTAAAAGCCACAGTTTTTGTAACAAACTTTTAGCTATTGTAATTAAAGGACTAAGTAGTCCAAGAGGATCATAGATTTGAGATGAGTATGATAAAATTATGCGTTTCGTTACTATTTTTAACTCGGTATCTATCTGGGTGTGAAAGTGCAGTTCATCATCTCGATTGTACCACCCCAGGCCCAACGTTTTGCTATGAACGTGTTCACCTAATGACAGCTCCTTTGAAACATTATCAATTGGGGTAATACAATCGAAGTTAAAGACCCATTTGCGCAATGGAAAACAACCCGATTTTAAAATATTTTTAATTTTTTCGCATGTTTTTGTTAGACCATGGATACTGTCAGCCCCACAAATTAAGTCGTCAACATAGAAATGGTCCCGGATTATCCGGGCAACCTCGGGATCCTCACGTTCTGTGTCATTAGCTAATTGCTTTAAACATCTACAACTTAAAAACGGCGCGGAAGCCGTTCCGTACGTAACGGTATTGAGTCGATAGATACCTAATGTGTCAGATGGATGTTCGCGCCATATGATCAGCTGTAGATCCCGTTGTTTCTCGTTCAAGGTCACTTGACGATACATTTTTTCAACGTCCGCGCAGGCCACATACCTATTTTCTCTAAATCGTAACAATATTGCGATAAGGTCACCCTGTATAGGAGGGCCGACCAGTTGTAAGTCATTTAATGATTTTTGAGAAGTAGACACTGCGCTGGCGTCGAAAACGACCCTTAGTTTAGTGGTTGTTGCGTGCTCGCGGAATACGCCATGGTGCGGCATAAAATAGTGTGGGGTTCCGTACGAATTAACTTTACTCATGTGGCCTAATTGAATGTACTCATTAATGAAATCACTATATAACTTTTTATAAGTAGGATTGCGCTCTAAACGTTTTTCTAATGCGTAAAATCTACGTTCCGCCTGGTCAAAAGTGTGACCTAAAGACTCGGGCGAGTCTTTGAAAGGGATTTGTACACAAAACCTTCCGTCCTGATCCCTTTTAGTTGTTTTTACAAAGTGATTTTCGCACATACTTTCCTCGTCACTATACAACCCGTCAGAATTTTTACTAATAGGTAATTCCTCAATATCCCAAAATCGACGAAGTTGAGTATCAATCGATTGTAGATCAAACGTTTGTGTGAAATTGCAATTAATTTGTTTCGAATTGTTAGTTTTTGTATGTACGGAACCCGACATTATCCAGCCTAATTTTGTGTTCTGTAGGAAAGGTCCGTTTGCTAAACGCATTTTACCTTCATCCAACAGATCCCAAAATAAATCTGCACCGATTAAAAGGTCAATAGACTGACTTTCGTAAAAGGTAGGATCCGCCAACTGAATGTGATTAGGTATTTTAAAATGTTTTTTCTGTAGCGAAATTGAAGGTAATGTTGTAGTTATTCGCGGTAAAACTAAACATTGCGCCTGTGTGACGTATGTACCGGTAATCGATTTGATAATTATGTTACATGTCTGCGTGCATTGTGTAACTGTATTACCGACACCCTGTATATGCTGAGTGGACTGTATAAGTTGAACATCTAGTTTATCACAAAGTGATTGAGTAATAAAACAGCGTTCACTTCCGCTGTCGAGGATTGCGCGTGCCCTCTGATATATACCTAATGCGTTAGGTATTTCTACGATTGCGGTTGATAACAAAACAGGTTGCGCCAGGAACGATTGTGCGTTATGTTCATCTGTGTATGTTTTGTTTACCTGCGTGGTATAGCTTTGTGCTTGTGATTGTATGACGGAGCTAGCGATTGAAGGTGAAGTACTCATTCCTTCCTCGTTTATAGAAAGAAGTGAGACAGTGCGATCTTTTACTTCATCCTCGCTATGTGCGTCAAAGTGAATGAGAGAATTGTGTTTTTTATCGCATTTTCGACAAGGACCGAACCTACATTCCGTGTTGGTATGTCCTGTTCGAAAACAGTTTTCGCATAGCTTGTGTTCGCGTACAAGCTTCCATCTGTCCTGTATATTGGAATCGATGAATGCTTGACACGAGTACAAGGGATGATTTCCTTTACACATAAGGCAAAGAGTGGGTTTGTATCGTTTGTTAGGATCAGCGGTGAAGTTGCAGTGAACTTTAGGCACGTTTTGTGAGTAATTGTGTTTCCTATATTCGAGTGCCTTAGTGTGCGTTACAATGAGCGTTTCCAGCATGTCCGCCCTGTCTCTAAGGAAGTTAAGTAAGTCATTGATTGTAGGCGATGACGTAGAATCACCAGTTCTCGATAGGAAAATGCCTTTAAACTGTTCCCATTCACGTTCGGTGACTGGGTCCAGTTTAGAAACCACCATGTATATAATTAAGGTGTCCCAGGTGTCTGTTGGTTCACCTAGGAGCTTTAAAGCTCGTAAATTCTTTAAAACCGTATCTATTAATCTTCTTAATAACTCTGGTGACTCTTTCGCTAACGCCTGAATAGAAAATAATGCCTTAACATGGTTGTGGACAAGTAACCTACTGTTGTTATATCGGTTAAGTAGTAGTTCCCAAGCTATTGTGTAATTATCAGCCGAAAATTCAAGGGAGTCTATGACTAATTGCGCGTTACCCTTAAGAGACGACTTTAGGTAGTGGAACTTTTGTATTTTGGTGATATCTTTGGAACTATGTACTAACGATTGGAATGTATCGCGGACCTCCAACCAATGCTCACATGAACCGTCATAGGTAGGCAACGATATTGTAGGCAGTTTCACCGATTGCACAAAATTACTAGGCGACGGCCCTTTAGAATCATCATTTAGCTCGTCATCATCAACTATACACTGGGCTCGAGCAATTATGTCGTAATATTCCGATTCAAAACTATCTCTAGTTTCGAGTTGCTTCGGCAACTCGCTGTCTGATACGATTCTATCTATTTTGTTTTGAATTTCGGTAAAATCGGTATACAGATTTAACGCTCCATTTATGCGTAGTTTCAACTCAGTGCGTTGATTCGAAGATAAACTTAGCTCATCAAACGAACTAACATACTTCGCAAAGTTAGTTAGCCTGCCCTTAACTGAACCTCTTCTCCTATTGAGATCTTTAATAATCTCAGTAGTTTTTGAGTTTTCGCTATCACTACTAGCCATTTTGGTAACGCGTGGAAAAAGGGAGTACTTACAGTTTTATCGTAGGTAATTGTAGCAGTAGGTACTGAACGGATGACCACGGCGCCGACCGCAATAGGCAACTCACAGAAATAGGTAGGTACTGAAATTGAGATAAGCACGGTATCACACACTCGAATCGGATAGGGGTTGTGATGATTGGGTTGGCACGTCTCACCAAATGCGCTGTGCAGCTGCCGATGGCTGATGCCGATCTTCTGCTCGCAAATTGCGTTCTCACATCCAGGGTCCAAAGGCTGGTTCTTGAGTCCGGCTAGGAGGTCCAAATGTCTATGCGTAGACACAGCTCTGAAGATTTCTGGATGAGGATTGCAGGCAGAGAAATGAGGCAGCTTCTTTTGACTGATAAAGCGTATAATAAAAAGACTAAAAGTACAAAGTTCTTAAATTTTAGAAACTTTCTAATTGCTAAAAACGTGGTGCGCGTGTACGAGATTGAAGGGCAAGTGAAGGACACGTTGGCTGCCTCCTCTAGCTCTCTAGACCGCCGCTCATTGGCCGATGATCACGCGATAAACCATCGTGATTGGTTCTTCATAGTGTGACGTGATGCGAAGGACACCGGCTCGAGTGGTAGGGTAATCCGGTCGAATAGATGCGAATGTATATGTATGTAGGTATGTAGTTGTCTCGCCAACAACTAGTTTGCTGATTAGACTAGAATGTTAATCTAAACTGTCTACTTTCAGGTGTGTACTAGGAGTCAGCACCCGTTAACCTTCTTTTGTTTCTTTTGTCCCCCGTAAAGGTTAAATTTTGCGAAGCTTTGCCCCCAGAAAGCCGTTTTAAAATCAACAAAAGACTTGATCAGTTTAGACAGTTATCGAATTCCTAAAATTAGCTTTGCATTTGAGTAATTTCAATTCTAATAATCGAACTAATCGTTTGCTGTGGAAGCAAAGACTCTTTCATCCATCATCGTCATACTAATAATTATATCTATGATTTCTACAATACCTACAGATTTTGTGCAGAAGTCTAATATATCACAAAAAAATATATTTAGTTTTTCGTAAGAACTCCAACCGATTAATTAATAGTTTTTTATGTAGAAAGTTTTTTTTTCCATTTTCAATGTTGGTCTCAAAGTAAAACTTTTCCAATTTGATGACTAGACTAGAATACCACTGTTTCAGCGGTTTATTTTGCACTATATTATAGCTTTATTATTAGAAATGTATTTCGTTCCAGACGAGTTCCAGTGGAGAGTTCTATGTTTAACACTATTATTGCTTAACATTTTTAATGACTAACCATTTCTAGGTCATTCTAGCCAATGCGTATGATAACGCTTAACAAAGTGGTTCACGCTTGGCTGACTAAAACTAAACATTTTTATCGTAAGTACCACTTTTCTATGACCAATCGTACAGTGATTAGGACGAAGCTATTTGCACCACGTAACTATTTCAAATTATAAGAGATTGCAAGTGGAACGAGGACATGTCATATATCAAATTGATCGCCGATTTTAACCAATTTAAGTTAATTTCACTTGCCTACAGATACATTTTCGCATAATTTACATTACATACGTACCCATAAGTACCCAAGTTCAGATTCCCAGGACAGAAATGTTGATACAACTAAAATATGAAAATCAAAATAATGTCAAAAAGATAGCTTTATGAAGTGTTTTCGTAACGCGTTCTACAACGCGTTGTAAGGTGTTTTGCGGCCAGAAAATACATAATAAAATAAAACTCACTTAGCCTTTGTAGGTTTAAGAATGAAATTACGTTTCAAAGGAAATAATAGAAGAAAGTAATGTGTGTGTGTTGTGTGTATGTGTGGTGGATGTCCCTTCATTGAAACATGCAAAGAGGCATCTCAACTTAGAATTTATTGTCCAACAATGATATAAATGGAACCTTAAAGTTGAGTACAAAAAGTTGTAAATGGAAACATGCAAATATTATTCTCAGTACAACTGAAAGTGAAAACGTAGCGATAAGAGCACACAATGCTAGTTATGAGGGGAAGTATTGAATAACATACTCTATTCATGGCCTTTGCTCAGTGTTGCTGTTGATAGAAGGATGAAAACATGATAAATTACGTTTGTCATATTTACTGAACAGATAAAGCTAATATGTTTTTTCGAGATTATAAAATGAAGGATTTAGTGATAAAAATTGTGTCAATTTTGTTATATTGGAGTTCTATTCATTAGTTTAGCGTTGATGATCGAAAAAACACAAAATTATGCATTTTTAAAGAACTGTTTGCAATTAAATCATCCAGTAATTTATATTTTTAAATATCTTTCATGTAAATACAACTTTTTTTACCGACAACCTTATTATTTCCAAGCATCATTATAATTATCAGCTGTATTTTCTCGCTTGGCCGTTAGCTCCATCAGAAATAATTAAGCTTCTATACTTGGCAGATAGATCAACTGATCACAGTAGCTTGAAGAAAGTCCAAAAGTTTATGCGTATGTCCATTTCTTTGGTAAACTTTTAATCACATCACACCTTGAGATGTGATAGTTCTACTATTCAGGGTGTTATGAAAAGTATCATTAACTTTTAAACCAAATACTCTACCCATCAAACTGATCAACTTTTACTATGGGAGCAAACCTGTCAACGCATAAAAAGTCAGCTGTCCCATACTTAACTGCATCCTTTTAAACTAAGAGTCTACCCATGAAACTGAACAACTTTTACTATAGGAGCAAAAAAAATCTGTTGTCCCATACATTTGAATCGTGTATCGGCAGCGGGTGCTGCGGGGACGGGTGCAGTTTAGTATGGGACAGCAGATTTTTTTTACTCTGATCGTTTGTCTCCCATAGTAAAAGTTGTTCAGTTTGATGGGTAGAGTCTGTGGTTTAAAGGTTAATGATACTTTTCCTCACACCCTGTATACTTCACAAACTCATTATTATGTTTTCGCAAGGCATTAGTATTGAACATCTTTTACATTTATAAGCTTTTAATAGTAACTTCTTTAGCTATTTCGAAGCTACTGTACAGTGGCTCTCTGCAGTCACATTACAACCTAACAATCATTACAATCTCTAGGGCCATCACGATTTGTGTCTAGCATTGTTATTTGTTCAATGCAGCAATCTCTCATTATTAACTACTGTCAATATTCATTTGTACTCAGTAGGTAAGTAATGAGATAAATAGTTTTATTTTATCTTGATTGTTTAATTAGTAACATATAATATTTTTGTTTTCCTAAAATACATACGCTGTTTTACTACAAATCAGTAGACGTTGATGGTTTTGTATGTATTTCTTAGTTACTTACTGATAATTTTAATATTTCAGAGATGTAGCTACTTAAAGGAAAACAGATTTTGTGTTTCCTCAAAACACAAAATCTGTTTAGTTTTTGTGTTTTTTACGAGACAAATTAAGTACATGCATTTTGTATACCGGATGTTTCATAAGTAACAATTAATTTTTAAAACTCTTAAGGGGGACACTCTTTCACTATGGGACCAACTACGAAATCGCGAAAAAAATAATTTTATATCCCATACATATTTTAGCTCTACTCGTAGTCGATTTGTATAAATTATTATTTTGCGATTTCGATATTGGTCCCATAGTGAAAGTTGTTCAGTTTGATGGTCTACACCACCCCCTTAAAGGTTTATTTGTATTTTTGTAACACCTTGTATACAGTCGGTATATATATTTTTTAAGTAAAGGGTCAGGCTCAGGCTCAGGCGACAAAGATAGTATTATAATAGTACCTATTTTACCACTCTTCGTGATCTTAGCCTATATTCGTCTCAATAGGCCATAAGATAATGTCTTGATGAGCCATGTCGTCTATTGATTGATTGTTGGTTGGGTTATTGCAAGCAAGGGTCGTAATGTAACACTACAACCATCGCTGGTCTATTGTGTTCGCCCCAAAACTCACCCATATTTACGCATACCTCCGATCTTATATGGTATTTTCTTTTCATTCTCAGGTATGCAGGTTTCCTCACGATGTTTTCCTTCACCGCCGAGCTAGTGATACTGATAAATACAACCGTACATAAATTCCGTAAAACTTTGTGGTACAGGCCAGGAATCGAACCGCCGCCTCATGGCTGAGGCGATTAGCTCTCTTCCGTATGGACTATCATCGATCTTAAATGTCGCCTAACGTCTGAATCTATTAAAGACTGCTTATTGTGTCTTATTAAGCACGAATTTCTCTCAATGGATCCTAGATAATTTCGACATAATAAAACAAAACGGCAATCTCTAAAGACCTAATCTTCAAAACTACTCCAGTCCCACGGTAATCAAAGTACAAATTCAATAAGAACATCCGATCCAGGAACAAAAAGATATACGGAACAGAGTCTAGCATGACAAAGACGTCATTTAGTAGTAATAAAGCTCATTCGAGTACTTACTGTCTTGACGTCTAAAGGCTTAAGGAAATTTCAGCTTTGTGCTGTCTTTCACGGTGATACCTCAAAGAGAGTCATAACGTTGCAATAAGGTACTATTTTATTCGTCTTTGATATCTGTTTTTCTCGTTTTTTCATTAGTTTCAATCATATCATTCTTATAATATTCGGAATATTACTGTTAGGACTTAGTAAGAAAATGTCTAGACAATGTATCAATATCATTATCATGAAGGACCACAAACAAACCAACACCGACCACGTACCATCTGATCATCCGTCGGTCCGCCGTACCACGTATCAATAATACAGGGTGAAATTGATATCATTAGCATCCTTTTAAACTAAGAGTCTACCCATCAAACTGAACAACTTTTACTATGGGAGCAAAACGATCGGTCGGATTGTCCCTGCCTACCCAAACGGGACACAGGCTTTTAAAGTCAAACAAACTACTTATGTCTTATTTAAGGATCTGGCGGATAGGCGATCGCTCTCAATAACACGATTAGATTATGTTTACTAGATAGAAAATTATCCCAAAGTTACCCCTTTTTGTTACGTTTTTTCAATAATTTGTGAATAATGTGATGAAACTGCTGATAATTAACTAACTACCTATTTATTATTATTGATCTTCACTAAATACTTACATTAAATATTTCTAGACAAATTCGCAGAATTTTGATCTTATAAACACCAAAGAGAAAAGATATTCAAGAAAAATAAGTTTTTTTGCGATCCTGCTTTCAATTGAAGTACCATGGCTAATTGCAAACTTATGCTTGTAAGAAATAGACGATTGCACTAGTATACATGCCGCATACCACAAGGTTCGAATCCAATACCGATCACTGCTAATAACACCATTGTTGAATGAACAATGCGCTTATCCAATCAATTAAATCAACACGTGGGTATTATCGTAATGCAGTCACTAGGTACCTACTATTAATGCACTGACGTTGTCTTCTGCAGTTAGAACCAGAATAGATTGGTGTATATATCTAATGAATGAAATACGGATCGTGCTATAACATAACACCGTAGGTAACGCAAGTTTCAAGATATCGAAAAGGTTGTGATCATTCCCAAAAGAAATTAAAAAAAATATTTTACAGCACCTTAATGGTGACTTATTATTTTCTGATCGGTTTGCTCCCATTGTAAAAGTTGTTCAGTTTGATGGGTAGAGTATGTGGTTTAAAGGTTAATGATACTTTTCCTTACACCCTGTATTGTATAAAGACTACCCAAAGTCTGTAAATTTCCGGAAAATATATCTCTTTCTCCAACCCTTAGGTACTTTTACAAAGTGTAAAATTGTTGTAATTCAATTAATGCAATTATTTCCGGTACTTCAATGGCGATTCGTTTCAATAGAATATTTAAATTACAAAATCGATAATCATTAATTAATTGCTTCCAGCGGACGCACTTTCATTGTTTGAACTAATTGTGTAAATGTAGTGCACCACAGTGTAGTTTAATATTCAACTATAGTTGCAATTAATTTGTATTATTGGTATAACCTATATTATTGGTGATGATGGTAGCAAGTGCAAACATTATAATATTATTATTATTATACTCAGTAACATAGTAGGAGCAACAGATGTTAAGGCAATGATGATATTATCAAGTTAAAGCAGATACATAAACACAATCAAAATCAAAATTAAAACTCTATTTATTATGTTACACCCTTATTCTTAGTTGTTTTCTTGACATTTCCTCACTCGAGGGGAGGACGTTTTTGACATAATTTGTATGACAAAAATTTCAAAAACGGCCTTGACTCGAGTAAGGAAGCCTCAAGGAAACAACTAAGAATACGGGTGTTACACCGATTGTCGAGTCGAGTCGAGTGAGGAAATGTCAAGAATACAACTAAGAATACGGGTGTTACACCGAGTGTCGAGTCGAGTCGAGTGAGAAAATGACAAGAATACAACTAAGAATACGGGTGTTACACCGAGTGTCGAGTCGAGTCGAGTGAGGAAATGTCAAGAATACAACAAAGAATACGGGTGTTACACCGAGTGTCGAGTCGAGTCGAGTGAGGAAATGTCAAGAATACAACTAAGAATACGGGTGTTACACCGAGTGTCGAGTCAAGTCGAGTGAGGAAATGTCAAGAATACGGTGTTAGTCTTCTTCATATACGATTTATGATAACTTCCATTAAGTGTAGCTCTCTTCGTTTTCTAACGAACCTATCATCAATAACGAAGATTAAAATACCCTTAACAACATATACTATAGATAAAGTCACCGCATTTTTTCACAAAAGTATCATTAAGTACCAAAAGAAAACAGCGTTCGGTATTTACATTATTCTAGTCAGTAGATTCAATGCTCTTTAGTTAACGATATTTGCATTTTACTTACGGTTTCCTTATTCAAACCATTTCAACGGATTGCACTAAGCTCAATGGAAATATTTTAGAAATATCCATTGTGGCTATCGATAAGTTTTAACAAACATCATCTTCAGACAATTCTCGTACATACCTGTGAACAAAATAATTAAATATGAGATAAATTATTAACAGAATATGGTCATTAATAAATACAATTCTACAAAACGACTACTACCATGAATTTTTTTATTCCAGCAGCATAATAAACGTTTGTATCGATGGGGTTGGTCAATAGGAAACTCGGATATATCATAAAATCATAAACAACCACAACAAAGGTAGAGCAATATTTAGAGATTTACAATAAATAAATAAATAAAGACAAAGATACACAACTCAATTATGATCCTTATCACTTCGTCCTGTCACCCCTAGTAGGGTAACAGCTTTTTGAAATCATGGACAGCGATGTGGATGCAACCATAATCCTACACTAGATGTCTTGCCATCCGATTTACGAACAAAACGGGTTCTTGCATTTTATTCTTACACCTCATAAAATCTATATTACCAGTTCAATAGAATAAGGCCGCATAAAAAGCAATCGTTTACATGTGGGTCAAGTGTGGGCCACGCGTCAAAAACGTCCGTTGTCGAATTTTGACGATGCTGACAACAATGGCAAATTTATGCTTCGTCAGCGATTGAACGCTAACCCCTAATAATGTGCAAAGCTTGACAATACGTTTGAAGTATTGATTTATTCTATCTAATCTGAGATTAGAATATAGGTAGATAAATTAAACATAGCATTAGTGATGAGTTATTTCAAGGGCTTTGTTACATTGTTAGATTACGCAAGGCTGACCAAAGGCCATAACTGCCGTCAATACAGAAAGATGCATGCACAACATGCATTATGGTTATTGTTGGAATGATGACTGTGATGTAATACTTTTGTGAGAAAACTCGTAAAAATTAAAAATCTACAGGTCTCCCGGGGTAATTGTCACTATGAAGTAATTGAATTTATAAATTACCATTCAGTTAAAGTCAATACACATGCATGCCAAAAATAACAACATGCATTATGGTTATTGTTGGAATGATGACTGTGATGTAATACTTTTGTGAGAAAACTCGTAAAAATTAAAAATCTACAGGTCTCCCGGGGTAATTGTCACTATGAAGTAATTGAATTTATAAATTACCATTCAGTTATTCTCTTTATTTTATCAACCCCTGCCCTCATTTAGAAGTGTAACTACCCCATAGTTGTCCCGGGAGACCTTATTTATAAATTTAACTGGTAAGGAAAGTATGAAAAATAATAGGCTGTGTGTCAATGTGCTATTTCAATTTTCCTCGCTCTACCCTCACATCAAAAGAAAATGAATACGGAAACATTCAAACTTATACACTTTTTTTTGGTGACTAATACAGCATTACTCAGGGAGCATTTACTGCTTTTTACTGCGGACCATTATTGGCGGGACCTCGAAGGGTCTACCGAGCCAAATGCAAGAGCTTAAGCAACCTGCCTAAGGGGCACCCAGAATGGGTACGGACCTCGGCAATGGGCGTTGCTGGGTCTACGCGGCCTACGACGTAGGGGTAGTGGGGATCGGTGAGATAAACTTATAGAAGATTAAGTAAGAGTAACTATCAGTTTCAAAGTCATTAAACCCTCCAAGAACCATATAGTACTGGATAATTAAATGAGTCAGCACAAACTTTCTAGCATCAAAGCGAGGGCCGCATAGTGGACACGACTAGGTGCGGCCTAGCTGGGAGATCTTCAGCCAAAGGTCGCAGGTTACAGAGAAAGTAGCGATGCTTTCGCTCGACTAGTCACCGCGTGATTGTGTCCTCGGCTTAATGTCACTGAGTACTGGCGTGTGCGGAAGTGAACGCGAAATTATTTTATACACTACAAATTTTTATTAGTAACAATACTTTAAGGGTGTAGTCAGACCGTGAATCTGAACAACTTTCTCTAAAGAACATTGGGACGAAAAACGATAAAAAATGTTGGACCTCCCATACAAAAGTGCGAATCGGCCGTACGATTTTCTATGGGAAGTCCACAAAAAAAACGAGTGTGCTTAGACCACACGACTGAAGTTAAACTTCCTTTCACCTCGCCACGCATTTAGGGGGTGCTTCAGACCATCAAACTGAACAACTATGAAATCGCGAAAAAAAACCCTATACATTTGAGACGAGTTGGTACTGCAGTTTTGCATGAAACTGCTGTTTTTTCCGAGTTTTCGATGGTGGCTCCATAATGAACCACCGCTTCATTATGGGGCTATCCCAACCATAAGATTAACACCATATTATTATGTGTTAAAGTCAACGCAGATGATCGATGTCGACATCTAGTGGTAAATATATAAACGCATCTTCGATCACAACTAAAATAGCAATTCGGTATGTCAAGTTTTTTTTAGTCATCATTTTTATATTTTTTACGGATAGAAGACATAATTTTAAGACACCTATTTTATTCTTATTGCGATTCATCGAGTTTATCAATATAAATTTAATTTTTAAATTATTTTGATCTGTAATCTCCAAGTGCAAAAATGGTGGAGAGAAAATAATTCGAACTCCATGGAGAAAAACTACCTACTGCTATATTTAAAAAAATTAAAACCTGCCTCCTCTTTCTAACTCTATGTTGGAAACAGATACGGCAACATCAAATGTCAAATTTTGACATTACGAATGTATTTTTTTTTTCTTAATGGTCAGTTATTATAAGTTAATTTTATGTTTACCAAGGAGTTCACAGGTATGCCAGTGACGTCACTGGACGGACCGAAAAACGACGTTATTTTATTAAAAATATCTGTAATCCTTTCATTTTAAAATCTCTGACATAGAAAATATGATTATTGAGACAATTATCTCGAAATGGTTTTCGATTCAGCCCTCCAAAAAAAAACTTGACATACCGAATTGAGTATAACCAAGGCACCGCTTTAATACTGATAAAATCGGCATCGGCGTTATAAAGCTAGTAAAAGATAAATTAGTAAACTATTCTGTAGCTATCAGTACGAACAGGAACGGCACGAAAGCGTGAATCAGGGCCGGTCGTGTCATGGGATCTGAGAGAGAACACGAAACGAGAGGTCGAGCAAACGTCATGTTACAGGTGCACTTCCCGGACACGAAGTGAAGGGCTGATGTATCGCGTAATGAGTATGAAGATTTGCTGCATTATTTACCAAATGAATTACACAAGGAAGACACTACGCATTGAAATTGAAATTGGCATTTAAAAATTAAGAATGGAGATATACAAATTTGTTTATTGTGACACACAGGTTAACAAATTATTTAACAGTAGTAAAATTTATCTCTGTGGCCTACCAAAAGGAATACAAACTAAAGGTATTGGTATTTAGGCTGGCTTGCACTAAAAAGTATATAGGCTTAAACATGTTCAAAAATCATGGTATCACTGTCATTAGTATAAGCGTTGTGAGAGACAGAGCGATCACTAAATACGTTTAAGCCTCACTGCTTTTTGGTGCAAGCCAGTCTAGGCGTTTATCTAGTTAATTTATATAAAATTAAAACGTTAAAGAGTAAAACTGGAACCTATTGCATGTGTATGCAATATTTCATTTTCATTGTATTTTCAACCTGTCCATTAGTTTATTTATTTACAACAACAAAAATCACAAAGTTTTACCGATTCATAAACTCGTGAAAGCACTACAGAAAAATTGTCACGATAATTTGCTGTAGCGACGACTGGGAAATACCAGAAACTTATGCTAGGGTTTGCTACTAAATAAATACCTAGCAAAAAAAATAAAATATATCGTTACTAAAATACGTCATCTACGATTTCATCCAATTGCAAGATTGCACTATTTTCAGTACAGTCATTTCGCTACAATAAAAAAAAGCGAAAAATCTAACGCTCATTTTCAGCTTTAATCGATGCGATCCTATTATTGGAATATTTCCTAAATTATTCAGCCTCGCTTCATGATATGCAATACGAGAAATACATTTTTGAAATTATATTAATTAAATGAAGCAATCAGAATATCAAAATATGTGACAGCAACATGAAAATGTCGTTAGGCTGGGGTAAAATTAAAATTGAATATGTGGATTTAGAATCGTGTGTGGCAATATAGGTAATCAAGTGGATTTGTTAAATTTGAGTAAATTATCGTACTTGACTGACAGATTTAGGTAAATTCACATGTAAGTGGGGCGGTAGCGTATCGGGTGCTTTCCGGCTTGCACGTGGCTCCACCATTTTCTATTTAGCAAATGTTTGTGTTTTTGTAAACAAAACAATCCTTGAGATTACCATACCTACTTCCAAAATTCACTCGACATTGGCAGATATGTATACGTCATTAGTTTATAAACAAAATTATAAATCGACAAATTTGATGGTCATCAGCCTATACAGGGTAAGTTAGATTTCAGTCATCTACTCATCAAACCACTTTCAGAAAAGAGCAAAAGTCGAGTTCGCGAAAAAAAAAAACAGCTGTTTCATACAAAACTGAAATACCTACCTAATTCGGTATGTCAAGTTTTTTTTTGTCTCCATTTTTATATTTTTTACGGATAGAAGACATAATTTTAAGACTCCTATTTCATTCTTATTGCGATTCATTGAGTTTATCAATATAAATTTAATTTTTAAATTATTTTAATCTGTAATCTCTAAGTGCAAAAATGGTGGAGAGAAAATAATTCGAACTCCATGGAGAAAAACTACATGCTGCTATATTTTAAAAAATTAAACCTGCCTCCTCTTTCTAACTCTATGCTGGAAACAGCTACGGCAACATCAAATGTCAAATTCTGACATTGTGAATGTTTTTATGTTATTTTATGTTATTTTATGTTGATTTTGTGTTTACCAAGGAGTTCACAGGTATTCCAGTGACGTCACTGGACGGACCGAAAAACGACGATATTTTATTAAAAATATCTGTAATCCTTTCATTTTAAAATCTCTGACATAGAAAATATGATTATTGAGACAATTATCTCGAAATGGTTTTCGATTCAGCCCTCCAAAAAAAAACTTGACATACCGAATTAGACTCAAATTTATGGGACATCTGATTCTTTTTTCGCTATTTCTATTGGTTCCATAGAATGTTGAAGAAAGAAGAAGAATGTTGTTCTGTATGATGAGTAGAATATAATATGGCGAAGTTATCCGCACTGACTACTCTATAATCTGTATTATAACGTAGCGCGACCAGCTTATGTTGGTTTTGTGTAGCTTGATGTGTCACCGTATGTACCGTCTCACTGTGTATAAACACTCTCACTAAATATTTGCGTGTCATACCTACTCTACCACGCAGGCCCCATGGGTTTTGGTGGAGGTTAGTTAGTGGTAATCTTACTAAGGGAGTATTTTCAAGCAGTCTGCTATCAGAGTATTTTCAAACCGTTCAATATACGGTTAAGCTGGCCAGTACATCAAGTTTCTGTCCACCCTAAAAGGGAATAAGGTCGTGAATTTATAAAAGTATGCTATTTAATTAATGATACTAGGAAATTAAATTAATGATACTTCTACGTTCGCTGTAAATATAACTCATATCGATAACGATTAAACTGCTTTCAAGGAAGTTTCGTATAGACCGTGGTTTAAAATAAATATATTCGAAAAAAGGGCATAAATACAATATCGTTTTGGTTCAGATAATTGAAATGTTATCATTATCACAGAGACTATAATGATAAAAATTAGCAAGCCATAACAATAATTCATTAAAAGATATCAGATAAGACTTGTCCAACAATGATAACAACAATTTGACAAACATACAGGGTGTCCCGTAAATCGACGTCAAGCCGGAATCGGGTGATAGGCCAAATCATAATGGTTACCAGAAAAATTATAGGCATTTTTTTTTTTCGTGAAAATATACATCCTGAGAATTCAAAGCAACAGGTTAGATTAATACTGTTCTTTATTAAATAAGAAAAATAAAATTGAAAAAAAAATTAACGATTTGTAGCAGTAGGAGCTAAAAAACTATCACAGGACGTACATTAAAAATGCCTATAATTTAAAAAATTCATGACTTAGATTTTTATTTTTCTGGTAACTATTATGATTTGGCCTATCACCCGATTCCGGCTTGACGTCGATTTACGGGACACCCTGTATTGTATATGTAATTTGATGATTTTTGATTTTTGAACTTTGTAACAATTTTGAGGATGAGTAAATGACCGAAATGAGATCAATATAAAATAACCACTCAGTAGTCAATGTCAATAAACGTATTATTTGTATACGAGGTTAAACTACTTTCAACATCACTTTTAGAATTTAAAAGTTCTAACCAGCCCTGAATGCGATAATGACAGTGCATTTGACCACTTGAAATTACATTCAACCCTCAAACTCTAAATTTCCTTAGAAAGAAGTGAAATAAAGTTGGAAGTAATAGCATAGTTTTTAACCACAGAGAAAATAATATAACATGAAAGTTTTCAGAAGAGGAACCATGCAAAAAGGAGCTGCTACCAAAAATATTTTAATTGTTCGACTCTTATCTTTCATAACTTAAATTAACGATATTTTTAAAACGAATCCAATTGAGAAAATCTGATTTATACACAAAGGTAACAATAGGCCATTCATAATGCATGCGTGTATTACACAACACAATAATTTTACGAACAAAAGGTCGAACTAAAAGTATACAACGTTGGAACTCATCATCATAAAATTGCAAATAAAATCCTGACTATTTCTACGAACGCAATTGCTTGTTGGGAAACTGAATTCATCAAATCTCAATATTATGTTTTTGTGTAGCAGATGCATTCAAGCTTTTATTGTTGAATTCACAATCATTCGATACTTATAAAAGAAATTGTGACGATGGAATAAATTGAGGGGTATAGAAGCAAAGGCGCCTCAGTCCAAGTTATTAAAATTTTGAGAAAAAGGCACAACTCCCTTTCCGACTTTTAGTTTTGCCATACTTAACACAAAAAAGTTAATAAGTGGACTGAGGCGCCTTTGCTTCTATACCCCTCAATTGTCATTAATTTACCCAAAATTTACCACACACAATCTTTTAACTTCAATATCGTATCCATCAATCATAGTTTCATTCTGAAATCCAAAATATTCGGAAACTGAGTATTGCTACAACTAGGCAACTGTATGCAGCCTTTTTTCTTTTATAAATATACAGGGTGTAATTGATATCATTAACATCTTTTACTATGGGAGCAAACCGATGGAAGCAACAAAAAAGCAGTTGCAGTTTAGTACTTATGGAATAGCAGATTTTTTTGTTGCTCCGATCGGTTTGCTCCCATAGTAAAAGTTGTTCAGTTTGATGGGTAGACTCTTAGTTTAAAAGGATGCTAATGATATCAATTTCACCCTGTATTTGGTAGTTAAAACAAAGTTTTTGAATAAATGGTATTACGACCGTGAGTAAAAAGAATTAAATCTTCATGACCCTTTGTCTCCCATGAAACTACAAAAGAGACGGCATCTACACAAAGCAGATTATGTACTGATATAAGACTGAAGTGGTAGGTAATGAATGCAGGTCCACGTTCTAGTTATGCATCAAAATTAATTTTATTCTACGACCTGCATAAATACAAAATATATGAGGCTTTAAGTTTATGCTTTCATAATTGAAGTCTTTGAATATCTGAGCTTGAAAATGAATAACTTTTACAATAAAGCCAAAACTGTAAGAGTAAAACGATTTTTTGTCATTATTACAAGTAGGTACTTCTAATATTATTAAGGTCTTACTTTTAGAGTAGGATAATTAAATTTAAAGGCTAACTAATTAAAAGATGTAAGTACTTACCTAGTACTTTAATTGTAATTAGCTTCCATTGAGACACTTTTATAATTAAAAGTCTGCTTATTATAGGTACTTATTTAATATTAAAATACCGTGTCCTACCTCGGCTAAATTGTTTAAATGATAATTTTGTCTTTTTCATTTGATAGTTGCTTGGTAATTTTTTAACTAGGTACCTATAGTTGGAAAAGAATAATTTTCCTTCTTCTGAAAACAATAAAATTGTATTGTCATATATAAATAAAAAAATGAAAAAATTACAAGACAGTTAATCTTTCTCAAAAATTTCTAAGCTTGCATTGTCTGTTATTCGTCAAATTGTATAATAAAAAAACGTAGTCTTTAAATTTTAGCGATTCATTTAAAAAACACAATTCGGAAAAGTGTCATTCTCACCTCCGAAACAAAAGGTCATAGAGCGAAGACAGATCAAAATCAGACAAACTATTAGGTAATAATGTCGCAAAAACCGTGCTACATTCAGGTTACCTCTTATTATCTAACAAGTAAGAATATGACGGAATGGCAGCGGGATGAGAACAATTAGATAAGCGACGTGAGAGTTCCTGCTTCATTAAATAACGTAATTACAAAGGCTTTTATACAAACTGGAGAGGTAAAGAGGTAACGGAAAGATCTCGAAATGTAAATTCTATTCAGCATATTTTCAAACTTTATATTCTGCGTCTGCGGGTCTGGGGGTTATCTGAGTTCATCTTAGTCATCCTGTTTGATAAAGGACTATGCAGTGAGTATTGGACCCTTTTTTATCATTTACCGGACGTAACAAGCATCCACTTCACCACCCAAGCAACACAGATTGACAATCGGTATATTTTTTAGGGATAAATCAGGCCACCACATAAACTTCTTCATGGGCATGATTAACATGATAACCTTTCACATTTCTGTATAAAATTTATGTCTAGCGTGCCCGAGGGAGCACCCTTAACTATCTGGGAATACATTATAATAGATTACTATTGACAACACCTTTTAACTTACCTACCTGTCAATGTCAAAATAAAATTATCATTTATGAGAATGACACCTAAGTGCACTAAACTCAGAAGTGGGATACTGTAAAGTTCGATGATTGTTTAAAAATATTTTATTAATCAAAATGCGTGGGTCTGAGTGTCCCTAGCTTAAAATATCCCTTTATAGTATCAATTATTCAATTAAATAGACTGTATTTATAACTGTATACATAACCTTAGCCTAAGTTAAGAATATAAATATTGTAAGAGTTATTAACCCCGTATTCTTGGTTGTTTTCTTGACATTTCCTCACTCGAGTGGAGGACGTTTTTGACATAGCTTGTATGACAAAAATGTCAAAAACTTTCTCGAGTCGAGTGAGGAAACCTCAAGAAAACAACTAAGAATACGGGTGATAGTCGTTTCTGGCCGCATCTTCTCTACAGCAACGACACGTTCCAACGAGGTGGTAAATTTAAAATAAGATTTGACCTGTAATAAGTGCGTTTCAAGTTCCTACACTGAATAAATTATTTTCAGTTGAGTTAGTTGTTTTATCTTCTTAATTACTTTTCAAAGACCCAAGCCGAACCTCCTTCCATTTCTATGTTATTGACATTTGTAAGTAACGCCCAGTACTCTTGACACGTCTACCTAAAGAGCAAAGGTTATTGAACTGTATTGTACTACCATTCAATATAAATAAAAAATAAATCATCAATGACTCAAAGTCAACGGCCGTATAATCCAATAAAGGTAACATTACATAGATACCTAAAGAAGACGTGTAACGGTAACGTATATTTAACAGGTTTCCTAATACGGCCACACTCAGGTTGCTTCGAAAGAATCTCTACATTCGACGTTCATTAGCTTACATTGGAATAAACAAAACGATCACGTACCTACACTATTCGTATTTCATCGGTACTAATAATCAATTCCTAATCATAATGAGTTATCTTCAGGCATGGCAGGTATTATTATCTATTTATATAATAATAATATTCATATGTTATTTATTCATATTCATTTATTTCATAAAAATAATTTTACATGTCAATAAATTTTGGTACTATTTAGGCAGGTAACATCGTGAGGAAACCGGCATGCTTCAATTTCGAGGCATGTATTGTACCCACTGTCCATTATAAGTGGGTACGGGCTCACCCCCGGTCACACTGGACAGAGTTTCGGTACTACTGGTGAAGCGTGGATGTTCTGAGGTTTCAGAATATCTCTGACTACCCCCTCGAGGAATATAGTCGTGAGCATATGCTTAATGAGTTATCTTTAACGCTTTAAGAGTCTAAGTAAACGAGTTTAAGAGTCTAATGGTTTTAAACAATTTTCTAAAATCTAGTAATCACGGCTTATAAAAATCTGACAATTATACAGGGTGTAAACTTATATGCGTTACACGCTTAAAGGGGTGCTTCAGATCATCAAACGGACAAAACAGTGATATTTTAAAAAAGCGTAAGCATATGCATGATTGCTCACGAATTATTATTAATTATTAATATTCTGAAACCGCAGAACATCCACGTTTCACTAATAGTACCGAAACTCTGTCCAGTGTGATGGGGGGTGAGCCAGTCGCCACTTATAATGGACAGTGGTTACAATATCATATACCTCAAAAACCGAAAAGCCAGTGGTGATACAAATCGTGAAAAAATTCCGAAAAAACTCATACTTCGAGTCGGCCTGGACGGCGATCGAACTATCGTCTTATGCATGGCAGACAAAGTTTCTAGCCACAACCACCACGGCTATAGAGAGCTTCAGACCACCTTGTATAAACAAAAACATGCCGGAAACGAATAATAATACCTCATTTACGAAATCAAGAACAAAGTAAGTAGGTAGGTACTTAAATAAAACCAAATAAAAAATACTTGTCATAATCAACTCTTTTGTAATTCTTCTTTTCAAATTATCTGAGAAAATATTATTCTTTGATGCTTTTGAAACAGAAAACATAGCACCGAATTTAGAAGACGGCCAATATACCGAAAGAGGAAAAAGAAAATACGCTAATTTGACATTCATAAGGTTAAGAGCGTCTGTGTCGGTTCCTGCGTGCCTCCGGCAATGTTGTGTTTCCGCCAGCATAATACCAATCACCCTAAAATAGTCTCTATTACCAAAGAAGTTGAATTTATTTTATTGAGGCAGTTGTTGTGACGACATTTTTACTAAAATAGTAAGATAACGAGAATGTTAAATACTTGTTAACTTGTTATAGGCCTGGTAATGTAGATTACTGTATAATCCATGACAGGTGAAGTTCACAAATCAAATGAACACTCTGACGCAATACTAGTACCGGAACATATAGATGATAATTGTGTAGAAACGTTTGAAAAAGTTATCGAAAATTGCATATTATATTATTATGACACAACGATTAACAGACTAAAAAGATTTCGTCTCTGCATTCCAATATACAAGTTGACCCACCGAATCATAGTGGGTCAAAGAAAAACCATTATCGCAACGATCCGAAAATCAACTAGTCGGAAGTTGTTAATTACCGACACAATACAATGATCTTTATTTGCATTCCGAAAACGTAAAATAAAAATACAAAAAATTTTACTAAAAGGATATAAAATCTTTGCCCGACAAAACTTATTAAACTTATTTTAATAATTGGAAAGTGAGAAAATATTATTTCATTTCATCTGGTTCTTAGTTCGTCTGGCGAAAGAATATACTCGATGTTATCTTATTTTGTCTAAAACTTTTACATTTACCTGAAAACAACACTACGAAAAGACAGAGCCATGACAGCGTACGAGACTGTAAAAACCGTCCTTTGTCAAATTATAATCCATCTAGTTTTCCTCTTGTGTATAATATTATAATGTCGATTTATAATTTTTCCTTTTCAATGTTGTTTGTAATGTTGTTGTTGTCTACGTTCAAAAAAGATTTAGTTTGATATAACAATAACGTTTGATAGCATCAACGTCAATAGGAAAATTACTCAAAAGCAAATAATCATTATGTGATTCACTAATTATCTAAGTAGTTATCTGCAACAACTATTTACCTTTAGTGCATAAAACAATCTTATCAGAATTTAGATCATTATATTATAATAAAACGACTTCTCTGAACTCTATTTGATTCTCAAATTAACAGTGAAATGGTCTAATATCCTTACGGAGTCAGATAACGTCTCAAAACCAGAGACAAAATTTAAAAAACAGTCATTTGATCTAAGCCTTTTTTCTCCAATCTCGATTCTTTTACTACATTTTGTAACAATATAATTGCACTTCAAATTCTATTCTATTTATTCGCCCGTTTAAACTAAAACCGGTTGCACTATTCTATGAATGGAAAATCTTTATTAATGACAGCGTTGAGTTAGTAGGCGCATGGGCAGCTCGGTCAATGCCACTAACCTTGGCTCAGCCTAAGGCGTATTTAGAATACGATCTGATACCGATGTTATTATACAATTTGGTGATATACCGTAGAATTACTGGTAAAACAAAAAATTTTATTGTATTTAACGAAATTTTTGGAACATAATATCTGCTGCTGCTCTTAGCAAAAACTTTTGGTATGTCTACGTATGATTATTGAGAAAAAAAAGTTAAAACAACAAGGCCAAATAGCTGCGGCATGCATATTGAACAAAGAAGTGTTCCGCATATTACAGTAAGAACGAGTAGGTATGTCAATTAATGATGTAGGTAATATATTTAAATACAATTTTATTAACATACTACTGTAAACATTATTTATATTAAACACATGGAAGAAAGTGTGTGATTCTACATTTACTACCCATAATACTAATATCTTGGTTTCTTTCTTCTTATAATGATTTATGCGTAATATTGTTGATAAATTTCAACGGATATTACGATACATTAAATAACGCTCAATTTAATGTTGAACTCAATAAAACGTTGCAATATCACAATCACAATAATATTATCGCCGTTTATAATTTCCATAGACCACTATCGATAAGTACTTGCTGGCATTATCCGATTGTTATTCAACAAGTGTAAATTATGCATCTATGATACTTTATACAATTATGATACTGTGTTTTTAGCAGGGATAGAAAAGTCTCATTCCCTGCAACAATAACTAAGAATAAACCTTACAAATATTTTTTTTTTTGAGACAAGAACTTATAACTAATGAACGATATATTTATAGGTGACGAAAGATAAATAGGGAAAACAGGAAGAATATCAGAAAGAAGGAAATAGATGACATAATATGAACATAAGCTATTCCAGGAGCCCGTTTTTTTTTTCAAATTAAAAATGCACTTGACCCACATTAATAACTTAACGAATAGGAAATGCACCAACACAATAATAACATCTACAGAAGCCACAGCCCGGCAACATCTGGCCGTATTAAACGCTTCATGATTTTATTTTTAACCGTGCTTCGTGCTACTAAATAAATATGTTAACACTTTACTTTTAGAGCTTTATTTACTTTAATATCCTTTAGAGCTATATTTACTTTACTACTTTCAAATGACTAAATTAGAAATGCATTAACCGATGTAAGTAAAATGGTATTTACATTATCATGTATATTTTGTTGATTGGACCTCATTATTTCGCGGTACGTAATTGGTATTGCTTTGCTAATGAAATATTTTAATTAGGTGTGTTCAATGAAGGTCAGATTAAGTTATGTAATTGCTGTATTATTCGTACCTTCATTTAAATACTTAAACTTTGAGTATTTTAATTGTGACCTATTAGCAAACATAGGATAATATGTACGAGACATATCTTTTTGTAAACTACCGCATTTTTAAAAGATACTTTAAATATATTCTATGCACGAAGACCATATTGGAATATATAAACTAAACTAAACCTATATACTAAATAAATAGGAACAAAATTCTGTTTACTGTGTGTATGGTACAAAAAAAACATGATGTTTTTAGCGATACAGATAGTTTTACAGTGTAGTAAAATTATACGAAAAATTCTATAACACGTCTTTACACAACACATAATAATGAACGATGTTTTATTTTCAACTCAAAAAGCTATCGATATTTTATTTTATTTCATGTGTTTTGGGTTCGAATAGTTATACTATTCAGGTTAATTTGATTTTGTTAATTTAAACTGAGATTTTTCCCCGATCTCTAACTTTGTTCTTTCCTGAAGTTGAATAGCAGAAGAGACGTGAATAATTCTCTGTCATAAGCACTTATTACAGTTTAACAACATCTGAATTAAATGCTGTTAAACATAATTAGCATAAAATTTCGAAAAACATTGTATTTGCTAATGATAATTGACTAGAATGGTTGATGTTAATTGGAAAATATTTTTTTAACCATAACATGAAACAAAGTTATTAATTTATAACATTTTATAAAATATTGGTTAACTTCATGCTAACTTTGAGTAGGTAGGTAGGTATAGTAGTACACAATATGTACTAAGAATAATAGTTTTATATCTAGGCGCTATCTGCACCTGTCCGTTCTGTCGTTTCTCCGCTTACTGCTTCTAAATCACGCAAGATGCACGCACGCACGCACGCTAGATGTAACTAAATAGTTTTTATGACAAAGTCTAAGCACCTTTTTTTTACTAGCCCATTTCATCCCACTCCAAAAGGCATGGGCATGCTCTGGCCACGCGTCATCGAAAGCATCCAGAAATCTAAATAAAAAACAAAGAAGCTGACGCGGGTCGCTAGTCGCTTATAACTTATAATATGAGACGGTTCGTGACCGTATAAGTCAAGAACAATGCAATATGAATGGTCAGGCGCACTAACGGAGCCGACCGCGGTCAAACCTGTGGTTCTACATATTCTATAACGGTGCACACGTTTCTTTTTGTTATTCCACACAGAAACACACACTGACAATATGAGTATTCTTTAGTCGCGTTGTTATAGTGCTCTATTTACTTAACTGTGACACGCTATTGACATTTAGATTTAGAATAGCTTAGTTTATTTCAGTTTATGAATCATTACACGTTCTGTTAAGACTAACACCCGTATCTTAGTTGTTTCCTTGAGGCCTCCTTACTCGAGTCGAGGATGTTTTTGACATTTTTTTCATACAAATTATGTCAAAAACGTCCACCACTCGAGTGAGGAAATGTCAAGAAAACAACTAAGAATACGGGTGCAAGTCCTAGTTGTACCAACATAAAATATAATAATATTATTATTTGTTTCGTTTTAACAGTATCTCATTTATGTGCAGTATGTTTATAGAAATTATCTGGCATTTATAAAATTATATCTCTATATTTACTTGGCTCGCATAAATTATGTACTACTTTACTTATTAGCTTATTACACTCTATTTTCAGTGTATACATAAATTATCTTCCCACAGAAAAAGAGAACTGTAAACACCAGTAACAGTGAATTGACACTCGACGTTAACAAAGAAAGTAAATCTCATTGAATCACAGAAGGAAGAGTGTTCGGTGTCCATTTATCAATTGAAGACATCGATCGAACACAATACGAAGGTAAGACACACATTGTGTCTTGAAGAATGACCGACGACTTGGAGGCTAGCCGTCAAATAGTAAGTAAGCACATACGTGAATAGAAACATAAATGAGGCGCAATCAGTGACAATTGAATAGTGAATTAAAGAAAATGATGGAACATTAGATACAAATGAAGATGAAAATAAACAATAAATACTTGTCGGAAATAAATCTTAACCATTGACTGAAATGATTGAATTAGAAAGAGGATTTCAATGATTTTCAAGGATTTCTTCAGAGGGTACTTTAATTAGTTACTTGTCCGGTGGCTGGGAAAAGTACACGGGTATGCGACCCCGGAATCCTCGAGCTACTATTGTTATATTCCCTGTCCTTCTCCGTAGCAATAGTATCCCTCCCCTCTTTCCCTACACCCCCCGTAAATAACCCTAATCCCACTATCCCTGCGCCAATTCAAGGTTGCCGTGCCGATGAATGCGTGGCTAGGGGCGAGCCTAGTCTCAAGCGTGCCACCCTTGGGTCCAGGTGACTCCCAAGGACTAAAAGCCTTAGCCTTATCCTGGTATGCGGGGCTCTATCAGGATCGACAGAATACTTCCCTAGCTACTCGTGGGTCTTCAATGAGTCAACATAAAAATAATAAACTCGGAGGCGGCGACGCAGTTCGCCACTCGTCACGCCGAGTCTCACGAAAGGGCGAAAAGCGGACAACGGAGAGCCGCTTTGCTACTCTGAACGTTCGAGGAGGGATGGATGACAAGATTGATGAAGTGTGTGATATGATGAAAACGTGTCGACTTGATGTGATATGTTTAAATGAAACAAAGAAAAAGGGGACTGGGACATCCACCCATGGCCCATTTACTGCCTTCTGGTCGGGTGTTCCCGAATCAGATCGAGGCTGCCAAGGGGTAGGAATTGTCCTCTCAGAAAGAATGAATGAGTGTATGAGTGAGTATCAGTGTGTGAGTCCCAGAATACTGTGGGTTAGACTAAAAGTAGGTCTAATTCGATTGTTTGTTCTTGGAGTATATGCCCCAGACAATAAAAAGACCCGTCAGGGGCTAAAGGAGTGTGAGGAGTTTTGGACTAGCGTATCAGATGTACTGTCGTTATGTAAGGAAAATGAGAAGATAGTTATGCTTGGGGATTTAAACAGTTGGGTCGGAGTGCAACGTGATGGGTATGAAAGGGTGCTAGGGAAGTTTGGTGATGAACGTGTGAACGAAAATGGCGTCAGCCTACTCGATATTTGTTTGGAGAGGTATCTTTTTGTGACGAATACGTTTTTTCGTCATAAGAAAATCCACATGTATACATGGCAGAGGCAAGAACAAAGAAGTATGATAGATTTGGTTATAATGGATGAAAGACTGAAAAACCACGTTGTAGATACAAGAGTGTATCGTGGAGTCAATGTAGGGACTGATCATTATTTGGTAATTTGCCGGATACATGGTCTGTTCAAGCAGTGGCGTCATCGAAGTAAAGTGTCTACAACGGAGTTAGAGAGAATAAAAGTAGAAAAATTACATGAAACGGATGTTAAAAGCGACTATAAGACAAAACTGAGGAGTAAATTTAACCATACCATAGACGAAGAATGTGAGTATAATATAGAAAGTATGTGGGAGGTATTTAAACAAGGATTAGTGGAGACGGCGAGTGCAGTATGTGGCGTGATTAAGAGGAAGAATGGAAGAATAGTAAAAGATAATTGGTGGGACAATGAAGTGAGAGTATTGGTTAATTTGAAAAAGAAAGCGTGGCAAGATCTTTTAGCAGTAAATTCTAATAAGAGAGTACAAGGTGCAGAGGATGAAGATGTAGCGAATGTGAAATTCAAGTATGATGCAGCTAAAAAGGCTGTAAAAGAATGCGTGTATAGAAAGAAAGAGGAGGTTAAAGCAAAAAGTGACACGAGATTCTCTGACCATTTTCGAAGAAATATCAAACTCTTCTGGAAAATGGTTAAATTAACTCGTGGAAAGGGAGATAGGTCTAAACTTGACAAAATCAGAGGTAGTGATGGATGCATGTTAACTGAAGAGGGAAGAATATTGGATTGTTGGAAGGCATACTTTGAAAGTCTATTTGAATGTGAAGAAGCAGCAACACCAAATGTAGAAGTGTCGCCCACGAATGTGGACACAGAGTGTGAGGATGTATTGAGTGTGGAAGAGATAATGAAAGCAATGAAAAGTATGAAAGTAGGTAAGGCTGCAGGGTATGATAGGGTATCGGTAGAGATGCTGAGAAATGGTGGTGGGGTAGTCATGGACATGCTTTACCTTTTGTTTAATAAGTGCTGGAGATCCGGTCAGGTCCCAAAGGACTGGTGTAAGGCTGTAATTGTTCCGCTCTATAAAGGAAAAGGGTCACAGCAGGAATGCAAAAATTACCGTGGCATTAGCCTTCTCAGTGTGGTTGGTAAGTTGTATGCGAAAGTGTTAATTGATAGAGTGGTGAATGAGACTGAACGAAAGATATGGGATGCTCAAGCAGGTTTTAGAAAGGGAATGGGATGCACGGACCAGGTTTTTTCACTACGGTCCATAAGCGAAAAGTTTTTGGCTCAAAACCAAAAGATCTTTTGCGCTTTTGTGGATCTAGAAAAAGCCTACGACAGAGTGGTGAGGAATGAACTTTGGTCCACACTGCGCATGTATGGAGTGAATAGTAGTTTGATACGGGCGCTGAAATCTCTTTATGAGAATTCAAGTGCTTGTGTCAGGATTAACGGGGCATACACTGACTGGTTCGGTATCTCTCGTGGTGTCCGACAGGGATGTGTAGCGTCCCCGTGGCTATTTAATTTATTCATGGACAGTTGTTTAGTAGAGCTGAAAGAGAGTGAATGTGGATTAAGAATGAATGAGTTGCTGGTCAAATGTCTGTTGTACGCCGACGATCAAGTTATACTTGCATCGTCGGCGAATGACTTGCAAGCGATGGTGACATGCATGAATGAGTCTTTTAAAAAGAAAGGAATGAAAGTGAATGTAAGTAAAACAAAAGTTATGGTGCTAGAGAGGAATGATGATGACGAACGTACTGTATGCAGTATTAAGATAGGTGATGAAAAATTGGAACAGGTGAATGAGTTTGTGTACTTGGGATGCATGTTTACCAGAGATGGTAAGTGTGAGGGTGATATTGAGAGAAGAGTGAAAGCAGGAAATAGGGTAAATGGAGCTCTGCATTCTTTTGTGAAAAGTCAACACGTGTCCAAAAAGGCACGGATGGCCGTTCATAACGGAGTGTTAGTCCCAACATTGATGTATGGAAGTGAATCTTGGGTATGGCAGAAGACGCACGAAAGTAGGATTAACGCTGTGGAAATGCGCTCATTGAGAAGTATGTGTGGTGTAACTGTAATGGACAAATTGAAAAATAGTTTAATCAGAGAACGTTGTGGTCTGAAAGAGGATGTAGTGACAAAGATAGAGAAAGGTATGTTGAGATGGTTTGGTCATATGGAAAGAATGGATGAGTTCAGATTGACGAGTGCAACCTATAAGGCAAGCGTAAGTGGAAATGTTGGAAGGGGACGGCCTAGACGTACATATTCGGACCAAATTGGCGACGTGCTTAAGAAGGGCCAGGTCAGATCTACCCGAAACCGACGAGCATGCATGAAAGGACTAATGAATGTGGAGGAAGCTAGGGAGGTTTGTCAGGATCGTAGCAAGTGGCGTTCCGTTGTTTCTGCCTACCCCAGTGGGAGACAGGCGTGAGAATATGTATGTATGTATGTATTTCAATGATGATGTTTTAAATAAATATTTAATTGATAAATGCAATTGATAATCCAGTCAGTAGGTATTTATGCTCTACAAAAGGTGGCGTAGAAAATGTTTTGAAACAATATTGTTTAGGTATGACAGGTTAATAAAAATCCAAGTTCTCGACCTTGAAGGACCCAGGCGTTAGCCGCCATCTTGAATTAAAGGTGCCAAAATTTGGTATATTTTAAATAACTTCTCAATTGTTTACTAAATCACAAAAAAGTCTATGAGAGGTATAAAGAAGACAAAATTGTTTAAATTTTTTGCATACATGTTTATTCTGTAAGTCTTAAAGGTAAGAAGTTATAAGCGACGGAAATAATATTTACAAAAATCATTAATATAATTTTAATTTTGTTTAAAATTGTATAGCTATCATTTTTTAATTCTTTTTGATGGCCCGGGCTGGTTAATGGTGCCTTCTTCATTATCGTCGCTGAAATTTTCTGTTTCATTGTCTGTATTTTTAGTTTCCAACCATGAAATTTCGTCGTCATCACAGTCTTCCTTATCTATCTGAATCTCTACTGCATTTTCACACAGCTGACCACTACAGAATCGACAAACAATAGAGCATTTTAATCCAGCTTTTCTGCAACTACATGTTTTGCTGCATCCTTTTTTACAGTGGCAAGAAATTACACTTAAAAGCGTCTGGGGTGCTGCTTTCTCTGTCGTTGTTATTGGAGTGAGCCTATTGGTGTCATATCTCCAGCCCCAGTCTTCTGGTTTTTTTTTATTCCGTACCACTTTTGGACTTGGTGGTAGGTATGTCCTAAACGCATGATACCGTGCAGCGTCCTTTGTCGGCGGCAAAGAAGCAAGATTAAATTTACTTTTTATTGATGACTTTACGAATCGTTTATATCGGATATCTTCTAAGGATTCCTTATCCATGTTCCCCGTACAAAGTTACTAGTAAGCGTGCTCCAGCGTCTTCGATTTCTTCTGATCTTGCTTCTTTATTGTAATTAAATTAACTTTAGTGTAATAAAATTATTTTTTGTAAATATTATTGTATCCGTCGCTTGTAACTTTTTACCTATAAGACTTACAGAATAATCATGTATGCAAAAAATGTAGGTCATTTTGTCTTCTTTGAACCCTTTATAGACACTTTTGTGATTTAGTAAACAATTGAGAAGTTAATTAAAATATACCTAATTTTGGCACCTTTAATTCAAGATGGCGGCTAACGCCTGGGTCCTTCAAGGTCGAGAACTTGGATTTTTATTAACCTGTCATACCTAAACAATATTGTGTCAAAACATTTTCTACGCCACCTTTTGTAGAGCAAAGGCTTTTACAGTTCCCCACAGACTGGACTATGATATAACGGTACAAAATTACAAAAGTTATATTATTAAACTCCACATTTCTTAATAAGATCGTCAATGACATAAATATCTCAATAAAAATCGAACAAGAAACTTCATAATAACCAAGAATGATTGCCTCAATTCAATAATGAGAATTTATTAGAGCAAATTTATAAAAGAGGACACACATCGAATTATGAGAAGTGTTTCGCAATGAATAGAAGTGAGTCATTATTTCCAAACACGATCTTTAACAACACGTACGGGAACAATGGAGATGGCTCGCCGAGACAAGTCAAAACAATGAATAATAATAACCGGCACCATCCAGAAGCAATTCTGATTGCTGGTGGTAATCGTGACCTTTCAACTTCCGCGTTGAATCAATCACACAAATATTTGAAAGTATCGAACGCAATGGCAGATGATGAAAGTTGTGATGATTCAATAGGCTTTAATAATGATGTTGATAGTTTAGGAAAAGTATGATTTCTCCAAACCATTTTACTAGCAAGCGTTAACAAGTGAAATAAATTGATAAACTCACAATTACGTGTTATGCTGTTAGCAATGCGTTGTAATTGGTATTTTATTGTTTTCCACGCTTTCTGTCCAATGCAACTAATGTTGATTCATGATTACAAGACACGAATTTCAAAACAAAATTACGCTAAGGTTGTTTAAATTTACAATTCGCTCTAACGTTTCCCTCAATTGCACGCCATATCCTTAAACGATCAAAGATGGCTTATCGACGGCTGGGATGGGACTCTAATGGCCTTTTAGGGTCAATATTTCAGGGCAGGGCCAGTGGTTGGGTCGTAACGTCCTCAGTAATTGGTCCCTCAGCACCGAAATTCCGTAAGTCAGTGGCTCAGAACTTCTCTAGAGTGACATTTGAACGCTGACGCTCGTTAGAATTCACTAGAATTATACCTATTGTAAAATTTTAGTGCGAACTGAGTCAATTAAACGTCTAAATGGTATTATATTGCTTAATGGGCCTGCATTTAATTAAGCGAAACTGACGTCGTTTTGAAAATATAGAAATGAAAGGGAACATGAGACAAAATAAAAGGAAAATTTTAAGATGCAAGGCAGCAAACTGGATGAAAATTTAAGCTGCCTAATGGAAATTAACAGCTCAACAGGTATTTTCACTGTAGTTTTTGTAAGATCATTAAAATAATAATGATAGTAATACATGTTGAAAATTGTTTGTTCTTACTTACATTCAAGTGCGGTATAATCCCTTTATTAGACTGTTAAATGTCGTTGTAAAGTACGTACCTGTAATAAAAGATACAAATATGGTTAGTTCACAATTTCTGTTTGTGCTTTGGTATTTAATTATTAGAAATTTCACAGAAGTCACCCAAAAGGCAATGGAAAGGGTTATGTTCGGAGTTAGCCTGCGAGATTGAATCAGAAATGAAGACATTCGTAGAAGAACCAGGGTAGCGGACATAGCCCGAAGAATTGATAAACTCAATAGGCAATGGGCGGGGCACATTGCTCGCAGAACAGATGGCCGATGGGGCTGAAGAGTTCTCGAGTGGCGACAACGTACCGGAAAGCGCAGCGTGGGTAGACCCCCCACAAGGTAGACCAACAACCTGGTAAAGGTGGCTGGAATCTACTTGATGAGAGGACCGGTCGTTGTGGGCCTATGTCCCGCAATGGACTATAAATAATGAATTTCATAGACCACTTACTTCTTTTAATTTTGAAATCAATATTAATGTTTAACGCGGCTACATTACATTTATGTGTATAAGTATAGCAATAAATATCAATTTGCTATTCTCTATTTTGCTGTACGATGACTGTAAGTGTATTTCGATTCACCAACAGAGACAAACATTCAATTCATCATAAATATCACAAACGGCAGCCATGTTTTGAGATTGAAAATGATACGTTCTCAAAACACACTCACATCATGTAACAGCCTGGGAAATGTATTTCCCACGACGTTAATAATGGATTCAAAGTGACAATAATTCTACCACATCGACAATATGAGATAACATTATAAGTTGGGAAAATGAATAACCGAAAAATCACCTTCCGTTTAGGTATTTTCTGTTCTGCTTTTAAAGACTTTGCATAGAATTATGCTTTTGTATCGAGTTCAACAGGATTAATTCTTCGAATGTCCTTGTCTTTGCTTTCAGTCTCATCGCACCTAGAATATAAAAAGTACCAAATCTCTTAGTTAAGTGAGGTTTCAGTTTCAGAAATGTATTTCGATTTTGATTTTAAAATTGCTGACAGAAATATTCTATTTTAAAACCATAGCATAGATTTCCAATACATTTTGAGATCTCTAAAATTTACGCAACAAACTACCTACTTCCAATCAAATTACAACGGGAAAGTAGTAAATAACATTGGTTGTTTTATGCGCTTGCCACCAAATCATTGCATCGTTGCATTACGCGAACACCATAATCGAAATGGAATAAGTGCATACAAGCAAATGCATGTTGATAAGAATTATTATTGTTACCGCAAACACTAGGGCGATAACAGAGATGGATTTGAAACTACTGTTTCGCCATTCGAATTTAAATATTTCACTTTTATTTACTCGTTTTCTCTTTATTCTTGGCAATAAAACTCTCACTCAGTATTGCACTTTCAATGAAGCGCTATTTAAAACCATTTAATGTTTATAACTGTGCAGTACTAAAGTATAATTTAAATATTTATGTTTTCCAGAGAATAAATACTTACAGTTATTTATTCGTAAGGCTTTAAAAACATGTCATCATAATATTAATTACGTTTAGGGGTGCGATTTTTGAATGTCATCGGTGAGCTTGAACGGTTTTTAAATCTCATACAAAAGCGTTCTCATGCATCTTTCTACTGCTTATTTGACATTTAAAAATCATACTTCAGGAGTGCGATTTTTGAAAGTCAAATCAGCAGTAGAAAGATGCATAACTCCATAGTAATTTTGACATTTTCAACTACTGAGCTCACCGTATGAGTTTCAAAATCGCACTCCAGGGGGCCTACCATGAGTTTTCACCGTACTTTACTACTGTAGTTACGTCACCAATTTTGTATTGAATTTCGTACAGCGCTCCTAGTGGTTACGTTGAGAACTAATTTATGTCATACGAATTGGCGACGTAACTACAGTAGCAAAGTACAGTGAAAACTCATGGTAGGCCCTCAGGACTTTTTATCATTTGGCTCGTTAAGTTCCCAGGATACTTTAACAGTGGACATAATCGATGAATATAATAGCGAACTCGGTTGTTGCAAGACGAGAAACTTGCTACTGCATCTGATCGCACCATGTTACAGACTTGTCTCTAAGAATACTATTAAACACCACATCACATTCCCAGTCATCAACCAGATAACTTAAAAAAAAATTCTAGCATCCATCTAGATTCCTCGAATTGCAACTCAAAGATACCACATAATAAAAGTATGATTACCGACAGAAAAAAATAGATTTAAATCCACCGTAAGCACTTTCTCACGGTTATCAAAGACCGTTAGCATCGCCTTCGATGTAGCAATACGCTTTTATCATCACCTGCCACCGGCTAAATCGTTAGCACAAACTACCTTACGTGGTTAAACAGGTACACTTGACCGAGGAATGGCCTCCATTGACACCAGAATCCACATCATGACTACATACGACCTGTACTCAGCAACGATATCGATAAATGTCAAACTATCGATACGACTGTAATCTCATATCGTTAATAAGCGATTCAATCTAGCGTGGTAGCGGCCATCGAAACCTGTTCGACGCGCTTTTCTTGGCAAAGTGCTCATTTCTTACCAGTAAACTAGTGCTTTGATTATGATCTCTGGGTTTTAAATTAATATTGCATCTGCTTGAGGGAAATTGTAATCTAATGCCACGCCTTAAGATGGGTTTTTAGATCTTATAAAACTGCTTTAATCAAGCATTGCGTTAAAATAGTTATAGCTACAAACTCACTGTGTCCATCTTCACAACTCGTATTGATTTTAGCCTGTTCCTACTTATGTTTGTAAAAACAAAGTAATTCAAACGTGCATGTGAAATTTTTATGCAAAATATTTGTTGCCAAGCAATTTCATGTTACAACTAATAAAAGTTTGTGGCATAGATTGTGCCGTGCGATATTGTAATGAGAATCCTATACAATAGGACTTATAAAACAAAGCCTTTACAAATTATAGTTTGCTGATCGAACCTTCAATTACTGGTACACATTGCCTCATATTCCGCACTCATTAGTTCTCATTCTCACGCCTTTTTCTGTCGTATTAATTAATAATTAGAGTTTATTTTCTTACGATAACATAGTAGGCAACTGGACCATGCCTGGAAAACTTAGTAGTTAGTCTAGTTAATATTGTATGAACTATGTTTGCATTATTAATCATCAGACTAATAAATGTACAGTCGACTGCAGATATAAGCATATAAAATTTTGTATCCTTAAACACACATGTATCCTTAAACAAACACACATGACATTATGTGTGGATGATCATTTAGATTAAATTAAACATTGAAAAAATTTGTCTGGGATGGGAGTTGAACCCGTAACCTGGCAAACATGGGCTGTGAATACAGACCTACTACGTCAGAGAACTAAATTCTTCAACCCATTTCATCTTAAGAGACGTGATTTTTAAATTGATTTGAAATAAAGCCCAAGATCCGATCGTAAATTTATGCACCTATTTGTTTGCTGAACGAAATGTCATTTAAGTGCAAGTTTACACAGGGGTTCATACAACGCCGTCGGGTTGCCTAGCAAACTCTTGACGCAAGTTAGTACCTACCTTTACCATGATGATTTATGGTACTATTTTTTCCACCGATAAAGTAAATGAGGTGTCATTTGAGTGAGGCTGATATAATACTGAATGAATAAATATGAAATAATATGAATATGATCAAAGAAGACGTGTAGGTATAAATAAATAATAAACCGAAAACTGTCAACATTATTACTTGAAAGTAATAATGATTCCGATATCTATTACATTCGCATCTCTATAAGGTCAAATTTAATTAGTTGGCGAAACTTAACAAACGCATATGGTATCTGTTACTAAGCACAATTATGTGGTAATGACCCCCCGCTTGATCATATGATTCTGAGGTCAATGTTCGCCCGCCGGCCGCGCACTGCGTACGATACGTACGATAATAATAATTTTGTAAATCATCAATACCAATTATAAACATTGATAATGCAATCTGTTATCGTTAACAGGTGCCCTAGTTCAGTTTCGCCAACTAATTTAAAATGACCCTATATATTAACAGCATCGAAACACTAACATGTTTTGTTAGAGTCGGTTCGAAGCCAAGTTTAACGAAGCGTTGTCGATAATCGTGCCGACTCCGACACAAAAAAGAAAACAAATTAACCTAAGGATGCAAATATATTTAGTATTCTGAAAGACTTAAAGTACATTTTTCTAAATGAATAACTTGAACTCCTTCCTCTGATTAAAAAGCTAGAATGGTTCTGAACAAGTCTTTTGTTAAAGTTAGCACTCATTTTAACTTGTTGCTGGTTTTAATACTTGTTAAATTATAAACTTGATAATATTTGATGAGCTTTTGCTTCCAGCAACCCAAGTAAAAATAAATAATTAATAGTTTATGTAGCTAGTACACAATTATATCAATTGTCTTTATAGACCAAGACCCGATCGCAAAATTATGCACCTATTTGTTTGATGAACAAAAAATCTGATGTTTCACACATTTTGTTCGAGTAGCTATTGACATTTTCCGTGGAACAGGTCAGGTCTGATCTTTTTGTCGCTATTTCGATTTTGGTTCCGTAGTGAAAGTTGTTCAATTTGATGGTCTGAAACACCCTGTTCGATATGTAAAGCATTTAAGAATAAATTGTAATTATAAGGTAAAATCTTAACTTTTTCTGCATGCATGCATATGCTCACGACTATTTTACCCGAGGGGGTATTCAGAGGTATTCTAAAACCTAAAAAAATCCACGTTTCACCAGTAGTACCGAACTGTCGCTACTTGTAATGGGCAGTGGATACAATACATATGTTACTCGAAATTGAAGCATGCCGGTTTCCTCACGATTTTTTCCTTCGAAGTTAACTTTTTCGAACATTTTAGATTACATATCTTTATCAAGAAATCATTATCATTTATAATTTTCTTTTTTATTTAATTAGATTTTTTTATTTGTAATTGTCAAGTAGTTTTATGGAACCCTGATGTTAGATAATTTAGCTATAAAACAATTTCGAAACCAAGTGAAACTATCAACGAAACATGAGGGTAATTTCCCTTTCGCAACACCCTAGCAAAGTTAATCTACATCGGAAGCGTTCCCATTGCGATTACAGCGCGACAATGGTGGGACTACGATTGCAACGTTTACCCTACTATTAGCTTTGTTTGTATGCGATTCCACGAAATTCGGCTGAAAAATAAAAGCTGATTTTTCGTGTCCCGTTTTCGCTGTCCGTTCGAATAAAAATAGTCAGTTTATTATAATTAAGGACGATTTATTGGTCGCATTTAGGTACGTTCGTGTGTAATTTGTTACTGTGAAATAATTGCTGAAGTAATTGAATGAATTTTCTTTGTCTTTCTTTTTGTATGATCGTATAAATCTATATTAAGCTCACTGACAATTTATAGATAAAAGCGGACTATTGGAGGTTTTCTATATTTAGGGCCTGTTTCACCACTTCTGAATAAGTTCTTGTTAGCTTATCCGACATATGTTTTGACATAATTTCATACAATATTATGTCAAACTATCTGTCGGATAAGCTGACAAGAACTTACCCAGAAGTGGTGAAACAGGCCCTTAAACTAACAAAAGCTTGTCAGGTCTGTTTGCTTTTTTTTTTGTTCACTTAAGTTAATTTTAAGTCTTTCAATTATTTTCCTACGGTACATTGTAGTATAAATTAAAAATATTATATTTAATAATTTATTCATAAGGATTATCTAAAAATTAAAAGTTTTTAAGAAAAAAAAAACATATATGATTTTTAAGAGGAAATGCGGTCTGCAAGAAATTTGATGAATTGGTTTTCAACAGATCTAATATAATTCTTTCGCGTTGTTCCGTAGCAACCTACCTACCAGTGCAAAAGCGACAACTGCAGCTCGGACTGTTTTTACCTACATGAAAAGACGATATTACAATCACGGATTCTAGGTATATTATAAGAATAGAGCAAGTGTTTATTGATCCAGTTAACCACCGACAATCGCTTATTCCCAAAGCGATTAAAAACTAAATGTTTCAATTATCAACCTAGGCATGGCTTGAGAGACACAATGGTACATGCAACTAAAGAAAAAATCTATTAAATTTCACGGGAATTTCAAAGGAAATTCCGGATTAGTTTCGTTTTAATTGGTATCGTTTGATTGCTGTAACTATTTATGACGATGTCATTATCTAATCAATACGTAGACATTCATGCATTTGAATTAGTTATTTTATCAATACTGATATCAAAAAGTCACTTTAAATATTTAAAATGTTCAGATAAAGGACAACTAAATTGGCTTTATTGTTCCAAATGGATTTCTTTGTAGAAGCACTATTATTATCATAATGATGATTGAGCAATTATCGAACAATAACCACATTTCATGTACAAAGGGTAACAAAATACCCTAGTGATATTTCAAGGGGTGCTCTAGACCATCAAACTTAAGAGAATATTATTCCGAGAGCGAAAATGCGCGCTGCATACAAACGTACTATGGTGATATTTTCAATACTAAACAATTAAAGTCAATGAAATTTTGCAGAAACAATCTAGAAACAAATTTCTATGCTTCTATAGAGTCAGATTTTCGTTAAAATATACAGTTTCAATGCTAGGATTAATTTAAGATTTGTATGGAAATCTTTGAGGCACTGTAACTTGAAAACTATACATTTTAACGAAAATGTGACTCCATACAAGCATAGAAATTTGTTTCTAGATTGTTTCTGCAAAATTTCATTGACTTTAATTGGTTAGTATTGAAAATATCACCATAGTACGTTTGTATGGAGCGCGCTCCGAATAATATACCCTTAACAACCTTCACTATGTAGTCAAAGTCGTAAAAAAATCTGTTTTCCCATACCTTACATTTGAGTCGAGCCACCTACTCGACTAAAATGTATGAGACAACAGATTTTTTAATTTTTTCTTGATGTTGGCTCCATAGTAAAAGTAGTTTAGTTTGATCACAAAGAAACACGTACTCCTTGACAGGAGAGGAGCAGGCTTACGCGTAATTTCGCACTTTCCCCTCTGCCAAAGTCGCACACCTCGACGGCCCTATCTAGCCCAGATGGGCATGCGTTTTACTGCTATTATCATAGAAACGGCCCCCCCCCCCCCGCAAAAAATGGCAGAAAATGTTTCTATGGAGAAATAAACAATACTTACTCCTATCCGGGCGTTGACAGGAGACACGTGTTTCTCTATGAGTTTGATAGTCTGAACCACCCTAGAACGACACCCCTTGAAATATTACTAGGGTCTTGTATTATTGCGATTTAAAATTATAGCTTACTAAGCCCCACTTGCGCCAACCTGGGTTAGCAATAAACTCCAGGTTAAGTTGGTAACCCATGATTTTTGTATAGAAAAACAACTGAAAGAGCCATTTTATCCGGAGTTAATTGCTAACCCGTGGTTGGCGCAAGTGGGCCTTAGTATACACCATACATAACCCTCGACCGTTTTCCCTTTCATAATAGTTGAGAAAATTGCTACAACTACGGTACCAACCATATTTTATAATGTAGTTATAGCAATTTTTTCAGGATTAAGTTACCTACAAACTGATCTGTGAAATTTCGATCACATTGATACTAAAATCCAACAATATGAAATGAACAATAATGAAGTCAGAAAGATAAATCAAACAGAACGTCAAAAATATTTAAATTATCAAACGAACGTTAGTACAGGATGTGTTATCATCAAAACAGAAATTATTCCCTATCGCAGCTCGGCCATACATTGCCGTGACAGAATTTATAATGTTATCGATATTTCACACGTATTGTGTTCCGATAATTAGGTTCTACGATTATTTTCAGCTAGCCACTAAAACAAATTATACTGTAGGACAAATTACGTAGATAATGATATAATAATTGTAGATTGGAGTGCTATTTATGAATTTAATTCATCCTGATTTGTTATCATCATCTTTCTAGCTACTGTCCCGGTACTAGTTAGCGGATCTGTGTGTGATCGGAAAAGTGTCCCTCCCAACTCCATTTGTGCCGCCGTCTGAGAGCCTCCCGCCTGGACATGACTTGCCTTGGGCGACCTGGAAGTCGTTAAACCGACTTCGAACCCGGGTCGGTCGCAGTACGGACAACATGTTCAGGTGGGGATTCTCGGATGCGCAAAATGTGAGTTGCTTGTGTGGAGCTCCACAAACGATGGCCCATCTCACATCGTGCCCTGCGTGCCCTAACACCTGTACGCAGGAGAAGCTCATGACCGCTAGCGACCGTGCAGTATCGGTTGCCCACTTCTGGCAAGGTACTATTTAGCGACTTTGTTCAAAATTTGAAGTCGACACGATAAGAAGAAGAAGCGGATCTGCTTTTCTTGTCTATTTCCTACAGTTCAGTCTATCCTGAGCAGCGTCGGTGGAAATGGAGAGCTCGCAGATCCGTGTCTTTCTTTACAACATTAGATTGGATATTTGTGCGATGCCTAGTACGATAAATAGTGTACTACATTTGTGAAAATAAATATCTTCGGATGTAACGATGAAGTATAATTCTATACGGTTTTTATTACATCAACCTGTGCACATTATATCATCAATAATCGTGTGAAATTGCAAATTAATACTTCTCGTTCTGCCTCGAGAACTAACAAACTAGAAATTAAAATTACAAACAAGAACTGGAATAATCCTAAAAACGGTAAAACTCATCTAAAACCTAGAACTAACAAACCGGTTAAGCAAACGCCACAAACAAACAAGCCGAAAACAGAACACATAAAAAGTGGTAAAACAACGAATAATAACAACTGAACAGTTTAGAAACAACTAACTACGGAACGGTAATGGATTCACGATTGCGTGGACATACTCAACTCTTTCTATAGAAGCTAAAAAGTAAAAAGTCAATTTCACAGATGTTCCCACGACGCTCGTTCCGCTTGAAGCAGCGGAAGCCGAGGAATAATTACTCATACTTACATCTTGGGAAGTAGACATTACGTTCAGTTACGTAATTAGAATCAGATTCGCGTAACTTTGATTCGCAGTGTCGTGTACGTGAATGTTTAAATACAAAGGCACCTGTGTCTTGTACTTGATCGTTGAATAATTAAACACCTAGACGTTCTTGAGCCGAATTTATGACGATTGTTTAAACCAGACCGAATCTCGTAGATGCTAAAATTGCCGCAGCAGTTGGCGCTGAATGGGGGAGCGAAATTCGTAACTGGCAGAGTTGACGTTTTAGAAATATGGAAGCCGTCGTGCATAATTTTGATTGCCTCTTAAACAAAGCGCTTTAGTATAAAGCCGTACATTGTTTCAGAGGTATTAGCAAAGGCAGAGGTATAAAGTTGAATCTTAGTTAGGTACATTACTGTGGTAATTTAAACTTTAAGATTCGACATAATCTCTTTAGCTGATACGATTTCAGACTACGCTACAATTTCAATCATTATTGAAATGCCAATATCAATTTGCAAAATCCAAAATTACCTTTGGCTTATTTCATAAATAGAGAATTTCAATAGCGACTGCATCAATAGCAGTGGCCCGAATCATATTTAAAGCTAATGTCTAGACGATCGTAAAATTGGTTCCTAAAATACGTCCGCAGTTTAACGGCATCCGTTGTATGGCGGAAACTCATTGACACAAATCTCCGCGTCACTGCGCTGATGAGTCTCACCTTTCTAATTAGCTTCAACTTCGAAGGTTTCCGAGATTCTAGCAAGAGGTCTAACTGAGATCCGAAACTTCACTGCATTAGCAAGGAAAGTTCCTAACTTTTGGCGTCATTTGACGAGTAATCATTATTATTATTTTACTGATGGTATTAGTACCTGGGTGATTGGGGATGTTATTTTAAAATTAATAGAGCCTAAAGGAGCTCACTAAAGAGCATAGGCCTATTTTCACAATATACAATGGGATGAAGTAGGTAACATCCCACCATGCAGGCTGGTTTGTTTTATTACCTGATTATTTTGATTTATATAATCTAAAAAATATATTGTGAAGGTTTCTTGTCTATCTGCGGTACTATTAAAAGATACTCAAGTAAATATCCTTTCACGATCTTCCCACATTACGCCACTTACCAAACGCAATTTTGTAGTAACTTCGAGCAATGACTGGCATTTATTCTAAACGTAAATCAGAGTTGAAAGGTTTTTAGGTTAGTTTAAGATCAGTATTGACGTTATCTTGAAAGGTTTTTTAACTGTTTCCATTTATAGTTTGTGACTGACCTGGTTGGTGTTAATACTTAGCTTATAAGGCAAACTTTTGGCCATCAAATCTGGGTACGAGTTTTGTACCGTTCGTTGTTGCTGGATTCCCAAAATAACGGTCTATGTTTATGGTCAAAACTATGAATGTAAATGTGGGTATTGCTTAATTAATGTTTTCTTATGATTTTGGATTGGAATGGACTATTCCATTTCTTTATACGAAAATTCTATTTACGTTTCTATCTCTTACTTTTTTAAATACTTTTATACTTTATTGCTTTTTGTTTTTTTTATCACCACGTCAAACCATCCAGAAAATTAATAAACTTATTCTAAAAGTGAACCATGTTACAATTACCACCTTATCAAGTTGTTGGAGCAAAGTTTCTGATTATCCCCAAAGAGATCAGGTTGAGAGTTTACGTGCGTAGGTACTTGATGCCTAAGAGTCTAATTTAAATGACCTAACTTTACTTCACAGAACATTTAATTAAAAAGTTGGTATCTTTCTAGAACATGGATTGCTATTAACTTGCAATTTCATTCCTTAAGACCTACACTTATAATTAAATCCATTGGTATATCCAATATATTGATTATCATCCAAACCAACTACATTAAGGAAATCTCATATATCATTATCTGCACAATCATTGTGTGCAAATGGCGTTATGTCATTAAGTTTCCTTGACATGTGGACAACCTCCAAAACGTCTTATTGTGTTTGCGGAGGGCCCGTCATGTAGTTACTATGGTTACTTACTTATGTATGTAGAGAGGTGTCTGTTTAATATCAGTTAAGTACACAAGGCGACACATCAAGCTGTACAAAACGAACATAAGCTGGTTGCGCGACGATGTACGTTACTCGACCTACGCACGGCCAGATTTTTTGGTTTTGTACCAATTTTTTGATTGTGCTTGATGTGTCGCCGTATGTACTGTACCTAATTACAAGGTACAAATTTAAATATCTACAAGATTATAACTATAAGTTGTATTTTGTCTATTCTATTTTATTTATTTTTGATATTTTTCAATTCTTAGAAACCTAAACTTAATAAGCTATATTGTAGACATTAGAAAGACGCGTTATTTAGAATAATGATTTTAAAAGTAAAATACTGAATGGGTCATTCGGTTTTTTATTTATATCATATCGTATAAAACAACTACACAAATAAATTAAAAGAAATGTCTGTGTGTGTATAACAAAGTCAAGAAAACTAAAAAAAAAGTTTTCATCATAATGATTTTCTAACCGTTGTAATTCCATAAATAATTAGGTAACTTTTTATTTTTGAGCAGCTAATAATGTTGTGCAATTTTATAATTAAGGACTAATTCCCACTCACATTATGTTTATCCTCATACATTAATCTGAGTATTAATTAAGGAAATTTAATATTGACAAACAAAGACTGACTTTACTAAGGACTTTGTAAAGCCTGTTTTGTGTACTCATGCTTCACAAATATACACAAAAGATTCTTATACTTATTCTTTACCTTTACAAATAGAGGTAAAACAGATGCACTATTCGAAGAACCGCGTTATTTAAATGAGTTATCAAAACGGGGGTTTACTCCCATTTAAGTGACGAAGGCTAAACTTGTTATATGTGCATAACTCGATACTCGGTACTTTAATTCAAGCGTCTGCATTCTATCCACACGTACAAGACTTATAAAGTGATTAATATTCTATAAGTCACCAATCGCGCGTAGGTTTTACTCTATGCAATAAAAGGAAAAGAAACCTACAGAAATCGACAATTCTTCACATAATAATAAATCTTGATGAGGTCTGCCCAAGTAGTTATTAACAATATAATCTGATCCATTGTCATAGTTTTCTATCACAAAAACTTTTTCAATAGTTTTTCTTTTCGACGAACGATTGACCACGCAGAATAACCTCCCACGCTACGCACCAAGAAATTGTATAACAAAAAACATGCCAAGTTCATCGAGTCAACGAACTCGCTAACTCAACAATCAAGGAATTCCCGGGAATCAAAAACAATCCTTTTTATGCCAACATCATAAATACTGGACAAGTGACATTCCGAATGCATCCAATCGCATTAATATTCGCAAAGTGTAAAACACCGACCTTGTGATGCCGGGTCGATTTCCTTTGAAGGGCAGGTGTAGTGGCCAAGATTAATCCAGAATAACCACTTCAAGAATTACTAAAACACGGCACAGACAATCCACAGGTAATATTTGAAAGCTCGCGAGTAGTTCGCGCGTTCGCAGCGTACGTCCGCCCGGTGACACACGGAAAGTACGACTGAGGGAGGTACTGAGGTCCACTTGGTCGGAGGTCGGAGGCGATTGGCGGAGGACGCAGTGAAACGGGATGCGGCAAGAGATGCGCACATCGCACCCAGCTTCCGTTCAACATGTTTTATAAAAAGGGGGGAGGGGGGGCCCCTGAGGACCTTGCCTTCCGATGCTATCAGAACGATTATTGGGTTAGTGTGATAATTGCTATTGAATCGATAACGATTAGCGTTCGTTTAATAGAGATAAGGTTATGTTGTGCTGTTAAATTGTAAAGGAAATGCAAACGTGGTTAATGTTTATAGATAATTTGTATTTATTTAATATTATTCTAATATGTATATTACAGTTGGTTTTTTAAGAGGATGATCAGACCTTAAAACTTAAATAATTTTTCTACGGATTTCTTCCGTCCAATATAAATTGTATTTGGGATTGCAGTTTTATATGAAACAGCACATAACTCCTACTAAATAATTATAATTTTCCTGGATAGTTTAGTACTTAACAGTTCAGGGCTGCAATCGCGGTAAATATTCGGTGATTTAACCGTGATTGGACTATACGAAACATAACTTTTGACACCTTGATATTGCGATAATCGCGGTACTGCTCTTGACAGCCGTTAGAGCCGTTTTGACAGATCGCTCAGACGTTAAAGGCTCTCAGTTACATAGAGTTTAGCGCGAAGTGGAATTCAGCACAGTTGTATAAAAATTGGATTGCAATGTGATTAGAAACTGAAATGGGATTAGGATTGAACTTGGATGTTTTAAATTAGCGCAATCGCCCTCCAGGTTTGTAATGTAATTTAAAAGCTATTTATACTTACTTAGATTATTATTTAAGCTGGTTGCAGAATTATCAATTTCATTTTTTATACGGAAAAATAGCTAAGAAAATTTAGATTGCGCGTATCAAATAACATTTACAATTTATAATATAATTACGAAGATATCAAGCTTTGAAATTATTCATACAAAATATCTTCGTGATTTTATTATAAATTTGTAATACGCGCAATCTAGATTTTCTAAGCTATTTTTCCACATATAAAACATTACTTTTATTAATACCGTCTACGAGTGTTCTACGACAAAGTTTTGTATGGACGGAAACCACCTTAAGTAGAGAAACAATCTGTACATCTTGTTTGAATGTCACAGATAGTACGTCAATAATTAAGCCAATTATGTCATTATGTCAATCACTTTACAGTCGGTGATAAGACCGCCGTTTCTATTATATTCTTTTTGTTAATTGTATTTTATTTTTATTTTCGGTGGGCAAATAAAGAGTATTGTATTGAATATTGTTACTGCAGAAATCGTTTTCCTTCCTAGTAACCACGACATCGACAGTGTAAACAATTGCATCGTCTATCAGAAAGATAATAATATTTATTTTTGGTTTCTCTCTATTGTTCTAGTTCATTGATTTTCCCTTATACAATTTTGATGTGTAATGTAGAATAATGTTATTGTTGTTTGTAATTTACTTTCCTTTGCAGTTCCTACATGATATCAGTTCATTAAATTTTTATAATTCTGGTAATTCAAAGAGCAGGTTTAGTTAAGATTATTGAGAGATATAAAGTAGATTCTAAGTAGTTTTTTTTTTAAATCTTTTTTTTATTCGATACGGGGCTTGCGCTTGTATTGCGATCAGACTTTGATGGTCTGATCGTCCTCTTAAAAACTGTTAGCATATTAAGTTAGACCCTGTATATTATGTAACTGATATTTGTGGTCATAGTTAAAGATCTGATCAAATCAGTTGCGTCCTACAAAAAGAGGAGGTGCGGAGTACTCGAAACCGACGGGCATGTATGAAGAGATGTATGGATGTGAATGAGTCAAAAGATGTATGTAAGGATCGTAGTAGATGGCGCGCTCTGGTCTCTGCCTACCCCATTGGGAAAGAGGCGTGACGTTATAGATAGATAGATAGATAGTTAAAGATATGCTTTTGGACGGCCCGACAGTACAGTCTGTAGTGAACCTGCCTGCTGTGTCGAGGGTCGCGGGTTCGAATCCCGTAAGGGACAAATATTTGTATGACGAATACGAATATTTGTACCCGAGTCATGGATGTTTGTATCTATGTATGTATTCTATATCGGTGTCTAGTTATCATAATACAAGTCCAGGCTAGATTCTGGAACTTTAAATGTGTAACTTTAGATAATGTGTGTGACAATGTCAAAAAAAAAAAAGAACAACTTTCTAAACGAAGCCAACATAGAAATCGCGAAAAACACCTTCACTTTTCCATACATTTGAGTAGGTATTGCAGTTTTGCATGGAATAGCAGATTTATTTTTCGCTATTTAGATGTTGATTCCATAATACATATTTTTCAGTTTGATGGTATTTTTAATGCATCTAAATGTCAAATTACATGAATCCCCCATTACTTAACATTATTTACATTGGTGTTAAAAGAATTATACAGGGGCATTACGGTAAACATTTGCATTACTTTAATTGGTGATTGTACTCATGATACTGAACAACTTTCCCAAAGGAACATAGGAAATTCGCAAAAGAAATATCTTTTTTCATACAAGCGTCTGATCAGTTGATTGCATTTAGTAGGTAGGTAGGTAAGGAAAGTCCAAAAGATGTAACTTGTTAATTTCCTAAAGGTTTCTGAGGAAATGTGGTTCAGTATCACTGGTACAATCAGCCCTTAAAGTAATTCGACTGTTTACCCTTACACCCCGTAGAACATGATCATCCATTCAAACAGCAGAACAACTTTTGAAAACAATAAAACCCAAAACCAAGCCGAACATCCGATGCGTACAAAAACTTAGCCTGCAACAAAATAAAGACTTCCAATTTCAATCCAGGGCACCAAGCGCAATTACCGGCACGCCAGTGCACCGTTATCAAGTGAGCACTTCCCTTATCGGGCCCCGCCATGCGCCACTCCATCTGACTATTGCGTTTCATTTGTAACGCATGCATTTGACCTCCTATATGAGTGGCATTGGATGCCTTAACGGCTATGGGATATGTTCGAAAATTTCAAAACCATATAGTCCGGTTTGAAATAGCGAAAGAATTGAACACTAAGTTATACAGCTGTCAACTTAAATGTGTTACAAACTTTCGGTATTTCAGACCATCAAACTCAACAACTTTTACTATCAAGCTGTTACTAGAAAACTTCAATGAAGCCTCGACCCAAATGTATACAGGGTCCTACTTAATATGCTGACACTTTTTAAAGGGGATGATCAGACCATCAAACTGAACAACTTTCTCTATGGGACAACATCGAAATCGCGAAAAAAAATCTGCTGTCCCATACATTTGGCTCGAGTCGGTTTGCAGTTTTGTATGGAAGAGCAGATTTTTAACCGACTTCAACAAAAGGAGGAGGTTCTCAATTCGACCCGTATGTTTTTTTTTTTTTTTGTATGTTTGTTATTATTTCTCGCTTTCGATTTTTCGAAAGTTGTTCAGTTTGATGGTCTGATCATCCTCTTAAAAAAGTGTCTGCATATAAGTCGGACCCTATATAAAACAGCAAATTTTTCTTCTTAATATCAATGTTGGTGCAATATTGAAAGTTGGTGCAGTTTGATGGTCTGGTCTGGAGCACCCTTCTAAGTATGTAACTACTATTGTGCACCCTGTATATGAGTGGCATTGAATGCCTCACAGAAAAGAGAAGCAATAGAAATAGCATGGGAACTATTCTTCTTGAAATCTTATGACTGAATCTTCATTAAATTGTCATAGTAACTTATGACGTTTTGTCGAACGAAATGTATGGGAAGATAAGGCTACCAACACAGCCATATTAGTGGCACGCGGACTGCACCTATATGCTACTATACTTCTGTTACGACGAAGCCGGGCTCTCTGTTCTGTGGGATGCATTAACCGGCTAAGGGAAATTTTGTTTCAACAATTTAGATTGGCCCTCCCGGTTTGCAATAGCGAAAGAATTGAAAGACGAATACAATTTTTTAGTAAGTATATGATTTGATAGATTTACGATACACATCGAAAGAGAAGAGTATGCTGTTCATAAATGTTTGATGCTACCTACTTAATACCGACTGGGGAAAAAATAATATCCAATCCGAGTGCCAAAAATTGTGTTTATCCATGTCACTATATACTGGACAAAAGCAAATCCAAAATATGAGTTCATTTAGCCTCCCCGGTCGCATCAGTCGTAGTTAGCTATTAGTTCACTAAATTACGTACCTAATTGTTTATAATTATTATCTGCAACTTGATTTATAAATAACTGTTATAAAAATTAGAAAAATAACGAAAGACCATGAGCGGCTTTTGAAATTAAAAAAAAATAAGCCGTAAGTGACAAAACGAATTGTAAGTAACAAAAAAAGAGAAAATATCAAATAATCGACTATAATATCTTATAGGTAGAGAACTTCTACATTCCCATTTACAACCCGACAGAGTATCCACATTCCACACACGTAATAAGCAAGCATTGTAATAATGTACGTACAACACTTCCGATTGCATTGTGCATCGTGTAGATACGTTATCTACAGGTCAGCGGTAAGGAGTTCATTACCATCTGTTACACTTTGATCCAAATATGAAATCACCTTAAGGGGCTACCTGCCGGTTTTGGGTAATTTTGTAACCATTTTATTCATTAACTATGGCACTTTTTGAGCTGAAATTTAAACTCAACCATCTACAGGATATGAGAAGTGATGTGGTTTTTCTAGAAATCGATTTTAATGAATAAAACCGAAGAAAAGGGACTCTAAAGTCACCCCTTTTTTTCCAGTTGTAACCATTTTACTCTTACATTTTTAATCGGAACAAAATGAAAATTTACTATATTGTTCACAATACAATTTAGAATGATGTGGTTTTTTTACTTTTTCGTAATTAATAAAAAATCATCGAATTTTTCAAAGAAAACAGCAAAATTCTGACCGGAGACACGCGCTCTTTCTCATCGATTAGTATGGAGTGTGAGTGAGAGGAGAGTGGTCCACGGCTGATACGCCTTAATCAAGCCATTTTCCTACTTACAGCGTCAGCATAAGGTTTCTGACAAAGACTTCTAATGTAGAATAAACTATATTTACAAACTTAACGTAAAACGTTAGCTCAGGTCAGTAACCGAAATACCTATACCTATACGCATTTCGTTGTAAATGTTTGTTTAGAGACGTATTGTATCCCATGTTGTTACAAAAACAGAAATTTGAGGTCAAGTCTATTTATTAGAAACCGTAAAATAATAGGAATCTGGATATATGTATTTTCCATTTTAATCGTCCTTTTCTATAGAAACATCATTTTTTGTCGTAGGTCGTGCATATCTATTTAAGTTTTCTGCAAAACCTTTCAGACAATTTATCGTATGTTAGTGTTAGTTCTTTTAATTATCTTGAATACAATCATTCTTAAGGTGGTTGCAGAGTTGTCAATTTCATACAAAACTTTGTCGTAGAACACTCGTAGACGGTATTAATAAAAGTAATGTTTTATATTATGGAAAAATAGCTTAGAAAATGTTGATTGCGTGTATCAAATAGTATTTACAATTTATAATATAATAACGAAGATATCAAGATTTGAAATTATTCATACAAAATGACAAATGTAAAATCTTTGTAATTATATTATAAATTGTAAATATTATTTGATACACGCAATCAACATTTTCTAAGCTATTTTTCCATATATAAAACATTACTTTTATTAATACCGTCTACGAGTGTTCTACGACAAAGTTTTGTATGAAATTGACAACTCTGCAACCACCTTAAGAATGATTGTATTCAAGATAATTAAAAGAACTAACACTAACATACGATAAATTGTCTGAAAGGTTTTGCAGAAAACTTAAATAGATATGCACGACCTACGACAAAAAATGATGTTTCTATAGAAAAGGACGATTAAAATGGAAAATACATATATCCAGATTCCTATTATTTTACGGTTTCTAATAAATAGACTTGACCTCAAATTTCTGTTTTTGTAACAACATGGGATACAATACGTCTCTAAACAAACATTTACAACGAAATGCGTATAGGTATAGGTATTTCGGTTACTGACCTGAGCTAACGTTTTACGTTAAGTTTGTAAATATAGTTTATTCTACATTAGAAGTCTTTGTCAGAAACCTTATGCTGACGCTGTAAGTAGGAAAATGGCTTGATTAAGGCGTATCAGCCGTGGACCACTCTCCTCTCACTCACACTCCATACTAATCGATGAGAAAGAGCGCGTGTCTCCGGTCAGAATTTTGCTGTTTTCTTTGAAAAATTCGATGATTTTTTATTAATTACGAAAAAGTAAAAAAACCACATCATTCTAAATTGTATTGTGAACAATATAGTAAATTTTCATTTTGTTCCGATTAAAAATGTAAGAGTAAAATGGTTACAACTGGAAAAAAAGGGGTGACTTTAGAGTCCCTTTTCTTCGGTTTTATTCATTAAAATCGATTTCTAGAAAAACCACATCACTTCTCATATCCTGTAGATGGTTGAGTTTAAATTTCAGCTCAAAAAGTGCCATAGTTAATGAATAAAATGGTTACAAAATTACCCAAAACCGGCAGGTAGCCCCTTAAGGTGATTTCATATTTGGATCAAAGTGTAACAGATGGTAATGAACTCCTTACCGCTGACCTGTAGATAACGTATCTACACGATGCACAATGCAATCGGAAGTGTTGTACGTACATTATTACAATGCTTGCTTATTACGTGTGTGGAATGTGGATACTCTGTCGGGTTGTAAATGGGAATGTAGAAGTTCTCTACCTATAAGATATTATAGTCGATTATTTGATATTTTCTCTTTTTTTGTTACTTACAATTCGTTTTGTCACTTACGGCTTATTTTTTTTTAATTTCAAAAGCCGCTCATGGTCTTTCGTTATTTTTCTAATTTTTATAACAGTTATTTATAAATCAAGTTGCAGATAATAATTATAAACAATTAGGTACGTAATTTAGTGAACTAATAGCTAACTACGACTGATGCGACCGGGGAGGCTAAATGAACTCATATTTTGGATTTGCTTTTGTCCAGTATATAGTGACATGGATAAACACAATTTTTGGCACTCGGATTGGATATTATTTTTTCCCCAGTCGGTATTAAGTAGGTAGCATCAAACATTTATGAACAGCATACTCTTCTCTTTCGATGTGTATCGTAAATCTATCAAATCATATACTTACTAAAAAATTGTATTCGTCTTTCAATTCTTTCGCTATTGCAAACCGGGAGGGCCAATCTAAATTGTTGAAACAAAATTTCCCTTAGCCGGTTAATGCATCCCACAGAACAGAGAGCCCGGCTTCGTCGTAACAGAAGTATAGTAGCATATAGGTGCAGTCCGCGTGCCACTAATATGGCTGTGTTGGTAGCCTTATCTTCCCATACATTTCGTTCGACAAAACGTCATAAGTTACTATGACAATTTAATGAAGATTCAGTCATAAGATTTCAAGAAGAATAGTTCCCATGCTATTTCTATTGCTTCTCTTTTCTGTGAGGCATTCAATGCCACTCATATACAGGGTGCACAATAGTAGTTACATACTTAGAAGGGTGCTCCAGACCAGACCATCAAACTGCACCAACTTTCAATATTGCACCAACATTGATATTAAGAAGAAAAATTTGCTGTTTTATATAGGGTCCGACTTATATGCAGACACTTTTTTAAGAGGATGATCAGACCATCAAACTGAACAACTTTCGAAAAATCGAAAGCGAGAAATAATAACAAACATACAAAAAAAAAAAAAAACATACGGGTCGAATTGAGAACCTCCTCCTTTTGTTGAAGTCGGTTAAAAATCTGCTCTTCCATACAAAACTGCAAACCGACTCGAGCCAAATGTATGGGACAGCAGATTTTTTTTCGCGATTTCGATGTTGTCCCATAGAGAAAGTTGTTCAGTTTGATGGTCTGATCATCCCCTTTAAAAAGTGTCAGCATATTAAGTAGGACCCTGTATACATTTGGGTCGAGGCTTCATTGAAGTTTTCTAGTAACAGCTTGATAGTAAAAGTTGTTGAGTTTGATGGTCTGAAATACCGAAAGTTTGTAACACATTTAAGTTGACAGCTGTATAACTTAGTGTTCAATTCTTTCGCTATTTCAAACCGGACTATATGGTTTTGAAATTTTCGAACATATCCCATAGCCGTTAAGGCATCCAATGCCACTCATATAGGAGGTCAAATGCATGCGTTACAAATGAAACGCAATAGTCAGATGGAGTGGCGCATGGCGGGGCCCGATAAGGGAAGTGCTCACTTGATAACGGTGCACTGGCGTGCCGGTAATTGCGCTTGGTGCCCTGGATTGAAATTGGAAGTCTTTATTTTGTTGCAGGCTAAGTTTTTGTACGCATCGGATGTTCGGCTTGGTTTTGGGTTTTATTGTTTTCAAAAGTTGTTCTGCTGTTTGAATGGATGATCATGTTCTACGGGGTGTAAGGGTAAACAGTCGAATTACTTTAAGGGCTGATTGTACCAGTGATACTGAACCACATTTCCTCAGAAACCTTTAGGAAATTAACAAGTTACATCTTTTGGACTTTCCTTACCTACCTACCTACTAAATGCAATCAACTGATCAGACGCTTGTATGAAAAAAGATATTTCTTTTGCGAATTTCCTATGTTCCTTTGGGAAAGTTGTTCAGTATCATGAGTACAATCACCAATTAAAGTAATGCAAATGTTTACCGTAATGCCCCTGTATAATTCTTTTAACACCAATGTAAATAATGTTAAGTAATGGGGGATTCATGTAATTTGACATTTAGATGCATTAAAAATACCATCAAACTGAAAAATATGTATTATGGAATCAACATCTAAATAGCGAAAAATAAATCTGCTATTCCATGCAAAACTGCAATACCTACTCAAATGTATGGAAAAGTGAAGGTGTTTTTCGCGATTTCTATGTTGGCTTCGTTTAGAAAGTTGTTCTTTTTTTTTTTTGACATTGTCACACACATTATCTAAAGTTACACATTTAAAGTTCCAGAATCTAGCCTGGACTTGTATTATGATAACTAGACACCGATATAGAATACATACATAGATACAAACATCCATGACTCGGGTACAAATATTCGTATTCGTCATACAAATATTTGTCCCTTACGGGATTCGAACCCGCGACCCTCGACACAGCAGGCAGGTTCACTACAGACTGTACTGTCGGGCCGTCCAAAAGCATATCTTTAACTATCTATCTATCTATCTATAACGTCACGCCTCTTTCCCAATGGGGTAGGCAGAGACCAGAGCGCGCCATCTACTACGATCCTTACATACATCTTTTGACTCATTCACATCCATACATCTCTTCATACATGCCCGTCGGTTTCGAGTACTCCGCACCTCCTCTTTTTGTAGGACGCAACTGATTTGATCAGATCTTTAACTATGACCACAAATATCAGTTACATAATATACAGGGTCTAACTTAATATGCTAACAGTTTTTAAGAGGACGATCAGACCATCAAAGTCTGATCGCAATACAAGCGCAAGCCCCGTATCGAATAAAAAAAAGATTTAAAAAAAAAACTACTTAGAATCTACTTTATATCTCTCAATAATCTTAATCTAATCTTATCTAAAGCTGTGACATCATTATGTTTATAAAGACAACACAACTGGGAATCACAGTTGTTAACGTTAGCCTAGCAAATATGAGATAAGACCCTAGTTTCCTGTTTGTGATTTTAATCATTTTACAGATGAAGTTATCTTAAAGATGGGTAAATATTTGGTTTTCTCACTATTACTCCGCGCGAAGAGTTTTGCAGAGAGGTTTCTGAGGATTGAGTTGTAGCAAGTTCGTACAGTAATATTTACATGACGAATATTGTTATTTAAGCTGGTTGCAGAATTATCAATTTCATTTTTTATACGGAAAAATAGCTAAGAAAATTTAGATTGCGCGTATCAAATAACATTTACAATTTATAATATAATTACGAAGATATCAAGCTTTGAAATTATTCATACAAAATATCTTCGTGATTTTATTATAAATTTGTAATACGCGCAATCTAGATTTTCTAAGCTATTTTTCCACATATAAAACATTACTTTTATTAATACCGTCTACGAGTGTTCTACGACAAAGTTTTGTATGGACGGAAACCACCTTAAGTAGAGAAACAATCTGTACATCTTGTTTGAATGTCACAGATAGTACGTCAATAATTAAGCCAATTATGTCATTATGTCAATCACTTTACAGTCGGTGATAAGACCGCCGTTTCTATTATATTCTTTTTGTTAATTGTATTTTATTTTTATTTTCGGTGGGCAAATAAAGAGTATTGTATTGAATATTGTTACTGCAGAAATCGTTTTCCTTCCTAGTAACCACGACATCGACAGTGTAAACAATTGCATCGTCTATCAGAAAGATAATAATATTTATTTTTGGTTTCTCTCTATTGTTCTAGTTCATTGATTTTCCCTTATACAATTTTGATGTGTAATGTAGAATAATGTTATTGTTGTTTGTAATTTACTTTCCTTTGCAGTTCCTACATGATATCAGTTCATTAAATTTTTATAATTCTGGTAATTCAAAGAGCAGGTTTAGTTAAGATTATTGAGAGATATAAAGTAGATTCTAAGTAGTTTTTTTTTTAAATCTTTTTTTTATTCGATACGGGGCTTGCGCTTGTATTGCGATCAGACTTTGATGGTCTGATCGTCCTCTTAAAAACTGTTAGCATATTAAGTTAGACCCTGTATATTATGTAACTGATATTTGTGGTCATAGTTAAAGATCTGATCAAATCAGTTGCGTCCTACAAAAAGAGGAGGTGCGGAGTACTCGAAACCGACGGGCATGTATGAAGAGATGTATGGATGTGAATGAGTCAAAAGATGTATGTAAGGATCGTAGTAGATGGCGCGCTCTGGTCTCTGCCTACCCCATTGGGAAAGAGGCGTGACGTTATAGATAGATAGATAGATAGTTAAAGATATGCTTTTGGACGGCCCGACAGTACAGTCTGTAGTGAACCTGCCTGCTGTGTCGAGGGTCGCGGGTTCGAATCCCGTAAGGGACAAATATTTGTATGACGAATACGAATATTTGTACCCGAGTCATGGATGTTTGTATCTATGTATGTATTCTATATCGGTGTCTAGTTATCATAATACAAGTCCAGGCTAGATTCTGGAACTTTAAATGTGTAACTTTAGATAATGTGTGTGACAATGTCAAAAAAAAAAAAGAACAACTTTCTAAACGAAGCCAACATAGAAATCGCGAAAAACACCTTCACTTTTCCATACATTTGAGTAGGTATTGCAGTTTTGCATGGAATAGCAGATTTATTTTTCGCTATTTAGATGTTGATTCCATAATACATATTTTTCAGTTTGATGGTATTTTTAATGCATCTAAATGTCAAATTACATGAATCCCCCATTACTTAACATTATTTACATTGGTGTTAAAAGAATTATACAGGGGCATTACGGTAAACATTTGCATTACTTTAATTGGTGATTGTACTCATGATACTGAACAACTTTCCCAAAGGAACATAGGAAATTCGCAAAAGAAATATCTTTTTTCATACAAGCGTCTGATCAGTTGATTGCATTTAGTAGGTAGGTAGGTAAGGAAAGTCCAAAAGATGTAACTTGTTAATTTCCTAAAGGTTTCTGAGGAAATGTGGTTCAGTATCACTGGTACAATCAGCCCTTAAAGTAATTCGACTGTTTACCCTTACACCCCGTAGAACATGATCATCCATTCAAACAGCAGAACAACTTTTGAAAACAATAAAACCCAAAACCAAGCCGAACATCCGATGCGTACAAAAACTTAGCCTGCAACAAAATAAAGACTTCCAATTTCAATCCAGGGCACCAAGCGCAATTACCGGCACGCCAGTGCACCGTTATCAAGTGAGCACTTCCCTTATCGGGCCCCGCCATGCGCCACTCCATCTGACTATTGCGTTTCATTTGTAACGCATGCATTTGACCTCCTATATGAGTGGCATTGGATGCCTTAACGGCTATGGGATATGTTCGAAAATTTCAAAACCATATAGTCCGGTTTGAAATAGCGAAAGAATTGAACACTAAGTTATACAGCTGTCAACTTAAATGTGTTACAAACTTTCGGTATTTCAGACCATCAAACTCAACAACTTTTACTATCAAGCTGTTACTAGAAAACTTCAATGAAGCCTCGACCCAAATGTATACAGGGTCCTACTTAATATGCTGACACTTTTTAAAGGGGATGATCAGACCATCAAACTGAACAACTTTCTCTATGGGACAACATCGAAATCGCGAAAAAAAATCTGCTGTCCCATACATTTGGCTCGAGTCGGTTTGCAGTTTTGTATGGAAGAGCAGATTTTTAACCGACTTCAACAAAAGGAGGAGGTTCTCAATTCGACCCGTATGTTTTTTTTTTTTTTTGTATGTTTGTTATTATTTCTCGCTTTCGATTTTTCGAAAGTTGTTCAGTTTGATGGTCTGATCATCCTCTTAAAAAAGTGTCTGCATATAAGTCGGACCCTATATAAAACAGCAAATTTTTCTTCTTAATATCAATGTTGGTGCAATATTGAAAGTTGGTGCAGTTTGATGGTCTGGTCTGGAGCACCCTTCTAAGTATGTAACTACTATTGTGCACCCTGTATATGAGTGGCATTGAATGCCTCACAGAAAAGAGAAGCAATAGAAATAGCATGGGAACTATTCTTCTTGAAATCTTATGACTGAATCTTCATTAAATTGTCATAGTAACTTATGACGTTTTGTCGAACGAAATGTATGGGAAGATAAGGCTACCAACACAGCCATATTAGTGGCACGCGGACTGCACCTATATGCTACTATACTTCTGTTACGACGAAGCCGGGCTCTCTGTTCTGTGGGATGCATTAACCGGCTAAGGGAAATTTTGTTTCAACAATTTAGATTGGCCCTCCCGGTTTGCAATAGCGAAAGAATTGAAAGACGAATACAATTTTTTAGTAAGTATATGATTTGATAGATTTACGATACACATCGAAAGAGAAGAGTATGCTGTTCATAAATGTTTGATGCTACCTACTTAATACCGACTGGGGAAAAAATAATATCCAATCCGAGTGCCAAAAATTGTGTTTATCCATGTCACTATATACTGGACAAAAGCAAATCCAAAATATGAGTTCATTTAGCCTCCCCGGTCGCATCAGTCGTAGTTAGCTATTAGTTCACTAAATTACGTACCTAATTGTTTATAATTATTATCTGCAACTTGATTTATAAATAACTGTTATAAAAATTAGAAAAATAACGAAAGACCATGAGCGGCTTTTGAAATTAAAAAAAAATAAGCCGTAAGTGACAAAACGAATTGTAAGTAACAAAAAAAGAGAAAATATCAAATAATCGACTATAATATCTTATAGGTAGAGAACTTCTACATTCCCATTTACAACCCGACAGAGTATCCACATTCCACACACGTAATAAGCAAGCATTGTAATAATGTACGTACAACACTTCCGATTGCATTGTGCATCGTGTAGATACGTTATCTACAGGTCAGCGGTAAGGAGTTCATTACCATCTGTTACACTTTGATCCAAATATGAAATCACCTTAAGGGGCTACCTGCCGGTTTTGGGTAATTTTGTAACCATTTTATTCATTAACTATGGCACTTTTTGAGCTGAAATTTAAACTCAACCATCTACAGGATATGAGAAGTGATGTGGTTTTTCTAGAAATCGATTTTAATGAATAAAACCGAAGAAAAGGGACTCTAAAGTCACCCCTTTTTTTCCAGTTGTAACCATTTTACTCTTACATTTTTAATCGGAACAAAATGAAAATTTACTATATTGTTCACAATACAATTTAGAATGATGTGGTTTTTTTACTTTTTCGTAATTAATAAAAAATCATCGAATTTTTCAAAGAAAACAGCAAAATTCTGACCGGAGACACGCGCTCTTTCTCATCGATTAGTATGGAGTGTGAGTGAGAGGAGAGTGGTCCACGGCTGATACGCCTTAATCAAGCCATTTTCCTACTTACAGCGTCAGCATAAGGTTTCTGACAAAGACTTCTAATGTAGAATAAACTATATTTACAAACTTAACGTAAAACGTTAGCTCAGGTCAGTAACCGAAATACCTATACCTATACGCATTTCGTTGTAAATGTTTGTTTAGAGACGTATTGTATCCCATGTTGTTACAAAAACAGAAATTTGAGGTCAAGTCTATTTATTAGAAACCGTAAAATAATAGGAATCTGGATATATGTATTTTCCATTTTAATCGTCCTTTTCTATAGAAACATCATTTTTTGTCGTAGGTCGTGCATATCTATTTAAGTTTTCTGCAAAACCTTTCAGACAATTTATCGTATGTTAGTGTTAGTTCTTTTAATTATCTTGAATACAATCATTCTTAAGGTGGTTGCAGAGTTGTCAATTTCATACAAAACTTTGTCGTAGAACACTCGTAGACGGTATTAATAAAAGTAATGTTTTATATATGGAAAAATAGCTTAGAAAATGTTGATTGCGTGTATCAAATAATATTTACAATTTATAATATAATTACAAAGATTTTACATTTGTCATTTTGTATGAATAATTTCAAATCTTGATATCTTCGTTATTATATTATAAATTGTAAATACTATTTGATACACGCAATCAACATTTTCTAAGCTATTTTTCCATAATATAAAACATTACTTTTATTAATACCGTCTACGAGTGTTCTACGACAAAGTTTTGTATGAAATTGACAACTCTGCAACCACCTTAAATAACAATATTCGTCATGTAAATATTACTGTACGAACTTGCTACAACTCAATCCTCAGAAACCTCTCTGCAAAACTCTTCGCGCGGAGTAATAGTGAGAAAACCAAATATTTACCCATCTTTAAGATAACTTCATCTGTAAAATGATTAAAATCACAAACAGGAAACTAGGGTCTTATCTCATATTTGCTAGGCTAACGTTAACAACTGTGATTCCCAGTTGTGTTGTCTTTATAAACATAATGATGTCACAGCTTTAGATATGAATTAAGGTGCCGGTTAACAGCCGACCGCATACAGCAGCAGCATACGACGTGTCGCTCCGACACTACTGGTTTGTATGTAGTTCTATGAAATACCCTGCGAAGCATCCGACACGAAGCATGCGACGTGCTGTATGCGGTCGAGCCTCGACCGCACACCAGTAGTGTCGTCGAGTGCTGCCAGGCATGCGATAATTATCCTAAATTCACGAATTTATTTTGTGGCATGCGATAGAAAATAAAAGTCGGATAAAGCACGATAATTCATACAAATTCCACTATAATATTTAATTTAATGAAATCTTTATTTTCAACCACATTTTCCGTTAAATTCCAACGATACCTAGATACATCATACGGGCGTTCGGTATTGGGTGAAACAGTGTTCAAATATTATATAGGGTCCTTCTTAATATGCTAACACTTTTTTAAGGGAATGATCAGACCATCAAACTGAACAACTTTCTCTAAACACTAACATTGAAATCACGAAAAAAAACAGCTGTCCCATACAAAAGTGCTAACCTACTCGAGCCAAATGTATGGGACAGCAGATTTTTTTTTCGCGTTTTCTATGTTGGTCCCATAGAGAAAATTGTTCAGTTTGATGGTCTGATCATCCCCTTAAAAAGTTTCAGCATATTAAGTTTGACCCTGTATAAACACGATAGTTTCGCAATAAATTGATCGAAGATCTTATAAACAGCTATTTTTGAGTTCAAGATGATATTCCTGCCAGCGCGCACGAGCGCGCTGCATACAAACAAAGTTTATCCTATTTTCAATGAATTAAATTGATCGAAGATCTTATAAACAGCTATTTTCTAAATAAATATCGTTTCTGCCTTCGGTATGTAATCTACTACTTATAACATTTTAAGATTTTTTTACTCCAGCATTTTAGAAGTAAAGTAACCAAGACCCTAAAATCTTTAAAAAAAAATGGTTTTTGTATGAGGATCCCCCTTAATTCGATACATTTTGTAATTTTTATTATTTCTAGCTATTACGGTTCAAAAGTTACAGCCCTAAATAGGTAGGACGGACGGACAAAGTTTCCGTTTTCACTCTTTGGGCACAGAACCCTAAAAAGGTGAAAAGGAACCAGGCTACTAAGATCACTGATGTTTGTAACAAGGATTCTGAGTATCCCAAAGGGGAGCACGGTCGTAATTTAATGTGTCACTTTACCCCAAAAAATACCCTAAGTCGGCAACACTGTTTGCAGCTGCTGTATGCTGCTGCTGCGTGCGGTCGGGTTCGAATTCATACCCCTCCGACGTGTCGGAGCGACGCGTCGCTCCGACGTGTCGGATCCGACACGTCGTATGCTGCTGCTGCATGCGGTCGGCTGCCAATTTACTCCTTTAAATTGTAATGAAAGAAATTATTAAGATGTTACCTTGACCTCATTTCCAGAGGAATTATGTTCTGTTCAGTAGCATACTGACTGGAATTGTAAAACTAATTATCTGATTTAAGTTTACGTCTAATCTTTAAGTTTTAAATGTCTTTATCGTAGACTTAATCAGACATCAGGCAAAAATTTAGCAAATAAATTTCACACGCATCTATGCGAATAATTATATCGCCGGGACGAATTTTTTTTGCTATTTCAAGTGTGGTCCCAAAGTAATAGTTGTTTATTCTATTCTATTTTTAAAAAATGGCTGCAATCTTGGGTATTTGATGATTTTGCCAATGTCTAGTTTATGTAGCAAAAGTGCTTGACGTTGTACGGTAATTTATGTATTTGGTGACTTCAAGGATTGTTTTTCGAAAAGAACACTATCTTGAGCCAACACTGGAGCCCCTTTGTAGACCTGGGAGGGGGCAACCAACGATCGACGGGCGACGCGACCGCCCAATAGCAGATCCACAACGTGACTCAATAGTTGTTTATATTGATGGTCTGAAGCACACCTTTAAGTATGTAAAATAAATAAAATAAATAAACGTTTTTTATTTGTTTCAAAACAGCAATACACAAAATGGCACAAGAAACATAGGAAAATATTAGTGTAAGTCTAGAGACAAGACAAGCATGTAACGCATTAAAGTTAACACTCCGTATATACATCAAAAATGCAAGGTAATGTTAAAGCTGCCAGATCAGAAGTTAAGCGAACGTTTAAGAGTATCGCTAATTGTTGATAAATATAGGAATAGAAAGAATAAGTATAAATAAACTTTAGAAGCTCGAACACTATTATTAACGAATTTCTTTGAACCTGCTGGTTCTAGCTAAGCTCACAGTTCAACAAGGTGTATTAAAACATTTTATTTCTTTCTGGGTTTACGTTCTGGAAGACTTCAATATTGCGTATTTAAACTAGAAACTGCTATAAATTCATATTTCCTGCGAGTTAGCTTCGTACAATTTTTATGTTACGTTAAGTGCACATAAACTCACAGGTTATTTGTAGCAATGAATAAATTAAACAAGGCTGTGTCAAATTATAGTATTTGCTAGTAATGACTGTAAGTAGGTAAAGGCCCAGACAGAGAGATACACCAAAACTTGATTCTGACAAGCGAGGAAAAGTGAGCAATTCGATGGTTGATTTTACATAGCTGCTCTCCGCTTTGGTGGATACCAGGCTTAGGTTGTATGGAAAAAATAATTTAAGGAAACTGATGTCCTAATACTTGGATGTTAACAATATCACAAGATCCTTGATTGGTTAATAATGGAGATTTTAGAATTTGGATCATGTTTTTTGTCAGTTTTAGTCGATACTAGTTATTTTCGTGTGATTTTATACTACAATTTTTAATAACACCGCGTTTGAAATTGCTAATTAAAGACATCTAGAAATAGAAAAATACGTAGTCGGTCAAAACACGATCGATGAGATGCAATAGCATTGTTCTGATCACCAGTTTCGACTGGCATTTATACAGGGTGAAATTGATATCATTGGCATCCTTTTAAACTAAGAGTTTACCCATCAAATTGAACAACTTTTACTATGAGAGCAGACCGATCGTAGCAAAAAAAAAATCTGTTGTTCCATACTAAACTGCAGTGCCTACTCGACTCCAATGTATGCAAGAGCTGGTTTTTTTTGCTATTTTCGGTTTGATCGCATACTAAAAGTTGTTCTGTTTGATGGGTAGACTCAGCGGTGATATACGATACCCAAGGTAATTGAAAGAAATTAATTAAAAAATACATATAATATAAGCCGTGTATAATATAAGCAGGAGGCGATGGTTCCATCCCTGACAATGCAGACTCGTACCAATGAGTTTTTCGGAATTTATGTACGATTTGTAACACCACGGGCTTTTAGGTGAAGGAAAACATCGTGAGGAAACCTGCATGCTTAAATTTCGAGGCATGTATTGTACCTACTGTCCATTAAAGTGGCGACAGGCTCACCCCCGTGACACTGGACAGAGTTTCGTTTCGTACTGGTGAAACGTGGATGTTCTGAGGTTTCAGAATATTTCTTACTACTCCCTCGGGGAATATAGTCGTGAGCATATATGCTTCTTTCTTAAGACTTAAATATTTTATTTAATCTTGAGGATCATGAGATCATGAGTAGGTACCTAACTTACTTCTCAGAATGTAAGATTCCAATTAGAAATACACATTTAGTCTATTTGAATACTTTTCAATAACAGTATGAAACTAGAGCGTTATAAAAATAAAATCTTTGACTATAAACATTATTCTTTCCTATAACCACATGCCGGTAAAAACTCATAATTATTGTAAAACCTTATGAAATGGAATGAAAAATGGAAACGAGTTTGAAATGAGTGAACAATCGCGATAACACGAATCATAACAACTTTACTTGGAAACTTGCTGCTTGCGTAAAGGCCATAATTTTTCATCTTTTCACTGTTGAGTTCAGAATAAAAATGTATGATAGAACAAAATTTTAAAGATTTTATTCATTGGTTCCGTAGATACATACAAGGTGTTAGAATATAGACAGTTGCATTACTTTAATAGGTGATTGTACTCATGTTAGTAAACAATTTTACCAACAGAAATAAAAAAAACGCCCACTTTTCATACAAACGTTCTATAATCTAATTGCATTAAGTATGGAGAGTACAACATTGTTTTTCATTTTCCTATTGAGGAATTCATTCAGTATCTATCGATAATGTCAAGCCTCTTTCCCAGTGGGGTAGGCAGAGACCAGGGCGCGCCAATTACTACGATCCTTGCATACCTCTTTTACCTCATTCACATCTATTCATAAATGCCCGTCGGTTTCGATAGTACTCCGCACCTCCCCTATTTGTAGGACGCAACCGAATTGATCAGAATACGTCCTACGAGGGCGCCCTCTGCCGACACTTCCATTCACTTCAGCTCCATATACCTTTTTCGTACATCTGCTATCTCTCTTCCTCTCCAGATGACCAAACCAACGAAGCATATTTTTTTTTTTTTTTTTTTTTTATTCTAGATGGGCTCGCTCGTGCATATTCTGCTCTATTCTTGTCACAACATCTTCTTTCAATTTCGATCACTAAATCACACAATTTCTCACAGTCACTATCTCTCAGCGTAACACCACACATACTTCGCAAGGAACGCATTCAGTATTACAAATCACGGTACAAATCACTCCTTAAAGTAATGCTGTTTACCCTTACACCCTGTATAGTTATATAAGTCCTCTCTATAAATCTATGTAAATAAAAATCATACAAATAATAAAAATTAAGATTAAGTTCGTGTGAAAATCGTCTGTATGTAGCGTATCTGAAAATGATGTTTAAATCTGCGAAATGTTCATAAACGTCCTACACTATTATTTTTACTGGGATAAAATAAATTATAGCAATATTCATTGAACAAAAACGAATGAACGATCCATTCTTTTCTCCATACAAAAAGATTCAGCAGCAAATTGGAGCCCAGCAACGCCCATTGCCTAGGTCGGTATCCCTTAGGGGTGCCCCCTGGGCAGGTTGCGTTCATTCACTGGTTCGGTAGACCTACCAGGGCGCTTCGCTGTCACTGGTGTGGTCCCCCATAGTCCTTAGTAAAAAGCAGTAGGTAGCTGCTCTCTGAGCAATAGATACTGTATTTGTCAGTAAAAAAAAAGAAAAAAGCAGATTGTGTGCGTGGCGGATGAGATAGGAGTACATTGATAAGCTGATAATATTATGTTTATTCAATGATATGAATTGGTCAGAATCTGAACTAATATGTACGCTGATTTGATAACAATTTTTTTCTTTAATATTCTGAAATAATTATGTCATGGCTTTTTGACTCTACCACCGCGTTTCGGGAGGTGTTCCGTTGTAGAAAAGATGCGGCCAGAAACTCTACAAATGAAATATTATGAGTATTTACGTATTTCTGAACAAGTTCACCCTACTTTAGGAGTACACACGGTGACATATCAACCTATCTAGCTGAACTCTGTATCCATGAGCATAGAGTTAAATTTATGTGCTGATTTATCTGTTGCCGTATGTTGTAGTTACGTTTAGGTTTTTTTGCCTATTATATAAATAAGAAATCAACCTAAATAATAAAAATATTCTACAGAACCCTACAACAGCAGGTTGCCGGTTAAGCGAGCCGATAAGCGATCTGAATGAATTCGCTATCGGCAACCGTCCATTTTATGTCCTTTAAGTTTTCAAAATTCAATTCAAAATTCATTTGACCGACTTCCCCTAAAATAACAATGCCATTTTGTTTAACATTTCAACATTCAAAACTCGACAAGTTCAATGGAATTCCAAAAACAAACACGAAATTTTTTTTAACCCCCGTTAGGAAAATAACAAAAAACTTTGCAAACAAAAAATATATAACATTTCGAAATCAATCCAATAAAGGATAGGAAGGAAACAGCATCCGAGTAAGCAATCACGTGGAAAGACAAAGATGCCAGATGATATAACTATAGGAGGAAAGAGAGCAAAGAAACAATTGCGCAGAGTTCTGAAAGAGCGGTGTAAACAATAAAAGTTTTAGACGAAGTTCGCGCTTATTCGGCAATATTCGGCGTACGAAAGGGTTTCTGAGTAATGAATAATACAGATAAATTATTCACAGAGCAATGGCATTATATTTCGAAGTCAGTTATGAAATTTAACGGCAACACCCGTAAAGAAAACTTTTAGTCCCACTCCGGCAATTTACGGATTTTGTTTTGTTTCTGGTGTAATTAAATGTAATGATCCAATCCAGAATAACGTATACAAGGTGTTACAAAAATACAAATAAACATTTAAGGGGGTGGTTTAGACCATCAAACTGAACAACTTTCGCTATGGGACCAATATTGAAATCGCGAAAAAAAAATTATGTTTTATACTCTACAAAACGACTCGAGCTAAATCCGATTTTTTTTTCGCGTTTTCGATGTTGGTCCCATAGAGAAAGTTGTTCAGTTTGACGGTCTAAACAACCCCCTTAAGAGTTTTAAATATTTATTGTTACTTATGAAACACCTTATAGCTTTATGATGTTAATTGAATAGGTAATTGATTCGATTCATATCGTTTTAGTATTTAAATAGTTATTAATTTTTTAAACTCATTGTTACATAGCATGTCGTCCGTGCGGATATGAACTAAAACCCTAATGATTAAGTGTCCAATCCATAAAGGCCTCCGCTCATTGCAACGATTTTATCGAGCGATAATATCGCTGCGATTTTTCCGATAATTGTTTCCAGTACATTTTGTATGGGGACGCGCTCGATCCACACACTGCCGCGATATTATCGCAACTCTTTCGACTACATTCAGTGGTGGGGCGCATACGTGACGCGAATCGCGGATTCGCTGCAGTGTGTAAGGTGTCGCGATATCGCTGTCGATAATATGGCTCGATAAATTCGCTCGATAATATCGCTGCAATGTGCGGAGGCCTTAACTCTCCGCAACGCTCCACAGACGCTCACATTATACCGACTCTACATATAGGGTCCTCCTTAATGCTGACACTTTTTTAAGGAGATGACCAGACCATCAAAGTGAACAACTTTCTCTATAGCAGCAAAATCGAAATCGCGAAAAAAAAATCTGCTGTTCCATACAAAACTGCAAACCTACTCGAGCCAAATGTTTATTTATTTATTTATTTATTTAATTATTTTATTGGTTCATCAACAGTTGTTACATCAATGCAAGCTTAAGTACTTATTTAACAGATTTTATCTAAATGTACAACTAATTACAGATAAACACAGCATGCACACATAATATTAATTTGCAAAAGGATGCTTGCTATAATAATTTAACATACATCAGAAACAAGTACGCAAATAACCCACAAGAAATAGAATGAAAAATAGATCATAAAAATAGATCATAAGAATAGATTAAAAAGTGTCAGCATATTAAGTTCGACCCTGTATATTGAATTTAAAAAGCCCGGTTACGGCTGCGAATGGACCACTCCAATTCTTCCCGTGGTTGTCTTACGAGGCGACTAAAGAATTAAAGATTTCTTGTGCAGTGTTCATATTATGGGCGAAAGGCTAGTCCATCCTGAAACTTAAATTGCTAAATGTGAGCATTGCTACAACTACATTCATAAACAGAAAATTGGTAGTTGTAGCAACGATTCTGACCACCCCGAAAGGGATTGCAGTCATGAGTTTATGTATTGTATTTATGACATACATACATAGGTACATAAACTCACGACTATCATCCCTGTATGTATTTCAAAAAGAAGGTGATATCCAAAATGTTATCTTCACCATTTGCAAATTGATCCAGATTTGAACAATTCAAAAATCCATACCATTATAACCTTCGATTTCTACCTTATTGTCCTACCAGTTATCGAAGGCGACCCTTTGAATCAAAAGCCAATTGTTTCGTCGACACCGATCGTCATTTAGGCCAACCTCTTTTGAGGGTCCACAATCGAAATCTTACTGTTAGCACCCGTTAGCACCCGTTAGCCTTTTGATCAAAGGAAAATTAGGGATCAAGACCGCCAACGATTCATGAACCACGTTATTTTGTTATCGTCTGCCAAGTTTTGCGTGAGTATAACAAGGGTTTGGTACAACGCTGGGATGTTTAAACCTAGGAGCTTAACTGAGGCTTTTGAAATAACTTTAGTTACGGAGATGACTAGGTAAGACTTTTGTAAGGGCCGATACATATAATATAACTGGACGCCCCGCGTGTCGATGCGATGTCGCGCTGTAAAGCGATGTGATATTGGAATCTGAGTTATAACATGGGAAAAAAACAACGCGTATTAAAAGTCTGTGATACTGAACTGAACAATGCGGCGAAGCAATGGCGAATCGTAAGTATACAGGGTGTAACAAAACACCCTAGTAATACTTAAAAGGGTGCTTCAGACCATCAAACTGAACAACAATCACTATGGAGCCAACTTCGAAATCACAAGAAAAAATCTGCTGTCCCATACAAAACAGCGGTACCAACTCGACTAAAATGTACGCGACAGCTGATTATTTTTCACGTTGGCTTCATCTATAGTAAAAGTTGTTCAGTTTCATGGTCTGAAGCACCTCCTTAAGTATTACTAGGGTGTTTTTTACACCCTGTATACATACCAAACAAAATAGCCGATTTCGAAATTAATTACTTACTTTCTATATAATAAAATTCATCAATATGATAAATTATGATGAAGTCAGCTTCGTCATAATAAATAGGCTATTTAGATCTTTGATTACAACGCAATATATATAAATTGAATGTTACCGGTCAAAAACCATTCATCAACATACTGCAGAATCATAAACACTTAAAAAGCGAATTCTAAAAAGAGATAAAACGTTAAAAGTGAAACATTTGCGCAATGCGCCGGTCAATTAATCAAACTAAACGGTGAAATTATCAGACATTTTGTAATTATTACGAAGATTCGCCAAAATCTGGACATTCCCATAACTGCTGTAAAACATAAATTGCAATCATTTGATAGTCATCAAGCTGTCCAAATGACTCGAAATGTAATAAGTAAAAAGTATAACAGTACTGTAATTGAATGCAGTGTGTAATTCGTGAATGACTTACAGTAAGCTTAATGTTGCTAGCTCAAAAAGTCTTCGCTAACGCCAGACATTTTTGAAATGATCTGAGTGCCATTCAACCACATAAGTTAATTTTTGTATAGGGATATTAAATCTGTTTTTTTTTTTATCATGTCAGTGTCACCCTCTGCCGGAGTCTGGCGCCAAGCAGCTTGCCGCGTTCCGTCGGTGTGCAGAAGTGCCAGTGCCATTCTGAGTAAGCTCGCTACATCTTCGACCCCATCTTTATCCTGAGGACTAGATTGAGATCTAGAGCAAACCCATCAATTGTAAAAAAATAAAATGTGACTAGGCGTAGGACAGTCTTCTATACAAGGTGTAAGGAAAAGTATAACTAACCTTTAAACCACATACTCTACCCATCAAACTGAACAACTTTTACTATGGTAAACTTACTTACTTTTACCTGACAGAACAAAAATAAATCTGCTGTCTAATAAAATCGTCAAAAAGATTTAACTATTCTCTTTAGAATTTAGTTTTTATTTTATTATTTCTAATGAGGTTTTTTTTAATATATGTTTTTATTTTATTACCAAATAACTGTTTCATGCTGATATCAATGAATAAGAGTTACGAAGCGATAGCCTGGGGCAATGGAATATTCATACCGTATTTTTTTTTTCAATTGACTTCTTTTTTGTAACACCGAGCTTACATTGTCCTATTTAACGCCAACTACCATTTATAAATTGGCAATACTAGTGCCTACTAATGAATGCGCGCACTCTTCGACTAAAACTTTATCTATTTACAGATCTGTGGCAACCTACTGTGACGGAAAACAGTTAAAAAGTAAATTTGATAATATTACTTGAGTTTTTGCGTTCGTTGTTAACTCTTGTTTATGCTCGTAATTTGTATTACAAAATAATAGTAGTTTGTAACTGTAAATCTTGGTCACCCGTCGACAGAATTTTACATAAGTTTCATATTTCTGATTCCAATTAAAAAGTTATATAAAAAGAAATTATATTCAAATTCAGACTATAGGTATTAAGATTAGGTATGTACAGTGCGACATAAAAAAGTAGAAAACGATGACATTATCTGAGAGAAGTGTAAGAGTATAAAAAACATTACAATCCTAATCCGGTAAAAACAAACCATTTACCTCATTAGAATTATGAACTTACGCTTATTACGAGAATACAGATTCGATGTTGTTTCAATAGTAAAAGTTGTTCAGTTTGATGGTCTATAGTAACCCCTAAAGCAAGTAACGCATTTAAACTTTACACCCGGTTTACCAACGCGTTCGGAATTACAATAGACTGTTTTGTCGCCATGCACGTTTATAATGTAGTCATTCATTATAATCTGCATGAATTGAATTTGCTGTTTCCTACAAGAAAATCTGGTCTTTCTTCTTAAGGTGGTTGGAGAGCTGGTAATAAAAGTAATGTTTTATATATGGCAAAATAGCTTAGAAAATCTAGTTTGCGCGTATCAAATAATATTTACAATTTATACAATAATTACGAAGATTATAAGGCTTTGTAATTTTGTATGAATAATTTCAAAGCTTGATACCTTCGTAAGTGTATTATTAATTGTAAATATTATTTAATAAGCGCAAACTAGATTTTCTAAGCTATTTTTCCATATATAAAACATTACTTTTATTAATACCGTCTACGAGTGTTCTACGACAAAGTTTTGTATGGACGGAAAACACCTTTACGATAATGGGGTGATCATTTTCTTTGAGTGGAATAAAATTGTTCTTATGAATCATCACAGCGACCAACTGAAACATAACTGTCGAGACGATAATCATAATGAGAGTAGCTTACTGATGAGATGGGTGTATAATTTAATATATAATAATAATATATAATATATAATAATTTAACCCATCATTGTATGTTTTTGGTGTACAAATGACATTTCATAATTATTAAAAGAGCGCCTGTGACGCATTGCGGAGAGGTATATATTGATATACCCAATCATGGGGGTCTGGGTTCGTATCCGTATACGGACTACATGCCATGTACCAATGTTTTTTTCTAACTTATGTACGTAATACCGACTGCTCTCTGAAGGAAAATATCGTGAGGAAACCTGCACTAACCTGCTTAAGAAGAAATTCTGATGCGTATGTGAAGTGTGCTAATTCGCATTTGGCACGCGTGGTGGACTCACGCCCATACACCCTACACAGGCAAGGCCTGTGCCCTGCAATGAGACGTTTATAGGCTGATGATGATTATAAAAAAAAACACAGGAAGTGAAACATCAATGGTCGCAGTTGCAGTTGTCATACATTCTCCTGGATCCCTATAATTATTTTCCAATTTAATAAAAAGGTGTTTTTTAACCTTTTTAATCTATAGACATTATGCCAGCTAGCGCCCCATCGAAACTTAATTGGCGTAATGGTTACCACACGCCATGTAGGGTCATTAAGTATCAAAATTAATATACAGGGTGTAATATAAAATGAGGGATAGAAGGGAGGGAGGGAAGGGAAGGGGGAATAGAGGGTGTACCAAAACATCCTGTTATTTTTTAAAAGGTTGGTTTAGAGTAAGACCATCAAAATGAATAAGTTTCAGTAAGGAGATAACGTCGAGAAAAAATAAAATAAGGCAACTGTTTCATACAAAACAGAGCAACTTTTACCACTCGTGCCCAATGCGGATTTGAAGACTTCACATACGCATCATAATTTCTTCTTCATCGTATGCAGGGTTCCTCACTATGTTTTCCTTCATCGTTTGAGAGCAGTCGGTATTACCTACATAAGTTAGAAAAACTCATTGGGCATGTTGTCCGTGCGGATTCGAACCCGGACCCCCATGCTTGAGTGCAAACACCTCTCCGACTTAGCTCTCTTACAGACGAGCGACACTTTGCGGTTGCCGTGGGTCGCAGATGGTCGCGCTCATAGACTTTACGGTCGCGCGACTGTGGCGCGAATGTCGCGCGACCCTCTGCGACCGCAAAGTGTCGGTCGTCTGTAAGAGCGCCTAAGGGGACATAGATTCAGGCGAATATTTTCTATGAGAAACGCGATTGCCCAGCCCTCCAAAAAGGGCTGTATTTCGTGTATTACCGATACAAAATTTTTTGTAAAAGTATTTTTTAAATTTGTGAATATGTTAGTAAAATTCCTGTAATTATATACGGTTCAAGTTATTCTAGTTTGAGAAAATAATGCTAAAATGCGTTATTTTGTATTTCGTGTATTACCGTTCATTTTATTTTGATCGAAGTATTACCGATACAAAATTTTTTGTAAAAGTACTTTTTAAATTTGTGAATATGTTAGTAAAATTCCTGTAATTATATACGGTTCAAGTTATTCTAGTTTGAGAAAATAATGCTAAAAATGCGTTATTTTCTTATCTTTTCGGAAAGAAATTCGTTCAATCGTGTACTCAATTTATGATTTCACTAGATAAGAACATTGAGTATTTTTTTCGTTTTGGTGACTTCTATAAATCTTGTAGAAAAACGAAAAATAAGAGACCCCTTCCCAGGTAATTCCAGAACGTCTGGCTTAGGGTTGCCAGATGGGAAGACTAAAATGTCTGGACAAAATATCAAAAAGTCGGGATTTTGGGATTATGGTCGGGACAAATAGCATAGCATAGCATAAGCATAAGCATAGCATAGCGAAGCTAAGTGAGCTCGAAATTTTACTGCATTGTGTCTAAGTCCTTGTGACTCAATCGTAGCCAGGAGCGAGCGAAGCGAGCTCGACATTTTACTGTAATTTATTGGGTTACCTATCGTACTTTCGAAAAAGAGTTTTCCGAATTTTAGTTCTCCGAAATCGTTACACTTTTTATTGTTTCCCTTTTTTTTTGTTTCCCCGAAATATTATTCGCCATATTTTGAGAAGCCAGATTTTTTATTGTCCTTTTTTTCTTTTAACCAATGAATCAAAATTCTGTAACACAGTTTTCCAAAGTAATGTAAGTCAGATAATTTACTTATTCGAATATTTGTTTTTCCGTACAGTCACTTTTCCGCAGAAATATTTAACCTAACCTTTCCTAGAATTTTAAAAAAACCAGATTGTTTTTCTTAGGCAGGGGGCGTCCACCCCACTGCACCTTCAACATACATATAAGCAAACAAGCAAGCATGCAGCAAGCAAGCTAGCATGCAGCAAGCAAGCAAGCATGCAGCGAGCAAGCAAACATGCAGCCAGCAAGCAAGCATGCAGCAAGCATTTTGATGCTCCGCTCGCTTCGCTCGCTCCGCTAAGTGTCTTACATGTTCTAACCTAACCTAACCTACAATTTTAAAACCACCAGTTTGTTTTTCTCAGTCAGGGGGCTTCCGCCCCCCGAACCCCCTTCGCGGGGGGCGCAGCCCCCCTGCACCCCCCAACATGCATACAAGCAAGCAAGCAACATGCAAGCAAACATGCAGCAAGCAAGCAAGCATGCAGCAAGCAAGTAAGCATGCAGAATGCATTTTGATGCTCTGCTCGCTTCGCCCGCTAATTGTTTTACATGTTCTAACCTAACCTAAACTACAATTTTAAAACCACCAGTTTGTATTTCTCAGGCAGGGGGTTTCCACCCCCCGCACCCCCCCAACATGCATACAAGCTAGCAAGCAACAAGCAAGCAAGCATGCAGCAAGCAAGCAAGCAAGCAGCATGCTAGCAAGCATGTTGGTGCTATAATCCTGGTATCATGTATCTACTAGGTAATTATTACAGAAAACTTTACTGTGTTGTGTCCTAGTCATACTATGGAAGAAGTTGCTTCTACATTTTAAAACTTCGAACCCAGAAGACCGTTGTCAAAAGAAAAAAAATGATTATGAAATTCTGATTTTAAATTTTCTGGAAAATGATACTTCTGTCAAGTCTTTATTAAGGAGTAACAAATATATGTGTAACAAAATATCTGTCACTAGAAACTTCTATAAACCGTTTTCGAACAACTGAAATTCGGTCAGTGAAATTTCGAAAGTAAGATAGGTTACCAATATATTGAGATCAGTGTAATACGATTTAAATCCTGGAGCGAGCGAAGCGAGCTCGAGTTTTTTACGACCTAAAATCTGGAACGTGCAAAGAAAGCTCAACATTTAACTACACTATGAAAAGACATACGATCCAAAACGACAAAACGAGCGAATCGAGCTCGAGATTTTAAAGCAATATATAAATTGAGATCGGTGCATTATGCATACAGAATAGAGTTATAAAATATAAAAATCTACCAAGATTATGACTCTGTCGTAGCAAGAACTCAGGCTCAAAGAAGAGAAAGCCAGCAAAAAACCGAGCGATCAGCTCCGAAGTTCATTCTGACCGCACTGACTTTTCAAGAAAGTGGATATATGAGAAACAAAACAAGAAAATAATATATATGTTTATTATAGATTATTATAGATCTCTTATTTTTAGTTAGTGATTAATTTTAATTCTGGGGTGGGCCTAGGGTTGCCAGATGGTCGGGATTCGTCGGGATTGTCCCGACATTTCGTATGATGTCCAGAGTCCCGAAAAAATACAAAATGTCCCGACAAAACACAAATTTCAAACGGGCCACCCCAGAATCCTTCTGGCCCACCCCAGAATTAAAATTAATCACTAACTAAAAATAAGAGATCTATAATAATCTATAATAAACATATATATTATTTTCTTGTTTTGTTTCTCATATATCCACTTTCTTGAAAAGTCAGTGCGGTCAGAATGAACTTCGGAGCTGATCGCTCGGTTTTTTGCTGGCTTTCTCTTCTTTGAGCCTGAGTTCTTGCTACGACAGAGTCATAATCTTGGTAGATTTTTATATTTTATAACTCTATTCTGTATGCATAATGCACCGATCTCAATTTATATATTGCTTTAAAATCTCGAGCTCGATTCGCTCGTTTTGTCGTTTTGGATCGTATGTCTTTTCATAGTGTAGTTAAATGTTGAGCTTTCTTTGCACGTTCCAGATTTTAGGTCGTAAAAAACTCGAGCTCGCTTCGCTCGCTCCAGGATTTAAATCGTATTACACTGATCTCAATATATTGGTAACCTATCTTACTTTCGAAATTTCACTGACCGAATTTCAGTTGTTCGAAAACGGTTTATAGAAGTTTCTAGTGACAGATATTTTGTTACACATATATTTGTTACTCCTTAATAAAGACTTGACAGAAGTATCATTTTCCAGAAAATTTAAAATCAGAATTTCATAATCATTTTTTTTCTTTTGACAACGGTCTTCTGGGTTCGAAGTTTTAAAATGTAGAAGCAACTTCTTCCATAGTATGACTAGGACACAACACAGTAAAGTTTTCTGTAATAATTACCTAGTAGATACATGATACCAGGATTATAGCACCAACATGCTTGCTAGCATGCTGCTTGCTTGCTTGCTTGCTGCATGCTTGCTTGCTTGTTGCTTGCTAGCTTGTATGCATGTTGGGGGGGTGCGGGGGGTGGAAACCCCCTGCCTGAGAAATACAAACTGGTGGTTTTAAAATTGTAGTTTAGGTTAGGTTAGAACATGTAAAACAATTAGCGGGCGAAGCGAGCAGAGCATCAAAATGCATTCTGCATGCTTACTTGCTTGCTGCATGCTTGCTTGCTTGCTGCATGTTTGCTTGCATGTTGCTTGCTTGCTTGTATGCATGTTGGGGGGTGCAGGGGGGCTGCGCCCCCCGCGAAGGGGGTTCGGGGGGCGGAAGCCCCCTGACTGAGAAAAACAAACTGGTGGTTTTAAAATTGTAGGTTAGGTTAGGTTAGAACATGTAAGACACTTAGCGGAGCGAGCGAAGCGAGCGGAGCATCAAAATGCTTGCTGCATGCTTGCTTGCTGGCTGCATGTTTGCTTGCTCGCTGCATGCTTGCTTGCTTGCTGCATGCTAGCTTGCTTGCTGCATGCTTGCTTGTTTGCTTATATGTATGTTGAAGGTGCAGTGGGGTGGACGCCCCCTGCCTAAGAAAAACAATCTGGTTTTTTTAAAATTCTAGGAAAGGTTAGGTTAAATATTTCTGCGGAAAAGTGACTGTACGGAAAAACAAATATTCGAATAAGTAAATTATCTGACTTACATTACTTTGGAAAACTGTGTTACAGAATTTTGATTCATTGGTTAAAAGAAAAAAAGGACAATAAAAAATCTGGCTTCTCAAAATATGGCGAATAATATTTCGGGGAAACAAAAAAAAAGGGAAACAATAAAAAGTGTAACGATTTCGGAGAACTAAAATTCGGAAAACTCTTTTTCGAAAGTACGATAGGTAACCCAATAAATTACAGTAAAATGTCGAGCTCGCTTCGCTCGCTCCTGGCTACGATTGAGTCACAAGGACTTAGACACAATGCAGTAAAATTTCGAGCTCACTTAGCTTCGCTATGCTATGCTTATGCTTATGCTATGCTATGCTATTTGTCCCGACCATAATCCCAAAATCCCGACTTTTTGATATTTTGTCCAGACATTTTAGTCTTCCCATCTGGCAACCCTAGGTGGGCCAGAAGGATTCTGGGGTGGCCCGTTTGAAATTTGTGTTTTGTCGGGACATTTTGTATTTTTTCGGGACTCTGGACATCATACGAAATGTCGGGACAATCCCGACGAATCCCGACCATCTGGCAACCCTAGTTTTACATTATACTTTCAATGTAGGTACCATAGAGGTAAGTATTAGTATAGAGCTCGCGCAACGAAGTGGGAACAGTAGGCACGGGTGAGAACAAAACGACGTTCCCGCCGCGAGCGCTTGTAGTCGTGGTTGAGTGCTAGCACTGTGCGTGCCTCTAGAGATTTTTTAAATATTTACGAATCAGAATGGTTAAATGTGCGATTCTATCTTGCAAAAACGATACTAGGAAACACACGAAATTTAAATCCAGGATCACATTTCATCGGTAAGTCGATTTTTAGACCTATTTTGATGAAAACAAATCACGCATCGCGGGGGTGAAGGACACGTGGGAGGCGGGCACGCACGGGTTCGCCCGCGCACCGCGCTCTCCACACGAGACCGTAGCGATGTGACGTGACTGACGCTGTAGTCGATATTTATATTTTTAAATATTTGCTAGGTACATACTGATACGTACTTAAAATCTTAAATCATTTAATATAAATAATATTGATGTGAGTTTTGTACGATATACTTTCTAAAATGGAATGGAATGTTAGGTTAGGGTGTCGCAAAGAGGGTCCCACACTTAGAAAAATTTTATGCTAATTTTATATGCAGCTTATATGGACTTAAAAAAATTTTGATCGAAATTGTATGAACCATCGACTTTGTCGAATTTTCGGGTGAAATTAGTATGGGGACTGAACTTGTAAAATTTTCAAAAACGATTTTTTTTTTATTATTGCTTGCGAAAAGGCGTGTATACGGGTCCCGCAGGGGTTCGAAAAATTAGCAATTTTTTCGCTAGGATTCACCGTTATCTAGATATTTCAAAAAATATGTTTTTACTTCATTACTCGGTTAGGTTAGCGAGGAGCGAAGCGACGAGCATGTTAGGTATCTTGCGACCCACAGCGCACGAGCCGAGTGAGCGGAGCGAGCGTGCCGCGTCAGCAGTCGGCGAGTGCCAGAACCGAATTGCTACTATTTAGTTACCCAGTCTACCCAAAAACATTCCCTTTAATTAAACCCTCCATTTCATGTTCAAGGTCACTTTGAAGGTCACCAGAGGTGACAATTGAAACCTGTAAACAAAAGCAACCATTTCATATTTAAGGTCAAGGTCATTAACCTTGAAGGTCACCAGCCTCTGCGACATCCCGACCCAGTGTTAGGCTGGTGCTGCAGCCTGGAATGTCATCGGAATGGCATCTCCTCGACGGTTAACAGCACCCCCACGTACCCCAAACTTACCCCACTCGCAACGCTTATGTACTCCCCCCCCCCCCCATAAATATTATACAAACATTTCTCGTTTAATAGTTTAGAAAATTACATATTAAAATAAAAAGTACCTAACAAAGATATTTATTTAGATAATTAATCGATAGCTCGTTGCCGATCGGCATGTAACTGGCATCCCTATCTGTCATATACACATCACTATAAAATCTATAGCTCATTTGCCTACGATGCGTACCAAGCATTTTGCGCGATACGCGGGCTCTATAGTAGGATACTTACCTCTACGGTAGGTACCCACTGTAACAAAGAAGCGGGTATAATCGTTCGAGGAGAAACTTGCGAAAGAATAATGGTGTAATTTTGCCATTTTCACTTCAGCTTGCTAATTTTCTGAGCTATGTCAACCACTTTAGTTAAACCTTAACAATAAATAACATGAAATATTCTTATATAGGTAGAATTCGAATCTCTGATAGATACATATACAGGGTGAAATAATGTTATATCATTAGCAACCTTTTAAACTAAGAGTCTACCCATCAAACTGAACAACTTTTACTATGGGAGCAAACAAATCGGAGCAAAAAAAAATCTGGTGTCCCCCATACTAAACTGCACCCGCCACCGCTGCACGACTCAAATGTATAGGACAGCAGATTTTTTTTTTGCTCCGATTTGTTTGCTCCTGCCTCCTATAGTAAAAGTTGTTCAGTTTGATGGGTAGACTGTTAGTTTAAAAGGATGCTAATGATATCCATTACACCCTGTATATAGTAGGTATATTCGTTTTTTTTTTTCAAATTAGATAACGAAGTGTGCAACAATAGGTTTCTACCACACCTGTCATTTGGCAAACAAATAAAATAGTCTGCGGGCCTGTAAATTATGTAAGTATGTCAGTTTTTTAATGTCAGTACTTGCCTCATAGTCTGGGAAATAAGATGAAAATTATATCGCATACGAAGATGACGTCACATCGTAAGAAATCAATATGGTAATAGATATTATGTAATAGTTAACGCGAAGTGCTAGAACGACGGTGAAACCTATGTTATAAAGCCTAATAATACTTTGGTACTACTAGTGAGTGAAACGTAGATGTTCTGAGGTTTCAGAATGTCTCTGACTAGCCCCTCGGGGAATATAGTCTTGAGCATATTATGCTATAATATCTAAAGCTGGATTTTTAGGGATTCGTAAACAGCTATAAGTACACCCCTAATTTCTAATTATTGAGGATATTTTAAGGCTGAATTCAGACAGTGAAACTAAACAACTTTCCCTAAGGAACATTTGGGTCCAAAAACGAAAAAAAAATTATGGACCATCCATAGAAAATCTTTTGGGATACTGCTTTTTCCGCTATTCAAAGTCAAAGTCAAAAGTCAAAATTTTTATTCAAAATAATATCACATAGATAGCTTTCTGACGTCATTTTTGATTCTACCACCGCTTCGGAAGGTGTTCCGTTGTAGAGAAGATGCGGCCAGAAACTCTACAACACACTTCTTTTAAACAAAAAAAAAATATACAAAGTACAAATATTGAATTACATAGTGTAACATTGTCAAGACCAGACATTTTGGTCATTCAAATAATCATCGAGTTTATAGTAACCTTTTTTACAGAGGACTTGTTTAACATGGGATTTAAACTTTTTGTCGGGCAAGTTTAGAATATCCTCTGGTATCTTATTATAATAGCGTATACAGTGCCCCATGAAAGATGTGTTGACCTTACTGAGTCGAAAATGTGGGAACACTAATTTATTTTTATTTCTTGTATTGTAATTATGAACGTCACTGTTTTTGGGAAAGAGAGACACATTTTTGCGAACGTATAAAATATTTTCGTAAATATATTGACTGTAGAAAGTCAAAATACTGATATCTTTAAAAAGATCTCGTAATGAATCTCGACAACGCAGATTATAAATGGCTCGAATTGCCCGTTTTTGAAGGATAAAGACTGTCTCAACGTCTGTAGCACGGCCCCACAGCAAAATACCATAAGACATAATACTATGGAAGTAGCTGAAGTACACAAGTCTTGCAGTAGCTATATCGGTTAGCTGTCAGATTTTTCGAACTGCATAAGCTGCCGAGCTCAGCCTACCCGCTAGGGTTTCTATATGAGGACCCCATTGCAGCTTCGAGTCAATCCTTATCCCTAAATATACAGTATTATTTGTGAAATGCAATATATCATTAAATAAAATTATTAAGGGAAAACTATTTTAAAGTTAGTTCCATAGTGAAAGTTAATTCAGTTTGAAGTTAACACCTTCTATAATTATTTTAAACAGTTGCACCGCAATACGCGTTTACAATAATATATGACTTTATCAGTGTAAAAGTAAGTAACTAAACTTGCAAGAAATAAATAAAATTTCCATACCAATTTATAACCCAGACATTCTAACAATAAACTTATTGGGAACCGACCTAACATCGGACACAAATAGAACCCAGTAGCCAGGTAAAAGGTTGACTACAAATCAAATGATACTGGCAGTGAAAATGGGACACCTTTAGAATTGAAGGTCCAATGGGATTTGGATCATACGAGTACTATAATACAGGAAGATAATATTAATCATTTTTACCCTTGTGTTAATAGTGACAATTCAGTGTCGAGTTTTTTTTAAATATGTTTTATGTATTTTGTGAATAGTAGACATTTAATCGCACCTTCACATAATTTGATAAGACCTTATCGAATAAATAAATAAAAAAACAGATTTGTGGAAAAGTTAGCCCACACTGCTCTTGAAATTAGATGAAATTTGGGATCAGATAATTAAGAAATAGTTTTCCCTTACTAAATTAGACATTAAAGGTTAACTAGCGAAGTCACTGACAAGCCTGCTTTTAATAACATACATTAATTGACAAACTGGGATGAGCCAAATACAAGGGTCTTATCCCAAATAACGTTATTCTAAACAAAGGACATAAACATTTACGAGCAGCGTATAATATTTGGTTAGAATGACAAACCTAGCTACAAACTAGAAACACCTAATGTTTAGGGGTCCATTTATTACAAGTTACACAAACTCAACTAGAGAGCCACGTAAATTTGTTTTCGTATACACAAGGGATTACATAACTTCATTAGATCGAAACTTGCAAAGTTCTAGCTTTGCAAATATATGTCACGTACCAGCATTACAGAGACAGTTTTCTAGACATCAGCTGAAGAGTAAAATTTCATGATAATATAATTGTATAACGTACAAAGACAAACACATACCTAGTACTTATGAGTTGTATCTAAAGTAATCAATTTGGATTCCTCTTTTACATGTTAAAACTCTTGCGTAAATAAAAGGAAATTAGATGTCAGATATAAGATGTGAAAAAAAAAAGTGATTAAATTTATTTGTGAGATCTCTCAACAATTAATCTTAAGTTTAGAAATGAAATGAAATGAAACGAATATTTATTTGCTATGAATAGGTAACATATTAGTGGTAGGTATATAAAAAGTTTCTTCTATTCAGCTAAAAGAAGCATGCAAATATTGGAAATACACGTCACAAAGTAAATAACATTATCAATAAATTACAGGGCATTATCATTACATTATTTCATTATTTATTTCGAATATTAAAGATTAGTACATGACACAAATTATTACATTATTATTTAATATCTTAATAATAGCGCCTTATCATTATATTGTCGATCCAAGAATTCTTGTACACTATAAAACTCAGACTCTAACAACCAGTTGTATATTCGTATATTTTGAACTAATACAGAAGAAAAAAAATTGTTGGGTGTGTGTATGCATGTCGTATGTTTGTGTGAAGAACAAGAAATTCACAAAACAATACAATAAAATAGCGTTCTGTTCTTGTTTTGAAAAGAGAAATAGTGAAGACAGCCCTATAAAGTGAATACTACAACCTATATTCGAGTGTGAAACCCAAGGTAGGACCCAGTTCAGGTTTGCAGCGTACCACTTGCAAAGTTTACTGCATGAATAGCCGTTCAATAGTGCAGTCTGACCAACTTTGGCCGAGTATAGATCTAAAAGCATAAAGGAGTAAAATTTTAGATACGGACGCTATGGCTGTGAAATTGCAAAATGAAATACGATAAAATGGTTAGCCTGTATGAGGTCAGTACTTTATATGTCAGAGGTTATCCGTAGATTTCTATAATGGATCCATGAAACTGCTTAAGAGGAAAATTTTGAAATTGTTTAATACTACAAAATTCTGAATAAACTGCTCATTGATATGGTGTAAGTTAGTATCCATCCATTTGAGGTTTCAGAACAAAATATAAATTTTTCTAGAACCTCTAGAAGTGACGAAAAAAGTCACGATAGCGAGTAACAATTCCTACTTCGTACAAGACGCGACGGTTCGATCCCAGTCCAGGCCGACTCGTACCAATGAGTTTACCGGAATTTATATACGTTTTATAACACCGCTGGCTTTTCGGTGAAGAAAAATATCGTAAGGAAACTTGCTTGCTTTAATTTCGAGGCATTGGCAACGGGTTCTCTACCCGTAACACTAGACTATGTTTCGGTACTACTAGTGAAACGTGGATGTTCAGATTGTTTAGAATGACTCTGACTTCCTTATCAGGGATTCTGGGTTTTTATAATATCTCTGAATATAGATCATAGCAAATGTTAGAAGGTTAGAAGTGATGAATTTGTTGATGAAACTACTACCTATTTGTAGATGGAGTAATAACAAATGTCTAAACCGAACTATTCTGCCAGCCTAAAGGACACTACATGGAACAGGAGTAAACAATCGACGAAATTGACGCGTACATCCCCATTCAAAGGGTGTGTGCCAACGGTCCTAGGCTAGCAGATAATTGCTTCATTACAAATTCGTGGTTATCACAGAGGACAGAGGGTAAAGTGGGGATCGCAGGTCACATTCAGTACTACGGAATTTATGTTCAAAATGAGCTTTATGTTATTTCAGAAAAAGAACATCTTATAAGTTTTATGTTTATTAGATTTATATAAGACCATATCACGTTACGGCTGACAGCTTCCATATTAGAATTCTTGACAGCTTCATACATCCTATACGCTAGTCATACTCATGGTACATCTAGGACATACTTAGCTGTCATCACTACATAGTATAAAACAAAGTCGCTGTCTGTCTGTCCCTATATATCTTACGCAATGGATTTTGATGGGGTTTTTTTAATAGATAGAGTGATTCAAGAGGAAGGTTTATATTATGTGCATTGCACACGTGCAAAGCCGGGGTGGGTCGGCCGGCCTCAGGGTGTATGGGCGTTAGTCCACCACGCGAGCCCAATGCGGATTAGTAGACTTTACATATGCATCGGAATTTCTTTTTCAGCGTATGCAGGTTTCCTCACGATGTTTTCCTTCACCGTTTGAGAGCAGTCCGTATTGCGTACACATGTTAGAAAAAACTCGTTGGTACATGGCAGGTCATCCGTGCGGATTCGAACTTGGACCTCAAGATCGAGTTTCCATAGCTGTCCGAAACGCGCCACCGACGCGACGCTCATAGATAAGCAAAATACAAGAGAGATACATAACATTGGTCACACCGTCAGCTAAAAGTAAGTAAAAGTAAAATATAGCCTGAAGGATCCCACTGAAGGGCAAAGGCCTCCTCTCACGAATAAAGGTGAGAAAGAGTGGGACCACGCTCCACCACGTGGCCCAGTGCGGATCAGTGTAGGCAAATTAGTGGTCAGAGAAAGTAGCTGTCAGGCCTCTTCTTATTTTATGGGCAGCAAACTGGTGTCAGAGTTTACTCAAACCGCGTTACGGCCTCGGCCGTGGTTTTTATGTAACGACTAGTACCACCAGAGATAGTAACCGGGACCAACGGCTTAACGTGCCATCCCAAGCACGGAATTATCTTTCTTTTCAGACAATCAGGCGATTCAGCCTGCAATGTCCTAACCAACTGGGGAAAAACGCACAAATTGACATATCACAGGCTTCTGACTTGGCATAACAAATAGTTAATTACAGCACTATATCTGACGCTATCCGCTTATTGTGTCTTCCAAAGCATGGAGACGCTCGAAATGTTCCGCTAAAACGTTAATTTCAATTGTTCACTAAACACACTGTGTACAATATCAGCAGGTACACGAAATTATAATTTGTTACTTTGTTAATAATAACACTGGGAATATAGGCCATTCATATACCTAATTGTCCAATTTATAATTAGCCTTTGTACCGTAAATTTATATTAGGCTTCTGAGTTATGTTTATGACTAAACAGTGCGTAGGTATTTGTCGATAATAATAATAATTTTATTACTAGGCGTTGGGTGCTGCCTGTCGTACTAATGACCGTTTTCCCATTGGTTTTCTAGGGGATCGATAGATGTTGCTGCGGTTTTCGCGAGTAAAATTCAAAAAGACATTATCCGAATTGGTCCAAAGTGTGAAAGTGCCGGCCAAAAAAATATGTGATATTCTGTAAGGACTTATCCGACTAACAATTTATTATTACGGCAACAAAGCTGTAAGTCCATGTCCTTGGTTTTATTTCGGTTCAATAAACCAGCCTTTTCATACATACATTTTCGATTAAATCAGCTAAGGCTATATTCTGTTAGAACTTGTCAGCCTTTTCATACATTTTTGGTGTAATTAAACTTACAGTTACAGCTGTCATGCCATAACAATAAATGCTAAGACGGATAAGTTCTAACAGAATAAAGCATTAGTTTTTGTTGGCCGGCACTTTTATATTTGGACCAAAAAAGTATGAAACGCGGATAATGTCTTTTGCTTCTTTAAAATAATGAAGAGGGAAAAAATATTCAAAAAGATGCCAACGAATCTTTTAATGGAATAGGTATTTCATAATATACGAATCATTTTAATCGAAAACTGTTTACTTCTAACATGGATGTATGGGCTCGATCCCTTGGCTGTTAAAATAAAGGCAGACTCATTCGTGACATGATTTTGCACACTTCTGTATGGACGGTGAAAATGCCATCTGTTGAGTTTTCAGGAAGTAAAGTTTAAAAGAAAAGAAAACCTCACATTGAGTCCCTACTCGTAACTCGAAGATCGCTTGATATTTGCTTTTTTCTTGTTGGCAGTTTTAAGAGTTTTCGTTGTTAAATCGGCAATTAAAAGTGATAGCGATTGTGATTGCGTAGACACAGAAGCACTTAAAAATTGCCAAGACCTTCGACCTATTAATAAGTATAATTGGTCAAGCCTAAGACAGTCATAAAAACCGATTGATGATCGGTGAGTTACACAATAATAAACCTACTGGATAGATCTATTAGTAACGCAAGAAGCAATTAAGTGATGACTGTGACTAAATTTTAAACACTGCCACTTGTATTTAAGGCCATGTTCAAGGCCTAAAAACTTCAACAGGCTTTCGAAGAGAAAATCCTTGACACGACGGATACGAGGATGCACTTTTACTTAATCTTTAGTGTTTTATAGTGCAATTATAGGCAAGTCATTTTACGCAGTTTTGTTAGGAGGAGTAGGGAGTAATTATAATTGTACTTTTAAACTGTTACAGGTTTTGCCATATCAATTCAACGTGGCAACGCTGCTAGCGTTATGGGCTCCTTTGCACCAGGATCGACAAGGGGCGGGTTATTTGACTAAGCTTGTATTTCATTGTTATGACGAAGCATGTTGCAGATTTTTGTCTGTTTGTGTACATCATTGCTGTTGACGACGCTTGTACTGACCGCTATTTTGTGTTTATTCTGATTGAAAAGTAGACAAACATTTTTACTACGTGTTTGAAGGGTGTATTTAAAGACTTAAAAATGTGGAAAAAAAATTTTACCTTCAGGATTTTTAGAACGAGATAAATCCTTTTTTTTTATTTGGGCTGTTACTGGCGTGATTTTTATTATATTTTTGTATATTTCTAGGCCCAAATTGGCTCTTAAATGATACACAGAAAGAAATATCAATTCTTAAGGAGGGCGGGCTTTTTCTTCTTGTAAGGATGGGATTTATTAAATAGAGACGACTGGTTTGGATTAGGTATGATTTAATACTAAATGAATAAATTGAGTACATAGTTTATATTATTGGTACTTACTACACTACACGCCCCACAAAGCGAAATAAAAAAAAATTGTGGTTAAACTATTTTTTTTTTAATACAATGTAATTTTTCTAAAGGTATAAAAATTCATTTTATTTGATAACGGTTACAAATGTTTCTATTTTTTTTTAAATGTAGGTAGGTAATCAGGTTTTCCAAAAATACAAAATTTAACTGTGATAACAGATTATGTATGTACCTATACTAGTACAAACTGTAGATATTTTTTATTAAGTAATAAACTTTTTTTTTTCTTATTTTACGTACCTATCTTCAAAGATTAACAGAGAAAATGAAGTCTGTCTTAAATTAATTTTAAGTTTACAAAATCAACAATAATATATAGTAATCTATAATTAAACTAAACAGAATGTCATAAGTAAAACATTGTTTTTTTAACAAGTTCTTATGCAATGTATTTATTTGCAAAAAGACATTATGTAATACAAATGGAAAAAACAATTTCATTCCAGTTCATTAAACTTTTAAAACAAAACAGTAATAAAACAATGCGGTTGTATTTTGACAAAAGATCGCTTTTAAAAGAAATGCATACTCACTTAGGTATAAGATAGGAAAGTTACCTACCTTGTCTGCATTCCGCATGTAACTGGATCTGCCTCGACGAAATAAAGTAGTCACTTAGATGTGATAGCTAAATATAAAATACTTATGAATACTTACTAAGTTTTGAAATTAATAAAATTGCCAGTAGGTCTTAATTTAATCCTCTGGTACTTACTTAGGTACCCTAATAAAAAAAAAATTATCTTAAACTATCTAATGCGCATTATTCTAATTTGTCGTGTCATTTAAGGTTTTATTAACGTTTTATAGTTTAGTCGTACATTTTTTTTTTGGCATACGTATGCTTTTTCTTTGTTCTTTGTAAGATTAGCATGCTCTTTTAGTATTACACGACCGTGTTAATATTTTATTTTTCATATTATTATTTCATTTATTTATTTTAATATTTTATTTTATTTATTATATTTGTTATATTTGTCCGGACCAATTATTATTGTGGTATTTTTATTTATTTGAGTTAACTCTTATATATTTTTTTATTTCATTTAACTTTTTACCACTTTATTTATTTTTATGTCATTTCGCACATGTCTCTCACAAAGTCTACTCGAGAACATTATGATCGAGTACAAGGCTTGACATTATTTACTAATTTATAATTCGTTCTTTAGGTATACTTCATATCCATTCCATTCTATATCATTCACAAAATACAATAAACCTACCTCATCTTTGCAATAAGAGAAATGTTCAAGCATCTCCACGACTTCTGGGTGATCGGTCCAGTTATCAGTGACTTCAACATCCATATCATTACAAGAATTAGTTATCTCTCTTTTGCATAAAATATTCATTCATCTCCATTCTAGTACTAACATTCTTATCCATGCTTCTGAATTCCTTTGTCAAAATCAATACCTATTCTCTCTTTTACTCTATCCATAATTTGCAATCACTCTTTAAATAAACAACAACCGATTATAACAGTCTCTAAACCGCAAAAATGTATCCCACACGTCATCTCCTTCCCCCAACAACATTTTCTAAACAACCATACAATATTAATTCACTTTCGATTCCTCTTACGTTATTCATTTTGTACTATAATGATTATTATACCATTTTAATAAAATCGTCTGTCCCGCTATTTATGGACAAGTTATTTCATAGTCGTAGGTACTATAGTCTCGATGAGACACGATCGATGTAAAGTAACACTCGTACCATTTACATCGCAGTTTCATGTTGATAATTCTTTTGCCACTGATTCACCTCTCTCTAATTACAACAACTTCACAATAGGTTTGCTTTACAAACAATCTCACTCGCAATTATGATGGCTAAAATTACTGATCTTGAAATATAGAATAATTCGCAATAATTATTGTGATTAACTACATTTTATTGTAAATGTAACTACATACCCCGTGGAGGTCTGTTGAGTTCCCGACGTCGTCATCGTGTTGTCGGTGCTCGAAAATTAAATGTTATTTCATTGCATGCTGGCCTCTAACTGCTTAACTGAAGAGACCTCAGGAGTCTGACCTTTGAAAATGTATCTATTTTTTTGTACACACCTCTATGTAAAACGCACCTCGATCGTGAACGGCTACAGCACAGTCTGCAATCTCGGGCCGCTAAAATGATGCTTGATTAGTTTACATAAAGGAAATACTACTAATCAGAAATTTTACCGCAAATCATTAATGATGTTTATGTAAAAGAATTAGTCGTAACATAATATAGTTAGTTAGTATACAAATAGTTAAATTTCTGAACTTGTATGGCATTTTTCTTAAAATATTCCATTTCTGTTTTTCAAAATAGTTGTTTACATTTATAAAATATAAGTATTTTTTTTTACAATTTCTCGTTTAATAATAACATTTTATTGCTTTGTAGGTACTTACAACTAAGTAATAATTTTGTATTCAAAGGCGTTAATTTCACTACGTTACGTCACTACGTAATTTAATACACAGTTTATTTTTCACGTTAGTCTCATCATTCATTTCCCTCACTTTCTTAGTCAATAGCACTAACCGCTTCACTGCCTAATCACGCCTATTATTAGTCACTTTTATCAGCTATTCAATTCCATTTTTCTTCCATAGTTATTCTGGCTTCATCTCGTCCTCATCAGTAGTCACACAGTCACGTTGCCGTTGCTCATTTCAAGTCATGCAGGTATAAAACGGCTGGAACACAGACGCTCGATGCTCTAGCTGGCTCAATTGGCACTTAAGTTGCAGAAGAAGCAGCATTTTATTACCTATTCGTAGCACGGCAATAGTCCAACAATAATTACTATAAGTCCATATTATTCACAACGTAGATCTTCGGTCCATCCAAACTCTGTTTTACACGAAGATGGCATCCTTTTCTTTTTCTTCTTCTTCTTTCTACCCATGTCGGTTAATTTATCGTAGACGATAAAGTCAATTAAATTAAACTGTTAAATCGAAGTCACAAATCTGCACGAAAACCAGCACATTTGTTATAGTTCACCAGTCCTTATTTAGTAGCCACGCGCACTTTGACCCAGACCGTGTCGCATGGCAAGGTCGCCATGTAAGGATGGGATTTATTAAATAGAGACGACTGGTTTGGATTAGGTATGATTTAATACTAAATGAATAAATTGAGTACATAGTTTATATTATTGGTACTTACTACACTACAATTAGTACCGGCTCAAACCGTAAAATGACTGGGCTATTACATACTCGTACCCAACTAATAGGGCCCGATTTGGCATACATTGATTGCTTTGATCTCTACATTTAAACAATAGAAAGAATACGTCAAGCAATTTACACCTACCTAACTAATGTACCTGTGCATAAATTGGGCCCGGTGTATGTTGGTTTCTGTTGACCCAAAAAATACCGTCGTGAGTTGTTTTTGAAGTATGTAATTAAATAATTTGTCAATCAATATATTGGTATACCTCTGATTTCTACACAAAAAGAGATACAAATTGTACTTTGAAGCAAACTGAACTTTATTGAATTAAATTTTAAAATATTATGCAGTATGAAGTCGGTAGTAAAATAATGATAGGTATACATATTTTACAATTTACCTAGAAGTTTACATTTTCGGTTGCAAAGGTAGCTTAATAAACTCAATTTGTGGTTCTTACTAGTGTTCAGTATTCCTTTTAATTAAATTGTAACCCTAGACCTGTAATAATATCCAACATTCTAGGTACCTATTATTGCCAAAACAAAATTGAATTTGATTGCTGGATTAAATTAATATTGGTGTTTGGTACTGTTTTGACATTCCTTGCGTAAATGAGTTTAGAATTTTAGATGAACTCAAAACCTGAAAACTTTATTTGGATTTGCTTTCATAATGGTAATATTTTTAACATATTAATAAGAAGTTATAGACTGAGAGTTACAGTTTCCAACAGGTTATCCAAGTGCAAGCGTCTCTTTCTTGCACGCATAAGTTTGCAATTAGCCATCCCGCTCCAATTGAAAGCAGGATCGCAAAAAAACGTGTTTTTCATCAATATCTTTGCTCATGGGTGTTTCTAAGCTGAAAATTCTACGGAGTTCACTAGAAATATTAAATGTATTTAGTTAAGTACAAGCACAAAAAGTTAAATATAAGCAGGTTAATCATAGTATTGAAAAAACATAACAAAAAGGGGTAACTTTGGGATTTTTTTCTATCTATTAAACTTAATCTAATCGTGTAATTGAGAACGGTCTCTATCAGCCAGATCCTTAAATAAGACATAATTGGTTTTCAGACTTTAAAACACAGTTTAAAACACTTTCGTTCGTGTTCAAAAAACGGCCTCGACCCGATAACAGCGTCTTAATATTATAGTTTGCTAACGGTTTTTAATGGTTGATCAGACCATAAAACTAAACAATTTTCTCTATAGATCTAGTAGGATTGCAGTTTTATGTATGGAAAAGCTGATATTCTTTTCTTGGTATGCCAAAGTCTGCATTAGTTAGTACTCATTATTGATGTTAACTCCGATAAAAATCTATTTTATTTCAATATTCTGGATCATCACTCGTAATTTGTTTATCCAAATAGGTTATTTTGAAGCAAAGTTTAATGGAAAACTTGCTGTCGAAGAAAGCAGAACGTTTTCACGGCTTCAAAAGTTACAATTTAATATATTATTGTTGTTAAAATATAGGGTCCTTCTTAATATTATGCTGACAATTTTTTAAGACCATCAAACTGAACAACTTTCTCTATGGCACCAACATCGAAATTACGAAAAAAGATCATCTGTCCCATAATATAAAACTACAAATGTATGTTGCAGCTGGTTTTTTTTCGCGATCTTGATGTTGGTCCCATAGAGAAAGTTGTTCAGTTTGATGGTCTGATCATACCCTTAAAAAATTGTCAGCATATTATTAAGAAGAACCCTGTATACATATACCTACCTAAGAAGTAATATGAAAAAATAATTATGGATATTTCAAATACTATTAGTAACAATAGCAAAAGAGACAAAACAATAGTATTTTTCATAGCATAACGTGTTTTAAAAACATAATCGTAGAACAATCGACAAAAAAGAAAGAACAAAAGAGCGAGTGCCCGAAAAATTCTTACTAAACTATATTATACTCGTACACACGGCGACAGGTTCAGTTACCCTGTTTGGACTTTGAACTATTAGAAGTTGAACGCTGCGAATCGTGCGAGAGGATGCGGTATGTTGTTGTTTCGCCTCACGGCACGCTGCGCCCGCGCCGGCAGCCGCGTCTATGCAGGCTCTCTACCGCACTATTTTGTGTTTTATAAGTGTTGTTGTGGGTATATAGGTTGCGTAACATGATTTGTCGCCGTGTGTACATTGTGACAGGATCGTAGCACGAACCGATGTATCGTATCTGCTTAATGTATGTTCCAAATAAATAAACTGCAATAATAAAATCCAAAATAAACCTACCTATAAAATAAGTATGCATGTATAATCAGATTCCCGCGAATCTAAGAAATTTTATGTACAAGTTACCACATAAACCTAGATTTAGTGCCGATCGAAATTTTAAATACGTTCTTTTATGCGCTCAGGACGTTTGTTATCACCATTTTCTTATCTAAACGCTCGTTAAGGTAAGCATTTTACGAGCCCTTATTTCAAGGACAGAGAGTTGCGTTTTAGATCATTTATCTGATAGAGGTTTTGTAATTCTAGGTCAATAAAGTTTAGTCTAAGATTGTCTGAATGAGACTATTCAATACAACATTTAAATAATGTTGTTCCATAATTTCGCTTTGATAGATTTTTATTGATATTTTTAACTCTACTACAGTTTCGGAAGGTGTTCCGTTGTGGAGAAGAATCGGCCAGAAATTTTACAACTCACATCTTTATTAGTTGGTCATAATTATCTTTACCACACCTTGGACCCTTCATACAACCGGTGGAGGAGAGAGAAATAAACCACAGCTCACTATCTGCGTCCTCCCGTACCACGGTAGCGTACTATACGTAGGTACGTACTATTTCTTATACTAATGTTATAAAGAGGTATAATTTGGTTTTACGCAGGAGGTAATCTCTTGAAATGCCGATTCTAAAAATTATTTTACTTACTGAAAGCTACCTACACTATTAACACAGTTTTTGTGAGTGACGCGGTTATTATTTAATCTAGAATTAAACACCTACCTACTCTATCCTTGAGTAATATAAGTAGTTTTTTTTTTTTTGAGTATATAACAAGTAGGCTATACTTATTCATTGTATGTCCACGCGGATGAAGTCACGAGCATCAGCTACTTTGCTACATCAAAATAGCTTCAAAATACCTAGATATTTCAGCGTAGGAAATGTCGCAAGCACCGCAATGCACCGCAATGACACGTCGTAACAGCACCGCCGCGATGTCGGTAACTGCATTGACACTATTTTTTTGGTGGGTGACATCGCCGCAATTCTGCCACGGCACTGATTGATCTCAGAAATATCGCGGCGATAACGTGGTGATATCGCATCGATATTGTTCTATCAAACGCTAACGCTCAATTATCGCCGAACGGTCACAACTGCACCGCCGAATGGCCACGATTTTTGATTACAGACGTTTACTGAGCGTTATACGGACGAGAAGGAACAATATCACCATATCGCCGCCGTATCACCACGTTATAGCCGCCATATATCTGAAATCAATCAGTGTCACGGCAGAATCCCGGCGATATCGCGACGATATTGTTCCGTCAACGCCTACGCTCAAATATCGCTTGTGTGATACGGCCCTAACAATATGAATTTAACTCTAACGAGAGTAGTAGAAGCATCACAATATTGTTAATATCAAAATGTTCAAAATCACTAGAACGTGAACGATATCTACTTACCGTATCATACCTTTAGCTTTCTGCCCCAACGAATTTTCAAGTAAAACAGTTCAGTGATTTGGATGTAATTGTGTAACAACACAAATAGAGCCTTCTCTGGCATTCTAAGGAGCTATCTAAATTTATTTTAACGCGTCAGCGAACAAAGTTAAGATTAGTTGTGTAATGAATCTCGGTAAATAACATCTTGACTAAAATTACATAATCCTTTAAAGAGACAAAAAGTTATAGATATTTATTTTTATGAAAATGGATTTTCTCAGGGATTTAACCTATCTAGATTTACTTGGACATGAAGCAAAGCTCGATTGCCCAGCCTACTGTAAAGTTAAGTTTGCTTATTCCACTTTAGCCAATATAGCTACGAAATAAAGCATGCAGGTACTGGATTCCTTCTTACCCCGAAATTTCACAGCGACGATGTCTCGGGAAATTACTAGCACACCTACACATTTGAACATGTTATTAAAACAGCAACTAAATTTACGAAAAGTGAAGTAATTGGTCCATTGTAACTAAGTACACTTTTCGCAAAAATGTGGTTTGAAGATATAATGAATGACCCAGTGGTGATTTGGACGGTGATAAGCAGAAAGGCGTTAAGTGCCATTTTGCCATTTTGAGAAAAACGCGTTTGAAACTTTTTGACCAACGATGATGATTTGTAAAGCTTGTGTTTGATATAAAAATCTGAAAAAAATTGTAACTATAGAACGTATTGTAGACTTTTCATATAATATGCATTGAATTTACTAGGAATATTAATACATTCGGAGTAAAAAATTAAATAAAAGATAACACCTTTTTGCTTAATTCATCTATCCCTCATAAGAAATAGTGTAGAAAGGCTTTAACCGCCAATAACACCTTTTTGCAATTCATTTTTGCTGTTTTTTCATATGATTTATTTGGTTAAAAGGTTTTAACAACATAATATCACACATTTTAAAGATTTTTTTTGTATGATAAAATCAGAAGTACTTTATTAAATGCCTTGATTATCTCAAAATACCGAAGCTGTAATTTTGCCTGAGGAAACACCGACCCAAAACCATTTTCACACCAGATTTATAACTAACCACGGACTAATCAGTAACCGCGTAAACGCGTCCGGGGCCGATCTGGCACGCCTTAGGGCTGTTTCCAAGCCAGAGTCAGGGGCTTGGCTGCATGCTTTACCTTCGCCGCAGCTGGGTACTCACTTGGACAACGACTCGTTGCGTATTGCAGTCGCCTTAAGGTTGGGTTGCAACGTATGCGTTCCACATCGTTGTGTTTGTGGTGCGTTGGTGGAGGCGAATGGTCACCACGCTCTGAGCTGTGGAAGTTGCATCGGAAGGTTACCACGCCACCATGCGCTTAATGACGTTGTTCGTAGGTCCCTTGTTGCCGCCAATGTTCCATGTGTGCTGGAGCCGCCTGGTTTAAGCCGCACGGATGGGAAGAGGCCTGATGGGCTCACTCTGATACCAGAGCATGGTACCATGGCAGAGAGGCCGTTGTCTTTTATGGGACGCTACGTGCGTGAGTACTTACGCGGCATCACATTTAGCGGGTACAATGCGCGAGGCCGGGTCAGAGGCTGAAAAGGCGGCTTCGCTCAAACATGTCAGGTACTCAGAGTTAGAGTCCCTTTACATCTTTGTGCCGTTAGCAGTGGAAACGTCTGGTGTTTGGGGATGTGAGGCCAAGGCTTTTGTGCGAGAGAGCTGGGCAGCAGGCTTGTTCAGAGCGGGAACGATCCCCTCTCGGATGCTGCTAGTGTGATGAATTCCTTTGAGCCGGGGGCGATCCGTGTTGCGGAGGGCATTTAAGACGGTTTTGGTTTTATTGATGACAAAGCGTGGGGTGGATTATAGTTTGGTAAGTTGACGAAGCTTGTGCTGATTGCTTGCTTTGTGTAGACATTAAGGGACTAATGCTCATCTAACAATATTGCACGTCTTCCTCTTCTTTTTGTGTCAAATGATTCTATGCTCCTAACCGCCAGGTATTCGGCGAGTTTGATAGCATCGGGGGGTATGCAGATATTCAAAGCACAAGTGATATTCCAGCAAGTGTCCCATCAGTCTGGATAGGTTTGTCGCAATCACACTGCTTTAATATGGGATCCCTATAACCCATTTGCCAACTTGAATGCGTCTTTCGTACTGGTCACTATAGATCGTGCCCGAGTGGTAATTGTTCCTGGGGAGAATGAACCTAGCTAGTGTCGGTATACTTTTCTGCCACTGAGTGCGTCTTGTTACAGTGTGATCATCATTTGTAGACTGCGTGGATTGTTGGAAACTCCTACGGCTGCTTAGGCAGGCTTGTGTGATTTCGTGTTCTCAAAAATTGTGAACTGTCGTGCTCTTTTTCAAGCCTCATCCTGCCGCACTTCCAGAGGTGGCAAGTACACCAGCATAAGGATATTATCTGATTGATAGGGGTCGGCTTGAGGCATCAAGAGGCATATTTAACACGACATGGACGACCCTAGCACGTATGTACAGACTAATTCCAGACATGGCAAGTATCATCAAAAGATAATCAGCAGATAATTAAAAAAATACAGTATTTCTTACGAATATCTACAAAATTTTATCCGTAAAATCAATCATGGTCACATCCCTGTTTTTAACTACGATTATTTCGCAGATTCTGGACGGGAACGGTCTCCCGATGCACAGATCTTCTTCTTTACAGAAATTTGTTAACGTAAATCTATGGAGAAATACCAAAATTTATCGTACTAGAACACACTTAAGACTGTTATGCATAATTAAGAAATCCTGACAGAAATTTGCAGAAAGGAGTTAAGTTACATAGCACCTTTATGCGAAATTACGTAAATATAATAAAGTGTTTTGCATTACCTTTTTTTACTAAATATCTTTTCATACGAATGTTTTGCCGTTATAAGACTTAGATAGGATGGTAAAATGGACTCTAAGGACCACCGTGACATCACTAACTAACTCAAAACCTCATTTTTGTCACTTAACGCCTTTCTGCTTATCACCATCCATTTTAGGTTGATTATTTGTGCCCTATTTTCCTACCCACAAAATATTGTAAATGAATCCTCATACCCTATTAAAAATAATTTATTCCGAGCAGGGAATGATAAGATGTTCAATATTACTACCATAAAAAAATGAATATTTCTTTCAAATCGTCGTCGTCAATTTAAGGAAAGTGATATTTGAATATGTTGTCATGAAAACAGAGATCGTAAAATGTTTTATTTCTTTTTTATGGAGGTAAATTTTACTTAACAAGCTTACAGTCATAAACTATATCTACAGCGGTTCTAATATTAAACAACCCAGTTCAAACAATAATTACTAAAACGCTGCTATATCAAAGGTAAACCCAATACAGTCATTGATGTTATATCTTTTTATGCAATACCTAGTTACCTGGTTCTCATAATAAACGCCTTGTTCCTGTTTCCTTCCGTGTCTGACTGACTGACAGACAACGAACAGCCAAATCCAACGCTACCACGCTGATAGAAACATGAAATTTTCAATATTCTATGGCGGATGAAGGGCAGCACTGTTAAGAAAGGATTTTGCGATATTCTAATTTCAAGTGGACGAAATTGTGGGCAAAAGCTAGTTCATTATTAAAAAAAAACACTGCTGGGCTTGGGATTAATCATAAAAATAATATTTACCATACCTAATAGCTCGCATCATAAATAATAAGAAACGCTCTTTAGCGTCGCAATAATAAAAAAGCAGTGGTGGTCCAGTGGCGAGTAACCTTGCCTGCCGTGCAGGAGGCGATGGTTCGATCCCCGTCCATGCCGACTCGTACCATTGAAGTTTTTCGGAATTTATGTACGATTTGTAACACCATTGGATTTTCGGTGAAGGAAAACATCGTGAGGAAACCTGCATGCTTCAATTTCGAGGCATGTACTGTACCCACTGTCGATTATAAGTGGCGACGGGCGGGGCTCACCCCCCGTCACACTGGACAGAGTTTCGGTACGGTCTTTGTTAATGGTGAAACGTGGATGTTCTGAGATTTCAGAAGATCTCTGACTACCCCCTCGGGGAATATAGTCGTGAGCATATGCTATGCTTCTGCTCGTTGGCGTAGTGGAGCATCGGTGATGGAAACGATCACAAAAGTAAGGCAACGTCAGGTCCGGTCAGTCTTTGGATGGGTGACCGTTTAGTGGTATTTCATCTCGAGAGTTTTCGTGCTTCGGAACGCACGTTAAGCATTTGGTCTCGGATAGTTCCGTCAGATGGCGTTGTAACTATTCGTTAAGCCAAGATCAGAGGCCTATTATTACTATTAAGTTGACCACTAACTTGCCTCCACCTACACGCACTGGGCCCGCTTGGTGGTGTATGGCCCTCTCCCTCTCACCCTTATTCGTGAGAGGAGGCCTTTACCCTGCAGTGGGATTCTACAGGCTATAACAAAATATAACATGCCTAATCATCAGCTAATTTGAATCAGATGGAAATAGGTACCTAGTTGGTATACCTACTACGCGAGAATGTTCAGTGAACGTCAAGTAGTCAAACCGTGTCAGGAACACGGAGATACTACGACGCTATAATGTTGATGGTATAGAGGCGTATCAGATGATGCGCCAGTTACCATAGTGTGGTCATATTCGTCGGATGCTACAGGAAAGAATTGCCAAACGCATCCTTTACTCTGAATTTCAGAGCAGCAAGCGGAAACAAGGCGGGCAGCTTTCGCGGTACAAAGATATGCAGAAACGCCACAAGAAACTTTGCGAGATTGATCCCGAGTTGTTGGAAGGAGCTTTCTAAAGATCGACCGGGATGGAGGCACACTTTCCAGAATAAAGTGTTCGACTTTAATGGTAAGTGAGCCCGATGCCAAGCACGATCCAGTACAACTATCTTAATGGGAAATTGCCTTGTAGCCTGTGCGGACGCACTTTTAAAACCAAGATAGGCTACATCAGCCACCTAAGAGCACATCAGCGAAGCTCTCAAAATCAATAGCCTTAATCAGTCGCTGTGGTCGAATACGGCCATGAAGCAACATCATCACTACCCATTCTTAAAATGCTAATTTAAAACGCCCCATTCATAAGATACCCATGTGAACCCAGGAATAGTATGACGCGGCTTAGGTGACCTGAAATCACACTTACAGTAGTTTCGTTTTGATCGTAGTAGGTTTGTTTGTAGGTTCAGGTCTCCGTATCAAAGAAAATGTTTTTTTTCTTGAATGTTAAAGCTTTGGCAGGATTATTCTGTCCACCATAAAATTGGCAAAGTATATTACTTGGTTATGTACTAAATACTGTGAGCAATATTGCAAAGAGTGACTCCCATTGAACGTCCCAAGCTGCTCGAATATAATTAACCTCCGATCTAATTACCTCCAGCCGTCAGCAAAGCACACCACGCTCTCGAGCCAGTAGGTGCGTCAAAATGAATTATGGCACTTCATTAAGCCAAAGTGCTGTCTTAAAGTGTCTAAAAAGATTCCATTATATTAACGAAATAGCCGCCGCCTCATTCATTAAGCTTGCCAACAGTTTTTATCTGATTTCGTCGAGAACAGATTTGTGTTTCACAACTTTGTGAATATTATCTTTCGAAAACGAAAAAGTTGAATGAAGGAAACTCGGTGGCGTTTTATTTGCGTGAGATATAAGGTAGCAATACATTGGTAGCACGCTATGCCCTGACAACGCTTCGCTTCGTGTGATATAGAGTGAATTGCTACTGCGATGTCATGTTACAATTGGCAATTTGGATAGGTGGATCTATACTCTAGACGTATGGTCCCTAAATAGACTGTATGTAAGTGCAATATCTAAAATTAAGGACCGGTGTATTCCTGCCCTAAAAAGAAAACTTAATTATGCGATAAGAAGCTAAAAATGTGGTCTGGAATATTAATTAGGAGCTTGTCATAGAAATGTAATTAATTACAGAGTACTAAGAAGTTGAAGAGAAGCTAAAAATCTGAAGATTTGCAAATTTAATTTTTTACATGGCCTTATTAAAGAAGTAGCGTACCGCTAATAACTTTTCCCTATATTTTGCAGTTTCAGGATATAGCATAGAATAAAATGATGATAGGCGACTAGCATATCACCCACAATGACACTGAACAAAAAAAATCATCCCTCAGTTTCCTCATCCACTGGTAGATATTGGGTAGTTACAAACTGAACATCAAACTGAACAACTTTCACTATGAGACCAATACGGAAAAAAATTAACATTATGCATTTGTGTCCAGAAGAATTGCAGCTTTGTATGGATCAGCTGTTTTTTTGCCGGTGATTTCTTCGTTGATCCCATAGAGACAGTTGTTCAGTTTAGGTCTAATCGTCCCCGTAAAAACCGTTCGCTATTATTGTAACTGCCCGATAGCACAGTCAAGTCGGTAGCACATGCCTGCTGTGCCGAGTGTCATGGGTTCGTTTGTAACCGAGTTAACCCGAGTCACGAATGTTTGTATCGATATGATTATGTATTCTATATCGTTATCTAGTCATCATAATGCAAGTACAAGTCCAGGCTAGATTCTGGTACTAAATGTGACTAGATAATTTCTGTGACGATGTCCATGATATTTATTATTAATTTCTTCAATCCAAGTATTATTGAGTGTGCACGCGTAGGTCGAAGAGTATTGTAAAGTCCTATTCCAACAATAAGCTCTTATAAAGATAATGGAGTATTCTTCTAAAGTAAATAACCCAATTTAGGGAATCGTCTCTAGCGTGTATTCAAACATTTTCGAATCAAGATTTTCCGGGTAAAGTTCAGTTCAAGTAAGACCCAAATTTATTGTAACTTCGAAAAGGCTTTTTCGAATGAGCCTCCCTTTCAGTGGGTAAATAAAATTTGATCTCTTCACAAATCACGACTAATTTTATGGAGTTCTGTACGAATCGGAGAATAGTATTTTCTTATAGAGTATTAAACATTTTATGCGTATCGCAGCTAGGTTCACTTTGGCCTACTATTTTTCTGATGACTTGATGGCAAGTAACAGAGTTTGACCTGCCATCGTGGTTTAAGACTTCCGGAAGGATTTTGTGTTAAATGATAGCCTTGTAGAACAAAACAATGCAACAATTTGGAAGAAAAACCCGAAATCTGAAGGTTTAACCAAGACCTACACGTGCGCAAAAACCTTAAACTTTGCTAAAAGGACACCTAGCCACAACTGTGCCTACAAAATTTAAGCAGTGCGGAAACTCTACTAACACACATCGGTTGACCGGAACGAAAGTATGCAAATTACTTACAACATTGAATTACATAGCATAATGCATAAAATTGTCACCATCATCAGTCATCAGATGCCGGAGGAACGAATTTTCAAACGTATCTTAGAAGATTCAGAGTAGACTCTGAACTCTGCAAAGAGGCAAGAACAAGTCGGGCAGCTTTTGCAGTACGTACTTAAAGATGTGCAAAAATGCTGGATGATGATTTGCAAGATGATCCAGGTTGTTGGAATAAGCTTACTAAAGAACGTCCAAGATAAGGGCAGTGTCCAGAATTAAGTGTTCGATTTTGAGGCTAAGCGTAGAGCTTATCTCGATGCCAAGTGTAATGAACTTAAAGCAAGACCACCCGCGACAGTCCAGTACAACTATCTCACTAGGAAATTGACATACCTAGCATGTGCAAACGAACGTTTAAAGCCAAGACAGGCTACATCAGCCATCGCAGCGTGCTTGTCGCAAAGTCATCATGTCGGAGCTTGGAACGCGATCGCGACAAGTAGGTACAATATGCGACGATCTCGCAGGGAAATTGCGACGGAATTGTCACGGCATCGCAGAGCTTTTTTTGCAGACGGTTATTCGAGTGCAAGCGTCTCTTTCTTACAAGCATAAGTTTGCAATTAGCCATCCCGCTTCAATTGAAGGCAGGTCCGCAAAAAAACGTATTTTTCATCAATATCTTTTCTCTCTGGTGGTGGGGGAAAAAACTAGCCTGAGAATAATTTAGACAATGTCATTTCCTATTTTTCAGTGTATTTTTTTTATTTGTAGTGTTAATAATCTTTAAGTAAAACTTGAAAAATTGTAATAAACTACCTATCTTTGCATGCTTTTATGATCGAGAGAAGTAATAACTATCGTGTTTTGAGCCACAGAATGATCAAGAACAGATCATGAACAACAACATATATTTTTTCTGGATTAAAACAACGACTATTTCATGCCTTAAAACTCAACCAAAAACAGGCGATTTGGAAGATCCTGCCCTTAAAAATCACAGCGCTCTCTTCACGAGTACTTTGCGACGATATCGCCTCGCTCCGGAATCGCCGAGATATCTCTAGTGTGAAAAGAGGCAGTGTTGTGATAGAATATCAAGATATGTTCTCCAAGTTGTTACTGTGCAGCAATAATGTAAACGACAAACCGGAAATCTAAACAACGAGACAAAGACCAGGCCAAATATAGAGTCAGAGTGCCGATCATCGAATATTCTGACAGAATTATTTAGTTGCATTTGGTCCGAGCCCTCTGTGAATGATTCAATTAGCGAGCTATTGGCCACAACTGGCAGGCTTTGGCTAAATGGAAGTTTGGTATCAGGTTGTGATAGATAGAAATGGATTTATGAAACTGGGAATTTCATAAATCCGTTTCTATTTGTTTATAAATAATTTATACAGGGAAATTGAAAAAAGGGGGTCTATAAGATTAAAGGATATCATAATTAGATACCCTTAATTTGCATTTGGGTTAATTTCGGTTAGTGATTAAAATTAAATATGTTACATAATTTTAAGGTTTTAATGTAACTTTCACTATGACACCAACATCACAATAGTGAAAATTAGGTTAAGATAGTGTTCAAACTATATTCAGTGAGTGAAGTAGAATCCCACTGCAGGGCAAAGGCCTCCTTTCACGAATAAGGGTGAGAGGGAGTGGGCCATACTCCACCACGCGGGCCCAGTGCGTGTTGGTGGAGGCAAGTTAGTGGTCAACTTGCTGTCAGAGAATTTTCAAGCCGCCTTAACTAGAGCTCACAATTAGAGCTCCAGCGAATGACAGGTTGAGAAAAAGACAATCCAACATTCTTTGTGTAGAACCCAGTAAAACGGCCCTCCTACGGAAAAGTATTTATGGGATGGCACCAATAATCTTATCTTAACTATTATAAAACTGTAACTGAACTGTGTCTGTACATTGAAGATATTTACAAAAAAAAGATTACGATATGGTTTTTAAATATCCCCGACTCGAAATCAACCTTTTTTAGAAATTTTGTCTGTCTGTTTGTCTGTTTGTTTGTGTGTTTGTTTGTGTGTTTGTTTGTTTGTTTGTTTGTTTGATCGCGCATCACGCAAAAACTACTGAACCGATTTTGATGAAACTTTTTTTGTTTGATAGCTTATGATCTGACTTAAAATCTGGTATATAATTTGTGCGGACGAAGTCGCGGGAAAACACTAGTTTATAATAAAATTCCAGGTCTTAAAACACTTAAATGTAAATATGTTTAAAAAGAAATTAAAACAATTATTAGTAAACAAATCTTACTACTCCATGGCTGAATTTATGGATGACAATTTGAATTTGAATGAGATGTCTAAATAAGTAACTTTGATATTAACCTCGGAATATAATAATAATTTGATTATTTATTTAATGCGTAAAAATTTAATTGTATAAACTATTGACGCTATGGAATTAACATTATGGAATACATTAACTTTTGACATTTGAAATATTTTGAAAAACTTGAATCAAATGTACTTAATTGAATTTGAATAATACCGAATGATTTATTTAATATTTTAAATGTAACTACCTAATTGAATTGTGTAAATCATATTACCTACCATATTTGTATACTTACGGGTAGAATGTAGCGAACCATAAATAAGCATTAACAATAAGGCAGTAATTCGCATTCACACAACAACGTTATTGTAATCTTCAAACAGCTGAAGCAAATTGCTCGCAGATGTAATATTAGTAATTCAATTACCAGGGAATTTAGATCGATCACTGTTTAATTGTTCATTCGAAATCATATCGGCATTCATTACTGCTATTAGTGTTTTGGCGTTAATTGGTTTCGGGTTTTGATTGTGCTTAGTGGCGTTTGTAGAGAGATGTATTGGTGCTATTGAATTTGAAAAAAAAGTTCCAGGATCTCTTTTGATTAATTTGTATTTACATGATATTTTATTTTAAAAAATACTCATATTGTTTGAGGCGTGTATTGTACCAACTGTCCATTATAAGTGGGTACGGGCTCACCCCCCGTCACACTGGACAGAGTTTCGGTACTACTGGTGAAACGTGGATTTTCTGAGGTTTAGAATATCTCTGACTACCCCCTTGGGGTATATATATCGTGAGCGTAAGCTATGATATATCGTTTGAAAAACTCATGAACCGTCTTATCACAACAATTATTGTTTTCATTTCTGACTCTTCGACATTGGTCTGTCTAATTTACTCGTATGTACATTCAGCATCAGAGAAACCTGACCCCTCTGTCTTAATCTTTATAAGCGCAAGGGGGTTAGATTTCTCTGATGCTGACCGTACGTAATAGACACCGACTGCTCTCAAAGGGTGAGGAAACTTGTGCATACAATGAAGAATCTGCATCGGCACGCGTGGTAGATGCCCATTCACCCTCCTTGAGGGTAGGCCTGTGCCCTGCAGTGGGACGTATGTAGGCTGTTGATGACTATTTCTGACATTTTAGTTTTCTCATTATGTAGTAAATTTACTAATAAAGGTACAGTGACTTCATCATCCTTCTTAATATGCTGACACTTTTTAAGGGGATAATCAGACCGTCAAACTGAACAACTTTCTCTATGGAACTAACATCCAAATCGCATAAAAAAAAATCTGCTCTTCCATACAAAACTGCACACCTACTCGAGCCAAATGTATGGGACAGCTGTCTTTTTTTCGCGATTTCGATGTTGATCCCATAGAGAAAGTTGTTCAGTTTGATAGTCTGATCAGCCTCTTAAAAAAGTGTGACCCTGTAGATGTAGCTACCACAGATGTAACACAAATTGATAGTACGGGAAACTGACTTCAGGAATAAAAAGGACGGTTCTGCCAATGACTGAACGTTTATTGGTTGTTAACGATAACCACAGTCATAATTAATATAAACATTTGTATCGAGATTATATCTCTCTCATGTTGTGTAGGACATTTCTCTTAAATCGTCCTTACGATATGAAAGGATACTGATTATGATAAATTGATCTGTAATTTTGATATTTTAGAATTTCTGTTAACTCATTGATCGTTTCGGAACCAAATTGAGCAGGAGAAATATTTTAATTTCGTTCAACCTCTGTATGCATCAGTGCACCGGGCCCAGTTTAAAATTATAATTGCATCAATAATGCAAACAGAGCCGGCCGTGTTTCTCATTTCGGACAGCTATCGGAAGTGGGAATAAAAGTGGCATTCCGCTTTAATAAAAAGTGTATTTGAGTCGAGATGAAATTGGCAGGTTTGATCTATTATTTATACCTTTTATATTCACAAAAAAGGTAAATTTTTATAGAAGAAATGTGTTGTCTGATATAAAGTCTACGAATAAGAGAATATATATGGAAGAATAACTCCAAACAAAATCGAAATCATTTTTGGCACCCCATGAAAAATGAAATTTTGTATGAGTTTTGGCGGCGAGTTACAATTTTTAAAGAACAAATTTAGAACGCGTTACAATTTTTTTGGTGCCACTTTTTGAGCTTCATTTATACTTCTATACATTCTCTTATTCGTAGTATAAAGTGATATATATGTTTCATCAATTAGAAGCCATAATTATGATATTTACCAACAAAATGCATACACTAAAGTTATAAAAGAATGATATTAGTTTTGGTAAGTATAGGGTCCTTCTTAATATGCTGACACTTTTCACCGACAAACTGAACAATTTTCTCTATGGCACCAACTTCTTATCACAAGTAAAAAACAAATCTGTTGATCCATACAAAACTGCTAACCTATTCAAGCCGACAGGGACAGCAGATTTTTTTTCGTGATTTCCATGTTGGTCCCGTAGAGAAAAATGTTAAGTTTGATGGTCTGATCATACCCTTAAAAAAGTGTCAGCATATTAAGAAGGACCCTGTAGATACAAAAACATCCCCATGATAGATATGGGTACAAATATTTATTTTCATCATACAAATATTTGCCTCTTCCTTGCCGGGTTCGAGTTTGCGACCCTCCGTTCAGCAGGTAAGTTTACTACCAGCGAACTAAGGTATCGGGCCATTATGTAATATATTATAATGCAATATAATAAACATTTAAAAAAATAGAAAAGAATGAAATAAAGTTTATTGCCTCTACTCATTGACTTACCATCTACTAATAAAAAATAAATAAAAAAGACGATTTAAGCCAGCATAATTATTATTGACACACAGTTTACAAAAATGTTATAATTAAATATCCAAAATCACCCAAATAAAAAATACTCTGTACCGATACTGCGCTACACTGCAGGTAAAATTTTAATAAGTAATTCAATTAATGTTTCCATGTTATGAAACCGATACTGACCGACATGTTTTAAAACAAATTGATTTATTAGTGCTAAAAGTATCTAGGTACCTACCTATTACAATTTTATCATACGCCACCCACCATCATAATATATCGCTAAAGAATAAAGTGATAGATGTTGGACCGTGCGTGAGGAACTGCGCAATAAAAGGGAGGCCTATGCCCAGTAGTGGATTAATGTGGGCTGATTTGATTGATTGAAGGTGTTGTATGTGTTCCGATGCAGCTTTTATTTGTCTTGGGTGAGACAGAATTCGGAGTCGCGTGGCTAAGGGGGTAACAAGTAGAAGTTTCGTCGGCTTGCGATTTTATTGGCCACGTGGCTCCGCCGTTTTATGGCGGTTTCGAGTGTGTGTTTTTGTTTAAAAACGGGGCTTTGAGATCGCCATATCCTATTACCGTACAATATCTAATAAAAATATCTTCAACAATTACACTGGCGAAATCTAACAAGGAAACTCCATTAAATAAAAATAGAATAGAGACAGAATACTTTTAGATTTGAAACGTGTACTTAAATACTAGAATTGTAAAAACATAAACGCTAGTGATAAAAATCTCAAATTAAAACAATTTCATCGTGTCGATATGTCCATATAAAATCCATAACCTTATACGTATCTATGATAAGTTCCTGGTTATTCTGGTTCATAATTAGCAATATCAGATGATGTAGAAGATGAATCTAAAAATAAAATCACTTAAGAGTCACTTAATACTTTACAGATTTCATACATAAATTCACGACCATAATCGTAACTACGACTATATCTTTATTTTATCTCATACCGATTGCGATAATATAAATAAATAAATAAAATAAATAAATATCTTGGACAGTGTCACACAAATTATCTAGTCACATTTTAAGTACCAGAAACTAGCCTGTTGACCAGACAACGATATAGAATACATAAATCTTAACCTTTTCCTTTTCTGACACCCACATTTTAAGTGATGCGTGCACAATCAAAAAGACAGACAGACAAGCAGACAAACATTCTAAAAATGTTCTCAATGCATTCCATTACTAAACGCTCCCATTACATTTGTTTGCAAATATCTTCAATCATGTTCACCCACATCCACGCCATCTTTAAAATTTTTTTATACTTATATGTAGGTATAGAAAAAAAATATATATAAAATGAAACATTGAAATATTTTAATGCAAACAAATATGAAATTGAATTGATCCGAGCGACCGGGTCCGGTTAAACCTTCATCGACGTGTCGACCGGCGAATATTTTTACCGGTGAACCGGCGAGATTTAAATTTTTAATCGCTTTCGCTATTTTCAGCAAATTTAATTTAAATTGTATATTCATATTGGGTTCAGATCGTTTGCTCCGACGAGCGACCGAAAATTAAATATATTTTCAATTCAATTGTGTCTCGATGATTACTTGCGGTTTTTCTTGTTTCTTTTTATTTTACAGTTATGTACGTGGGTGGACAAGTAGGAAATTACAATTTCAAAAAGTCTCAAAATGGCCTCTACGTTCTACTTACTTTTGACAAGTCAAGGTGATGATCCCCGAAGTAGTTAATTAATATGTAGAAACCCTAGGTCCATGGGGACCGCAAGTAAAACTGCTCATTTAAGAGCGCCTAGTCGAGAGTTAAGGCGAAAGGAGAGCTGGCAGCTTCCTCCGGCAGCGGAAAAACCTGGCAATCCAGGGGGGGATGCTGCCAGCCTCCTGGATACGGTGTTCCAAGGCGAGCCCTTAAACGAGGGGCGCTCCAAAACTGGCATAGCAGACGTGGGGCGCAAGACAGCTCAGCTGAAGTGGGACTGGGCCGGACATGTCTGTCGCATGCATCCAGAAAGATGGGCCAAAATCACCATAGACTGGGTTCCCCAGTGACCGGCGTCGAGGTAGACCGAGAAAAAGGTGGAGAGATAACATGGATGCCTTCTTGGAGAGTTGGCCTGAGGTTGCACACAACAGAGAGGATTGGAGATTGGAAAGGGAGGCCTTTGCCCAGCAGTGGGACATTGAACAGGCTACGAAAAAAATGAAAGGAGTTTTTCAAAGAATTTCCAATGAAAGGAGGAACTATAGTTTTATTGCTTATATCGAGAACGTAGAAGACTACTTATCAAATTATTTTTTTAGGCTGGTTCATAGGATTACCCACTGGAAAGGTTCAACAGCGAAGTCAAAACATTTATTTCAATTAAAAACGTTAAGGAAAATGTACGTAGGTATACTTTGTTTTCTTACGCAACCCTCTCAATGGATCAATATGAACAACATTACCAAAATGTTCCCATTACAGAGAAAGTGGGTGGAAAATTGCTGTGCGTTCATGGTGGTTATGGAAATGGCTATTCTATTGACTATTAAGACTATAGATGTGACTATGGATATGATTGTGTCTACGCTATCCGGATAGCAGTGTTGGGCAAAATGTAATTAACCACGAATTATATTTTGTAATTGATAATTGCAATTCCTTTTTTAGATACATTGTGTTATTTTTTTTCTCGATATGATTGCATTAGCCATATTTTTTAATATTTTTTATAATAATATATAAAATTTGGATCATTTTTTACTTTCGAAAAGCATATACAATCATAACCAACTAAACAATTGAGTAATTTTAATTAACAATAAAAAAAGAAATTTTGTAGGTAAGTAATTAATTATATTTTGCCCAACACTGCGCGACAGTACCCTCGGCAAATACCTCAATCTCATTGTAAAAACATGACGTCAGAAAGTTATCTAATTATGTGATATTATTTTGAATAAAGAATTTTGACTTTGACTTGTCTGTCTGCCTGCAGTGCAGTAATACAGGGTGTAAGGAAAAGTATAATTACCTTTAAACCACATAGTATGCCTATCAAACTGAACAACTTTTTTTTGAAGTTGTGTCTTTGTTGTGAGGTGTTGTGTTACGGAACCCTCGGTGCACGAGTAGCTCGACTCGCACTTGACCGGTTTTTTTTTGCGCTGGCATGTTTGCTCCTATAGTACAAGTTGTTCAGTATGTGGTGTAAAGGTTAATGATACTTTTCCTTACATCCTGTATAGTTGGCATGGCAATTTGTTTTTCACCTCACAAGCTCGGAAATATTCTGTTTATCATTCGAAATCTGAGTGCAAAAGTGCATTTTATCCGCTAGCGTGGAAAGAGTTTTTGAAATTCGAATCTGTCTATTCAATATTTTTCTATACCGCCAGTCCACTGAAAATGCATTAATAAGTATTATCATGTCACTGGCCAGCACGAAAAAAAAACTTTTTAAAATGATGTTCTCTTTAGCAATTCACATTTTTTCCTCGCTGTTGTGAGGTGAAAAGTTGTATGTTTCGCTCGGCTGCAAAGTTATTCTGCGTCTCGTACCTTTGAAACCTTCGCTATAAGCTCAGGATTCTATTATACGAAGGCTTCGTCCGAAGAGATTAGCAAGAAGACACATGTAGTAACGTGTAGCAAATACCATTCCACACACCTTTGAGAATTTAAAATTTATTTTTCTTACGAGGGCATTACTGTCACGTAGCCCTTGCGCTCGCCATCTTGAATCATTCGCTTCATAGTGCTTCGCCGTTCCACCACGTGCTCGCGACTATTACGCATAAAAAATTGTTTTTCAGGTTAAGGACGAATTAATCAAAAATATGGTTCAAATAAGCGATAGGTACGTTACGGTATTCGTTCGATAAAATTTGATCCATTTTTTTTTATGAATTTTGTTTCTAGTTTCCGTTATTATAATTTATGAACATTTTACCTTCGTTGGAACGATGATTAGGAAAACTTCTGAGAAAGTGATTTGGCTCTATCTGCCCAATTGAAAGTTAATTACTTACAATTGGGCAGAAAGAGCCAAATCACAGTACCTAGTCCTATTTACCACTATCATCCACGAGTTTATTGTCTCTTCCTTTTGTTTTCTTTCCTCCACGTTGAATAGGGTTGACACGACGTTTTCCTTGAGAAATTGCAAAGAAAATACTAGAAAAGTAAGTCGGGAAACCATATCTAGTTGTTGACTGGCTTACATAAATGTAAATCATGTTGAAGAATATTGTGAAGACGACTGAATGGAGCGTCGCTTCTAAATATTATAACGTAGTGCATCGTTCTGTAAGATTGAATAATAGAAAACCTTGTTTTATTGCTAAAGTAGCATTGCGTCCGTACTCAGTCTCTAGTAACAAACAAAGCTCTATATCAGTTGTATAGTAGCTGTTTAGAGGTGAATCACTAATATACAGTTATTATACAGTTACTATAGAGCTTGTGTGATACCTACTCGCGTTCAGTACATCAAAACATTTAAAAAGAAAACAATTATTCGGTCACCTATTATTTTTGATGTACCTAGGTAAGCAAAGTATGTTTCACTTCTTAACTTTCTTTTTGGGGACGGCGACAGATTGTAAAAAATCAATGGTCATTTATGGCAGTCCCCTACGCATTAATTGACCTAAAATATCTTAAAGAGAGTTAAGAAGTAAAACATGACATTTGCTTAAATCAAAAATAATACGTAACCGAATTATTTTTTACTTTTTAAATGTTTGGGGGTTTTTTAATTTTAAATTTAATGTTATTTCATAAATTTTTATGTTACATGAAAACTACTGAACCGATTTTCAGGAAAAAAAACTAAGAACACTCGCAAAAATTAGCGTTCTATTGAAGAAAAAAAAACGCATTGAAATCGGTCCACCTGTTTGGGAGCTACGATGCCACAGACAGACAGACCGATAGACATATTGACATAGGCGTCAAACTTTAACACCCCCTTACTTTAATTCAAGTAAAGAACATACATTACTTCACAAACTCGCGTCTTCTCCCGGAAGGCTATGCAAAGAAAGACTACTTCTAATAATAATAGTAATTAATTGTATTTCTTTACATTTATAAATTCTTGTTGGAACTGAAAACATTCTTTTGATGTAACATTTTCTAATGATAAGTCCCCAGTGTTTGTCCTGAAACGACCTTATAATGTTTGCCCTTACTAACATTTTCATCATCATCATCATTTTCAGCCTGTATCTACCCACTGCGGGGCATAAGCCTCCACCATATTTTGCCATTCTTCTCGGTCCTGTGCCAGTCGCATCCAGATCTTGCCTGTACTTTTCCAGATGTCGTCAACCCACCTGGCTGCCGGATGACCCACTTCTCTTTTACCTAATCTTTAAGGGGGTGGTTTAGACCATCAAACTCAACAACTTTCACTATGGGACCAATATCGAAATCGCGAAAAAAAAAAAATTATTTGACTGAAACTAACATTTCATTTACATAATATTAAGCCCCACTTACTTCAAGCTGGATTAGCAATTCATTTCAGGTTGAGTTTGTAAATCATGATTATAAACATGTTACAGCCATGTTGTGCTATTTCGAATCAAATTAAAGATTGAAAACTTTGTCTCGGGCGGGACTTGAACCCACGCTCTTCCAAACGGGGGAAACGTGCTAACCAACCCCCCCCGTTTCCCCCGTTTGGAAGAGCGTGGGTTCAAGTCCCGCCCGAGACAAATTTTGTAATCATGATTTTTAATCTTAGAAAACATCTAAGTCAGCTATCGAACTAACTCAGGTCTGTTTTATAAGTAGTAGCCTCATTTTAGGGTTCCCTACCCAAAGGGTAAAAATGAGACCATATTCATAAGCCTCAGCTCTGTCCGTCCGTCCGTCCGTCCGTCTGTCCCAGCATAGTAAATAATTAAGGAGGGTCCCCATACAAGAAGCTAATTTTTATCAATGTTTCTTCTTCTTGCTCTATCGTAAAAACGGTAATACGTACAAGCGTCAAACTTGGTAAGGATTATAGTACAAACTCAACAATATAATTAAAAATATATAAAAACAGGTCAAGTGTGTGTTGGGAATGCTCTAAAGATCTCGGAGTTTTTTTTTTTTTAAATAAGTATTATGCCTTTTTCGGGGTCTAGGTCGAGGTCGAGGTCGAGGTCGAGGCAGACCCCGAAAAAGGTGGCGAGACGATCTAGATGCCTACTGCAATGAGTGGCGGGATGTAGCAGCAAATAGAGAGACGTGGAAGAGTTTAGGGGAGACCTTTGCCCAGCAGTGGGACAAAACAGGTTAAAAAAAAAAAAAAAAAAAAAAAAAAAAATAAGTATTATAATTATGGTGGTACGGAGCGTGAGCGCGCGTCCGTGCGCGAATCCTACTTGCACTTGGCGGTTTTTTCACTTTTCGATAATATGTTCGAACTATTCAAATAATCCTTTTAACCTTTCGTTACTTTTACGTTCGTAGTAGTGTTGATGACTAAAATTCGGATAAATCCTTCGATCAACAATATCCAACTAGATAACGCGTCAGCGCTCAAAACATGTCCCGGCAAATAACGCCTCACTATTGGAGTGAGGTCTTATTTTGAATTAGTTGCGTTCGAACAAAGCCAACGTAAGCACGTCTCGCAATGCCGCCTTTTTTAAATTACTAGGAATTATGGTTGCTTTGAGGTCGAAATTATAATGTATTCGGACTGTTTTCTCGGTTCGTTAACAAAAAATGTTGTATATTCACGAGGACAGAATTTCTCTTTGATTTTGTATGCGACCCGTTATCTAGTTGTATATTGTTGATCGAAGGATAAATCAATTGATAATAGGGAACTAGCCTAGCAGCGTACAAGTCGATATCCCAACACATTACCAAGTATCGAAATTGGTAGGTGTTATACCTACCCTAAAATAATATTTTAGTCACCGTAATACCGACTGCTCTCAAACGATGAAGGAAAACATCGTGAGAATCCTGCATACGCTGAAGAAGAAATTCTGATGCGTATGTGAAGTCAAAGTCAAAATTTTTTATTCAAAATAATATCACATAGATAACTTTCTGACGTCATTTTTGATTCTACCACCGCTTCGGAAGGTGTTCCGTTGTAGAGAAGATGCGGCCAGAAACTCTACAACACACTTCTTTTAAACAAAACAAAATATACAAAGTACAAATATTGAATTACATAGTGTAACATTGTCAAGACCAGACATGTGAAGTCTATCAATGCGCATTTACTGACCACGAGTGGTTGACTTACGCACATTCACCCTTGAGGGTAGGTCTGTGCTCCGCAGAGGGACGTATACAGGGTGGGTACATGTTAGGGTAAACAGTTGCATTACTTTAAGGGGTGATTGTACCCATGATACTGAACAATTGATGACCCTATATAGAGTCCAACTTAATAGGCTGACACTTTTTTAAGGGGATGATCAGACCATCAAACTGAACAACTTTCTCTATGGGACCAACATCGAAATCGAGAAAAAAAAATCGGATGTCCCATACAAAACTGTTAACCGACTCGAGCCAAATGTATGGGACAGCAGATTTTTTTTTCGCTATTTCGATTTTGGTCCCATAGAGAAAGTTGTTCAATTTGATGGTCTGATCATCCCCTTAAAAAAGTGTCAGCATATTAAGAAGGACCCTAAATAGGGTGTTACATAAGTAAGAATAAATTTTTTAAACTCTTAAGGGGGTTGTTTAGACCGTCAAACTGAACAATTTTCTCTATGGGACCAACATCGAAATCGCGAAAAAATATATTTGATATCCCATACATATTTTAGCTCGAGTCGATTAATAGAGTACCTATATTACATACATTTACACCTACCTACATACATTTTTTTTTTTGCGATTTCGATATTGGTCCCATAGTGAAAGTTGTTGAATTTGATGGTCTAAACCACCCCCTTAAATGTTTACTTATTTGTTTTTTTGTAACACCTTGTATAACCTACAAGTATACCTACTTACTTAAAACGTTACAGTATACGTCAACCACTCCGTCTTTCCCTTGAATAAATAATATCAAGGAAATCAAATTACATACCTATCGTTTTCAATAGCACCTGGTTCTGTCCCATACAAAAAATACTTTTATCATACAATTGACTGAAACAAATTAATATAAATATGTTATGCTTTCTTCTTTCTTAATTATTTAACTTATCATTAATCTTTTCGTACATGTAACTGCCTCCGTGGTCTAATGGTTAGAGCATTGGGCTCTTGACACGGAGGTCGTGGGTTCGATTCCCACGGGGGGCACCTAGTGAAATGTCACTTTGTGCGTTTTTCCCCAGTTGGTTAGGACATTGCAGGCTGAATCACCTGATTGTCTGAAAAGACAGATGATTCCGTGCTTCAGATGGCACGTTAAGCTGTTGGTCCCGGCTACTATCACTGGTGGTAGTAGTCGTTACATAAAAACCACGTCAGAGGCCGTAAGGCGGTTTGAATAAACTCTGACACCAGGGCTTTGCAGCCCACTCGATAAGAAGAATTAATCTTTTCTATATCTTTCCTAATATTACTTATATAATATATAAATAGAGATAAGATAACGACACATTTGTAATGATAAATACATGTATACTCGTCCGTCGTCGACCCGCGTCGTTAGCTAACAAACAAAAAAAAGTTTCATCAAAATCGGTTCTGTAGTTTTTACGTGATGCTGTTACAAACATACAAACAAACAAACAGAGGAGGGACAAACATTCTAAAAAAGGTTGATTTGGAGTCAGGGAAACCTAAAAACTATATCGTAATGTTTTTCGTGCAAATATCTTCAATGTACAGACACACTTCTGTTACAATCACATGTGGGTGTGCTACCCAGATCGTAAGCAGTATCTACATAGAAAACCTTCGATCAACAATATACAACTAGATAACGGGTCGCATACAAAATCAAAGAGAAATTCTGTCCTCGTGAATATACAACCTTTTTTGTTAACGAACCGAGAAAACAGTCCGAATACATTATAATTTCGACCTCAAAGCAACCATAATTCCTAGTAATTTTTGAAGGAACACTGCGGCATTGCGAGACGTGCTTACGTTGGCTTTGTTCGAACGCAACTAATTCAGAATAAGACCTCACTCCAATAGTGAGGCGTTATTTGCCGGGACATGTTTTGAGCGCTGACGCGTTATCTAGTTGGATATTGTTGATCGAATTAGAAAACCATTACCCAAGAGACAGAAGGTACACATCTTATTGTTAGCAAGCCTTCGGGCACGAGACACAATAATATGTTGAACGTAGGCAGATAAAGCGATAGAGACGGACTGGGACAACAGATCAACTCGTAGTCTGTCGTGACTTGAGTTACCGCCGATTCTATGCAGTGCCGGATTAACCATAGAGGCAAAGTAGGCTCCAGCCTATGGGCCCAGCGCCGCCAAGGGGCCCCGCGGCGCGGAAGAAAAATAAGTGAAAACTCAAAGATTTAGGACCACCCCAGACTTAAAAGGAATTATGAAAAACACCTAAAATACACACGCACTTAATATTAAAAGCTCGAGCACGAGCTCGCTTCGATCGCTCCACATTTTAGTGTTTTTATTATGTTGTTTGATTGGTGGTTATTTTACTGCGACCATAGGAAAAAATCATTGCGTCGCCCATGGATATAGGGGCCCCGGGACTTGATTTGCCTAGGGGCCTCTACATGTCTTAATCCGGCCCTGATTCTATGAATACTACTGCACACTATCTATACCACTTTACCGCACAAATTGAAAATGTGTGCAGTAGGGAGGTATGTCAAAATATTCAAGGTGTAAATTAAATGCATAACATGCTCAAGGGGGTGCTTCAGACCATCAAACTGTGCAACTTTCTCTATAGAGCCAACGAATAAATAGCGAAGAAATAATCGCTGGTCCATGCATTTTCCAAAGCTAAGTCTAGAGGCCTGTGGTAAACTGGTCTGTGGGTATAGTGTAATAAAAACGATGCCTGTGGAGATGGCTTTAAAAAAACCATTATATCAAGTTGAACACTAACTTGCCTCTACAAATCCGTAGGACGAACCCCGTTTTGGAGAACGGTCTGTTTCCTCTCAATCTTAGTGGTGATAGGAGTGTCGTGAGATGTTGATGATGATGATAATGTGAATAATGAACTAAATTATTTGAAAAGATCATCATCATCAGGGCATAGGCATACCTTCAGAGAGGCGCAATGCGTGTGCCCAATGCGGATTGATAGACTTCACATACGCATCAGAATTGTTTATTCACGTATTCAGGTTTCCTCTCGATGTTTTCTTTCACAGCTTGAGAGCAGTCGGTATTATAAGTTAGAAATAATAATTGGTACACGGCATGTTGTATGTTTGGAATCGAACCTGAAGTCCTGAACCCTTGAGTGCCCATACCTTTCCGCAGGGCGCCACCGACGCTCCTAGGTATAATTTGACAATAAACAGGCACAATTTTAAGACAATGGTATCGATTCGGTATTGCCACGACTTAACTTAACTAAATTTATTCACACGCCCAAAAACGCCTTAAATAAGATGGCGTGCATTATGATGCCATCTTATTTTGGGCGTGTAGCGTCACTTTGACAGCACTAAAGTCAGTTGTTGGTTTTCTGTCTCTTTTCTTAGTCGAATGTTAGAAAATGACATGAATAAATTTAGTTAAGTTAAGTCGTGGCAATACCGAATCGATACCTTATTGTTTAAAACATGTCCATCGTTACACTAAACACTCGTTATTCTTTATAACCATCCCCTTAGTACTCGTTCACTCGACAAAAAACCATAAACGAATTTAATTTGAGTACAAAATTGTGAGTTAAAGTCTTATTTTGGTTAAAATTCCGCTGAAGCTGCCCATTGGTAGTGTAAACAGAGAAAATGGATAAAGTTGCTAAGAGCGCTAATGCAATCATAGCGGCGAGTTGAACTCCGACACGATTTTGAGTGGCGGCTTATAATAACATTTGATGCGGTTTGGACAAAAGAAAAATACGAGTTCAGACATTTTCATTTCTAAATTAATTAGACTTGGCGGAGTTTTGAGGAAATATTCTTTTGATAAAGCTTAACGTGGTCATCCACTGATTAATGTAGTGTGAAAAGCTTTTAACGTTTTAATTACTTTATAGATGCGGAGAAACGACTGTCATGGTACAAGACGAGTGTTTAAGTATGAATGTGGATGGCTGCGGTAGGAGAGGAAGGCCGAAGAAAAGATGGGTGATGTGAAGGATGATATACGGGTCCCATTGCGCCGCCGACCCCAAATAATGGGAAATGGGCAAGACAATAATGAGTTTATGGGTGTTGATAATACTGAATACTACTTATAATTTTTTGAAAAACAAACAAATTAAAAAACATAGCTTACACTACAGTTACAAGTTTGTGTAAAGCTTGACCAGAAAAAAGGAAAACCTCTCTGTGTTGCGGATAATGACTGACAATAGTTATTTGTTATGCTAGGCTGCAAAGTTGTTTTTTGGCGCGAGTACTTGTACTGAAACCTGAGCAAACGAAGGATTCTAGGATTGCACCACGAGCGAAGCGAGTGGTTCAAATAATTAGAGATTAAACGAACTTACCTGTTAGTGAAGTTCTATCCAAATACTAAAACTGTTTTTTATTGTATTTAAGTTCCAGACAGGGACATAACAACATAAGTAGGCATAGTCTCTATAAGTATACCTGAATTGGAACCCACTGAAACCTTTGGTCACCCAGTTTGCTGCAGGCGTACTGCCCACTTACACCCGTATTCTTAGTTGTTTTCTTGACATTTCCTTACTCGAGTGGAGGACATTTTTGACATCATTTGTATGACAAAAATGTCAAAAACGTCCTCGACTCGAGTGAGGAAGCCTCAAGAAAACAACTAAGAATAAGGGTGTTAAACTGTGTGGTTTGAGGATCTGCAAATCAGTATTATGGATATAAAGCAGACTTTGTCATTGAACTCCGGGTTCTAACTTAAACAAATCGGGTTATCAGTAGGAAATTAAGGAAATGGGCCTTACATGTTTAACGCCGTATGTAAGTCCAGCCTAATGTCCATTCTATAACCGCCGTAATGTCCTAAAAGTATTGCGGATAAACATTGGTACTAAATAATTCAGGAGGGGAAGCGAGTAGTAATAGCGGTCAGCTTTGTTTCTATTCCGCACATTTTTATAGAATCGTAAGCGTAAAGTTTATTGAAACAGTATTTATTTAATTCATTTGACATTCTTTGACAAATATACCGAAGATATTTCGTACCGATAGTTTTGATGTAGCACTCGTTAAAAAAAAAAAAAAAAAAAATCGTTAATTACAGGAAAAACAAAACAAAACAGAAATAGTGGTAGTCTTTCGTAATTCGACGGAATATAGAACTTATCTCAGATTAGTGTTTTTTTAGACTTGGTAATAAGAAACGGTCTAAAGACTGATTCTTAGTCAAATAGTGATATCACATACACAAATATTAGAACTCTCATGTAAACAATTTTAAGGGGTATGGCTGAAAAAATCAACTATACATAGTAAGTCAATAACATTTTAGTAAGCGGAGCTATTGTTTGTGATTTTGTATTGAATGGTTAGTTAATATTCTCATTCGCAATAAAATTTAAACTGGACTTTTTCAGAAACAATCTAGAAATCTCTATGCTTGTATTGTGTCAGATTTCCTTAAAATATACCTACAGATATTCAACGCTAGGATTAATTTAAGATTTGTATGGAAATCTTTGAGGCACTTTTAAAGAAAATCTGACATATTACAAGATTTACAAGCATAATAAAGATTAGTTTCTAGATTGTTTCTGAAAAATGTAATTGACTTTAATTGGTAAAATAGGTATATTTGATTTGATTTAGTATTGAAAATATAACCAGACTTCATTTGTATGGCGCGCTCCGAATCATATCCCCTTAAATTGTTGTGCCAAGCTATGCTGAAAATCAGAAACAATTAGGTAGTACGGTTTCCAAATTAGGTAAACCAAAACAAAAGTAGATACGCACACGTTTCAAGTAAACGAGCTCTATTACTTTTCAATTACCACCAAATCTGATTCAAAAAACGATAACGTAATGTTTTATTAATCCGTACAATTTCCTGCCATCCAAATTAGTTAACCGACTAAATTATGTAAGGTATACAATTTTAGCAAACACAAACTAAAATTTATACAAATCCAACAACGCTACTTATTCATCAGCAATGCAAATGAAAAGCAAATAAAGAGAGGAATGGCCATCGTACATAAAGTAGGGTTTTATCACGAAAACGATCAAACATTACGATGCCATTTCACACTCCGCATTTCCATATGTGCTATAAATAATGCCGGGTTGCCTTCCATTCAAATAGGAGGTACAATGAAATAGCATTAACTGGAGTGGACACATCATGTCCTGAATCGGGTGACATGGAGTGACAATCAGCATCGCTCCGAAGTGGAAATATATGTTGGTCTAATCGTGGACCATTTAGGACAGTTTAAAATTGTTTTGCTATTTAAAACGATGACCATATAAAACTAACGTCAATAGAGAGGACTATAGGTATGCTCGGAGTTTCTCTGCGAGGTCGACTCAGAAAATGAAGAGATTCGCAGAAGAACCAGATTAATCGACATAGAAGAATTGCTAAACTAAAGTACCAATGGGGGGCACATTGCTCGCAAAACCAATGGTGGATGGGACAGAAGAGCCGCGTACCGGAAAGTGCAGCGTATAGGTGGAACAACGGCGTGAAGGCAGCGGCGGAAACCCATTGGATAAAGGCAGCGCAGGACCAGTCGCTGTGGCGATCCTTCGGGAGGCCTACGTCTAGCAGAGGACGTCTATCGGCAGAGATGATGACGATGAAGCACATCCGAGCCACATCCTGCACAACTCATAATCCTCGGAGTTCCTAAAATGTGAGTTTTAGTACAAAAACAGAAAAGCCCTGGGGCGGATCGGGAGGCTTTCACGTGCCGAAACCCAACTGAGATAGGTACGAAATGTGAATATAACAATAATTTCTAAATCCATTATATTACAGCTAGAGCGATGTTTTTTCCAAACTTTTTTCGACTAAAGCCTATACAGGATTTCGCTCGCGTTTTATGCCCACAGCGAGTTGTGAGCAGAATTCATAATTTGTAATTAATGACGGCCAAAACAGCGGGGTTCGCAACACGCCAGACCTGCATGCAAAAACCTCTTTGAAGCTCCTCTTCCCGGTGCCATTATTTATTACAGGAGGCAAGAAGCTAAATGTTTCGTGGAAATAAGACTTTCTAAACGTCGGATGAATGGAGTTTTCGGTAAGCCTTTGTGTAGCGGTTCTTGTGGTAATAGATTAGAAGAGACCGTTAATTAAAAGACAAGTTGTATTGTTATATTGTGAGCAATTTTAACGAAATCTATAAAACTTTGTTGAAGTCTTCTCAGTCTCTCAGATGATTAATGTTTTCAACTTCTTACTCATAATAATCGTCATCATGAGTCTAAATACGTCCCACTACAGGGCACAGGCCTACCCTCAAGGAGCGGGAGCTAGTCCACCACTCATGCCCAATGCGGATTGGTAGAGTTCACATACGCATCTGAATTTCTTCTTCAGCGTATGCAGGCTTCTTCACGATGTTTTATTTCGATTTCGCCGTTTGAGACCAGCCAGTATTATGTAAGTAAGGTACACCAGTTAGTAGGTAGTTGCATAAGTTAGAAAAACTCAACCTGGGCCCTTATGACGAGGCTATAGTCCCTACCATAATTCTAATTTCATTATTCTATAAACGCCAGAAAAAAAAATTCTCCCATCAAATTAAAACGCCTGCAATTTTCTCATAGCTATTTCACATTTACGTACGACACCAACATAATTTCATCAGGAGCAAATTCAACCCTATAAACAGCACATTAAGCTATTATGTGGACAAACCGCTTTCATTGATCTGCCTGCATTCATTAAACAATGGCTCGAAATTAGTGGACGATACTACCTGAATACCAACAGCATTCAATGAACCAAGCTAATTAGTGCAAATAGCGGTACTCGTTTGTGGGTAAATAGTACGTACGCACGTACCTACGTGCTTTGTCGAACATAATGCACCTATTGTTAGATAGATCAAAGGCGTTATGGTAGATTAATAATCTAGTCTTCAGTGGTTCATAAGGTAGATATTGCTGATACAGGCCTAATTATTGTTTAGATTTGATTAATATTTCACTAACGTACAGATCTTATTGATAACTATATCTCATACATTGGGCCCCTTAAACCAATTAGGTTAAACATAAAGATAAGATATGGCGAAAAATTGCAAATGAAATGCAAAAATTGCTGTCAATTTCATACAAAACTTTGTCGTAGAAAACTCGTAGACGGTGTTAATAAAAGTAATGTTTTATATTGGAAAAGTAGCTTAGGAAGTCTAGATTGCGCGTATCAATTAATATTTACAATTTATAATATAATTACGAAGATATCAAGATTTGAAGTTATACAAAATTTCAAAGCCTTCTCTTTCATCTTCGTAACTATATTATAAATTGTAAATATTATTTGATACGCGCAATCTAGATTTTCTAAGCTATTTTTCCATACATAAAACATTACTTTTATTAATACCGTCTACGAGTGTTCTACGACAAAGTTTTGTATGAAATTGACAGCTCTCCAACCACCTTAAGTATGAATGTGGATGGCTGTGGTAGGAGAGGAAGGCCGAAGAAAAGATGGATATGTGTAAGAGTGGATAGTGAGTGCCATTATAACGACGACTAATAGATGAATGGAAAAGGATGATATATCGGGCCACCCCAAATAATGGGAAATGGGCAAGAGGGAAATGGGAAAGATAAGTTTTACTTACTTATTTTCATGTAGATATGAACATTCAGTAGCTCTCTATGCTATAATTATTATATTTACTCAGAAAGCAGGTTCCATACCTGTAGGGCTATTGAGTTGTATTTCTGATTATGAGGATGATGATGATGATGTCCTCCACGACGTATCCTTCGACGGCGACTCTCGTTTCTGAGTATAATCGTTTACTAGATCGGTTAGTAGGTATAAAACGCCGTGTAGTTCTGGCTACCCCGTGACTGTCGTGCGAGGCGACTAAGGTATAAGGTTTCTTTTTCAGTGTTTTGGTGGGCTAAAGGCGCCGTATTTCGCTATTTGATATGTAATTCATGCTCTTTAAAATTATTAAAACTTTTAACGATATTTTTGGAAACACCTTATGTTTTCCTTAGTCACTAAAGAAAGGAAAAATATCGTTAAAAATTAGCTAAATATTCTAAAAATATTATTAATTAAATAAGCTTAAATATCATTTGAAGGGTTAGTCATAGTCATATAATTTATTGCAACCATGGGTTTAAAAGATGTTACATAACATTGATACCAGTACACATGGACCCTGCTAGGGCACTGCAAAACTTACATCTAGAATTACAATTAAAATTATTTCATTTAACATCATTCATACGAATGACCAAAATGCCTGGCCCTATACCCTTGACTTTCAATTTTCGATATATCGCGACGGTTTCAGTCCGAATTTTATGGTAATAGTTGGAACGAAAACCTTCACGCCATAGTTCTTGACATTATTACGTAATTTATGTAATTCAATGTTGTACCTATTTATTTCGTAGTTGTACTTTGTATTGTAGAGTTTCTGGCCACTCTTTTCTCCAATCTCCAATCCACCGTTCGACGCAGTAGTGGTAGCGTCAAAAAATAGTATTTTGTATGATACTATTTTGTATCAAATTGTTGCATTTTTTTTTGAATCCCGTAACAAATTAATGTTGGTCACGATGTGCAAAATGATAATCAAGATGTGTAAACTTTTGTCTTTCCTATCGGAATAAGAAACTCAGGGCCTATTTCACCACTTCACACAAGACGAGTTTCAGATAGCTTAACAGATATATGGCATATACCTAATACTATTTATCTGTTGCCTAGACTATCTGACACTTATCAGGATGTGGTTAAACAGGCCCTTATACCTACATTCTTACTTCCAGACATGACGTTTATCAAAGCCTTCCATTGCAGTAGTGAACTCAACCATTCAATATTCGACTTTAAACACGTCTTCCGTAAGTTCCAATTTGCTTAAAAACCCTAGAACATTTTTCGATTGTACAGAATGTTTAGAATTTGTGTCTTTAGTTTCTATTCGTAACAAAAAGTACTTAATTCTTCTTTATTCTAAACACCTAGAGAATCGTATACCTACTGTTACCTAATTGATTATTGTATAATATACTTAGTACTAGTACTTACCTGATAATATTTTCTGCCGTTGACGAATCAAATTGATTATTAGAAGCAAAAAAACACCAATGAGTCACACACACAGGTTTAAAACAAATAACACGACACAAAAAATCCCCTAGCTAATCTAATTATAGAAATTTACATAAGAAATAAACATAAACACAGCCTTAATAAACCTTCTAACCTATACTACACTTCTTCGTTATTCTATGTTTAGATTTTACACAAATTATTCTATAACACGGAAGAAGACTTTAGTGAAGACTTCAAGGGTAAATTTAGCGGAATTTGTCGTAAGAATATAGTTTTTATAGAGAAAATAATTGAAAGGAGAGAGCTCTCGTAGAGTTTGTTGTCAAAACTGTCATTTGTTTGACGCCATGGTGAGGGCGCATGCGTGATGGGGGTGACGGTTGTGCGCATGGCTGTTTTGCAGTAGGTTTCTCAACGAGGTGGAATACGCTTGGGGCTTTCCAAAGAGGTTGCAATGCAATTAAATATTTTTGCGAGGTAGAGCCGTAGAGCTGAGCTCTACCACCACAAAGAAAGCTATTTTTAATTTCGGTTTTCTTAGAACCTCAGAACCTTGGAACGCTTATAGATTTCGGCGTATCCCCGAAAGAGAATTTGGTCGTATGAATTAAGAGCTGAAAATTCGTATCGTATTAAAATGAGTGAACCTATCATGAACCTATCCAACCTGCGACTGCGGGGCACCTGACCAGACCCTCTCCCATGTGGTAAACGAGTGCACTCTGCGCCGTTTCCCCGGTGGAATCGAAGAACTCCACAGGCTAACCCCGGCAGCGGAAGACTGGCTGAAACACCTCGACCTCGAAATTTAACCCCCCCCCTCGGATCCAAGCAGGAAGACAAAAATGCCATACGATATGATGATGAACCTATGATGTCACACTGGGCAGAGTTTCGGTAGTACTGGTGAAACGTGATCTGAGGTTTCAGAATATCTCTGAATACCCCCTCGGGGAATATAGTGGTGAGCATATTATGCATATGCATGCTATCTATAAATCCATTTCTGAAAACATTTTATAGTATTTGAAAACTGTGGGTGTTTTTTAAGTCTTAATACTTAGGTTTTATTTCGGAAGGGTTAGTTTTAGTTTTTAATTCTGACAGCACCTACCCAATCCCCCCCCCCCCCCCCCCAAATCCTACCCCTGTAAGAAGGTGTAGTATTAACGACAACACCATGTTTTGTGATACCTTCGCATCGTTAAGCTCTTTCTTTATTAAGGAACCACCCAAGTATGTTAATTCTTTTTTAGCATGTTCTGTTGCCTATAATAAGTTGAACATCTTAGACTAACTTTATCTAAGGTATATTTGGTTAAACTGATGAAACAGCTGTTGTTTGGCCTAATAAATAAAATCACACGCACCCAAAACGTACCCTTCTCAGTAAATAGCCAGATATCTTGTTACAACTAAAGATTATTTAATAAAGAGTTTTATGTAATGTAGGATTAGGGTAATGATATTGTCAGGCCCTAACATGCCGTCAAAATAATTAAATTAGATCGTAAGCATGTACTTTATTATTTGTGTTATCTGAAAACAGCCTACATTCTTGCACCAACTTGTGTTTCTTTTGGCTTCTAGGTGTTCACTAAGAAAGGGTTTTTTGAAATTCTACTCTAGAGGTGGATAATAGTTGGCAATGAATACCTTAATAAATATCAGAGCTGTGCTTAAGCCTACATTTACAATTTATATTTTGTAAAGATTTTATCATTATTCAAAAAGAGCAAATTTTTAATTAAATGATTACACAAAAATGTAGTTTAGAAGGTAGAGTTAGCAACTCTTTTAAGAAAGTGAATAATTAAGAAAGTTCTCGGAAACAGAACCGTGGTAGATTGTTCAACTTTAAACTTTAATTAAACTTGCCAAAACATGAGTTTAACTTTTAACAGTTTAATAGAATATTATACTTATTTTACATTTTTGGTACTTTAAACTAGAAACTTTCCTGTTTTAACTTTCTTTTGTTTAACTTATTATAAAAAGAAGCATTGAGTCTATGAAAGTTATATTTAGGCGTTACATACCTAATCAATTTCTACTGATTATAAATTGTTTAGTTAGATTTTTTTTGTATACATGTAAATAATAAAATCGTATCTTTTTGTATATTTTAGAGCTTAGTCGATTTGAGGGTTCCCTAGCCATAAGGTGCCAACGAGACCTTATTACCTACTAATCCTAAACCATGTTAAGGTATATTGGGGTAAGTTCGGACGGTTTTTAGCATAGACTTAAACTCTAGCGATAGAGAGAAAGGGCAACTTTCATAGAAGCAACATGTTCCACTTGAATGAGGTGTCCGCACCTGATTGATGTTCCCGAGTTCACTTCGTCACTATGGCAATGACAGACCGCAATGTGTCATTTTGTGTTGTTTTGTGTGACATGTTGTTTGTTTGAACGAGCTTGTCTATCGCTAGAGTAATATGTCTATGGTTTTTAGCTATATTCATAAGAAGTTGGAAATTTATTTTTGCCTTAAAATCTATAGGTTCAACTAGCGTAATTATTAAAAATGACCTTAAATTTTCGTTGATATTCGGAATGGAGTTGATTTTCGTTGATATTCGGATACCTCAAAAGAAACTAAAAATAAATGCACAATATCGAAGTAGGTAATATATTTTAAGTTTATCATAATAAAATTTTTATTTATACCTAGTTTCTTTTTTTTTAAACCGCACTAAACCTACGCTATCGCTTGGCTCGAGCTAGCGTGACTTTTGAATCTGTTTTTTTTTTTACTTTACAACCTCACATGCGATGTGTATTTAAGGATAGTAACATACAAAGAATTTGCATTTACAGACTAATTTGCAGTTTTTGGTAGTTTACCAGGCAACCTCTGTGTTTTATTACTTAGCTCGTGAATCGTAATACTGTACAAGAAGAAAAAAAGAAACGTATACGACATTATTTCTGTCTGCGACTTGGTCGTGCTTATCTTATTGTCTATTTATCCTGTTAGATAATACTTTTGATTACATTTCTTTTAATAATAATACCCGCATGCCTGCTTAAATTTCGAGGCATGATTGTACCCATTGTCCATTATAAGTGGCCACGGCCTCACCCCCCCATCACACTGGACCGAGTTTCGGTACTGATGGTGAAACGTGGACGTTCTGAGGTTTCAGAAAATATCTGACTACCCCCTCGGAGAATATAGTCGTGAGCATTATGCTATGGCTATGCTAAAAATAATAAATGCAGGTAAACTCCTTTTTATTTTTAAATATTTTAACAGTGCTTGTTTGTTATTTACCGCGGATAATGTACAAAAAACTTCAGTAGCTACGATATCATGAGATCACAAAGGCGAAACATTAGTTTTATTAATAAAACTTTAATTCTTCTTCTTCTTATCGAGTGGGCTGCAAAGCCCTGGTGTCAGAGTTTATTCAAACCGCCTTACGGCCTCTGACGTGGTTTTTATGTAACGACTACTACCACCAGGGTAGTAGCCGGGACCAACAGCTTAACGTGCCATCCGAAGCAATCATCTTTCTTTTCAGACAATCAGGTGACTCAGCCTGCAATGTCCTAACCAACTGGGGAAAAACGCACAAAGTGACATTTCACTAGGTGCCCCCCGTGGGAATCGAACCCACGACCTCCGTGTCAAGAGCCCAATGCTCTAACCATTAAACCACGGAGGCAGATTAATAAAACTTTAATTTAAAATACCAGTGTGTTTCAATCCTTAATACGTAATTATTCCTACAAATTAACTTGTAAAGGAAGCGAGGGACTTTTTCAATGTCTAGAATATTGTTAGATTTCTATTAATGCATCTTAATCTAGTAAATGAGACCTTGCTCCCAAAGTCCCAAGTTTATTTAGAAGGCAACAATATAAACCAATTAAAGAATTGGTTAATGTTGAAAATACGACAAAAAGTGTTCAAAAAATGTCATTAACTTTTCAATGAAAATAATATAGTTTCAATGCAAGCATTAATTTAAGATTTGTATGGACAACTTTGAGCCTCGATAACTTTGAAACTATACAGAGTGTTACTAAAGTAAAAATAAACATTTAAAACTTTTAAGGGGGTTGTTTAGACCCTCAAACTGAACAACTTTCACTATGGGACCAACATCGAAATCGCAACAAAAAAAACAGCTACCTATCCTATACATTTAGCTCGAGTAGGTACATTTTGTAGTTTAGTATGGAACATCTGATTTTTTTCGCGATTTCGATATTGGTCGTTGGATTGTTGCATTGGAAAGTTGTTCAGTTTGATGCTTTAAACCACCCCCTTAAATGATTATAATTACATTTTTGTAACACCTTGTGTAGAGCACAGAACTTACTTTCTAGATTGTGTTAAAACCCTTTTTGGGGTTACGTAGTCAAACGAGGAACCCCATACTTTCGTCAATTCTGTACTGTATGTATGTCTGTGTGTATGCTCCGCCTCAATAACTGGTTCAATTTTGCACCTACTGAATTGAAATTTGGCATGAAGACAGATAACAATAACCCAAAAACAGAAATGTAATTATGAAGAAACACATTTTTTTCGTCCCATTCCCATACGAAAGTGGGGTAGGAAAAAATTTGTTTTTCTTAATTAATCGTGTGAGGTGTCGTTAGATGGGCCTTGTTCAATGGAACCAAACTCCCATAGAAACTTTTAATCGTTATAATGCGCGCTTGATCGTCTCGAGATATTTGCGCTCAAAATAGGCGTATGTGTATTTGCATAGATTCAAGCATATTTGTCCGGAAATGGTACAAATTTTGAAGTCGATGTAAAATTGAGTTGTTGTCTTTTGTTGCTTACTGTACATACAATCTTCAATTAAAGTTACGACTAAATTATGAAAAATTAAAACGACTCCATTAGAAAATAAGCTTCACGCAAATAGTTTAGCTTGTACAATCGTAAAGTACAAATACGTAGTTTCTGCTACATCGCGTGACTAAAAATATCAACGTCGAAAATCGATACGAAAGCGCTTCAAGCTTATCTTGTTCTTAGACAAAGTTATATGTGCGGTCTGTGAAATTAAGCACTCTAACTCTATGGCAATAAAAGTCATTTTAGCACTAAATAACGATTGACTGATGTGTGCTAAATTCCTAGTTTGTTGCTGATATCATGATATGTAATACATTTTGTAAGATCACTGTTATGGCCTAAATTTGGGATAACATCCGTTAGACGCTGTGTTTATTAAAGGAAACGTTAAGAATTTCGTTTAAGCCACGATTAAGCAAAGCATTCTTTTTTTGCACAACAAAAAGGGAGCGCCGGTCACGTCGGTAGTGCGTTGCGGAAACTCAAATCTTGAGGTCTGGGTTCGAATCCGCAAATGCTCTCAAAAGGTGCAAGAAAACAATTCCGATGCGTATGTGAAATCTAACAAATTCCTGAGGGTAGGCATATGCCCTACAGTGGGACTTATATAGGCTGATGATAATGATGTACAACAAAAACATTACAACAGTGGACACACGTGTTACGAAAACAGAGAAAGCACTGTTGGCAATAGCTGTCACGCTTATACAGTGCTCATTGTTCCCGATTTCCTGAAGCCGACGCCGGAAACGCTGAAGTAACTAGCACCGAGAACGCCAAGCAGCGAATCCTCGAAGCTCCGTGCCCTTCGCACTTCGATTCTAACATCGGTCGGGTCACCTTAGTTTTAGTATAGAAATAAGTAGTTGTTATAACTTTAAATTTTGATATCAAAATTAGTTCTTAAAAACATTCGTTTCACTGAGTCCTCCGGCTGCGGCATACGTAATTCGCGTATTACGAAGGTATAATAACTTGAAAAACAATGATAGTCCTCTATAGGACTATGAGATCTCTATGAGAAAGTCGTTCAGTTTGATGGTCTGATCATCCCATTAAAAAACCGACACCATTATTAAGAAAAAAAAATAGACCCTGTACATAAGACAACAGCCAGTAATCAGCAACATGCAACGCTGCCGCTGCATTAATTATCCTACAATCCAAATCATACTGTAGATAAGTCATAGAAATACTACTTACGTAAACATTGAAGAAACGGGATCAAATTTGGACTTGCAGAATCAATTTACGCTGTACCGATACCCAAAGGCAAACAGTTCACTTCCAAATACAAATTTCATCCACGTATCAATGTATGCATTGCCTTACTAACCCCTATCATGAGGGTTTTGGAAAACTCTCGGAACTCGAACTAGTTTATGAAATAGTATTAGAGAAGGTAAACGTTTATACGGTATCTTGCAAGAGAACAACAATTTATAATTTCTAAATAATAACAGTTTCTTTATAAATTATAAACTTGGCTGCTTTATAAAAGTAAAAAAACCGACAACGAAAAAAGAATAGGAACTGAATCATTATTTTCCCCAAATAATATCGAGAAGTTATTGATTCCTTGCTTGAAACTCACTAAATTTCAATAGTAGCGATTATCAGATCTTATCGACGTCTCAAGTACCTAGTTCCCAGGTGTAATAAGGATGCAGATACACAAGACGACAACTGTGAAATTACACGATCCTGATCTGTCAGTCGCCGTGTTTGCGGAACGGAATGAGCTGATGTGACTGTACTTACTCCAGAAGAACGATTTCTGATAACGCTAAAGACTGTTTTCTTTCTTTTGACCAAGCTAAAGGAAGATTGGTAATATTCGCTTCATTTTCTTCTTCTTCCTGCCTTTAAATACCTACTATTACGCGCTATATGTAATCCTCCTCCATTCATCTCTTTTAGCCGTAATTTCAGCGTTCACTCCTTTTCCACACGTCATCTTTCAAACAATCCATTTAACTTGTTTTTGGTCGTCTCTCTTTATGCAGCCATCCACATTATTTTTAACACTCGTCTTCTAATATGACACTCATCTCTCCGCATCACAAGCCTTACCACGATAATCTATTACTGCGCAGCTTTTCAGTTACTGGCGGGCGCTACTTTCAAGTTTCCTCTAATATTAAGTAGTTTACTAATATTGTCTTCATATACTAAGCAAAATTTGGTATACTTATCCATAAATTGGCGTAGGAACGCACTGGACCAGTTAAAGGGCCTCTTTTGTAACAGGTTGATCTTTAATATGGACAGAAAGGTCGCATTTACTTGAGAGAACCGTTTTCCATTCTCATGAAGTCTTCTTCTTATCGAGTGGGCTGCAAGCCCTGGTGTCAGTGTTTATTCAAACCGCCTTACGGCCTCTGACGTGGTTTTTATGTTACGACTACTACCACCAGAGAAAGTAGCCGGGACCAACAGCTTAACGTGCCATCCGAAGCACGGAATCATTTCTCATGAAGTACAAACTTTCCAAATTCTTAGTTATTATCTGAACTCAGGGGTGGGATTCTCTGAATTTTGACGGTAGCAGCTCAATGCACATTGGTTCCAGAGTGGCAACCGATTCTGTATTCTGAATTTTATTTACCCGCTAAAAGACGAGATACGTTTTAATTTAGTTACAGGTTAAGTATAGGAGGCGTATCCTACTAAAAATAAAAGGCTTTCTGAAGTACCTATTGCCCTACATTTCTTTGTGAACACAGAAGGCAACCACTCAAAATGACTTCATGACATATTTCCCGATTTGGGAATAAAGGAAATGGATCGAACGCCACCAATAAATTTTCATTTACATAAATTTACCCCGACGTATGGGGAAACGTTTCGTAATAAAACAAAATTGCCTCTATTGATCGCTAACTGTTCGGTTAGTGTGAAAGAAAATAAGTTTGGCCTTCGTATATACGAAAATATGAATTTCCATAAATTGCCGCATTGCAAGTGAAGGTTGGTAGAACACTTGCACAGAAGAAGGGAAGGAAAACCTTGATCTGATGTAGGCCGAGATCAAGTTAGAGAAGAGCGTAGAGTTTTCTTTCTAGCAGTCAGAGGATCTTGCATGATAGGCACGAGCGCCTTTTCTCTCACTCTACTAGTGACTTGACTTCAGTCTGTAAACCAATTCTATATGAGTACCTACTGCTAGAAATGAAAACTGACACGAATAATTATGCAACACTAATGCCAAAATCTGTACAGACGAAAGTAATAATCTAGAATTAAACATTTTAACGGGTTCTTCGCGTTTTGGTATATTTGAGTTCCCGATATTTCAGCAGTGCAACTGCCATGATCACGGGATGACTGAGGAACTGCAGGTAGATTTTTAAGAGCAGACATTTCTGTCTACGAAGTGGTCGGAGCAGAACCACTTCGTTTGTTTGATAATAATAATAATAATTGACAAAATAAATCTTGTAGCATACTTATAAGAGCGGCTTAGGTACAGTATCATGCTTTTCGTAACGTTACCTAGTCGATTAATTCGTTATATTCACATGCAGATTCATGCATGCAGATTCCCATTGACCGTAAAAATCAGCCGACCTAATGATAAAAAAAACCTTTATTCCTTTTTTCTTTTTTCAAGTTTGCAAAAATAATGATAGTAATTTTTTTTAAAACACTCCATCTTCACATTTGTAAGTACCTTCTTACACCAATGCATATTTCATCAACGGTTGCGCCCAATGAATTCAAATTCTGTACGAATTTGGCACAATCGCCAAATTCGATAAGTCGGGCGCATTGAGTGGGACTCGAAATGCAGTTAATGGAATTACGCAGCACGCTTTGAGGTTTTGCAATTGGTAGAGCATGCACTATTATCTGTTCGTACTAAATGAATGACAACTTTTTTATATAGAACTCGTAGAGAAACAAAACAACTTGCAATAAAAATGTTCCTTCCTAATATGCTGACACTTTTTTACGGAGATGATCAGACCGTCAAACTGAACAACTTTCTCTATGGGACCAACACCGAAATCAACACTGCAAACCTACTTGAGCCAAATGGGACAGCAGATTTTTTTTTCGCGATTGCGATATTGGTCCCATAGATAATGTTGTTCGTTTTAATGGTCTGATCATCTATGCCAGCATATTAAGAAAACTGATCATTATAAGTGGCGACGGGTTCACTCCCCATCACACTGAACAGATATTCGGTCCTACTGGTGAAACGTGGATGTTCTGAGTTTTTAGAATATCTCTGACTACCCCTCGGGGAATATAGTCATGAGCATATGCTATGCTATGTTATGCATATTAAGAAGGACCCTGAATACAACTAATATAAGTACGGAGCGTCTTGCTAGCGCGTTGTGCAAAGGCAGGACACTCAATCTCGAGGTTCGATTCGAATCTGCTCGGACGGCATGGCATGCGATACATGTTATTTTATTTATATTAAGATAATACCGACTGCTCTCAAACGGTGAAGGAGTCAATGGCTGGCTACCTTACATAGATGTATAGAACAGCAGATTTTTTCTCGATTTCGATTTTGGATCCATTTTGTCAAAGTTGTTCAGTTTGACACCCTGTTTAATATGTAACGCATTTATTTTTACACCCTGTATACGTATCTTCTTTGCCAAAATCCATAACGAACACGTGAATCTGACGACATTATCACACATACTCGTAATGTCTTTGTACGTTCCACAGGCAGCCGTTGAAAATTAAATTGTAATGCTCCAAATGTTGAACCGCAATTCAGAAATTAATTACATCACTCATTGGTAATGATGCCTGTTGGTTGGCAGACAATATTTACTCTCCCCTCCACCCATGCTTGCCCCTCCATCGCCTGCAAACAACTGGGTCCATGCCTTTGTTCGGTTTCAATAGAGCCGCTAATTAGGTAGTACAGAAGGTACTCTACAAACTTATAAAAATACAGTGTTCTTACAAAAGTTTAAGAAAGTCACGAAACATTTCAAATACAGGTACAGTGTAAACTCCATTAAACGAAATTGATTTTGCAAGAACGGGATGTTTAGAAATTGCATTTTACTCCTGATCATCATCAACCCATATTCATCCACCAGGACCTAAGTTTTCACTCCATTCTGCCATCAGTCTTGCGCTAAACGCTTCCAGGTCTGTCCAGGTCTTACATACAAAAATGTCGTTATACTGCATATAAAAAATATGATGCACCGCGTTGCGCTGCGTGGCTTGCCGGCGCTTCTCTTGATGTCATCAACTCACATGGACGCCGGATGGACGACTACTTCTTTTTTGCGTACTCGCGTCCGTAAAATCGCCGTCGCGGGACGCCCGGCAGATGTGAAACAACGAAATATCACGCTCTCTCCCGATTTCGCGCGTTTTTTTCGCTACACTTCCCGATTTAACGCGCTTTTTTTTCGAAAATTTCGAACTTCCGCAGCTGTCAAAATTAAATGGCGTGAGATCCATTTCCGTCACGGCATACGAGTCGATTTTTAACATAAAAAACTATAATATTTATCAAATAGTGTACCTTAGGTATTAAACATTCCAGATCAATCTGGCCTACCGGGGTGGTCAGAAGCTCTGCTACAACTACCGACAATCAACTACCAACAACGTATCGACAACAATCTTATGCCCATGTTGCATACGACCCTTCTGGCATCAAAGGTCGTAAACGCCACTTTTGGCCAAAATGAGTTAAAATGCAATTTTGTTTATTCTTTTTTCGCTCTATCGATCGGTGTATTCCCCTGTAAAAAGTCTTTTATGGCGTTTACGACAATTGAGGCCAGAGGGGACGAATTATTATTATAATAATATTATGAAAAAAATCTTAAAACAGGAGGTGTTTTAGCTCCTCCAGGAGGTGTTTTATCTCCAGATCCTAATTCTATTCTATAAAACTCTGCCGTTCGATCAATATGCTGGAACTTTTTTAAATATGAAGGAGTAGTCCTTCTGCGCTGTCTTTATTCTGTAATGGAGCTATTATAAGTGGTGTTTACCCGTTAATTATGCTTATGTGTCGAATTTATATGATTTTGAATTGCAGCTGATGCTCCCGCCATTTGTTCTCTTGACATATTTTGTACTGTGGGTTTAGGGTGTTTTATCTGCTTATCGTGGGCTTTACAGGTACTTATGGCATGTGGAAGCTTCGATGTTCGAAACGAACGGGCTACTCGCGCAATTCTTTGACACTAGGCCAGTTTTTATTATTTGTTGCGTAGGCGCAGTATTTTTCGCTTACGCTGATAGACGTAACATTAGTGTAACCGCGTATGAGACAGCGATAGTCATAACATCCTATACAATTTGTATGAAAATAGATGTCTGACTCCGGAGTCAGACAGCCGTCGTAGAACAAAAAAGTGGCTACGTCGATAAGGACAGCAATAAGTAGCGATCTCCTTTTTTAACTAGAGCGAATTTGCTATGTGCATCTCTTACTGAGTGATATGACAAGGCACGTGCTTTCTTCTAGTATTTGTTGTTATACTGTTGAGTTTGCACTACAATCACACCAAGTTTGAAGCTTGTATGTATTACCGTTTCTATGATAGAGCGAGAAGAAAAAACGTTGATAAAACTAGTTTCTTGTTGGATTGGGGACCACCATTGCACCACCCTAAAATTTTTCTTTTTGGCTTTTTCATTATTTGCCATCAAATCCATTACGAACAACAACATAAATGATACAGCCCTCTGAAGCTAGGACGGATGGACAGCGTAAGCTTGTAAATAGGGACCAATGTTCACCCTTTGGGTATGGAAATGGAACCCTAAAAATTACAAAAATTCTTAAAAATGTTAAAAATAATCCCTCTAGTCAAAATAGTCAAAATGAGACCTCATTTATTTAATCAATGAAATCAGTGCCAATGTAATATAGGCGACTGATGTCTAAAATTAATAATGACACGGTATAAAAATGTCAGTGAGTCATCACCATCACTGACACGGACCTGAAAAAAAGACGGACGTAATGTGACACTAAAAAGATGTGAAGCATGCAAGGTCCTACATTCATTTGTTCTACAAGGGACCTACACTCATACAGATGCACTAGCTCTAGACGCAGGTCCGACACCCGTCACCATTATGTACCGCGTGACAGCACGCACACAAAAGAAATGGGTGCTTCACTCGTGATAAGACGAGATTACTTCCGTATAAAAATTACGAAAAATAAACTCACGACCAAAATCTCTATCGGGGAGTGGAGACACATTGCTTAAGCTTTCAAAAATATCACTTGTGCACTTTTGCGGCCAGCGTGTCTTTTCAAGCAGTAGGACCATGAGGATTTGAAAATCTTACTGGTCCTACTAGGGGAACTAAGCGGTAGGACCAACAGTACGTAAGGAAATATACCAGCTGATTTTTTTTCGCGCTTCCTGAGGTAGGCTCCATAGTGAAAGTTGTTCAGTTTGATGGTCTGAGTTCACCGTTTCAGTCTGCGGGGGGATGTCCCTTACACCCTGTATAGGAACACATACTTTGTTACAATCCATATGTAGTGGATTGTAACAAAGTATAAAGTTGGATTCCAACTTGATAGTAGAAGTTTGTGATAGAAAGAGATTTCACAAACTTTTATGACATAGTATAAAAGTTTTTGAATAGGATCTTTGTTATTCGCTGTGTAGTTCCAGAAAAATAATACGACAATCTCACCCATAGATGTGATCGTGTCTTGTTGACTTTCTTATCTTACCTTCTTATAAGATAAGATTTTTGACCTTGGTGCATATCTTTCGTCCATCATAAGTTTCCGATTAGGTAATTGTGACTGTAAACTAGTAATTTAGGGCCTGTTTCACCACTTCTGGATAAGTCTTAGTTGATAGATCGTTTGACATAGGTATTGTGTATGAAATATATGTCAAATTATCATAATATAAGCTAACAATGACCAAAATTGCATTGTGAATACATTTCGTTGACAGCGCATGGATGGCACATGGCCCACAATACCACAGGGTGGCAGTGTGAACACGTGAACCAGAGTGCGTGGCCAATGGCACGCGTTATGTCCGTTGGATGTGCATGGCATGGACACGGACTTGAAAGAAATACGGACCGAATATTGCACTAAAAAGATGTGAAGCATGCAAGGTAATACAATCTCGTTTGTTCTACAAGGGACCTACACTCACACAGATGCACTATAGCTCTAGGCGCACGCAGGTCCTACAACCCGTGACCATTTATGTACCGCGTGACAGCACGCACACTAAAGAAATGGGTGCTTCACTCATGATTAGACGAGATTACGTCTGGTTCTTCTTTTAAGTCTGTGGGCAAGGATGACTGCGTGTGAATAGCATTATGAAAATGGCGATGACAAGGAGAAGGGACTATAGGTATTGCGGTGAGCGGTAAGAAAAAAAACCGAAATTTTACAAAGTATTTCCACAGAATGGTATGAGATCTTGGCTATGAGTGTTGGCATCAGATATTATCCTTTAGTCGCCTCAAAAAACACCTACTGCGAAAAATGCGGTAGGTAGTTTATCCTATGTAATATCATACGTGTCATCGCTTCTGTTTGATAGTATGAAAGGACAAATTAGACATGCAGCGAGGCGGAATGGGAAAAATTATCCACTCCGCGGCCACATTCCCAGTGTGTAATGCTGGTTCTTCGAGCAGGGGTTCTCAACATAGCCACTATTTCTTTAAAGACTTATTTAAACATACTATAAAATAGCCTAAGCCTTCTCCCTAATGTTTCTTATATGATCTCAACATTATCATCATCTCAGCTGATGGATGTCTACTGCTGGACATAGGCCTCAAGGATCGCAACAACGACCGCGGTCCTGGCTGTCCTCATCGAACAGGTTCCCGCCACTTTCAGCAGGTCGTCGGTATACCCTGTTGGGGATCAAATTATTTTCAGTGTCTTCGTATGGGATAAAAATAGAAATTATGAATGAAATAGTATTAAGTATTCGACATATTTTTAAGACTATTTTCTGAATAAAAAATGTACAATTTAAACAGATTTTCATGAACTTACTAACTCCTATTTGCACTGAAACTACAATTACAATTTTAAACAAAAGATACCAAGCCTCAATACCCCTGACTTCTTGCCTTTATTTCAAATACCAGCCGAAAGTCGTCTCGAGAATTACTAGGAATTTAATTAACTAATTTGGGTTCCCGACAGAATTACAGCTCACATAAAATATAGAGACTTTTTTTACTATGACTGTTTGCATTTCGTTGATGAAGCCTTCGCGTGACTCGAATACTTTCATCGGAATTAATATCAACTGCTCTTTAAACACTTAGCTAAGTACTATAAATGTGTCATACAGGGGTTTTTCGAGAAGATTTACAAGTTTACTCCTAAAAATAATGACGACATCCATGGCTAGTTTTGGTAACAGATTAAAGGCTTCGCCACATTGCCGCGATTTTATCGAGCAAAATATCGAGAGCGACTTCGCGACTTTGCGACAAGTGTCCTTACACACTGGTGCGATTTCGCGATTCGTGTCACGCATACGCCACACCACTGAATTTCTTGCGTCAGGTTGCGGCTTGCGATAATATCGCGGAAGTGTGTAGGATCGAGCGCGACCCCATACAAAATATACTGAGAACAAATATCGCCAAATTGCGGGGTGCGACTCGACGCGACGCGTCGCGAAGTCGCAGCGATAATATCGCGACTGTGTGTAGGATCGCGACCCCATACAAAATGTACTGGAAATAAATATCGCAAATTCGCAGCGATATTATCGCTCGATAAAATCGCGGCAAATTATTAAATTAATCAGACGAATATTTTTTATGAGAAACGCGGTCTCCCAGCCCTCCGCAAAGTACGAGGGTGTGCCGAATTTTCGATTAAAAAGTATTAACCAAAGGTACTTTTTTTAAATGTTTTTATGGTTTCATTAGATAAGTTGGATCACACACGATGAGGCACTGACGGAGCAGCAGCCGTCAGTCCGTCATTTGCGAAGCAAGGAGTTGTATGAAACCGCACGTGGAATCACACACGGTGCGGATTGACGCACCGTTATGTGCCGCAAATGACTATATGTAACGCATACAGTAACTGGATTATCCACATACCACTTAATATAGCGTAGATTTTTGATGAGGGGTTAATCAAGAATTAAACATTTTTCTTAAACATGCTTGGAAATTTGAGCATTTTTTTAACAACCTTCTTCGAGATAAATCGAAATTGATGTACTGGCCAAATACATGCGAGCAGCGGCCGGAAAAAGTTGTATGAAAATCCATATCTGTCGTGGTTTAGCGGCCAAATAAATTACATAGTAAACTCATATCTGTCGTGTAATTTAAAAATGGAACGATCTTTTACTCCGAAACATGGCAACCAAGGAGGTTAATTATCAAAGGTTTATATTTAAATTTCGAACTGGCTTGCAAATAGAAAGATTTATAATGAAAAAAAAAACTAATGAACAATTTAACCACAGATTGATAATAAGTTACCAGCTTTAACGCAGGAAAAATATTGTTGTTCGTCATTGATTTCGAAAAGTTGATTGGTTTTAATTTCCGCGCATTGTTTGAGAAAAGCACTATACAAGTCTCGGCCACACCTAGGCATTGATGGACGTACGTATGTGTGCCTCGGCTTCGCCTCGGCCCACATTGTCGTTGACCGTTGTTCGTCCATCAATGCCTCTTTTGCTGGCCACTGCAGTAATGTACTATTACCGGGTTCGTTGTGTGATTGTGCGGGTAAAAGTTATTGTAGTAGTGTATATTGTAACAAAACTTCCCCAAAAAGAAATGTGAATATGTGAAATAATCATCAAAATTGTAAAAAATATTATACTTCTGTACCTCACTCCAATAGAAATAAAGGTGAAAATCGTATATCAACTTTCGGTACAGACTGTACCCAAGTTTAAAATGTAAAGTCTTCATAAAAGTCATGGAAATAAAACAGAATATTCTTATAATCTTCTATCTATTTATTTCACAGATTATCAGGATAGAATTGCGACTAGAGATTACATTACAAGCAGTGTTTTGAATATACACATTTATACATAATATAGGTACATAAAATTATTAATCTAACTTAGTACTGGCGACGCTGGGATGGTTCTGGTGCTGGGGGGTGGGCTGCGATATACGCCAGAGACCTCTGGATGTACTCTGGAATGGGTTCTGCGGGAGGAGGGGTAGGGAGATGGGCACCCTGTGAAAAAAAGATAGGATTAGTCATCACATTAAATATTAAAAGTTTAGTATCTAACGGAATTGGTACCCGCAACCCTTTCGAATTTTCAATGTCTTTCATCGTTAAGAAACATGGTCTAAAACTCACAACACCTAGTCAATGAAGACCATCTCGAGGATTCACAACAAACTTAGAAACCGTAAGAAATTTAATCAAAGAATAGTGGGAGAAATAATAACAAGAAACCGACTCCACTCCATGTTAATCATTTGTCACGTAAATGCCACTGCAGAACAGAATGCCTGGGAGATTTTCATAACTCTGCATGTCCATTGGCAATTTCAATTATTGGTAGAATACAAGTCAAGCTGTAGTATATAGTCTACATCACCTTATAGTGGTAGATGAAACCTACTTATAATTATTGCGGTTAACCTATCTAGTTGATAGTGATTGATAGCTTCAACGCTGACGCTGCCTGCAGACTGCCTGGCCAGTAAAATATATAAAAGTAAATACCGTCGTAAAACAATTGATAAGAAAAGAATATGGTTATCATTATAGTTATACTGTGTACTGAATCTCGGAGTATTGCATTCTGGGCATTCTGCAAGTCGCTGATTGGCAAAATTCTTTAGCACGATGACAAATCAAAATCAACGGTCGACTTGACAGTTGAAGAAGACTCACCGAGGGTTGGTATCCGTTCGCGTCAGCGATGTATGAGATTTGGTAAGTGTTTCCATCAGGGGCAGTGTGCTGGTTTGATCCCTGGACTGCGATGGCCTCAGAATCCTGAAAGCAGAAATTTGATATGAGGTTATCGTCATTCAATATGTGTTCTAATGCAGGACACATGGCGAAAGGAAGAGGCACATAATTTACCATGCGGGCCATTATGTATGGTAATTATGTTTCGATATAGGTACATATACTAAAAAATTCAAACTCCGCTTGCAATGTATGCCAGTGTTTTAGGTTGGGTATGCAATTAAAAATTGTGTTCTTCTTCTTCCAACTTCCAAGAGTATAAAAGATCAAAGCAATAATCTGAAATGAATGTAATACTCGATTTTCAATGCTTACTTTTGCAAACATTGATCTACCTTTTTTCACTTCTGTGACCTTAGAAGAACTTAATAATAAATGTCATAGCTTTGAATATTTAAGTCCTATTAACGATGTAGTTAATAATTAACAATATTGTAACATCACATATCAAATACACATTAATATTCCAACAAGGCCAGTTACATTATAAATTAACTTTAATCATCAGGTTCAATATTATTTCCACGATTGCGGAATAAAATTCGACCTTAATCGAAATATCACGGTCCAATATTATAATTTATTTACATACATTTTCAAAGCATCATCTTTTAAATATCACGTGGATTTAACCTTGATTTTGTATCTATTTAATACAGTTACATATTTTATTATAATCCTTGTTTTATATTGTTGAATTTAAATATTGATGTTCTGTCTCTTACATAGTTTATACTGATGACGGTCACGGTTTTTTTAATTGACAATTACAGCATTGCTCATGGAGGAGCTACTGCTTATTACTGCGTATTTTTGGAGGGACCACGATGGGTCTACCGAACCAGTGAACCGACCTAGGGATACCCAGAAAGTGTTTGGACCTCGGCATAGGACGTTGTTGCTGGGGCTACGCGTATCGGGTAGCGGGGATCATTAAGAGACAGACACGGTAACATAAATTGACACATGTTAACGATTTGATTCACGCCACCCTAAATAACAAAACATTATTTTATTTTGATGTGCATCAAGTGCAATTTGGCAATTATATTAAATACAAAACCCTTAATGGGGAATTGGGGAGAACAGAGAGCGTACATGTGGCGTACGTAGTAGCTACTTCTGACAAAACGGGCATAGCCGGTCATGAAAATCCCCAAATACCTATAGAAAAATGTCTAGCAGTATTGTGTAAGAACCATTTATTTTAGCAGACTTTACGAGAAAATTTCTAGTTTAAAAATTATCGAATTCTGTTAGATTTTCTAGTAAAGTCTGCTAAAAATAGTTGTCACTTATACCAATGTGCAATAATAAAGAGGCACTCACGGTTCCAGCGTTCACCAATTTTCCACTCTCCTGGGCCGCAATACCGTTGCTGGTCTGAAAGGCGAAGTTGTACTGGTCCGGGAACACATCAGCTTCCTGCAGGGTGATTTGAGCATCGGCCTCTGAATTTCTCGCCAAGTGTGAAACATCGGCGGCGGCGACCGCGATCAGGGCCAAGACGGCGACGAAGGATTTCTGTATTAGGGATGAATATTTTTCAAATTCACGCTTAAGGGTGATCACACACACACATTGATCTACGGCGATTGACGGTTTCGCCATACAATAAGCACGATTAGTATGGGACGCCGTTCGCCACGTCGTCGATGCGAAAGGATACGTACAGCGTCCCAATCTTGCTTTTTGTTTGGGAAAATCGTCGATTGCCCTCGATCAATGTGTCGTAACACTTATTAAACAGTTTACATAAATAAAATAACATGATTCATTCAAAGCACAGGCTTATTAGAGATGTCAGTACCTTGGTATCTATAGAAGTCAGTGAATTGCACCATTTAACTAACTTTAAACATTAACTTGTTTTGATATTTGTATATCTACAGGTTGTAAGGAAAAGTATCATTAGTGCGTTCACACACGATGATGCATTGACGCAGCGGCAGACGTCAGTCCGTCCTTTGTGAAGCAAGGAGTTCTATGAAACCCTACGAACAAACTTATTATTTGTTCGTAGATGAAACCGCACGTTAGAAGCACACAACGCACTTAGTGCGTTCACACACGATGACGCACTGACGGAGCGGCAGATGTCAGTCCATAGAACCACACCCGGTGCGTCAATGCGTCACCTTGTGTGCTTCTACCTGCGGTTTCATACAACTCCTTGCTTCACAAATGACGGACTGACGTTTGCTGCTCCGTCAGTGCTTCATCGTGTGTGAACGCACTTAGATTCAGTACCGTACAGTATAGAAACATGGAATTTGGATATAAAATATACAATAGATTCTATGAAGGATGTGGAGTGGTGCACTTAGTAGACCAAGAAAGTATTTTTAATTAGTTCAAATTTCTAGTGGACGATGTCGCGGGCAAAAGCTAGTTAGTTATTCATTAAAACAATAAAGCTAGTGTTTTCTCTAATTGATTCTATATTAAAACAACATGTTTAAAGTAGCAAACAATGCAAAAGGCTAACGTTTTCGCTGTTTTTTTTATTTCATGTGGGTACGGTTAGATTAATAAATAATAATATTATAGAGACGCCCCTGGCGTAACTATAAATAATTGCCGATTTAAAGTATGTTGCGTTGATGTTAGCAAATTAATGAAAGTGTCCAGTCTCCAATACTGAACTATGACCGCAAGACATTTCAAAAACCACATATTTGCAGTTCACTTTACACAAGAAATCACTTAACAAAACTCTTACGCCGGCCTAATAACGTTGAAAATAGATTGGTTTATTAATAATTCTATTTGACGTGAACTACATAATTACGTGGGTAACGGAATTTTGAATAGTTCAAGCCTTCGTATTTTAAGTTATTGTAAAAAATGGTTTGCAAATTAAGGTGCAAAGAAATAATTATGTAAGAAATTATTTGAATTAGATAATGGATGTTTAAAAGGCGAAAGATTTGTGTCTAGATATTGTAGCGGTGGCAATCAATTATTTCTGCCTACCGCAATAAATTATATCAAAAAGTTGTAATATTGCTTCTATATCACGTTAAAAGAATTAGAAAAAGAAAAGAAATCGAAATATAATTGAGCGATGCCACTTCTAAATCAAACAGTAAATAATTGAGGCCTACTTGAATTGATAAGTCAGACTGTAAAGATTTATTGTCAAAAAATACAAAACTTTTCAAAGTTATTTAAATGAAATCATAAAGAGTTATTTCTTGCATATCATTCAAATAGGTAACCAAAATAGTAAGTAGTTAAACCTAGTTTAATAGTAAATTACTATCCAAGCGATGAAAAAAAACATTTGTTTTTAAATAGACCAAATAATTAGAGAGTAATATTATAACTTAGTTTTTTTTTGTGAGGTCTATTCTTTGATAGATGCTTCACATTACTGTATTAAAAGAACTTCAGTTATTAGTCTTAATAAAGCTGACGGATCCTCACTCACCATCTTGATTGTTTTGTAGACGATGTGTTACTGTGATTATCGAATAATCGTCTCGCGTTTTATACTCGACCAGGCTCGACCTAATACGGTTCTAAGAACGAACCATTTGCATTATTTTGCAACAAAAAAGTTCGAATCTTCAATATGTTTTGATTAGTTGCAAGGTAAACGCGATTCGGTGGTATTTTTGTCATGTATATAATGATGAATGTCCGCGTTTTTATTATGGTGCAGTTTTGTTTGATCCATTTAATTGGTCATTGGTCCGTAGGTCACTACGGAATTCGAGGAGTTAGCTTTCATCATTACCTAATCATTAGTCTAAGGTTTAGTGTTACCTGCCAAAGCCGCCGCGGGTTAATACCCACATGTTCTTACCTACTAGACCCACCTTTATACTCATATACCAGACACAATACATAAACAATTATTATCGGGCACAGACGTTCCACTTGAGTCAGACTTTTTAGCCCTATGTAGGTTTTAGTATGAAATGGCGTATCGAGTAAAATAGGGTAAAAAAAAAATCTGGCGGCGCCGGTTGAGTCCAAAGTTCAAAGAGAGTTGAATGACATTCGGTGTATCGTGAACCTGCCATGAACTCCTCGGAGCTTTATTTAACGATTAAGCCTGCTTAAAGGGATTTTGAGGGAGGGAGGGAGAAATTGGGAGCATGGTTGCACGGGCTACCCTCGCCTCACTTGGGATTCTCTTTGAGGAAAGAGGATGGCAGTAAAGTTGCTCTCAGACTCGGATCCGATGTGTGTGCTCCACACACATGGCGTGGAGGGGCATGGGTGGATGCGAACGAATATCACGGATTAAGTTGCGTTGCGCTGGAATGTTTCACGAAACCACGAACTTAATGATATTATTGGTCGTGCGTTAGTTTCCGCAAACATACCCTGTAAAAACCACCGGCTCTGAAGAGGCCAGCCCATGGAGGATCGAATGGAGCGGAGGTGTTGCAAAGCAATATTTCTATCGAAGTAAGTGTCGCCAAAATGCAGGGATGGGGGACAAGACGGCTGCGCAGGTTCCACCCCTAAAACCGAATCCAGGAACAGCCCACTTCATCGTTTTAAATGCATTTTATTGTAAAAACCCCTCTTAGCAAAATCAATGGCAGTCTGCTTCAAATAAAGCACCATAGGCCGCGCCCACTGTGACATCATGACCTAATAATGGCGACAGGCCTAATTCGGTATGTCAAGTATTTTTTGGTCTTCATTTTTATATTTTTTACGGATAGAAGACATAATTTTAAGACACCTATTTCATTTTTATTGCGATTCATAGAGTTGATCACTATACATTTAATTTTTAAATTATTTTGATCTGTAATCTCTAAGTGCAAAAATGGTGAAGAAAAAATAATTCGAACTCCATGGAGAAAAACTATCTACTGCTATATTTAAAAAAAATAAAACCTGCCTCCTCTTTCTAACTCTATGCTGGAGACAGATACGGCAACATCAAGTGTCAAATTCTGACATTGCGAATGTATTTTCTTTTCTTAATGGCCGGTTATTTTAAGTTGATTTTATGTTTACCAAGGAGTTCACAGGTATTCCAGTGACGTCACTGCACGTACCGAAAAACGACGTTATTTTATTAAAAATATTTGTAATCCTTTCATTTTAAAATCTCTGACATAAAAAATATGATTATTGAGACAATTATCTCGAAATGGTTTTCGATTCAGCCCTCCAAAAAAAAACTTGACATACCGAATTGCCTTGCGACACCTCCGCTCTTTTCTCTCCTTTGATGCCACGGCAAAAGGGTCGTTGCTTGCTCTGGGACCACAGATTACCTACTAGTTAAATACTTCGTAACAGATATGTCGCAGTCATCTGGTTCAATCTGCTATTTGATTGAATGACTAGCGCGTTCATCGAATGCGGCCCCACCTGTAGGCCTCGCATGCCACCCCCGAGAAAACGATAAAAATCGAGATGTGCCTCCATCCTTATTATTTTACGTATGCCAGAAAGAGCGCGCATGACGTTTTTCTCGTTTAAACGCTTTGTCGTGGTTGGCATGCTAGCTGTGCTGGGAACTTCGTTATAAAAATAGGTGACTAGACGAAAAATAGCACTGGTGTAGGAAGGGATAGAGAGAAGGAACGTGCGTTTTAACCTCTGTAAAAATTATAACCCTTTCTACATAGTTAACTGTAAAAGCTTTCTTTAAATCCAACTTTACGACGATGTCATCCTAACCACTTCTCTCAAAAACAAATGCCCGAGCCGCATGACTTGCCGCCTCACAACCCAGTGCAGTGCCGTATCTAAGTTGATGTGGATGCAGGTAAGATGAAATTTCATCCTTTACCGCACGCAGCCGAGCTTTGTCACGACGCGACAAAACGTGGTACCGACAGCAATTGGCCGAATTCCCTCTCCCTTCTTAGTGGGATCAAACACGATGACGATTATGACTGAGCGGCAGACGTCAGTCCGTCATTTGTGAAGCAAGGAGTTGTATGAAACCACACGTAGATGCACACACGGTGACGGATTGACGCACCGTGTGCTTCTACGTGACTGACTGTCGTCTGCCGCTCCGTCAATGCGTCATCGTGTGAGAAAGATGCTTATTCAGAGCACACAGCGTTGCCCGTACAGAAATGGGCAGATCTCACGTTTGAGCATTCCCTTTAAAAGAAGATTGAATAATATGACAATTGAGTCCAAGAAACAACGTCCGTTGTCACCAGCCGACGAAGAAGTTAACTCCTTCAGGTGAACTGTACGAATACCATCGACGCCCGACGCCGATTAACTGTAGAAGGAAGACGCGGCGGTTTTTCCTATCTAGATTAACTCAAAAAGTTTCTTTTATTTAGTAACATTATCTAACTATTAATACACAGTTTCATCCAAATCGTTAGAGAACTAGAACATAATTACAGATATATCTAGGTATATCTATAGTTCCGTGACTGACTGACTGACAGACAACATGCCTAAGCCGCTGAATACTTAAGGAGGATATGCACTAAGAAAGGATTTTTCAATATTCTAATTTGACGCGGACGAAGTCGCGGGCAAAAGCTAGTATGTATCGCATAATCGCACTCTTGATCGGCATACTGACATAGTTTTTTTTTCAATTTTTTTTCATAAGCATAACTTGCTAGCTTTTACTACGTCAATAAGTCAAGAGATTTAATGGAATATTGACTTTAATGAGCGTTTCTGCAACAAAGTGTTAGTATAAGACAAGCATTATTTATTTTGTGGGTTTCAAGATGTTATTAATTACTTCACAAATATTATAATAAAATGTAATTATGATGATATCGAACCAACATTATAATTTGGTAAAATGAGTAAATAGTTTATACCAACTCCTATATCCTTATACATCTATTTATACTTAACTAGTTTTTCCTGATTAACTTATTTCTTGATTGGATTAGTGTTTTAAGTTTATTGTTCCAGTTTTGAATCACCATAAAAAGTACTATTAGATAAAATTTTATGGACTTTTGATTAAGGGCCTGTTTCACCACTTCTGAATATGTTCTTGTTAGCTTATCCGACAGATATTTTGACATAATTTCATACAAAATATGCCACACTATCTGTCGGATAAGCTAACAAGAACTTACCCAGAAGTGGTGAAACAGACCCTAACAGTAGTAATTCTTGTGGTTTTCGGCGTAAAAACCATCTTTACTTTTCTGCCCGTGGTTTTAATAATTAATAGTATAATCTTCCAATCCAGGGTGTAACGAAACACGCATAATTATGATGATTAGTCATACTGCAGTAAAATTTCAAGCTTGCTTTGCTCGCTCCATGTTTTAGATTGTTTTGCGACGGCCTCATTATAATTATTGTAGTAAAATTTCGAGCTCGCTTCGTTACAGATCATTCGCTTTTTAATAATTAACCCTTCAAGGGAGTCGCGTGGCTAAGGGGGTCCCGAGTAGACGCGTTCGGCTTGCGATTTAATTGGCCACGTGGATCCGCCGTTTTATAGCGGTTTCGAGTGTGTGTTTTTGTTTAAAAACGGGGCTTTGAGATCGCCATATCCTATTACCGTACAATATCGAATATATATATCTTCAACACTTGACACTGGCGAAATCTAACAAGGAAACGCCATTAAATAAAAATAGAATTAATTGGACTCTTGCTTGTGCGTTAGCATTGTATTTCCGCCCGTGTCAAGTAGTTTATGGGAGTATCTGTCCCAATCTCAGGGATTGTTTTTGTTCAAGAACAAGAAGAGATTGAGGATTGCGGAGCCTCGTGGCAGACAAAAACGCGACGCGCGGAAACGAGGCGAGACAAGTGAACCTGCAACGTTACTACTTAGGTACTTACTTATTACTCGTAACTAGTGTCTCAGTTTTGTTAAATTCACTACCACCTAGGATGGGGGTGCCTAACAAATACTGTAGTTTATGTCAAAAAAAGGTCCTTTATTTGGACTAAAAACTGCCCCTGAACTTGTCAATAACGAACCGCATTTAAAAATTAAATTAAAACTAGTTTCCTTTTAAATCGTATCTTATAGCAATTAATGTACCTAATTGAAAACTTGATCTTAAACAGTATTTAATTATGCCGTGTACACTTATTAGGTAATGTAGTGTCTTCTTTTTCCTTGTTGGTTCTTTTAGTATTTAGTACCATTGATGTAGGTACCTAATCTACATTTCAATAATACGATTGATAATATTACTTAATCTTGAAATTTCATCTGCGATAATTTATTTTTGTTAAGTTAAAGAACCATACGAGGTGGAGTTCAGCGTACCGATGGAATCTGGGAATGTACAGTGCGATTTTACTTGTAACATTATATGCCAAGGGTGATAAAAATAATATAAAAACTTAACCTTTATAACAAACATCTTCATCGCAGCACAGAAACAAAAAAGCAAGCGGCGATTAAGTTAATAGTTTGGCGAATTAAAAAAAAAATAAGGGTCCACGTTGGCGACTATGGACGCCATGGCATGCATGCGCTGCACACGTGTTAGCTACAGCAACTGACACTGTAAAATTGCGTGCAGAAAGCGACTGCCTGAATGCTTCTTTGGCGCAATTCACGAAAGGCTCGCAAAATGTGCGAGTTTGTATTGAATCTACATGACTGCCTTCCGGCGGTCAGCTCAAAATAAATTCCGTCTTCTCTTTTAAAATATCGATCAAACAACCAGTAAAGCCGCAAGGTCTAAACCATCATTTATGAAATCAGTCAAATAAATTTAAATTAATATCGAGATAACATTTAAATAATAGATTCAACATGTCGTTAGCATCAACACAGTGATGTTTAACCTTGAACAATCTCGGACAGTTTAATTTTTAACTTTTAATTCAGTGCGTTCACACACGATGACGTATTGACGGAGTGGCAGACGTCAGTCCGTCATTTGTGAAGCAAGGAGTTGTATGAAACCGCACGTAGAAGCACACACGGTGACGCATTGACGCACCGGGGGTGGTTCAATGGACTGACGTCTGCCGTTCCGTCAGTGCGTCATCGTGTGTGAACGCATTACAGAACAACACTCAAGTGGAGATCTCTTCTTATGTAAAGATAGACAAGGATTCTTGTATACGTTGTATGTATTTGAATCCTTTTCTATCTATACTCAAGAAGAGATCTCCACTTGAGTGTCGTTCGTGTCCCTTAGAGTTTTTTAATATTTTTATAACACATTTGCTCGTAAAGGGTCTCTTATTTTACCTTATTTATTTATTTATTTATTAGTTTAAATGAATATCCGAGTTTTATTTATTTCCTTGTTTCCTCGCAAATATGTTATAAAACGTCGTATGACACACGTGCGCATTGATAATTACAGCCGAGGCGTTATTGTAGACCTCGCCTACGGCTCGGGCAAAGAGTATAGTAATTATACCAAAAGGAAAAGAGAACCTACTCGCGGGGTTTCTGGTGACCCAAATTGAAATCATCTATCCTTATCACAAATTACCCCTTCAGTTGATTGGTTGGTAGTTAACCAATGGACGGTTGACTGATTACTATACATATACGTAGGTATAGGTAGGTATGTATGCCTAATATTACTTTATTTCAATGGATATAGGTACTGCCTCGGTTTTGAAATGTCTCTTTAAAGTACAACAGGTATCCTTTAAAGTCACATTTCGAAACGAGAAGCAGACACAGAACTCATTCTTTGAAGAATCACAAATAACAAAACACAATCATTCCACACTCAACACGAAGCTCCGCCATCTTGATACAATGAGAGTTGCCAGTAGCTAGGACCTAATTTACTATGTTGTTGTATAAATTACCCTTAGATGCTTTATAAAAAATATTTAAAAGTGTGCAAATACTTTTAGTTCAATAACAACAGTTGTGCTGGATATGTTATTGTGTAATTTCATAAATATACTCTCATAGCGTTTAAGGGACGGTCCTTTTTAATTTCAAATAATTTGTGTTTTTGTTTATTATATATTAATCTCTCTACTCATGTTTATTACTATAACAACTGACAAATATACAATAAATAACAGCATATTAAAGTACCCCCCTACTAGAGGAAAATTACCCCAAAAAAGTAGAATACCCATACTTGCACTTTAACGACATCTACTGTGTTGAAGAAGAACCTGGTTGTCAGTTTTATGTCCGGAAAATGTAAAAGATGGCGTCGTTTTCTACGTAAATTTGACAGATAAGGTCACTGTCCCGCCACTGGGCTCGGGCTAGCAATAACGCCTCGGCTGTAATTATCAACTCACCGAACTTGTATCATAATGTACTATTACCTAGTGACGATTAAGTTGAAAACTATTGGGAGATTTGGATGTTAGGTACTTTCAAGGGGTTACTTTATTTACAATAAGTATAGGTACCTACATAAACATAAACACAATATTTATCTAAATAATACGCAACCTAATTAAGCTAAATAAAAAACAAAACATTTATTTATAATAAAAAAACAGAACTCCGTCGAGCATGAGCACAACTTCTACTAGGCTTCTGATAATTTCTTCACATATTTTTTGTGAAGGTTTTAACAATAATACATTAGCATAACAGGAACAAAATGTTTGGAATCGGCTGCCAAAGCGATGGGACAGGCAGCAGGCCTAAATAGCAAGCAACCCTATTTTGTTAGGATCACGGTTTTACCAAAAACTATGTTTGAATATAAAAACGTGTTCTTCTAACAGTACCTAAATTTTATCTCAAATGTCTTCGTTAAACCCGTATTAAGAGTGGGCTAATTTTTTATTTTAATCTTTTTTTATTTATGTTGTGGCTTTTAACACTGAGGTTATGTCAGCCCGGCTAATGAATTTGTGGTATATCTTATTTTACTACGAGCGAGCTGTTGACCCGCGACTTCTTCCGCGTTGGATTACCTCTTTAGGAGCTTAGATCAAAGTAAAATTAATGGATAGCCTTTACGCGAACATTTCAAACCAGAAAAATGAGGCAAAACTATGGATTAAAAACTTTTCGCTTACGCTTAAAGATGGAATCGAGAGTGAGATAGCCAGTTGTGAAACCTTATGTGAAAAAAAAAGACAAAACATTATTTGTTGTTTCGGTCACCGTGGCTGGTTTTTATAAAATCTATGGGCAAAACAAATGAATGAAGACAACTGTGATAGTTTGTATTGGACAAATTGCCCTAGTTGTGTTCTACAACTTATCGCGCTTTAGGCCTATCCATTAATTTTACTTTGATCTAAGTTTAGGAGTTATTTTTTTTGTTTGTTTGTTAGTTTATCCGTTGTTTTTTCTAAAATAAAATTCAAACTCTAGTTTCTACCCCCGGGTTCACACGGAGAAGAAAAGGGGTACGTAAGTGCTACAACATGATAGAAGTTTATTCCGAGTGCGGAAATGCGCGCTGCATACAAACGTAGTCTGGTGATATTTGCAATACTATACAATTAAAGTCAATGAAAATTTTCAGAAACAATCTAGAAACTAATCTCTATGTTCATATGAAGTCAGATTTTCGTTAAAATATACAGTTTTAATGCTAGGATTAATTTAAGATTTGTATGGAAATCTTTGAGGCACTGTAACTTTAAAACTATAAATTTTAACGAAAATCTGACTTCATACAAACATAGACATTAGTTTCGAGACAGGCATATTCGCTATTGTGGACATTGTGGTTGCACCCTAACCGCACATATCCTACAGAGAAATAGCTTCATACAAGCCCGTAGTGGTGATTGGTGTATCACATGCGCAATGATTCTGCCACTAGTCCTAGAACGTGCACGTTCACGTACGAGAGCAAGCTGCAGCTTTGTACTATTTCACTGCGCATGTAGTGATGTACCGCCGCTGCGAGCTTGGATGAAGCTGTTTCTCTGTATAGGATATCTACTCGGCGCTCGGTGCTATGTGTTTCTTCAATAACAAAATGTTCAGAATTAATGATTAAGACTGTGGGGATATGTATGCTTGGTCGCTGTTGCGTCGCTGACAGTTGCATTGGGCTCCGCTGGAGAGTTCTTCCATTTTTTTTAATTCTTGTTACGGTGCCCATTCGACGTGTTCGTTCTTCGAGAACCACCGATGTCTTCGGGGGTCACAAGTTTGGGATCTTTCGTGTGCGGAGAGAGGACGATTGTATTGGTGGTTAGGGCAGAGAAGTGAAAAGTTTGAGTCTCAGTGTATACCGGTTTATTTTGGACATTATGCCCCTTGTTATACAGAGTGTAAGGAAAAGTATCATTAACCTTTAAACCACATCTACCCATCAAACTGAACAACTTTTAGTATGGGAGCAAACCGATCTGAGCTAAACAAAAATCTGATGTTGCATACATTTGACACGAGTAGGTACTGGAGTTTAGTATGGGACAGCTGATTTTTTTTTTGCTTCGATCGGTTTGCTTGCTCCCATAGTAAAAGTTACTCTGTTTGATGGGTAGAGTATGTGGTTTAAAGGTTAATGTTACTTTTAACACTCTGTATACAGCACTGACATATACTCTAGCGATAAACAAGCTCGTTCAAACAAACAACATGTCACACAAAACAACACAAAATGACACATTGCGGTCTGTCATTGCCATAGTGACGAAGTGACCTCGGGAACATCAATCAGGTGCGGGCACCGCATTCAAGTGGAACATGTTGCTTCTATGAAAGGGCCTGTCTATCGCTAGAGTATATGTCAGTGGTATACAGATAACTAATGTACAGTGTGTATCCCAACAAAGCATAAGAGCGAGGCTTCCAATCCATTATTGAGAATGGTTGGGCGATCAGCGGTGTATTTAGTACTGCGAGCAATCTATTTCGGGGTTCCAGGCGCAACGGGGATGCTGTCTCCCTGTAGGAAAAAGGACCATAAATGTAACGATGTTAAGTAGCTTCTTTTGCACTTAATTCTTACTTCTTGTTTACGAGTGGACGCGTCAATTATAAATTATGGAGAATACACTAGTCAGAGCGCAGGAGCGCTCAGCATAAAAACGAAATTTCGTCCTATTTTCAATATAAACCAATTAAGAAATCTTTGAGGCACGGCTTTGGAACTAAATATTGAAACGGAAATCTGGCAAGGTTGACAGATTGTATTGGTTTCTAGATTGTATTGACAATTTTTTTTACGTAATTACTGAATGTCTAACTAGGACGGAACTTCGTTTTGTATGAAGCGCTTTTTCAGGAATATCATCTTAAATGATAATTATTACTGTAAAATTCATCAAGCCATCTAGCATTATGATTATTTACCGAGGGTTGGTAGCCTAATTCATCAGCAATGTAGGAGATTTCGATTGGGATACCCTCTGGAGATGTGTATTTATACCCTCCAACGACAGTAAGAGTCGGCTTGTCCTGTAACCATAATAACAGTGATGTTAGTCTTCTTCATTTAAAAATTCATCTGCTTAATTGTATTCAATAAATACGTATTGTAGTGTACATATTAATATTGTATTGTACAGGGTGTAAGGGACAGCCCTCCGCAAACTGAAACGGTGAACTCAGACCATCAAACTGAACCACTTTCACTATGGAGCCTACCACAGGAAACGCGAAAAAAAATTTGCTGTCCCATACATTTGAGTCGGGTAGGTACGGCAGTTTTGTATGGGACAGATGATTTTTTTTTCGCGTTTCCTGAGGTAGGCTCCATAGTGAAAGTTGTTCAGTTTGATGGTCTGAGTTCACCTTTTCAGTTTACGGAGGGCTGTCCCTTACACCCTGTATATGTCAGTATTGTTTTATGCTGACTCTCGATCCTACATGCAAACCGTGGAATCCGTTTTGTGGGCCTTGCTTATTGTAGAATTTGTAGATACTTCATAAATAAAGTTTCGAAAGGAATAAAGAAATGAAAATATTATATTGTCATGATCCTGGATTACGATCCAAATATTGAGCTCACTAATTATCATCATAATCATCTCGGCCGATAGAAGTCCACTGCTGGACATAGGCCTCCCCCAAGGATCGTTACAACGACCGGTCTCGCACTGCCTTCATCCAACGGGCTCCCGCCGCCTTCACCAAGTCGTCGGTCCATCTTGTAGTCCATCCGAGCATAGCCCTTTCCATTTCCCTTTGGGTGACTTTTAGCCTATTTATGAGGCCTTGAGTGAGCTACCACGTCTCTGTTCCATATGTCATCACTGGCAAATATACACTGATCAAAGAGTTTTGTCTTAAGACACTGCAGTATTTGGGACGTAAAGATACTACCACAGAGTACTCTTCCCGAACGCTGCCCAGCTCACTAATCAATCAATCAAATCAGCCCACATCAATCGACTGCTGGTCATAGGCCTCCTTTTTATTGCGCCACTCCTCACAGTCCTGTGCTAATCTTATCCATATCTGACCCGCAACCCTTACAATGTCGTCTGACCAACGCATGGGTGGCCACCATTCTGATATTGCCTTGGTCCACCGGCCTTCTCTTCTAGCCAAATGTGCCGCCCATCTCCACTTCGACATCGTAATCTGATCTCCAACGTCGTAGACCTTAGGTCTAGAAGTAGCTAATACGCTAGCATAATAAAAAGGAACAGCATTTTTTCAATCAGCTGCCTCCGTGGTCTAATGGTTAAGAGCTTGGGCTCTTGACACGGAGGTCGTGGGTTCGATTCCCACGGGGGACACCTAGTGATATGTCACTTTGTGCGTTTTTCCACAGTTGGTGAGGACTTTGCAGGCTGAATCACCTGATTGTCTGAAAAGAAAGATGATTCCGTGCTTCGGATGGCACGTTAAGCTGTTGGACCCGGCTACTATCTCTGGTGGTAGTGGTCGTTACATAAAAACCACGTCAGAGGCCGTAAGGCGGTCTAAAAAACTCTGGCACCAGCGCTTGCCCACACGATAAGAAGAATCAGCTGCCAAGGCGTTGTGACAGGCTCAGGGTAAACAAATAAAAATTTTTAGGATTCTACTAAAAAATTATACTATGTTAATAAATTCGACCTGTTCTTTTAGTATATTTTCGGTCAAATGTCTTTCTTAAACCTCGTTTCAGAATTAATTAACTAAATTGTTGTATTGCGGGTACAAACTCGTATCGAAATCTTTGTCAATAAAGAGCTTTGTATTAAACATTATAAAACCAAGGTCAATTGACATCGTCAGATTGGAAAATATTTTATAAAATAATGCATTAATTAAACTAGTGGTTCATAAATGATTTATACCTAAGGAAAAAGAACAAGATCACTAATCTCAATCAATCAACCTGATTCTATCTGTATTCATACTTAATGTTTATTATAATGTCAAGGTTTAAAGTAACATGTGAACTGTTGATCTTATGTCGTTCTTTTACGTAAATTTTTTAAAAAGCATTTGTCTAAACTATACTATTATAAAAAGGTAGCTGGGAGCGGGGAGCGACTGGATAAGGAAAGTTGAGCATAGGTATAGTGTTTTCTGGTGTGCCTTGGGAGAGGCCTATGATCTGCAGTGGACGATGATAGGCTGATGATGATGAAACTATAAAACACTGAGTTCTGAGGTTTTACCACGAAATTCGATTTTTCGTTCAAATGTCAACTCTATTCCAATGAAGTTCGGACTGAAACAGATATATCGAAAATCCTAGCAACACAAAAATAAAAAAGTTAAAACTATACAGCTTTTTAAACTTTACAGGACAGACAGGTGGACAGATAGACAGACGGATGGACGGACAGCGTAGGCTTAGTAATAGGGTCCCGCTCCGGTTGGCACCTTTTTTGTTATGGAATCCTAAAAATGAAATAAATTTGATAATGTCCTTAAATAACGTGGCAACCTTCCGATCTATCGCTCTAAATCAATATCAAAACCATTTTGCTCCTGATACTATTTTCTAGAGTCGCGTGGCTGAGGGGGTGACAAGTGGACGTGTCGTCGGCTTGCGATTTTGACAGCCACGTGGCTCCGCCGTTTTATGGCGGTTTCGAGTCTGAGTTTTTGTTTAAAAACGGGGCTTTGAGATCGCCATATCTTATTACCGTACAATATCTAATGAGTATATCCTCAACACTTGACACTGGCGAAATCTAGCAAGGAAACGCCATTAATTAATAATAGAATAGAATACTATTTTCTAAACAACTTACCGGGTAAGCATTTAGCACGACACCAGCTGCCTCAGCGACTATGCCATTGCTGGTCTCATAACCGTATTTAAAAGAACCTTCTGGGGAACTTTTAGAGTTCGACTTTGTAATAACGGCTGAGGCATCCTCGGCAAGGGGGCTGACGTCTGCGGCAGCGTAGGCAATAGCCAGCGTGAAGGCGATCAGGAATTTCTGGAAAAGGAACGGTCAAGGTTACGCTACGTCATAATTACCTATCGTCACGAGTCACAAAAAGTTCACTGCTAGACCACGGACCTGAAAGAAATACGGACCGAGTATTGCACTAAAAACATGTGAAGCATGCAAGGTAATACAATCTCGTTTGTTCTACAAGGGACCTACACTCACACAGATGCACTAGCTCTAGGCGCAGGTCCGACAACCCGTCACCTTATGTACCGCGTAACAGCACGCACACAAAAGAAATGGGTGCTTCGCTCATATTTAGATGACATTACGTCTGTTCTTCTTATAAGTCTGTGTGCTAGACATGGTCTATATACCAAACCTTTCTGTGACATGGTTCTATCTTATAAAGAGGTGAATTGTCACAATAGTCACGGTTAAAAGCAGTACCACAGAATGGGTTTGGTATATAGTTCTATATCAGCAGATGTACGAATAATATGGAGCTAAAGTGAGTGGAAGTGTCGCCAGAGGGCGCCCTCGTAGGACGTATTCTGATCGAATCGGTTGGGTCCTACAAAAAAGGGAGGTGCGGAGTAATCGATCGTAGGAGTTGGCGCGCCCTGGTCTCTGCCTACCCCACTGGGAAATAGGCGTGACGTTATTTATATACAGGATCCTTCTTAATATGCTGACACTTTTTAAGGACCATCAAAGTGAACAACATTCTGGATGGGGCCAACATCGAAATAGCGAAAAAAAATCAACTGTCCCATACTGGCTGGAGTATGTTTGCAGATTTGTATGGTTGCCATTATGCCATCAATAGAGTTGACAAATACCCTGTTTTCTCGTGTTATCAATAGTGTGTTAATTTTAAATTGAACGAGAATTGCAGCTTACCATTGTGCTGCCTATTCTTCTGGTAGAACTCTGTTCAATTATTCGTATCTTCGATCTTATATATGGCTGGGAGAGGTTTTTTTTCCTTAAATGATCTTTGTCTAGTCTATTAGCTACAGAAAAAACGACAGACGCAATACCCGTTTGTTGAATGGTTTAAAACTAAGACCTCTGTTGGCGATCTGTTAAGGCTCGCTTAGGTTTTAACGACATAAGGCAATTGCTTTTTCTGCTCCTCATCAAGATCGTTTTGTGAAAAAACTGGCCTTTCTTTCACAGTTTATTTTTTAGTACCTTGGCGGTTTTTTCTCTTAGGAGCCAACAAAGAAATAACTAAAAATGAATCTGCAGTCCCATACAAAGGTGCAATCCTAGTCAACCCAACAAATGAATGGGAAAATGTTGGTCCCATAGAGGAAGTTGTTCAATTAAGTAAGAAATGCATATGTATGAAAGTGGATGAGGCAAGAGAAGTATGTCCTAATCGTAGTGTGTGGCGAGCCGTAGTCTCTGCCTACTCCTGTGGGATAGTGTCGTGAGTAAATACAGGGTAAAATTGATATCAGTAGCACCCTTTTAAACGATGAGTCTACCCATCAAACTGAACAACTTTTACTATGGGAGCAAACCGATCGGAGCAAAGAAAATCTGCTGTACCACGACTTAAATGTATGGGACAGCAGATTTCTTTTTTGCTCCGATTGGTTTGCTCCCATAGTATCTAAAAGTTGTTCAGTTTGATGGGTAGACTCTTAGTTTAAAAGGATGCTAATGATAGCAAATTCACCCTGTAATATGTATGTGTGTATTATCCTCTTAAAAACCGTCAGCATATTAAGATGTATGATACCTAGCCGACATCAGTAAAACTTCCATTGCGTTGCGTGAGAAATATTTGCATCTACAGGGTGTAACAAAACATCCTAGTAATATTTAAAGGGGGTGGTTTCGACCAACTGAACTGAAACATGAACTGACAACTTTCACTATGGAAACAACGTTTTAATTTTTACTAGTGTATTCCCGTGACTTCGTCCGCACAAATTACATACCAGATTTTAAGTTTCATTTATTTTAAGTAAAAAAAGTTTCATCAAAATCGGTTCAGTAGTTTTTGCGTGATGCGCGAACAAACAAACATACTAACAATTTTGTCAATAAATGGCGCTGCACGTCATTTAAATCGCGCTATCGAGTGTTATTTGAGTTTATATGAAGTGAACCGCTACTTTTTACAGTTTTATAATAGTTATGATCAGATAAGATTAAGATTTATTTATCTGCTGGCAACACTATGCTGTTTTTTGATTAATAAATATAAATGATAGATAAGATAAAATAAAAATAACATTAAAAATTACATAGTTAGCTACTAAGTAACACCAATGCTGTAATTGTACATGAAAGCGAATAAATGAATATGAATACCTACATATACCTACCTAACGCAAAATTTTTACAACCTCCGAATTCAACATTTTATTCTAGAAACTAGTTTTTTCTTCACTAAACTAATTTAAAAAAAGATAGATAGGTATGTAACTATTTTTTTCCTCCAAATTTTTGCGACTTCGCAGATTTATCCTTGTTGTGGATGAGGCAACAGAAGTGTGTTCAGAATGTTTGCATGTGGCGGGTCGTCGTAGTCTCTGCCTACCCCTGTGGGATAAGTCGCAAGTATTTTAAACAGTAAATTTATGTTTTTAAGACACGGAAGTCAGTGAGCTATGTGTCGAGAGAGGGCGTCCGATGAGGACTTACCACGACCAAATAAATGGTCTTCTCCGAAAAGGACAATTGCGTAGCACCCTCAACTGATGGAAATGCATGCAAAGATGTATGAAAGTGGATGAAACGAGAGAAGTATGTCAGAATCGTAGTGCGTAGCAAGCCGTAGTCTCTGCCTATCCCTGTGGTATAGTAGCGTGAGTATACAGGGTCCAACTTAATATGCTGACACTTTTTTAAGGACGTGATCAGACCATAAAATTGAACAACTTTCTCTAAGGCACCAACATCAAAATCGCGAAAAAAAATCAGCTGTCCCATACAAAACTGCAAAACGACTCGTGCCAAATGTATGAGCTGATTTTTTTTCGCGATTTCGATGTTGGTCCCGTAGAGAAAGTTGTTCAGTTTGACGGTCTGATCATCCCCATAAAAAGTGTCAGCATATTGGACCCTATTATGTAGTGTATGTAATGTATCATTATGAATGCAATCCTGGTTCCCCTGGAATGTTTTTAGTACCTAACGGTACTACTATCCGTACGTAACCTCAAAGGTTTGTGAAAAATAATGACACAAAGAATGAAAAGCTCAACCTTTATTTAAAAAAAAAAACATTTTCATCACAGTAGAGAAACAAAAGGTCAAACAAAGTGGCAGTGTAATAGAGCTAGCAGTGATCAGGTTAATACTCAGGCAAATTCAAAAAACAACACACTATGTATTTCTTGAATTACTAAGGGACCGTACATCACACAAGCGATTTTTAACCTTAAGCGATGTTACGAGCGTTATTGCCAGTGAATTTACCGTGAGGCTTATGATCTCAGAAATATCGCTGCGGTAACGCGGTGGCTATGTCGCAGCGATCCCGAGACGGAAAAAATTGCTTGTGTGATATGGCACTAAGTGGTCGTAGTTCGTTGATTTAGCCTAAGAGAGCGGCTGCGGCATTCTGGGGAGCTGCTGGGTGCTCTTCGATGTATTTGATGCTGCGAAGAATGTAGTCGGGGACTGCAGGGCCGACGGGGATGCTGTCACCCTGTAGAAAAAAGTACCTTAATTGTAACGATGTTAAAGTAGCTTATCGTTTGCTCTTTATTCTCACTTTTTGTTTTAGGGTGGACACGTCAATATTATGTAAATTACACAGGTTCCTTCATTTATATTAAACATCATTCGCTATGGGACTAACATCAAAATCGCGAAAGGGAAAATTTGCTGTCCCATACATGTATGGGACAAGGACGTTCAAGGACATAGAGTTCAACAATGAGTATAAACATTGTTGAAGGAAAACCTTTAAACCACATATTCTACTTATCAAACTGAACAACTTTTACTAGGGGAGCAAATATGTCAGCGCAAAAAAAATCTGCTGTTCCATACTAAAACTGCAGCGCCTAGTCGACTCAAATGTATGAAACAGCTGTTTTTTTTTCTCTGACAGGATTGCTCCTATTGTAAAAGTTGATCAGTTTTATGGGTAGAGTATGTGGTTTAAAGGTTAATTATACTTTCCCTTACACCCTGTACTTTCTCCCTTTGTAAGTGCGTTTACACACGACGACGCACTGACGGAGCAGAAAACGTCAGTCCGTCATTAATTGTGAAGCAAGGAGTTGTATGAAATCGCACGTGGTTCTATGGACTGACATCGGCCGCTCCGTCAGTGCGTAGGCAACTTACTCTTTGTCTGCCTGCGGACGTTTGATCCTCGATTGGCCAACTCTGCTACAGATTTTACGCTTCCTTCCTTAACTGTTTTTTTTTAATGTTTTTATGGCTAGAGATACTACATTTTCAGTATTATTTTTTATGCATGCATGCATGCATATGCTCACGACTATATTCCCCGAGGGGGTAGTCAGAGATATTCTGAAACCTCAGAACATCCACGTTTCACCAGTAGGTAGTACCGAAACTCTGTCCAGTGTGACAGGGGGTGAGCCTGTCGCCACTTATAATGGACAGTGGGTACAATACATGCCTCGAAATTGAAGCATGCAGGTTTCCTCACGATGCTTTCCTTCACCGAAAAGCCAGTGGTGTTACAAATCTTAACTATTATAAAACCGTAAAATCATGAGGAACAAAAAAGTTGCGGTTTTCTTCATATAAAATCAAATAACACTCGATAGTGCGATTTAAACGACGTGCAGCGCCATCTATTGACAAAATTGTTAGTTTGTTTGTTTGTTCGCACATCACGCTAAAACTACTGAACCGATTTTGATGAAACTTTTTTGGTTTGATAGCTTATGATCTGACTTAAAATTTGGTATATAATTTGTGCGGACGAAGTCGCGGGAAAACACTAGTCGTACATAAATTCCGAAAAATTCATTGGTACGAGTCGGCCTGGACGGGGATCAAACCATCGCCTCAGGCAAGTTTACTCGCCACAGGACCACCACGGCTTTTCTTTTCTATATTTCTATTCTTTTTTATATTTCTATAAAATAAGGTATTACCGTTGCGTGGTAGCCGTTTTCGTCAGCAGTGTAGGAGATTTCGACAGGAGTACCATCTGGAGCAGTATAACTGCTCCTTCCAGTGATTTTCAGAGTTGGGTTGTCCTGAAACGATATAATTAAATGTTAGTTTTTCCAGTGTAGTGATGACGATGATGAATTCCTAGTCGATTGCGACTATGACGACTGCTAATCTTTATACAGGGTGTAAGGAAAACTGTCATTAACCTGGACTATGGGAGTAGAACTGTAAGAAGAAAAAACATATCTGCTGTCTCATACATTTAAGTCGATCGGGTGCGCTAGACGAACTCAAGTTTCGTCACCTGGAGAAGGTCTTTCCTTGCACTTGGAAATGTGATGAAAATAATATCGATCTGGTTTCCATAAGTTATTAGTGAAATATACTAGTTTACGTAATAAATGCTTTAGTTAAATAATTTGGTTTTTCAGATCCGTTGTCAATTGATTGACCTCGACTTTACAGTTTTCCATACAAAGCTCTTTTTCTTCGCCCATATTTTATGTTGAGGTAAAGATGCATATTATCTCACTAATATTATAAATGCGAAAGTTTGTGACGATGTTTGGATGTTTGTATGTTTGTGAGTTTGTGAGTTTGTGAGTTTGTGGCTCAATCACGCATAAACGGCTGAACGGATTTGGATGAAATTTGGTTTTCAGACAAAATATGTTCTGGATTAACACATAGGATACTTTTTACCCCAGCTGTGGGACTCTGTGGGATAATTTACAATGTTTTATCACGCTCACTAGCGCCGACTTGACTCTGACAGATGCATTTGGGCAGATTCCGGTGTTAAATAGCAGTTCCTTTTTTTAACACTTTTCATAAAATCAGTTTAGCGTGGTTGGTAAGCGGTTAGATTTTCGCGCATGGGGTCGAGGTTCGATTCTTGGTCGAGATGACTTTTTTTATTTTAAAATTTTACATGGCTTGGCTTGATTTGCTAAGGACCTGACTTCCAATCGTAATATCCTGAGATCTGGAGTGCGATTTTTGAATCTCATTTGCTGAATTCAGGTAGTTGAAAATGTCAAAATTACTATGGAGATACGCATCTTTCTACTGCTGATTTAACTTTCAAAAAACGCACTCCCGCAGTATAATTTTTGAAAGTCAAATCAGAAGTAGAAAGATGCGTATCTCCATAGCAATTTTGACATTTTCAACTGCTGAGCCCACCGAATGACATTCAAAAATCGCACTCCAGATCGATCAGTTGAAGTAAATGGTAAAAGGTAAAAGGTGAATGGTCAGAAACTTACTAGGTAAATTGGAAAAATACGAAAAAATCCCGCTTTTCTAAAGTTTGTAGGTAGTTCGTTTTCATATAAATAGATGGCGTTAGGCGTATTTTGAAAGCAAGTCGTGTGCAACAATTATTTATTCTAAAACCTAATGAGCTTAACAAATTTGGTTGATTATCGTGGTTTTATCGTTATAATTCATCGTTCTTAGTATATTGGTAATTTGAGTCAAATCTGAGCCAACAAAACGGTACGATAACCTTATAGTAGGTACACTACGATCGACGTGTGCCCTAAGTAGTCCATTATTGCACGGCGTGAAATAATGTCACGAGTATCATATACTATTTTATAGCTCGTGTGACCTAAACCCGCCAAGTTTTAAGTAATTTTTTTAATCATCTTTTGGAAAAATACAAAAAAAAATCCTCTTTCTTTTAAGCTTTTCTAAAGTAAGTAGGTAGTTCGTTTTCAAATAAATAGATGGCGTTAGGGGTATTTTTTATAGCAAGTTTGCATCAATTATTTATTCCAAAACCTACTGAGCTTAACAAATTTGGTTGATTACCGCAGTATTATCTTTATAATTCATCGTTCTTAGTATATTGGTCGTTTGAGTACAATCTGAGCTAACGCAACGGTACGAAGCTTTGCCAAATGTTTACCAAAAGGCCCCGGCGGGGTGGAGGGGCGAAGCCCCCCCGGGGGTACGGGGGGCGGAGCCCCCCGAAGCACATAACCATGACTTCAAAAGCTTCGTTAATTATCACAATCACAATTAATGTCAGACGTGAATTTTACAGAAAGACGAATTTTGTTGCAGAATGTTTAGCCGAATGTTTGCCCGTAGCCCCCGGTCGGTGGGGTAGAAGTGCGGAGCATTTTATTTATTAGGTCTTGCAGATTTTTTTGTATACTTAGATACTAGGTGAATTGGAAAAATACCAAAAAAATCCTCTTTCTTTTAAGCTTTTCTAAAGTAAGTAGGTAGTTCGTTTTCAAATAAATAGATGGCGTTAGGGGTATTTTTTATAGCAAGTTTGCATCAATTATTTATTCCAAAACCTAATGAGCTTAACAAATTTGGTTGATTAACGCGGTATTATCGTTATAATTCATCGTTCTTTAGTATATTGGTCTTTGAGTACAATCTGAGCTAACGCAACAGTACGAAGCTTTGCCGCATGTTTGCCCCTTGGGATGGAGCGGCGAAGGACACAACCATGACTTCAAAAGCTTCGCTAATATATCACAATCAAAACGAAGGCGTGAATTTGACAGAAAGACGAATTCTGTTATGTAATGTATGCCCGAAGCCCCCAGTCGGTGGTGTGGAGGGGCGGAGCCTCCCCGGGGGTACGGGGGGCGGAGCCCCCCGGCGAAAACAACCATGACTTCAAAAGCTTTGCTTATATATCACAATCAAAAACAAGGCGTGAATTTTACAGAAAGACCAATTCTGTTATGTAACGTTTGACCGAATCCCCCGGTCGGTGAGGTGGAGGGGCGGTGCACCCCCGGGGGTACGGGGACGGAGCCCCCCGAGGGGCACAACCATAACTTCAAATGCTTCGCTAATATATATCACAATCAAAACCAAGGCGTGAATTTTACAGAAAGACGAATTCAGTTGCAGAAAGTTTTGCCGAATGTTTGCCCGAAACCCCCGGTCGGCGGGGTGGAGGGGCGGAGCCCCCCGGCTGTACGGGGGGCGGAGCCCCCCTGAAGGACACAACCATGACTTCAAAAGCTTCGCTAATATATATCACAATCAAAACCAAGGCGTGAATTTTATAGAACGACGAATTTTTAAACGAAATTCATAACGAAAATCTGACTTCATACGAACATAGAGATTAGTTTCTAGATTGTTTCTGAAAAGTTTCATTGACATTAATTGGATAGTATTGAAAATATCACCAGACTACGTTTGTATGCAGCGCGCTTTTGCGCTCTCGGAATAAACTTCTCTTAAGTATTTTATCGCACTATTTATTAAATCCTCTCTGAATTAAAGTCTAAAGTCAACGCAGACGAAGTCGCGGGCAAAAGCTAGATATCACCAGACTACGTTTGTATGCAGCGCGCTTTTGCGCTCTCGGAATAAACTTCTCTTAAGTATTTTATCGCACTATTTATTAAATCCTCTCTGAATTAAAGTCTAAAGTCAACGCAGACGAAGTCGCGGGCAAAAGCTAGTACCTATATATATAGTACGCTAGTTAATACTTTTATGCAAAGATTTTGTTTCAGCGAAGACTAAACAAAATCTTTGCTTCTAATAGTTCATATGGGAAGAAGACGTTCATTTGTTTAGACAATACATCCTTCCGCACATTGCAGCGATATTATCGACAGCGATATCGCGACACCTTACACACTGCAGCGATTCCGCGATTCGCATGCGCCCTTCACTGAATGTAGTAGAAAGAGATTGCGTCAGGTTGCGATAATATCGCGGCAATGTGTGGGATCGAGCGCGTCCCCATACAAAATGTACTGAGAACAATTATCGAAAAATCGCAGCGATAATATCGCTCGATATTATCGCTGCAATGAGCGGAGGCCTTAAAAGAATTGCTAACTTCATGTGAAAATCGCTTTCAAAATCCTTTTACCGTTCAATTCTCAAAAATGAAAACCCAAAATAACAAAGTTCTACTCAAACTTACCTTCTACAAATAAAAAGCCTAAAAGCTATTTTATAGAAAACTTTATAGTCAGCAACTCTGTTACCGCTACAAACTATATTTTTCCTCCTCTCCGGACGGAAAGCGTCAATTTTCGTCCCGCTGCGCTAAACGAAGTTGCCGCTTTCCATCTCGGTCGAGAATAAAATAGTATACTAACCTCGCTTAAATAAGAAAGCCTCAGATCACCTGTTTCATGATCACAAGTACATCATGAGATCTGAGACCTTTCTTACTTTCCTGCTCTCGGTGTGTAATCTACTATTAACGTAGCAAGGCCCACCTTTGGCACATGAAGATATACTAACTACTAACCGATACTAATTCACAATCCTACATTTAATTTCCATTCAAAACAACAAGTTTGTTCCAAAATTTCTTCAGATATTGTAGTTACAGTTCGACATTGTAGTTTTACTATGCCCTAATCAAGGATTAAAACTTACAGAGTTAGCGTTTTCCACAACACCGGCTGCCTCAGCGTAAATGCCATTGCTGGTCTCATAAGCATACTGGTAAGAACCTTCAGGGGAACTGTCAAAGGTTGATTTTTGAATAACGGCCGCGGCATCCCCTGCAGCGAGGTGGCTGACGTCAGCGGCAGCGCAAGCAATAGCCAGGGCGAAGGCGGTTAGGAATTTCTGGAACATAAACATCGGGGTCTAAGTTACGTTGCGTCATCATCATCATTATAATAATAATAAATAAAAATAAATCTTTATTTATTCAGATATATCTATATAACTATCCATCCAGGGTTAGTAGCTACATTAAAAAAAAATCCTTACAAACGAAGTTAGTACTTAATTACTAATTGAGATTTGGTCATCTCAACGAAGTGCCTTTAGCATGCTGCCATTAGCAGCAAAAAGTTTATCGCTGGACATGGTTCTCATAAAGAGGAGAATTGTCATAATCGCCACGCTTGATAGGCGTGTTTTGAACAGCATGAAAAGTTGATCAGTAAATTATATCCTAAATACGCCTCATCATCATCATCACAGCATCATACAGGTTCCTTCTTAATAATGCTGACACTTTTTTAAGGGGATGATTAGACCATCAGACTGAACAACTTGCTCTACGGGACCAACTTCGAAATCGCGAAAAAAAAATCAGCTGTCCCATACATTTGGCTCTAGTGGATTTGCAGTTTTGTATGGAAGAGTCGATTTTTTTTTCGCGATTTCGATGTTGGTCCCATAGAGAAAGTTGTTCAGTTTGACGGTCTGATTATCCTCTTAAAAAGTGTCAGCATATTAAGTTGTACCCTTATATATACCTACGTCCCACTGCAGGGCACAGGTCTACCCATACACCCTGTATGGGTAGTCCACTACGCGTGCCCAATGCGGATTGGTAGACTTCACATACGCTTCGGAATTTCTTCATCAGCGTATGCATGTTCCTCACGATGTTTTCCTTCACCGTTTGAGAGCAGTCGGTATTACGTACATAAGTTAGAATAACGCATTGGTATTATGGCATGTGGTTCGTGCGGATTCGAACCCGGATCTCAAGATTGAGTTTCCATAGCTCTCCGCAACGCGCCACCGACGCTCTCAAATACGCCTATCGATGGCAAAATACTTATTACGTGGTGAAAATGAATTGCGCCTACATATCCAACAGGGTGCTCCAGTCATTATTAAATTCATGTATTGTATTAATAGTCAGTAATCTAGTGGTTGGATTAGGCCTGCATCCTTTGCAGAGGGCTGCGGTTCTATCCCAGCCTGGATCAAATACGGCCTAATGCGTTTATACGAGCTAACAATGGCTTTTCGGTTAAAGAAAACATACTGAGGAAACGTCAACACACTTTCCCAAAAAATGACTCAATACTCAGCATGATTAAGCTCACGACTATATACCCCGAGGGAGTTGGAGATATTCTGAACATAACATAAAATAACTTAGATATTCTTTATTTGCACACAAAGAATAGACAAATACAATTTCCAATACAATTACAACAACACCACAACATTATTTTTACAATTTTTGTAATCCTCAGAATATCCACGTTTCACCAGTAGAACTCAAAACTCAGAACTCAATATTTAATTTATGTGAGATGTTGTGCGTCTTCAATAGATTTAATTTTAAATTAAATTAATATTTTAGCTTACCATTGTGCTGATTACTCTTCTAGTAGAACTATTTAAAATTTTGGCATCTTCGATTTATATATGAAAAGAATTGAGATTTTTTTTTCTTTTCGATTTAATCTGGTTTGTCTAGACCATTAGGTAGACCATTAGCCACAGATTAAAGGATGTGTAGATGCGATACTCGTTTGACCCTAGGCTAGGTCACAGATTATTTTATAGTTACTTCCGTAGCTAGGTAGCCGATCAGGCGATTGCTTTTACTTCTCTCTAGCAAGTTTGTTTTGTATAAAATCACACTCAACCAGTAGATTTCTAGGAGGTTAGAAATATTCGGATAATATTATACAGGGTGTAAGGGACAGCCCTCCGCAAACTGAAACGGTGCAGTGAACTCAGACCATCAAACTGAACAACTTTCACTATGGAACCTACCTCAGGAAACGCGAAAAAAAATCAGCTGTCCCATACATTTGACTCGGGCAGGTACGGCAGTTTTGTATGGGACAGCTGATTTTTTTTCGCGTTTCCTGAGGTTGGCTCCATAGTGAAAGTTGTTCAGTTTGATGGTCTGAGTTCACCGTTTCAGTTTGCGGAGGGCTGTCCCTTACACCCTGTATAGTTAAGTATGAAAAAACATCAATTTCTATGTATTTAATAAAATATGTTTTATGTATTTAATAAAATATGTGAACTCGATAATATCTTAGATTATTAACATTTTAAGAATTTGATAAGAAATGTAAATCTTTGCACAACGTCGATAACAGAACAACATTTAGGATATACAACAATATTTTTTTCAAACTAAACTCAATAAATCTCGTCGCCTGCATTAAAAGTTGTTTTAAAATATTATACCCATATTTAAAGAAAAACATTAAAATTACTGTTTATTTATCGGTTTTTTGGAGAACCTAGTTTTAGGATTAGTGCGTGACACGATGACGCACTGACGGAGCAGCAAACGTCATCGTCAGTCCGTCATTTGTGAAGCAAGGAGTTGTAAGAAACCGCACGTAGAAGCACACACGGTGACGGATTGACGCACCGCATATGCTTCTTTGGACTGACGTCTGCCACTACGTCAATGCGTCGTCGTGTGTGATCCCACTAAGGTAATATGAACCGTCTGCATTAAAATTCTATTCTTTGATTTCACTCAACTTTAAAAATACAAAAGTAGTACCTATTTTACTTTTTGCTACCTGCATAATTTTAATTTAGTAAATGTCAGAGTAAAATCGAGATGCTTTCCGACTCAGGGTCATAGGTGGATTTCTTACTTTTTTTACATTATTTACATAAACAGTGAAAATAGACGTGATTTTATTTATAACGTCGCCGACGTCGTTTCGTTTTTTTAATTTATTTATTAGGAATGTACAATTCAAAATAGAATTAAATTTTGTTTGTATGGACCGCGCCCTCGTAATATTCCCTTTGTTGGTATTTTTGACCACCCTGAAAGAGAAATGTAGGTAGTATTAGACTGAAACTCTCTGGACACTGGTGAATACATTTAAGGCGTATCAGCCGTGGACCACTCTCCTCTCACTCACTCTCCATACTAATCGATGAGAAAGAGCGCGAGGCTCCGGTCAGAATTTAGCTGTTTTCTTTGAAAAATTCGATGATTTTTTATTAATTTCGAAAAAGTAAAAAAACCACATCATTCTAAATTGTATTGTGAACAATATAGTAAATTTTCATTTTGTTCCGATTAAAAATGTAAGAGTAAAATGGTTACAACTGGAAAAAAAGGGGTGACTTTAGAGTCCCTTTTCTTCGGTTTTATTCATTAAAATCGATTTCTAGAAAAACCACATCACTTCTCATATCCTGTAGATGGTTCAGTTTCAATTTCAGCTCAAAAAGTGCCATAGTTAATAAATAAAATGGTTACAAAATTACCCAAAACCGGCAGGTAGCCCCTTAATAGACTAAACATTGGAGCGGTTCAGAATTGCGTACGCGCGTCACACAGGGGCCGGGGGGGAAGAGAGCCGGCTGTCAGATTGACAGCAGACCAAGGGGCAATCCATAGAGCACGCAGAGGGGGGTCTGCCAAAAACCACTTTTCCGCTAACAGTAGGTACAGCGTACCTAATGTTAAACTCTTTATCATAATCGAGACAATAGTACATTATGGTACAGTCAAGAGCACATCAACCTTGACAATCGAAGTGCGATATTGTTTCTTAATACGAACGCCATGAGAACAGCACGAAGTCCAAGGTGTCTAGCTTGACGTGCTCTTGACTGTACAAGTGTGTAATGTTGGTGATTACCGCAGAGGCTGGCGGTATAGAAAAATATTGAATAGACAGATTCGAATTACAAAAACTCTTTCCACGCTAGCGGATAAAATGCACTTTTGCACTCAGATTTCGAATGATAAACAGAATCTTTCCGAGCTTGTGAGGTGAATAATAATTCACTTTGATTACAGGTGTCATTATGTGCATAATTGCGGTCAAATTAGAGCCAAGCTATTTGCTAAACGATTATGTCACATCTCTAATTTACTTAATTAATATTTTGTAAGATGTAAAAAAAACGAATAAGACGTATATTTGTATTTATTATATTTTATAGGTACTCATTAACATTATTTCTAGAAAGAAAATAGTTTTTATTCTATCCATGTAAGCCGTTGAAAAAAACTCTGTATTTATCTTAGTGATGTAATGCTTGTTCTTTTGAGATGTAGTATACTACTAGTGTAGACCTAAAAGTTAGGTACCTCGTAAAAATTTAATCAAAATTTAATCAACTATTTGCATACTCATGGTTATAAAAATAACCACTAGAAAAAATAGACCAGGCGGCAAGGCTCGACAAAAGACATAATCGGATTTGGTCCAATACGTGTAAGTGCCTGCCAAAATAAAATTCGGTATTCTGTTAGGACTTATCCGTCTAAGCGTTTATTATTAAGACTAACAAAGCTGTAGATCAATGCCCTTGGTTTTATTTGGGATCGAAAAATCTGCTTGTTCATACATTTTAAATGAAAATTTGCTAAGGCTCTATTCTGATAGAACTTGTCTTCCTAGAATTTTTGGCACCAAAGCTGTTGGACGATTTTCCTTGGTTTTATTAACAGTTGTTCATTTTGATAGTCTGACAGAACCACCCCTGAAAATTTGTCAAACCATTTCAATTGCACGCTGTAGTTTGAAAAGATGATTTCAAAATACTGTTAAAAGTAATGCTATATAGCACGTGTAATTTATAAAATATTTATTATGGCAATTTCATAGAAAAAAAAAATCTCTAAACATTGAAAGCACTGACTAAAGGTGTTATTTAGCTCCAAAATAAATAACCTTCCATAGGCTAAAACAGCGTTGTATCCCCTCCCAAAACCCATTGTTTGAAAAGCTCCAAGCTTTGTGTAGTATGATTTATATCTTTCCGCTCTGAATGTGCAGCTAAACAGGCTTATTTTCATTTTACTATAGGCGACACAATTTTCAGAACAGATTTCTGATTACCCGACCCGAAGTCATTTTAATTTTATTTTTTTTAACATCTACACTACAAGCTGTTAATCAAATGAGAAAACTTTAAAAAACCGAAGGTGCTTTAAATAGAAAAGCCGAAGGTGCTTTAGTGCGTTCATACACGATGACGCACTGACGGAGCGGCAGATGTCAGTCCATAGAACCACACCCGGTGCGTCAATGCGTCACCGTGTGTGCTTCTACGTGCGTTTTTATACAACTCCTTGCTTCACAAATGACGGACTGACGTTTTCTGCTCCGTCAGTGCGTCATCGTGTGTGAACGCACTTAAATAGATAAGCCGAAAAGGTGTGAATGTTTGTAACGATGTTCGTATGTTTTTTGCTCAATCACGCATAATCGGCTGAATGGATTTGGATGAAACTAATTTGGCACACAGATAGAATATGCTCAGACGTTTTAAAGTCAATGCAGACGGAATCGCGGTCAGCAGCTAGTTTTATAATATTCCTAAACTTTAGGATATAATTTGAAGCACACTCCATACAAACGAAATCTGGTAAATTTTCAATACTAACCAATTAATTCATAATTCATTTATTCATTGCATATCACATGTAGGTATACATAGTAATAAAAGGTGTAACATTACAATAGAAGGTAGGTAATACATGTGAACCCGGTTGGGCACAGCAATGTTTGAGAGAGATGTTCAATACAATAGTAACTAACAAAATAAAAAGTCATTCAATTCCAACATAAAAATGGGTTATTTTACATTAGGTATGGTATTAGTAGGTACATTCTAAGCTAAAGTTAATCATTATAACGGGTTCTTACCGCGTTTTTATTTATTTTGGGAACTCCAAAATACGCGGTAAAACGCGGTAAGAACGCGGTAAGAACGCGGTAAGAATCCGTTAAAGTTAATCATTATAACGGGTTATAATGAAGAACCCGTTATAATGATTAACTTTAGCTTAATTAATAACCGCGTAACTCTCAAAAATTGTGTTACTAACCAATTAAAGTCAATCATTTGTTTCAGAAACAATCTAGAAACTAATCTCTATGCTAGTATTGTGTCCGATTTTCGTTAAAATGTATAGTTTTAAGGTTACAGTGCCTCAAAGATGTTCATACAAATTTAAATTAATCCTTGCATTGAAACTGTATATTTTAACGAAAATCTGACACAGTACAAGCTTGGAGATTAGTTTCTAGACTGTTAATTGGTTAGTATTGATAATATAACCATACTTCGTTTGTATGGAGCGCGCTCTGATTTATATCCTCTTAAATTGTTTTCTTTAAATATTACATATTTTTAAGATTAGTTTAAGTAGACATTCTGTTGATGCTATTTTGCTAAATTTTCGAAAGAAAAGAACAAGGTCTAAGAGAACAGTTTATAAACAATGTTAGCGGGGAAGGCGGCTTATTAAGCGAATAATTCATGAAGTCACTGTCTCTGTACGATATATTAAGCACATATTTCACACTCGTAACGACTTTATCCCGGTATATTACAAAAAAATCTATGTTTAAGTACATTTACGGTTAGATGTGGGAAAGATGAGGGTGAGATAAGAAAACCGCCATTAGGGGGTTGCTTGTGGGATATCAATATCTTCCCTGTTGGGGCTGGATAGACGCAAGAGGTTATCGACTTTGAGAACCTGCATAGGTAGCATGACACCGTGATACAGCGCTATCACACCTTCGCTCTCTTTCTATTCGCGCGCGAACGAACGAGACAATAGACGTGATACAGCCGTATCACGTGTAGCATGCTACGAGTGCTGGGCCCTGTTGAATAAACGCGACAAGTGACAATTGACAATGACAATTCAGATTTAATATTTGTTTGAAGAATTAAATATATGTACCAGAGTCATGGATGTTTGTATCTATATATGTCATAGACATATTACTCTAGCAATAGACAAGCTCGTTCAAACAAACAACATGTCACACAAAACAACACAAAATGACACATTGTGGTCTGTCATTGCCATAGTGACGAAGTGAACTCGGGAACATCAATCAGGTGCGTACACCTCATTCAAGTGGAACATGTTGCTTCTATGAAAGGGCAAGTCTATCGCTAGAGTTTAAGTCTATGATATATGTATTATAATATATCGTTGTCTAGTCAGCATAATACAAGTCCAGGCTAGATTCAGGTACTTTAAATGTGACTATATCTAGTCAGTCTAGTCTATTTGTGTGTCAATGACCAAGATATTTATTTATTTAGTTACGCGTCGTTAGTAACCAGCAACGTGGTGGTGGTAAACGTCTTTTTTCCTTGATAATGACTGACATTACAGTATTTTGAACTGTGTTTAAATCACAGTCATCATCATCAGCCAATCATCGTTCACTGATGAACATAGGCCTCTCGCCACAAAACGGTTTCGGCCTTCCTCATCCATTCACTTCCCACTACTTTTTTTAGGTTGTTGGTCCAGCGGGAAACAGGGCGTCCCACACCACGCCTGCCAGTTCGTGGTCTCCACTCTAAAACTCTTACTCCCCAGGTGTTAGTTCTTCAGCATAATATATGACCAGCCCATTGTCACTTTAGCTTGCTAATTTTCTGAGCTATATCCACACTTTAGTTCTGAGACGTATCAAAGCAAAGTAAAGAGTCAAAAAACATGTCAAGTAAGAATACCTGTAACTCAACTTTTATATTCTAATGGACGTAATACGTAATCAAAATGTTGTTCAGTTATGGGTATCGATTTAGGACATCACTGGTTTTGCGTTATTTTCTTGACTACACGTTCGTAATAAGATAGAAAACATTTTTTGTGTAACCTTTTCTGCTCCCAATACAAAAATTAATCTTTTACCAGCATTTTTGTAATCAGCTTCCTTTGTCTAACGGTCTCTGAGAAGAACGCATGTAACATACGGACAGACAGTCGTGCTGTGACTACATACCTAAGTGTTTCTACTAATTTTAGTCCGGAACACTAAAAATCTAACAAATTCCGTATTCATTCAACAAAAGAGTAAAGTGAAAGTTAAAAGCTTTTTAACACAATTAAGCCTGTCTCAAATGAATTGAAATTCAGTAAAGTTGTGGGCTTGCTATCTAATTGGTTTAATCGTCTGTATTGAGGTTACACGCAATACATTCATGATAAGATTTAGTGGAGTTTAAACTTACCTATACAGGGTGTAGCGGAATCTAGGATTCCAGATCTAAATGCACGAAGAGCAAGTTTAGATTGCGCCCCGTGCATGAAAAATAAAACAAGCATTTCATAGTTTATTCTTTTATTGTAATAGGAGCACACAAAGTAATTGTATTTCAGTAACGCGGCACACACGCACTTTCACTGGCGTAGACCTGGACGCGCTGGACACGCGGGATGGACGCGCCTACTACGCGCGCGCTCATCCCACGGCGAGTTGTCGCGGGCATAGGATCGTAGTAGACCTAAGCTCGTTCTACAGTCTGCGAACAAGGCAGACAAGTCTATAATTGTGCTGTACAATAACTTTCTATCGCTTGAGAATATGCTCCCTGATCTTTATTGTGCACGGGTTCGCCTTAAGAAAATTGTGAAATAAACTATTGTAAGCCTCCGCCTTAAAAGGTCCATAGAGAGCTACGATATTTTATTATAAACCTAAAATGTCCATAGCGAGTAGAATAATTTATAATTGACATTGTTTCCTAGCAACGTAATTTATAAATAATTGCAATTTATTTTATTTTCTAAAAATTTTTATAATAGTAATTTATTGTATTAGCGAACAAGCACAATCTGGAATATTGCCTAAAGAAGCCCGACGAATTGACAAAAATAGCGTCGAGATTTGCCAATGATTATGTTATGTCACGGCGAACAAAAAAACGGAAAATCACGGATAAAGGATTTGCAGAATTACCTGATTTATGGATTGCAGTGTCCGCTGCAGCCTCCCTGATCGCCGCGTTGATGATAGGACACTCCATCAGGAGTACAAGAAGACTTTTCACTCGCCCGAAAGCTTTCGACGCGGTTATAAGAATGCTGCTATCTACTAAGGTTCTAGTTATAAGTCTACATTTGCCAACGGGAGGCTACACGTCCGCACAGGTTAAACAGATCTTTGAAACTGCGTCAAAAACCTCGATTGTTTAATTCCATTCGAAAATTCAAATATTTGAAAATGTATGAGAAAACTGTTGAAGGCCAGTCATTAAAGAAAATATCGATCTTCTTGCTAAGTAAAATCGACTGACAAGGAGATGGAATTACCCGGCTGGCCACGTAAACACGGCTGGCCACTGAAATAAAATAATGAAAAAATAAATCAAAGAATCTCGAACTCCATATGAAATTTCAAACTCGAACCGAGCTTTCTTTATGAATTTTTGGAAAGCCAAGGTCAGTCCTGCGGTGGTTCCCACAAAAGAACCTTACGTAGTATAAAGACCTGGCCAGGGTCACAGCAAGACCCTGGCCCCTGCCCCGGTCTCAATAAGTACCGCGTAAACCAAGATCTCGCAAGTCCCGGCATCAACACCTCCAGCGCCGCGGCCGTCCAGCTGCTCGTCTCCGGCTGCGGGCACCCTGCTGCTCCATCACGTCCTGCCGCGAGTTACCTCACCCCAGGAGGGGTGCGGTCGCCGAAGTTACCCCCCACTGAAGGTGCGGTGGGGGCTCCGATCCTAAGGCCTAGGGCCCACTTTCGAAAAAATACCCAAAATTGACAGTTTCGAGTGTTTTCTTTATGCAGTAGTTATGTTTAGCCTCTTATCTGTTTTTATACTTTTCACCCACTTGCTCTCCGTGCATTAAAGTCTTTTATCATTTACCTCTACTCTTCTATCTTTTTATTTAACGTCGTCCCGAGATAGGAGGGAAGTTTCACCCCTCGTACCTCGTAACGCGACAGTTTGGCGCCCAACTTTTATAAACTGTCGTGTTACGAGAGTCGGGGGGTCCCAGTGGGGCCCCGACCCCCGTTCACTTCATTAGAAATCAAGAAATAAAAGAAAACAAGAGAGCTTGCGGGTACGTAGGTTCTTTAATGGCGACAGTCACACGGCGAGGATGATGATGAGGTGATGTACATAAATAGGTATAAAACACTTCTTTTAAATAAAGTCCGAAGAGGTACAAACGAAGCAGTAAATAATGTCACTTGGCAGAACGTGTAGGAACCAGGTAGGAAGGGAAAAGGTCAGTTGTTGTCATTTGGGTGATTCTGCACACGACCCATTGAATCATCGTCCAGTAGATAGGGTATTAGACTACGCCTGAGCAGAGTGAGATGCAGCAGTCCCATATTCTCGCATGTAAGAGGTGCGGGAAAATGAATACGGGCAGCAGGCGTATCAGGAAACCTCTTCGACTTGTGTATAAAATCTTACGCCACTAGTACAATATTGGGCACTCAAGACCACTTCGTCTTTTTCAGACTCACCCTGTTCGTCTTCAGTCTCTCGGTGATGCCTTCCAACTAATCGCCTTCTGCTATCATGTCCTTTTTTATTGTTAAGTTACGTTTATATTTAGAAGATTCCATTAGAGTTTGAAATAATTTTGATGAGAAGATAAAAATACGATTATAGAAAGACGATCCTTTTCCTACCATTTCCAAAGTGACAATCCTCCTTTTTTTCAATAAAATTTTAGTGACAATCAAATTCCTAACAAACTTTTGAATATTCAAATTTATAAATTAATCGCGTAAAGATAACCGGCCAGGATTTCTAAGAGAAAGAAATGTATGACATCTTTTCTCCAGTTAGAGAAAAGGTAGATACCAAACTCCATGGCCGGATAGCTCTATGCTTCACAAGGCAAATTAAGAGTAACAATATGAGTAGAAGTCAATGTCAAGTATGTAAACAAATATAAGACTTTATACAATACATAAAAATCGATGAAACTGGAAGATGTATGTTAAAAATCGAATAATAAGGGTAAATATGGATAGTATAAAGATGCCATGAAACGAATAGCGAGGGTAAGCATGATATGAAGATGCTATGGAGATAGTGATGATGGTAAACATGGTATGAAGATGATATGGAGCGAGTGATCATGGTAAGCATGGTAGACACGCTACATTATAAACTGTCGTGTTACGGGAGTCGGGGGGGTCCCAGTGGGGCCCTGACCCCCGTACACTTCATTAGAAATGAAGATAGAAAAGAAAACAAGAGAGCTTGCGGGTACGTAGGTTCTTTAATGGCGACAGTCACATGGTGAGGATGATGATGAGGTGATGTACATAAATAGGTATAAAAACATTTCTTTTAAATAAAGTCCATAGTGGTACAAACGAAGCAGTAAATAGAGTCACTTGGCAGGACGTGTAGGAACCAGGTAGGAAGGGATAAGGGTCCGTAGTTGTCATTCGGGTGATTCTACACACGACCCATTGAATCATCGTTCAGTAGATAGGGCATTAGATTGCTCCTGAGCAGAGTGAGATGCAGCAGTCCCATATTCTCGCATGTAAGAGGTGCGGGAAAATGAATACGGGCAGCAGGCGTATCAGGAAACCTCTTCGACTTGTGTATAAAATCTTACGCCACTAGTACAATATTGGGCACTCAAGACCACTTCGCCTTTTTAGACTCACCCTGTTCGTCTTCAGTCTCTCGGTGATGCCTTCCAACTAATCTTGACATTTTTTGTATTCTTCAGTTACTTTTATTCAGAAGATTTCATTAGAGTTTTAAATAAATTATAATGATGAGAATATAAGAATATAATTATAGAAAAACAATCCTTTTCCTACCATTTTCAAGGTGACAGTGCAATTTCTTGGATAACATTTTCGTGACAATCAAATTCCTAACAAACTTTTGAATTTTGAAATTTATAAAAGTAATCACGTAAAGATAACCGGCCAGGATTTCTAAGAGAAAGAAATGTATAACATCTTTTCTCCGGTTAGAGAAAAGGTAGATACCAAACTCCATGGCCGGATAGCTCTATGTTTCACAAAGCAAATTAAGAGTTACAATATGAGTAGAGATGTCAAAGTCAAGTATGTAAACAAATATAAGACTTTATAAAATTGATGAAAATCTATGAAACTGGAAGATGTATGTTTTAAAACGAATAATAATGGTAAATATTATGGATATTGTAAAGATGCCATGAAACTAATAGCGAGGGTAAGCATGATATGAAGATGCTATGGAGATAGTGATGATGGTAAACATGGTATGAAGATGATATGGAGCGAGTGATCATGGTAAGCATGGTAGACACGCTACATTATTCCCCCAACCAGAAAAAATTTTCGACCTTCACGAGAAAATTTCCGTCGAACTTTTCGCTCCACACATTCAGGCATCCTCTTCCATGCAAGGATCTTCTGTCATTCTATCCTCATCCAGAGAGGGGAGATGTGGTTCACATTTAATGACGCACACTCAGGAGTTTAAGTCCAGGCGACCACAGGCTTTGTTCAGGAGTTGTCATCCGCTCCAACAGTCGGCTTATTTAAAGAGTTGTCATCCGCTCACGACACGTAGGCTTGTTTTCAATGAGTTGTCATCCGCTCATGACGAAGGCTTGTTTTCAATGAGTTGTCATCCGCTCATAACACGAAGGCTTGTTTAACGAGTTGTCATCCGCTCATTAAAACCAAGTAAAAATTATCAGGCCAAGTGCCTATAAAAAAGGGATAGAGAAACAAAAAAGATAAAGAAAGGGGGATATAGTAGTCACCCCTAGTAGATCGAACCCACGGCTTTAGAGGCCGGGCCCAAAGATTTCGTGCGCCATGTAGAGTAGGCAATTCACGATAAAGAAAGTCAAGTCCACCTTTAGAGGTAAGAGACATAACGACTTACGAGAGAGAGATCGGCCCACGGCTCGAGATGCCGGGTCCGAAGATCTGGCTTTAGATGCCAGTCCCGATTGGAAACGAAAAGTAAAATAAAAGGATAGGAAGAATGTAAAAAGAAGAGAGAAGAGCGAAGGGAAAGTGGTAGTAATAGTACCTACTAATACAAAAATAGAAGCCAAAATTGTGAAAGGTCGAACAGAGAAGGGTGTCTATCATGCTAACAATGGATGATGATGATCTAGAAAAGAACAGGTTAGTAAAAAATATAACAGCAAGTACAAAGTAAAGACAAAAAAGTATAAAGGTTAAAAAATAATGTTTATGGGATGAGGCCGAAAGGAAAACCAAAAGGGGTACACTTGTGGAAGTGGAAATTTAGAATTTAGGGGGGTGTGTGACTGTCTAATACCGCGAGTATTGGGCGCCAAACTGTCGTGTTACGGGAGTCGGGGGGGTCCCAGTGGGGCCCTGACCCCCGTACACTTCATTAGAAATGAAGATAGAAAAGAAAACAAGAGAGCTTGCGGGTACGTAGGTTCTTTAATGGCGACAGTCACATGGTGAGGATGATGATGAGGTGATGTACATAAATAGGTATAAAAACATTTCTTTTAAATAAAGTCCATAGTGGTACAAACGAAGCAGTAAATAGAGTCACTTGGCAGGACGTGTAGGAACCAGGTAGGAAGGGATAAGGGTCCGTAGTTGTCATTCGGGTGATTCTACACACGACCCATTGAATCATCGTTCAGTAGATAGGGCATTAGATTGCTCCTGAGCAGAGTGAGATGCAGCAGTCCCATATTCTCGCATGTAAGAGGTGCGGGAAAATGAATACGGGCAGCAGGCGTATCAGGAAACCTCTTCGACTTGTGTATAAAATCTTACGCCACTAGTACAATATTGGGCACTCAAGACCACTTCGCCTTTTTAGACTCACCCTGTTCGTCTTCAGTCTCTCGGTGATGCCTTCCAACTAATCTTGACATTTTTTGTATTCTTCAGTTACTTTTATTCAGAAGATTTCATTAGAGTTTTAAATAAATTATAATGATGAGAATATAAGAATATAATTATAGAAAAACAATCCTTTTCCTACCATTTTCAAGGTGACAGTGCAATTTCTTGGATAACATTTTCGTGACAATCAAATTCCTAACAAACTTTTGAATTTTGAAATTTATAAAAGTAATCACGTAAAGATAACCGGCCAGGATTTCTAAGAGAAAGAAATGTATAACATCTTTTCTCCGGTTAGAGAAAAGGTAGATACCAAACTCCATGGCCGGATAGCTCTATGTTTCACAAAGCAAATTAAGAGTTACAATATGAGTAGAGATGTCAAAGTCAAGTATGTAAACAAATATAAGACTTTATAAAATTGATGAAAATCTATGAAACTGGAAGATGTATGTTTTAAAACGAATAATAATGGTAAATATTATGGATATTGTAAAGATGCCATGAAACTAATAGCGAGGGTAAGCATGATATGAAGATGCTATGGAGATAGTGATGATGGTAAACATGGTATGAAGATGATATGGAGCGAGTGATCATGGTAAGCATGGTAGACACGCTACATTATTAATCTGGAATATTGCCTAAAGAAGCCCGATGAATTGACAAAAATGGCGTCGAGATTTGCCAATGATTATGTTATGTCACGGCGAACGAAAAAACGGAAAATCACGGATAAAGGATTTGCAGAATTACCTGATTTATGGATTGCAGTGTCCGCTGCAGCCTCCCTGATCGCCGCGTTGATGATAGGACACTCCATCAGGAGTATAAGAAGACTTTTCACTCGCCCGAAAACTTTCGACGCGGTTATAAGAATACTGCTATCTACTAAGGTTCTAGTTATAAATCTACATTTGCCAACGGGAGGCTACACGTCCGCACAGGTTAAAGAGATCCTTGAAACTGCGTCAAAAACGTCGATTGTTTAATTCCATTCGAAAATTCAAATATTTGAAAATGTATGAGAAAACTGTTGAAGGCCAGTCATTAAAGAAAATATCGATCTTCTTGCTAAGTAAAATCGACTGACAAGGAGATGGAATTACCCGGCTGGCCACGTAAACACGGCTGGCCACTGAAATAAAATAATGAAAAAAATAAATCAAAGAATCTCGAACTCCATATGAAATTTCAAACTCGAACCGAGCTTTCTTTATGAATTTTTGGAAAGCCAAGGTCAGTCCTGCGGTGGTTCCCACAAAAGAACCTTACGTAGTATAAAGACCTGGCCAGGGTCACAGCAAGACCCTGGCCCCTGCCCCGGTCTCAATAAGTACCGCGTAAACCAAGATCTCGCAAGTCCCGGCATCAACACCTCCAGCGCCGCGGCCGTCCAGCTGCTCGTCTCCGGCTGCGGGCACCCTGCTGCTCCATCACGTCCTGCCGCGAGTTACCTCACCCCAGGAGGGGTGCGGTCGCCGAAGTTACCCCCCACTGAAGGTGCGGTGGGGGCTCCGATCCTAAGGCCTAAGGGTGAAACTTCCCTCCTATCTCGGGACGACGTTAAATAAAAAGATAGAAGAGTAGAGGTAAATGATAAAAGACTTTAATGCACGGAGAGCAAGTGGGTGAAAAGTATAAAAACAGATAAGGGGCTAAACATAACTACTGCATAAAGAAAACACTCGAAACTGTCAATTTTGGGTATTTTTTCGAAAGTGGGCCCTAGGCCTTAGGATCGGAGCCCCCACCGCACCTTCAGTGGGGGGTAACTTCGGCGACCGCACCCCTCCTGGGGTGAGGTAACTCGCGGCAGGACGTGATGGAGCAGCAGGGTGCCCGCAGCCGGAGACGAGCAGCTGGACGGCCGCGGCGCTGGAGGTGTTGATGCCGGGACTTGCGAGATCTTGGTTTACGCGGTACTTATTGAGACCGGGGCAGGGGCCAGGGTCTTGCTGTGACCCTGGCCAGGTCTTTATACTACGTAAGGTTCTTTTGTGGGAACCACCGCAGGACTGACCTTGGCTTTCCAAAAATTCATAAAGAAAGCTCGGTTCGAGTTTGAAATTTCATATGGAGTTCGAGATTCTTTGATTTATTTTTTCATTATTTTATTTCAGTGGCCAGCCGTGTTTACGTGGCCAGCCGGGTAATTCCATCTCCTTGTCAGTCGATTTTACTTAGCAAGAAGATCGATATTTTCTTTAATGACTGGCCTTCAACAGTTTTCTCATACATTTTCAAATATTTGAATTTTCGAATGGAATTAAACAATCGAGGTTTTTGACGCAGTTTCAAAGATCTGTTTAACCTGTGCGGACGTGTAGCCTCCCGTTGGCAAATGTAGACTTATAACTAGAACCTTAGTAGATAGCAGCATTCTTATAACCGCGTCGAAAGCTTTCGGGCGAGTGAAAAGTCTTCTTGTACTCCTGATGGAGTGTCCTATCATCAACGCGGCGATCAGGGAGGCTGCAGCGGACACTGCAATCCATAAATCAGGTAATTCTGCAAATCCTTTATCCGTGATTTTCCGTTTTTTCGTTCGCCGTGACATAACATAATCATTGGCAAATCTCGACGCTATTTTTGTCAATTCGTCGGGCTTCTTTAGGCAATATTCCAGATTGTGCTTGTTCGCTAATACAATAAATTACTATTATAAAAATTTTTAGAAAATAAAATAAATTGCAATTATTTATAAATTACGTTGCTAGGAAACAATGTCAATTATAAATTATTCTACTCGCTATGGACATTTTAGGTTTATAATAAAATATCGTAGCTCTCTATGGACCTTTTAAGGCGGAGGCTTACAATAGTTTATTTCACAATTTTCTTAAGGCGAACCCGTGCACAATAAAGATCAGGGAGCATATTCTCAAGCGATAGAAAGTTATTGTACAGCACAATTATAGACTTGTCTGCCTTGTTCGCAGACTGTAGAACGAGCTTAGGTCTACTACGATCCTATGCCCGCGACAACTCGCCGTGGGATGAGCGCGCGCGTAGTAGGCGCGTCCATCCCGCGTGTCCAGCGCGTCCAGGTCTACGCCAGTGAAAGTGCGTGTGTGCCGCGTTACTGAAATACAATTACTTTGTGTGCTCCTATTACAATAAAAGAATAAACTATGAAATGCTTGTTTTATTTTTCATGCACGGGGCGCAATCTAAACTTGCTCTTCGTGCATTTAGATCTGGAATCCTAGATTCCGCTACAAGGGTGTAATGAAAAGTAGCATTAACCTGTAAACACATACTCTACCCATCGAACTGAACAACTTTTACTATGGAAGCAAACATGTTAGCGCAAAAAAAATCTACGCTACTACAAAATATCGCTCTAAGTTTGGGTCGAATAGGTATTGCAGTTTAGTATGGATTTTGCATTGACTGGTTTGCTCCCATAGTAAAAGTTGTTCAGTTTGATGGGTAGAGTATGTGATTTAAAGGTTAATGATACTTTTCTTACACTCTGTGTACCTACTTAGGATGGATAACCTGCGGCGGAATCTGAGGAATAGAGGCTACCAACTAGTTCTTCCTGTTCTATCTCTCGTCAGTACGACAGAGTGCTTCAAATACGCCGCCTCTAAAATTTGGAGTCCTCCAGTTCGTGAAGCTTTAAATTTAACTTTACCTAGTTTTCGGAAAAGATGTCGCGAATGGATAGGTACTGAAAGAACAGTTAAATGCGGCTGGCATCCCTCCTTTTATACTCTGAAATGGAATCCGATTCTCAGATTCCATTTCAGAGTGTAGGTTGTTGTACAATACAAATGTACAATACAGTTTTAATGTTTTGTTTTTCAATCATTTAAATACAGTAGATTACGTGTAATAAATCATTAAATTTTTTTTCAACACACTTATAAAATGGCTCTAATTTCACCGCAATTAGGCACATAATGACACCTGTAATCAAACTGTGACCTTTTTCATTACTATTATTCACTATTATAATCATTTTTTGCACGCGTGTTCTATAAGCTGCATATGTACCTAAAAGCGGTGCAATAAGAGCCACTTTACGAGCAAGTATGATGAAAAATGATTTTTTAGTATTATTTTCTTCGAAAAAACGTCGTATGAAACACGTGTGTATTGATGATTACCGTCCTCGGCTCTCTTAAGACCCTCGTCTAACGGCTCGGGTCTCAATTCCCGTCTACCATGCTGAGTCACGGCCTTTTTGATATTTTGCAAAATATATTTTTATCCTTATTTTTAATTTTATTTTATTAATTAATTCGATTATAGTTGGAGGACAGGTATTTTATTTCCCGACGTTAGTCACATACGAGTATAAGTATAGAACTTGGCAGTAGAACTTATAGCCATCCTTCGAATCAGTCAAACCTGTGCCCATTTTAAAGAAAATGTCCTTTTCTGCAAATTAAATTTCCAAAATCGTCGTCAACAATTTTCTATAATTCTAGAAAGTAGCAATAAAGCCAGATTAGTCCCAATCCCGCAGTTAACCTCCCGTACTACGTTGTAATATTGTAAATTGCAACTCTCCACGACAGAACCTTACCTACGTGAGAGCCTTTCGCGACGATTAAACCAGGATTAACCCTAGATCGGTTTGTTTATGTGGTTTATGCTTCAAGAAGGTTCTGTTAGGGAACACCATAGACATTTATACAGAGTGTTACATAAGTAAGAATAAATTTTTAAAACTCTTAAGGGGGTTGTTGAGACCGTCAAACTGAACAACTTTCTCTATGGGACCAACATCGAAATCGCGAAAAAAAAATCTGATATCCCTTACATAATAATGTATACATATTATTTTAGCTCGAGTCGATTTGTAGAGTACAGATTTTTTTTTTTTTTTCGCTATTTCGATATTGGTCCCATAGTGAAAGTTGTTGAGTTTGATGGTCTAAACCACCCTCTTAAATGTTTATTTGTAATTTTGTAACACCTTGGATACAAACTAGACTCACAATCAACGTTCAAAAAATGCAAGAAGTTTGGAATGAAAAATGGCACACCCAAAAGAGCTCAGCTGAGCTTTTTTTTTCGTACTATCTGACATTAACAAGCGAAATACGACTATGTTTATGAATCAAATACAACGTATTAGTGACAACCAACAGCATGCATACTTAATTTGCTAAGATTTTATATGACACTGTGGGTCTAGTATAAGAGGTCAATGGGGAAAACTGAGATAATATTAAGGCGAAGTTGGTATAATTGGGGAAAACGTACCTAACTGTATCCTACATTACATCGTAGACTTAGGACGGCTTGCACCAAAAGGTATTTAGGCTTAAACATGTTAAAATATGATGCTGTCACTGTCATTTGTATGAGCATTGAGAGTACCTAACAGAACTATCACTAAAGGTGTTATTACACTTGGCTAAATTTAGATTCTAAAAAGAGGGACAGAGCTATAGGTTAGAACGGGAGGTACTTACAACGTCACGTTCTAACCTATAGCTCTGTCCCTCTTGTTAGTATCTAAATTTAGCCAAGTGTAATAACACCTTAAAGCCTAAATACTCGTTGGTGCAAGCCCGGCTTAGGCTGACTTGCACCGACAAGCATTTAGGCTTAAAGATGTTTAAATTATGTTTTTGTCCATGTCAATGAGCTGTGCGAGAGATAGAGCGATCGCTAAATACGTTGTTTTTAAGCCTAAACACTTTTTGATGCAAGCCAGCCTAAATATGATTCAATTCTCACTACTGTTACTCTCACTGTTCTCACTAACATTAAGAAGTATACTGTTTTTTTTATACCATGTTCAATATACAGGGATAGAGTGCATTGACAGAAACGTCAGAGAAAACATGTAAAAATGAATTTGTATACCTTTACTTTACTAACCAGTATACTCGTAGGTAGGTCGTTGTTTTTTCAGTCGAATTCCTTTGATATTGAAATCATGATACAGAAGTATTTATAGGACGTTTCACCGACAGGGCTGGTCGTATAAGGGTTGAACTACACCAGGCAGCTCAGCATCGCATTTTTCCGTCGCTCCATCCTTTTCTGTCACTCAGGAACGTCATTTGCTAGAGCATATAAGATAGACGGAACGCGATCGCACGCGGCGTCCTGTTCCGTGCTGTTGCTTGGGCATATGCTATGCTTATGCTAAATAAATACATGATTTGTGCATATTTTACAATTTTTATTTTTTTATTAAAGCCATGCATCTTTACACTAAAAATATAAAACTGTGCAAGTTCCCCATTAGACTAAAAGAAACAAACTCACCGACAAAAAGGAATTGGTAAGGTATAGGCAAAGCAATATAATTTTATCACAAACATTTGCAAATCAAATGTAATTTACAAAAGAAGTTATTTCAAAAAATAAATTAGATAACATTGGAGGAAGTTCGGGTAAAATTCAATGAGAGCGAAATTGAGAGGAGTAATACCATCAAACCCCGATTCCCCCTCATTAGGCCCGTTCAAATTCAAATGGGGGGAAAAATCACCCAACTCGCATCCTGACTTGCGATTGGCTATTCACTACGATTTCCTCTGAAAACGTATACGTTGACGTTAGGATACGATCTAATGGAGACCAGTAAAAATTTAGTAGGTACCTACTTACTTGTTACCAACTATAGTCACTCTATAAGTTAATGTCATGCTTTGAACCCCGGGAATCACTGAAGTCAATCTAATCTAAACTATTATAAAACTGTAACAGAAGTGTGTCTGTACATTGAAGATATTTAAAAAAAAAGATTACGATAGGTATGGTTTTTAGGTATCCCTGACTCGAAATCAACCTTTTTACCCGACTGCGACAGAAGGAGGGTTAGGTTTTTTAGAAAATTTGTCTGTCTGTTTGTTTGTTTGTTCGCGCATCACGCAAAAACTGCTGAACCGATTTTGATGTTTTTTTTTTGTTTGATAGATTAAGATCTGACTTAAAATCTGGTAAGTATATAATTTGTGCGGGCAAAGTCGCGGGTAAACACTAGTATTTTATAAGTTTAGTTAGCGTGCCATTATATCGAATGTAGCGTCTAACTGATTAAGCTACCCAGTGTGAATAATAAGGTAAAGAAAAACAAGAAACATTATAATTTTTATGCTCCCGATGTTTTCCTTCACCGTTTGAGAGAACAAATTCGGTTACGTTGGTCCATTGTCGGTATACGCTGAAGAAAAAATTCTAACAGTCAGCTTGAGCACGCCGCGCGTGTGAATAATGTGCTCTGCACATAATTTAAAGTAATTTGGAATCGCATTCTAAATCCGCTTAAAGCGCCGTTAAGCGTTATCTCAAAGAAGCAAAGTCAGAAATGTAAATTAATCAAAAACCTATCTCGACACAAAAGCGTTCTGGTTCATTAGGCTTTGGTTAAACTTCCCCCAACCCCTACGTAATCAATGATACGATACGGCGTGTTACAAAAATGCTGGTATATTCAATATGGAAATTCATTCATAAATGTACGTTTATATTTTAACTTTGAAATAGGAGACCGTTGATCCATAAAGACGTGTTACAAATTAAAAGGATTTGAAAGACGTATACACATGAATTCTGATGGGTACTTTTTGAAATTAAAATCTAAAAATAAACATTGTTTTGTGCGATGTGATTTAATGTTAAATTTTCAGATATTGTTTTCAATTTCTTCATAATAATTTTTAATTAGTTTTAAAGCTCAAAAGCAGAACTACGCAAATGAAAATTTACTTGTATGAACATTGTCATGCATGAGTTACCTTAGATAGATTCTTTCGTAGAGCAGAAACGTTGGTTGGTGGTTGGGTATGAAACACTATTTCAAATGTAGGAACTTGAATGGTTTTTATACAATGTGCGTGCTTTTTTTGACCATATTTTAGTTATATCACAGATTACTATAGTTACTAGGTACCACAAGAATTTTGTACAAATTTCTATGATGGTGCAAAATTTTTGGACCTCCTATAGAAAACAGATCGGCCGATCCGCACTTTTGTATGGGAGGTCCACATTTTTTATCTATTTTCGACCCATGTTCCGTGGGGAAAGTTGTTCAGATTCACGGTCTGAATACACCCTTAACGTTTCGTTACTAATTAAAAACTAGCATAAGCTCACGACTATATTCTCCAAGGGGGAAGCCAGAGATATTCTGAAACCTCAGGACATCCACGTTTCACCAGTAGTACAGAAACTCTGTCCAGTGTGACGGGGGGTGAGTCCGTCCCCACTTATAATGGACAGTGGGTACAATACATGCCTCGAAATTGAAGCATGCAGGTTTCCTCGCGATGTTTTCCTTCACCGAAAAGCCAGTAGTGTTACAAATCGTACATAAATTCCGAAAAACTCTATGGTACGAGTCGGCCTGGACGGGGATCGAAACATCGCCTCCTGCACGGCAGGCAAGGTTACTCGCCACTGGACCACCACGGCTTTTAATTAAAAACTAGTGGTTTATAATATAGTTATACTACATAAAAAGGTACATTAAATTTGGTTCCAATTTAAGGTAGGTAGGTACCTACATGCAAATAGGAAGCGCTGGATTTTCGTATTTCGTTATCCTACATTAGTGCGGCAGGTGCGAGAATTTCTATTACCTGGGCCTTATTCTGATCTTTGTATTACAGGAACTCACTTCCAGAACTGCTTTCGGGGCGTTCAGATGCTTTTTTACTACTACCGACTACCTTCTAAGCGTGTAGCAATAAGGATCGTTTTTAGCAGTTATGATGGAAATTTTAAACGTTTCGGCACAGATTATACAGGGTCCAACTTAATATGACCAGACCATCAAACTGAACAACTTTCTCTATGGGACCAACATCGAAATCACAAAAAAAAAACTGCTGTCCCATACATTTGGCTCGAGTAGGTTTGCAGTTTTGTATGGAATAGATTATATTTTTTTCGCGATTTCGACGTTGGTGTCATAGAGAAAGTTGTTCAGTTTGACGGTCTGATCATCCCCTTAAAAAAGTGTCAGCATATTAAGAAGGACCCTATATAATACTATACGTTTCGGTAAGAAAATCTTTGCATGTCGCTCGTAAGCCCTAGGTATGCTCACGCCATCACCCTGCAAGGATAAGCAGAGACCACGCCTGGTACCTAAACTTTACCGAGGTTATCTGAAGAATGTCCGATCAAATAAATGACCGTGTAGGTATACAGAGTGTAAGGAAAAGTAAGTATTATTATCCTTTAAACCATACACTCTACCCATCAAACTGAACAACTTTTACTATGGGAGCAAAATTATGCGCGCAAAAAAAAATCTGCTATTCTATACTAAACTCCAGCGCCTACTCGACTCAAATGTATGAGACAACCGTTTTTTTGTTGTTCTGGCATGATTACACTCATAGTGAAAGTCGTTCAGTTTGATGGGTAGAGTACCTATGTCGTTTGAAGGTTAATTATTCTTTTCCTTCCACTGTGTATAAAGTCCTTTTTTTATGCTGACATTTTAAGGATATGATCAGACCGTCAAACTGAACAACTTTCTCTACGGCAACAGCAACTAAATCGTGAAAAAAAATATGCTGTTACATACAAAACTGCAAACATGCTTGAGCCGAATGTATGGGACAACTGGTTTTTTTTTGTGATTTCGTTGTTGGTCCCATAGAAAAAGTTTTTCAGTTTGATGGTCTGATCATCCTATTAAAAAAGTGTCGGCATATTAAGAAGGACTCTATACAGGGTGTAAATTTAAATGCGTTACATACGTAAGCCGGAGCTTCAGACAATCAAACTGAACAACGTTCACTATTGGATCAAGATTGAAATCGCGCAGATTTTCGGTCGAGAAGCTGTTGCTTTTTTAGACTTAGTGTTGTTTCGATGTAAAAGTTTTTCAGTTTGGTGGTCTGAATTACTCCTCAACGTATGTAGGATCGCATTTATATTTAACTACTTACATTTTTTTAAATTAACTTCTCTTTAGCGGCCAGTCTATCCACAGTAAAAAGTTTGGTTAAGTAAGTAAGTTGGAGTATCATTTTCTACGAAATGTATGGGAAACGTTTTTGGCGATTGCTGACGTTTCTAGTACTTTAACCACGATCGGTCCTTTAGAGTTTATTGATCATAAGAAACAGGATCGATTGGCATAAAAAAAATGTTTTGTGTCAAATTGTCAATTTATCTTCCTAACTGTAATTTATTTTCAAAATCTGTGAGTTAAGATACCTGCCCCGTCTCAAAAATGCAGCCTATATAATGTGACTAACATAATTCAGAAGGTTTCACAAAAGATCAGTTACCTACTCAAAGTAATTGGGTACCGAGGTCATATCATTTTTTTTTTATTTATAATTAATGGACTTCTTGCTTGTGGGTTAGCACCGCTTTTCCGCCAATGTCAAGTGGTTTGAGGGAGTATCTATCCAATCTCGAGGATTATTTTTGAGTAAGAACACAACTGAGATGGATTGGAACACCACGCGAAAGACGAGTGTTCGGGACAAACCCCTGCAACGTGACTCCCCATATCATTTTTAGACCTTACTTGACTAAACTATAAATTTTTTATTATACTGAACCCTACGAATAAGAGAATGTATAGAAGTATAAATAAAGCTCAAAAAGTGGCACCAAAAAAATTGTAACGCGTTCTAAATTTGTTCTTTAAAAATTGTAACTCGCCGCCAAAACTCATACAAAATGTCATTTTTCATGGGGTGCCAAAAATGATTTCGATTTTGTTTGGAGTTACTCTTCCATATTTATTCTCTTATTCGTAGACTGAACCTATATTTCAATCACAAAAATAAACTAGCAGAAAGAAATTTCCAGAATAAGTCGCTAGTTGCACATTTTAATGCGCACCCAAATGCGGCGAAGCGCGAAATGGAAATCTTTCTGGATCGTAACAGGCTGCTTTAACTGGAATGCAATTTAGAAATATTATTTTTTATGACACTCTCTTAACTTTGAGAAAGACGACAGTGGAATGGTAAGAAAGAGCTCGGTAGGTAATCATTGCTGCTACTACATTCTCTAAAATGTAGAGTTTTATTAACTTACTTACACTTGGTTGCAGAAACGCTCTTTAAAGTTAATCATCCATTAAATCTCTTGCTTTTTTACTACGTCAATAAGACGAAAAGTGAAGTTGAGTGATTTAATTGAGGCTTAACTTTAATGAGAGTTTCTGTAACTGAGTGTTAGTTTGTTTTTGTAATGTAGTTTCGGCTTAATGGATCACCACATTTATTTTCAGGAAATAGTGCGAGGCGACTAAGGGACGACGGGCGACGGGCTCACCCCCCGTCACACTGAACAGAGTTTCGGTACTACTTGTGAAACGTGGATGTTCTGAGGTTTCAAAATATCTCTGACTACCCCCTCGGGGAATATAGTCGTGAGCATATGCTATGCGACTAAGGGATAACGGATAAGGTTTCTATAGCAATATTTTTATGGGTAGAAGACACGTCGTTCCCGTCATTCCAAACTTTAACCCTAATATTTCTGATGAACCATGCAGTTGTAGTAGGTAAGATTTCTGACCACAACAAAAAGATTGTGGTTGTGATGTAAGGTTATGTATCTATACAGGGTTATTCGGAGCGCGCTCCATACAAACGTACTATGGTGATATTTTCAATACTAACCAATTAAAGTCAATGAAATTTTGCAGAAACAATCTAGAAACAAAGTTCTATGCTTGTATGGAGTCAGATTTTCGTTAAAATGTATAGTTTTCAAGTTACAGTGCCTCAAAGATTTCCATACAAATCTTAAATTAATCCTAGCATTGAAACTGTATATTTTAACGAAAATCTGACTCTATAGAAGCATATAAATTTGTTTCTAGATTGTTTCTGCAAAATTTCATTGACTTTAATTGGTTAGTATTGAAAGTATCACCATAGTACGTTTGTATGCAGCGCGCATTTTCGCTCTCGGAATAATATTCTCTTAAATGCATTACCTTAGAGATGTTTGCTAAAGCATAAGTGGACTGCTCGCAGGCCATAATTCGCAAAAAAAGCAGCATCTCTGTAACGCCGGGTCCGGGGTAGTGACAATAGCATCCTGAAAGCCAATTGTTGAAAGTAACCAGTGTCCACTGCTACGGCACATGTCCCAAATTACGAGTTCCGTTTTTGTAATTTTTTACTAACCAAAGTTTCATAAGTCCTATTGTTACTAACACACTATTGGATCTTTGTTGTCCTTAATAAAAGTTTTTATTTAATTTATTTATTATCTACATAATTTAGGGCAAGTTTACCATAACCCGGTAGCTCAAAAAAGCCCCAAATAATATAATAAATACGACAGTAAAATTAATCTTGAAAACAATTAAACGTTTTCAATACAAAACCTTGTGTTACGCAAAGCACGTAAGTTCAATAGAAGCCACAATGCGCACGACATTCCCTGCAGTTTAATTCCAAAGACCAGTACATCTACCATGAGTTGCTATCGAAAAATGACATTACAATACCGGAGTCGATAGCGTATAAACGAGCATCGAATGGTATTCGACTAAACTCGCACCATGAGTTACATAAACATTTTCTATACTCACTAGAGTTAGCTCGATTGTTTATGTTTAGTCTAGTAAGTAATCGAGTCGTCATGTTATACGTGACTAACTTCACAACTAATGAAGCTGCTTCTTTCTAACTATACTCAAAAGACAGAGTAAGATAGATATTCCCAACTTTTTTTTGTATCCCAGCCTAGTATCGCAGAAACAATTAAAACTTTGAAATAACCCTGCCAATTAAAGGCGTCATAGGGCAGCTTCATAGAGTTCGTCGCATAGTGATTTTTAATTTATATTGGTTATATTTTGTCAATGTGACTTTATATTGTTCTGTGAATAGCTATGTGATGTGATTTTATTTGTTACCTACGAAGTTTTATCCACAAAACGTCGGTTTTAAAGAGTTTAAGCGCAAATAAAATAAAATTTGAACCAGTGCATCACAATTCCAGTTACTGGAGTATATGGAAATCGAAAGGCATGTACAAAAATAAATCTAATTAAACAAAAAGGAAGTTATTCTACAATAAACGGGGAGTAAACTTAAATGCGTTTTCAACTTTACTTTACATTTTATATTATTTACATCAAACGAACAACTTTTACTACGGGAACAACTTTGAAATAGCAAAAAAAAATTAAGCTGTTTCATACATTTCCGTCATTAAAGGTGCTACTCCAACTCCAACTTACCAAAGGCTTGAAGAAAATTTTTACAGGCTTTTTCTAGATCTGAACAACACATTAGAAAAAAGAAAAAAAAGCCACTTAACATTTATTTATTTATTTATTTATTTATTTATTTATTTATTTATTAGGCACATAAAACAGATTACAGTTATAAAAACACCAAATATAGACAGGTTATAATGTAAAGCAAGCCATAATCCTAAGCATATGTGCACATCATGAAATAAGCAAAAGATAAACAATTAGCATCGTGTACCTACCTACATTCCCGTACCTACATTTACCTACTTCAAACTTTCGAACCTATAAAAGTGTTGACTTTGAATAATTTGAGCCAGTTTTTATGGAGAAATATTTCGTTTGAAGTGGTTGGGCGGAATAGTAGATGAATGCAGTTTAGAGTGGTTATTCGTTAAGACATTATTTAACAAATAATACTCTAAATTAATCAATTTATTGTCAATCGACAACCTTTCACTATGCATTCACGCTTGATTTTGCTAGTGAGTGACTTTACCACTATCGTAACGGTATTTCTCGAGAACGTATGTCAAATTTATGACTCATGGTACCGAATTTCTATAGTAGCTGCCGCAAAACTTCAATCGATAGCGATATGATTTCGATACGTTTTTTACCAGACTGACTCATACTACCGATTTTAGTTCTTTCAGTGACCGCTAGGAGGCGCTGTTCAATTTCCCATAGAAATCTGTTTTGCCCTCGCTAGCGAGTTCACTCACTGTAAACTCATGGTAAAGCTACAGATGGCTTAAGAGTCCTTTTACCGTTCAAGATTTTTCAAATATTATAACCTGAATTTAAAAAGTGCTTCTCCCAGTTACCTACTTACGCCTTAAAACTATTTTTATATGATACTTTTTTTTTTAATCATTTTTTTTAAGAGACTTTTATACAATAATGTTTATATTACTTTTATAGGATGAAAAAACGGCCTCTTCTACATTTATTTCGATACTAGATGATCGCAGCGAACTTCATACCGCCTTAGAATCTTCCCGACACACACGTGGCTATTTTTTTAAGCCTATGTTCATCACGGATAATGTAGCATTCTAATGGTTAAAGAATTATTCAGATCGGTCCAGCAGTTTCGAAGCCTATTCAATAGAAATAAACAAAAAATCAAATCTTTCCTCTTTATAATAATATTAGTATACAAGGTGTTACAAAAATACAATTAAACATTTCAGGGGGTGGTTTAGACCATCAAACTGAATAACTTTCACTATGGGACCAGTATCGAAATCGTGAAAAAAAATGATGTTCCATACTCTACAAATCGACTAGAGCTAAAATGTGTATGGGATATCAGATTTTTTTTTCGCGATTTCGATGTTGGTCCCATAGAGAAAGTTGTACAGTTTGACGGTCTGAACAACTCTACAAATCGTTCCCTTAATAGTTTTAAATATTTATTTTTACTTATGAAACACCTTGTAGTAGGTATAGAAGAAGTATAGAATTTAAAAAGTGGAATGCTTAGAACGTATAAAAGTACCTGTCCTATAAAAAATGGCTTTTACGCTTTTGTAGACCATGTTTTTGACCATGTCCAAGATATTTATTTATTATTATTATTATTATTATTATGTAGTAAGTTGGAATTGCACTTTTTCAGAGGGCGCCACTGCGAACGGTAAAAAGACTCTTAACTGTGACTTTAGCATCTATTAGGTATTTAATTATACAGAGTGAAAATGTCATTGGCATCCTTTTAAACTAAGAGTCTACCCATTAAAAACATTTTACTAAGGGAGCAAATCGATAGTAGCAAAAATAAAATCTGCTACTCCATCCATTATACTAAACTGCAGTACCTACTTGACTCAAATAAAGTCAAATGTATCAAACAGCAGTTTTTTTTGCTACGTTCGGTTTTCTCCCATAGAAAAAGTTGTGCAGTTTGATGGGTAGACTCTGGGTTTAAAACGATGCCAATGATATCAATTTCACCCTGTAGAAAACTTTTATGCAAGAAACTATGAGTACCTACTTACTATACCTACCTATTTAGTAATACAATGAATGAAATAGAGTTTTTCATGGCCGCCTGTCTACCTACTTGGCAAGAAACATGCCTCCGATACTGAGTCGTTAGGTTTGATTCAAATATTTGTTTGATTAATTATGTACCTACGAGTACCTACACTCTGAAATGGAATCCGAGATCAAAAATGTCAAACAAAAGAGCCTCTTTTGTTTGAAATTTTTGATCTCGGATTCAATTTCAGAATATAGTTACCTACCTAATATATATACCGACGTGTTTTTGTTTTCTATATCTACCTATAGTTATCTAATCACTTAGGGGGGTATTGCAGAACGACACACAGGTGCCAGGCCACGTATACATGCATCCTTGTCTATCTTTACTTAAGAAGAGATGTCCACTTGAGTGTCGTTCTGTAATACCCTCCTTAGAACGTAGAGTAGACCAAACTTATAGTCAACATAAACTTGGTAACTTGGGTTATTTTGTTTATTCTTTAATTTTATCAGTTAAGTAACTACCTATTTAATAAGCATAATTATGTTTTATCCTTGCTTATGTTTAATTACTTACCTACTCCTGAAATTATGTATCGGAACATTAGCACCATCTTCTGAAGAGCTTAAACACTACCAGCACAATTAGATAGATAAATGCTTGGACTTCTATTTTGAACTCCATTTTCAAACGGTCTTCTTCACTTTAATTCAATGCGTAGTCGCTAGATGGCGCCAGTATCTAAATAACCAAGAGCCATGTTTTCGACAACCATCTCCTTTTTTTTCCTTTGAGTACGGAATGACTAAGGGATAAGGATTCTTATGGAGTTAGTGTTTTTAAAGATTAAAACTACCCACCACTCATTCAACCCCGAAACTCTTTTTCGCTAATAGTTGGAATAGATCCTTTGTGGGGTTGAAAAGATAACTGATAGGTTGGGTACTTAACTGTAGCGGGGTTCCTAATCACTCCAAAAGGGATTGTGGTCGGGAGTTTATGTTTTTTGACATATAGGCGGAACACAAAGTAGGTACTACTTTATTACATACTAGCTTTTGCCCGCGACTTCGTCTGCGTTGACTTTAGACTTTAATTCAGAGAGGATTTAATAAATAGTGCGATAAAATACTTAAGAGAAGTTTATTCCGAGAGCGCAAAAGCGCGCTGCATACAAACGTAGTCTGGTGATATCTAGCTTTTGCCCGCGACTTCGTCTGCGTTGACTTTAGACTTTAATTCAGAGAGGATTTAATAAATAGTGCGATAAAATACTTAAGAGAAGTTTATTCCGAGAGCGCAAAAGCGCGCTGCATACAAACGTAGTCTGGTGATATTTTCAATACTATCCAATTAATGTCAATGAAACTTTTCAGAAACAATCTAGAAACTAATCTCTATGTTCGTATGAAGTCAGATTTTCGTTATGAATTTCGTTTAAAAATTCGTCGTTCTATAAAATTCACGCCTTGGTTTTGATTGTGATATATATTAGCGAAGCTTTTGAAGTCATGGTTGTGTCCTTCAGGGGGGCTCCGCCCCCCGTACAGCCGGGGGGCTCCGCCCCTCCACCCCGCCGACCGGGGGTTTCGGGCAAACATTCGGCAAAACTTTCTGCAACTGAATTCGTCTTTCTGTAAAATTCACGCCTTGGTTTTGATTGTGATATATATTAGCGAAGCATTTGAAGTTATGGTTGTGCCCCTCGGGGGGCTCCGTCCCCGTACCCCCGGGGGTGCACCGCCCCTCCACCTCACCGACCGGGGGATTCGGTCAAACGTTACATAACAGAATTGGTCTTTCTGTAAAATTCACGCCTTGTTTTTGATTGTGATATATAAGCAAAGCTTTTGAAGTCATGGTTGTTTTCGCCGGGGGGCTCCGCCCCCCGTACCCCCGGGGAGGCTCCGCCCCTCCACACCACCGACTGGGGGCTTCGGGCATACATTACATAACAGAATTCGTCTTTCTGTCAAATTCACGCCTTCGTTTTGATTGTGATATATTAGCGAAGCTTTTGAAGTCATGGTTGTGTCCTTCGCCGCTCCATCCCAAGGGGCAAACATGCGGCAAAGCTTCGTACTGTTGCGTTAGCTCAGATTGTACTCAAAGACCAATATACTAAAGAACGATGAATTATAACGATAATACCGCGTTAATCAACCAAATTTGTTAAGCTCATTAGGTTTTGGAATAAATAATTGATGCAAACTTGCTATAAAAAATACCCCTAACGCCATCTATTTATTTGAAAACGAACTACCTACTTACTTTAGAAAAGCTTAAAAGAAAGAGGATTTTTTTGGTATTTTTCCAATTCACCTAGTATCTAAGTATACAAAAAAATCTGCAAGACCTAATAAATAAAATGCTCCGCACTTCTACCCCACCGACCGGGGGCTACGGGCAAACATTCGGCTAAACATTCTGCAACAAAATTCGTCTTTCTGTAAAATTCACGTCTGACATTAATTGTGATTGTGATAATTAACGAAGCTTTTGAAGTCATGGTTATGTGCTTCGGGGGGCTCCGCCCCCCGTACCCCCGGGGGGGCTTCGCCCCTCCACCCCGCCGGGGCCTTTTGGTAAACATTTGGCAAAGCTTCGTACCGTTGCGTTAGCTCAGATTGTACTCAAACGACCAATATACTAAGAACGATGAATTATAAAGATAATACTGCGGTAATCAACCAAATTTGTTAAGCTCAGTAGGTTTTGGAATAAATAATTGATGCAAACTTGCTATAAAAAATACCCCTAACGCCATCTATTTATTTGAAAACGAACTACCTACTTACTTTAGAAAAGCTTAAAAGAAAGAGGATTTTTTTTTGTATTTTTCCAAAAGATGATTAAAAAAATTACTTAAAACTTGGCGGGTTTAGGTCACACGAGCTATAAAATAGTATATGATACTCGTGACATTATTTCACGCCGTGCAATAATGGACTACTTAGGGCACACGTCGATCGTAGTGTACCTACTATAAGGTTATCGTACCGTTTTGTTGGCTCAGATTTGACTCAAATTACCAATATACTAAGAACGATGAATTATAACGATAAAACCACGATAATCAACCAAATTTGTTAAGCTCATTAGGTTTTAGAATAAATAATTGTTGCACACGACTTGCTTTCAAAATACGCCTAACGCCATCTATTTATATGAAAACGAACTACCTACAAACTTTAGAAAAGCGGGATTTTTTCGTATTTTTCCAATTTACCTAGTAAGTTTCTGACCATTCACCTTTTACCTTTTACCATTTACTTCAACTGATCGATCTGGAGTGCGATTTTTGAATGTCATTCGGTGGGCTCAGCAGTTGAAAATGTCAAAATTGCTATGGAGATACGCATCTTTCTACTTCTGATTTGACTTTCAAAAATTATACTGCGGGAGTGCGTTTTTTGAAAGTTAAATCAGCAGTAGAAAGATGCGTATCTCCATAGTAATTTTGACATTTTCAACTACCTGAATTCAGCAAATGAGATTCAAAAATCGCACTCCAGATCTCAGGATATTACGATTGGAAGTCAGGTCCTTAGCAAATCAAGCCAAGCCATGTAAAATTTTAAAATAAAAAAAGTCATCTCGACCAAGAATCGAACCTCGACCCCATGCGCGAAAATCTAACCGCTTACCAACCACGCTAAACTGATTTTATGAAAAGTGTTAAAAAAAGGAACTGCTATTTAACACCGGAATCTGCCCAAATGCATCTGTCAGAGTCAAGTCGGCGCTAGTGAGCGTGATAAAACATTGTAAATTATCCCACAGAGTCCCACAGCTGGGGTAAAAAGTATCCTATGTGTTAATCCAGAACATATTTTGTCTGAAAACCAAATTTCATCCAAATCCGTTCAGCCGTTTATGCGTGATTGAGCCACAAACTCACAAACTCACAAACTCACAAACATACAAACATCCAAACATCGTCACAAACTTTCGCATTTATAATATTAGTGAGATTTGCAAATTTTTAACGGTTAAGTTAAGCAAGTTAACTTAAAAGTTAATCAAGTTAACTTAAAAGTTAAGCATACTGAATTGCTAAAAAACGGTGCACTATTTGACGGTTTACTAAGGCTTTGTTTGCATCACAATTATTATTTAAAAATGACCATATTTGTCCTGGAATTCTCCCTGTATTGGACAGGACTGAATTCCTTAGACGAAGACGCGTGCTTAAGCTAGTAGGATATTATTATTTTATCTCTTATAAATGAATTGAAGCACTTCAAATGTCTGCAATATTTATGCACCTATATGAATGATAAGCAATAATCAGGTTACAAAAAAGGTAAACTTTTATTACCTAGACCGTATCACAAAGCCGATATAGATAAAAGAACTGTCAAAAGATTCAATAGAACCATAATACAACACTGCTGTATTTGTACGATGAATCATAAATTCACTTAACAGTCTCTTTTTCAATAACAATAGAGGCGAAAATCGTGTTTAACAAGCTACTAGGTAGGTCCTGTACAAACAAGACCGGCCGGCTCTGTCGACCCAGCAACTAAGCCCCGCACATGCGCAGAGGGTAGTGGCTACCTCACACAAAACAAGCCTCGACGCAATTCAGTCCATTGCAGTGTTAAAATCCGTGAGAAAACAAAAACGCCATAAAAATTTATGGGATATGAATCAAGTGCAAGCTTTGAACTTTTTGAAATAAAAATCGTTCGGTACGCGAATAGAAACACACGCACGCGCGGTTCCCTGTCAAAACAATCCAGTGCTTTTGCGATGTAAACATGAACGAACGTAGGATCTTACTTTTTATCCTCTCCGCAATCATTTACTGCTGTTATAGTGTTCACATGTGGTTCGTCAAAGAAAAAGTGGAAGAAAAAATTGAAAATATACCAACACAATTAAAAATTCTACCAGTACCAGTACCTGAAGCAACGGGTAATGAAACAAAACAAGTAGACCGTGAGGTGAGAAACAAAGTCATCCCTCTATTCGTTAAAAATGCATGCAGCGTTCTAGAAATATTCACTCAGAAACCTTCAGTCAAATGGAAGGAAATTAAAAGCGAAGAAATGGATCCTGAGACCAACACCCTCACTGTTATCGGAATCACTGTATTTCTAGTCGTACTTGCTTTAAACGCTTTACTAGACGTACTTAAAGTGAAAGAAGAAGAAAGAGCTAGAATTAAACTAAATCCGGACGGTGTAAGAAGGAAGTCGTTAGCTGAATTCGCTAACAAGAAGACTCTCCGACGCGGATCGAGCAAGTTTAGCCTCCAGTTGTTCCAGATCGAAGAATCAGTCACTAATTCTGATGAAGGAAAAAAGAGTCAGCGTCCAACGAAACCTTATACTCGAGGAGACTCTACTAATTCGTATTTGAGTGAGAGGAAGACACAAACAGACGGGTCGGCACCTGCTTCTATTGGAGATCCAGTATGTCCTGAACCGAAACTTGTGAAGAGGCAATCTGTTGCTAAGCTGTTTGGTATGTTTACTTCCTGAGATTTATATAGTTGCATATACTTGTTTACGATTGGATAGAATGGTAAATGGGCTGATGACAAAGTGCCAGCAATCAGTATCACATGCTCAGTACCTACACCTCTTGTAAAATGTACCTATATCTTGCCAAATACAGTTTCCATACAAAAGATCTTGTAATTATAAATGTTTGTGACAGTTTTGACCTACAGTTATATACGGAGAGTACGGACAGAAGAAATCTTTTTCAAAAATTGATGGCCTAACGTGACCCAGATATGGAGTTAGCTATTACAAATAACTGGTGGAGCATTTGACTTCTTTGTACTGCTTGTTGTAATCAAAGAGTTCTTTCTTAGCATAAATATTTTAAAGCAGCTTCCCTTTCATTTGTGAAAAGGTGCATTTTCCCTGCAGTGGGATATCACCGGCTATCTTTTTCAATTAAAGTACCTACTAGATAAGCCATAACAATAAAAGGCTACTAATCTGGCAAGATCTCCTTCATTTGCATTTTGAAACTATGCATTTTTATACCTAAGCTCAATCTTATTGGTGTGTTTTTGAACAATCGAATCGAATCGAATTGAAAATCGTCATTTAATCAGGTTATTGCAATGAAATTCAAAATCACAACAAAAGGCTTGAAACTAATATCTGAGAGGCTTATCCATTTTTTTAATGTCGTAATCACACATGAATGTTTGAATTGTTTATGGTCATCACAATTTTTCAAGATCTATCTTTCCTATCATTATTTCTTTCAATTCTGTTTCAAAACAAGGTCTGTCTGACGACTGAAAAAGATTTTCAGGTAATAAATGTTTCTTCTCACTTGTAGATAGAGTAGCTAGTTAATTCACTTGCTTTATTGCAGTAAGGAATGGTTGTTTCAGTTTATCGAATTCGTTTATAGAAATGCTATTAACATTTCGACGCCTGCTGGTTCTCCAAAGTATCTAATATGTTTTATGTGATCATATTATAAATACAATCTTCGCTTTTAGCTTTAGATGCTTAAAACCATTTTTAAAATAGTTTAAAATTTCGATCTGCTTAGCAATGGTATCAAAGTACCTACTTTTAAGTAATTATCATTTTTTTTTAACATCACGGAATTTTTCAAATAACAACAAAACCAGAACGATTCCGAAGCAGCCAATCCCCCCAAAGACCCCGATATGTGTAGTTATAATACAAGGCCTTGCGGGGTCTTTAACTCAATGCAAAATGCATCGATATCGATTCAAATAACGATCAATAACTGACAATAACACATTTAGTTGAAACGACAAAGATCATGCAACAAACTGTAGGTATTTGTAGCCTCATGTTTATTCTTCTTTTCGTGTCAATTGTTACACTTTGGTGTTTCTATTTCAATTGCACTGGCCAGCTATTCGGTGAGTCTGATAGCGTCAGGTGCAGTGCAGAATTTACCTAAGTCTTCTCACGTTTATTGATATTTCTCTCTATCTTGTTCTACAGTCAAATATCAGTTCATAATATACAATAGCATACCGCATTGGATAACGTTTTGATTCACGGTCAATTGAACACATGCATGATTATCTTCCGAATGGTTAATCAAAGGGACATAAGCATTCTAATTGTACATTTACTAATACACCCTTAATATGTGCACCTAATTATCAACATGGCACACATGTAAAGTACATAGATAGAAAGTATAAAGCTTGATTTGGCTTTTTATGAACTGACTATTCTGTAAAAATTCATTTTAAAGTTGAGAACGCAGATCGAACTTGAATATATATAATATTGTGTTGGTATCGGAATTCGCACTTATATTTTTCTTTGACTTTGGCTACAAGACTCTATCTAGGTCTTAATTGAATCATCATACCTACACGTCTTTCAATTAAAAATCACGTAACTTCTAACCTGGGACATTTGGTCAGGTAATACATCCATCACAATACTTATTCGTCTTTTTCCTAACTTTAGTAGTTTCGGTAGATTTTTTTTTTTTTTTTTAATTTATTTAACTAAAACAAAAATAATACATCTTATCATACATAGCCACCCTACGAAAACCACATATGGTTTATATGAGGTGTGGCGAGGTCACTTTAACTCGATACATTGACATTTGTTAGGTAGTATTTTTTAACTATTGACTTAATTTTTTTATGTTTCTTTATTTGACAGAGATCATACAAGACTCGTTCGGGAAGTTCGTTCAATATCTGAGGAAGTAAATATTCCCACGTCCGCATTCCATAAGTGTTGTTGTATCGCGGTAGATTGTAGGTAGGTAGATTAGGTATTGAGCGAAGGTTCCCCGGACGGGTTCTGTTTACAAGCGTGTTTATTTTAGAATAGTGTTCACAGATAATTGCCTGTTTGATTTTATTATATACATTTATGGTTTTACAATATTCAAATAGCTTAGATTCATTGTTTTTTAATTTATTTTTAATGTTAGATGGTACAAGATATAGTTACTTACACGTATTTAAGCTTGTGTTAGTAAATAATTACATTAGTGGTATGCATGTATGTTTTCAGTAGTATAGTATAGATAGTTAAATAGTTAATAGGATTAGGTTTCAAGAAGTCTTGTCTTGTATGTATTTAGTTAGAGTAAAGCCAACAAGTAATGGTTTCGAAATGTTTTAAGAGACAATCACACTTAGACAGCATGATTTGGTTTATAGGGAGCCGAATTCGGAAAGCATGAGAGTCCTATTTCAGATATATTATGCATTTCCTTATTAGGATTTGAATATGTTTAGAAATATTTCGTGTCATTCTTTTAATAAAGCTGACTAGAAATGGACATAAGTAGGTCAAAAGATTAGCTCATGATGACAAAATGTAAAATAAATAAAAATAATGAATTTTAGGCAGCTATACGATTGTGGAAGCTAAGCCAGAGTTGTTAGTTATTAGAAACCTAGTTCTAGCTTTAAACATCGTTCCTACGTCATAACATAATCATAAATTACTTTTGTTGTTAGCTCAGGGATGTCAACACCGATATTTGAATCATTGATATTATTTACCCAGGAGCACGCCCTGTCCCCATGGTGCGCCGCTCTTCGTTCCCTGCCCTGCCTCTCAACCCTGACGTCCAAGCCCTGATGCTGGGTCACCGGCAACCTTCGGTCGACAGCGACGACGAGGGCGACGGTAGAGGTCGCCGTGTTAGAATCATACGCAGATATTAAGTCTTGTAACTGAGAGGATAAAGTTTCAATTTGAACAACCGATGGAAAGGATGCCAAATTATTTGCATACATTCAGGTCAACCCATATTTTAACTAAGATTTGTACTTAGTGCCGTTCTATTTCCAACACTACTGCTCATACCCAAATTGTACAGTACACATCATCATCATTACACCAGACGATAGACGTCCGTCCACTGCTGGACATAGGCCTCCCCCAAGTATCGCCACAACAACGACAGGTCCTGCGCTGCCCTCAACTAACGGGTTCCCGCCGCCTCAGTCCACCTTGTGGGGTCCACGCTGCTGCGACAGCACACATACTTATAACTGTAATTATTAATCAGCTGCTGTATATAATATAGCTGCGGTAGGTGGGGCTTGTGTTGTATTGTACTGTATCACTTTGGTGCTGAAGAGCTGATTACATTGACAGATTAAAACATTAATAAACCTAAACCTATTATCGCTTTAAAATGCCTTGGAACAACTCGACTTTAGTAGTAATCCTGAGAAAGTAATACAAATTATTTTAATATTATCTTTAAGTCTATTTTCGGCATGGTGCAAGCCGATCTTAGTAATCCTATTAAGTACCTACTTATTTAAAAATTTACAAAAATCGGTGTTAATGAATGTCTTTTTTCCAAACTTTTCAAATAAACAAAATGATCTCACTCTGTTTTAGAAATTGTGATCTTTTTAGAATTAAGGTTAGGTTTAGAAGTAGGCAGATGTTAGATAGACTAATTCTTACCATATTCTATACTGCATTCCAAATAAGGACGAAAAGATATTCCGATTCCTGTATAGCTTTCTGGCCAATTCTGATTAGCAAATATGATTTATTTATGAGAAAGATATACTATCCAACGTATCTTGGACGTTACTAAAGCTGTTCTAAGAATAAATGAGGGAAGTGTTTCAAATCTCTGTTTCTGTAGGTAAGTAATTCAAAATGGCCTTAAATTCTTCTCGCTAAAATCTTCGTTGCTATTTGGAATGGAGTATAGGTATTGTACAAAGTTTAAATGTATTGTATTAATGTTTACCTACTTAAAGATTTTTAGTAGAATATCCTTCAAAATATACAATGTTTGTCTTTTTAAAGTCTTATAGTAAAACACGACCAGAAATTAAGAAGTTTCACTCATACTTAATTAAATAAAAATTTCGCATGACGTTTTTAAACACATTTTAATCAAAATATGCTATGAAATGATTTGTTTGTATGCTCTTTTGGAATCTAAATTCAACTAAGTAAATTTAAATGAATGAATTAATGTTTATTTTTAATTATAAGTGTATAATATACCTACCTATATTGCATATTTTCGTTACCTAAATAAACAAAAGGAGAAAAAGGATTTTTCGCCTGTTTGTGGAACTAAATATTTTCGTACAACATAACAGGGTGAAGAAAAGTGAGCGAAGCGAAGAAGAAGAAGAAGAGAGAGAGAGAGTTTGAAGAGCGAGTTTGCTATGGATAACTTCAAAGTGTTGTTTTTTTAAAAAAGTTAACTATACCTACTTAGATAGTGACAAGTTCAACACCGCTTCTATTGAACAATGTTGAACTCTACCTATTTTTAATTGTTAGGTAAGTATATGTTTTTATACAAATGCTCAATTATTTTGACGCATTCAATGAGTTTACAAAATATAGAATAGTATTGTATCTGAAACTTAAATTCAAATTAAAATGTAGTAAGTACAATAAACTACATTTTGAGTTTTTTTAATGAGCTATGGGAACCGTACGGTTTAAAGATTCAAAGGTTAGAACCATCCCTAATTACATTCTAAGAGGTTCTTCCTAGTCACTATTTTTTTTCACAATCACCTTCGATCAACAATATCCAACTAGATAACGCGTCAGCGCTCAAAACATGTCCCGGAAAATAACGCCTCACTATTGGAGTGAGGTCTTATTTTGAATTAGTTGCGTTCGAACAAAGCCAACGTAAGCACATCTCGCAATGCCGCAGTGTTCCTTTTTTAAATTACTAGGAATTATGGTTGCTTTGAGGTCGAAATTATAATGTATTCGGACTGTTTTCTCGGTTCGTTAACAAAAAATGTTGTATATTCACGAGGACAGTAGAACTTCTCTTTGATTTTGTATGCGACCCGTTATCTAGTTGTATATTGTTGATCGAAGACAATCACAAAACAAACTAACTAATTTATTTCTAGTCCAGTTTTACTATTGATAAACTTCAAGTCTGATCCTCTTGCGTGCTATATACCTAAGTCTGATATCAGTAGTGATATGAAAGTATTATAATATATCGACCCAAATTAATCAATTTTATATAACCCTTGGGCTGTAATAACTTTTTGTATGTGATACCTAATTAAAACTCTGTACTATTTGATTCTAACTCAATAAATATCATCAATGTAATAGTAAACTGTTTTATTTTTGTATCTAAAAACGTAATTGATTATTTCCAATGCAGATGTCACCTCTCATTGCAAGGTGACCTGAAAATAACCAAGCGATCAAGTTTATTCTTGAAATCTACTGGCTAATTTAACACAGAAAATTATATAGAAGTTATAATAATAATAATGTCGCTTCCTTAGTAGGTACTACAGTGATAGATTTCAAGAATTATTGAAGAAATTGAAAGTAATCTAAATACCAAATAAAAAACAAATCGAGACGGATAAAGCGTCATAGTAATAGATGATAAGATTACTGACCACAAAAGTAGGTACTCTGTGGTTTCAATCATAAAGCCAATGCCTTTAGGAATTGACACTATTCATATGTCTTACGTTCCGTCATCACGGGCAATTAAGTCCCGGACCTTTGGAAGGCGTGCATGGAGCCGAAGCCAACATGTAGAGGCCCGTTCAAAAGACAAGTTAATCTAAATGTAAGGGATACACATGGCGGATTATGAACTCTACAAAAGCAATAAATGTTCGTCAAAAGACCTAAAAAAAGGACGATACTTTACTCCATACTAAGACTGTAGGTACCCATCAAACTGAAATGGGGAGAATACCAGGGGAGCAAACATGTAATCGCAAAAAAAACTGTTCCAAACTAAACTGGACCACGGGTAAGGAACGGCCTACTCAACTCAAATGTATGAAACAGCAGATTTTTTTGCTATATCAGAGGTGTGTTCTCATAGTATAAGTTGTTCCGTTTGAATCGTTTGATGGAGAGAGAGTCTTCGTTTAAAAAGGATGCCAATGATTTAAATGTTACCTGTATACAGGTTCCTTCATAATATGATGACACTTATTTAATGGAATCTACGAATAAGAGAATAAATATGGAAGAATAACTCCAAACAAAATCGAAATCATTTTTGGCACCCCATGAAAAATGACATTTTGTATGAGTTTTGGCGGCGAGTTACAATTTTTAAAGAACAAATTTAGAACGCGTTACAATTTTTTTGGTGCCACTTTTTGAGCTTCATTTATACTTCTATACATTCTCTTATTCGTAGAATGGAATGCTCAGACCGTCAAACTGAATAACTTTCTTTTCTCAATGGCACCAGCATCGAAATCACGAAAAAAAATCAGCTGTTCCATAAAAATCTGCAAACCTAGGTACTTGAGCCAAATGTATGGGACAGCTGTTTTTTTTTCGCGATTTCGATGTTGGTCCCATAGAGAAAGTTGTTCAGTTTGATGGTCTGATCATCTCCTTAAAACATTTAAGCATAAGCATATGCTCACGACTATATTCCCCGAGGGGGTAGTCAGAGATCTACCGAAACTCTGTCCAGTGTGACGGGTGGTGAGCCCGTCGCCACTTATAATGGACAGTAGGTACAATACATGCCTCGAAATTGAAGCATGCAGGTTTCCTCACAATGTTTTCCTTCACCGAAAAGCCAATGGTGTTACAAATCATACATAAATTCCGAAAAACTCATTGGTACGAGTCGGCATGGACGGGGATCGAACCATCGCCTCCTGCACGGCAGGCAAGGTTACTCGCCACTGGACCACCACTCCTTAAAACAATGTCAGCATATTAAGAAGGGTACTTATACATTGTTCATAAACCACATTGTAGCTAAACAACATTGTATCAAAACAGCAGTGTTACGTAACGACCACGAAAAGTTGGTAAAACTACTAGTTACTATGTGCCGTATTACAACGGTTAATAGAAAAGCTCTCATACTTGCGTAATCTGAACCAGATTTTCTCTGTCATGCTATATTATTGTTTATGAAACTAATACGACACGGCTGTAATGTCCTCGACCTGACACAGTTCACGTGGCCAGATCTGGCACGGTGCCAGTTCTGTCCCAACTCGCAATACCGAAGATATCGCTCTTGAAAATATTGGTTTATGCCTTGAAAAATGGGTGGTTTAGTTTTGTAATGGGTGCGAATTGTTTGGGCGGTTGAGTTTCTGCTGTGGGGTGAAAATTTTTGTATAAAGAAAATATGTTTCATATTCAGACTTTTATTTTATTTTCACAATTCTGTAAGACGAGTCCTTTAGTTTTGTTGATTAATACAGGCCTAATGGGAAAAAACATGGTACTTATTACATCATAACCTGTGCCAGCATCTGGGAAAAAAATTCGTTCTAGGGGAAAAAGAAAAGCATTCCGATTTTCATTTTTTTTTCAGTGTCTTGTTTTAAATACTTAAGTAGGTATATCTGAACATTTTACAGAAATAAATTAAACCAGAATTTGAGTCCAATATACCTACCTACCTATTCGTCTCAAACATGTACGAAAACTATTTAGTCTCTATAATTTCTGCATTGGGACAAACCTGATATCGGGTTTATCAATGTTTTTAGTTCATAAGATGTCTGTTTATGTATTTGATAAATAAATAAAAAATAAAAAAAATTAAGACCGCCCATTTAGTTTTCCAATTGTATTCAGGAAGTTGGTATGTATTTGATCCAAATCACACATATTTATTTTCTTTCGTGCAAACAATTCTTGAATACGACAGACGTAGTACCTAAGAGGATTATACTATTTGTGGCCAGAAAATATCTAGGAATAGATTTCGCAAGGTTGAAACATACTTGCGAAACTGTCGTTCGGCCCTGACGTTGTTGATTGATTACTAGAATTCGCTTTTTTTTTTGTTTTCTTGAATTATTTAGTTTGATTTTACTTTACCAGCGACCCGCCCGCCCCAGCTTCGCCCTGTTGGGATCTTAATTAAAGTAAATATAGGGTCCTTCTTAATTAGCTGACACTTTTTTAAGGGGACGATCATACCGTCAAACTGAACAACTTTCTCTGTGGCACTAACATCGAAATCTGGAAAAAAAGCAGCAGTTCCATACAAAACTGCAAATCTACTTGAGCGAAATGTATGGGACAGCTAATTTTTGTCACGATTTCGACATTGGTCCCATAGAAATAGTTGTACAGTTTGATGGTCTGATCGGATCTCTTAAAAAAGTGTCAGCATATTAAGAAGGACCCATTCGGGAAAAAAAATTCTAAATTACAATGAAAATCGTATAAAAATCCGTTGCCTGGTTTAAAAGAACTACTCAATTTCATACAAAACTTTGTCGTAGAACACTCGTAGACGGTATTAATAAAAGTAATGTTTTATATATGGAAAAATAGCTTAGAAAATCTAGATTGCGCATATCAAATAATATTTAAAATTTATAATATAATTACGATGATATCAAGCTTTGAAATTTTGTATGAATAATTTCACTACGGATTGCGACTTTGTTTTATACCTTCTATTTAGAGATTGCACATAAAAACAAAAAATGCATTAGAATAAAGATAAAGAATTAGAAGTAGGTGTTTCTCTTTTAAGCAATATCTAAAAAGATATTTCTTTCAGAAAACTTACGGTAGAGGTTATTAGCGAAGAAGGGTATAGTTAAGGAAAATGTTTACCATCATAATCATAATTTAATTCTATATCCATTTTTCAACACAAGTTCTGGAATTTGTTGTAATAAATAGTAATTTATATGTTGTCTAATTTTATTACGGAAATTAGTTGGAGACCTTGTTATAGTTTTAAAAATAATTCTCTTCGGATCGCCCGTACGGGATGCAGTCTTCTTGAAGCAGGATAGTGGAAAGCTCGTTCCATTCATTACTGTTTTTCAGTTCGGTGTGTGCTATATAATGTTTATCTAGTGGTGTATTCTTCTGTTCGATCTCTTTTGTTTCTTAAAGTTACGAAACAGTTTACGTCATCTTGATGTTTATAATTAGTTAGTGGTTTTAATAAGTACTTATACTTAAAACAGTTTTGAAAGTGCCTTGTTTCACTAACATTGAAGTTTTGTATGGATTGATAACATGGAAAACAAAACAATAGAATACAAGGAATTGTTACCAGCCAATGTTCTCCATTGGAACTACAGAGGTTTCACAATATTCCCTATAGAGAAATTAAAGGGTGAAGAATCAGAAATAACCGATATATATCTAAAAGAGAATCTTATATCAAAAATACCACCAGATATCGGTAAATTGGAGCATCTAGAGAGTCTGTATTTAAGTGGCAACGACATAACAGAATTACCTAGAGAGATATCTAAGTTGCGATATCTGAAATGTCTGGACGTAAGTGGGAATAGATTGAGGGTCATCCCGGAAGAGATAGGGGAAGTGGTGGGATTAAAGTTCCTGATATTGGATGAGAACGAGCTGAGAGAACTGCCCTTGAGGCTAGCAGAGTTGAGGGCGCTGCGGTATCTATCGGTTTGTGGTAAATTGTTTGTTATTATTTGTTGTTACAGTAATTTAGGTGATGAGACCACATTTTTCAGCTGATCAGTGATTTTCTGATTTTGAGCAATCATTGATAGGTATGCATATAATAAAATAGGTGTAAGTATATAAATAAAACCTATAGGTTACACACGGCGACAGATCAACCTACCCATAGTCGAAATCTATGTTCATGGACATAATGTCCAACTATGGGTAGGTTGATCTGTCGCCGTGTGTACATCGCTGCTTCGGTCGGTCAAAGGTTATCATCGTAATAAATAGTACTTAGGTACAGTTTGTCGCTATGCATATAGAGGCAACACAGCATACCCAAACTCAAAACCATTTTTCCTTTCGAGGTGGTCAAAAACATAGCTACCTACTGCTACTACTCGCTATTGCTAGAGGTTACGGTAGTATTTATAGTACCTACTATATTTATTATGCTAGAGGTAAAATTGTAGAAGTACTATATCAAAAGTTATAGGCTGATAAAATCGGTGGACAAGATGATTCTTTTTAAAATTTCGTATTAAGTACTTAAGTACATTCTTAATCTAGTCCTTTTTAATCGGTGATTCCACAAATCTTTAGTCAGGTAATAAAATTCATACTTACTTAACTAAGCAAAACTAAACTATTTTCCTCATAATCACCGCTTTAAAATTATATAAGTACGTAACTCAACCCCATAAAAACACTGTCTGTGTCGTAATAATCCTTCCTAATGCAATATATCTAATTCCGAACTTATGTTACTAGTATCGTAAGTAGCAATGCCAGTATATAGGTCAAACAAATCATAGACGGAAACGTAAACCCTGATTTATAGCAAGTTTGTTATCTGAGGCGCCAAAACTATACCGTTTTAGTACGGTTTCCCTAAACAAGCAATGTCTTCCTAAATTTTACGACAAGACGTAACTGACTGAAGTAACAACTGTAGTAGGTATCGGTATTGGAAGATTTTAATACTGTTTGCTGCAATGAAAAGTATTTTTGAATTAATTAATTGGAGTTGGTGAATGCTTCAGTAGTTTGCAATCATGATTGAATTTACATAAGTGCAATTGTTTTGATGACCAAATCAGGCATCAGTCATCACAGTCACGATCATCACTTTTGGGGTGGACAAAAACATTTCTTCAACTACGTATATACAATACGTACCAACCTATCAACAAGATACCTTTCTAAGCGAGCAATTGATTCATGCTTTTAACTTTTATTAAAGTTTTTAGCATGAAATGTTAATTGGCTGCTCGGGTCCAAAAATACCGCAAAAATATCTTATCCCATAGTAGCTTTATTCCACCCGCAGGAAGAAATCGAGAATTCTGTACACTTCAAAAAATAAAGAGAAATTATTCCAGAAGTGCTTGAGTAAATAAGATGAGGATGCATTGGTAAATTGACGAAAATAACGTAGATAATCGACGATACAAGATTTAGGTATTTTGTGAAAAAAGTGATGTCATCAAATTTTGTTATCAAATACTCTTGCAAATACTTAACTAAGAACAGAACAGACAACGGTTTCAGTGAAAATATCGCAAAGGCAAATGCGATAGGAATTCGTTACCTACAATTTTCCAACCTCGTTTTTTCCTGATGCATTTCAAACATCCACAGACAATCAGCTTGAATGGCTTCCACAAAGGCCGGTGTACAACTACCATCACTGCGAGTTCAGGTTCTGGAGGAATACATCATTGAAGACTATCCCTTATTCCATGTGGTACCATATGTTTAGAGATCAACAGACCAGGAGTCTTAATATTGGGTAAGATATAATTATTTACCTACTAGTCGATAAGTTAGCAGTTCTATTTGTCATTAATCAGTTTTATTACATTTCTGTCAATAACAACATACATAATGTTAGAAATGTGATGAAACTGATGAATACAATACACTTTTTGGGGTGGATAAAAATACACAATACAAAAATGTTAATATTCGATATCCCATTTCTCCCAGAGGGAATCTTACGAGGCGATTATGGGATACTGTGATACTATTTCTTATGTTGTGCTTTTGTGGGCGAAAGTTTATGATCATAGCCACCTATCACCAATTGCCTCGTCAATCCATCATGAAAACCATTGCTTACGCTTAAAATGATACTTAGGTATGTGGTATAGTTTTCCGACCCTGTAATGGAATGGAATACGGTTGTGAGCTTTCAGTACAAAATTAGGTCTGTATGTAATTTTAAAACAATAGATGAGTATCTCCAAGTAACTTTGATTAAGCTCTACCTATCTATTTATATTCTCACGCATCATTCCCAATTTCCCAAGAACAAGGAAAGACTAAAGTGAGTCTTTTATAAACCAATAAATGTGTAATATTTTTACCATTTTCAGATGTTTATCGCTTCCAAAGACGCAGCAATCTCCACAAAGCAGATGTCGGTTGAAAATAAATCGCGGTTCAAGAGAATGGTATTTAGATGTCGACTGCCCGCAATACAACAATTTACTTGAATCCAGTATTCCTTCGCCACCTAGTCTTCTAGAGATTTGTAAACGAGCGTTTTATCAAATGCTATCGGATACAGCCAAGAATTTATCTGACTCAACAGACTATTTTAGCATCTATTCGAATAATGTTACAGTTTATAATCAGTTTGAAAATGGGAATAAGATTGATAATCTAGAAGATCATTTTGGAGACTTTAACATTCAGAATAACAATGGGAATGTAAATTTTGATATGAATGGCAACAACTTGCTGCCTGATAAAGCCAGAGATATTAGGCATTTCAATGGTAATAAAAGAAAACATAAAAGTCACTACGTCCCAGCGGATGTAATAAATGAATACTATGGTTTTCTGCCCAGATTTATTAAACAGGAGCTATGTAACGGACCAGCATCTAGATGTGAACATGTATGTTGCAAGAAACCTATATTTGACTATGCTATATACGAATTTTGTATTGGGTAAGTTGAATTTTATACTAATTTAATTAGTTGTCGTAGTAGGTATATTATGAAAATATTTCTCCAATAATTAATTGAAGAGAATATTTAATGTGCTTCAGCCCATCAAATTCAGTCCATCAAACTGAACAACTTTCACTACAGATAGTCCAGTCATTTTAGAGTTTCCTTGTATGGACACCCTAACAATAATTCAACTATCGCTGAAACTTTGCAGTGTGGTAAAGTAAAGTATACAGATTACGGTTGACAAATAATCTAGGACCGGAAAAAATTAAACCTAGATTATTTGTCAACCGTAACCTGTATACTTTACTTTATCACACTGCAAAGTTTCAGCGATAGATGAATTATTGATAGGGTCAAACCCTAAAATGATTGGACTAAGAGGCAACTTCGAAATTCGTGAAAAAAAACAGTTGTCTCATACACTGCAGTACCGACTCGAATGAAAATATGTACGCGACAGCAGATTTTTTTTTCACTGTTTCGAAGTTGGCTTCATAGTGAAAGTTGATCAGTTTGGTGGTCTGAAGCACCGTGTTTCGTTACATGCTGTATAACCGCTTCAAACAAGCGACCGTAAGGCGGTTTGAATAAAGTCTGACACCAGGGCGTGCCCACACGATAAGAAGAACAGGGGCAGCAAATTAGGGCTGGCATTTCATATAAAACAAGTATCATCATGGGTCTTTTTTCTATCTTAGGTACTAGGTGTTTCAAGCAGAATCTGGTTGGATATTATTGTGGCTGTACCCAACTCAAGAACGACAAGACCCAGATACGTTTAAAGACTTTGCCATTTAAGAAAATGGTTAATGCGTGGTTTACTTAATTGTATTTATTTCTTCTTTTCAGAAAAATTATTTTAATAGACAATGTTGAAGATGTTATATTAAGTGCAGCGTTATGTTCAAAATCCTGCTCCGAATCGTGGAAGAGAGGAAAATCGAATATACTGTCATGGTCTTTGATCGAAGATGATTTCACAAGTCTTAAAAGATGACAATGTTTATGGTTCATCATATTATACCTTACCAAGAGATAATATTAAAAGTATCTAGTTACCCAATGTTTTTCTTTTTTGACTTGGTTTTTATGTAGTCTAAACCCACTAAACAATGGTGATCTTATAAAAAAGCGTGCATAAGTAAGTATATATATCAGTCATACTTAATAATCCTGGATGGCCGAAGAAAAGATTGATGGATTGTGTGGAGGATGATATGTGTAAGAAGGGAGTGAGTGCTGAAACGACGGCCAAGCGAGATAAATGGAAGAGGATGACATATTGCGTCTACCCCAAATAATAGGAAATGGGCAAGAGAATGATGACTTAATAATCCTAATCTATGTAAGGCTGGTTTCAGAGTCACGCTTACGCCGGCGCGGTGGTATGGCAAGCGACGCGGGCCACGAGCTAGGTGTTGCGGAATATTTAATCATGTGGTGTTGCCTTGTATCGTTTCACAGTGAAATGCGGTCGGTAAGCGCGCGGTTCGCACAATTTCCATAGTGTTTCTCTGAAACCAGAAAGTTATTATTTAGATTTACCGCAGTTACAGAAATGCACATTAAAGTTAATCCTCCATTAATTCTCTTGCTGTCACTTTATGTCTTGTTGACGTAGTAAAAGCTAGCAAGAGATTTAATGGAGGATTAACTCTAATGAGCGTTTCTGCAACTGAGTGTTAGAATGATAAATCTTAGAGGATTGATACATTTTATACCTATGCCACCTCACTGGAGGATCCACCTTCCTGGTTAATGACAAGTATCTGTCATTTTCTTTGGTCATAGACCAAGAATTTTTCGCTTACGCGTCATTTCCATTTCCGATTGTCATTTCCAAACATTTTCCAACGAAGTCATTTCGGAAAAGAAAATTTATCTCGAAATCTGCTCTAACTACATTGAGCGTTTTCAAGAAACCTTATATTATTTGTGCTGAGGATTGCAAAGATTCTGAAATGAAGGCAAAGCAAAAGCAAAAGCCTGCAGACGTGACAACGTACGGATATTTTGAAGGCCATCGATGTAACCTACCCTCCAACAAATTGACCGAGTATCAGATAAAATGCGGAAAATTGAGGAAATGGATCTTGAACCTTATCTCTGTACGCTCAGGGGATATTAGGGCGCGTCACATGTACAGGTAACTTTGTACAGTAGTACCAGGTCAAAGAGACCATTAGCGAACTATGCTTTCGACGAACCGTGCTATCGTTGAACAGTGCTTTCGTCGAACGAATCGGTTGAGAACCGTGATTTCGATGAAGGGAACTTCGTAAAATAGTTATGGACTCTACCTACCGATGTACCTGCGCAAAAAACAAATTTTAATAGCGCGCGAAATTATATTGACCAATCATGATGTGCCACCTTCAATCTGTTTACGCTATTGTCTAGTTTGTTTTCGCGCCCTTTTCGCTGCTTTGATTCGATCGACTTTGCGCTCTTTGATTACTAAGGTATATGAGTCGGCCTGGACAGGGATCGAACCATCGCCCGCTTGTATGAAGCTTCCGATCTGTACCCGAACGTGGCTAATAGCCAATCTTTGCGGTGAAAGAAGAACGGATACGGACAATCCGGGCAGCCTGGTGGGGGGCAGCCCACCAATTTTTACTTCACCCTCTCGAGGACGACGACTGCAGGCCATGTGTATTGTGTAGTCCTTTCACATTTGCACTTATCGCACGTACTTACCCCTTCTTTTTCGTACGAGCCCATTTTGTATGAAGCGACATTGAAGTGTCCCGCTTGTGCATAACCTCTTTTAATAATGTTCCAGGTCTTATGCAGGTCTTTGTGCGGAGAATTACCGTCAATTCAAATACTATCCTTTCTCTATACATCCATTCAGCAAGCTCCGATTCAGTATTGAGTTTTTCTTTGTCATTTTATTGATAGTTTCAAATACCGTCCTGGCCGTTTATTATAGTGAAAAGGATCCTGATATTGTAAGTTTTTTTTCATTGTTGGATGTTTATTTTAAAAATTTTGAAGGGTGCATGTGGTTTATGTGGGTTTCCATGTGGGTTATGGAAATGTTTGTTGTAACTACCCTTTCTTAATATGCTGACAGTATTTAAGGGGATGATCAGATCATCAAACTGAACAACTTTCTCTATAGGATTAACATCTAAATCGCCAAAAGAACATCAGCTGTCCCATGCATCTGGCTCGAGTCGAGTATGTTTGCAGTTTTGTATGGAACATCAGATTTTTTCCTGTTTTCGATGTTGGTGCCTAATAAATTGATAATGAACTCAAAGGTAAGTAATTGAAAATAGCGTGCAAGACATAATGCGAACTTGTCATACAGGGACTGGATCTCTTGCACGCTATTTACAATTTTATTTCAGTTATAATAATTGAGTTCATTATCAATTGATTAAGTAATGAAAACTGCTCGAACGGTTCTCCGCTAGGTGTGCGCTGATCCTAAATTAAATAGGTTAGGAACCTAGTTTTAGGGTTCCGTACCCAAAGGGTGAAAACGGGACCCTATAACTAAGCCTACGTTGTCCGTCCGTCCGTCCTACCTATTTAGGGCTGTAACTTTTGAACCGTAATAGCTAGATAGTTGAAATATTCACAGAATATGCGTTATTACGGCGGATTTGTTGAAAAATAATAAAAATGTCAAAAAGTAAAAAATTAACGGGGGTTCTCAACAAGAAACTAGTTTTTATCGACGTTTTGTCTTCTCGCTCTATAGTAAAAACGGTAACACATAAAAGCGTCAAACTTGGTGTGATTATAGAGCAAACTCTACAGTATAACAACAAATAATAAAAACCGGCCAAGTGCGAGTTGGTCTCACGCTTAAGGTCCGAAGAAAAAAAACGTTTTTTTTCCAAGTTTATAATATGTTGTGTTCTGTGGTGGTGTGGTACGGAACCCTCGATGCGCGAGTAGCCCGACTCGCACTTGACCGATTTTTCTTTTATTTATTTTACAGGAAACGTACGAGACCATAATTAAAATAATGGAAGGTTTATACGTGATTAATATAGTAACAAATTTATTAACTGGTTACGTAGAAGGAAATACATCACAGAGAGTTGTCCTGGACTTGAAGAAAATTATATTCAGTTATGCTTCATCCTGGCTCATTGTTGATTTGGCGTCAATCTCTGGTTTATGGATTGACAAGCAGGCTTCGGTTTATACAAACGTTGCACTATTGTCAACGAAAATACTGAGGATACCGACGCTTTCCAGATATATAAGTACTAATTTGACTGTGATGGGTGTCGGAGTAAGTTGATCTGATCAGACCATAAAGTTATTATATTCTATTCTATTTTTAAAAAAATGGCTGCCATCTTTGGTTAATGATGATTTTGCCAATGTCGAGTTTTTATAGCAAAACTGCTTGACGTTGTACGGTATTGTAGATATTTTGGTGACTTCAAGGGTTGTTCTTTTAAAAGAACACTATCTTGAGCCACCACTGGAGCCCCGTTGTCGAGCTGGGAGGGGGCAACCAACAAACGTAACTGCCCTATAGCAGATCCACAACGCGACTCCAAAGTTATTATACCTTACAGGAATAGAGGCAGTGACATGAGTTGTCAAATGAAACCGTTTTTGGATGTTTTCAGGAGACTATTCGCAGGCAAAAATTCTAATACTGTCCATAATTCTGAGTCTAACGTGAAATCGTGCATAAATTAATGAAGTACCTAGTGTCAGTATATTTCACAAAATTATTTACGATTTCATTTTAGATTCCCAATTATTCACGGAAACCGAATTGTAAATATTGATTAGTGACTAGAAAACGGTTCTATTGCCTCGCGTCACGTATCTCTTTCTATTATACAGTGGTGCCGCTAGGTATATCTCGCTCTCTCAGCCGTTTGTTCCTCTATTCCTGGTATAATACCTCTATGGATCAGACATTACAGTACAAATCCTACTTCCTACTTTTTTTTTATCTTATAGGTCAAGTAGATAGTTAGCAGGTATAAACCTTCGATCAACAATATACAACTAGATAACGGGTCGCATACAAAATCAAAGAGAAATTCTGTCCTCGTGAATATACAACATTTTTTGTTAACGAACCGGGAAAACAGTCCGAATACATTATAATTTCGACCTCAAAGCAACCATAATTCCTAGTAATTTAATAAAGGAACACTGCGGCATTGCGAGACGTGCTTACGTTGGCTTTGTTCGAACGCAACTAATTCAAAATAAGACCTCACTCCAATAGTGAGGCGTTATTTGCCGGGACATTTTTTGAGCGCTGACGCGTTATCTAGTTGGATATTGTTGATCGAAGGTATAAACGTTGGAATCGGGGTCGTTTTGAAGCCGAAACAGGATGCTGAACCGTTAAACTGAACACTATGGTGCCAATATTATCGAAATCGCTAAAAAATCTGCTGTTCCATAGAAAATGTCACTAGCTTCTCGACAAAAGTATGAAAACGCTGTTTTTTTTTCGCGATTTCATAGTCTGTCCCTTTGTAAACGTTGTTCAGTTTGATGGCCTCGGCCTAGACCGCCTCCGTGGTCTAATGGTTAAGAGCATTGGGCTCCTGACACGGAGGTCGTGGGTTCGATTCCCGGAGGACACCTAGTGATATGTCACTTTGTGCATTTTTCTTCAGTTGATTAGGACATTGTAAGCTGAATCACCTGATTGTCAGATTGTCAAAAATAGATGATTCCGTGCTTCGGATGGCAAGTTAAGCCCGGCTAGTGTCCCGGTGGTAGTAGTCGTTACATAAAAAACGTCAGAGGCCGTAAGGCGGTTTGAGTAAACTCTGACACCAGGTCTTGCCCACACGATAAGAAGAAGTTTGATGGTCTGAAGTAGGTAGCTACCCTTTTCTACACGTGTTTTAAGTAGTCAAACACTACGGATAGCCAATGATTGAGATGGTTGGAAGATTAAAGGGGAGGCCTTTGCCTAGCAGTGGGATAAAACATGCTAATAAAATAATACTACGGGTGCGCCCATCATCATCATCAGCCTTTATATATCCCACAGCAGAGCACACGCCGCCCGGTACACCCTATGGGCGTCGTCAGTCCACCATGCGTGCACAATGCGGTTCGTAGACATCACACGCGCATTGGAATTTCTTCTTCAAAGGATTCAGGTTTCTTCACGATGTTTTCTTTCACTGTTTGAGAGCAGTCGGTGTTAGGTATACCAGGGGTGGCCAAACTTTTGAAGTACGCGGTCTACTTTGAATGTCAGATATACCTGGCGGTCTACATAAAAAACTGTACTTACTTCCGACATATTATTGCAAATTTTATATTTTGGTGGTCGATGATTGGCATTTTAATGCTCGTCTGTCAACTGAGACCAATGTTTCATTCCATCATAGGAAACGCTGATTCACAGTGTAGGTAACTAGGTACTTTTTGTAAGCAATATAGAAACTTGTAATAGTTTCCAAAAATCTGCACTTTTCAAAAGTTATGTCGTAAGTTTCAGATCAGATCAGAGTTTGAATATTTCGTCCTCGACCACAACAGATCATCAATCTATGAACATTTTTATGAATTTTATCGCCGGATTTTAAGGACTGATAATGTTAATGCTTAAAAGACAAAGCTTCGACGTCTTCCACAGTTTCAAAATTAAAGAAAACAATATTTGAAACTTTGCAGAAACTTTGAAATTGATAGAATAGAAATTGAAAAAATTGCGCGAAGATATTTAAAAATTGATTCATTTTCTTTTACTTTATCGATCTCTTCACGGGCTACCATAAAAGTCAACGCGGGCGACCGGTCGACAGCGGTCGACGTCTTGGCCACCCCTGAGGTATACATAAGTTAGTTAACTCGTTGGTACATGACAAGTCGTCTGTGCGGAATCGTACCCGGACCTCAAGATTGAGTTGTCACACCTCTCCGCAACGCGCCATCAACGCTCTCCTGGGCGCGCGTGCCTGACTACATTTCCTAGCTCGGCTCCCCTAAAGTGTACCCGGAAAGTTTCAGGTGATGTGGGGTACCTACCTGAAGTCAGAGAGGGACAGGGACTGACCATTCTAGTAGAACTACCAATACCAACTATTATTTATGGTAACCTATCTTACTTTCGAAATTTCACTGACCGAATTTCAATTGTTCGAAAACGGTTTATAGAAGTTTCTAGTGACAGATATTTTGTTACACATACATTTGTTACTCCTTATAAAGACTTGACAGAAGTATCATTTTCCAGAAAATTTAAAATCAGAATTTCATAATAATTTTTTTTCTTTTGACAACGGTCTTCTGGGTTCGAAGTTTTAAAATGTAGAAGCAACTTCTTCCATAGTATGACTAGGACACAACACAGTAAAGTTTTCTGTAATAATTACCTAGTAGATACATGATACCAGGATTATAGCACCAACATGCTTGCTAGCATGCATGCATGCATGTTGGGGGGTGCGGGGGGCGGAAACCCCCTGCCTGAGAAATACAAACTGGTGGTTTTGGTGGTAAAACACTTAGCGGGCGAAGCGAGCAGAGCATCAAAATGCTTGCTGCATGCTTACTTGCTTGCTGCATGCTTGCTTGCTTGCTGCATGCTTGCTTGCTTGCTGCATGTTTGCTTGAATGTTGCTTGCTTGCTTGTATGCATGTTGGGGGGTGCAGGGGGGCTGCGCCCCCCGCGAGGGGGGTTCGGGGGGCGGAAGCCCCCTGACTGAGAAAAACAAACTGGTGGTTTTAAAATTGTAGGTTAGGTTAGGTTAGAAGATGTAAGACACTTAGCGGAGCGAGCGAAGCGAGCGGAGCATCAAAATGCTTGCTGCATGCTTGCTTGCTTGCTGCATGTTTGCTTGCTCGCTGCATGCATGCTTGCTTGCTTGCTGCATGCTACCTTGCTTGCTGCATGCTTGCTTGTTTGCTTATATGTATGTTGAAGGTGCAGTGGGGTGGACGCCCTCTGCCTGAGAAAAATAATCTGGTTTTTTTAAAATTCTAGGAAAGGTTAGGTTAAATATTTCTGCGGAAAAGTGACTGTACGGAAAAACCAATATTCGAAAAAGTAAATTATCTGACTTACATTACTTTGGAAAACTGTGTTACAGAATTTTGATTCATTGGTTAAAAGAAAAAAAGGACAATAAAAAATCTGGCTCCTCAAAATATGGCGAATAATATTTCGGGGAAACAAAAAAAAAGGAAAACAATAAAAAGTGTAACGATTTCGGAGAACTGAAATTCGGAAAACTCTTTTTCGAAAGTACGATAGGTAACCATTATTTATTCTACGCTTCAGATGTTCACAGAAATCGCTGTTAATGCAATAGTATTCACATATACTTACCTAACATGGAACATTTTCTTCCAATTCTCCCTGGAGTATCTCATGGAGGGCAGCTTTGAGCCAGGTGACCCGAGGAGTTGCTCCTGGTTGTCGTTAGCAGGCTTGTGGAATGGAACATCTAGTGAGAGGTTAATTTACGCGATAGATCGAGCTGGTAAGTCTGTAAAAATTAGAAGCATTATCGGATTTTAGTATTTAGCCTTATAGCACAGAGATAAGATGAGTGCTATTTTCCACTGGAAAAATCTCAAAAGCCTGTCCCATAGACGGCGCAGACCCGCCCGCTAGTTTCGACCGCAACAATTTCGAATCTACTATTCAACTGAAAAATATACTTAAGTATACAGTACAGGGTGTAAGGAAAAGTATCATTAACCTTTAAACGACATACTCCACCCATCAAACTGAAGAACTTTTACAATGGGAGCAAATCTGTGTGAACGAAAAAAAAAATCTGCTGTCCCACACTAAACTGCAATACCTACTCGATGCCAGTTTAGTACGGAACACCAGATTTTTTTATTGCGCTGACGTGACCAGTTTTCCCATAGTAAACGTTGTTCAGTTTGATGGGTAGATTATGCGGTTAATGATACTTTTCCTTACACCCTGTATAAGCTACCCACAGAGTGAAGCTAGGTTTTACGTATAGTTGGTTTCATCATTTCAGCCTGTATCTACCCACTGCAGGGCATAAGCCTCCTCCATATTTTGCCATTCCTCTCGGTCCTGTGCCAGTCGCATCCAGGTCTTGCCTATACTTTTCCAGATGTCGTCAACTGCTGCCGGACGACCCACTTCTCTTTTGCCTAATCTCGGCCACCGCTCTGGTTTGGTTCATTATAATTTCTTAATTTTCTTAGCGTACATTGGCAATTCATCTATTCGCGGGCAAGGAGTCAGCGCCATCTATGAGACGGGATTTTGAGCTTATTCCAGTGTACGCCACTTAGTATGGATTACGGATCAACGCGAAAAAAATGTATGCATTAAGGGCTTAGATCAAAATAAAATTAATGGATAGGACTAAAGCGTTGAAGCAAACTACTGATGCACTTGGTGCATACAAACTAGCGCCATTATCTGTCAAATCTAGGGCACTTGCATACAAATTTGAAGTAAACCTTTCATTTGTTTTGCCTCATTTTTCTGGTTTGAAATGTTCCTGTAAGGCCTATCCATTCATTTTATTTTAATTAAAGTAATGCAACCGTCTAGCTAACACCATGTACTTATAGGTAGGTGTATTCACTTTTGATGATCACATTTCTTTTGGTATGACTTTGTTTCCTTATGAATAAAATGTAGGTAAGTAGTTCTAAGTAGTTCTGACCTATTTATTTATATTTTCAGTCGGAATGCTGAGAGAAAATACTAATTTAAATTTACTTGACAAAGCGCGATGTTTTGAAGTTTACTTGACAGTAGCTTGGATGATTGCTAAGGTATTTACTACCCTCTATTTTTACCTCATCATCATCATCTCAGCCGATGGATGCTCTACTGCTGGACATAGGCCTCCCCCAAGGATCGCCATAACGACCGGTCCTGCGCTGCCCTCATCCAACGGGTTCCCGCCGCCTTCACCAGGTCGTCCGTCCACCTTGTGGGGGGGGGGGGGGGGGGGGGGGGGGGGGGGCTACCCACGGTACCTACGCGGCCCCATCGGCCATCAACTTCCTAGCAGACTATTCCTTTTGAGAATAAGCACATTTTTCACGCAACATGGCGATATTTCAATATCCTTCTTAATTCCTAGATGTTAGTTCTGCACTACGGTTTGAAATACATAATAGCGCTATTCGGTTCCGAGTCTGCCCGCGCCAAGTATTTCATGATGGCACAGCAAGTTGAAACTTACATGAACCATAGGAAATTCCCGCCGAGGATCAAGAAGAAAATTCTTAAGTTTTACTCTATACGGTTTCAGTCACATTTCTTTTTGGTATGACTTTGTTTCCTTATGAATAAAATGTAGGTAAGTCTAAAGAAAGAACTTATAATAATTATGTGCGTCTACATGCCATAGTTTTTCTACACAGTAATAGAAAAGAGGTCGAATAGAAATAACATGTTTTTAGTTCGAAAACTAGTGTGACCAAAGAGAAACAATAAACTAATCAAGTTAAATTCAACCATATCTTCATAAGTCTTTGAATCAATGTTCATAAAATTGTCAAAGTAGAAACTTTCGACTTTTCGAAACGAAACGAAATAAGTAAGCGAAGCATCGCGTGAGCATATCATGGGCACGCAGGGCTCTACCTTCATGAGCCAGGTTTTCTCTTCTGTGAACAACAAAATTTCATAGTCATTGATTAAACAGTATGATTATTTTGTTCTGACAAGTTTGCTCCCACTCCAAATGTTCAGTTTGATGGGTTAGAGTAGGTATGTGGTTTAAAAGTTAATGATACTTTTCCTTACACCCTGTATAGAAGAACATGCTCAGTCAGTCTGTTTTGTTACACCTGTCTATTTCATCTTGCTACGTCTCGGGAGCCGGGACGGAAACTTTGACAAAAGCTAGTTTTAAATTATTGTAGTTTTTCTTAATGACCTTCTATCCCAATCTCTTTCCCACATAACAGGAGTCTCGAATGATAGCCTGCGTCTCCGGTCAACTACGAGAAGACATAATAATGCACACTGGTCGCCAGTTAGTCAGCGACGTCGAATTCCTCAAGAAACTTCCCAGAGCCCTACTTCTGCAGATAGGCATCAAATTGAAGATTGTTATATTTATCGCTGGCGATATTATTTTCAAGATTAACACTATTGGTGAGATCTTTGACAGCTTTGACTTACTTAATAGGTATTTTCGTCATATTTCCGAAAATATTATCCACATTATGATATACGTACAAGTGAGTTAAGTTGGTCTTTACAGTCTGATTGCGAGACTGTAATAATGACAAATACCTACTCGCGCGTTTGATAAATATATCTTTAATATAGCGATGAGCACTGAACGGTAAAACGACTCTTAACATCTTTCAGTCAACACCGCGTAGGCTAACACAGTAATTTTCTACTTCCTCAGGCGATTGCTTATACTTCATCGATAAAGGAACCGTAGCTGTTTACACGGAATCAGGCAAAGAAGTATGCCATTTAGAAGACGGCGATTTCTTCGGCGAAATAGCTCTTGTAATGAAGAACCGATTCAGAACCACTTCGGTAGTCGCTGTGACAAATTGCGAACTATTTAGACTCGATAGAGAAGACTTTCAGAGCTCCATAGCATGCTATCCGACGGTTTACGAAGATATAAAGAAAGTAGCTACAAATCGATTTGAAAGGACCAATGTTTTGGATGAGCATCACAAAACTGAGATGAGGATGAGGGATTTTGGGTATAGCGATAAGTGACCTTATTTTCGTGATGATAAGACAGTTTTTTCAGATGTTATTATGTTTTGTTGTGTATAGGGCTTCGAATACCGGTAATTTTAGGGAACCAGTACCATTTGGCTTTCCAAGACTTTTCAATCTTTGATAAAGTTTTTTTTTGTTGAGTTCGGTTTAGAAGGCACCTATTTCTTTTGTTATTTGCTTAAGAGCCTGCCGAGCCTATTGTGCTGCTCCCAATCGTATTTTTTTTATTTCTTAACAATTAAACAATATTTCCAAAAAACAAGAATGTCACATTGTAGTCATTGCTTATGGGTCACTGCTGATTAGTTTTTATAATGCGGCAGCACAATAGGCTCGGTGCAGCCTTAAGAGAAGATAAAACAAATGTTTTTATATGTTAATTAAGAAGTGGATGATTTTAATTTAAGTACTTAAAATGTATCTGGGTAAGAGTAAATAAAACTAAGGTTATTAAAACTTTCACCTTTATTATTGTAACCAACCACCACCATAAATAAGTTATTTCACAAAAATAATTTAGAATGAGAATCGAAAATACTGATCGTGATGCTTTCATATAAAAAGAAAGTCTCAAATTTCTGAACAATCGCACAACAGTCTTTCGTGAAGAATTCAAAATGACATCACAAACAGTCATCCCGAAAACTTAATATAAAACAAAATATACCTATAATGTATTTGTTTAGATTTAAGCTGGCAACATCGTTTTTGGATAAAACATAATTCAATGAGGAGATTTCTGGCGGCTAGCAAAACGTAATTCAACATACCGCGATAGATGGCGTTGATATAAGTTGGCGATATAATTATTTTCTTATAACTTAAAAACACGAATTGTTACCATTAAATTTTTTTTATCCGCATAGTTGCTTTTATCCATCTTGTGTCAACGCCATCTATCAAGCCATTAGGAAATATTTTCTTTTTTTTAATAGCTTTCAGAAAATCCCTCATGTTTTAATAGTAAATCTGTATTTTCACCGGCTAGGCGATTCGCAAAGCACAGCAATGGCTTGCACTAGGCCTCGGAATCCACCAAAGCGGTGTAACTAACATGACGATTTTACACATTACCTACATGATCCGCTCTGCTCCGCTTTGGTGGATTCAATTCAATTATACTTTATTGCACACCAAAACAGAACATACATTCCTGGTTGGATTCCTTGCCTACAAGGCCTACCGAGAAAAGTACCCTACGCTTTGGGGCATCTTAAGTGATGCGCTTGCTTGATTTCTGGCACTGGCTCCAGACGGCAAAGTCGCATACGTCGCGCGCTGTACGAAGTAATAAAAACGCTGAGTCAATCGTTATTAGATACATTTTTGCGCGTACCGTCTGGCTGTAGGTAATTAAAGCGTGAGAGATAGTTTTCTAAGGAAGTTATGTATCTGTTAACGAAGTAACTAATAATCTGTGGCCTTAGTAAGTGTTACATTAAGCCATTATTCTCTTACGTACATGGGGTCTCTCTCAATATGCTGACGGGATTTAAGATGATGAGACATTTGAGTCGAGTAGGCTTGTAGTTTTGTATGGAACAGCTGATTTTGTTTGTCTAGGAGATAAAGTTGCTCAGTTTGATGGTCTGACCATCTTAAAAAGCCATCAGCATTATTGAGACAGACCCCATAATTATGTTTTCGGTAAAAAGACACTACATAGTAGTGGAAACGTAAACTATTTTTTTTAAACTAGTTTCCAGGCAGTGATTTTAAAATAAATTAAAACTTGGTAAATAGTTGCCCGGTTCATTATACACAATGCACAACAAATTCAGTGTATTTGTATCCTGACAATAATACACAGGGTCCTTCCTAGAATACTGTCGTTTTTTTTAAGGGGATTACCAGACCATAAAACTGAACAACTTTCTCTGTGGGACAAGAATAGAAATCGTGGAAAAAAAACAGCTGTCTTATACAAAACTGCAAAGTTACTCTTAATGTAAGAGACAACAGTTTTTTGGCGATTTCAGAGTTAGTCTCATAGAGAAAGTTGTTCAGTTTAATGAACTGATCATCTCATGAAAAAACCGTCAGCTTATTAAGAAAGACCCTATAATTATTGTCCTACGAAAAAATACATAATACATGGTCCTCCTTAATATGCTGACTCTTTTTTAAGGGGATGATCAGACCGTCAATCTGAAAAACATTCTCTATAGGACCAACATCGAAATCGCGAAAAAAATAACAGTTATCCCATACAAAACTGCCAACCTAACTCGACGGAATGTATGGGACAGCTGATTTTTTTTTCACGATTTCGATGTTGGTTCCATAGAGAAATTTGTTCAGTTTGATGGTCTGTACATCCCCTTAAAAAAGCGTCTGCATATTAAGTTGGACCCTGTATTGTAAGAATAATGCACAATATGCCACATCGTTTGTTGCCTTGCCGTACTTAACGAACACTCCACAAACAATCTAGTTCATCCGATAAGTACATCTTAATTGATTCTTCATAAAACTTGGACGTTTTCACTTGTCGTGGGCAGGAGCTTAGGCGAACGTGCGATACAAAAAACTTTATATCTCACTTTGGTCCGTTATAAAACGCGTTGATTGTTGTAAAAACAAGATATTTTTACATTACTATTGTAGGTTTGACATGGAATCAATTTCCCCTGTATAACCATTAATCAATCACACAAGAGATTTTTAAGCGTAGGCGTTGACGGAACGATATTGTCGCGATATCGCCGCGATATTTCTGAGATGAATCAGTGTCGCTTAAAAATCGCGGTGATTCAATTGCGACGTCGCGGCGGTGCAACTGCGAAGCCTGCGGTGTAGCTCAATCGCTTTTGTGGTAGTTTTCGTACCTCCTCGATTTTTACAGAAGCGCAGTTGTGAAAAGTGACGTTGACAAAAGCACCGATCCGAGCGCTATAACTTCGTAAATAATTGTAGCGTAAAACTAGTAGCGTTCGACATAGGAAAGAGACGTAAGTAGTTCGATTGGTGCCACAAAAGATGATCAACTTTGTTATTTTACGTCTGCCAAAAAGAGCACGCATGACGGTTTTCTCGTTTTGTCGCTTTGTCGTTGGTGCCATGCTAGCCGTGCAAGCAGGATATAACTCGACATTTTGGTGTCTCCGTGACGCATATTCGCGTATTTTGGACTTTATGACGATGCCCAGACAGCATAATATTATGCGTCCATCCGTGTGGGCGCATCGCGAATTGAGAGTTAGCACTTGTGTTAACTGCGTTTATTTTATTACATCACACTGCAGTTATAACGTTTTTTTTTACAACAATCAGTCCGCGTACCCTTATACAGCCTATGAGCCTATGGAATTTAATTACCAGTGTCAAAAGTTCGCCGAAACTCCTATCGCACGACAAAATACATAGGTACCTCACAAATTACACAAAATATCTTTCACATTTTCCATCTTACCTAGACCTATCTAGATCACATAATTTATATAATTTTGTTCATTTTGTGCTTTAAAACATTATGGAACTTTCACTTGAGCTTATAAAATAGTTTTATTGCGGAACTGTATTATTGTACGAAGTACTCGTCTTCCGTTGGCATCTGATAGTACATTTCGTTCATGACGTATGGGCCCATGGAACTGAAACGGAGAATTACTTCCATAAATTACGAAATAGTCGACGATTTAACAGTTTGATCAGTAGTCTATTTCATAAACATGACAGTTTGGTATGAAAAGAAATTTTTTTTTTGAGGGCAAAGTCGAAAATCATTTCGAGAAAATTTTCTTTAATGTTTTTTTTTCTATATTAGCGTAGGAACTAGAAGGAAGCACGTGTCTTGTCATATCACTCAGTAAGAGATGCAATTCGCTCTAGTTAAAAAAGGGGATCGCTTCTTATTGCTGTCCTTATCGACGTAGCCACTTTTTTGTTCTACGACGGCTGTCTGACTCCGGAGTCAGACATCTATTTTCGTACAAATTGTATAGGATTTTATGACTATCGCTGTCTCATACGCGGTTTCACTGATGTTTCGTCTATCAGCGTAAGCGAAAAATTCTGACTGACTATTTAATATAAGACTAGTCTTGCGGTAGCATTTCCCCTCTGCCACGGTATAAGAACAATTGATAATGTGAATTTTATACCTTATCAGTTCAGTGATAAGGTATAAAATATCACTAAACTGACAGACTGTAATTGCGAAACCATAATTCGAACTTAGAACGTTTGGGGTTCACACGAGACAACTTTTCATGATTTTTAACATTCAAAATTAGAATCAAAAGTTATCTATACATATAATAAAATTCTAAACTTGGCGATGATGTACATTGAAGATATTTGCAAAAAAATGTATTGGGGGCGTTTAGGATACGTAACGGAATACATTAAGACCATTTTTAGAATTTTTGTCTGTTTGTCTGTTTGTCTGTATGTCTGTTTGTCTGTTTGTCTGTTTGTTTGTTCGCGCATCACTTAAAAACTACTGAACCGATTTGGATGGGGTTTTCACTGAAGTGTAGGGCATGGTTTAGATTAAAATATAGGCTATGTTTCATCGCAATCGGTTTATTCAATCAAAAGTTATGAGTAATTAAAGAAAAAGTCACGAGCGCCACTGCATTTAATTCACGCATAACTTAAAAACTACTGAGCCGATTTGGATGGCGTTTTCACAAAAATATAGGGCTTAGTTTGGATTAACGTGTAAGCTTTATTTCATCGCAATCAGATCATGCAATCAAAAGTTATGAGTATTTAAAGACAGTGGTCTGCGCGTACGGAGTAGCGGGTGCCGCTATCAAGCGTAACGCTCAACGGATTTGGATGAAATTTGGCACACAGATAAAATATGTTCTAGACTAGCACATAGGATACTTTTTATCCCGGTAATGCGTTCCTGTGGGATAATTTTCAATGTTTACCACTCCGACAATATGCATTTGGGAAGATTCAGTATGGTAAATACGAATTGCTTTTTTCAACGCTTTTTTTAGAAAGCTCAATAGCGTAATTGGTAAATGGTCAGACTTTCAAACATGAGTTGATGGCACAGTTGATGGTTCGAATCTTGGTGCAGAACTTTTTGTTTTTATTTTTTATTTCATCAGCAAGAGCATAGGAGAATCTGATTCATGGATGAAGTTTAGATTAACATATAGGCTTTATTTCATCGGAATCGGTTGACACAGTCAAAAGTTATGAGTAGGTATTTAAAAATTTACTCTCAGTGGTTGAGTAAAATGAAAGTTAGTAGGTACTCCAACTACTCCAAGTGAACAAATTACACAAATCTAATTATTCTTATCATACTTTATGTGCCTATTCTGTGTATTGCGTATTTCAAAAGACCGACGGTAAGAGGTCGGACGGCCTAGCTTTGGTGTCCTGGCAGAAAGGCAAGTGCCTCCTGTAGCACACTACATGCGTAAGCTCCTTCGCCGCCAGACCTCAGTCACGCGTCACGGAAACCTGGAGCAGCCGCTGAACTTGCTGCCACAAAAAAGAGAGTCCGGTTCTCAGCCATGGAGCGTCAATATCTCTTAGTTCCTGTCACCGTCAAGACCACAGGGGCATGGGGAGCCGAAGCTAAAAGCTTCATTGCTGAAATGGCGCGTGACTTTGGGAAAGGAAATGTGACCCCCGCTCTGGGTCGTTCCGGGCTAGGGCTGCCACCACCAAAATCACCGTTGCCGGACAAAGACGTCAAAAACCCCTGACATTTCAGTAAAATCAGAAATTTTCCCCGGACAACCACGATAAATTGTATTTTGACAATAAATTCAGCTTAGGTCGTTACTGCACACTCTAAAATAGTCTTTTTAATTTACATCGATACGAATAGGTTGTTGAAATACGAGCTGAAACCTGGCTGGAGCGAGCATAACACGTAAAAAAAAATTGAGCAAGCGAAGCGAGCTGTTTTGCATATACGACTAAATTGATTCAAAAACCTGGAGCGAGCTCGAGATTTTCATATTATCGAGATTTTGCAATACAACCCAATCATCATCATCATTTTCAGCCTGTATCTACCCTAAGCCTCCTCCATATTTTGCAATTTTTCTCGGTCCTGTGCCGATCCAAGTCGTATCCAGGTCTTGCCTATAGTTTTCCAGATGTTGTCAACCCACCTGGCTGCCAGACGATTACGACTCAATCAACTCAATACAATATAAAACCAGGAGTGAGCGAAGGGAGCTCAAGATTTTGCCAAATATAATAGCGCATTTTCAGGTCATGCCAAAATCGATGCCTTCTATGTACCTATGAAATAAGAGCTGAAGCGAGCAAAACGAACTCACGATTTTGCTAGATAACTCGATTGTTATGCTTATGCCAAAATCGAGTTTATTTTTGGGAATGAAACAAAAGTTTTTTACCATTTTGCATAAAATAATCGGGTCTTACCAGGACACAATAAGTGGAAACTATTGTGAATACTGTCTGGTAACTTAAGTAGGTACCTACTTAATAGTACCGGAAATACTTTTTTGTTAACAGTTAACATGACGAAAAATAACATTGGGTTCCAATTCTTCAGTGTTGATGCTGCAGGGGTCCTGACTATCTAAGACATGAGACTTGATGATTTGCGAATTAGATTATTAGGATCAAGCAGAGTCCTCTTTACGGCTACCTTCTCCGTAGGGTATTGTCAACATAAACGTGTGTGTGCTTTAACATAAGAATTTACAGATTTCGTTGGGTTAAGAAGAAACATAATATTGCTTTTTCGGGTTCCTATTACTCAGTCCTGATGCTGCAGGTGTACTGCCTGCATGTTCTGATTTAAAATTAGTTTTAGATATAGTTTTGAGAAATGTATAGAGATTCTACTTTATGTTTTAATTTGATGGCAATGATGGCAATATTATGCGAACAAAAAAATCTTTGTTCTTTCTTTACTTTTTTCAAATTTCTACTTATTTCTCTTTCTTTTTATTTCTTATTCTTTTTTTCTTTCTCTTAATATTATTAAGAACTTCTCTGCGCGTACGAAGTCGCGGGCACAGCTAGTCGGGAATAAAATCCAAAGTTGCTGATATCATGTTTTAAAAACCTACACGTTTCAATTTCGAGTTGTGTATGAGTTCCACTGTCTGTTCAAATTGTCAAGCTGGACTGCTTGGGCTATATCTCAAATTCCCCGCTAGGAGCGAGTTCGCGAGCATAACATTTAAAATAACGATAGTACCTCACCTCTCATGGTAAGGCCCATACACAAGCATAGGCTATGACCTCGACTCCTCCTCGAGCCGCGCGCTGTCGGCCATGTAGAACAGCACGCATGGACTCTTCCACCATGAGTTGAATTGCACTACTTCCTCTGCGCTCACCGGGACGATGCTGCAAATTATTATCACAACAGTCATTGAGTAAGAGGTAAGAGAAGTGCTATTCTCCGTACTAAGTAACCTAGAAAAAAAGCTCAAAATCCCGTCACATAGATGGAGCTGATTGATTTTTGGTTGGGCTCACAGAACAGGGGTTAGAAGTCAGGTTTCCTTACGATGTTTTCCTTCACCGCCGAGCCAGTAAATACAACCGTACATAAATTCAGCAGAACTTAGTAGTACAAGGGCCCCAGACAAAGTATCTTTCGATTAGCGTTAACGACAGTAGAAAACATAAAATTGTATGGACTTGACGTATGGTGATGAAAGCTAACTTCAAAATGTTTCGATCGCCAATGTCAAATCCATACATTCTGTCGTTTTCTACTAGCGTCAACGCCAATAGAATGTCACTTTGTCTAGGGGCCCAGGCCTAGCTCTCTACCGTATGCTATGGGCTATCATCGCTCTATTCAACAACTAAGCTACGGCTCTCATATCTACCTACAGTGATAAATAATTCAGCCTTTACCAACCTCAAATCATTGAACAGGTACCAATGCGGCTCCTCTCTGCCCGCGGTCTGGACGTACGCCACTAAGTTCTTAGGATTATCCTCGACACACATCACGGCTGCCGACAGGGTATATTCCTCCTCTGATTGCGTTGTTACCACTTTCTTCTTGTATTTGTTTGGGTCGGATTTAGGGGATTCGGATGGAGATTGGTCGGCCTGAAACGTTATTTATTGATTATAATTTATATCGAATCATCCGTCTATATCCTATCCTATACTCCAGTAAAGTTACGGGTCGCTTGTATGGCGAAAGTAAATAATTTATAACAGCCGGTTTTTTTCTTTTATATTTTAGATTACAAATACTAAAAAATATAAAAATATTTCATGGCACAGGTCTACCCTCAGGGTGTATGGGCATTAGTCCACCACGCGTGCCCAATGTGGATTGGTAGCCTTAAGAGGATAGACGAGTACGGTTTTTTTCCATACAAACGTATTCCCCTGGATAATGACACTAGAGCAAACATTTTTTTTAACATACAATCTATGTTACCTCTGCTATGTCCCTATGTTTTGCTTTTTTACTTAAATAAATGACTGTATGAACTAGGGCCTTTGAAAATGACAACTTTTACAGCCCGTTTTCAGACATCCAGCAAACAAATTTGACGAATATATACAAAAAAAGCAAAACTTACAGACATAGCAGTCTTCCTCATATTATTCTAGAAAGAATTATTAAAATCGGTACAGTTTTTGAGAAGAAACCAGGGGAATACGAAATGCTGTTTTCGTTGATTTTATGTCGATAAAATCGGTCCTAGCTGCAGTTGTCTCTTTCACACTATAGTCGGTGGGGTGTCTGGATGGGGCGGATCGGACAAATATGTATAGGTATACGGTTGGAAAAGTAACCTATTCTCCAAATTAGCATTTCAGCCCGCCTATCCTCTTAACATAATTCAAATACGCATCAGAATTTCTTCTTTAGCGTATGCAGGTTTCCTCACAATGTTCTCCTTCGCCATTTGAGAGCAGTCGCCGTATCAAATAAAATCTCATTATTCCTCAATATTTCTGATAATAATAATGCATTGAAATCTTCATAATTATTAAATTAATTCTGTTCCTGTAGATCGGTTCCTCTATAAGGAAGTGATGTATCTGTTATGAAGTAACTAGTAATAAAAACGCGGTAAGAACCCGTTATAATGATTAACTTTAGCTTAGTAATATTTGGTTACGGGTTCAAGTGCCTTCCAGTACCTACATAATATTTAATTTTTAAATTTGGATTGAAGTTTTCGTCCATACAAAAATTTGACGTAGAACACTCTTAGACGGTATTTATAAAAGTAATATTTTATATTTGGAAAAATAGCTTAGAAAATCTAGATTGCGCGGCTCAAATAACATTTACATTTTATAATATAATTACGAAGAGGCGATAAGGCTTTGAAATTGTTCATACAAAATTACAATCTTCGTAATTATATTATAAATTTTAAATGTTATTTGAGACGCGCAATCTAGATTTTCTAAGCAATTTTTCCATATAAAAAAAATTTCTTTTATTAATACCGTCTACGAGGTGTTCTAAGTCAAAGTTTTGTATGAAATTGACTACTCTGAAACCACCTTAATTATAGTGCCAGTATCTTTATCCCAAGCCTTACCTTATCGTTGATGAGCACGTCGCCGTCAGATTGCAGCCTGATGTTCAACTGGTGTGGTAGCACGCAGTGAGACTCCTGCGTTGGACTCCTTGATGAACTAGGTTGAGATGAGCTCGGCCTGGAGACGTAAAACGACAGTTAAGTAAGTAAGTTATAGCCTATAGAATCCCACTGCAGGGCAAAGGCCTCCGCTCACGAATAAGGGTGAGAGGGAGGGGGCCATACTCCACCACGCGGGCCCAGTGCGTGTTGGTGGAGGCAAGGTAGTGGTCAACTTGCTGTCAGAGAATTTTCAAGCCGCCTCAATATGCCCCGGACCTGTCTTAACGAATAGTTACGCCATCTGACGGAACTATGAAATACCACTAAACGGTCACCCATCCAAAGACTGACCGGACCTGACGTTGCTTAACTTCGGTGATCGTTTCCAATACCGAAGCTAGACTACGCCAACAAGCGCTTCAGTTTAAAAACAAACAACAGTCACGTTTCGTTATTTGTCACGGTCGTCTTGTAGGCTTTTAATTCATAGTTTATTTTAGAAATTTAGGTTAGTGAATATGGAACTGGAGACCGATTTTTGAATCTCATTTGGTGAGCTCAGCAGTTGAAAATGTCAAAATAACTATGGAGATATGCATCTTTCTACTGCTGAGTTGACTTTCAAAAATCATACTACAGGAGAGCGATTTTTGAAAGTCAAATCAGCAGTAAAAAGATGTGTATCTCCGTATTAATGTAGACATTTTCAACAGCTGAGCTCACCGAAGGAGATTCAAAAATCGCACTCCTGCTAACTTGCAGATTTTATTGTTAGCAAATGCACAATAAACAATTTTTGTATTTGTATTTGTATTTTGTACACGTTTAATAATGTTTAATGAAATGTACCTGTCTGGATGCTTGAACCGGCAGCCAGGCCGGGCGCAGTGTAAGCCGTAGCGACACGGCTTGCCACTACCTCCTCTTTTCACAACCTCGGGCTGAAATATGACCATACTAATTATTCTTTTACATATTACGCGATAGCAGAAAGAGAAATTGAGAAAGTTGTTCAGTTTGATGGCCCAGAAAATCCGTCAGCAAATTAATTAGGACTCTATAATATTAATGTGTCATGTAATATTCTTGTCTATTTAAAAATCTGAATTTGTAAGTTATAGCCTATGATCCCACTGCAGGGCAAAAAACAGAAAATAAATTGAAAGCTTCTGTTTGCTTGTAAATACAAACAAGTAATGATATAGACTTTACGGTCGCGCGTACGGGGGAGTACGGGGGTGGGGTGTGGGGGTGGGGGTACGTCGGTCTGCGACCGCAAAGTGTCGCTGATCTGTAAGAGCCCTAACATAAACGATCGCTATTGCTTTTAAAAACTAAATGTATAAACTAGTATGGATGGGTACATATGGTGGCCCAGTAAAAATCAAAGAAAAACCTTGTTGTTATGTTATTTTGTTTCATAAGATAAAGAAATTGTGGTCATACATCTTTCTGGGAACCTTTAGCCCAATATGATTTTTCATGCGCAGTCACCCCGCCGCAGTTGATTGCCAATATCGGTGGTAATCTGAAAACAAACATTTCAAATTATTATTTAAGAACTTACAGGTGAAAATTTGAACTATATTGGTCCAAAGTTTCGCTGAACAGTTGGGCTGTTTACATGAGGAATTTGAATACAGTCACCCTGAATTTCGACACACTTCATATGTAAAAACTCTTTACACTCGAGGGAGGTTCCGAGTGCCACTTGTACCATTCTGCAGCAGTATCATTAGTACTATTACGTAATGGTACTAATGATACAATACAGTGCCAACTGTACCTTTGATGGTACTTCCCGATTGTACTTCTGGTCCGGCGGGGTTTAGTTGATCTCAGACCGCACGGTTAGCAAGTTAGGATCGTTATGATTTTATGAACAATGCAGCCGATTTCGGGGAATTTCCCCGATTTGCGGGGTGAATAGGGTGCGGGGAATGATTCAAAACGGGGTTGTTGGAGAAATGAATATTTTTTAAAAGTACGTAATTAGAATTACTTACTGTTTTTTTTTTAATTCGTATATTTAGTTAATGAACAACTAGTAGTTTAGTCTCTAAACTACCCCTTTAAATATTACTAGGGTGTTTTGTTACATCTTGTTTATGGTAAATATAGAATATAACTAACTTCCACAGAGACAATCACGCCCGAACGAATAATGGTGTAAAATGCCATAACACCCTTTTTGCTTTTATGCCATTTTTGGAATCTACGGCCTTCAATACATGTCCTGAATTTTTGCAACGCAGCTATGGTGCATATTCGTTAAATTATATGGTAGGACATCTTTATTCTATCTAATTACTACTTACGTTTCATAGACGGTTTTTTTGCTCTCCTGTAAAGTTGACTTTTCAAAGTTACACCTTTATTCGTTTGGGCATGCGAATAGTCGTGAGCATTTGCTTTAAGATACGATGATACTGATTCCGTATCTTTGTGAAGAATATATCGATCTCTAATAATTTCTAAATAATTCCTATTGACCTGACGATCCTGCCACGTTGTGTAGTGGGAGTGAACCTGGAGCAATGTTCGCACCACGCCGGGGTGGTCTTTGGACGCTAGTGAAGCCGAGATTACAATAAGGTAAGTCACCTGATGATCCTGCCTCGCTGTGTGGTCGGAGTGAACCTGGAGCAATGTTCACACCACGCCGGGGTGGTCTTTGGACGCTAGTGAAGCCGAGAAGACAATAAGGCAAGTCACCTGATGATCCTGCCTCGCTGTGTGGTCGGAGTGAACCTGGAACAATGTTCGCACCACGCCGGGGTGCTCCTGCGGGCCGCCAGGGAAGCTCGCACCAGCTCCACGAAGCCTCGGGGTTCGCCCTCCCTCGGCCCCGTAGTTGGGTATTGGAGAGCACATGCTAGGACCACTGATTCACGCTCCTCCTGAAATAAGAATTAGATGTTCCAGTTTAGTGTTATTCACCACCATCATCATCTCATCCAAAAGACGTCCAGTTGTGACTACATTAAGCATAAACGGTTGAACAGATTTAGATAAAGTTTGGCACGGACATAAAATATGTTTTTAACACATAGGATATTATTATGTTTAAACTCAATTCAGGCGACGATGCGGGCAACAGCTAGAACTTCAGATAATGTAAAAACATTTTGCGGTCCACCACTATATTGGTACTTTTGATTTAATTTACTATCTACTAGAAAGCGTTACCTCTTTGTTACACTTCAAACATCTATTCAACTGATGTCTCCCGATAGCAAACAGCTGCGATATCTCAGACTCTTCTCTGTCTGCTTGTTGGATGCCCGACAACTCGTGGTTGTTGCAATTTGGCTCTTGTTCCGTCTCCACAGCTCCTGTTTTACAAAAAAATAATCTTAGTTATTTTAATATGGCACGGTTATTTAGTAAGAGACACTAATCCTTATCCTTTGAGTTCCTACTAATCAACATAACGAAGGCATACATCACGTCGCTATCGAAAGAGGAATATGTAGTGGAAGATATTGCCTTTTTTCCAACAGAAAGCATTTGAGGTCTGAAGCAATTAAAGCTTATGATTGGTCTTTAAATTACCGACTATAGAATAGAATTTTCTTACAGTACGTATTACTCATAAAAACTGTAATAAAAGTGAATTAGTGAAGTGGTAACGAAATTTTGTGTTTAGGTGTCACTCAAAACGTAGGTTTAGGAATCAAAATATTTTTATTTTTTATTTTGTCTGTCTGTTTGTTCAAGTATCACGCAAAAACTTCTGGACCAATTTTGATGAAAATTTTTGTGTTTAAAAGTTTACAATTGAAACTGGTAAATATTGCATCTCGCTACGGTGATGATGGGAGCCGATGCGGACGAAGTCACCGGCAAAATCTAGTGTTATATTAATAAAATCGCCTAGATGCATGCGAGCACAGTGCGGATTGGTGCCATGCCCTGGCCAAATTAACACAGCTTAAAATAGTGCTATTGAGACAAGTTATTATAGTAAACTTCCTGGCTGAGGATCTTCAGGCCGCTTACTAGGCCTCTGACTTGGCATGCATATTTTATACTCACCTCCAAACACAGAAATCCCGAAAAAGGCTGCGTGGAAACAAATAAAAAATAATTAGATCATAATCTATTTAGATGCATTTCAATTATTTGTATTTGTCATGTAATTAATGTATTATGTTGTGAAACTTGTTAATGACTTAATAAATCAAATCAAATAAAGTGACAATGGCCATTATCCTTTATCTTTTACAAGTTCTCATGTATTTTCGATTCGGCATTTCTGCATTTACCTCTTTACACAACTCTTCCCGCAATCTAGGCCATCCACCCAGATTTTGATTCAAGATCATATTATAATTTAATAGGAATTGTCACTGCCTGCCGTTAGCGCTTTTATTTTATTTATTTGGCGCAGTAACAAAGTACAAACTGATACATCGATCTTAAACATAATACAAATTAAATTACATCTTATTTGCACCTCAATAATATAGAACCAAAATTTAGCTGTAATTACTGTGGCACCAGGACGGAGCGATGCGTAAGAAATAAGAGCGACAGAGACTTTCTTTAGAAATTTACGTATGTGACAGATGTTACTGGTATCAAGCTAGACTTTACAAACTTGGTATAAACTTAGAAAAAGTATATTATGTCTAGAATGAGCTTCACTGTTTTACCGTATAAAACAAAAGGGGCCAAGTTTCATAGGTTGGTGTGTGTGAGGCGCCATACAAATTATGTATGTGTACACAATGGTGTACACTCATGTATAGGGTTTAGGAGCTAGTACAGGAGTGCGATTTTTGAATCTCATTCGGTGAGCTCAGCAGTTGAAAATGTCAATATTACTATGGACATACGCATTTTTCTAGTGCTGAATTGACTTTCAAAAATTGCACTCCTGTAGTATGATTTTTAAAAGTAAAATCAGCAGTAGAAAGATGCCTATCTCCATAGTAATTTTAACATTTTCAACTGCTGAGCTCAGTGAATGAGATTCAAAAATCGCTCTCCTGGTACCAATTTTTTCGATGCTTTCGTATCTTCGACTGTCAATCTTGACATATAACTTTATCAAAGCATTCTTGTATTTGAAATTGGAGTTTCACTACCGTAACCAAAGAAAGTTCTTTCTGTTAAGAAATTAACTTGAATTAACCTGTCTTTATTTACCAATAACCTCTTGCTTTTCCTTCTTCTTAAGCACTCTTTTTTTCATTTCTTCTTTTATATTATAGATTTTGATAAATCGCAAATTAAACTTTTTAATTACTAACAAGATGAAACTAACCTTCGTCCTGTTTAACGTGCCACCCATCTTCTCTCTCAGTCTCTTCAAACTCAGTCGAAGGTCCAAGAAACTCCAACTCACTATACTGATACTCTTCTCCGTATTGTCCATTCATACCCTGCGGCGTCGACATTCTTATTTTAGCGTTGCCAACTCGCGCCTTCGGTGGGCTCGCGTTTTGAGCTATGTACGCTAGTTCTTTCTCTTTCTTTCGTGTTTCTAATATTTCGTAGTGGATTTGGTGGAGTATAAAACGGTTCCAACTCTGAAAATCGGTTAATGGGTCAGTAATTATAAGTCTATTAACAATAAGACGGATAGTCGTTTACCGCTGTGTTCAGACATGCAGAAACTAATTTGACGATTAACAATAAAAGGAAAACCTACAGACATAGCTAGTCTTTCTCATATTGTTCTTGAAAGAATTATTAAAATCGGTTTGCTTTTGGAGAAGGAAACCGGGGAAATATGAAATCGTGATTTCGTCCATTTTCTGTAGGTAAAATGAGTCCGAGCTGCCGATATCACTTTCGCACTGGGCTTGGTTGTCCGGGAACAGTGCGACAGCAATATATCTTTTAAAAGCCTATTCTTGAAATACAGACTGCCTTTCTTCTTAAAACCTGCCGTATGAACCTAAGAAGTAAACGATATAATTTTCAAACGCTCCTCGGGATTTCATGGAATTTTTATTGTAATCATCAAATCGGTTAATTTATGCTGGTGTGTAGCATGAACCGCGGTTTTTCCTTACTCATTAACGCAGGCACTGATGACGTAAAGAATTTGGTTACAAACATTACAACTTAAATATCAAACCTGTATCAAGGCAACTAAGTCCACTCTCGGATCAGGGCCGCGATCTGGTAAAATCAACCCTAAGGCCGCGGCTTCTGGCACAGTTCGGAACGCACGTAGGAAGTTGGTCGCTTGACACGGCGCCCCTCCCGATGTGTCCAGCATTCTGAATAGAAAACCTGTGAACAAAACAAGATTCAATGAAATCGATGGGACTAAACTGTCAAAGAAAGCTTTAGTTTCTGAAAAGTTTGCACCTAAAATTACACAATACCACACAATAAGGGACGTAAAGACGGACTAAGAACCGCAATATTATCAAAATTTTGCGCATTATCAAAAAGTTAACATAACAAAATGAGCATACCTAATTCACAACTAAGACAAAATTCTTTAGCGCAGGTGTGAGCCAAAAGCGTAGATTTAACCGGAGGAGTGTAATATAAAACCTGCAAGATAAAAACTGTTTTAACATAATATAGTAAATGATGATACAAGTGAGCTTTGGTCATTACACTCGAGGATGGAATTGCAGCTTGAGCCGCAGGAAAGGGCGCGTAATCTGTAGCCGAGAGTGTAATGACTAATTCTCACGTGTTTCATACGACATTTTGCAACACACTTGCGAGTCTAAATATATAAAATGCAGAAATAGGTTTACACAAATATTTGTGAAAAATTGTTTTCTTTTTTCGGGCGCCGCCGCCGTGCGCCTTTGCTTGTCTTAGTTATGCGCGCGCAGGTATTTAGTGCGGTAATGAAAAGTAAAACGCATGCATGTTTTATATTCATAAGCTGTATTATGAACCTAAAAACGGAGCAATGCGGTGCTTTGAATGAAAATTAAATGAATTTAACGACCAAGTGTGTTGAAATTGTACATTATGAAGTAATTTAAAATATCTGAAGAAAAGAATGATTTAAAAAAGAGCTGAACTAAAGGTATATCGATTTCTCTACCTCATTATGTTAAATGAATAGGTATGATTCAAATTACCTGCAGCATAGAGTTGCAATACGAATTAGGTATTGTCGTTTCTAGACCCGGGTAGCCAGACTTGTTCAAGTTTTCTAAATCTATTTCGTTCGGGGAGTGCTTATTGAAACGTAAATCCATCTGAAATGTTGAAATTATCATTATTATTAAGGCGTAATAGTAGGTGGAAATACCTCGGAGGCATCTCTATTTTTCATTTTACGACTAGATTTATACCATTTACCGAAACTAAAGTCATACCTCAGTATTTTTGGATAGTTTATCTAGTGAAATCATAAACTGAATTTCACACGATAGAAAATCGTCACAAAGATGACGTATTTTCATTGCATTTTAATCATTTTGCTCGTTTTAGAAGAACTTAAAATAGTTTCAGATTTTTTGCATTTATACTCACAAATTCACCATAAGTTTAACTAGTGAAATCATTAAAAAAATCTAGAAAAAGTACTTTGGTTAGTTCTTTTTAATCGAAAATACAGCTCACGCACACACTTTTCGCGCTGGGCAATCGCGTTTCTCGTAGAAAATATTCGTCGGGGCCTATGGCCCCTTAACAACGAATGTCGTAAGTGTCTGCAGTACAATCAATCATCGTCATTAGACCATTGCTCAACATAAGCTTCTCCCAAAGTGTGCTACTTTGACATCCCCAGTTTCTATTATATTCTATTTTGAGCCTTCCTCGTCTAACCATACCACATGATTAAGAGAATTTTATTCCGAGAGCGAAAATGCGCGCTGCATACAAACGTACTATGGTGATATTTTCAATACTAACCAATTAAAGTCAATGAAATTTTGCAGAAACACATCTCTATGCTTCTATGGAGTCAGATTTTCGTTAAAATATACAGTTTCAATGCTAGGATTAATTTAAGATTTGTATGGTAATCTTTGAGGCACTGTAACTTTAAAACTATAAATTTTAACGAAAATCTGACTCTATACAAGCATAGAAATTTGTTTCTAGATTGATTCTGAAAAATTTCATTGAGTTTAATTGGTTAGTATTGAAAATATCACCATAGTACGTTTATGTGGAGCGCGCTCCAAAATATCCTCTTAATTTCACCAGTAAATGGTACTGTGCAGTGTCATCTCGGCTAGTCTAAAGAAAATACATGCGACAAGGATTTAACGGAATATCGGCAAATAAAACTATGATTCAGAAGAAACGTCTTTACCTTTTGATAATGCTTAGGAATAGGTTGAGAAATAAATTTATTTTCTTGTTGTTTCGCCGCATTTAAGTCTTCTAAACTATCTTCTACGTATGGCATCTGTAAGCAAATGATTACGTCATACATAAAACAAACCGAACAAGAAAATGCATCAATTATATGAAGAGTAGAAAATAGTGAACGAAATACATTACATAATTTAGTCTTTTGTATTTTACATTTCAAATTGGCTATGACAAAATTATGTAACATTAACTAAAATACAAATAACCGTAAATAAAATGTAAACAAATGAAATATACCTGATTTCTTTTAACAGTTCTAGGGTTAGGAGCATATCCTATGGGGCCCTGCATTTTCATTGATTTTAGCACTTCGGGATCTATTTGTTTCGGTTTCCTGAAATTATTACTAGACTTTAAAGACTAATTGGGGACAACTTAGGTATACTTTGTTCTTTATTATTTCAGTGGATGCCGGCCGGTTAAAAGTTGTGGTGGTCAAGTGGCGAGTAACCATGCCTTCCGGGCCGCGATGGTTCGATCCCCGCTCAAGCCGACTCGTAACAATCAGTCAGTACGATTTTATTATTGACTAAATATTCTTCTTCGTCTAGCTAGTCGATGGCATATAATTGAGTTTGAATTGCTAAATGGTAAGAGTTTTGTAAATCAGCATTAGATGCTTGCTTTGACTATTATTTATTACACCTCAATAAAACGGTACCTATCATATGACAGGTGATTCCAATCTGGATTATATTTTTAGAGACTTTATAACTAACAAGTCCATGACAATTTTTCCATCTACAAGGTGTTACAAAAATACAAATAAACATTTAAAGGGGTGGTTAAGACCATCAAACTGAACAACTTTCACTATGGGACCAATATCGAAAACGCGAAAAAAAAATTTGATGTTCCATACTCTACAAATCGACTCGTGCTAAAATATGAATGGGATACTTACCTGATTTTTTTTCGCGATTCGATGTTGGTACCATAGTGACAGTTGTTCAGTTTGATCTACGAATAAGAGAATGTATAGAAGTATAAATGAAGCTCAAAAAGTGGCACCAAAAAAATTGTAACGCGTTCTAAATTTGTTCTTTAAAAATTGTAACTCGCCGCCAAAACTCATACAAAATGTCATTTTTCATGGGGTGCCAAAAATGATTTCGATTTTGTTTGGAGTTATTCTTCCATATTTATTCTCTTATTCGTAGAATTTGATGGTCTAAACAACCTCCTTAAAAGTTTTAAATATTTCTTTTTACTTATGTAACACGTATACCTGAGACTCTGCTGAGCGTGAGTATAATATGAATTGATGTAAAAGTTTATTATTATTATCGACACGATGAACTGTTATGGATAGTGTTAAAATGTTATCTTAAAAATAATGAGAAATAGTAACATACCTATAAATCTTCTTAAAGAATTCAGGAGGTAGTTCATTGAACCACTTGTTCCCGGTAGTGAGCGGGGGCAGCGTCACGGACGAGAATTGGAACCTAGTGTCTGTGAAACTCACGAACGGGAGTCCCTCTACTGGGTCAGCGAATTCAGTTGACCTGAAACATTTATAAGCATATAGAAAAAGTTGGCAGGAACAAAGAATTGTTGCACATGGCTGTAAACGTGTAAACTTATATGCGTTACATACTTTAAGGGGTTTGAGTGACATTGACCGACGGCAGGCCTATACAAAAGGCACGTCTAGGATGGGAAGCAGTCCGTGGGAAGGCGGACGGCTTCCTATACTTAACGTGCCTTTTGTATAGGCCCGCCGCCGGTCGCCGTCGGATGTGTCTCAACGCTAAGGGTGCACTAAGAAAGGATTTTATGAAAATCTACCCTTATAGAGGTTTCCCAAACTTCACGCGAACGAAGTCGCGGGCAAAAGCTAGTATATTATACTACTATTACTATTAAGTATTAGCACAGTGTACTATAATTATACCGTATTAGGTTTCTACATCTGAGAATGTATAATAGAAACATACCTAGAAAAGTTATTAAACACAGGCTCGTGATTATGCTGGGGTGAGAACAGATGGAGGTGTCCGGCCTGATCACCAAATACAAGAGCTTGACTTGTAGCCGATACGTCCATTACACTGCAGAGAGAGCTTTGGGTGTCCACCTGAAATAACAGAGTCGCAATTAGAACAATAATAACATTTTGTATGAATGATATTTCTACTGCCATTGAGTAGTAGTAGGCGAGAGTCGAGAGCGTCGGTGGCGTGATGCGGAGGTATGGACACTCAATCATGAGGATCCGGGTTCAAATCCTCACGGATGACTTGCCGTGTACAAATGAGTTTTTCTAACTTTCGTATGTTATACCGACTGCTCTCAAACGGTGAAGGAAAACTTCGTGAGGAAACCTGCATACGCTGAAGAAGAAATTCTGGTGTGTATGTGAAGTCTACCAATACGCATTGGGCATGCGTGGTGGACTAACGCCCATACAGCCGCCTTGAGGGTAGGCCTGTGCCCTGCAGTGGGACGTTTATAGGCAGATGATTCTCATATTCGGAGTGCAAGAAGTAGATTTACATTGCATGCCTAGCATAATGTTGCCCACTGACACATCGTATACAGGGTAAATTTTATATCACTGCGGATAATTTTAGCATGTACATATATTCTACTCATCAAACTGAACAACTTTCACTATTCGGGCAAACTTCGAAATCAGAAAAAAAACCGGTGTCATATACAAAACTGCAGAACCTATTTGACTCAATGTATTGGACAGCTGTTTTTTTTTTCGCGATTTCGATGTTGGCTCCATAGCAAAAGATATTCAGTTTGCAGTCATGCTGCAGTTATCCACAGGGATATAAAACCCTGTATATCTTATGCAGCCAGAGAAATGTAACTACCAGGCATCCATAAACAACAGGAAACTCACCTGAAAAACAGACGGTTCCTCAGTATCCGGCGCGTTAACATGCAGCAACGCTACGTGACCGTCCCCTGAGAGTGCGACGGCTCTCCCCGAGAAGGCGGGGAGGAAATGTAGCAGTAATGGAGGGGACACGGTGGGGAGAGACCAGGTGCCGTCAGTGCCAGCGTTGCGTCTGAGGCATCGAACGTCCCAGATTACCACGTAGGGTTCGGCTACTGCTGCGTTTTCGCTGTAAATGAGAAAGGGCGATGCAACTGCTGTATTAGACACACAACACAATCCAATGTTATCTTCGGTCACTAATAAAGATGTAGGTACACAATCAATGCTCCAAAAATGGCAGAACGAAATGAGCGCTCAAACTAATATCTGAGTGTACCTATTGTGTCTTATATCGCGCCTCGCCGCTGACAGGAAACGTATATACGGAGAAATATTTGCTACGATTTTAAAGGAAATTTAGGACCATAGAGAACACAGGATTTTTGTTCATGTTTGAAATTAGAAAACAATTCTAGATACAATATTTACTTATTTAACGTTTTATACCTAGGGCGAAAGGTTTATTTATTTATTTATTTACACATTACAGGCACAATTAATGTTGTCTTGACAGGTTAGTCACCTCCACCATTTGACGACATTTAACCTTGAAACTTTTATTATGCTAAAGGGGAGCTCTGCCACATCATTGCAGACCATTCCGATGCAGATAATAATCTTAATTCTATGTACGTATGTAATTTTTTACTTACGATTGCGTAAAACCGCAACTGATTAGCAGATCGCCCTGCATGTCCAAGTCGGACAGGCAAGCGGTGTGCGCTCTGAACGTATGTTCAGCCGAGCCTGGCGTCCTAATATCCCGAAGGGCCACCATTCCATTGGCGCTGCCGCAAGCGACAAGCGACCCACCGCCGCTTCGGAGAACCGCACACCCTTCCTCTTGTATCGGCTGCAAGCAAATATTTGATATCTCAAATATCTTCTTTTTTTACCTGGCATCGGCCTACCACACCTTATATGAATAAATAAACAATTTATTTGCATATGTCACACACATAATACAACAGTATACATACAAGCTCACAAAAAAAGAATCCAAGGCAACACCAACAGAACAGCATGTAAAATAAATGCTAAAGTAGCAAAAAGGCTCCAGCTCAACATAGGCCTTGCCTGAAAGCAGGGCATTCCTACAACTGTAACTCCTGTAAACCAGGATCAATAGCGAACACATAGAAGATTACACTAGACGATAAAGCACAGCGAGATCGGGTATAACTCTAATCTGTTTTGCAAAACACAATGATTTTCATCAAAAAAGTTAGAAAGAATAGGAAAAACAAATACCAGACTTTGCGCCATTGCAATCGAGATAGGAAAAGCAAGGCTATTAGTAAGTAAACTCGATAGTAGTGAGCGTATTGCTAAGATATAAGAACCCTTTGATGTGTATTCCCATTGGCATGAAACCAGGAATGGTACTGCCTCATCAGGAGAGGAGTGGATGAGGAGAATCGCCCTGAATAACTGCGGATAGGTACCTATTACACTGTGATCACCAATTTGCTTGACACTCAAGGTGATAGTGGTAACATGAATCAAAAAAAGATACAGTCTTTGACGCGGTATATATAAGAAACCATTCAAATAATATGTTAAATTTTTGTATGAATTAAGGTTATTTATCAATTAGTAACTTGAAATAAGTAACTTACAATAACAGTTTCAACCATTTTATTGAGATCCAAATCTAGCAATTTCTCCTGGTGGCCTCCCATTAGAAGTTTTGTTGGGCTAACTTGGAACAGGCATTGCATGTCTGTCATATTTTGAGACCTGTGAAAAATTGTTTATTGTATAAATAATATAAATTTGTTGTCATCATCACATCATGTGTACGCACGGCGACAGATCAACCTACCCATAGTTGGACCTTATGTCCATGAACAGAGTTCAACTATGGGTAGTTTGATCTGTCGCCGTGTGTACACAATATTAAATAAATTGAAGATAAAAGGAGGAAATAGATTAACGCGTATCAGTTTGACTGGTGTTGAGATAGCTCAGCAGTTTCGAGCATGCTTGACCCAGTTAGGAGGTTCATCTTCTGTCGAATCAATTGCAAGTCTAGTCATTGTGTTGAAGAGATTTGCCAAATAAGCATTAGAGGCTTGTTAATTGCACAAGGCGCACCAGATGTAAAGTGGTTCCGCAGAAATGGTAGCCTTCCTTGCCACATTATTGTTTTGTTGTTTGAAATAATATAAATTATAATGTATGTTAACCAAAAGAGAAAGGAGGCTATTCTGCATTCAGTGGGATCCTAACTAATTTATGTATTGTTATATTCTGCCATCATCCTATTTAAGAGCTACACTCTTGTCAGTAGAGTATTCAGCCAATCCTGTCTCTCTTCCGCTAGTGCCTTGACTTCTTGATACAATGTTACATAAACTTTTTTTTCATCTGCTCGTAAAGTGTGAATTCTCTACACGCGCACGGCGCGCCTTCGCTTCATAGAAAATGCACTCTTTCCACATTTTTCAGAGAGTGAATGTTTCGCTTGACGCAACAAGTATTATGGGAAAAAAGTTAACAATACCATACTAGAGCTAGAGCAGTGTCAAATGTGTAAATCCTGCCACGTTATCATTATATTTACCTGTGTGTATGCTTTGGAATACCCCTTCGTATTTGATGACGTAATGCAGTTTTCGTCAAAACATATATTCCATCTTCAACAGTTATGATGTCTCTCACTTCTTCAGACTCATGTACTTGGAATGATGTGTACTTTTGCATGCTGGGCCCATAGTATGATGTCACATGACCCTGTGTTTTTGATTAAAATAAATTAAAGTAAGTTTATTATCTTGAGTAATACGGCTAGTCACCGCGGGGAAGTAGACTACCACCCCCTGGAGTAAATAAAACAAGTAGAGAGAAACAGAACAAAAACAACTACTACATCGCAACGAAGATAAAATAAAGAAATAAGAAAGAAAGAAGGTAGGAGGAGCAAACTGGAGGAGATGTGCAAGAGTTAGGAAACTTTGGAAATCCCTAGGGGAGGCCTATGCCGTAAGGCAAGACGACCAAGTGTAACTCATTAAATGTTCAAATGTAAAACAATTATATTATATTGAGCATGTAATTTACAAAAGATTAATTAATCAAAGGAGAATGAAAATTTAATGTACTTAATGAAAAATAATTAGATTATGTAAAAATTTAAAATGCAATTGTAATAACTAATAATAATAATGTAACAAGTATATAAGTCTTATTTTGGAAGTGAAATAGGTTATTGCATGTTATTGAATGTATTTAATAATAAGTGGTCGTTCTAATTCTGTTATCTTGAGTGCTCCTGGGTCTGAATAGGGTGACTTCATTACTTCTTCTAGGTTCTTTTTTGGTAAACTTAGATTTACCAAAGAATGATTAGCAGCAATCACTTGTGTTTTACAACCGTGAAAAGAGTTAATACAGTGAATCCTTAAAATTTTACAAAAGTTTATTTCATATAATTATTGTGACATTTGCCGTTGCCGTTTTGTGTACCTAGCTGATAGTTTCACAGTCTTTTAGCCTGAAATATTCCACTGATGTTTGCAGTGTTTTTGTGGGTAAATTCTATCATCACTTTAAAACCTGATACGTCAAATTATCTGTCATACATATAAGCTAACACTGACTTATCCAGAAGTGGTGAAACAGGCCCTTATTGTGCTAAATGTTATAATGGCTACAGCAATGATTGTTTTTTTGAGACAAATTAGCTTCGAAAATGATAGAGAATGCAGTTTAGTTTTGGATACCTAATTGATTGGATCACAACACGTCACTGACATATACTATAGCGATAGACAAGCTTGTTCAAACAAACAATATGTCACACAAAACAACACAAAATGATATGGTCTGTCATTGTCATAGTTCGTCACTATGCCATAGAGCGCCCACCGCATTCAACTGGAACATGTTGCTTCTATGAAAGGGCCTGTCTATCGCTAGAGTTTAAGTCAATGCAACACATATTCTATTCTATTTTTAAAATATGGCTGCCATCTTGGTTTGTGATGATTTTGCCAATGTCGAGTTTTTGTAGCAAAAGTGCTTGACATTGTACGGTTATGAAGATATTTTGGTGACTTCAAGGGTTGTTCTTACAAAAGAACACTATCTTGAGCCACCACTGGAGCCCCGCTGTTGAGCTGGGAGGGGGCAACCAACGAGCGACACGCGACACGCGACCACCCACTAGCAGATCCACAACGCGACTCCCAATGCAACACATAGATGATTTTCGAAAATGTTTTATCCACCTAGTTAGTTTCTTTCATTCCTATTTAATTATAAAGATTTCAATAACTTTTTCACTGGCCATACAGGGTCGAACTTAATATGCTGATAGTTTTTTTAAGATGATCAGACCATCATTGATGTATCATTGATGATGTACCAACATCATTGATGTAAATAGATTGTAAACTTACACCCTGGTTCCCCATCCATATCAGCTCTTCAAACTTATCAAACACAACAGCAGACACTCCAAATCTGTCCCCCCCATCCACCAAAACACTGCTTCGTACAGCATATTCCGCCTCGTGACTCGGTATCATGTACTGGGGTGTGTAGTCTGTGGCGTATGGGTCTGAAAAAAGTTATTTTGAATTTATTTTGCTGTTTTTTAGGTTTCCATACCCAAAGGGTGAAAACGGAATTTGTTTTTTTTTGTAAGTTAATATTTTCTCCCCTTCGGACGAAAAGCGTCAATTGTCATCCCGCTGCGCCTCGGCTTCGCCTCTCGGTCAACAATTACATGAGATCTGAGACCTTTCTTACTTTCCTGCCCTCGGTGTGTAACCTACTATAACTTCCAAAAACAATTTTTTTCGCCGTTTTAACATAGTAATTATATTTTGTGGTGGTGTAGTACGGAACCCTCGTTACCCGAGTAGCCCGACTCGCACTTGACCGGTCTTTCACCAAAGAAAGGGAAAAGATTTGCATTATTTTTGTCTTAGAAAAAGTATATGTCTAGAATGAGCCTCACACTTGTTCCGTATAAAACAAAAGGGGCTAACTTTCTTAGGTTGGTGTGCGTGAGGCGCCATACTAATTATATATGTGTGCGTGTATATGTATAGGGTTTTGGAACCAGTACTGGTTCCTATTTTTTTCGACGCTTTCGTAGCTTTGACTGTCTATCTTGATAATCTAAGATTTTTGTATTGACTTTTCCTCCTAAGCATTCGAGAAATTCATATAAATATTCAAATAAATAGATAGTTAATAATGAGTAAACGCAACGTTAAGTGAAGTGATGCGAATGAATTATTGATTTACAGAGAAAATTGTTTACTTACCAGCCAAGAGGTGATCATTTGGCATACAAAGATCGGAATAATGGTACTCCATATTTATGCACCTACAATTGATGTGACGACTAAACGAATCAACGTTTATCACATTTGTATTGTTTCTATTTTACTTATTTACTTGTAAATAATGGAAAATATAACAATAAAAGGGAGAAAAACAAAAAAAATGTACACCGCTGGCTGGCGTCGAGCTGTCAAGTGAAATTTTTGTTGTTGGGAAGCGTTTGCTAATGATTGTACGGAAAGAGACAGTACTATCTAAATAAAATAGCGTTGTCTCGTTTTGATGTAGTACTTAGCGCATTTAACTGTTACTGAAAACGCGTTCACGTTCAGAAATCATTCTTCAAGGCACAACGAATAATTTCAATTGCTAATAGGAACTGTATAACATTGGAAATAGGAATGAAAATACTGGAAAATATTTCTTGGCTCAACTGTACAATGAGTACCGTCGAATTTGGGGTTGGGGATGGGTAGGGGGGATAGGGCGGGGTCCCCACATGCCCCCCCTAAAGGGAAAAAGTACGGAAACCCCCCTTTTTTTTGCCCCCCTGCAGTCCAAAAATAGCTGGTAGAAGGCGTGGGATGGGACCCCAGATCTTGTAGGTTAGCGAGGAGTGAAGCGACGAGCTTGTTAGGTTTCTTGCGACCGCACGAGCGGAGCGAGCGGTGCCGCGGCAGCAGCCGGCGAGTGCCAGAACCGAATTGCTACTGTTTACCTAGTCCTTCCTATTTCTTTATTCGTAGGAAATACATACTTAGGTATAATAAAAATAAAAACACTGAATGAATATATCAATATTCTATAATTAAAAATGAATGCGTGATTGTTGTTAGCATTATCAAATAATCGAGAGTTCACATCACAAACTCACTTAACTAGTGCACTTTTTGTTAATCACAATAAATAAAATCTTAGATAGAAAAGAAAACTTAATTTAATTAACACTAGTTGGTAAGAAATGTTGGTAATAACTCTTGGTGAACTCAGTCATAAGATCTGGCATGGCTTCTGGTAGCGTAGTGATCAATCTAGCTGGGCTGCCAGAGTATCTTGCGAACGAAGGCACTACCGTCTCAGCAGGCAGCACTGAATTGTCTTCAATCATGCAGCAGTCTTTCAAAACACATCTTCTTCCCTGTGAATATAATTGAATCTGTATTTTAAACTATTACACTACGAATACATAATTTATTTTGTATTGTGTTTAAAACAGTAAGCAATGTATTTAAAACCACAATGTTTGATGACCCGGTTGGTGTAATGGTTACGATGCTGGACTGCCAAACCAGGGTACTGGGTTTGAATCCCTGTTCATTCATGGACGTTATGTTTGTGCCGTCGCGTCGTTGTATGGTTTCCATAATAAAAAGCGTAGTAACTCTCTTGGGATCATTAGTCATTACTATGTACATGCTTGTTAGCAATATTTTTTTCTCTGACGGTAAGTTTACCATAAACTTGCCTCCACCCACTTGAACTGGGCCCATGTATTGTAGCATGGCCCACTCCCTTTTCCTTATTTGTGAGAGGCCTTTGCCCCGCAGTCCTGCAGGCTAAAACTTACTTACAATGTTCAAACAAGACAGGTGTTTTAAAATACTTACAATAACAACATTTTTCCCAATATAAACGTAAGAGCCGACCACAGCTGCGTTCACAACTGTATTTTCACCGACAAACACGTGATCACCCATTTGAAGAGGGAAGAATGCAACTCTGAAATAGATAATTATTACTATTAGCATAATATTGGGTACACAAATTAAAGACATATTGAACTTCCAATGCGTCAGGTGCTTCCATGGCAATCAGCGAATCTCCATTATTGTACAATCGAATGCTTCCTGCAAACGCTTGCGAAAGCTTAGGCAAGCCTGCTGCGCATTGACGCAGTGTACGAAAACACTTACATCTGTAGTACCACACACGCCAAGCAGATTCTTGGGAACAGTGGCTTGCGGCCATATTACTTTTCGCAAACAACCGACAAACGGTCGGACATGTTTTTCCCATCAAATATTTGTATAACTAAGAGTATAAAGTAAAAACCAGTTTAACAGTCCGCTGCAATTTAATTATTACTTTGACGTTGACGTTGGACTTTTGGATTATAACTGCGAGCAATATTATTTTTGTAACAACTACAACTTTCTACCAGCTATTTGAATCTAGAATAAATGCTGTCGAAATGCGTTCTTTATGCAGTATGTGTGGTGTGAATCTGAATGACATAATTTGAAACAGTATAATCAGAGAAATCCGTGGATCGAAAGAGGATATCGTCATTTGGAATCATCACCGGTACAATTCAAATTAGTTTTGAGAAAATAGACGAAATATACTGTTAATGACTTAGGCCACTATAATAATTCTCTGCCGATGCAGGTTGATTCTTCTTGTTACATTAACGGGTTTGACTTGTTCCAGTAGTGATTCGGATAGAGTTTTAGATTTTCTATCATTCTGCATACTTGTTTCAAAACACATAATTTTGGAGATGTTCCCGTAATGACTCCGACCGACGATATAGTGACATAGATTGAAAAGGGAATGCTGAGATGGTTTTGTCATGTGATAGTAGACTAACTTAGACATACGTATGCGGACCAAACCGACAGGGTACTTAAAAAGGGTCAGATCAAATGTACGCGAAACCGACGAGCGTGCATGAAACGACTTATAACTGTGGAAGAGGCTAAAGAGGTGTGTCAGGATTGTAGCCGTTGGCAATCAATTGTATCTGCCTAGTTGCCTACCCGAATGGGGTGAAATATATCTATTCATATGTACATACCCTTTACTAAACTTCTTGAAAGGAGGTCTGATAACGGAGCCTTTACTGATGATGCAAAATCTTCCAGTTTTCACATTGGCGAGATCACCGCGGATGATTGCATCGCTCTGTACTATTACTTTGCCGTGTAGAACTATGTTTTGGGAGCCGCATAGCACTGTTTGCCTGCTAACTTTGTTCCCTGATGCCTGGAAAAGGGAGTGCAAATATTGTAAACACTTAAAATTACAGTGTTGGTGTGAAATTTGGATGTGTAAAGTTACTTACTGTTTCAACGTATTCCGATTTATTGTAATAAGTATCTTGGAGTTCCATTTTATTTAGTTTCGAATAGTTTTTTCATTTACAAACAATGAGTCACACACACACACGATTTTTGTTTGATGAAATTCGATTTCAAAACGTGTAAAAATCACTCGGGAAGTTTATCTATCCAACTCTAACATAGAAACCTTCGTATCCTTTTTCTCTTTCGTATAGGCAACCCGAATGATTTTCACTCTTTTTAAAACGCACTCTTGTTGGTTTGACACTGACATGACATTGACAGTCAAATGTCATGCAGACGTTTTGATATGCGTTCAGAAAAGAAAAGACGTTGAAGTTGAGGTTGTATCTTGGTTTCATATTTTTTCTATGACAAAATATTTAAAACAACAAAATAATGAGGATTGCATACCTACCAAGAAGTTTGGAAATCCATGATACCTACCTATATAGGTACCTTAAAATTTTGGTTTACTGGCCATTAATGCTGTAAAAATTTGCAAGAAAGCCATTATGTACGATAAAAAAAAAAAAAAGTTATTTATTTTTAAATGGCATCCAAACCATTTTTTTCTGAAATCAAAGCCAGTTTTGACGAAAAAAAGTAATTGTAAACATCAAAATCAAAAGATTCCCCGATTAAAAAAACATTTGATTTGAAAAGCGAAGCGAAATATTCATTTGTTTTTTCTTCTGTAGCGCGAAAGTGGTTGGCGCCAATTTTTAATTTTCTATCAAATTTGTTCGCTTCCCACAAAGTTGCGAAACCAATAAAACTAACTTATTTTCATTAATAAAATGGATAGATACGTGGTAAGAGAGCCTAGAGTCGGTGCAGGTAAACATTTAGATAGAAGTAAGGCAATTCTGTACAACAAAAATAAAGGAAGCAACTAAGTAATTTAATAAAGTGTCTATTTACTTTTTCAGACTATCCACAGGGAAATCAAATGATTGCGTTCTCGCCGAATACAGGAAACAATAACAGTATGATGTGAGTAGAACCTGCATTAGTAAATAAGTAGCGACTATCGGTAGAAGCGTAATACAGTAAGTATAGTTAGTAATAATGGGGATGCTCTTTGTCGTTTGGTTTCTGGCTGGCTTTACACATTTCTTCCCATCTTGGCTATCACTACATAGTATATACTTAGATTATCAAGATAGACAAGTCAAAGCTACGAAAGCGTCGAAAAAAATAGGAACCAGTACTGGTTCCAAAACCCTATACACATACACGCACACATACATAATTTGTATGGCGCCTCACGCACACCAACCTAAGAAAGTTAGCCCCTTTTGTTTTATACGGAACAAGTGTGAGGCTCATTCTAGACATATACTTTTTCTAAGAGTATATAAAACAAAGTCGCTTCCCGCTGTCTGTCTGCCCCTACCTTTGACTACTTATATGTGGACTAGTTACGCTTGTAATCTAGTTACTAACAAACTTTAGACTTTTTGATATGTAACCACGTTTGACACTTTTTGCGGGGGGCGAGGTTACATGAAATCCGCAACTTAGGATTTTATTCCCCATAACTTTAGACGTCCCACAGCAAGGCATAGGACACAGGCCCTGAGGGTAGGCCTCAGGAAGGGTGTATGGGCGTTAGTCCACCACGCATGCCCAATGCGGATTGGTAGACTTCACATTTCTTCTTCAGCGTATGCAGGTTCTATTACGATTTTTTCCTTCACCGTTTGAGAGCAGTCGGTATTTACATAAGTTAGAAAAACTTCTTGGTACATTGCATGTCGTCCGTGCGGATTCGAACCCGGACCTCACGACTGAGTTTCCATAGGTACGTCTCCGCAATGCGCCATCGAAGCTCTCCAAACATGCGAGCCTCTGATTCGGATGTGAAGTCCACCAATCCGCATTGGGCACGCGTGGTGGACCAAAGCCCATACACCCTCATTGAGGGTAAGCGTGTTGGGGTTAACTGTTGCATTAAATACTTTATTATTATTGCACCCATGATGGACTTTCTATACCTACTAAATACCATACAGCTGATCGAACGCTTGTATGAAAAGTCGATTTTTTTCTGCGAAATTCCTATAGGTTTCTTAACGAACTTTTTACCCTTATACTGTATAGGCGGATGATGTTTGACTAAGTAATGAATGATGATGCCTGTAATTTGATGTAAACTAAGAAGTGGTGGTGTGTGTAGGTATATTGTGGTCTGTTCCCTGCCTGTGGTGGGACGTATAATATGATAATTATTGCATGAAATTCTCCAGCCCTCCAGAAACGATGTACTTCGGTGGATACGGCTCAGAATTCAACATGCAGAGAGTGAACAGTTCGGGATTTATTGGAATGACGCATGTTGCGCCCTACGCTCATACTAATGTAAGTTTGATTGTTCTTGAATTGTGTATTAAGTGCTTTGTAGATGTGATGGATGATGCAGATTGTTTACTGAGAGTGGGTACGGTAATGATAATGTAATAGTTCGTCGATTGTCGAGTCGACGGCAATGTCATGTGAAACCGATGATATCAATGTTCGTAAGAGATTTTTTTTTCTACGGCGGGTTGTGATCTGTTAGACTTACGTTTTTGTATTAGTCATTTAGTACCTTACAACAATTTCTACACGGCAATCAGTAATCTTTTTGGTAATTAAAATAAAAAAGTCCCCCGGCTACAGTAGGTACTATTTGATTGTTAAATGGTTTTTTATACTTAACTACAGGGTGTTAGGGTAAACAGTTTCATCACTTTAAGGGGTGATTGTACCCATGATATTGAACAACTTTCCGAAAGAAACATAGGAAATTAGAAAAAAAATGTGGACTTTCCGAACGCCGAAATTTTGTCTTGCTAATTTCTTTGAGAATGTTGTTTAGTATCATGGGCAGTGGCGTGCACTCAAGGTAGGCACAAATACAGTAAAACCCTTATAATTTCTAAACTAAAAGCATTTTGTTTACTAAATGTCTTTTAATTGCTTAACTGCTTGTATTAAAACATATAAAAGTCATTTAGTAAGCAAAATGTTTTTTAGTTTGGTAATTATTAGGGTTTTACTGTTTTTTTCCTACCTGGAGTGCAAAACACTAATAATTTCTAAACTAATAAGCATTCTGTTTAATTAATGATTTTTATATGTTTAAATACAGGTAGTTAAGCAATTAAAGATCATTTAGTAAACAAAATGCTTTTAGTTTAGAAATTATAAGGGTTTTACTGTATTTGTGCCTACCCTGAGTGCACGCCACTGATCATGGGTACAATCACCCCTTACAATGAAGCAACTGTTTACCCTAACACTGTTGTAGCAGTTTTGGGGGCGAAATAAAGGTTTCCCAGTTGCAACATACGAGTACAATATCACGACATTGACACGATGAACCTTGCTGGTTGCTACAACTACACACGTAGGTGATTGTTGTAAAGCATAGGCTTTAGGCGTATCTATAGAGATACTGGGAAAATGTTCCTTCGTTAGTGTTATTATGTAGTTAGGTACTTAATGCTAAGTAAGTAAGTGTCGACTCGATATAATAAGCAAAGTAAGGAGGTATAATGTGGGACATTTTAGTGTTGATGTCAGTGTAATTGAAACTATAAGTACCCAAGAAGTTAGGAGGTAGGTAGATAGTTTCCTAGTACGTTAGGAAAGGTCGATTCAACATAGTTAGGTACTATTTTACACACCTTCACTCCATTTGTACTCTTTTATCTATCACGGCAAAAAGCCGTGGTGGTCCAGTGGCGAGCAACTTTGCCTACCGTGAAGGAGGCGATGGTTTGATCCCCAATGAGTTTCCCGGAATTTATGTACGATTTGTAATGTAACACCACTGGCTTTGCGGTGAAGGAACACATCGTCAGTGACATCGTGAGGTAACCTGCATGCTTCAATTTCGAGGCATGTATTGTACTTATACTGTCAATTACAAGTGGTGACGGGCTCATTCCCCGTCACATTGAACAAAGCTTCGGTACTACTAGTGAAACGTGGATGTTTTGAGTTTTCAAAATATCTCTGACTACCTCCACTCGGGGAATATAGTCGTGAGCATATGCTATCTTTCAGTCCAACGCTTATGGATTCAGATGTATTCCAAACATTTTGTACAATTTAAAGTTACATTTTATTACTATCCTCAATCGTGACAAGTACATTATCAAAGGGTATCATAAACAGAGGTGAGATAAACAGTTTTATTGCAGCTGCTACCAGGTCAAGGCCAGGTGATGTCTGGTATCGACCCCAGGTACTTAGCAGCTTACGGCGACAACAATGCGTCCTTTATTGCAGGTGAGGCTTTAGTGTCAAGATAATGCTAGACTCTAAGTCATAAACACTATTAATTACATACCTACAAACCTACTGCTATAGATTGTATACATACTTCCTATAGGTATACAGGGTCCTTCTTATATGCTGACGGTTTTTTAAGAAGATGATCATACCATCAATCTGAACCACTTTCTCTATGGGAGCAACATCTAAATCGCGAAAAAAACTGTTGTTTCATACAAAACTGCAAACATAGGTACTTGAACCAAATGTGTGGGACAACTGTTTTTTTTTTGCGGTTTCGACTTTTTTCCCATAGAAAAAGCTATTCTTTTTGATGGTCTGATCGATCATCTCCTGAAAACCGTCAGCATATTAAGAATAGGAATAGAATCTCCTATACAATGTTATTATTGAAGCAGTAACAATCGCGGGCATGTATGAACAAAAGAGGTATGTAGGGATCGTAGTAGATGGCGAGCCATGGTCTCTACCTACCCCACTGGACAGAAGCGTTACGTTATAGATAGATAGATAACAATAAAACTATTACCCAGTAGGTCACAGGGAAAACCGTCGAATCGAAAATGAATGTATTCCGCAACCAATTGGATGACTATGGGTGGTCCCTTGGTGGGTAGGTAGAGTAGGTAGGTAGTAGAGTTTCTGGCCGCATCTTCTCTACAGCGGAACACCTTCCGACGCGGTGGTAGAGTCAAAAATGACGTCAGACAGCTGTCCATGTGATATTGTTTTGAACATTTGAGTTTGAGTTTGGTATTACACTTGGCACAAGAGTATTTGATGTCCTGATGATCGATAAAATGCCTCAGTTTAGCATCGCCTAGAACATCTAGAACACAATAAATTAATGGTAAGCAATAATACCTGCACACACAATCGATCGATGACTAACAACAGCCCCAGACAAGCACGTAACCAGACTTTGGTTTCAGGGATGAGACATTCATTTAAAAAAAAATACTACTTATAATTTTTATTTTATTTGGAGATACCTACGTGCTTGGCCCTAGAGATTTCATTACTTACAGTAAGAAGGGAGGTACCTACGTTTTACAATGATATCCATCACAGTTCTTTTCACACCCTAAAACACTCAACAGGCCCGCAAAGGCAACAAATGCACATGGAACGGAACTCAACAGCGACTAATAGCCCATTCGCTGGCGATTACCAAAATCGCAATTTCGCCGGCGTCGAACGAAACAAAAGCAAAACGTTCACGCAAGCTGTTGCTGCTGGTAAGTTTGTGGTTTATCTTTGAGTCTTATTTTTCCATTCATCATTTTGTAGATAGACTTTTGTCTGATTGATCAATGCGTCATTTATGCTATTGAAAATATTGTTAAACACGTTTAGACGAAGAGATCTTAGGGAAGGAAAAGTGGTTATCGATCACACATTAAAAAAAAACAAGCTTTTAAGTACTTATCTTTTCTCAAACATGCTTGGAAATTTGAGCATTATTTTGACAACCTTCTTCAAGATAAATCGAAATTGCTGTACTGGCCAAATACATGCGAGCAGTGGCCGGCAGTTGTATCAAAATTCATATCTGTCGTGGTTTAGCGGCCAAATAAATTACTTAGTAAACTCATAACTGTCGTGTAATTTAGAAATGGAACGATCTTTTATTCCGAAAGATGGCAACCAAGGAGGTTACTTAACAAAGGTTTTATTTAAATTTCGAACAGGCTTGCAAATAGAAAGCTTTATAATGAAAAAAAAAAGAAATGAACACTTTGACCAAAATTATTGTTGTTCGTGTAGGATGTTCATCTTTGATTTTGAAAAGTTGATTGATTTAAATTTTCGCGCATCGTTTAAGAAAAGCTCTATATACAAGCCTTGGCCACCACTAGTCATTGATGGACTTACGTATGTGTGCCTCGGCTTCGCTTCGGCCCACATTTACACGTTCGTCCATCAATAAATAATGTACCTACTATAAATAATGCTGACATCGCATCCTCAACATCAAAATGATATTTTGTTAAAATTAAACTCGTAAAGGGAGCAAAGTAAACATTTTATGAGGTTCACTCACGTTCACGTTTCTACTCCTGCTTATTTAAGCGAAAAGCTCGGTTTACACTAAGATAATTAGTTGTTGAGATAAACTCTGCACAGAGTTAGTTTGCACTCAACTGCGGTGAAGTTAAAGAAACTTTGAATGAATATGTTTTCCCTTTCGTTTAAATACCTAGGTACCTACCTACTGAACATTTTAGATAGACGAGTACTCTATATTACTACCGTTTACCCGCGACTTCGTCCGCACAAATTTTTTACCTACCAGATTTTAAGTCAGATCATAATTAAGCTATCAAACAAAAAACGTTTCATCAAAACCGGTTCAGTTATTTTTTGCATGATGCGCGAACAAAAAAACAGACAAACAGACAAAAACAAAATTTCTAAAAAAGGTTGATTTCGAATCAGGGATAAGTACCTAAAAACCAACCTAACTGTATCGTAACCTTTTTTTTTGTAAATATCTTTAATGTACAGACACACTTCTTTCATGTCGCGGCAAGGAAGCGGGAGAACAAAGGTTCTTTTGTCGACTTATAAAGATGCATTGCGCGCTTATAGAGTGACCATTCTAGACGAACAGGTCCTGTAGTGCGATTTTTGACAATCATAAGAGCGGTTCGGCAGTAGAAAGATGTATAATCTCTATAGTAATTTTGACATTTTCTACTGCCGAACCGCTCTCGTATGATTTTCAAAAATCGCACTACTGTAATCAACGAGTATCCAACTAGTCAAATTAACAACTCTTTATCAAACGTCTAAACGCGTGCTTTGTATGAAATATTGTCTAAAAATTTAATAGTGACGTCATCGTTTTTCGTCGTCGTTTTGCTATTTGTTTTTATAGTTTATCCAATTATTAAAAATTGTATTCAATCAACAGAATTACTGACAATGTTTTAACGTTATTTTCAAATGTTTTATTTACTGAGCAGTTAAAACTAAAATATATTTGATCTAGTCAACTCCCCTGTTAAAAAGAACGATAGAAATCTTTCGTTTATGAGACCCGATATCCGGTCTTTAGAAGCTCAAAGGTACCTTATATATAACACAGGCTGTTAGGGTAAACAGTTGCATTGCTCTCAGGGGTGATTGTACCCATAATACTGAACAAATTTTCCTAAGAATCCGACTTTGGACTTACCAGCTTACTAAAAGCAATCAGCTGATGAAACGTTTGTATAAAATTTCTTTGGTAAAGTTATTCAGTATCATGATTAGGTACAATCACCCATTATGTTTACCCTAACACCCTGTTATACCTTTACAGTAATGTTGTTTGTATGTAAGGGGTAATCTCTGAAACTACTAAGTCGATCCAATCAATTATACTTTAATTTACATTAAAAACATAAAATATATTATCACGTTTCTAGGTCCATAATACCTATACTAAACTCTGGCACTCGCGTGTTTTTGTGCCCTCTGACGCATAATGAAGGGATTACGTGCCTTTGTATCAATTTTAGGTATAGTTTGTCCTCTTAATAAGATTTTTCCTCTTTGGCTTTTTTTTAGTTCCACTTTCACCACAGTACGAGCAATTGATGGCTAAATGCAATCAGGATGAACCTATTAATATGAATAGAAGCAATACTATACAGAAACAACAGGATTTTCAGCTGAAAACTGCAACTTCAAGTGGTAAGTATCCATACAAATGAAACTGTCGTTTGTGAACTTTCAAATGAGTGATTGTTTTTCTTGTGCACACTTAGGAAAGTACCTACTACTTAATAAGTAGGTATAATACATAATTTGGATGCAGCATTGTGTGGTTAGCCGTAGTCTCTGCCTACCCTTGTGGGATATTGGCGCGAGTATACATTTATGTATGTATATGTTACAGTCAAAACTCATAACCGGTCAATACCACTTTTGACTGCAAATCAGTCGAAAGTGGTTTTGATCTGTTATGAGTTTTTAGACCCCAGATCTAACTAAGTCGGTTAGGTTAGCGAGGAGCGATGCGACGAGCATATTATTAGGTTTCTTGCAACCACAGCGCACGAGCCGAGCGAGCGCAGCGAGCGTGCGGCCGCAGCGGCCGGCGGGTGCCTGAACAGAATTGCTAATGTTTACCTAGTCCACTCGAAAATATAACTTTGACTAAGGGCATAAGCATATGCTCACGACTATATTCCCCGAGGGGGTAGTCAGAGATATTCTGAAACCTCAGAACATCCACGTTTCACCAGTAGTACCGAAACTCTGTCCAGTGTGACGGGGGGTGAGCCCGTCGCCCGCCGTACAATACATGCCTCGAAGTTGAAGCATGCAGGTTTCCTCACGATGTTTTCCTTCACCGAAAAGCCACCAACGAACTAAGCCCACCACCACCACCACTTAGATGTGAATATCTGTAGTTAAAATTGAAAACCCCAGCAAAACTTGAGGTAAGAATCGCGAGTTCAAAGTTTGCTAGAAGCACGAAAATACATCATAATGAGCTTGTTACTCTTGTTAGACGAGAGTTAAGCAGCTTAGCTTGGTGCAGGTTGCGTCGCGTCGCACATTGTTACAGTATAGAATATTTTTGTTCTAGGACTTGTCTTACTTAGTGTTAGTTCTGACGTTAATAAAATCCTGACTCTGAATTTAGTTTTAGCTCATTCTGTCCATCAAGGATTAAGACGTCGTTTGGATTTGTTTTTGGTAATGGTTAGAAAAAGAAAAATTACTTTCGTGTGTTCTGTGGTTTAGTTTAGACCCGAATAGTTTTAAATCTATGGTTTAGACCATCAAACTGATAAACTATGTAGACAATGTCGTTAACAAAAATCTGCTGTCCCATACATTTGAGTCAATTAGATAGTATCTAGATACTGCAGTTTTGTATGAAACAGCAGTTTTGCATTTTTCTCGATGTTAGCTCTATGTATAGTGAAAGTTTTTCAGTTTGATGGTCCGAATCACTCCTTTAATTATTACTAAACTTGCTTGTTTTATTACACCCTGTATACACAGATGCCATGACATTATATAGGGTCCTTCTTAATATGCTGACACTTTTTTAAGGAGATGACCAGACCATCAAACTAAACAACTTTCTCTATGGGTCCAACATCGAAATCGCGAAAAAAAAAATTACCTCTTCCATACAAAACTGCAAACCTACTCTAGCCAAATGTATGGGACAGCTGTTTTTTTTTTTCGCGATTTCGATGTTTGTCCCATAGAGAAAGTTGTTCAGTTTGATGGTCTGATTATCCTATTAAAAAAGTGTCAGCATATTATTAATGTTGGACCCTGTTATATAAGTTGTAACGATAAGTATCAATAAATCTATAAACCATACATACTCTACTCATCAAACTGAACAACTTTTACAGTGGGAGCAAACGTGTCGGCGTAAAAAAGAAAATCTGCTGCTCCATACGTTTGAATCGAAGTATAGTAAGTAGGTATTGCAGTTTAGTATGGAACAGCTGAAAACATTTTTGCGCTGATAGTTTTGCTCCTATAGTACCTAAAAGTTGTTCAGTTTGATGGGTAGAGTATGTTCGTAAAAGATTAATTACTTTCATGTTTTGCCCCACAATTATACTTATCCTTACATCCCTGATATATAAATACATGTGTATACTCTCAAATGGTAAAGGAAATCTTCATGAGGAAACCTGTATACGCTGCAGAAGAAGTTCTGATGTGCATTTGTGCAAGCTGATGAAAAATTTGTTGATTTTTGACTTCGAACTTTACAGTGATAGTTCAAGATGGTTATATTTTCAAAAACATCAAAAACCGTTCGTTTCCTTAGTTTGAATTGCATAGAAGAGTACTTACTGTAGTAACTTCTTGTTTTCAGTTGCATCAACGCCAACGATACAGCCTAAAACAGACATTGAAATATTGAAGAATGAATTTCAAAATCCTTCGAAGACTAGATACGATAGGCTTAAGGTATGTCAATCAGTTTTCTACAAAGTATTCGATCTAATTAATAATTACTATAATAATTTAATTTATAATTTATTTATTAATAAAGAAACACATAATAATTGATTGAACACACAACAGATGATTTAAACAGCGTCAAGCACGTCTTATTCACAACATTGTGCAAATGTAAAAAATATTATTATTTAACAGAACAGGTCATTTACGGAAAGTTGTTCAGTTGATGGTCTGATTCTCTTAAAAACCGTCAGCATATTAAATTGGACCCTGTATATTTTTACTTTTTTATTTAATTACTTGATGAAAGATTAACAGGATGGTTTACAGTTAACATAAAAAATTAGTTAAATATATGGGTTTTTATATGCTATTAAAAAATCTTTACATGGAGTGCGATTTTTGAAACTCATTCGCTGAGCTCAGCAATTGAAAATGACAAAATTACCATGGAGATATGCATCTTTGATTGCTGATTTGACTTTCAAATATAAGTCAGGAGTGTGATTTTGGAAAGTCAAATCAGCGGTAGAAAGATGCAATATCCCCATAGTAATTTTGACATTTTCAACTGCTGAGCTCAGCAAAAGGGGATTCAAAAATCGCACTCCTCATTTTAGTCTTAAAATATTTACGCTGTGCTACTGAAGCTCTAAATGTTTCACAATACCTTTCATAATCTCCCTCTCTTTTAAATAATCACAACAAATACAACACGAATCCAGTCAAAAGCAACGTGTTTAAAAGCCGCAAATGCGGACTAAAAAGCACGGTTACCACTTATTGTGGTCCATTTGGGCTATTTATCATCAAGCTACGACAAAAGGTGGTAGGAAAAAAGCAGCAGGGCGTCCCAAAGGGCGGGATATTAATAAAATTTATCGTCTACGTTTGCGACTAATATTCAACCATACAACAAAAAGTTATACGTGCTTGAAGGTCTGGAACTGGTATTGCATCGTTCTTGGCAAATGTATTGTTTGTTACCTATTTAGAACTGATTGAGTCCAACCAAATAAGTAGAAACAAACGTTCCGGTAGTAACATGAGTTTTTGCCGAGAACTGATAAAATCTTCATTGTTTTTTTAATCTTACAAGAAAAACTGTGTGTAAAGAAACTTCACATTTTCCAAATGAACATTGGTCGAAAAACAATAAAAAAAACTGTAGACCTTCCATACAAAAGTGCGGATCATTCGATCGATTTTCAATGCGAGAATGCGAGGACCTAAATTTTTCTCGGTTTTTGACCGATGTTCCGTTTAGTTTCATTAATTATGAATTACACCAATTATGTACAAGCAATTAAATGTTTTCTATGTTACTTAGTAGTAAATAGGCGTTTATAAATAAATATGTAAAATAGGTACCTAAATAAAAGATTTAAAAGTAAAGTGCTAAAATATTATCATTAAAGTTATAAAATAAAAGCAAACATCGTGCTAATGCTCTAAATAATACATCGTTTAAAAATAAAAGTGCCTACTTAACGATAGGCAATGTTAATTATTTTTCCACTAGTTTTCATAAAGAATGTAACCTAGCCCTGTTTTTTTTAAACTAAATACCTTCACGACTTTCTTTCTCAAACATTCTACAAAACTAACCACATAAAATGTTGCTCGCAAAACTTTGTTGAGAGTCAACTATTTAAAACCTTTTAAACACAAGAAAAGTCTTTCTTTAAAAAGGTGATACAAAACTCTTTGGTCTTAAAATAGAATCTTATTGCTCATAAAAGTAACTGGCCACTTTACTCCTTTGTCAACTGAAAGAGTTGGGGACTTCGATTTTCGTAGAATGCGAAGTAAATAAAGTGTTTCTTGAACTCTGAGGAAGTCGGCCGTTGCGCTCCACTGTTGCAATATCCGTCGGTTCTTCCTCACAAAAGAAATAAAAGCAGGTCGACAGAAATTTTAAAGCAATGTCTTGATGAAACCTCTATAAGAAACTTAATAGTTTTATTAGGTGTGGTAAAAAATAACCTTGGTTTACGGTAGTAACTATTAAATATAATATGTGCCTTGGTAGTTATTTAGTTGGAGAAGATTCTCTCGTGAACACAATCAATCAATCAATCAATTATACTTTATTGCACACCAAAACAGAACATACAATTATGAATAAAATATAAAGAATTACAAGTAGGTACAAATAAGGCGGTCTTATCACGAAAAACACAATTTTTGTTAATAGTAACAAAAATGCTTTGTTTGGCTACAAAGAAAGCAATTTCTACACGGAGGATAATATTTAGACTTTAGTAAAAACTACCAAAATTAGATTTATAACAACAATTTTCTAATAAGGTGTACTAATATTTTTGTAGTTTTCTCTTTTTTGTTATTCACATCTATTTTGAGTCGCGTGGCTAGAGGTCTCCCGAGAGGACGTCTTCGTTCGGCTTGTGATTTACGATTAATTGACCACGCGGCTCGGCCATGTTGTGAACTCTTTTGTGTTTTAACCTTAAAACAATCACTTGAGATTATAAACTACTTACATTGGCAAAACTGTCACACTATAATAATAAAAATCCCTTACATTTAGATTAACTTGTCTTTTGAACGGGCCTCTACATGTTGGCTTCGGCTCCATGCACGCCTTCCAAAGGTCCGGGACTTAATTGCCCGTGATTACGGATCGTAAGACACATAATAATAATAATTTTATTTCACAAAGGGTACAAAGGTTTTCACTTACACGAAATCATAAAGTAGTCGTTATAAATTTGTACATAGTCACATTATAATGGACCTCCAACTCCTTATGTCTACGTAACTTAAGACCTGTGCATCAGGAGTCGTCGTTCCTCTTACGAGACATTGGCTGAATTGTGATTAGTAATTGAATCTTTTTATTATGGAAACCGTACAACAACGCCCTTAGTTTCTAAATCTCAGCCTAAGACCTAACACAATTATAAAATACTTTCTCCTAAGTCCCAAAATACTAACACAAGATAAAAACATGTAGTAAAAGATACATCATTAAGTTCGACTTACCAAAAGCCTATTGGCAAATTGTATTTCCCTTAAACCCAACGTAAATAGGCATCTGCCCAAGTAATTACTATCCTTATACAGAATGTGCCACAAAACCTTTTAAATGAAGGTTGTCTTCAATAGCTTTACATGGTTCTTCTTAATAAGCTGACGGTTTTTAAGGGGTACAGACCATCAAACTGAACAACTTTTTCTTTTGGACCAACAACGATGGTCAAGTAGGACTCCAGTATGTATGATATTGATTTCGATCGCGGTTTATTTCTATGGTACATCAGACTTTTTCTTCTCTATTTTTATTATCCCACAGTAAAAGTTGTTCAGTTTGATGGTTTGAAGCCGCCGCTTCATATCATAATTTATTAATGTATAGTTTTATTTGTCATTGTAATTGTGATTTATTAATGGATATGGATCATGTAATCCAAAATAACATTAAGGGCCTGTTTCACCACTTCTGGGTAAGTTCTTGTTAGCTTATCCGACGGATAGTTTGACATATTTTGTATGAAATTATGGCAAACTATCTGTCGGATAAGCTAACAAGAACTTATTCAGAAGTGGTGAAACAGGCCCTAAGTATTTTATTTATTTATTTTTTATATGGTCCAAAAAGTGTGCTTATAATTTTTGTATACTCTAGTATTTTCCCCATTTACATTCAGAGCGGACAAATAAAACTTAATTATTTTATTTGTTACGTACTGAAAGTAGACGTCTTTGTGCACCCTGTAAATAGCCAAACAACAATATGTAGTAATAAATGGTATTCATTCAGGCGTTGTATAAAAGCGGTCCGAGGGCATTTTCCGGGCCCGTGGAGAAGGTTCTCAAATGGCACAGGGCTCTGCAGGACATAGGCGTTTTGGCCCTCTACGAGATAGTTGGTGAGATGATTGATGTGTTTTTTGTTGCTTGTTTAGGAGAGATAAGCTACGTCACTGACGTGTCTTAGAAAAATGGTCTTTAGGAAACTATTTAGGGAAGTTACATTGTTCTCTTGATGTTCGTAGCCGCTACGAGCGTCGTAGCGTTTCCATATTGCATTAATCTGTAGGTAATCAATCATCAAATTCTACTAATTTTGAAAAAAATCTATTATGAGATTGTTTTTGGATTATATTGGATGCATTTTCAGTACAATGACTGTAATTTTAATAGAGAGATATAAACATAAAATACCTACATTATTCGGTATTTTTTTTAATTGAAATTTTCGTTTTTTCTTCAAATTTACTATTATAGTAAAACATATGCGTAGTTTGTTAGGTTAGTTTAGGTTAAAAATTAAGTACCTACACCTTCATTATTAGGTAATTTTTTTATTTGAAGTTTTCGTTTTTTCTTCAAATTTACTATTATAGTAAAACATTATGCGTAGTTAGTTAGGTAATATTATTAGAAAATAAAACTAACTGAACCTACTGGGCTTTTTTTTTACTTGCCAAATTTTCAGAGGTGGTTCAAGTGATCGAGCTGAATAACTTTTATTACAGTAGCAAACAATAAATCTGCTGTTCCATAATATAAGATAAATCTCCCTTTAAAAAAGGACCTTTCTTTTCTTACTATTCTTACATTCTTGAACAGCTTTCACTATGGAGCCAAAATCGAGAAAAAAAATTAAAAGTTTGCTGTTTCACGTCGTCGTATCGACTCGACCAATATACATATTAATCTATGGACTCGACTCAAATGTATGAGACAGCAGATTTTTTTTAATTTTCCGAAGCTGTCTCTACCGCCCTACGACCAAGAGCCCCGCTGGGCATACGGACATCCTTGAAAGTCATTAAAAATCGCCCTGTAGGTACTATAATAATTTAAAGTTCAATTTGTAGGATACCCATTAGTCACCTTTGTGTTTTATTCGTGTTTTTTTTTTGTTTATTTATTTAATACATAATTTTATATCTATATATACATAGCAAACCGCACTGTCAGAAACCACAGGGTTTATATGAAGTGCGGTAAGGTGTTAATAAATAACTCTGAAATAAGTATAAACGAAAACTTGAATCCTAAAATAAAACAAAATCTCTCACAAATCATAATGTTTTCAGCAAAATGTGTGAACGTGAGGCAAGGAGAGTCATGCTCCAAGAATTTAGTGGTGAGGGACGACAACGGGCCAGCCATGCAAGTCGTTTATTATGAGATCGACTTTTTATTGCCCGAGCTCAAACCACCTTGCACTGTCAGGTATTTTTAAGCTTCTTTTTGTTGTATTTCTTTGTTAGTTTATTATGGGTGTTTTTTGGTTTAGTTAAGGGGATATAATTCGGAGCGCGCTCCATACAAACGTACTATAGTTATTTTTTCAATACTAACCAATTAAAGAAAATGCAATTTTTCAGAAACAAATTTCTATGCTTGTATGGAGTCAGATTTTCGTTCAAATGTATAGTTTTAAAGTTACAGTGCCTCAAATATTTCCATACAAATCTTAAATTAATCTTAGCATTGAAACTGTATATTGTAACGAAAATCTGACTCCATACAATCATAGAGATTTGTTTCTAGATTGTTTCTGAAAAATTTCATTGACTTTAATTGGTTAGTATTGAAAATATCATCGTTTGTATGCAGTGCGCATTTTCGCTCTCGGAATAAACTTCTCCTAATAAGAATTTCAGGTTGTTCGCAATTAAATTTAAAACGTATATAATTAGGTAACTGCGTTGTGAAGTGTAATTATGTATAAAATGGTGACAAAGTTAAGGCGTTGGTCGTGTAGTGAAATTATGTGTAAATAAAAAAACACGGAATATTTTCATTAGGTAAGTCCTAGTATAGAAAAATATGCGTTTAGAATGATAGGGCATCTTATTTACGTTACGTAGATATATAATGTATTGCCATAATTTCATAACGTAACCTCGAAAAGCAATTTTTCTAAAAGGTGGTAACAAAAATTCGCTCCGAATTATATACTCTTCACGAAAATCTGACACCATACAATTTCTGAAAAAATTGCATTGACTTGATTGACTTGATAATTCATTACCTATGATTAGTATTGAAAATATAACCAGACTTCGTTTGAACGGAGCGCGCTCCGATCATATCCTCTTTACGACTTGATCACCGCCGCCAAATCTATTATGTTGTACACCTACAGGGTGATAGGGCGTATGATGCCCGGCACGTGCAGACTGCAAGCGTTCCACGTGCGTCCAGCGACCGGCGACGACGTCGCGACGCTGCCGCGACGCGCCGCAGTCGCAGCCCATCACGTCGCTAAACTCTGTAAGGAATTTAGTGTTACTGCTTAATTATTTATCTTTTTATATCTGTTTGTTCTCTTTGTGTCTCAATAATACGCAGAAATGAAAGTTTAAATGTTTTATTGCCTCGTTAAATAACTGATTTCTTGCCTCCTGGAGTGCGATTTTTGAATCTCATTCGGTGAGCTTAGCAGTTGTAAATGTCAAAATTACTATGGAGATATGCATCTTTCTACTACTGATTTGACTCTCAAAAATCATACTACATGAGACCGAATGAGATTCAAAAATCGCACTCCAGAATACTAAATTATCATTCAAAGTCACCGTGCAGACTGGCTAACTGATATGCTACAAACATGCTAACCATTGGACATAGAAGTTTTAGGGGTGCACTAAGAAAGTATTTTATGAAAATCAACCCCTAAAGGAGTACGTGAAATGCGGTGTACTCTTTTGTATGGAAAATCATATCCGATATCGAGGCGGATTACGTCGCGGGTTACTGACGTTAATGCTAGTTCTTTACAAAAAACATCTTATAAGTTAGGCCCATCATATCGAACATATAAATTGCAAACTAACGTCTAGTTCTGATTTTTTTATATGTTGTTAGGACCACTACCAGTAGCGTATATCCCAGTTTGCAGCTTCGTAAGACCTGTGCTAACTTTGCAGCACTCGAAAAACCATCCCGTTTTTTAGTTTTTTGCTTACATCTCGAAGTCTATAAGTCGTATAGAAAAGGTTTCTAGGTACAAATTAAACCTGATAAAATTTCCTACAAAACCAGTACTATGTACTTGTCTCATAGGACTTATCCTTTTAGAGCTACAGGACCAAGAAATCAATAGCATTTTTAAAAATTATGAAATTAGTATGGCAACCCTCATGAAAGTTAAAGATAAAAAAAAAATGATTTCATATTCCTAACCAGCCACCCCGAAAATCCCCGGATACAAATTTTCAGCTGATTCGGTGAACCTTTAAAAGCTGCTTTGGCGTTTGAGATTTCCATGGCAGCCATCTTGGATTTTGCAATTTTTGATTTTTTTTTTACCGCTAACCAAATCTGACCAAGGTCTTCTATGCATTTGTTCAAGGTCCATAACCCTATCTGTCGTAGTTTTTACGGGCCGTTGACATCATCCGTCAGGAATCGATCTTCCGAAGAAGTCAAAGTTTTCCCTATATCACCAGAGCATTCATATGATGATCCCTAAATGTCATCCTTGTACCGTAGGGGGAACCCGCAGATCAAATAGGAGGTATCTGGTCGATCCCCACTTTGCATAGATAAGTAGATAGATACCCGGATAATTGTTCGCCGAGTTCCCCCAAACCAACGCATAGTAAAATAATTTCCGAGATCATAATAAGGATGCCCTGGTGATAAAAGGAATTTTTCGACTTCCTCAGAAGGTTGACTCCTGATGGATGAGGTCAACAGCCCGCGGAAACTATGAAAGAAAAGGCTATGGATCTTGAAGAAATGTATAGAAGACCTTGGTCAGATTTGGATGGCGGTAAAAAAAATCCAAAATTGCGAATTCCAAGATGGCTGCCATGGAAATTTAAAACGCCAAAGCACCTGTTAAAGGTTCACCGAATCAGCTGCAAATTTGTATCCGGGGATTTTCGGGGTCGCTGATTAAGAATATGAAATCTTTTTTTTTTTATCTTCAACTTTCATGAGGGTTGCCATACTAATTTCATAATTTTTAAAATGCTATTTCTTTCTTGGCCCTGTAGCTATCAAAGGATAAGTCCTATAAGACAAGTACATACTACTCGTTTTGTAGGAAATTTTATCAGGTTTAATTTGTACCTAGAAAACTTTTCTATACGACTTATAGACTTAGGAGATGTAAGCAAAAAACCAAAAAACGGGATGGTTTTTCGAGTGCTGCAAAGTTAGCACAGGTCTTTCGAAGCTGCAAACTTGGATATACGCTACTGGTAGTGGTTCTAACAGCATATTAAAAACTCAGAACTAGACGTTAGTTTGTTATTTTAGCGATTTTTTGTGTAAGATATGACCGGCCTAAGTAGGTATTCAGGAAATCAATCTTAAGTTTAAATCTCGAAATCATATCTTTTAGCTTCTTAGATCTACGTCATGGCTATTAAAGTGTAGCCATTTCAGTTTTAGAACTTTAGATTATATTCAACAACTTTGGCTTAAACAGTATATTTAGTTTCCATTTTCTCATCACGGAGATTTATCTCCTCTACATCTAAATCATTCTAGCTTTAATATCGCCGTCATAAATTATAGATTTGTCCAAATTTCAAAATGTAAAATTATAACCAAGGTTCTATTAGCATTTAGTCAGAAACGTAACAAAATACTACCAAATATCCTTTGTATACCTACTAATTGCGGAAAGATTTACGTTAACAGCTTTTAGAATGGATAACTTTTTTAAATCGCCTCTGGTTATACAATCAATGTGTCCTCTTGCACTGACCAAACTAGAATCCTAAAAATGCACAAAATGAAAGAAGCACAAGTAGCCATGCCTACGACGCTAGGCAACGATACCTATGTATCGCTAGTGGACCACGTAGGTACCTCAAAATTAGACGACGTGGCCGTGGGTAAGCGGATCACAAAACTGAAGTGAGCATGATACTTTCTGAGGATTACCGCTCTAGGAGGGAAGATGGCCGGTGAACCAAGACAGCATCAGAGGGGCGGCTAAAGGAGGGATGGAGTTAGAACAGCATAAGGGTGGCAGGGAGGACCACGACACGGGGCGCAATTAAAAGTCCTTTGCCCAGTAATGGGTTGATGGGGGCTGATTTGCTGATTGATTGATTACGTTGTCTCAGGTGGCTTGGGCTTACCTTTCACCCACAAAAAATCGCAAAAGAAACGACTTGTGCTAGATCCACCCCCGAAGAAATATGATATCTCAGAGAAGAGAGCAATAATATCAGGAAACTTTTCGTTATTCGAAACACATTTAACTGGGTATTTCTTTTATGTCTACGGCAATAAACAATGCAATCATATTGTTTCATTCAAACATGTAATTTGTTACAAACCAAAACGGTTTCAAACAATCGTTCGGGCGGGATCTTGGCAGTCTTTCAACGACATTAGCTCCACAATCTTGAAGAAATTTTCCCTCGGAAAAGCTCTGCTTTTTCGGAGAATTTAAGCCTATGTTATTTGGGGAAGTCGCTTTCATAAACTGCACCGGTATCGAACCTTGGGCGACCGCCAAACGATGTGAACTGCACTCATTAGCATACTATGAAGGGTGTATTTATTCGGTGAAATTTAAGAAAACATATTATTTGCTTATTACTTATTAAGAATACGAGTTAATTCTTTAGTTATTTTTGTTGGAAGGTGACGATATGTTATACCGACCGCGACCCCTATGGATTTAATTCCTAGGATGCCGCTGATCATGATTATTTATATTATTTATATCATCATCATCTTATATAAGAGCTACGCTCTTTTCGGTGGAGTATTCGCCATTCTTGTTTGTTTTCCGCTAGTGTCTTGAGTTCTTGATACGACACGACATCAACCTTTTCTTTCACTTGGGCTAGATAACTCTGTCTGGGTCTTCCTCTGCCTCTTTTCTCCTCTATCTTCCCTTCCAGTATGGTTTTAAAGAAATTCATTTTTATGTAAGTATTTGGTTTTTGTTTACTATATTATTTTAATTTTTAAAGCCGTGCGTGCGTTTTCACAAATATCTAGGATACTAATCCTTTCTACAGAACTCCCGTTCTGTTGCTCAATCAGTAATCAGTGCAGATACTCCCTCAAACTACTTGACATTGGCAGTAATGCATTGCTATTGCTAGTAACCTTGACCTTTCAAACACAGACAGTTTCATCAAAATTGGCCACGTCGTTTTTGCGTAACGAACAAAAAAAAATCCAAAAGTTAGTGTTACTTATACTCATTGTAACAGTCCGAAAAACAAAACTGATCTATGAATGCACGGAATTCAATAATTTCACTACAAAATGTTGAATGCCACTGACGTTTTTTGACAGGAATCGAATGTCAAACTGAATCTCAAACTGCTTGTGACTTATTACGAAACATGTAGTACTAATGTCAACACTCTCGTACTTTTTGCTACCACAATTTTGTCTGACACATTTAGAAACATAATGTGAACTCTACCTAATACTTTTGTAGTGTAAGCCTCACACAGTCGTAAAGAGTAGTAATAAAGTTGACTCAACGGCCAGAGTTTAAATACACTTGTAACCACAATTTTGTCTTACACATTTAGACGCATAATGTGAACTCTTCCTACTACTTTTGTAGTTTATTACCGCACACGGCCGCAAAGAGTAGTAATAAAGACGACAAATCGACCAGAATTTAAGTGCAGATTATTTTGTTACCGAAATTTCAGCCGCAGCGACCGGATTTGGTTGTATGGGCAGGGTCCTCTAAAAACATCTTGTAATTTCTGTGTTTAAAAACCATATATAACATTTTTTTTGTAAATATCTTCAATGTACAGACACAATCTCACTATCTCACTAATTATATAAATGCGAAAGTTTGTGACGATGTTTGGATGTTTGTATGTTTGTGAGTTTGTGAGTTTGTGAGTTTGTGGCTCAATCACGCATAAACGGCTGAACGGATTTGGATGAAATTTGGTTTTCAGACAAAATATGTTCTGGATTAACACATAGGATACTTTTTACCCCAGCTGTGGGACTCTGTGGGATAATTTACAATGTTTTATCACGCTCACTAGCGCCGACTTGACTCTGACAGATGCATTTGGGCAGATTCCAGTGTTAAATAGCAGTTCCTTTTTTCAACACTTTTCATAAAATCAGTTTAGCGTGGTTGGTAAGCGGTTAGATTTTCGCTCATGCACAGTGTTTTAAGAAGTGGGTTTTGGTGACGTCCACGTTTTATTCAAGAAATCGATAGTTTTTCTAATTCTGAGTGCAAGAGTAAAACTCCGACTTCGATACGACTTATAGTTTTTTTTATAATAAATGACAAAAAATCCGAAATCCGGATTCCGGAAAACATATAACGAATTATTAAAAAAGAACTGAAATACTTTTTTTTGTTTTGATTAAATCTTATATTTGTGTACAAGACAATACACCTTTCCACAAATTTTGGACATTTTACTGCGAATAGGTAACGAAATATGACCATTTTTCGTATTTCAGTTTTCATGTTTTTACTCGACCATAAAACCGTATTAGGATGAGATTTCTACACCGAACGCTTGTTCATACCCTCCTTTATAGGTAGTATGTAAATCACAACCTAATTCCGTTTTATGTAGAAGTTATTAATAATTTTCTATTTTCTTCAGGGTTGTCACTTACTCATATCCGGTACTACGTAATATTTTTGAATAAGTCGTTTATATTTTCAAAAACCAATTTTGTGTTATATGATCGCCATTGACACGTAGTCTAGGAAAAATACGGTTTGAGATTGCATTATAGACACTTTATTACATTGTTTTTGAACTAGTATTGCTGTTAATTTATAATACTTTTGTCTACTCTTTTCTATCTTCTTCGTATCGTGTGGGCAAGTCCTGGTGTCAGAGTTTTTTCATACCGCCTTACGGCCTCTTAATTTACGATATTAACCGGGGATTATTATTTTTATACGTAAAATTTGACAAAGCGAAGCAACGAATTGAACAAAGCAGTCCTGTACACAATCACCAGTTACAATATTTTTGTTCATACCAAAATTTTATGTTTTGTAAATGTCTTAATTATCTAATAATACACAATACAACATCAGGGATATATTCCTATACCTAGCTATATTCCAAATTATCATCTAAAGTGCCATTAATGCAACCTACTCCATACAAAAGTCCGTAGATTTCCCCGACTAACGCTTATGTAATGATTTAGCAGATATTTGTTGCTAACTCAAAATCAATCATTTTTACGCCCAAAAATTTAGTGTAGATTTAAATCATAATCATAATAATTTATTGCCATTATCTTGTCTATCGTACTCTCGAAAATTTAATATCTATTAACTAGAATATTATTAACTATTAATGTCGATACCGAGAATTATAGTAACCGCAGAAGCAGAACGACGACCCTTGAACAAAACTATTACCAAGACTTCGTTATTAAAAATTAGTTTAATAACTTGTTGTCAGCATCTGACCATCAATATGTCTTTGTTGAAATCTAACTGTTATTTAGCTGTTAGTTCTCCAAAAATGAAATAAACAAATAATAAATAACTAAAACCCGACTACTGAAAAATCACGCTCTAAAAAGTATGAAACAAGAAAATATTATCATCTGAAATTTTGTTGTGTAGTTTGTATACCTACATATTATTATTATAACAATTTCAGATCAGAATGTTTTCATGTTTCATACTTTTTAGAGCGATATTTTTCAGTATTCGAGTTTTAGTTTTTGATCTTACTTCTTATTTAAATTATTTTGGGTATTTTGGTTTATTACAACATACATCTTTGAAAGTCGCATAATAATATCCTATAACCAGTAGACGTTCAAGACGCTTCGAACGATACCTCATTTGTCAAATTATGATAAGTAGTTTAGAAGTTATGAGGAAACCAATGGATATACATACATACATACATAAACATTGTCTGTTTTACGGCACTAACAGAGTATAATTTGCTTATGTAGAATACAGCTATTAATAAAAATGTTAACAAAAAAAAAAGTAGAAATTACAACATAAACTTATAGAAAAGATGTTTAAAATATTATATACTCAGACACTTCTAAGAAGCAAGCATGAATGTTGAATTAGTGTTTCATACAAAACCTAAAAATTTTAATATTTTATTTGAAGTCACATGACAACCCTAAGCCCGGAAATTCCGAACAAACCTAAAATTAATAATAACTTCTACATAAAACGGAACTAGGCTGTGATTTTATTAGAACCTATAAAGGAGGGTATAAACAATTTTTCGGTGTAGAAATCTCATCCTAATACGGTCTTATGGTCGAGTAAAAACATGAAAACTGAAATACGAAAAATTGTCATATTTCGTTACCTATTCGCAGTAAAATGTTAAAAATTTGTGGGAAGGTGTATTGTCTTGTACACAATTATAAGATTTAATCAAAACAAAAAAAAGTATTTCAGTTCTTTTTTTATGAATTTTTTCCTCTTTTCATGACCCAGATTTTGGGAAACTTTGACATTTTTTATAAAAAAAACTATAAGTCGTATCGAAGCCAGAGTTTTACTATTGCACTCAGAATTAGAAAAACTATCGATTTCTCGAATAAAACGTGGACGTCACCAAAACCCACTTCTTAAAACACTGTGGCATGGGGTCGAGGTTCGATTCTTGGTCGAGATGACTTTTTTTATTTTAAAATTTTACATGGCTTGGCTTGATTTGCTAAGGACCTGACTTCCAATCGTAATATCCTGAGATCTGGAGTGCGATTTTTGAATCTCATTTGCTGAATTCAGGTAGTTGAAAATGTCAAAATTACTATGGAGATACGCATCTTTCTACTGCTGATTTAACTTTCAAAATTCGCACTCCCGCAGTATGATTTTTGAAAGTCAAATCAGCAGTAGAAAGATGCGTATCTCCATAGCAATTTTGACATTTTCAACTGCTGAGCCCACCGAATGACATTCAAAAATCGCACTCCAGATCGATCAGTTGAAGTAAATGGTAAAAGGTAAAAGGTGAATGGTCAGAAACTTACTAGGTAAATTGGAAAAATACGAAAAAATCCCGCTTTTCCAAAGTTTGTAGGTAGTTCGTTTTCATATAAATAGATGGCGTTAGGCGTATTTTGAAAGCAAGTCGTGTGCAACAATTATTTATTCTAAAACCTAATGAGCTTAACAAATTTGGTTGATTATCGTGGTGTTATCGTTATAATTCATCGTTCTTAGTATATTGGTCATTTGAGTCAAATCTGAGCCAACAAAACGGTACGATAACCTTATAGTAGGTACACTACGATCGACGTGTGCCCTAAGTAGTCCATTATTGCACGGCGTGAAATAATGTCACGAGTATCATATACTATTTTATAGCTCGTGTGACCTAAACCCGCCAAGTTTTAAGTAATTTTTTTAATCATCTTTTGGAAAAATACAAAAAAAATCCTCTTTCTTTTAAGCTTTTCTAAAGTAAGTAGGTGGTTCGTTTTCAAATAAATAGATGGCGTTAGGGGTATTTTTTATAGCAAGTTTGCATCAATTATTTATTCCAAAACCTACTGAGCTTAACAAATTTGGTTGATTACCGCGGTATTATCGTTATAATTCATCGTTCTTAGTATATTGGTCGTTTGAGTACAATCTGAGCTAACGCAACGGTACGAAGCTTTGCCAAATGTTTATCAAAAGGCCCCGGCGGGGTGGAGGGGCGAAGCCCCCCCGGGGGTACGGGGGGCGGAGCCCCCCGAAGCACATAACCATGACTTCAAAACCTTAGTTAATTATCACAATCACAAATTAATGTCCGACGTGAATTTTACAGAAAGACGAATTTTGTTGCAGAATGTTTAGCCGAATGTTTGCCCGTAGCCCCCGGTCGGTGGGGTAGAAGTGCGGAGCATTTTATTTATTAGGTCTTGCAGATTTTTTTGTATACTTAGATACTAGGTGAATTGGAAAAATACTAAAAAAATCCTCTTCTTTTAAGCTTTTCTAAAGTAGGTAGTTCGTTTTCAAATAAATAGATGGCGTTAGGGGTATTTTTTATAGCAAGTTTGCATCAATTATTTATTCCAAAACCTAATGAGCTTAACAAATTTGGTTGATTAACGCGGTATTATCGTTATAATTAATCGTTCTTTAGTATATTGGTCTTTGAGTACAATCTTAGCTAACTCAACAGTACTTAGCTTTGCCGCATGTTTGCCCAAAGCCCCCTTGGGATGGAGCGGCGAAGGACACAACCATGACTTCAAAAGCTTCGCTAATATATCACAATCAAAACCAAGGCGTGAATTTGACAGAAAGACGAATTCTGTTATGTAATGTTTGCCCGAAGCCCCCAGTCGGTGGGGTGGAGGGGCGGAGCCCCCCCGGGGGAACGGGGGGCGGAGCCCCCCGAAGAACACAACTATGACTTCAAAAGCTTCGCTTATATATCACAATCAAAACCAAGGCGTGAATTTTACAGAAAGACGAATTCAGTTGCAGAAAGTTTTGCCGAATGTTTGCCCGAAACCCCCGGTCGGCGGGGCGGAGGGGAGGAGCCCCCCGGGGGCACGGGGGGCGGAGCCCCCCTGAAGGATAGAACCATGACTTCAAAAGCTTCGCTAATATATATCACAATCAAAACCAAGGCGTGAATTTTATGGAAAGACGAATTCTAAACGAAATTCGTAACGAAAATCTGACTTCATACGAACATAGAGATTAGTTTCTAGATTGTTTCTGAAAAGTTTCATTGACATTAATTGGATAGTATTGAAAATATCACCAGACTACGTTTGTATGCAGCGCGCTTTTGCGCTCTGGGAATAAACTTCTCTTAAGTATTTTATCGCACTATTTAATAATTCCTCTCTGAATTAAATTCTAAAGTCAACGCAGACGAAGTCGCGGGCAAAAGCTAGTTATTATATAGTTTTATAAATAGTAGAGATAATATTATAACTATAGCCACCACCAAATACCTTCTACGAAATAAAGCCCGGACTGCCCCAGATTGAAAAACTCTCAACAACCTTTCCGTTTTAAAGAAAGAGGAAAACGGAAAGGGAAATTGGATTATTTGGAACCATGCAATTTACCTGAGTGTATTCTGAGTTTTTCCTTTTCACGGGTAAAATTTTAACCACCTATCACCATGAAATGTCATTCCATTTTGATCTTTAAATGAAACATGGCTACAACTGGAAAATTTAATGGTTATAAAAGGAGAATAGGATTTATAACAAAGATTCTGACCGCCTCTAAAGGAAACAGTCGTTTGCTTGTATATTTTATTTATTTCCTTAAAATTTCGTGACTGTTAAAAAACCAATACTAGACTTTTTCACTGCTAAAGGTCATCCACTTTGACCACCGGTTTGAAATGTATCATGCATGCATTTATTTTTAAAACATGCTATTGTTCCCCCACAGAAGTTACGCTGCAAACCGTCTCAGGTGCCAATCGGATTTGGCTTGTTATACTAACGACACCCAAGGGATGGTATTTGCTTTAGACGATGTAAAATCGTGAATTCTGAATTAATTCAAGCATAAATAGCTTGTCTTTGAAGTTTCAGAGAGCGTAATAAAGTTACTCTTTAATTATTTTCGCTTTAGTTCATAATAATAAGATGACTTCATACAAGTACTGTATATTCGCTTCCCTAAATTAATACTTACGCTGCTTAGATTTTACATCAGAGCTTTTATGTCACTTTGTCTGGATATGTAACTAATAAAGTCTGACAAAAGCAACGATTGTCACACAAATATCTCGAATGGAGTTACGTTGCAGGGTTTGCCCTGAACACTTGTCTTTCGCGTGGTGTTCGTGCGGTTCGCGTTTCAGCCTGCCACGAGGCTCCGTCATCCTTCTCAATTGTGTTCTTACTCAAAAACAATCCTCGAGATTGGATAGATACTCCCTCAATACCTCAAACCACTTGACACTGTCGGAAATGCGGTGCTAACGCACAAGCAAGAAGTCCATTAATTATAAATAAAAAAAAATATCTCGAATATACAGACAAACTCATTGGAGATTAAGTCTAAAAACTGTAATGTAGGGATTAATAGAGCAATGAAATCTGAACGAGCGGACGCAGAAAGGTTAAAACTTTGTTTCGTCCAGTACCAAAATAACTCTAATAAATTTTACTTCAAACCTTAAATTCCCTTTCGGGAATGACTCGGAAAATTATTACTCTCTGATCATTGCCCCGTAAAAAGGCGTCTTGGGATTACCGTCAAATTCATAGATGTTTTACGAGCACCGAGTCTGTGTAATAAAGTTATGCCACGGATCTCCCTCACAGGTGCAAGTTTTGCCCGAACGAGATTCCCGAGGCATCCCACGGAATATTGCACTGGAATTTCAAATGTAAATTTACTTTTCCTGAATCACTGTGTGAGCGATCGAATTCTCACTGTCAAATATGACTGGAAAATGTTTGCTTTTTAAATTGAAAAAAAAATATTGAATTAGTTTCTTAGCAGTGGATATGGGCCGGGGCACCCTTGGCTTTTGTCAGTGATTTCTTCTGTCGCGATCTCACTGGCTTACGGTGAATCATCTTTAATTAGCAGATTAGTGGGGATCAAATACCGAACAACGTCAAGGGTGGTCCAAACAGAGACGTCCAAATTTTTTTTGGGTTCCTCACATCTAGGACATTTCTAAAACAATTTTTTCGAACAAAGTGTTTTCTAATCTGATTTATCACCTAATTTAACTATGGAAGCCGATCCCACCGTAAAATGGCCTATTAAGAGCCACCTTTTGTTTCTTATTTGGCAAGTTAAATAATCACCTAAAGTTTTTAAAATTAGTTTCAACCTATGGAACTTCCATAAAATTTTGCTCCGTCCAACTCAAACGTAAAATTTTCACTTTCGACCCGTTTGTTTTTCGGTAACTTGTATTGACGTCGTGTTGATTATTTTACGTATGAAAGAGTGACTCCAGACGATCATGTAGAAAAAACGAATTTTAAAAAATTCCTGCGATAAAAAAAGTATGACATTTTTAAGCCGCTCCGGTAGAAAATTCTCAAAATACACATTTAAAAAAATCTAAACTGCAAAATATCGTGGAACATACACGAGGCATTTTCGGATATACTTACAAAAGTGTGAGGAACTAAAAAAATCTATTTTTGGACGTCTCCGTTTTGACCACTGTAAGTATACCTAATAATGTGCTATTTTTTCTGGAAATTTGCAAAATCATTGATATTACGATGGATGGCTCCACATTTTAAAAATTAGAATTAGAATTGAATTAGTTCATCTTTCGGTATTAATTACGGCCAAAACTCAGATGTAAAAATTCTATCAACGTTGCCTCTAGATTATAATCAAAGTCAGAAGTACTTCGCAAAGAAGTCAATCTAAGTTAAAAAGTTCACAAAGTTGATAATTTTATAGCGACTGGGTTTTATGAGGACTTAGTAGTTTGAGGCAATGAAAGTTTTAAGGAAAACCCGTGTGATACCCGACTTTACGAGTAGTTTTGTTTGCTTTTCTCTTTTAAAATTTAGTTTATCGTAATCTTAACTATTATTATAACATAAAACCGTAAAATCATGAGGAATAAAAAAGTAGCGGTTCACTTCATATAAACTCAAATAACACTCGATAGCGCGATTTAAATGACGTGCAGCGCCATCTATTGACAAAATTTTTTGTTTGTTCGCGCATCACGCAAAAACTACTGAACCGATTTTGATGAAACGTTTTTTGTTTGATAGATTATGATCTGACTTAAAATCTGGTATATAATTTGTGCGGACGAAGTCGCGGGAAAACACTAGTTTTTTATAAAATTGCGTAGTTTACCCACTAAATGGGCGGCTACGTCTCAACAGACTCAGAGATCACTAAAAGGTTGTAGATTCAAAGTGGGTATACAAAATACCTATTAATAACACCCGATATTATCTTGTCATGAAACCTGCATGCTTCAATTTCGAGGCATGTATTCACTGTTCATTATACTCGTAAGTGGTGACGGTGTCTCTCCCCATCACACACACTGGACAGACTACCCGGTAATAGGTAGGTACTAATCGTAAGGTACTAGTGAAAATTGGATGTTCTGTGGAATTGAATATCTCTGACTCAATTTCCTCACATGCTTCATATCATTAAACTGATCAACTTTCACAATCTATGGGACTAATTATTGAAATCGCGAAGAAACATTTTTTTACATTCAACCTATAAGTAGGTTTTATAATAACAATTTTGTAATTACAAATTACAATCAATCTTAGAACATTAAAACATTTTTTTTTATATAGAACTAAGTACTTACACTTTTTTTCGCGATTTTAATATTGGTAATAAAAATTTTACTTTACAAATTTTACTGAATATGTTTAGTTTGATGGACTGAACCCTGGTCCCGGTCTGAACCCCGGCACCTCCTAAAGTATGTAACGTATTTAAGTGTATTGCTGGCCTGCCAGCCCCCACAACAAGATAACAAGATAAGAAGTGTAGGGCATGATGTTTTATTATTCATTACCTACTTAGATTTGGATATTAACAAAATAAAATATAGTCATCACTTAAAACTGGCCCAACGTTAGATTTTATGTAGGTCAGACCCAAGAGATTAAATAATTAATTACAAATTACAACCTGCCGTTGAACTGAAGGTAATTAACATTCATTAATTTAGCATCTGAAGTAGTCAGCGGAACTATTTTCTGAGAACTTATTCACTCAGAACGGTTAATTAAGAATGATTAAGTTTCGAGAATATTTCATTTACGACCTTAGAAAATCTTCACCGTAGAAAATAATTATGATTTCCTGTCGAATAGTCGCTTACCATGCAAATCGCGTATTAAATTTTCCTAAATACCGCTGTAAGAAATTAATACAGGGTGTAAGAAGACCTCTCCCGAAGATTCAAAAGGGTGAAAGTACCTATATCATTATAAACAACTTATACTGGACCAACTTATACTGGACAAGCCGAATGGCCCGTTTCATATACACCTGACTAGTTTGGAATCTGATAAAAAGAAGTACTTTTTTTATAAAGTTATAAAAAGAAAGACTGTTTTTATCTAAATCTACAGGAAGGAACATTATTACGTAGGGAAGTTATTACTACGAAAATAGAATTACATTTTCCGTCCTGGTTGCATCAGAGAGACAAGTTTCCCTGATGGATAAAGGAAAAAAAAGCTTTTTTGAAAGCTGTAAAATCCGTAGCAAGGTAAGATTGTCCCAGAAAGTTGAGGAATGCAAGAAAATTGTGCGCTTTTCACGCTCGAGCTCCGTAGTATCTGGGGAAATATTATGCATATTTGCAGTGAAAATATTAGTCTGTTTCAAGGTAAGAGATACTTTCGGAGTTTGTTACCGTAGCTAAGTTAACTTGAACTTACGTTTGTAGAAATTTTAAAGTTATTTTATTTTACTGTACCTTATCCCGTCGTCCAAATTGTCACTTATTCTTCTGTGTGTCTCTGCATTACACGTTCATGTCACTTATTTTGCTTTGTGAAATTTTACGTGAACTTTTTAAAAACTTTATAACCCTTTTGCATAGTTACCTTCCTACAGGTTGTAACAAAAGTAAAGCATGTTTTCGACTCATCAAACTGAACAACTTCTACATCGAAATCGCAAAAAAAAAACTGATGTCTCGTACATTTGAGTCGAATAGGTACTGCAGTTTTGTATGGGACATGTTTTTTTTTGCGATTTCGAAGTTGGCTCCATAGTGAACGTTGTTCAGTTTGATGAGTAGAATACATGATGAAGTTATCCGCAGTGATCCAAAATTTACCCTGCATTAAAGGGGTAGTTTAGACCATTAAACTGAATGGAGAAAACTTCGAAATAGCGAAAAGAAATCAGCTGTAACACACAAAACTGCAGTACCCACTCGACTCAAACTTTTCGTCTTTTTTTCACGTTTTCTTTACAGTTTATGTTGTCCTTTAAATATTACTAGGCTGTTTTGTTGCACCCTGCATAATCACGTTTTATTTTATTTATTACACTTTATTGTACTTCACACGGATGCACTATCAAAGTACAATACAAACAACAAAGCCACGTTAAAAGGGCTAACTTATCTCTAAAAAGATTTCTTTCAATATAAACATTTTCAAAATAAGAACTGGTAATGTCAAATTAATTCTGTGTTTCCATTCAAATGATTTTATCTAGCAAAAATATCGCTAAATAATTTGAATTTAATTACTGAGAATAAACTAAAAGCAACATTAACCCTGGAACAGTTTGATAATAAGCTCTTAGTAAACAGAACAGGTGTATTTTCATTTATATCTCTCTCTACACCGCCGCTATAACATTGGTCTAGGCTGGCCATATTTACTGTGTCCACTGTGCTCTATGTCAATACAGCTTTGCCGCACTTTACTGCCGTGTGTGATTTTGTTTAGAACGTCGTATTTGATGCCATTCCTTTATCTGTTTGCTGCGTATATGCAAAAGCATACGATATAATCCCCGAGTAGTCGGAGATATTCTGAAACCTCAGAACATCTACGTTTCACTAAGCCAAACGTGCCAAAGCGCAGAAGCCGTAAGGCGTAGGCGGTCTGAAAAAACTCTGAAACTAGGGATTGCTGCCCACACGATAAAAAGACTACAAAATACGGTTCTTTAACAATTGCTTTGTTGGTGGCGACTCTCCGGTATCAAAACAATATTTTTCGATTCTTCCTGGTTGGAGATAACATTTTTAATCAGTTAGAGTAAACTTATAGTCTCTATAAAAGTGTACCTACAATTGACTATTGTATCATAATACACGTTATTTAAAGCAGTTTTAAGTAGAGTTTATTCCATATAGTAGTGGTGATGGTGGCGAGTAACCTTGCCTGCCGTGCAGGAGGCGATGGTTCGATCTCCGTCCAGGCCGACTCGTACCTATGAGTTTTTCGGAATTTTAGTACGATTTGTAATACCACTGGCTTTTCGGTGAAGAAAAACATCGCGAGGAAACCTGCGTGCTTCAATTTCAAGGCATGTAATACCCACTGTCTATAAGTGGCGACGGGCTCACTCCCCGTCACACTGGACAGAGTTTCGGTACTACTAGGGAAACCTGGATTTTCTGAGATTTCAAAATATCTCTGACACCCTCGGGGAATATAGTCGACAGCATATGCTTAAGCTCACGCTTATGCTGTATTCCATCGCTCTTAAATAATATGATGATTATCGAAAACAATCTCATAGTAGATTCAATAGCTCCAATCAATTTCAACTTCATGCTAGATTGAAACTTCTGATCAAATTCGTAGTCAGCAACATGAGAAAACAGTCTGAACGCAATTAAACTGGGCTATCTGAGTTGTGACCGCTTTCCCTTGCGGTCGTCCCTTCGCCAGTCCACCACACGGATAATCAGTGTAAAACTGTGTTCGTGTAATAACGAGGACTTGTCTAATTATCTGGTCTAAGACGAGTTTCAGACAAGTGTAAGAAAGTTTGAGAAAGGGCCCTTTTCAAAGTTGACCTGCACTTACTTAACCACTTGAGTATGTAGTTGGCCAAGTGTCAGTCCAAAAGGTTTGATTAGTTAGTTTAGAAACTACTTGAACTACTTACACTTAGGTACATAATTTATCTGACTGGATAATCCCACTAAAGGACAAAGTTACAAGAACATAATATAGCCCGAGATTTATCAACCAGTTTTCTTACTAGTTTTAATGAGCATTTCATAATTATAGTTGGCACTTGGCATAGCCTCTTCAGGTCCAAAAACCTTAGTCTTCAAGGTAAAAGCCATCACAAGACATAGCTTAACCCTTTTTCAAGTAGTTAAATAGTTTGCGATCGATCCATAAAATTGTCTCGGATCAATATGTAGGCTTTTTCATCTGACTTAGGCTCAATTTTACTTCTGTAAACCAGGATCAACAGTGGCGAAGTCCAGCTAGTGTATCCTGGGGCTGCAAAAGATCGGACTACCTATTTATCTCCCTCATCATCATCATCTCAGCCGATGGAAGACTAGAACATTCTCCGCCAGATCGGTTCAGAGCAAGTGGTCATGCTGCTGTCGTGCTGTTATGATACTGAACAACTTTAGGAAGGAGCCAAGGAAACTACAAGAAATTAGCAAATAAAATATTTGGTCTTGCTATTCTAAATGCAATCAGCTGATCGTTTTTTTTTTTGGAATATCCCTCAGGTTCCACGGGAAAATTTGTTCAGTATCATGAGTCAAACAGCGATGTTAGTAGCCATCTCATGGTCACTAACATGGCATAGGTACCTATTTAGTTATGTTATCTGATAAAGTATGTAAGTATAAGTATACGTACATACTCACAGGCGACTGCAAATTAAATAAGCACATGCACACATTAAATCTAAGCGATACGACCGGCTGCAGATTCTGCGAGGAGGAGATGGAAACTCCTATGCACCTCCTATGTGACTGTGGCCCCCTGATGTACAAACGTAGTACTCATCTAGGTAGGCAGGTTCTGACACCAGAAGAGATACAAACTGTCCCGATCAAGAATCTACTGCGATTTCTGGCCGCAGTGGGGATAGGTAAGGAACTTTAGAAAGGGCGTTCACAAAGGACCAGCGATGGTCTACGTGGCACAGGCTCAGCGAGCCTGTCAAGGCCCAACACCTTCAAATAATAATAATAATAAAGTATACGTAAATCAAATTCAAGTCAAGACTTTTCAAAGTAAGATGAATACTCTGTAACATTGCAGCATTACGTGCTAATATTACTAAATTCTGCAATATTGCTAGTTTCATTATATAATTTACGGTGGTAGACAAAATAGAGCGTACATTATCTGGATCCTAATGAGCTAGCTAGCTAGATAATTAGATAGAAACACAAACCATTTTAATGCTTTTGTTATTGAATCTATTGTTACTACAAATTCGTCTCATTTAAACTCCCAATATAGCAGTAGAACGGACAACTTTCCTGTGGATTTTCATATTTACCGTTCACAGACACTACCGTTTATTTAACTTGTTTTCATCAGTCACTATTCAATACTACAACTATCAAAACAAAATGAAGTACTACATGGTACTTACTTACCTATACTACTGGAGTCGCGTGGCTAAGGGGGTCCCGAGCGGACGCGTTCAGCTTGAGATTTAATTGGCCACCTGGCTCCGCCGTTTTATGGCGGTTTCAAACGGGGATTTGAGATCGCCATATCGTATTACCGTTCAATATCGAATATATATTATATCTTCATTACTTAACACTGGCGAAATCTAACAAGGAAACGCCATTAAATAAAAATAGAATAGAATATAAAACTTTAAACAGGTGGTGATAGTCATCGTGTGTTTATGATCGATAAAGTGAACGTATCGCCTACAGATAAAATACAACGTAGGTATCATATTTTATTTTGTTTACATACGAGAAAATCCCTCCCGCATCAGAAAAGTACAATAAATTTTAATAAAAATACTTCCTAAATCTTCTGAATGTTTATACAACAATGCACGGATAAGCGTTGGGATCGGCAAACCCGGGACAGCGAGCGGTCGCCAGCACCTGATTTACGATTGCATAATATAAATATATCTGAAGACTATTTATTTTCTCAAGAGCTTATTTAAACGTAGGCGTTGTATTGAATAGAACAGCCTTTGTATACTTAGGATAGGTTTAGGTCTAAATAATTAATCTAACAAGACTGTAAGTGGCACATACGTGACGACAAAGGCTAAGTGTTCGGATAACACATGATACTATTTAAACATTGTTAGTTTGAGCTTTAAACTTGGATCCTCTGTTAGAGGAGACTGAAAATGGTAAGTTAGGATTTTGTCCTCTTTACTCCAGTCCATGGAATTTCTAATCTTACATATTATAAATGTGAAAGTTTGAATGTTTAGATTTTTGCACAAATAGTACCTATACAAATGGTTCTTAAAAGACCATCAAACTGCACAACTTTCTTTATGGGACCAACATCGAAATCGCAAGAAAAATCCGCTGTTCTATACATTTGGCTCAAGTAGGTATGCAGTTTTGTATGGGACAGCAGATTTCTTTTGTGATTCCGTTTCTTCGTTGGTCCCAAAGAGAAAGTTGAACAGTGTGGTTGTCTGATCATCATCCCCTTAAAGAAGTGTCATCATAATATGCTGACTTCTTTATATTATAAAGAATGAACTTAATGCTCTGGATTTACATATAGGATACTTTTTTAAGGTCCGCGCAGACGGATTCGAGATTTATTTCCACCATAGGCAAATTACATAATATGTGCGCGGAAAACACTCATATTTTGTGTTAATTTGTTTTATACAGACAGGGTGTCAACTTAAATGCATTACTTTATTCGTGTCATGAAAATCGTGAAAGTTGCTCAACTTTTACTATTCCGATCACTTTTTTCGCGATTTAGATGTTGGCCCCATCAAGAAAGTTGTTCAGTTTTATTGATTGATAAACATATTATGTTGGACGACAGAGTACTATGTATTAAACCGGTTGGACCCTGTGCAAGGTGGAATTAGTAACATTAAAAGGGGTGGTTTAGACCATCAAACTGGACAACTTTAAGTAGGCCCCTTCTCTTTCAACAACTTCAACTTCAAAGACTTTATTGCGACACACAGGTAATATAAAGGTGGTGAACAGTATTTTAGATAGAGTTCTGTGTTCTGCCCAAGAGCATGCAATATTAAATTTAAGAGAGGGCATGCAGAGCTTTTACTTTATAATTAATTCTACAATTTACAATTCTATAGTATACTTAAATATTACGTTATACTTTCTTTAGTCCAATACTAGTAACTACATATGGTATGGCAGTGGTAGTGCATTCCAAATATGAATAACAATCACTCCGACTTAAATTACTCTTCATTCCCATTAAAAACCATGAGAAACTTTACCCCGATTATTTCTTCAATCCAACTTTGCAAGAAGAAACTATGCACTTAAAACTTTACGAGCCAAAGGTATTTGCTTGATTCGTCGGGCGGTCGGTCGGTCCAATTAAACTGTAGTTTGTTCTACCAAGACTCACGAATTAAGCCAGTTACGTACTTATGGTGTTGATTTAAGAGTTTTGTTGAGGAGCATCTTATTTAGTACGAAGTGTAGGGGCAGTCTAACTGTGGGCCCTCCGGACTTGCTGCGGTTTCGTTTCATTTACCTGTGTTTACATCGTTTTCTATTGCATGCCATTAATTTAGGAATACAAGGACAACGTGCACATTTTCGCAGGAAAAGGGGCATCTATTGTCACGCAATGAGTGCCTAATGATGGTAGTCGAGGTCGAGGCAGACCTCGAAAAATGTGACGAATTGCAACGAATGGAGGGATACCGCATTAAATAGAGATATTTGGAAAAGTTTAGGGAAGACCTTTGCCCAACAGTGGGATAAAAGAGTATAAAAATGCATTACTTAAGAATCAGGATAATATAAAATATGCTGTTTTTTAAGGGGATGATTAGACCACCAAAGCACCAAACTAAAAATCTTTCTCTACAGAACTACCATCGAAATCGCGAAAAAAAAATGTAACGACCGAAATGTGTGGGACAGCAGATTTTTTTTTCGCGATTTCGATGTTGGTCCCTTAGAGAAAGTTGTTCAGTATCAGGCATCCCGCTACGAAATCGTCTGATTATTGTTTTACTTTGATTGTTGGTTGTAACACTGCGACCATCGCTGTTCCATTGTTCAACCATATTATACGCTGTCAACGATATCAATTTACTAGAGTCTATGTCTATGTACGCTGTGAACTTATGGTATAGGTATTTTCTTTTCATTCTCGGGTATGCAGGTTTCCTCACGATGTACATTCACCGCCGAGGTAATGATAAATACCTGCAATCGTACATAAATGTCGTATAACTTAGTGATACAGGCGAGGAATTCGCGCTACGGCTACTTTGCGCTACGGGCACAGGCCAGGAATAGAACCGCCGCCTCATCTTGAGTCGCTAGCTCTCTTCCGTATGGATCGCTGTATCATGTCTCTCGTTGGCTTCATAGTGTAATTTTGTTCAGTTTGCTGGTCAAAAGAATCCGTTTTGCACCCTGTATTATAATAATATAAGGTCTAACAAAATTAGCTGTAACTATTTTAGGGAGATGATTTGACCATCAAACTGAACAACTTTCTCTATGGGACCTAAACGATTGGGTCGTAGGTTTGCAGTTTTCTAATGAACAGAATCAGATGATAATTTTTTTTACGATTTCGACATTGGACTCAAAGAAAAAGTTGTTCAGTTTGATGGTCAAAATCATCCCCTTAAAATAGTTTCAGCTAATTTTGTTCTCCCTTATATAATTTGAGCAAGAAAGAGTTGATGCTTCGCACGCACCGCATTCTAAGCCCACCATGATCCCAATAATAATAATTTGCCGTAAACGTTTTCTAAGCGAGCATATTTCACAAATCTCCCATAACTCACAACCAATCAGCCGTGAGAGATCGCGCTATTTCCTCCAAGTGCATCCATTCACTGGAGTAATACGCTCACACGGTGTTAGGGCTGCCTAAGAATAGCTACAACCGGATTTAGTACTTGATAGATTTTTTGTGTTATCTAGAAACTCTGTCTGGTCATATATAGGGTCCTTCTTAATATGCTGACACTTTTTTAAGGGGATGATCAGACCGTCAAACTGAACAACTTTCTCTATGGGACCAACATCGAAATCGCGAAAAAAAAATCTGCTGTCCCATACATTTGGCTCGAGTAGGTTTGCAGTTTTGTATGGGACAGCTGATTTTTTTTTCGCGATTTCGATGTTGGTCCCATAGCGAAAGTTGTTCAGTTGGATGGTCTGATCATCTCCTTAAAAAAGTGTCAGCATATTAGGTTGGACCCTGTATAAGCTATAAGTCAGACCTTTTTTCGTTATAATAGCCAGTTATAGAAAATTCTTACATCAAACTTAACTGCAGGGTGTTAGTGTAAACAGTTTCTTTACTTTACAGGGTACAATACCCATGAATATGATGCTGAAGATGCTTTCCCTAAGAACCGATAGAAAATTCTAAAAAAAAATTACTTACTAGATACAATACCTAAATGCGATCATTGTATGAAAACCGTCAGTTGTTTTTGTGAATTTCTCTTTGGATAGTTGTTTAGTACCCACTGAGTTCACTCTTTAACGTAATGCAGCTGTCTACACACCCTGTATAAGAAGTATAAAGTACCTAAGTAGATGGTTCCAAATATCTTGGTGGCGATACGAATGCAAAATTTTCGTTTAGGAAAAATATAAATTTATACGGATATTTCGTATTCCTTTATATTCCGGCAACCCTATGATACCCTATTACCCCTAGATATAATGGGGCCTCCAACTGATTGGACGAATTTCTATAGCGTCGAAAAAAATCCTCGATAAATCGCGATCAATTTGTTTTACGTCGATCTAGCGATTTGGCCTGAAAACCTTATTGTAACATGGACAATGCTGACTTTTTGTTACTGTTGTAATGCTTTTAGCATTTTACTGTTCTGTTATCGAAATACCTGTTCCATCATGTTTTTTTTAAAACATTGCTTACTTGCATTATAGTACAACCTGATGGTGACTTATTTACAGACGCGAAAAAAATTAAACAGTTTTAGTGCATTCGAAATATTTGGTAGGTACTTGCAATGTTGTGATTTCTATCCTCCTATAGGATCTATAGGATATCTAGGGCAAATAACGACTAACGCCTGAAATACCTACGTTCAAAATTATACAGAATAACAAAGGCTAAATATTTATAAAGAGAGATATTGAGCCATCAATAGATTAGAAGCAATAACCTGCGAGAGAGTGGGCTATTTCCCGCGTCTATCGAATGGGCAAATAGATTCCACGTTCCATTACACTCGATGCGATATTACCTACAGGAAAATCTAACATCAACTCGTCAATAAAATGCTTTTCATATTTTTATGGTACTGTACTGGTCTTTATGTTTTCTGTGTAGGCTATTTTATATCTCCTTCTGAAGGCTTATTTTATGATCAATCAATGAACCTTGAAGTGAATGTCATATAATTTTACCTAATGTTTTTATGATGAGGCTATAAAATGAGATCTTTAGACAAATTATTATTTCCAATAACTCCGAGTGCACGCCAAGTCACAATTTGTGTCATAATCTTATTTTTCGCTGACGATATAATCCAGACATCACAAGACAGAATTGTCACAAACTCATCTGCTTTATTTGTGTTAACTTCATCTATTCCAAATGGATTTGAACTTGGCTTATTGGAAAAATAAAGTGGCTATCGTTACCGGAGCTTGTCACGGGATAGGAGCACAAATCACCGAAGATTTAGTCCGAATAGGAATGATCGTAATCGGCTTCGAACCAACAAAAGAACGAGTAATGCAAATGTTTGAGAAAATGACCACTTGGGGCAACATTGATGGTCAATTGATTCCCTGTAAATGTGACATTTCTAAAGATGATGATTTGAAAAATGCTTACGAGGGCATAGTGGCTGCTTACGGTGGAGTTGATCTGCTTATTAACAATGCTGCTATTGGAAAAGAAGGCTTGATTAGTACTGGCGATATCGAAGACATGCAAAACGTAGTTGATGTCAATATTTATGGATTAATTGCTTGCACTCGCTTTGCTATAGAATCGATGGTAAAAAGGGACATTGCTGGACAAATCATTAATGTTAATAGCATTTGTGGTCACTACATGCCACCTTTCGCAGAACCGAAGATAAACATGTATATTGCATCAAAAAGGACCATGACAGTTTTGAATACACTCTTGAAGAATGAGGTTAAATTGCTGAAACACAAAATTAAGGTAACCAGTATTTCTCCAGGCATTGTTCGTACTGGGATTTTCAAGACCGCTGGTGTCGAGTTCCTTGATGAGGAATTCTTTAATAAAAATCCACATTTAACTACAAAAGATGTGTCTAATGTTGTCAGAATGATATTAGCTGCTCCACGCAGTATTCAAGTAAATGAAGTAATCTTCCATGCTTTGCATGAAATTTATTAGCAATATAAATTTATATAGGTCATACCTACTTTAATTACTTATAACTTGTTTTTCTTGATTTAGTTTAATCACATTCACGTTACGTGACACGTTTTTAGAGGTAGTTACTAGATAATTTTTTTTTTCGATGCTAAATGCATAATTGAACAATAATTATAACTGTCTGTTTTTGAATTGGCTTTACTATACCTAAGTATATTGAATTGTTAAAATTTTGTATACTTAAGCTAAGCTTAAGTAATCAACTACTTTCCTAAAAAAAACTTTCTTCTGCATCGCATAATTTTTTTTTTAAGTAACGTTTAAGGAATCTATAAAATAATTTGATTAATTAGCTTGTATCCGATGATATCTCCACTTTGTAACTTTTAACAATTTTGTTGAAGCAATTTAAAGTCGTCACAGTAAACTTTACGATATAAGGTGACGACAGATCCCACAATAAAATTTTTACGATTTAAAAACAATGTAGTTTTGAATTTTGTTCAGTTCTTAGCCCCATTATTTACTCGTCAGTTTACCTGGAGATTTTATCTTAAAAACAATCCGCGACGTCACAAATGAAACTCTGTTTATAAAGCCATACCGTGTAAAAATATAATGTATGACCACGCAGTCATTTGAAGGAACAATACATTTTATTTTATTTTTATTTTCTTTATTGATTTCCCAACAGTTGTTACACTAATACAAATACAACATCTCACAAGTTTCAAAGTTTTTAATAAAATGAAGTGTTGGAATAACAAAATAGCTCTCGTCACTGATTGTGGCGATGAAGTCGGTTACAATGTAATAGAGCAGTTGGCGAAAGCTGGAATGATTGCCATTGGTTTCGGAAAGACTGAAGACATAATCGTCTCCACTGCAAGAAAATTCAAATCATTCAAATCCTGCAACACAAATGGAAAAATAGTGTTATGTAAATGTGATATAACTAACTTAAAACAATTGAAAGCGGCTGTTAGTAAAGTAATTGAATCTTACAACGGCATAGATGTATTGGTGAATAACGCCTATTGCAACGTTGACTGCCTGATCAGTACTGGAGACTTGAACGATTTCAAAAAAGTCATTGACCTCAATATCAACGCATTGATATCTTGCACAAGATTGGCTGCAGGATCCATGATTGAAAGAAAAACTAGAGGTCACATTATAAACATAAACGATCTTAGCGCATATCAAATACCAGAAGATTCGAGGAAAAATGTGTTCATAGCATCAAAAGCTGCTATTACGTCAGTTAACGAAATATTGAGACACGAGTTTAGATATTTGAAGGCTAACATAAAAGTTACTAATATAGCGTGTGGTTGTATTGAGAGTGAATCTGAGCCAGCTCCCAATGAGCCAAGATTGAAGATAAGAGACGTCGCAAAATTGGTCAAACTGATTTTGAATACGCCAGAACATTTACAAGTACACGAAGTTTTACTAGATTCGACATTACTGTAAAATTACAATTTGGGTAAGGAAAGAAAATAGAAGCAGAAGATGTAGAAGGGTTAGACTTTGTAAGTGTAGTTTCATGTAAGGCTGTTTTGTGGTTAGGGTGAACTGTAGACGGAAAATTAAGTGAAAAGGAACCCTTTCTCCCTTTGGCCTTTAGCAGAGCTACGTCAAAAGCCGGCGTTAGCGTGCATTATCTTAATTAAAAGGATGAAACATTAGTGCTCATTACTAAATGTTCTGCTAAACTTGGGGATTTCGCAAATCATACATAGTAACCAACACTCTGTTTCTTGCATTCATTTATCTTTGTCTGTTTACTTAATTATTCGCAAAAAGCATTCGTGTTATGTGAATTAATATCCGTAAAGGTTTATTAAGTGCTTAAAATAAATTGGAAGTTGTAATAAATATTCCAAAATTGTATGATTTTATATCTCTCTCAGTCAGATAAAAATATGCATAGCATAATACAAAGATATGCAAACAAAAAATGAAAATATTTAGAATATAAAATGGAGGTTTCACTTTTCTCAAAGCTTAATTGACTTGACGAACAAAAGGTGAAAGCGGTGCTTTTTACTCCAGCCTCAAAGGACTTTAATTAACTTCTTTCTGTTTTGGTTAGATGACTAGGATCATTTGCAAGTCTTCGTTTAATTGTTTGAGTTTAATTATACTTCTGAACTGCTACGGCACCCCAATCTCTGTGCCGGTAAAAAATGTAATAAACTTCACAAAGAAAATGTCTAAATTAACGTAGGTGTATAATTTGTCCATCTAAAGTTTGTCAGACAGACTAAACCATAGAAAGAATAATCACAATGTTAAACTACAAATATAGCAGATTACACACCGAGGACATAAAAGTAAGAAAGGTCTCAGATCTCATGTAATTGTTGATCGAGGCGAAGCCGAGTTCAACCAACATGTGATCTGAAGGCTTTCTTATTTACTGTCCAAGGTAATATACTATTTTTCTCCTCGACGGAGGTGGAAAGCGACAACTTCATTAAGCGCAGCGGGACGAAATTTGACGCTTTCCGTCCGGAGGGGAGAAAAAATATTAAACTACAAAATTGAGTCTTGTTTGTAGAGTTCCGGTACCCAAACATCCATCCATAACCATCCAAATGAGATAATTCCTACCGGACCTTATTACGTTACGTTACCGGTTGAAATTATCACGAAATAATGGCGGATTCAGAAGGCTTACGCGCACATACATAAACGTATATAAAGCCTGACCAGAAATATAAAAAACCTGGTTTGGGGGCGCTGCGATCGACTATAACCTTAATATCAGTGATCCACGTACAAAAGTTAGTTCCAATGATTTTCCGCAACATGGCGAGGTTTTTTATTTTTCTGGTCGGGCTTTAATTTAGTACTAGCATGGGATCCTGTCTTCCACGCACGATTATATTACGATCTTGAAAATGTATTCGTATATTTAAGTTATATTAATGTTTGTGGAAGAAAATAAACATTATATTATTGTAAGTAAATGATCTTTTCTAAAAATTAATAAAAATACAACAAAATTAAGGGGAATAACGGAATGTTTTTTTCAACACACTTGCTCATAAAATTGCTCTAATTTCACCGCAATTAGGCACGTAATGACACCTGTAATCAAACTGACTTTTTCATTACGTTAGTATACAGGGTGTAACACTGAGCAAGTAATGACTACGTGGGTGTAAGGCTTTTTTTTGCCCTGACAGGTTTGCTCCTATAGTAAAAGTTGTTCAGTTTGATGGGTAGAGTATGTGGTGTAAAGGTTAATGATACTTTTCCTAACAACCTGTATAGTACTCTGTGATATTACCGACCGCCATGACCAATTTTCTTGTTTCCATGCTTGTAAGGGAGGAGTATGGCATCCTTTATGATTCTAAGATCCTTGCTTCATGGTGGCTTCATGTACACACGGCGTCTGGTCAGGCTACCCTGTTTGGACTTTGAACTATTAGAAGTTGAACGCTGCGAATCGTGAGAGGGTGCGGTATGCTGTTGTTGTTTCGTCTCACGGCATGCTGCGCCCGCGCCGGCAGCCGCGTCTATGCAAGCTCTCTACCGCACTATTTTGTGTTTTATACGTAGTGTAGTTGTGGGTATATAGGGTGCGTAGCCTGATGTGTCGCCGTGTGTACATAATCATCCGTAGAAAGAGAATGAACAAATAGTTCGCCTATGTAATCATCAGATCATGTTGACCAAAGAGAATATAATCACTAATGTTGACTTGGGTTGCGTTGTTCTCTTATTAAAAACATTTTTTGACAGATTTTTTTTTAATTTCTACTGTCGTTTCTGACTTGAAACTTTGTTCAATGATTTCTTTAGATTTCTTTCGAATCATTTAATTACTTCAGTTCTCTAATTAGTTTGTGATTACTTCTAGTTTGATTAGTACCTATTATTTTTACATTATTATAACCTAACTATATTTTATATTCGAAATCATTATTTACCTTTTCGAAAGACTACAATATGAGAATTGGAGACCCTGAGACCAAACAGGAAGAAGAAGGGGCAACAGATCATATACGATGGAGCAACGTGATTTTTCTACCGTTCCATCCTATTTTCCAGCTTATTGTTGCCTGTAGTGTTATACTGAAATGCGTTCTGGTAAGTTCGACTTATAATATACTCTGCCTTAGTGTAGGGACACACTTGCGGAACGTTCCGCGGCTGAACCATCAGCGGCTAAACTATCGGTCGTAGTATTCGGTTGGCATGACATACAAAATGCGGCGAACTGTCGGTCGGGAGTCGAGACGCCGCCGCCGGCGTTTAGTTCAGCCGCGTTACGCGACGGAAAGTTACTTGATTTAAATTATTAAGCCATTATTAAATTGGTTTTGGCTGAACTAGTCTCTCGACGGAAGGTTCCGTCGGCTGATGTGTAATACATAGGGTAACTTCTTGAAAAGCGTTGCGCGCGTGTTCGATGGAACGTTCGGCGCGGAACGTTCAGCAGGTGTGCCGTAACACTTAGCAATTCGGTATGTCAAGTTTTTTTTTGTCTTCATTTTTATGTTTTTTACGGACAGAAGACATAATTTTAAGATACCTATTTCATTCTTATTGCGATTCATCGAGTTTATCAATATAAATTTAATTTTATATTATTTTGATCTGTAATCTCTAAGTGCAAAAATGGTGGAGAGAAAATAATTCGAACTCCATGGAGAAAAACTACATACAGCTGTATTTAAAAAAATTAAAACCTGCCTCCTCTTTCTAACTCTATGCTGGAAAAAGATACGGCAACATCAAATGTCAAATTCTGACATTGTGAAAGTATTTTTTTTTCTTAATGGCCGGTTATTTTAAGTTGATTTTATGTTTACCAAGGAGTTCAGAGGTATGCCAGTGACGTCACTGCACGGACCGAAAAACGACGTTATTTTATTAAAAATATCTGTAATCCTTTCATTTTAAAATCTCTGACATAGAAAATATGATTATTGAGACAATCATCTCGAAATGGTTTTCAGATCAGCCCTCCAAAAAAAAACTTGACATACCGAATTAAACAGGTACAAATATACAACAATAATCAAAATAAATTTGTTTTCAGGGACCCCTACAAGCGGTTTACCCTTACATATTATGCACGGATTTGATGGATCGGGACCGGTACTTGTCACGTGTGAAATATATTTATGTCTATTTTAGTGACGCAATTTATGGTATCGACACTTTTCTTCATATAGTGCACAGGTAAATATAATTGAAATAGTCTAGGTTTTGTTATTACATTCACTGGTGACGACCTATGTACTGCATCTGCAACAACGGGCCCACGCAGTGCGTGCTACCTACCTGGCGAGACCGGATTGTATCACATTCCACGGAAAACCGTGTGCCGTGTGCCGTGTGCCGTGTGCTAACAAGCACACGCGACACGTTTCATATTTTGAGCTTAGCAGCGAAGATGTCTTAGCTCTCTTTCTATTTGCACGTGAATATACGTGACAAACGGCGCGATATAGCCTTATCGCGCGCATCGTCACGGCCGCAGACATCATTTTTAATCGTTGAATCGCGTAATCTATTTCTTCCTTTTAAAATTGGTTAAGGCAAAGGCTTTTACATAACGCACGAACTGACAAACATTTGCAACATAGAAACTTTAGCAAGCTGTAGCCTTTAGTTATGTGCATGAAGGACCATTCAGTTATGTAGGAACTTTGAGAGACAAATTAGCAGCAAAATTAATTTCAGGCTTCCGCACATTGCCGCGATATTATCGAGCGATATGTCACGCATGCGCCCCACCACTAAATGTGGTCTAAAAAAGAGATTGCGTCGGAACAAAATCGCAGCGATATTATAGCTCGATAATATCGCGGCAGTGTGTAGGATCGCTCGCGTCCCGATACAAAATGTACTGGAAATAAATATCGCAAAATTGCAGCGATAATATCGGTCGATAATATCGCGGCAATGTGCGGAAGCCTTTATTGTTTATTGCGATTTTTGAATCTCATTCGGTGAGCTCAGCAGTTAAAAATGACAAAATTACTATGGAGATATGCATCTTTCTACTGCTGATTTGACTTTCAAAAATCGCACTCCTGATGCATGATTTTTGAAAGTCAAATTAGCAGTAGAAAGATGCGTACCTCCATAGTAATTTTGACATTTTCAACTGCTGAGCGCACCGAATGAGATTCAAAAATCGCACTCCTGGTACAGTTTTTAAAGAACAAATTAAGAACACGGTACAGTTTTTTTTGGTACCACTTTTTGAGCTTGATTTTAAGTTTCTATACATTCTTATTCGTAGTTCAAACCTCTATCTAGGCTAACGTGCGGATAGTTTCTGGGATTAGAGAACTAAATCATTTTCATATTATGGTATATTTTAGACAAGTGACTGAAGAGGCTATGAGAAGGGAACACATGCCGAAATCAGCCTTTCTTCTAATTGTGGACTTGATATCTCTGATTCCATTCTTTCGACTATTATGTACTGAAAGTTGTCCTCCATCTCAGTTTTATCCGAACATTTTTGGATTTTCCGAGAGTATCATGTAAGTTTCCTTTTTTCCTCTCAATCCGGGAGTGCGATTTTTGAAAGTCAAATCAGCAATAGAAAGATGCAATCTCCATAGTAATTGTGACATTTTCAACTGCTGAGTTCAACGTTGACTTTCAAAAATCGCACTCCTCTTGTTTAATATTCTTTAACTACCTACGCCTAACAGGATCCTCGAATAGGAATATAAAAAAATTTCTTAAGGCTTTGATAGGCTAGCTAATAATTTAGTTCTTTCTGATTTAATTCTTCAAAGATAGCGGAGTAATGTTCAATCCAAGCAAACATTCGCTCAACCCCAGCAGAGCCCTTCTTTTTATCTAAAAAAAGGGTTTATATAATTATAATACGTGGATGTTCTGAGGTTTCAGAATATCTCTCTCGGGGAATATAGTCGTGAGTATATCTGATTATGATTAAGAAGAAGATTATGATAATATGTCAATATTTAGTGCTCTTAATTCCTATTAATTGCAGCTGTGATTTATAGATTATAACATTAGAATAATTTTTTTCTTGCTGAGCTGGTTTGTTGTTTGCAACAAGTTGCATTCAAAATTATTCAGTAATCATCGAAGTACCTACCTACGAAGTATATAAATGTAATCTCATTCAGAAGGCAAAGGTTTTTAAAGCCATAAGTTCGAAGGCACCTCTAGGCGTACAATCGTAGGTACATGTACCAAAAGATGTATGTGTATATTTTATTAATTCTTAATGTTTCCTTCTTTAGCATGTACAGAGTGGTACAATATTTCAAATGGTCTACTACTCACTCGTTAGTGATGCTCCTCGTCTGCTTCGTAGTGATGTCGGCCCTGGTTATAAATTGCTTTACTTGCTTCTTCTTGTTGCTAACCATAAATGGACTGTGCCCTAATTGCCATACTGGTCTTTATGATTGGCGCTCTTATGTCTTTTACAGGGTATGTTTATTTTCAAAATGTCCTGGTTCTGATTTATTATTGCCTTTTTAATATCTACAATGTACAGTAAGACTATTCTTTTCAGTTTAATGAAACTGACTATGATGATTTTTCAACCTACATTTACGGCACGTCATTCGTTTTATCATTGTTTGTGAACAAGCTGATCGATGAATTGAAACCTAACACTCACATGGAACTAATAATAATAGTTGCAATAATAATAATAGGTTACCTTTTGTACATATTTAAACTTGTACCGAAAATGTTCGCTGAAGCTGTGCTTCGTATTCGGAGGATTTACACATTTCACGAACGTGTCTCAAGGATAATTGATGAAACTCAAAGGCGAAATCCTTCGCCTAAGGCATACAAGTCAGTCGAAAACTTCTATTCTTTGATTTGGATGAAGCGTAAAGGGATTACTGCAACACCAGAAATTATATCAGAACTGCCTAGATATTTGAGAATAGATATCAGACAAGATTTAATATGGCCCGTTTTCTATCACAGCCCTACATTCAGGAAAACATCTCAATCATACAAACGATGGCTCTGTGATTACATTCATCTTACTTACAAGCTTCCCGGTGAAAGATTATATGTCGGGCCTCATTGTTATACAAATTTATACTACGTGAAATCTGGGATAGTACAGCTAATTTCCTCAGACGACAGCACTTGTCCATTATTGTCTGTGTCGGGTGGTACAATTTTTGGAGATGTTAGTTTTGCGATACCCCCGCTCAACAGAAGGGTAATCCTTAGATGTCTCACTTACTGTGAAATATTTTCTATATCCCGATCTGATATATTGAAATCTTTGCACAAATTTCCCGAAGATCGTCGTTTAGCAATGAAACTTGCTAACGAAAGAATGAAGCATGCTCGAACTTTATATGAATGTAAACAGTACGTGAGAGGACTACATAGAACAGAAGATGAAGGTATAGCCTGGCTCAAAAGACGTTGGTGGGAAATAAATGATGCGCTAACGCACTGGAAATCTTCTGAAAAGGAACGTCAGAGATTTGAACTTCCTCCCGAAGAGTCTTCGTACCATTGTGCTAAGTTTATCGGACAATTAGTCCTATGTACAAGCGTCCAACTGCAAAGGAAATCTATGTTTGCAAACGTGGAATTTCCCTGGATATTGCTACCACAGTCTACTTTTGGTCGCGTTTGGACCAAAATTGTCATATTTACAGTTTATCTTGTATTGGTATTATATCCCCCGAATCTAACGAGAACAATGCCATATAAATTGTTTTTAATATTTCAATATTACGTAGACCTTGTTTACATAATCGATATTGTGGTCTCTTTGATGACAGGAATTGACAATCGAGGGAATGTTTCCATAACTTTTGCTACAGTATTGTTTTCACGATTCAAGAGTTTGCATTTCATTCTAGACATTTTAGCTACAATATGGATTGAAAAACTTATGATTCTTATTGGAATGCCAGAAATGTATGATGTATCTCAATTCAACAGACTGATCAAAGTGTACATCCTATTTTCCAATAATTTTAACACCGAATGGAAAAAGAAAAAAGAACCAATTCAACATTTATTCTTTCAAATGGCATTAACTTATTTCTGTTTTTTTTATGTTCTTGCTTATTTCTTATTCTTGATTGAAAAAAAATCTCCGAAAATGTCATTAAATTATTTTTTTGGGTCAGGTATTTGTTCACAAAAGGATCTTAATTCTACGCTTTGCACCACAGATATGAATCATGTTCTTGAAATAGCAATTGCTTGGATTTTTGAATTCACTTACAGTGACTATTCACCTTCGTCATTTCTAGATGTTGGCATTGGAATGGTTGAAAGCTTCCTAACCTATATACTTTTCATTTACACTGGAACAAAATGTCTAGCTTCTTTGTATGTAAAATATAGAGATATGGCTAACTATCGCTATGTTGTTTCAAATCTAAAGAAACATTACAAGCATTATAAGATACATCCTGATTTGTTAAAACGATTGCATCGGTTTATGGTTTGTCATTGGAAGTACTTTCACGGTATGGATATTATGAAACCAAATTTGTTGAAAAGTGAGCCTTATGACGTTTATTGGAAACTTCATGGAGAAACAGCTGAAAAAGTAATCGGCGGGTCTAGGGCATTTGTAGGAGCTAATCCTTCTCTTATTAGAGATCTGGCGCATAAAGCAAAATATTTGATCATTCCCAAAAATTCTACATTGATTCTGTTCGGTGCTAAATGTAAAAATGTGACATGGATTGTTAATGTAAGTACTCATCGTAAACACTACACAAGGTGTTACCAAATGAACGTTAACCTTAACCACCACTACCTATTTCCGTCCTTTTAACCACCTACGTGGAGTCCTGTAGACCGCTAGTAGATTGTTACTTTTAATTTGGGACCTGTGCATAGAGAAACACATGACTCCTGACACTCCTGTCAAGACGCGGACAGCGCTGGCCGTCTGCCGAACGTTGGGCTTACGCAGTGCTTCTCAGCGAATTATCTATTATGTGACTGAAGAGAGACGCGGTAACGCGACAATAGCGCTGCGCTTACAAAATCACACAGCCGTGACGTGCGGTCACGCAGACTGCTGGCGAAATATTTTTTCATACCCTGCACGGCTAGCATACCACCCACGACAAAGCGTTTTAACGAGAAAAACGTAATGCGCGCTACTTTTTGGCATAGGTACGTGAAATAATGAGGATGGAGGCACATCTCGGTGTTTATACTGATACTTTTCGATGTTTAGAAAAGGTACATGTTCGATGTTGATTTGTAGTTCGAAAAAATTTTGCGGTCTTTGGGGCTGGTGGTAGGTGGTTAAGGGCTTTAAACCTGAGAACGATTTGAACCAAATCGATAAAAGAAACAGGGCAACAATTATTTTCTAACTTTAAAAATAGCGCGGGGGCGCGCGCACTCTGACTACCGCCTCGGGGAATATAGTCGTGAGCATATGCTATGCTATGCTAAAAATACCACGTCAAAAGTAGTTTGCAGATTCAGAAGAAATGGTTTTTAGTGTTTGAGTTTATTTGATAACGCCCGCCTGAATGAAAGTTATTCAATGAAATAATAGTTTTGATTCATTTGAATAATGATGATTGATCATACTTTTACAGGGCTGTGTAATTCGTGAACACCATAATGAAACCGGTGATTTATTGAAGACACACGCGCGTCCTGGAGAGATGTTGTCTTTGAGTTCGGTGTTTCTTGGAAAGAAGTCGCTTAGGACATACATTGCTGTTACTGATTGTGAGGTAAGATCAGCTCTATCTCACTCCAAAGTTTAGGTACGCTCGGCTGGTCGTCCCCTGCAAAGAGGAGAATGGCATATAAACTAAATTACTTGGTTCATTTCTGTTTGCATAGAATATACAGGGTTACCTCGAAAACACAAAAAAAAAAAGTTTTTTTTCCTGGAATGTGTTCTATTAACGATACTGATTGCTTGGAAGAAAAATGCGCACTGTCTCCGAGGTAACCCTGTATTTTCTTTGGTGCCGTGCACGTATGGAGATGCTACTTGGGAATGTTTCTCCATTGAAAAGGGAAGATCTTCCACCAGCTTAGTGTGAAGCCTTGGGACCGGCCGTGGTCCAACAGTTCTTAGTTGGAACTTGTATAGTATATCTAAATGTGTGATAATTTCTCTTCCGTGATTTATATCTCGCATTCGATTGTGAACCTTATTTGCAGTAGGTTACGAGTAACGTATTTATGGTGAACGTTGTCTTTGTATGGGGCATATTTCCGAGAGATAGGGTATCGCCATCTGTTAGCTTCTTTGCTATAACATGTGGGTGTTGACATCTACGCGACGTTGCGTTGTTGTAACGGTTGGTCTACCACATACCTACGGAATTGCGATCCGGAATTCCCAATCAGAATTGTCATTTTTGTATAGGATTTGATGCCTCTGCAATTTCTAACGCAATTCGGTATGTCAAGTTTTTTTTTGTCTTCATTTTTATATTTTTTACGGACAGAAGACATAATTTTAAGATACCTATTTCATTCTTATTGCGATTCATCGAGTTTATCAATATAAATTTAATTTTTAAATTATTTTGATCTGTAATCTCTAAGTGCAAAAATGGTGGAGAGAAAATAATTCGAACTCCATGGAGAAAAACTACATACAGCTGTATTTAAAAAAATTAAAACCTGCCTCTCTTTCTAACTCTATGCTGGAAAAAGATACGGCAACATCAAATGTCAAATTCTGACATTGTGAAAGTATTTTTTTTTCTTAATGGCCGGTTATTTTAAGTTGATTTTATGTTTACCAAGGAGTTCAGAGGTATGCCAGTGACGTCACTGCACGGACCGAAAAACGACGTTATTTTATTAAAAATATCTGTAATCCTTTCATTTTAAAATCTCTTACATAGAAAATATGATTATTGAGACAATTATCTCGAAATGGTTTTCAATTCAGCCCTCCAAAAAAAAACTTGACATACCGAATTGTGGAAATCCGTACGAAATCGTAATCCTGATTCGGAATTCCGTATGTGTGTGGTAGGTTAGAACGTGTGCGAATAACATTGCTCCTTTTAGTATTGACGCGCAGAGAGAGAGACGCTACCTATTTATTTGCGAAGTGATTTTTCTGTACGGGTATATATTTATTTATTCTGTGGTAGATAAGCTATTTAGGAAAATTTACAAGACAATGAAAACAATTATTTTTTCCATAATAGTCAAAACTGGTTTGAACTGGTATTGACTATTGACAGCAGGGTGTTAATCACAACATTCATGATTTCAGGTTCTTTACGTAAAAGAAAGTGTGTTTTTTACGATAATTAAAAATTACCCTAATGAGTGGTCATTTTTCGAAACTTGCGTCGATGAAATATCACCAATATTCGAACAAATGTTTTTGAATTACGTGAAGAAACACAGAGATGTAAGTGATATGATATATATTTATTAGAAAATAAAATTTCTTACTACTCATTATTAGTTGAATAACACGGTTGCAATGTTTTGTACAACAACACGCTAAGGAAATTTAATTTTCATTTTTCGTTTTATTTTATTCTGAAAACATACAGCTAGTAATCTGAGCCAATTACAAGTTTTCTTTAGCTGATAGTAGCCGAAAGGATACTAAGCGTATTACCTATTAGCCTACAAAGGAATTATGCCTGCAATCTTAGATCAAAATAAAATAAAATTAATGGATAGGCCTAAAGCGCGGTAAGTTGAAGCAAACTACTGGTGCACTTGGTACATACAAACTAGCGCCATCATCTGTCAAATCTACGGCACTTGCATACAAATTTGAAATAAACCTTTCATTTGTTTTGCCTCATTTTTCTGGTTTGAAATGTTCGCGTAAGGCCTATCCATTCATTTTATTTTGATCTAAGCCTGCAATCAGCTGATCGAACGTTTGTATGAAAAGTCGATTTTTTTTCTCGAATTTCTAATAAGTAGGTTTTTTTGGGGAAGTTGTACAGTATCATGTTTATAATCACCCCTTAAAGTAATGAAACTGTTTAACCTGACACTCTGTATAAGAAAATCGAAAAAAAAAACTATTCATACAAATCCTGGATCAGATTGCAGATTGCATTTGGTATGGAAAGTCCAAAATGTTTTTTTAATAATGTCGTATAGGGTTCTTAAAGAAAGTTATTCAGTTTCATGAGTAGGTAATTGCAACTGTTTACCCTATAGTTTATTGGAAACACCTGCTATAGGTCGACCAGAATCTCATGGCATAAAAAAGAGTACAAAAATAGAGATATTCACATGGTAGTGTCAAACTGTCATCTGTCTAGTCAAAATAGGCCCCGTACAGACTGCTACTTTTTCAGAGATAAAATCGTGCGTTGGTCTATCGCGTGACTTTATCTCTACACTTGCAATTAATTTGCATCGATGCTGCATCGCGACTCAATATTTATTGATGATTTTTGCAGCCCTAATCTAATTACCCCAGTGATGCTTACTCTAAAATTTTATTTCCCTATTTGCCATCAGATTCTGGTCCACCTATAATAGGTACCTACCTACTTAAATTGCATACTTCAAATTTTCTTGATAATCCAGTATCAAAGGAAACTGCGGGAACAAATGATGCATTCTCAAAGATCAGTCGCAGCGCAGGCCGGAAAATTTGACTTTAAAAAAATGGAGACGAAAACGAAATTTGCCAGTATTCAAGATATTTGTTCTCAGATCACAACCAAACCAGAGTCACGGTTTGTTGCTGTAGTTATTGTTTTTATTAGTTTTTTAGATATTTATGGTTTTACCTTTTTATTCTTATTTAGAACAGAGTGAAATGTTTATTCATTGCTAGTAATTTACTAATTATAGTCTGCATTATAATTCAATGACCAACTTTGACGTAGGTCGGTACAGATAACTTATAAATGGATCCATTCTTACGAATGCCCTTATATGTGCTCCATACTAACAATTTATTTTTCCAGTTCTTTACATCGGTTTTGTTCAGATGGCACCTCAATTACTTCCCAAACAGATAGTTAGAAAAAATGGTACCATAAATCATCATGGTAAAGGTACTTGCCGCATGATTTTGCTAGGCAACCCGGTGGCGTTTTTTAAACCCCTGTATAAACTTTCACTTAAAAGCCTCCGCACATTGCCGCGATATTATCGACAGCGATATCGCGACACCTTACACACTGCAGCGATTCCGCGATTCGCGTTACGCATGCGCCCCACCACTGAATGTAGTCTAAAGAGTTGCGATAATATCGCGGCAGTGTGTGGGATCGAGCGCGTCCCCATACAAAATGTACTGAGAACAATTATCGCAAAATCGCAGCGATATTATCGCTCGATAATATCGCGGCAGTGTGTAGGATCGCGCGCGTCCCCATACAAAATGTACTGGAAACAATTATCGCAAAATCGCAGCGATATTATCGCTCGATAAAATCGCTGCAATGTGCGGAAGCCTCAAATCACATTTCGTTCACCAAACAATTGGTGCATAATTTTGCGGTCGGATCTTGGTAGGTATATTAGGGATTTTTCGCTGTAGGTACTTTGATTATATTGATAGAAAATGATAACTATCAGTTACAATACAATGAGCATTCGAAATTAGTTTCTACTTAGATCGTGTTTAAAGAAATTAATGTCGATAAATTGGTACATTATGAAAATAGGATTGTACCATTATGATTCTGCATGATTGAATATGAATATGGAGCGCGCTCGGGAGCGCCCGCAGGTGTATCCTCTAAGTATGTCAAAATTGGCAGGTAGTGGTCGAGACATGATTTTTTAAATAAAATTGTATGCTTTTACCTTTTTTATTGCAGTGTTGTTCAATTTTGGCTCCTATTCAGAGCAATAATTGTGGTTATTGCAATTATGTCCACTGCTTTACAAGGTACTATTATATTTTTAATATTTTGAATGTACCTACCAGACACACTTATATGTAACAGTTTTATAATTGTAGAGATATCTATCATATTATCGTGTCGTTCATATTTTTAGGGTTCCGTTGTCAAACAAGAACCCTATAATTTCTTCCATTATGTATGTATGCCCCGTCTTAATTATTTTACTCATTACTCACTCATTGTTGCATCTATTTGATTATAAAATTTGAACATTAAACCGAGAGCAAAAACATTAACAACATTAATGTTGATTTTAAATATATATTTTTTAATAGAACAACCCTAGCTACACTAATTTTCTTATGCATGTCTGATAGAACCACTCTTAGAGAATACGATGCAAAAAGCCGACTGCAAAAATCTCTTCTTTTGACCGTCATGTCATGGTCCTAAATTAAGTTAAAAATTAAGTCAAAATATCTCGAAAACCAGGGTTTTACTGGACATGAAAGTCCATTTTCTGAACGGGTTTGCGGTCCACTATCGGCAGTTATAGGGTTATCCATTACTTTCCGGACATATGTATAATTATAGAAAATTATAATGAAAGCAGTAGCACAACCAATGTGGGAAAAATAAAATAAAAACCTTCAACATAAATATTAACAGTCGGGCTGTCAATGAAACGAAGACCCAATATGGTACGGAATCCTATACAGGGTGTAAGGTAAAGTATCATTAGGGTTGAACTACACATGCCCGCACGCGATCGCATTTTTCCGTCGCTCCATCCTTTTCTGTCACTCAGGAACGTCATTTGCTAGAGCATATAAGATAGACGGAACGCGACGTTCTAATGACGTTCCTGAGTGACAGAAATCCTTACACCCTGTACTATGTGGCGAGTCCGACACGCTCTTGGCAGGTTTCTTTACAAAACAAATATTTTTTTGTAAGTTTTCACTCTTTAGGTGGAAGTGGTGCGGTGGCGAGATGGCCGCTAGTAGTTATAAACGACTTTTGCGACGTCGTATGCTTAATAGACATCATCTTGAAGTTATCTGTAAGTGCGGTGCGGTTTTATCAATACAACTATTTCTTTCAACAAATTGTATTTTTGCCCACTGTTATTGCAACCAATCAGCAATTAGTGTACTTTTTGCAACCATCAGCAGCAAGACTGATTCAGTATTTATGTTGTGTAGAGCATCTCTGTGATGGGGATGGACCAGGTCTGCCTGCATAACTACAGTCGGTTAAGGAGTTACAGACGTTACGACGACGACGACAGAAACGAGGAAAGCGAGCTCGAGGATTCACTTCAATATACTATACTTAATGATATGATATCTAAAACCAGGAGCGACCGAAGAAACGCATGATTTCGGAGCCACTTTAACCTGCCACCCGGGGTGTGGGCCGGTTTGCCTAACAGAATTAGTTCTCAACGTAACCACTAGGAGCGCTATACGAAATTCAATACAAAAACTGTAGTAAACTACAGTAAAACTACTGTAGTATAAGTACTACAGTGTAAGCTCATGGTAGGCCTACCGATCTAGACTTTCATACTAGATTCAGGTGCTTCAGGACAATGTCCAATTAAGATAGGTATTTTGATTATTATAACTGCACCATTGCACATTTCAGCTATCATATTACGACAAACGTGGTTTGGTTATATCTAATCTGCGCAAGTGTATATTGCACTATGGAACCAGAGGTTTGATTTTGGACATAATAGGAGTACTGCCCTGGCACGTTATATACCTAAGCTTAGTGAAAGCGGATGCTTCTGATGAAAACGAAGCTTTATTATTGGGCACAATTAGTACATTTGCACACGTTTATCTTGTGAATGGATATTTTGACTACATTGCTGACTCACCAACTGTCAATTATGCTTTTTTGATGGTGAGTATCTTACAAGAGAAAAGTTAACAACGGTAGTAGGTACCAAGTTTATAAGGCCTACAGCTTTGATAAAGTTATATGTCAAGATGGACAGTCGAAGATACGAAATCGTCGATAAAAATTTGAACCAGAACTGACTTCTAAACCCTATACATAGGCGCCATACAAATTATGTATGTGTGAAACATAATTTGTATGGCGCCTCACGCACACCAACCTATGAAACTTGGCTCCTTTTGTTTTATACGGTATATTCGTGAGGCTCATTCTAGACATATACTTTTTCTAAGGCTTACAGAACCTGCGCGGTTGACTATTATCAAGATACTTTACGTTGCACGCCATTAAAGTTACTTACGTTATTTGGGGTTCGGGGCCTTGACAGGGCTTGCACCTGTGCTACTTATACCATTGCTGGTCCTTTGTAAACGCCCTTTTCAAAGTTCCTTACCAATCCTTACTGCGGCCACTATACCTTACATGAGTAGAGGAACTGACATGAGTTGTCACTAAGAGGGACTTTTTCATTTCAATGTTGGGTGGCGAAGAAAGAAAAATCAGTTGGTCCATACATTTGGATCGAGCGGCGTTTACTTATGGAACAGTATCTTTTAGCAATTTCGATGATCTACAGCAGCCCCTTTAATGTGTAACGTATTTAAGTTTACACTTATATTTACACTTTTATATATAGTTTACACTTTTATTCATGATAAAATATGTTCATACAATAATTAAAACAAAGTATGCAACGAGGGCAGCGCAGGACCGGTCGTTATGGCGATCCTTGGAGAGGCATATATCCAGCAGTGGACGTCCATCGGCTGAGATGATGATGATGATGATGAAATTATATTTTTCTATAACAGATTCTAAAGTGGCAGCTTTTTATGTTTCTCCTAATAATGGGAACCAGTCACTACTTTGTCAGCAACTGCATTCAGTTTAAGTGGGACAAAAATTACCAACTAGTGAGCATGCTGCGAAGACATGATACCTGCTGGTATCCTCGATATTTAAAAGTATCTCGCAAACCTACAGTACATCAGTTACACCTCGTAAGTTACGCTTTTGTTTATGCAAAATAGGTGAAATAGGTAATTCAAAATAATTGGAAAATGTTCTGACAATAAGGCCTTTTCTTAAAAAAAATCTGTCTTTCAAGACCTTTTGAAAATAAATCTGCCATAATATTATGAACTGAATTTTTTTTTCTCCGCGTCTTCTCGAAGGTCAGTGATGGGTTACGATAAGCTCCAATATTTTTTTAAATTGAGGGTGACTCTAGGGTTTATTTTTTATTTTTTCGGTGCCCATCACATTTTGTTTCCGAGATATTATGAATTTTTTTCTAACCAAAACCGGGAAAAAACGACCGTTTTTTTCTCATCTTTACGATTTTCAAAAAGCATTTCGAGTTTCAAAAGAAATCCTTTTTGTAGCCCACCTAGTCCAATCAGCCACGTACGTACTCCCAAATCCCACGACATTAGCATTGCGATTTTTGAAACTCATACTTTGAACTCAGCAGTAGAAAATGTCAAACTTACTATGGAGATAGGTAGGCATCTTTCTACTGCTAGTTTAACTTTCGAAAATCACAATGCAGGAGTGCGATTTTTGAAAGTCAAATCAGCAGTAGATAGATGCATAGGTACCTATCTCCATAGTAATTTTCAACTGCTGAGTTGCCGAGTTCAACAAATGAGTTTCAAAAATCGCAGTCCAGGGTCATGTCCCACTTTCGATGAAAATCGGGCCTATACTACCAAAGCAAAAAAAAAAACATGTTCACCTCACGAGCTCGGAATGATTCAGTTTATCAGATTTCGAATCTGATGGTATATTCAATATTTTATTATTCATTCAATAGATTACCGCCAGTCCACTGAAAATCCTATTCTATAAACTATTTCATGTTATTGCGGCAAGATCTCTTTTTTTCTTGCGCCTAGTATTTTCTCGCTGTAGTCAGGTGAAAAGTGGTGTGTTTCACTCGGCAGCAAAGTTATTCTGCGTCTCATACCTTTGAAAACCTCGCTACGCTCAGGATTCTAGGTGTTAATACGAGTAGGTACTCCTGCCAAAAAACAATTTGGCAGCCTTGCCTAACAAATGTTAAAAAATTTTCAGACACTAACAGGATGGTAGCGTCACAATCGTGAAAACATAGCTGTCAAATTGAACGTGTTTTTCCCTTATTTAAAGAAACAAATTGTTGATTCTTTAATATATTAATAAGATTGATGGTTTTAATAAAAAGACCTTTTAGTACCTACTCTGAATTTATCTACTTTTTGTGTAAAATGTTCATTTACTTATAATTATAACAAACTAACATTTTTGGTAAGTTATTGCGTGTTTATATGGTAGTGACTTTTGAGTTGAGTTTGAGTTTGTCATCTACAGATTTTGCCTAGTCTTGGAAAACGCCTCATTGGAATCTCAATTCTTGATTTCTTGACGTGTCAGTAGCAGTTGTCCATCTATTGCACCCTAGATTACACCCGAAAAATTACCCTCAGGATTATACCCCCTTTATCCATGTATAATATGGTGGATAGAAATGACCCCTGGGGAATTTTTGGGGGTAATAAAGATGGTTGCCAAATTGTAAATCGGAATTTAAAAGAAACCTATGTCTGCATTTCAGTTGTTTGCCCAAAGTTTAAGTCTCGCGCAATGTGGCCTGAACCGTGTTAATCTAGGAAAGTATTTGGTAAAACGTGAAAAATCTGGAGTAGCCTTAACACTTGTATTGCTTGGAGTTTTGTATTGGTAAGAGTTACTATATTTATTACAAAGAGGACTTTTTAATTTACCGGCTGTGGATTACACCAATAAAGTATAGCTTGTGAGGAGCGCACACGCCTGCGCCACCTACCGGCTAGTGCTGTCAGTGATGCTGTCAGTACACTGTAGAGGTGGGGGCATTCACTCTCTGAACAACGTGTCGGACGGACGTGTGTGCCGCCTCATTCTTTAGAGAATTGGTTCTGGTGTTTTGTTTACTCCACTCCATAAGATTGACATGATATTAACGTGCCTACTGGACGGCACACCAGCATCATGCAGTAATGGAAATAGAGTGCATGTCATCCATAAAATAGAAATGTTTTACAGGTCTCTAATGTGCATGTCCCAAACACTACTGGTGTTGAATTATCGAGGAAATACCTTGTTTCAACATGGCGTCCATAAGTTAAGCAGTTTCCTGAAAGCGGAGAGGGTGGATAAAGCGCTTATAGTCCGTGCTGAATCCCATTTCACGTACTGGTGGATAAGGTAATTGGTGTTAATCTAAGCTACATATACGGGGTGTCCCGTAAACCGACGTCAACCCGACCCCCAAAATAGTCATTCAATCAATCAGTCAACATTTTATTATAGGAAATGGTTCTTAGTTTTCAAGATAAGGACAGTTTTATGAAATTCATGAAACTCTTTACCTTAGTCACTATATTTTGAGTGTCACGGCATGTTCTATGCAGTATCTGTGTTAAACTGTTAATATCTCGAAAACTAAGACACTTGTACTAAAGTTAAATTTTGATATTCTACTTAGTCATGACCTAACCTATCAGCATCTGCCAGGTTGATGTCGGTTTACGGGACACCCTGTATATTTATTTTTCATTAGCTATGAAACACAGTGAAACATAATAATTATAGTATTATCCAAATGTCCCTTGTACTCATACCGTGGCACCATGGAGGACTTCGACCTGACTTCGGCAGATGTGACGTACCTAGACCGTCTAGGTCGCTGCTCAACATTTTGTGTTTTTATTATTCATACAATATTTCAAAGCCTTTATCTCTTCTCTTCTTTCTTTATATCTTCGTAATTATATTAAAAATTATAAATGTTATTTGATACGCGCAATCTAGATTTTCTAAGCTATTTTTACACATATAAAACATTTCTTTTATTAATACCGTCTACGAGTGTTCTACGACAAAGTTTTGTATGAAATGGACAACTCTGCAACCACCTTGATGTTTTTATATCATTTGTTTTTGAGTGTTATAAGTACAGAGTGTACAATTAAATGGGACACTTACTTAAAGGGGCGCTTCCGACCATAAAAACTGAAAAAAAAAATCTATGGGACCAATATCGATAAAGGACGGAAATAAAATGCTGCTGTCCCATATTATTATGTTTGCAGTTTTGTATGTGATAGCGGATTTTATTTCACGATTTATAAGTTGGCTCAATATTAAAAGTTGTTCAGTTTGATGGTCTGAAGCACCCTTTAAGTAGGTAAGTGTCCCATTTAATTTTACACCCTGTAGAATCAGCCAAGGGATGTTTCATACTTTGGTACGAGGAAAAATGTTCTACGTCTGACAACCCTGTGTTGAGCAAAGACAAGATCTATGGCATTTAGTGGCAGCTTCTATCTATCAATATTATTGCAATTTTGGTTTTTTACAGAACAAAAGGTCTTCAGATACAGAACTTGATAAACGAGCGTCTTGGTGTATTCAGGCAAGATTTGAATTACTACTTTTTCAAAAAGTACGTAACTTTGTTCAATAAACTTACACTGGTGGTTATTTTCTAACGGTTGTTTCACAAGTACCACAACCACACTACAACTACAACACGTGGGCAGGCGCATATTTTGTATTGAAAATAAATAGTAGATTTCACATGTACCACATTTTGCCGTCATTATCGACCGCGTGGGTGATACCGACCACATCGTAACTACAACGCAACCACAACGCATCCACAAAACAATCACCAGCGACAACGCGAACTAACGGCACAACGACAGTGCGCGTACGCCTGCGCTTCTCCCTCATTCATTCTGCGTTGTACTGAGGTGCCGCGTGCATAGCAAATTTTTATACATTTTAACGACGTAACTACATCACAACCATTAGCGACAACGCAACCACATCGACATTTTGTCGGTATCACAACGCAACTGCAAAAAACTGCGACTGCGACACCATTCACATGTAACCACTGCTTGACCACCTTTTGTCGCTGGGATGTGGTGTGGTTGTGGTGCGTGTGAAACAACGCTAATAGATATTGAAATGATGGTACCTTTTCTCTCGATAAAAAATCCATTCCATCCAATCCATCCAAAGCCAAGATAACCCAATGGCTACCCGTAGATGTTATCGACTACTATGCCAAATAGAGAGAACAGCATCAAAGTTAGCCCAGCAGTTTACAAGACTATGTAGTAGATTATAAATTATATAGGGTATAACAAAACTCCCTAGTTACTAGGGACTTAGGGACTCTTAATCCTTGCCTGCCGTGCAGGAGGCGATGGTTCGATCCCCGTCCAGGCCGACTCGTACCAATGAGTTTTTCGGAATTTATGTACGATTTGTAATACCACTGGCTTTTCGGTGAAGGAAAACATCGTGAGGAAACCTGCATGCTTCAATTTCGAGGCTTGTATTGTACCCACTGTACATTATAAGTGGCGACGGGCTCACCCCCCGTCACACTGGACAGACTTACGGTACTACTGGTGAAGCGTGGATATTCTGAGGTTTCAGAATATCTCTGACTACCCCCTCGGGGAATATAGTCGTGAGCATATGCTATGCTAGGGACTCTACCTACTTCAACGGGTGCTTCAGACCATCAAACTGAACCACTTTCACTATTGAGCCAACTTAGAAATCGCGAAAAAAAATCAGCTGTCCCATACATTTGAGTGGAGTTGGTACTGCAGTTTTGTATGAAACAACATATTTTGCCGTGATTTCGAAGTTAAATAAAATTATTTAAAAAAAAAAATGCTTTATTAAATCTTAATAAGAATAGGACATTGAAAACCCTAGCTCCTAATATTGCAGTTGGATGGTCTGTAGCACCTCCTTCAGTATTACTAGGGTGTTTTGTTACAACCTGTATACCCAGATACGACCCCTCTGTCCTGTAGGCTCCACTATCTCGATCCACCAGTTGATTGAATAGGACGCTGAAGTTCACTGTGATCCACCATTAGGCTCAGTGGATCCTATGATACTTGAATGTATTAATAGGCTCCACCAGCGGATCGAATTTAATTCTGGGAGTTTTGTAAGATCCACCACTGATTTCTGTGGGACACCGACAGACAAAAATTTTCAGACAGAAAGTTATTCATTTTGATGGTCTGATCACTCCCTAATAAAACCGTCAGCATATCAAAAAGGCCCCTGTAAATTTTGTTCAGCTCAGTTATCAATTCTAGAATCACTTTAGGTCTTGCGTTAATTCGGTATGTCAAGTTTTTTTTGAGAGCGCTAAATCGTCTCACTAAAAATATTTTCTAAGTATGTCAGACATTTTAAAATAGAAGGATTACTGTTATTTTTAATAAAATATCTGCGTTTTCGGTCCAACGAGTGACATCACTTGTTGGACCTGCAAACTCCTTGGTAAACTAAAAATTAACTTAAAATAACTGGCCAATAAGGAAAAAAAAATCAATAGATTGTCAGAATTTGACATTTGATGTTGCCTTTTCTGTTTCCAGTTGGGTTAGAAAGAGAAGGTGATTTAGATTTTTTTAAATTAAGAATTTTTTTTTATCCATGGAGTTTTAATGGTTTTTAACGCGACCACTTTGCCTTATACAAATTACAGTTAAAAATTAAATTTGTATTGATAAACTCGTAGAAAGAGAAGGAACTAGAAGGACGCACGTGTCTTGTCATATCACTCAGTAAGAGATGCACATAGCAAATTCGCTCTAGTTAAAAAAGGAGATCGCTACTTATTGCTGTCCTTATCGACGTAGCCACTTTTTTGTTCTACGACGGCTGTCTGACTCCGGAGTCAGACATCTATTTTCATACAAATTGTATAGGATTTTATGACTATCGCTGTCTCATACGCGGTTACACTGATGTTCCGTCTATCAGCGTAAGCGAAATACTTGGCCTATGGATAAACTCGATGTGTTGCAAAAAAAAGAAATTAGTTTCATAAAATTATGTCCGTGAAAATATAAAATGAAGACCAAAAAAAAAATTTACACACTTACCGAATTTGCGGATACATTGGACGAGTTCATTAAACATGTATCACTTCAGAACATTCGTGGCTATGGACACCATAATCCGTGGAGGTCAAGCCCTCGGGCGCCAGCTGGCCGGAATCGTGACCCAAGTATACTGTCTACCAGACGAAGATATTATGAGGGAAATGGATCTGACGCCGTACGTGTACGTGGTTCATCGTGGTCGGGTCTCCATCTCTCAGCACGGGAAGAAACTAGCTGTACTTACTAAGGTATTGCATCGATATTATTCTATGTAACATCAGTACAGTCTGTCTATAAAGTCTTGACAAAAAATAAGGGCACTGTCTCCACGCGAGAACGTTAAAACCAAGCATAACCTGGCAACACCACCATACTAAAATGATTAGTTCCTCAAATATTCATGTCACGACTTTATAGATAGACTATAGATCCAGGCACATGTGCATGGATACCCAACTAGCAAAATACTCTTACAAACAAAAGCTTATAAGATCTATAGTCTTATATAAGGGTTATATGTGTTCTGATTAAGAGTGAAACCCTTATAATGGCATGTTATAAGTCTATTTAGGCTATAAGAGATTTCATACTTGTAACACATTCTTACAGACGTATATAAGAAAACGTAATAAGACATTTATAAGAGTAGTGGTATTATAAGCGCATTTTATAAGCCTTATTGCCCTTGATTCTTTATTAACACTTATACAAGCATTTTGCAAGAGCACTCGATCTTAGAAGTTACTTTACTAAGTATTTATTAAGAATGAATGACTTACTAGGGCATTTCATAAACCTGTTGTAAAACCAGTACTTATAAGTGTGATTCATCTTACATAAGACATATTAAAGACTAGTAGCACGTTCAAAGAGTCTTAAAAGTGACTGATCTCTATTGACGGTTATTCTAATTATTTCTGCTTGTGTGATTGATGATGATGATGTGATTTCATACTTGTAACACATTCTTACAGACGTATATAAGAAAACGTAATAAGACATTTATAAGAGTAGTGGTATTATGAGCGCATTTTATAAGCCTTTTGCCCTTGATTCTTTATTAACACTTATACAAGCATTTTGCAAGAGCACTCGATCTTAGAAGATACTGTATTAAGTATTTATTAAGAGTGAATGACTTATTAGGGCATTTCATAAACCTGTTGTAAGACCAGTACTTATAAGTGTGATTCATCTTACCTAAGACATATTAAAGACTAGTAGCACGTTCAAAGAGTCTTAAAAGTGTTTTTTCTGCTTGTGTCAGTTGTTTGGCCAAGATGGCGGAAAATAGATGTCCTATTTAGCTTGCTTAAATAACTGTTTTTTATTAAGGATGGATTTACTCAAATGGAAGCGGTTTAAGAGAAGTGGAGCGTTCCGAAGAAATATACGTATCTGCAATATGGCCGTGTAGCCAAATGATTTGGTTTATTTTGACTTCACAAGTGCGATAAAAGCCTTAAATAAGAGTACTGCTCTTATTTAGTTCTGATAAATCACTTATAAATCATAATTGGTGGTAATGGCCACATTTTCATGTATTTCACAAATAAATAAAATAATTTTTAATATTTAAGACACGTTTTTGAAAAGGCCCTTCGATAATATTATTATTTAAATTTAAAAATAATCGAGAAAATCTACTTCGCAACCGCAGTCGCATATATACTCTAATAAACAATTATGCAAATATAGACACACTACGTTTCATAGGAAAGTGAAATAAATTATAAAATATTACTTACGTTTTTGATGCGTCTTAATAATTATAATCCAAAAAACATTTCACAACACACGCGACTAGACCTCTTCGGCGAATTGTGGTTACACTCTTACTAGGGGATCACAAAGAGGACTACAAGCGATATTACACTTAGAGCAGCACTAGTAAGAGGACTGTAAGGGCAATTGCCCTTAAAGCATGCCATTGTAAGTCACTTGTAAGTTTGTTTGTAATTATAAAAGCATCATTAAGAGTTTTGTAAGATTGAAAATACACTTCACAAGACCATTTATAAGGCAACACAAAGGGTGAATAGACTTATAAAGTGCGCCCAATTCCACACTTATAGCAGGCTGTAAGTGTTATATAAGACTGAAAAAAATATGCTCTTGGGATATTTATAAGAGTAAATTTTGCCAGTTGGGTAGCCTGCAATTATTGTCTGAGCATAATTTATAATAACCATCAGTCGATGCAGACACGCATGAAATCTTCGGCCTGTGTAAAAGCTCATGCGATGATTGTGACATGATGGGATGTGGCATTATGAGATACGTTGGGTACACCTCACGTGATCGTTTTGTGCCCTCTTAGACCCGTAAAGACAAAGCTATTAGGAACGCATAAACTGATCACGTGAAATGGACGCTCTTCATTTTCTAATCAATATCCACAGCTTAGAAGCCGAAGCTTTTTCTCTGTGGTGCATTTACTCCTGTGCTGGCGCTAAGCATGATACCCAATAAACCATTGTTACAGGGCTCCATATTCGGTCAGCTAGTAGGTTCTGAAAAACGTCCTATTCGTATAACTGCAAAAGCAGAAGAACATACCGATCTGCTAGAGATACACGTAAAACAATTCCAGGAAACCATAACTGATGATGTGAGTGCTAAATCTAACGAGGATGTCTATATTTCAATCCTCGGCGTTCCTCCCTAAAACCCTGGACCTCTACCTGGACATTCGAACTTAGCAATTGAAACAGCGTGATCGTTCTCGTTCCAATGTCCACTCTATTACAATGAAGTTCGACCTAGACTTCCACCTAGAGTAACACTGAAGATGGAAGTATAGATGTTGCCAAACGGCTATTTGTTTAATTGCTAAAGACTTTTTAAATGTAGAACTTACCATTCTCTCATAGGTGAGAGAAAAAATTTCACATAATCGTCAGGCTGAAAATGACTACATGTCTCTGAAGAGACCCGTAGCAGAAAATGCTTTCAATACCATTAAGTATATTCTTCGGGGACGTAAAACGATTTGGCTTCCTGTAAGTAAATCTTCAACTATAATGACATATAATAGGTATTTCTCAATGGGAATTCATATGAGACAAAAGTCTGGTAAATTGCTTTTGCTTGTAGTTTTTTGGTATCGGGATTAAGGGTACGTTTTAAACAAACGCTTTTTCAAATCCAGTAATTTTTACAGTTCTTTCAGCGCACAATTTGTAAACGGCTTACCATTAGAAGGGTACAACTCCCGCGTGCCAATTCGGTCTAGTCTAATCTAAACTATTATAAAACTGTAACAGTGTCTATAGGTACTACTAAAGATATTTACAAGAAAAAGATTACGATATAGTTTTGTTTTAAGTGTCTCTGACTCCAAATCAACCATTTTTAGATTGTTTGTCTGTCTGTTTGTTTGTACAACACGCAAAAATTGGTTTTGTCTGTCTGTTTATTTGTTTGTCTGGGCCCACCACGGGTAATTAAAAATTAACTACTATGCCCTACTGGTGGAACCACAGGTATTTTTTTTCGGAAGTCCCACTGTATTAGAGTGGGCCCACAGGTAATTAAAAATTAACCATGGTCCCACTCTTATGCCCTAGTGGTAGGACAACAGGATCTTTTTTCCCGGTAGTAGGGATTTTTGGGAATTTCAAATGCCGTACGTATACAGAGTGTAAGGAAAAGTAATGCTTACTTGACTCAAACGTATGGAACAGCAGATTTTTTTTTTCTGACTGATTTGCTCCCATAAATTATGGGCCATAATGAAAGTTGTCAGTTTGATGGGTAGAGTATGTGGTTTAAAGGTTAATTATAATTTTCCTTACATGTATTATTTGTGCGGACGAAGTCGCGGATTATTATTTCTTCTCGCTCTATCGTAAAAACGGTAATACCTACATAGAGGCGTAAAATTTGGTGTGTGTAGAGCAAACTCTACAGTGTAACAACAAATAATAAAAACCGGCTAAAAAAACTTTTTTGTAAGTTAATGTGTTGTGTGGTGGTGTGGTATGGAACCCTCGCTGCGCGAGTATACCAACTCGCACTTGACCGGTTGTATTACTGTTAACGATTGATTTCAGTGGATGAGCGAGCCAGTGGAAGCCCATTTCATGAACTGGTACTCCCGCTGGCTATTCTGCGTTTGGTTAGTTGGGCCGGTCGTCGCTGCAATCTTGGTCCTCACGCAAAAGACTTTGCCCACAGTGTTCAAGGGAAACTTAACTTGGTGTTTAGTACTATTGGATCTTCTACACTTTGCACACTTTATTACTGATTTTTATTCCGTAAGTAACGTAATTCACTTAGTTTACCTACTTTTATTTTATTCTGTTCCTTTTATTTATTTAAAACTTCATTGTACACACGGAAATACGGATGAATACAGCATATTAGACTAGTACATATGGCGAGCTTATCTCGCTCGCTCGCTCGCTAGCAGCGAGATCAAATCTTTTAATACAGTTTTATTAGGAATTAAGAGCACTAAATATTGATATAACTTTTTAATTAGTCTATAATAAAGAAGGGCCCCGCTGGACGTACGTTAGCTTAGATTTGATATAACTCCGTTATCTTTGAAACACTAAATATAAGCCATACATATTCAGAAAGCACTAAATAAGCACTAAATGATTAGCTAGCTTTCAAAGCCCTAGGATCGAGGGCCCCGCTGGGCATACGCACACGAACAGTGCTTCAAATAATGCTCATCCATTCATTTAAATTTGATCTAAGATACTTAGGTACTAACCTGTAAACTCGTTGTATGAAAAAGTATACAAGCTACGCTAACAAATTTCAATCCGCTGAAATACGTATTATTAGTACTTACATTTTTCTTCCTTTTAGACGCACCTCGCTATCCATGAAAATCAATGTGTGCACCAGTACCGAAGGTTACATAAACTTGCTGAATTTAACTTCTATTTAGACGTCACTTCATTACTCATGCCGCTATTGACGCTTATAACTGGTAACTGGAACTATCAGTTGACAAGATTATTCAGGCTTCATGGCGTCTACTTCTTCAACAAACATTTTTGCAAAAATTTCGAGGTTAGATTTGCTTTTATTTTAAATTATTTATTAAAGTGTACCGTATCAAGATTTTTTTTTTAGTTTTTCCGTTACCTATTAGACACATATACATTTACAATGTAAAAAGTATTGTGATAAATATAATCATACATACCTACATACATAATATGCTCACGCCTATGTCCCACTACTGGGGTAGGCAGAGACAACAGATCGCCACATACTACGATTCTGACACACATCTTTCGCCGCCTCAACATCCTTATGGATGATGAGGAGGCGAAAGATGGAACGATGGATGGAAAGAAGGAACTATCAGTTGACAAGATTATTCAGGCTTCATGAAGTCTACTTCTTCAACAAACATTTTTGCAAAAATTTCGAGGTTTGATTTGCTGTTATTTTAAATTATTTATTAACCGTATCAAGTATTTTTTTTTAGTTTTTCCGTTACCTATTAGACACACAGACATTTACAATGTAAAAAGTATTGTGCTAAATATAATCATACATACATACATACATATGCTCACGCCTATGTCCCACTACTGGGGTAGGCAGAGACAACAGATCGCCACATGCTACGATTCTGACACACATCTTTCGCCTCCTCAACATCCATAAGTCTCTTCATACAAGCTCGTCGGTTCCGGGTACATTTTATTTGGCCCTTCTTCAGTACTATGCATCTGATTTAGTCATTGTACGTGCGCCAAAGACTACCACTTTCAATCATTTCATTCACATTTGCCTTGTAAATTTCATAAGTCAACCTACTTTCACTCATTCTTTCCACATGGCCAAACCACCTCAACATGCCTTTTATGTTGTTACATTTTAAACAGGATATCACATAAAAGTAACCAAAATTTTCCTTTCTTGCAGTCCAAAACTATGCCAGTCATCGTAAAATTTTTAATGGTGTTACTTTTGTTGCACGCACTGACTTGCGGATGGATGGTCATTGCTTGCCGAAGAGAAAAAGGTAGGTATACCACCGTACCATACCTACCCTAATCTTACTTCTTTTTAGAATGTGCTGGCGTTTGACATCACTACTACAAGGCGGGAGGTCGACGACGGTAGATGGAACATGCTTAAAAAAATACTCATTAAGAGGGTACCTACCGACTGAGCCTATTGTGCTGCCCACGATCGTATTTTTTTATTTCTAAAAAATTTCACATTTTCCAAAAAACTTGAATGTCACATTGTAGTCCAGCAGCTGAAAATGTCAAAATTACTATGAAGATACGCATCTTTCTACTGCTGATTTGACTTTCAAAAATAGCACTCCTGAAGTACGATTTTTGAAAGTTTAATTAGCAGTAGAAAGATGCCTATCTTCATTGTAATTTTGTCATTTTCAGCTGCTGAGCTCACCGAATGAGATTCAAAAATCGCACTCCTGATTGGCTTTCTATTTATCGAAACATTACGGATATGTTTTATGGTTGAAGTTGATAATAACTACCCGGTTGGTGTAATGGTTACCACGCCGGACTGCCAAACCAGGGTCCTGGGTTCGAATCCCGGTTCGGTCATGGATGTTATATGTTCGTGCCGTTGTTGTATGGTTTCCATAATAAAAAAGCCTTTAGTGCAGTAGTTTGGGATCATTACAATGTATGTGCCTGTGAGCGTTAAAAAAAATAATAAAAAATAAAAAAAAATAAAAAAATAAAAAACAAAACTTTAGGGCACAATATAGGCGTTCGTCCACATTTTAGTTCATTTGGATTTTGTTTTTTGCAGGTGAACCATTTCCCGTAAGGATATTTGATATACCTGAGTCTGTAAACAGGACATTGGACTATGACGAGTGGGTTACCATTGACAAAAGAATAAACGGTAGAATCTATTTATTTTTGTTCTTTTTTAAATTGGCACCACCACCGTTAACACTACTGGCTTTTCGGTGAAAGAAAACATTGTGAAGAAACCTACATCTTCAATTTCAAGGCATGTATTGTACCCACTGTCTATTATAAGGATTATAAGTGGCGACGGGCTCACCCCCTGTCACACTGGACAGAGTTCAGGTACTACTGGTGAAACGTGGATGTTCTGAGGTTTCAGAATATCTCTGACTACCCCCTCGAGGAATATTGTCGTGAGCATATGCTTATGCTATTTTAAACTACAATTTAATCATTTCAGAACTAAGTAATGATTGTGTTTGTGTAGGTTGTCCTCGAATCACTAAATCGTACTGGATTAAAAATAAACGCGGAATCCCTGTAAAACGATACGGTTTCATCGTACCGAAGCAATGGCAAGCTGATTACATTCTCGCTCTTACGTTTATCGTAGTACTACATACACATACTAATTTAGATCTGGTGAGTTTTGACTACGATTTGTGTCATAATTATTGTTTTAGTTCTTTTTCTTATCCTGTGGGCAAGCCCTAGTGTCACAGTTCATTCAAACCGCCTTACGGCATCTGACGTGGTTTTTATGTAACGACTACTACCACTAGAGATAGTAGCCGGGACCAACGGCTTAACGTACCATCCGAAGCACGGAATCATTTTTCTTTTCAGACAATCAGGTGATTCAGCCTGCAATGGCCAACCAACCTGCCTGGTGACCAACTGGGAAAAAACGCACAAAGTGATATATTACTAGGTAGGTGTCCCCCGTGGGAATCGAACCCACGCGACCTCCGTGTCAAGAGTCCAATGCTCTTAACCATTAGACCACGGAGGCACTTTGAACATTGCTATGCTAGTTTTTATTGGTCCGTACCCAAAGGGTGAAAACGGGACCCTATTACTAAGCCTACGTTGTCCGTCCGTCCGTCATACCTATTTAGGGCTGTAACTTTTGAAACGCAATAGCTAGACGGCAGCTGCTTACGGCGGATTTGTTAAACAATAAAAAATGAAAAAAAAAATTAAAAATTAAGTTGCGTTCTCAGCAAGAAACTAGTTTTTGTCAACGTTTTTTCTTCACGCTCTCTCGTAAAAACGGTAATACATAAAAACGTCAAACTTGGTGTGATTATAGAGCAAAATCTAAAGTATAAAAAAACGAACCGGGTTATAAACTACGGTGCCTAATGCTCTTGACACGATTGCGTCTCCACTAGACCACGGAGGCAGTGAATGATATTCACACACTTAGATCAAAATAAAATTAATGGATAAGCCTAAAGCGCGGTAAGTTGAAGCACACTACTGGTGCACTTGGTCCATACAAACTAGCGCCATTATCTGTCAAATCTAGGGCACTTGCATACAAGTGACAAAAGTAAACCTTTCATTTATTTTGCCCCAGTTTTCTGGTTTGAAATGTTCATAAAGTTTTTATACCTTACAGGAATAGAGGCAGTGACATGAGTTGTCAAATGAAACAGTTTTTGGATGTTTTTTGGAGACTATTCGTAGGCAAAAATTCTACTACTGTCTATAATTCTGAGTCTAACGTAAAATCGAGGATGAATTAATGAAGTAGTGTCAGTATTTCTCAAAATTAACGACGATTTCACTTTAGATTCCCAATTATTCACGAAAATCGAATTGTAAAAATTTATTAGTGACTAAAAAACGGTTCTATTGCTGCGCGTCACTTATCTCTTTCTATTATATATTAGTGGTGCCGCTAGGTACATCTCGCTCTCTCAGCTGTATGTTCCTCTATTCCTACCTCTATGGAAATGTTCGCGTAAGGCCTATCCATTAATATTATTTTGATCTAAGTTCACACATACATGTTACTTTCAGGTCGTCCCTCTATCAATACAACAGGTCTACTTCAGGATTGTTATGGACACCATCCTCTGTTTGGTAGAGATGTGGTTATCCAGTGTAACAATAAGCGCCATGTATACAAAACTGCGTGATCTCTACATGTACGACTACCACGTGGCTAGCTTGATAACTTATTTGAAATACAACGGTTTGACATCACATTTGCTTCAAGCTGTGCGAAAGTATACGAATCAGCTTTGGGAAAGACAGAGAGGTTAGTTTAAGCAACATGTTAGTCTCTTTTTAACCCCGACGCAAAAAGAGGGGTGTTATAAGTTTGACGCCTATGTCGGTCTGTCTGTTTGTCTGTTTGTCTGTCGGTCTGTCTGTCTGTGGCATCGTAGAGACCAAACGGGTGGACCGATTTCAATGCAGTTTTTTTAATAGAAAGCAAATTTTTGCGGGAGTGTTCTTAGCTTTGTTTCATGAAAATGGGTCAGTAGTTTTCTAGTAATTTTAAAAATTACGAAATAAAATAAAATTACAAATTTAAAAAACCCTCTACGCTAAAAACAAACACTTAAAAAGTGAAAAATAATTCAGTTACCTACCTATTATTTTGTATGTATGTTTTACCTTTTAACCAATCAATTCGGTCAATTAATGTGTCGGGGATCGCAAGTGATTGTTGACTAAAAAATCTATGGTCATTTTCATAGAAGAGATGCCCAGAACATAAAACTGAACATCTTTTTCTATATGGGATCAACATCGAAATCGCGAAAAAAAATTTTCTGTCACATACATTTGGCTCCATTTTGGCTTACATTTGCTGTTTTGTATGGAAAAGCAGATTTTTTTTTTCGCTCTTTCGATGTTGGTGCCATAGAGTAAGTTGTTCAGTTTGACGGTCTGATCATTCCCTTAAAAAAGTGTCAGCAATTATTATGAAGGAAACTATAAAGGAATTTTAGTCGGTTATATGCAGGGTGTAAGGGACAGCAAATTAAAACGGTGAACTCAGACCATCAAACTAAACAACTTTCACTATGGAGCCTACATCAGGAAACGCGAAAAAAATCAGCTGTCCCTTACAAAACTGCCGTACCTACGCGACTCAAATGTATGGGACAGCTGATTTTTTTTCTTGTTTCCTGCGGTAGGCTCCATACTGAAAGTTGTTCAGTTTGATGGTCTGAGTTCACCGTTTCAGTTTGCGGAGGGCTGTCCTTTACACCCTGTATGTAATTATCTTTCGTAACGACAGGTTACTGGCTGCCCGAGATAACGCAGCAAGCGCCAGTCTGTCTACGAGAAGACATATTTAGTGCATTATACATGCACCACCTCGAGACGCCATCGTTGTTCCATCAGCTACCCCCATACTTCCTCAGGCAGCTTGTTGCCAAGCTGACAAGAGTAGTTATATTTCCCGGTGAGTACTTTTCAAGGGATTTTATTCTAATCTAAACAATAATAAAACGTATAAAGGGTCTAACAAAACACCCTAGTAATACTTAATATGGGGTGCTCCAGCCCATCAAACTGAACAACTTTCACTATGGACACAGAATAGGTAATAGTATATAGTTCTACATACAGAACAGCCACTCCCCGCCCCCCTCTGACCACAGAATAGGTTTGGTATATAGTTCTATATACAGAACGGCCACTCCCCACCCCCCTCTGACTTCAGATACGTCACCCCCCCCCCCTCACACATGAGGGAAAAGAGAGGGAGCTCGAGCAAGTGAATGCAGTCAGGCGCGCGCACCCGTTAGATTAGACTACATAAAATTGAGTCTTTTCAATGCATAAAAACGTTGAAAAATAACGGTAAATTCACATTTTCATTAATTCTTTAGCTCAAATACTATTTTAAATAACTGAAGGAACAATAAAAAGTAATGAAATGTAGATGATGTTTATACAATGCGTGCTAAGTCAACCCTACACATATTATGTCAAAGACAATTTGCGTGCAACGTGCGAACGTCATCATGTCAAATCCAAAATGTTGTTAGTAGTGCCGGACCTGTGCTCTGACTTCAGATACCCGACCTTACCTAACACTCTCTGGGAAACTTGAGGGAAGCCGAGCATGGGGTCAGTCAGGGAGTCAGGCGCGCGCACCCGTTGGATTGGGACAGCAGATTTTTTTCGCGTTTTCTAAGTTGGCTCCATAATGAAAGTTGTTCAGGTTGATGGTCTGAAGCACCCCCTTAAGTATTACTATGGTGTTTTTGTTACACCCTGTAATATTTAGGTAATGAAATTAAAATCAAATTAAAAATTTATTCACATGATTCACTTCAGCAACCAATTTAAAAGAAACAAAACTTAGTTTGTATGGAGCGCACTAACTGTTGAATTCTCTTAAGAGAGTACCGAGCCTATTGTGCAGCCCCCAAAACGTATTTTTTTTTTCTTAACAATTAAACAACATTTCCAAAAAACAAGAATGTCACAATACATGTCATTGCTTATGTTAAATTTATCGGGTCACTGCTGATTTGTTTTTATAATGTTTGTAGTTATTATCTTTAAAACCGCCAATCCGTAATATGTTAAATTGAAAGCCAATCAGGACTACAATGTGACATTCTTGATTTTTTTGGAAATTTTATTTAATGAGCGTTTTTCTTTTATTTTTTAAATGTAGTTCCTAAAAAACTCGACAGATGGCATGTTTATCGCTCCATAGAGCCGTCCGCGAGATCCTGTCAAAATCTTGTCAAGACTGTGCCTGCCTTTTTTTTGGAAAGCCAAGGGATCGAGCCCATACAACCAAGTCAGGCGTAAAAGTTTCGAATTTTCGATTAAAATGATTAGTAAACAATGAAATATGCCATCAAAAGATGCGTCGGCATCTTCTTGGTCATCTTTTCCCTCTTTATTATTTTAAAGAAACACTTTTTGAAATTTTGACGTTTATTCGCACAGACCGTAGCCCCATCTATCGACCTCTTAGAAAACCAAAAGAAAAACGCTCATTGTTAAGAAATAAAAAATAAAAAATTGAGGGCAGCAGTCGGCAGCACAATAGGCTCGGTGCCCCTAAACGATGCCCCTCGGTGCCCCTTCTTTGCAGGTAACAGCATCGTACGAGAGGGAGACATTTTTCCTTGTATCTACTTTATACACGAGGGTGAAGTTGAGAAATGGTATAACAGTGCCAGGTAACTATCATCATCATCATCATCATCATGGGTCTTATTACTTATTAGTTATTAGCAATAAAGTTTGTAAACTTAAATGCCTTACATCTTTAAGGGGGTTATGGGTCCAACATTGAAATCGCAAAAAAAAATCACCAGTTCAATAGAAAAAGTTAATGGTGAATCTGCCCAAATGCATGGAACAGCTGTTTTTATTTTCGCGATTTCCATGTTGGTCCCCTAGTGAAAGTTGTTCATTGTGATGGTCTGAAGTTCCAATTTGAGTATGTAACGCGTTTAAGTTGCAACTGAATCGCCGCGATATTAAGCCCAGGAGTTGACTGAGCGTTTTCTCCGCGATAACGCGATATCGCGACGATATCGTTCCGTCGACGCCTACGCTAAAAAAAATAAGCTTGTTTGATACGGCCCTCATGTCGAGTACACCGTGAAGCAGAAATTTCCAAACTTAACGTATCAAAAACACGGATCACGGATCTAATATTATCACCAGAATCATATTCGTAAAGTTTCATAGATAACAATGTACAACAAATAAAAATAAATCAATATTTATTGCTTTTTCATGTGGTTTACATGATGTTCTTAAAAAGTTCCTGACATGAACCCTGTGAGGGCACAGCAAATAACATAACAACACCCACAACCTAACCCATTTTTTGCACGTATTTTCAGCGGCGAAAGCAATATGGTGTCTTTGTTGGTCACCAATGGGTACTTCGGGATGATACCGTGCCTGTTCCCCGATACTCCTTTCCAGTTCTCGTACTACGCACGAACGGTAAATGCACACTAATCTATTAATAGTTAAATCTCGTCTGAACCCATGAAGTCATACTGCTGGACAAAATATTTCACACTTCATTATTTTAGTCTGTAAAAAAAGCCGTGGTGGTCCAGTGGCGAGTAACTTTGCCTGCCGTGCAGGAGGCAATGGTTCGATCCCCGTCCACGCTGACTCGTACCACAATGAGTTTTTCGGAATTTATGTATGATTTGTAACACCATTGGCTTTTCGGTGAAGGAAAACATCGCGAGGAAACCTGTATGCATCAGTTTCGAGGCATGTATTTTACCCACTGTCCATTACCGTCCCGTGGATGTTCTGAGGTTTCAGAATATCTCTGACTACCACCTCGGGGAATATAGTCTTGAGCATATGCTATGCTATGCTTGTAGTCTGACCTGTAGGCCTCGCATGCCACCCCCGAGAAAACAATAAAAATCGAGATGTGCCTCCATCCTTATTATTTTACGTATGGCAGAAAGAGTACATATTACGTTTTTCTCGTTTAAACTCTTTGTCGTGGGTGGCATGCTAGCCGTGCTGACCATGATCAAACTAAGAGCCATATAACACTAACGATATCGTCGCAATATCGCCGTGACATCATTTTATCATTCATTTCAAGCATTTTTTCTTCAGGTCGTAGATTTGGTGTACTTGAAGAACAAGGATTGGCAAGAGCTGTTGAACGGCTACCCTGAAGTGAGGTTTAATTTGTATTCAGCCGCTATCAAACTCAAACATGGTTTCAGAAAAAACACGACGTAATTTTTGTAATTTTGCATTATTTTATTTTAATTCATATCGTTGTTACTTTAGGAATTTTTGGATAGGTAGTTAGGTCGACCTAAGTTTTGATGTTTAATAATATTTTTAAATTTAAAACACTAAGCCCCACTTGCGCCAACCTGGGTTAGCAATAAACTCTAGGTTAAGTTGGTAACCCATGATTTTTTGTATAGAAAAACAACTGAAAGAGCTATTTTATCCGGAGTTAATTGCTAACCCGTGGTTGGCGCAAGTGGGGCTAATCTTCGATCAAAATAAAATGAATGGATAGGCCTTAAGCGAACATTTCAAACCAGAAAAATGAGGCAAAACAAATGAAATTTTTACTTGTCACTTGTATGAAAGTGCCCTAGATTTGACAGATAATGGCGCTAGTTTGAATGTACCAAGTGCACCAGTAGTTTGCTTCAACTTACCGCGCTTTAGGCCTATACATTCATTTTATTTTGATCGAAGGGGCTAATAAACTTATTTTATTCTAAAATATAGCACTTATTTTATTCATAGTTAACTTTTCCCTTTTAAGTGGTCCAATTTTTAAACAGTAAATGTTTTCGCTCCAAAAATTCAAATAATTTTACGGAATCTAATTCAATCGCCGCTTTTACCTTCGGATAAGGATACCATAATTTCAGATAATTCGCCTTTGAATATCTTATCCAAATAATATTGTGCTATTATCGCCTTTTTATTAACGCCAGAAGATGAACAAACCCTCTTTATGGAGGCGTTTACAACTCCAATTTGAGAAGAAATAATATTTTTGCGGAATGAAATTATGCAGGGTTGCAAAATGAAATTAACAGGAAGACAGGAACAATTTTTGTTGATGTTGCTCGTTTTGGGAATTGGCCAGAACTTGTAAACTGTTTTAATTTAAAAGAAAGTGCTGTTAAGGTCAAGAAAAACATCACTGGCAAGATTGCTGCTTAGTAAAATGATCTTTTGAAACTGTTTAATTTAACTTTGTTTTCTTTTCGGCAGACTGTTTGCCATTACTTTCGTCAAATATAAATTACTTTTCTGTCTGCTATGTAGTCAGGTTTTCTTTCGTAAATTGCTAGTTAATCATATTATAGCTTCGTTATTGTGAAAATTACTTTTGTTCTTTAGTAACTGTTTAGTAAATTTATATCATTAGCATCCTTTTAAACTAATTTTGATGAGTAGGTACATCAAACTGAACAACTTTTACTATGGGAGCAAACAGATCGGAGCAAAAAAAATATGCTCCGGTCGCATTGCTCCCATATGGCTCCCGGCTATGGCTGGTTTGATGGGTAGACCCTTAATTTAAAAGGATGCTTATGATATCAATTTCACCCTGTAGTAGGAAGAAATTATGGATGGCAGAGTGACCATTTGTTGGCTACGGTGTAACAAAAATTCACCATATTTTATCTCACTCAAAACCGCGTAGTCGAAAACACTCCACTGAACAAATTGCGCCGGTTCGCATTTATTTTATGTTTCTGAAAAGTACCGTTTCGTGGACAGAAATAAGAGTAGATTTACACAAGTGCGAGCAATGTATTCCACTGTTTTGTGTACCTACTGTAGTAAACTGCATTCCAGTTTAACAACCATTATTTGTATGTGAAATATTTGGATACTTTAGGCGTATCATCCTGGGACCACGACTCTCCATGCGGTCAGAATTTAGCCCTTTTCTTTGAAAAATGAATGAAAGAAAAGATGAATTTTTATTAATTTCGAAAAAGTAAGAAAACCACATCATTCTAAATTGTGGTGTGAACTATATTGTAAATTTTCATTTTATTCAGATTAAAAATGTAAGTCCTTCCGAGTAAAATGGTTACAACTGAAAAAAAGGGTGACTTAAGATTCCCTTTTCTTTCATCTTTTATTCATTAAAAACGATTCCTAAAAAAACCACATCACTTCTCATACACTCATATCGTGTACAGATCTGTTAATTTTTCATCTCAAAAAGTGCCATAGTTAATGAATAAAATGGTTACAAAGTTACCCAATTTCATGGTAAAACACATAGGTTCGCATACGCACACTACGCATATGCACGGTACACGCCTAGCATTATCACGACGCGAGCCGCAGCGCAAAAATCCGCTCAAATCGGTTATATTCAATTCATATGAACTGTCCGAACTATCATTTTCTACACCACCGGCCCGATGCGACTCGTAGTGTGCCATAGCCCATACAAAGCTTTTAACAACATCTAAAATCTAAAACTAAACTTCTAAAAATCTGACAATGCGTTGCGACCCAACACGCTCGCGCTCTGGTGTGCAAAGTACCTACGCATTTTCCGCTGCGATGCGGCCCTCTCCGCTCCGATGCGACAAGTGGTAATACTAAGGCCTAGTTCAAAGAGACGCGGAGCGTCAGGCGCCGCGGCGGTGTGCGGAGCGGACTGTCGAAAACACAAACATACGGCGATGCATAGAGCGTTCACGGTGAAGCGTTTTTGCACGCGTCAAATAGTCATAGATTTAAAGTCTCCGCACATTGCAGCGATATTATCGAGCGATTTTATTGAGCGATATTATCGACAGCGATATCGCGACACCTTACACACTGCAGCGATTCCGCGATTCGCCCCGCCACTGAATGTAGTCGAAAGAGATTGCGTCAGGTTGCGATAATATCGCGGCAGTGTGTGGGATCGAGCGCGTCCCCATACAAAATGTACTAGAAATAAATATCGCAAAATCGCAGCGATCATATAGCTCGATAAAATCGCTGCAATGTGCGGAGGCCTTTGCCCGACCAAGGCGCCGCGCGACGCTCAGGGAGACGCGGCGAAATCAAGCGATTCTATCGATCGATTTCTAATCAAGTGCCAAAAATGAGAAATTTGTCACCAATCATAATAATTATTTTGAAAATCTTGCAATCAATGAATGCTCAAAACAAAATTCGCTACGAAAAATCAACTCGAAACATAAACAAATGTACATAGGTATTCAAAGAACCTTAAGGGATAACTGACGAAATTCGATCTGCACCAGTAATGAACCCTTTGATCATTTCGCATTTTGGTTGTAATAAGAGCATAATTAGAACTGCTAATGAATGGTTCACGGTATTGATGAGACTATGACGGCAACGGGGCTTGTAGCCCAGTCAATTTACGGTGTTATGTTAGGAGTCGTAGTCGTAGCGTGTGGCGGTCCGTGGTCTCTGCCTACCCCCATGGGACAATGGCGTGAGCTTATGTATGTATGTATGTTAGGAGGAGTGGGAAGTAATTTTGTATGGGACGATTAAACTGTGACAAAATTTTATGTCCCTTTATCTTAATAATAATAATACTTACTATTACAATCATTTTAATACAATTCAACAATATAAATGACTTTTGAGCAATATAATAGCCATTGACATTTAAGCCGTGGTGGTCCAGTGGCGAGTAACCTTGCCTGCCGTGCAGGAGGCGATGGTTCAATCCGGGGTCCATGCCGAATCGTACCAATGAGTTTTTCGGAATTTATGTACGATTTGTAACGCCACGCCACTGGCTTTTAAAGCAAATGAACATATTATCCTAGGCTCTAAGCTAGGCTATTGGCTCAATAATTGATATACTTACCTACCGGAAAAAACAACAATCCTTAATTTTTCCCGGGTCAAACCGTAAAATGACTGGGCTATTGAGCCATCTTGAGCTCCAATCAACTATACACTGTAATAGATACGACACGTGTGCACACTGGGGGTGTCTAAACGTACCTAGAAAAACTAGTTTTCCTAATTGGAAAGAATATTAGAAGGTGATTAGAACTGTACCTATAATCATTGCTAATGCTTGATCATAACAGTGAGTTTACGATTCAATGTGTAAACTGGAGTATGGTTAGGCCGTTACACAGAGATCATCACGGAACAATAGGTTATAAACATAGAGTAAAGTTATTAAATATTTTTGGCAATGTTTCCATCAACAATTCACGGCCCGCAAGTTCACATGGACATTTACTTTTTGCATTTGCACGGATTCCCCAGTATAAATGAGAAATCTGTGGGAATAGTCAGTGTACAGGAAATCAGGCGGAAGCTTCGATGTGCGGTTTTTGCTGGGGTTCACCCGCTGCTGTTTGAATTTATGCTCCGAGAGACTTATTTTATTTATTTACCACTTTACATTTCACTAGTCATATCTCTAGAGCCTATGGTCTTTTTCGTCCTAAAGACAATTTCCTGCACATGATAGAAAATGTGTCGGTTCCGACAACTTACAAAATCGCAACGATAATGCAAGTCTCGGGCAGGCAGGGCTACATATTCGCGCCATTTGGTGTAGAAACCTTTGTCCCACAGGGTGTCCTTATAATTATAATATGAAAAAATGTTACAACATGCGTCTACCCTAGTTAGTGTTGTAGTTACGACCTCTACGGTTTGCAGCCTGTTGCATTTCAATTCCTATAATACGAAGTTCGAATGTTTATTATAAACATTTCAGGTTTATTCGATCATTCGATGCTGAATGGTAGAAATCCTGAGGTTTTTGCTTTCGTAAAAAGCTGTAAAGACATCAACATAATGCACTTTATTACCAGTGGCAATAAGGTCACGTAATCTAATTTTTATGTCCTTTCCACTCGTGACTCTACCGTACCACAATTTTTCAATTGTCTTCCACTTCCAAGTGTGAAGAGATTTTCTTTCTTAAAAGCAATTTCAGTCTGTGAATTTTTCATCGTATTATGGTAGCAATAAAAGTCTTGGATATTTTATTATGGTTCTTTATAGCCGTTGCCGGTAAATGGGAGTACTTCAATTATCACTTCATTATATTCCTGAAGCTTCTGGTTGCAATTTGTTATCTCTGCTAGGTATATCTCGCGGTCATACCATAGCTTTACTACTAACTTTTACTAAGTAAAGAGAGCTTGGAGAATGTTCTTTCAGAAAATGAAGGATTCCTTTTGTAAACCCAATTTTTGTCACTAGGTATTTGCACTTTTGGTGATGGAGATAGGGAATTTCAAAACAATGTTCTAAATAAATTTTATTTTTGCGACAAGAGTGTGACTCTTCATAATTATACTGCTTCATATGAAGACATGATTTAGTGCCCCCAAGAGTGTCCACTATGCCATGAGCATGACGACATATCGCCGTACGCCATCAAGTCATGATTTAGGTAGGTACCTACTTTGTATTTTTTAACTCTTTTATTTTTACATTTTACATCGTAGATTTCTGAAATTAATAACTTCCATGTGGATTCATGATTCCTTATGTCGATGACACCATATTGTTTTATTACAATGGCGGTGAAAAGTTTATTAAGACGACTGCAACAAAAAGACACTGAACATGCGAGAACATGTTTATTTTCTTCAAGGCAAAAATCTGACATATTACAACTAAGCTATATACCAAACCTATTCTGTGATATTACCTACGTAGGTATTAATTTCGTGTCACTTCCGTATATTTCTCTTAACCGAATAAAGTATTCAAATAATTACGTAAGTACGTTCGTACGTACGTTTATTATTTAAGGCTAGGTTATCCCAGTGCAAGCGTCTCTTTCTTGCAAGCAGAAGTTTCCAATTAGCCATCCCGCTCCAATTGAAAGCAGGATCGCAAAAAAACGTGTTTTTCGTCAATATCTTTGCTCATGGGAGTTTCTAAGCTAAAACTTCTCCTGAGTTCACTAGAAATATTTAATGTATTTAGTTAAGTACAAGAATAAAAAGTTAAATATCAGCAGTTTAATCATAGTATTGAAAAAACATAACAAAAAGGGGTAACTTTGGGATTTTTTTCTATCTAGTAAACTTAATCTAATCGTGTAATTGAGAACAGTCGCCCATCCGCCCGATCTTTAAATAAGACATAATTTAATTTCAGACTTTAAAACACAGTTTAAAACACTTTCATTCTTGTTCGAAAAACGGCCTCGACGGTATAACAGCGTCTTAAGTTTACCTAGGTACACGGTTGCGCTATTTTCTCAAAATTTTATTTGATTCCTCTTATCACCAATATTTACTTCTTTTAATAAATTGTCACTTAACACAGTATTAACAAAGTAAGCAACTCATTAACTAGTAATATATTGGTCGTACGAAAGCACGTATGTAAGCTCTTTGAAAAGATTAGTCTGGTTCTAGAAGCAGTTCACTTAGACTAGGTTATAACTCGCATGCCTGTCGCAGATGCTTTGAGGCAAATTGCACTCAATCTCGGCTTTGGTTAAGTACTTTGTCTACGTAAATGAATTGCTTTTTGTTTAATTGAAATAAGGATTTGCGTATCAATTAATACTTTTGCTATTTTCTATATAGGGTCCTTCTTAATATTATGCTGACACTTTTTTAAGGAGATGATCAGACCATCTAACTGAACAACTTTCTCTATGGGACCAACATCGAAATCGCAAAAAAAAAATCAGCTGTTCCATACTAAACTGAAAACCAACTTGAGCCAAATGTATGGGACAGCTGATTTTTTTTTCGCGATTTCGATGTTGGTCCCATAGAGAAAGTTGTTCAGTTAGATGGTCTGATCATCCCCTTAAAAAAGTGTCAGCATATTAAGTTGGACCCTATACCTATATTTACTTAGGTATAGTAGATTACACACCGAGGACAGGAAAGTAAGGAAGGTCTCAGATCTCATGTAATCTGAGGCTTTATTATTCACTGTCCGAGGTTAGTATACTATTTTTCTCCTCGACGGAAGTGGAAAGCGACAACTTTGTTTAGCGCAGCGGGACGACAATCGACGCTTTCCGTCCGGAGTGGAGAAAAGTACATTTACCGGTTTTATACTTGGGTGGTTCTATTCTTGATGGAATTTTCAACGGCTCTTCGTATTTCTTATATTATTTTTAAATATTAGCACTTAATTTCGCAACCAAGCCTGAACACCTAACTTTTTCTATTATGGCACTGAAAATAAGCTCGATTCTAAAACATTTTAATACAAAAATCATACTTTGAAGAGCCAATTTCTCAGTCTCCTGACATGTCTCTTGTACAAAACAAAAGCTTTGATGATTAATAATAACCCAGTTTTAGAAATAAAATAGATTTTTGCACTGAAATAGAAAGCCTTAATAAATGAACTTTTAACGTATTTGTGTAATTTTGTTACCTAGTGTGAAATTTAATTAAAAATACTGCATTACATTTTGTCTCTTTGTTTTTACATCAGTCTCCTGCTACATCAGAACTTTATGAAATTATCAAAGTGTGCGTAATCTAGTTCGTTTGTGTTCTGTTGAAATGAACGATCGAAGTGAAGTTAGCTCATGGTCGTTTGCCTAGGTCTCGCTCGCGGATCGTGCAGTCGTTGCGGCGAGTTGTTTGAGTGAGATTGGGTCGCGGTCGGTCAGCTCCTCAGTATCCTGCACGTAAGTATGACAAAAACAGTAATTACCAGCTATTTTCTACCTGTTAAATCTAGTAACATATTGAAGTCCTTGTATATATTTGCTTTGATTTAATATTGAAATGGTGTATAGACTTTGTTATTAACCAATAACTAAAATATTCTCAGTATCCTGTCCTCAGTCTTCTGCCAATTTGATGGGCAGGAGACTGAGATTGAACCAGGATACTGAGACTTTAGTGTTAATTTCGGAAATGGATATCTATTTAATACTTAATTTCTTTACTAATTAGCGGCTAATTAGCTTCTGTACATGAACATCTGAGGGTCTGATGATGCAGCAGAACAACAACGTGGGGAACTCTGTGAAGGCACATAGCTAGGAGACCTTTGAGCTCTTTTGATAGCTTTTGGTGAGTAGCTTCTGTACATTAATGTCTGAGGGTCTGACGACGCAGCAGAATACCATCATGGGGAACTCTGTGAAGGCACACAGCTAGGAGACCGTGTTTGAGCTCTTTTGATATCTTTTGGTGAGTAGCTTCTGTACATTAACGTCTGAGGGTCTGATGACGCAGCAGAATGCCATCGTGGGGAACTCAGTGAAGGCACACAGCTAGGAGACCGTGTTTGGGCACTTTTGATATCGTTTAATGAGTAGCTTATGTACATGAAAGTCTGAGGGTCTGATGACGCAGAAGCATACCATCGTGGGGAGCTCTGCGAAGACACATAGCTCGTAGACCGTGTTTGGGCTCTTTTGATAGCATTTGGTGAGTAGCTTCTGTACATGAACATCTGGGGGTCTGGTGATGCAGCAGAAAAACATCGTGGGGAGCTCTGCGAAGACACATAGCTCGTAGACCGTGTTTGGGCTCTTTTGATAGCATTTAGTGAGTAGCTTCTGCACATGAACGTCTGAGGGGTCTGATGACGCAGAAGAATACCTTCGTGGGGAACTCTGTGAAGGCACATAGCTAGGAGACCATGTTTGGGATCTTTTGATAGCATTTGGTGAGTAGCTTCTGTACATGAATGTCTGGGGGTCTGGTGATGCAGCAGAAAAACATCGTGGGGAGCTCTGCGAAGACACATAGCTCGTAGACAGTGTTTGGGCTCTTTTGATAGCATTTGGTGAGTAGCTTCTGCACATGAACGTCTGGGGGTCTGATGACGCAGAAGAATACCATCGTGGGTAACTCTGTGAAGGCACATAGCTAGGAGACCGTGTTTGGGCTCTTTTGATAGCGTTTAATGAGTAGCCTATGTACATGAACGTCTGAGGGTCTGGTGATGCAGCATAAAAACATCGTGGGGAGCTCTGCGAAGGCACATAGCTAGAAGACCGTGTTTGGGCTCTTTTGATAGCATTTGGTGAGTAGCTTCTGTACATGAACTGCTGAGGGTCTGGTGATGGAGAAGAACAACATCGTCAGAATTTATGTAACATCACTCGTGTACCTACTTACACCCAACTTTATGTGTGATACTGGACATCCTATGTTACCTGTGTAATACGTCTGCCTATTAATACTCAATAATAATTAATAATATTACTTAAAAAGCTGTGAAAAGGTTATGGAAGAGTTTCGAATTTTATGTTTCCGTTTTTTTTTTTTGCTTGAGTTTTATGTTCTATTCTATTTCAAATGATTCTTCATTATGTGAAAATATTAATTATGTAGTATCTAAGTAATTTGATTATAATAAACATTGGTTTTCTATGACTTATTATTTGAAATCTCAGTACCCTGTCCCCAGCATCAGTCTCCTGGACACTAATATTTTTTAAAAGGCCATAATAGTCACATACTTGGTTTTTTTGACTGGCCCGTTTTAGATCAATATAGAAACAATTTATGCTATAGTTCAAACTACTTCTTTTGCCTAAAATGCAAATAAAAGTCCGTGCCGTATTTGACATGGTTTTCGTCCTTCTTAAATAGAACCACCCACTTACACTTACATATTTCTTATTCAGCGTAAAACATAATCAAGTAGATAGAAGTAAAATATGGATGTCTACTAAATGCTCTACCGCACCTATCCTTTTAAATAGGATAAATTAAGACGCTGTTATCCCGTCGAGGCCGTTTTTTGAACACGAACGAAAGTGTTTTAAACTGTGTTTTAAAGTCTGAAATTAAATTATGTCTTATTTAAGGATCGGGCGGATGGGCGACTGTTCTCAATTACACGATTAGATTAAGTTTACTAGATAGAAAAACATCCCAAAGTTACCCCTTTTAGTTATGTTTTTTCAATACTATGATTAAACTGCTGATATTTAACTTTTTATTCTTGTACTTAACTAAAAACATTAAATATTTCTAGTGAACTCAGAAGAATTTTTAGCTTAGAAACTCCCATGAGCAAAGATATTGAAGAAAAACACGTTTTTTTGCGATCCTGCTTTCAATTGGAGCGGGATGGCTAATTGTAAACTTATGCTTGCAAGAAAGAGACGCTTGCACTGGGATAACCTAGCCTTAAGTAGGTAACTGAATGCATTCAGACCATTTTTAGATTGTTTGTCTATTTGTTTGGACACGCATACCAGATAGGGTTTTAACAAAAGCATAGGGCTTAGTATAGATTAACATTAAGACTTTATTTCATCGCAATCGGTTCATTCAATCTGAAGTTATTTTATTATTTATTTATTATGATTACTAGTTATTGGTCTGCGCGTACGAAGTCGCGGACGCCGCGAATTTTCACGTGAAATACGCAATACTTGTATTATAATTCGAAATAGAAAAACGCACAAGGAAAAAGATTATCACAAGTCAAAAGCCATCCAAACGACCCAGCATATCTTCATTTGAAAGCTCATAAGCCGCGTGAAGTAGATAAAGATTTGCCCAAGACAAACTTGGACATTTTGCAACTTCGTCGTTAGTCATTTAACCGTAAAACCGTTTCTAACACCTACTCTAGTTTTATCCTGTCTTAAATTCTTCGAGCGTGTGTAAAATGTACGGCAGGTTCTTCGTCGAAGCGTCAATGGTGAATTTAAGTGAATATAATTCGGAGCGCGCTCCATACAAACATAGTCTGGTTATATTATCAATACTAACCAATTAAAGTCAATGAAATTTATCAGAAACAATCTAGAAACTAAATAATCTATGTTTGTATGAAGTCAGATTTTCGTTAAAATGTATATACCTAGTTTTAAAGTGCCTCAAAGATTTCCATACAAATCTTAAGACGCTCTTATCCCGTCGAGGCCGTTTTTTGAACAAGAACGAAAGTGTTCTAAACTGTGTTTTAAAGTCTGAAATTAACCCTTAAACAGGCATAGTACGATTTATCGACCACATAAAAGTAACTGACAATGTACCTACTAAAAACTTACAATAAGGTTCATTATTGAATTTAAATATGGTGGCCAAGGCCTGTTTAAGGGTTAAATTATGTCTTATTTAAGGATCGGGCGGATGGGCGACTGTTCTCAATTACACGATTAGATTAAGTTTACTCGATAGAAAAAAATCCCAAAGTTACCCCTTTTTGTTATGTTTTTTCAATACTATGATTAAACTGCTGATATTTAACTTTTTATTCTTGTACTAAACTAAATACATTAAATATTTCTAGTGAACTCAGGAGAAGTTTTAGCTTAGAAACTCCCATGAGCAAAGATATTGACGAAAAACACGTTTTTTTGCGATCTTGCTTTCAATTGGAGCGGGATGGCTAATTGTAAACTTATGCTTGCAAGAAAGAGACCCTTGCTGTGGGATAACCTAGCCTTTAATTAATCCTGGCATTAAAACTGTATATTTAAACGAAAATCTGACTTCATACGACTATAGTAATTCGTTTCTGGATTGTTTCTGAAAAATGTCATTGACTTAATTGTATAGTATTGAAAATATCACCAGACTACGTTTGTATGCAGCGCGCATTTGCGCTCTCGGAATAAACTTCCGAAAGGCTCGAGTTTCGGTAGCGTGTTGCGAATAGAACCAAACCTACGGACTTGTTTTATTCCACATGAAGATCACGATATTACATAATATGATATAGTTTTCGAGCTCATAATACCTATAGCTATACTCTCAAAAGTGTAGGAAAATATCCTAGATACCTATTAATGGAAACCTAGTTTCTAGTCATTCCAAATTGGTTGACTATGCATACAGTCGTACATAATCTCACGACCACATTCCCTTTCAGGGTTTTGTACAACTAATAACAACCTACCTTTTAGCGGCTATTTACACGTTATTAATAATTTGGAAAGAACCTATTATAAGTTACCTTGGAAAGGTCGTAAGGTAACTTATAGGTTCTTTAGGTTAGCTTACCAGTTATGCTGGCGTGTGGATGGGATTTTTTTGTCTTACATTTCATGCCTATAATTATAGGTATAATGTTATCTTTTAACACATCGAATGAAGCCAGCTTCTAGGGTTAAGGTACTTATTGTTATTCTGTTTGATGCTAAAAATACATAGGTAATGTTAAAGCTTAGTGGGCATGTCATATTAATCATTTAAGCTCTCAAATTGTAGTACTTATTGTTATAATGTTTGAAAAAAACAATAATGTTTAAGCTTAGTGGAGTTTAAGCTCTAAACCTGTAGTTTGTACTGAAAATTGAAATAAAAAATACCTAACTTATGTTTAAGTTTAGAGCATAAAACGCTCTAAGTGTTTATGTATCAGAAACGCTTTTAGAATTACCTCGAAAGCTCGTCTTATTTTCGTTCCGTGTGTATGCTTTTGAGCCTTACAAAGTTTACCGCTCACGTATTTCAACATGATATAGCAACGCGTCGAACGTTGCCACAATCTTTATGTGAGATCCCTGGGAATGTTTCACAGGTGCATTCAATTTCATTTACTATGTTCTATCGAAACAATGTAGTCTACTACTACCTAGATATCACATCTAGGTACTTTATGTAGGACTACAAACTAATACTATGGTGATATTTTCAACACTAACCAATTAAAGTCAATGAAATTTTGCAGAAACAATCTAGAAACAAATTTCTATGCTTGTATGGAGTCAGATTTTCGGTTTTAAAGTTACAGTGCCTCAAAGATTTCCATACAAATCTTAAATTAATCCTGACATTAAAACTATAAAATCTGTGACTTCATACGAACATAGAGATTCGTTTCTGGATTGTATCATAGCATTGAAACTGTATATTGTATACTATATATTAACATAGCAAGGAAATGAAAAGTCCGTACCTAGTACCTAAGTAAACTTTATTATAATTCATACAAACATTTAATTGAAATAAGGCTTTGCGTATCAATTAATACTTTCGCTATTTTCTATATATTTACTTAGGTATAGTAGATTACACACCGAGGACAGGAAAGTAAGGAAGGTCTCAGATCTCATGTAATCTGAGGCTTTCTTATTCACTGTCCGAGGTTAGTAACTATACTATTTTTCTCCTCGACGGAGGTGGAAAGCGACAACTTTGTTTAGCGCAGCGGGACGACAATCGACGCTTTCCGTCCGGAGTGGAGAAAAGTACATTTACCGGTTTTATACTTACACTTACTTACCTATTTCTTACTCAGCGTAAAACATAATCAAGTAGATATAAGTAAAATATGGATGTCTACTAAATGCTCTACCGCACCTATCCTTTTAAATAGGATAAATTAAGTAGGTAACTGAATGCATTCAGACCATTTTTAGATCAAGGAAATGAAAAGTCCGTACCTAGTACCTAAGTAAACTTTATTATAATTCATACAAACATCAGTAACTAAGCACAGAATGAACAACAACATCCTTCTACTAATTTCCAACTCAAATTTGCTATATGCTAATAGGTTTAATATTGACAGTACCTACGAGTACTACACTATTATGCATGTAACCGTTTAGAGCTAATTTTGGAACTAAATTTCACTCAAGTAAGCACACAGTCGTGCGCTTGAGATCTAACTAAATTAGTTTATACCATAAAGTTATTATACCTTACAAGAGTAGAGGAACTAACTTGCGTTGTCAAATGAAACCGTTTTTGGAGGTTTTCGGGAGATTATAGGCAAGCCAAAAATCGAGCGTAGTCTATAATTCTAAATCTAGCATTACGACATCGTAATGAAATATTGTTAGTATATTTCTCAAAATTATCTACGATTTCACTTTCGATTCACAATTATTACACTTATATATTACATTATTATTATCACAGAAACCGAATTTTTACCCTGCGATAAGATCATCGCGTCACGTATCTCTTTTTATTATATTACAGTGGTGCCGATAGATACATAGCGGTCTCTCAGCGGTCAGTCACTCAGCTCAGTAACTTTATGGTTTATACTAGAGCGACGCCCGCGATTTCGTACGCGCAGACCACTGACTTTAAATACTAAAAACTATTGATTGAATGGACCGATTGCGATGAAATAAGGCCTAAATGGTCATCTGAATTGTGAAAACCACATTCAAATCGGTGATGTGTCTAATAAACTTCGCTTAAACCTCGGTTTAAGTGTTTACGAATGAGGTCTAATGGTTTAGAGCATGGGCTTTTGACACGGAGGTTGTGGGTTCGATTCCCACGGGGGATACATACCTATATGTCATTACAAAACCATGACCAAGTCTTGTTCAATTCCCAATAAAGTAATTTCTAATACAAATATTCTTTTATACACAGTTTTTTTTAAAACCCAGCCAGTTCAATAAAGTGTGCCGTTTTTGATGCCGCCATTTGAAACGAGCGAAAGGCCTGTAATTTGGCCGAGTCGCCAGTTTATTTTCCCTTAATATTGAATCTGAATCCGTACTGATTGCAGACTAGCAGTTTTGAAATGCCAGGAAACGGAGAGCAGGACATTTTTTGCATCGAAATCGAGAGAAAGCGCAATTTGAAATTCGATTTTTAAAAATCAATTTATACTTTTTGTCCAAGTTTGAGTGAAATAGTTTTTTAGCTTTGTAAAGATTGTTTTTCGTGGTTTGGAAATGTAAACTTTGAAATGATCTAGGTATACTGTTTTAAAAAGAATTCCTATCACATTGGTTATCTATCTGTTCTGATTGGTAACGCTTGGAGACAGTTTTTTCCCAGTTTTTCTAGGTCGTCGGATTCCTCCAGTGTTCGTAAGATTTTCGAAATACTGCAGGACTATACTCTGAAATGGAATCCGAGATCAAAAATTTCAAACAAAAGCAAAATTAAAAATTTTGAAAAAACCCGCGACGGTAATCGAAAAAGGATTAAATAATTTTTTTGCAAATCCCTCGACTAAAAGAAAATAGGTAAGTAACGAAAGATAATAAACCAAACCCTAGAAAATCCGTCGGGGCTGCCATTTCATGCCTATTTCATTTTTGATTTGATTCATTAACTAAATTTTTTCAGTTTTATGACTATAAGCATATTATGCTCACGACTACATTCCCCGAGGGGGTAGTCAGAGATATTCTGTCACCTAAGAACATCCACGTTTCACCAGTAGTAACGTAAATCAGTTTTATGAGTTTGTGTCTAATTGAAATTGGGAACAGATGGCAATGGCAGCCCTCGACGGATTTTCTAGGGTTTGGTTTATTATCTTTCGTTACTTACCTATTTTCTTTTAGTCGAGGGATTTGCAAAAAAATTATTTAATCCTTTTTCGATAACCGTCGCGGGTTTTTTCAAAATTTTTAATTTTGTTTTTTATTTTAAACTTTTTAGAGAATTCCTACATAACCGTCTGCAAACACACAAACAAACAACCTCTCACCCTTAACGCATATAATTTCTCCATCCAGTCGTGGTTAAAAAAGAGCCTAAATATGGTTTACCTACTTACTACGTGCCTCCACATAGTTTCCGACGATGTTCTTCTGGTCCATCGTCAGACCATCAGCAGTTTATGTTCAGAAGCTACTCACCAAATGCTATCAAACGAGCCCAAATATGGTCTCCTAGCTATTCGCCTTCACAGAGTTCTCCACGATGTTGTTCTGCTGCATCACATTCTCAGAACTTTATGTACAGAAGCTACTCACTAAACGCTATTAAAAGAGCCCAAACACGGTCTACTAGCTGTGTGCCTTCGCAGAGTTCCCCAAAATGATGTTCTGCTGCATCACCAGACTCTAAGACGTTCATGTACTGAAGCTACTCACCAAACTGTATCAAAACAGCCCAAATACTGTATACTAGCTATGTGCCTTTACAGAGTTCCCCACGATGTTGTCCTGCTACATCATAAGACCCTCAGACGTTCATGTCCAGAAGCTACTCACCAAACGCTATCAAAAGACCCCAAACACGGTCTCCTAGCTATGTGCCTTCACAGAGTTCCCCACGTTGTTCTTCTGCTGCATCATAAGACCCTCTGACATTTACGTCCAGAAGCTACTCACCAAACGCTATCAAAAGACATCAAACACGGTCTCCTAGTGATGTGCCTTCACAGAGTTCCCCACGTTGTTGTTCTGCTACATCATCAGACCCTGAGATGTTCATGTACAGAAGCTACTCACCAAACGCTATCAAAAGACCCCAAACACAGTCTCTTAGCTATGTGCCTTCACAGAGTTCCCCACGATGCTTTTCTGCTCCATCACCAGACCCTCAGCAGTTCATGTACAGAAGCTTCTCACCAAACGCTATCAAAAGAGCCCAAACACGCTCTACTAGCTACGTGCCTTCACAGAGTTCCCATCAAAGTTGTCCTGCTACTATCATCAGACCCTCAGACCCTCAGACCTTCATGTACAGAAGCTACTCACCAAACGCTATTAAAAGAGCCCAAACACGGTCTACTAGCATGCACTTGATAAAAAACCGGATCAGCGCCCCCTGGTGGTTTGTCACAATCAAACCTATCTAAGAATAATTGCAAATAAACCTCAAGCACTTTAAAAAAAAACGCATCTAAATCGGTTAAGCCGTTTCGGCGTAAATGCGCAAAAACTCATTTTGACGTTAGAAAAATGGTTACTGCAGCGCCCCCTGGCGAGTTAATATCGTATCACCTATCTAAGAACCATCGCTAATTAATTACGAACCCTTTACAGAAAACCGTATCTAAATCGGTCTAGCCGTTTTGGAGATAAATGGGAACATTGGATTTGCACAAACAAACACACAAACAAACAAACAAACAAACAAACAACCTCTCACCCTAAACGCATACACGTTCTCCGTTCCGTCGCGGGTAAAAAGAGACTCTTTTGTTTTCATTGTTTGATCTTGGATTAGATTTCAGAGTATAGTCTTGCAGTATTAACAAGTACACCAGTGCAAAAAAACGTATCGAAAAATTGCTTGACTGACAAAATTATTTATTTATCGTGTAGCTAACTTTCTGTCTTTGTTCTGAACTTTAATATACATTGACAAAATATACATAATCTAATAGTCAGTATAAAACATAGTCACTATTTCTATCAGTATGTTTGTGTGCGTAGTTTTTTTAAACTACTCAATAGGATGTCGTCCGTTTTTATCTCAACAACGACCCGATAATAATATGCGATACCTAAGCCTAAGATCTAACCTAACATGCATTATTCCCAAGTAACACCAGCAAGTTGCTTTAAACCTTTATACACTATAAATTGCCTATTAGTGGTTAATATATAGACAACAGTGTTCTAAAGGTGATTTATAATAAGATGAAACATTCTAATAGAGTATAGTATCTCAGATCCACGTTTTAGAACCTCCTTTAAACTAAAAGATTAATCTAGTGTAAATAAACTAGTTGCTATCTGTTATATATCCGACACGGGAGCGTGGAGCGACTGAAACAACCGGTGGTTAGAGACGCACTACTTTATTCGATGTAAGGATACCGTGGTGGGCGCAGCCACACACACACACATGCAACCCTATACACATCATTTCCTACCCCTATTTATGCAACTAAATCTAAACTATACAATAAAAAATAACTAATAAAATTTTTTAATGTTAGGCAAAGGACGTTTCCGCAAGGACTGTCTAGTGACCACAAGAGAGACATCGTTTTTTCCACTTTCCTCAGTCCCGGTCTCTGCTTCTTGGAATTCATCCTCCGATTCCGCCTGTGTCCTTTCCTCGCCGGTTTCTTTCCCTTCCAGCGGGTAATGTATTGGCCGGCTCGTCGACGGTAGCACGTCGTGCTCAGCAGTGGTTCTCTGCATACTATTAGCATCCTCACCCTCCTGTGACTTTGGGGTCGATGCTGGCGGTGAGTTTGGTGACGGCGGTGTCGGCGGTGGCGGTGGTGATGGTGGTGACGGCGGAGACGGCGGCGATTGCGGCGGTGGCGGCGGCCTTTCCGGCGACGGCGGCGGCGGTAGCGGTGGAGGAGGTGAGTAGCTATTTCTCTTTGTAATCTGATCATCTTTCCGGTGGTTTTGACTATGGTTTTGATCGTCATCGTCACTAGTGCCTTTGTAAGTAACAATTTGATTTATGTGTTTCTTAATAAATGATAAAGTAATACAGTCTTTTACTAAATATACAACTTTTCCTAATCTCCTCTCTATTATCCCCTTACACCAGTTATAATTGTTTTTACTTTGAAATTTTTTATAATGAACAACGTCTCCTTTCTTATATTCTCTATTTTTGTTATTCTGCAAACACTTTTGATCACCATTTTTAGAAACTGGTGCCGTTGACGAGGGCAGGGATTCCTTTGGTTTTAATAAATCAAGACGTGATCGTAATTTATGGCCGTAAACAATCTGTGCGGGTGAGAACCCCGTGGTAGAATTGATTGAGTTGCGATAGTCGAACAGATACTTCAATAGTTTTAGTTTACTCTCTTTTACAGTACGACTCGACATTATACTGGATTTAATACCTTTTTTAACCACCTTCACAAAGCTCTCTGCTTGCCCATTACTGGCCGGGTGATAGGCTGGTGACGTCATGTGCTTTATTCCATTTATTTCACAAAAATGTGTAAACTCCTGTGAACAAAAAGCCGTGCCATTGTCACTCACTATTGTATGTGGCAACCCAAACCTAGACATAAAATCGTACATCTTCTCTATCACTGCCGTTGACGTAGTGCTACTATTCATTTCATAGGTTTCAACCCATTTACTATGTGCGTCAACGACTACTAAATACACACGGCCATTTAATGGCCCGAGGAAGTCAATGTGCAGCCTATAAAATTTGTATGGCGCGGGACTCCAAGGGGCTGGCAGCGTGCGGGAGGGTGAGCCCCGCAGTTGGATGCACACATCGCAACCCCCTATCATGTGTTCGATGGCCTTATCTACACCCGGAAACCAAAACCGTGACCGAGCTTCGGCTTTCGTTTTGACAATTCCTAAATGCGACGAATGTAACTCTGTTAGAACTTTTTTTTGTAACGTCTGTGGAATAACGGCCTTATGGCCACGCATTACGCAACCATTCTCATATGAAAGCTGTGTTTTGCATTGGTGATACGGTTTTATGTTTACATTATCAATTTTTTTGGGCCAACCTTTTATAATGTACCTAACTACCTCGCTTAAAATAAAATCCTTTCGAGTTTCTTCCTTCAGTATGGGCAACGTAATAGGTAAGCTTCCCTCTACGACAAAACAAACATAAGCTGCACGATCGATCACCTCGACCGCTGCGCATGCGCCGGCGCCGGCTGCGACGGGGCCGCGAGGCGCTCCCCCCGCACGCGCCTCCTCGCGGCCCTGAGGCAGGCTGGCGCGGGACAGATAGTCCGCGGTGTTATCAGCACTTTTTACATACTCAATAATGTAATTATATCCGGCTAAAAACATAGCGTATCTCTGTAACCGGTTTGCAGACACTTCGGGAATACCGCGATGTGGACCAAATATCGATATTAGGGGTTTATGGTCTGTCCGCAAAATGAAGGGATCAGATCTACCGTATAGGTACTGGTGGAACCGCCGGACTCCAAAGATTATGGCGGTTGCCTCCTTTTGGATTTGCGAATATTGTTTTTCAGCTGCAATTAATGTTCGCGACGCAAATGAAATAGGTCTCTCACTACCGTCCGTGTCCACTTGCGACAGGATCGCTCCTAGTCCATTTGGAGAGGCATCTACAGTTAATATTAATTTAGCCTTTTGGTTAAAATGTGCCAAAACCTGATCTGAAATTAAACACTTTTTTATCGTTTCAAATGCGTTCCCATGTTCGGTAGTCCAATTCCACTTTGTACCTTTTTTTAATAAATCGTACAACGGACTCAAAATACTAGAAGCGTTAGCCACAAAACATCTGTAATAATTTACTAACCCCAAAAATGACTGGAGCTGATTGACGCTAGTAGGAATAGGTGCATCTATCATCGCCTTAACCTTTTCGGGGCACTTTTTTAATCCACTTTTATTTATAATATAGCCTAAATAGCTAACTTCATCCTTAAAGAACTCACACTTCTCGTTTTGTAAAGTGAGACCTGCGTCCTGTAATCTTTGAAGTACGGCGGTCAGTCGGTCCAGGTGTTCGCTAGTGTCCTTGCCTGTGACTAGCACGTCGTCCAGCAGGCACAACACGCCGTCCATGCCTGACAGCACATGCTCCATAGCGCGCTGGAATATCGCCGGCGCGCTAGCCAGCCCGAACACTAACCTAGTATACTTGTATAAACCTCGATGCGTGTTTATGCAAGTTATCTTTTGTGATTCATTATCTAGCATAAACTGGTTATAGGCCATTGATAGGTCTAGCTTTGTAAATTGCTGACCTCCGTGTAGTTTTGAAAACAACTCTTTGATAGTGGGTAAAGGGTATTGTTCCACAATCAGCTGTTTGTTAATACTGACCGAATAGTCTGCGCAAAGCCTAACCGAGCCATTGCGCTTGAGAACAGGAACAATTGGTGACGCATATTCAGCAAAATCAACCGGTTCAATTACGCCTAGACTGACCAGTCTATCAATCTCTTTATCTACTTTTTCTCTCAACGCAAAAGCGATAGGGCGCGCTTTACAAAACACCGGCTTAACATTATCTTTTAATGACAACTGTACTTTATATTTGTTAAATAACCCTAGTTTGTCTGAAAATAAATCTTTGTATTTACTTTGTAACTGCATTAATGTTTTTGACTGATCGCAGTAGTTAATAGATGTTAATTCTAATTGGAAAATGGAAATAAAATCTCTGCCTAGAAGTGGCGGGCCGCCGTCCCGCACAACATACACGTCCAGCGCGTGCGTGCGGTCTGCGAATGTGACAGCCAGCCGGGCCACGCCCGCACAGCTGATGCTGGCACCGTTATAACCTATTAACCGTTTATTAGAGGGTGACAATGGCACGTCTTTGAAATGAGTTTCATACGTTCTCTCTGATATTACAGTTACCGCGGAACCACTATCGATTTCGAATTTTAACTTCAACCCGTTAACTTCTACAATTTCTGCCATTGGGGCTCCTCCTACTGAACGTATATTAAATAACTTACCGTCGTCATCCATGCCCTCACCTTCAGCACCAGTTTCCAAATAATTCACTTTAGTGCACACCCTACGCAAATGACCTTTAACATTACACTTTTTGCACGTATAATTTTTATACCGACACTCCGAACTTTTATGGTTTGTATAACCACACACTGCGCATTTTACTTTACCGCCGGCGGCGGTCTTACCGCTAGGCGATATCTTGAACAGCGGATCTCCGGCACCGGGTGCAGAGGGTGCGCCCGCGCCAGCAGCCACGCTCATGCGAGCACAGCGTAAACTTTCGGCCAGCTCCACAGCCTTGGCTAACGTGAGCTCTGAGAAATTCTGCCCGTATAATTTCTCCTTTTCGAGCCCTGGTAGCATTCCCATTATGAAGCGGTCCCTCAGTGCTTCCTCTACGTTCAGGAAACCGCAGTGCGCGGTCAGACCTCTCAACCTAGCTGCCCATTGACTGTGGGATTCCCCAGCCTGTTGGGTTGCTGCATAAAAATTATGCCTTTCGCCAAACCCTACCCTTTTTGGGGTGAAATGCTGGTCGAGGAGTGAAAGTATATCCTTATAGGGTACATCCTGGATCTGCTTCGGCAAAGCCAAATCTGCTGCTAATTTAAAGGTACCCTCATTGAGTGCGCTCAAAAGTATCGCTCGCCTCTTTGTTTCCGTTGGATCTTCTTTGTCATTGACTCCATTTGCGATGCACCATTGTTGAAAACGGCATTTATACGTTTGCCAGTTTTGCAAGCTGTGATCAAACGCGGATAAAATTCCGAACTGTGTCCCGGCCATTTTCACTACTTTTAATAATTACTAAACGCGGGTATCATTCGTCGCCACTGTTATATATCCGACACGGGAGCGTGGAGCGACTGAAACAACCGGTGGTTAGAGACGCACTACTTTATTCGATGTAAGGATACCGTGGTGGGCGCAGCCACACACACACACATGCAACCCTATACACATCACTATCTACACTTAGTTTGGAAAAAGTGTTTGTTTAGAGTAATAATTCTGAAAGGGACATATTTTACGACTTTCTGTAGGGTGATTTGACTATCATAAGCTAATTTGTTTTAGACGTGATCAATGTGGTTTAATACTGGTCTATAAATAAATGTTTATTAGAATGTTCTAGACAGACACAGTTTATATCTATTGTACAGAGTAAAATCTGAAGGCTTCCCGCTTAAATGTGTTTATAGAGGATAGTTTTGAAAAGATACGTTAATAAGTGTTTTTATTCTACTGCTGGACGGTGTTCAACTATCCAGCAATGGAAAAAGTAAAAAAAACAAATATTCCGGGGGATTTCGGCGAAATGTTCGTAAATACATGGAAAATAATGAGATATTAGAACAAGATACAATAGTGGATTTGTCTCAGGAAAAAAATAGCAGCTGTCCCCCACTGGAGCCGACCGGGAAAATATGTTATCGTTGTCCCCCACTAAAATAGTATCAATGGATTTTAATGGAAACACTGTAAATGGTGTTATTGCAAAATCAACTTTTCGTTTTTGGAGTAAAATAGTGTGCTTTATACATTAATAATAAAATAATAATGTCATAAATTCGAAAACAACACTTATTAATTATTTATATGGTTATAGTCGAAGAGCGGACAGTTGGCAACCCTACCTGATCGAGTAGCAAAATGTGACCTACCTAGGGTGTAGCACATCAGAAAGGTACCTACGTCTAAAAGTACAGGGTAGACAGTGAGCAAAAAAGTGGTCATTTTTTTTTGTGTAAATTATCTCATCGAGTAACAACTTGGCATATAGTACAGTCGATAGAGCTCATCGAGAAGTGCCAAAATATATAGGGTTGCCTCGCCTAGTCCTGGGACTTTCTTGAGTCGGCCTGATTTTATAGTGGCTAAAAAGGCAAAAAATTACCTCATCGAGTAACAAAATGAGACTTTGCCATTTGATAGCTCTAGTCTTCCTATTAATTATTAACATAGGTTGCCGACCCTAAACCTGGAACTTTTCTTAGTCGGCCGAGTTTTATGTTCGAATGTAAAAACTGATTGATGCAACTACGTAGTGGAAATGTGTCCATGGATGATTGAAAGATTGGTGGCATGTAGTAATCAATTATAGGTATTTATTTGGAGGGACCCAACCTTAAAAATTGTGTACCGTTAGCAAAAAATATACAAAAAGTGGTGACACAGTCAGTATGCAACCAAACCTATGAAAGGCGTGTAAATACTGTATATTTTATTATAATTGTTACGGTCAGTGTAATAAATCTGGTCAGTCAGTATTAAGAGGAAAAGTACATGAAATTTGAAGAATTGGTATTTCAGAGATCTATTACTGTCGGGGTGTAAGGGGTAAACGCAGTACACTATGGCGACAACCTAACTGCCAACCTCATCTGCTCGTGGTGCACCCTGCCGACCAACCAACGAAGCTCTGGCGACCGACTGTGATTCCGGTATATCCATCCAAAGCAGGCTATACCAAAATCCCTCGACCTATGATGGGCAGCAGCATCACCGGTGCAACTGGTATATCCCTGCGATCACCAACCCGCTCTGCCAAGCTTGGTGATTATGGCGTTTCTACCTCCCAAATATGGAATTTAGTCCCACATGGCCCCGGCCCCTAGTTCCCGGCAGCTCTACTATTCCAGGCTACAGCAGTGGTCTAGCTAACGGTAGGGCGGGGGGTGCTAAGAATACCCGGGTTACCAGAGGCTGCCAACATCAACGACTGTTATTGGCGACGTTAACGTATAACGGACGAACACTGATGGAGGACGAAAAGTTCACGAAACTCGAGATAGAACTAAAAAAGTTTGAGAGGCATATTCTTGGGTTGTCAGAGGTCCGAAGACAGGGGGAGGATAAGATGACCCTATAATCTGGCCACTTGTTCTACTTCCGAGAAGGCGAAAGCCTGTCCCAGGGTGGCGTAGGATTTCTCGTCAACAAAACCCTCATCAACAATGTAATGGAGATCAGCAGTGTGTCGAATCGGGTAGAATACCACGTGCTAAAATTCTCCAAAAGGTGCAGCTTGAAGGTTGTACAGGTATACGCCTACTACGACGGGCTCTGACGAAGAAGTCGAATCGGTATACGAGGATATATCTAGAGCTATCAACGATACTGCAAAGACTCATTTCACGGTTGTGATGGGGGATTTCAATACCAAAGTGAGTACAGGAGAACGATGAGTCGAAGGTGGGTCAGCACGGTATTGGTAACAGAAACCAGAGAGGGCATATGCTGCTTGGTTTCCTAGAGAGGCAAGGGCTATACTTGATGAACTCATTCTTCTAGAAGCAGCCCCGAAGGAGCTGGACCTGGCGAAGCCCTGACAGCCGGACGAAAAATAAGATCGACTTAATCATGACTTATAAACGGCACATAATTCAGAGACGTATCAGTGATCAATAGGTTTAACAACGGAAGTGATCGCCGACTTGTCCGAGGCACTCTGAACATAATTACAAGCTCAAAAGAAGACGTCTGATGAAATCGACTCTCCGTTCCACACTTCCACACACAGCACCAAACTGTAGTTGGAAGTGACAGCTTCCAACTTGACCTTCATAACATAATTGATTCGTTGGAAACCACCGAAGACGCGGACGTTGGCGAGGCTACAAACCAACTAACCAACCAACTAGCTCTACGTGAAGTGGGCTACAGGCATTTCAGCATGCAGCGTGTGGCAAAAGCTTCCAAGCTCTCAAGCGAGACTCTGGAGCTTATGAGGCATAGACGTGAAATCCTGTCTGAGCAAGAGTTTTCGGCAGAACATCGGGCTCTCAATCTAAATAATTATATAAAAGAAGAAAGTGACTGACTGACTGACATATCAACGCACAGCCCAAACCGCTTGGTCTAGAGATTCCAAATTTGGCACGTAGGTTCCTTTTAAAGTCAAGGGGTGCATTAAGAAAGGATTTTTAAAATTACCCCCTAAGGGGTTGAAACGGGGGTCCAAAGTTTGTATGGGGAAAAAGATTGATTGGACTATTTTATTCAAAACTTCACAGGAGTACTCCTATTGATAAATGAGTAAACATTTGTGTTTCAGGTTTTTTCAGAATTCAACCCCTGAAAGGGGGAAATGGGGTGACAAAGTCTGAAAATCAAGATGGGTATCGTTTGTATGGTTTATCGGGTCGCTTATTACGAAAACAACAATGATTTTAAAATCCAACGTGGCGGATGTGAAATACCATCATCCCCTGTTGGGGTGCGGTGGGGTTGAAATGTCTAAATTATCATTATGGGTGTTGTTTTTATGGGTTTTTTGGGACGTTAATTATTTAACCCTACCTACGCCCTACTCATCCACTACTCTGCTATATAGGGAATAGGGAATGAGAAGGGGGTGCGTAAGTGGTGGGTAAGGGATGCGTAGAGGGGGTGAGTAGGGGATACTTAGGGGATGAGTAAGGGTGTGTAGGGGGTGTGTGGGGGTGCGTGGGGGTGAGTAGGGGATGCGTAAGTGATGAGTAGGGCGTGAGTAGAGGAGGTGAGTAGGGGTGCATAGGGGTGTGTAGGGGTACGTAGAGGATGCGTAGAGGTGAGTAGGGGTGAGTTGCGAGGGTGAGTAGTGGGTACGTTGGGGATGAGTAGGTGTGTGTAGGAGTACGGAGGGGGTGCGTAGTGGTGAGGAGAAGGGGGTGTGAAAGTGGTGAGTAGGTGGTGCGTAGAAGGGGTGCGTGGGGGTGTGTAGGGGGTACGAAGGGCGTGCGTATGGGTGTGTACCTACTAAAGGAGAACCTAGTAGACTTTCCTAAAACCATAAAAGATCCTGAAAGCTTGGAACTGGCTGTACTTATATTAAATAACGTCATCATTGACGCCTACCACAAAAGCTGCCCCCTAAAAGAACCCAAGCAAAAGAGGAACACTCCCTGGTGGAATCGTAGGTTAGAAAAACTTCGAACCGAATCCCGTCAGCTTTTCAAAAAAGCTAAATCCTATAGGTGTAGTTGGGACACCTACAGGTCCGCCCTATCAACTTACAAACGGGAAATCAAACAAGCAAAGAGGAGAAACTGGCGGAAGTTCTGTGAGGAAGTTAATCAAACTCCTTAAGGAGCTAGACTGCACAAGATCCTCGCGAAAGCACCAAAAAACCAATTAGGTCTTCTCAAAAGGCCTGATGGTAATTTCACACGTACCGAGAAGGATACTCTGGAACTGCTCACAGCAGTCCACTTTCCTGGCTCCATCAGTGAAACAGACCCAAGCACTACCACAAGTACAAGGGGTAACAAAAGCGCTCACGCACAAAGGCCTCACTCAGAGGACTGGCGGAGAGCGTCAGCAATTTTCAGACCTAATCAGGTTAAATGGGCACTAAGAACTTTTAAGCCCTTTAAATCAGCTGGAGATGATGGAATATTCCCAGGCCTACTACAACAAGGCGCGGAGATCCTAACTCCAATTCTAATAAAAATCTTTAGAACCAGCTTTGCGTGCAACGTCATACCAGAGCCATGGACCAAAGTCACAATTAAGTTCATACCAAAGACAGGCAAAAAGGACTATGCCCAACCAAAGTCCTATAGACCTATAAGTCTCACCTCTTTCATGCTGAAAGCCATGGAAAAGGTACTAGATCAAAACATACGGGAAAATGCCTTATTGACACACCCGTTGCATAAAGATCAGCATGCCTACCTAAAGGGCAAATCAACAGAAACTGCCTTGGTTGATTTAGTCGACAAGATCGAGAAATCAATCGAGGACAGGCAAATTGCCCTTTGTGCATTCCTAGATATTGAAGGAGCCTTCGACAACACCCCAACAAATACCATAATTAGTGGACTAACTGCCAAAGAGGTAGATCGGACCACTACAGGTTGGATAGAGTCAATGCTCCGTAACAGGACTGCAAAACTCACACTGAATGGTCAATTCCATACAGTCAAAACAACAAGAGGCTGCCCTCAGGGGGGGGGGGTACTATTCCCCCTCCTGTGGTCAGTCGCGGTTGACCAACTCTTGCACCTACTGGCCGAGGAGAGACTACCCACACAAGGGTATGCCGACGACCTTGTAGTAATCATTAGAGGACCTTGTCTAGACACAGTGTCCTCTCTTGTGCAAAGAGCTCTTCAGCTCACACACAGTGTGTTGAGAACAGCTTGTCCGTCAACGCAGACAAAACCGTTATAGTACCATTCACGAACAAACGGGACCTCAGAAAATTAAGAGTGCCCAGACTCAATGGAAAAACTATAACCTACTCCAACACGGTTAAATACCTAGGCGTAACTTTAGACCAACGCCTCAACTGGAACTCACATATTGAAAACGTCATTCAGAGGGCCAAGACTTCGCTCGGCATCAGTTATCGCATGGCAGGGACTAGATGGGGAATAACCCCCAAAATAGCCCTTTGGCTGTACACTGCCATAGTAAGGCCAATTGTATGCTATGCCGCAGCGGTCTGGTATAAAAAGACCCTCCAAAAATCCACAATAGACAAACTCAATAGCCTCCAAAGGACTGCGTGCCTAATAATAACTGGCGCGATGTCCACTAGCCCTGGGATAGCTCTTAATGCACTACTCAACATCCAACCGCTACACATCTTACAAAGAGAAGCGAAGGCATGCATTCTTAGAGTTAACCCAAACAAGAACCGTAAGTGGCAGTCGAAGTGTTTGATTAACCTGCAGGAGGATGCCACGTGCCTCCCAGTGCTAAAGATGACCACAGACACCATGACACAATTTCACCAAAAACTACACAGTTAAATTTCCTTCGAGGGATGACTGGCTTAAGGGTCAAACGTCCATCAAAGACAACTGCCTAACTTGGTACACAGACGGATCCAAGAAGGGCAATGACGTTTTCAGCGGAATATACGGCGAAAACCCAAGATTACGGCAAGCCCAAAATCTTGGCAACTACGCCTCCATATTCCAGGCTGAAGTCTACGCCATCACAGCCTGCGCTGGAATAAACCTGAGCAAGCGCTACGTCAACCAACATATCACAATCAATTCTGATAGCCAAGCAGCCTTGCTAGCCATAGACTCTCCGATCGTAAGGTCTAAGCTAGTACAGGACTGCGTGTCACAACTGAATGCCTTAGGCAAAAACAATCAGCTTGTGCTACAATGGGTGCCAGGACATTCAGACATAGAGGGGAACGAGAAAGCGGATGAGCTGGCCAGAAGAGGCACTAAAAACCACTTCACAGGCCCCGAACCCTTTCTTGGAGTCCCTAATAGTCTAACGCGAGATTCTTTGAATAGAGTCAGCTTTGGAAAGCAATCAAGCTTTTGTGCAATACCCCAGGCATGTGCCACTCCAAAGCACTTATAAAAGGTTACAATCGCAAACAGCAATGCCGGAAAGTGGCGTCATTTTTTTTATTTTTTTTTTGAGCGTCCACCAACCACCAGGCATGCTCCAGTCACAGTTCACAGTACTAGAATTCTGACATTTCAGACCTTTATATCTCCGTCGGTACTGCATGTAGAGGTATGATTGTTATACTTTGTTTTGTTCAGCACATCAATATCTTCCATAAAAACAAGGAGTGGTTGGTGGACGCTCAAAAAAATATATACTTAAAAAAATGACGCCACTCGCCCATACTAAATCGGCATTGCCATTTGCGAACGGACTCCTTGCTCTCAGTAAGGATCAAATTTGTACGTTAGCGAGGTCACTCACAGGTCACTGCAAATTAAAATATAAGCACATGCACACATTAAATCTAAGCGATACGACCGGCTGCAGATTCTGCGAGGAGAAGATGGAAACTCCTATGCACCTCCTATGTGACTGTGGCCCCCTGATGTACAAACGTAGTACTCGTCTAGGTAGGCAGGTTCTGACACCAGAAGAGATAAAAACTGTCCCGATCAAGAATCTACTGCGATTTCTGGCCGCAGTGGGGATTGGTAAAGAACTTTAGAAAGGGCGTTCACAAAGGACCAGCGATGGTCTACGTGGCACAGGCTCAGCGAGCCTGTCAAGGCCCAACACTTTCAAATAATAAAATAAAAATAATAAATGGGTGTGTAGGGGGTGCGTAAGCGGTGAGCAGGGGGTGCATAGAGGGGGTGAAAGGGGGTGTTCTTTCAGAAGTCACAAAAACAAGTCAGAGACACAAAAAAAACATAAACAAGTCCTAAGTCTACGCGTACGAAGTCGCGGGCAACAGCTAGTATACAAATAAAAAAGCTGATACGGCGCGACCTCTGAACACATACGCTCCATAGAGGAGGCGATTGAGCAGAACCAGGGGTCGAAAGTGTTCGCTCAGCAGCTCGAGAGATGCCACCTGTCTAATCTCAAAACAGCGGACGGGAAGATCGTTGCCTCTAAGCCGAGCTCCTCGCTGAAATTAAGAAGTTCTATGGAAGTCTGTATGCAACACACGCTCCAAAGCCTGTAGCTCGCAACACCCGCTCCAAAGCCTGTAGCTTGCAACACCGACCCCAGATCAGGGACTGAATTACCGAAAAAGTTTGGTATATTTATTTAACGGTATGACGTCATACCGATAAATTCTGGTTAAAGTAAAATTTCAATACCGAAATAAATTACGGTACCGGAAAATAAACGGTATTCTTAAATACCAGCACCTAACTAATCTTTGTCGACATTGTCGTCATGGCGGAATCGCTGCATGACCTCAGTGGGATGCATAGCGACCTTAATGCCGCTTCCCGACGGGTCGGTCTCGGCATGAACTTAGACAAGACGAAAGTCATGCTTAATTCTCATGTCGAGCCAGAGGCGGTATACATCGGTGAGGCGGTGATAGAAATTGTGCAAGACTATGTCTACCTTGGACAGACTATAAGACTAGGTAGAAACAACTTCGACAAGGAGGCCGCTGGGCGTATCCAGCTAGGATGGGCTGCTTTCGGGAAACTATGTCATATATTCTCCTCGGCCCTACCACAATGCCTCAAAACGAAGGTGTTCAATCAGTGCGTTCTGCCAATGATGACCCATGGTTCGGAAACGTGGACCCTGACGGCCCGACAGCACAGTCTGTAGTGAACCTGCCTGCTGTGCCGAGGGTCGCGGGTTCGAATCCCGTAAGGGACAAATATTTGTATGATGAATATGAATATTTGTACCCGAGTCATGGATATTTGTATCAATATATGTATGCTATATCCTTGTCTAGTTATCATAATACAAGTCCAGGCTAGAATCTGGAACTTTAAATGTGACTAGATAATTTGTGTGACAATGTCCAAGATATAAAAAAAAAAAGACCGCGAACTGGTAGGCGTAGTGTGGGACGCCCTGCTGCCAGCTGGACAGATGACCTAAAAAAAGTAGTGGGGAGCGACTGGATGAGGAAGGCCGAGGACAGAGTTTTGTGGCGCGCTTTGGGAGAGGCCTATGTTCAGCAGCGGACGATGATAGGCTGATGATGAACTAATCTTTATGAATACAGGTTTTCTTTGATAAATTTCCATGCCGCGCTTCTACCATGCTTCAGTGCTTCAATTCGTTTCATTCGCTACGTGGCAGCAACAATGGCCAGCCGCGTTTTTCATTACGTACGTATTCCTTTATAAGATAACGGTACGGTACCTTTATAGTATTACGGTACCTTTACGTTTTTACGGTACGGTCATTAGGAAAACCCTCAAACAACAAAAAAATAACAAAGCTCCGGGTGAAGACGGAATAACAACAATGCTTCTGAAAGCTGGAGGTACTCAGGAAAGGCTTTTTATTAATTCCGTTATTCACAATGGCATAACACCGGAGTCGTGGAGCGGAAGTATTGTGATCTTGTTGTAAAAGACTACGTCTACCTTGGACAGACTATAAACTAGGAAGAAACAACTTCAACAAAGAGGCCGTTAGGCGCATCCATCTAGGATGGGCTGCTTTCGGGAAACTTCATCATATATTTGCCTCGGCTCTACAACAACACCTTAAAACGAAGGTATTCAATCAGTGCGTCCTGCCAGTAATGACCTATGGTGCGAAAACATGGACCCTGACGATGGGACTACCTAGTTCATAAATTCCAGGTCCCTCAGCGAGCTATTTTTTTGGGCCGGCCATGTCTGTCGGATGCATCAGGAAAGGTGGGCAAGAATTGTCACGCCCTGGATCCCAGAAAACGGTCATCGGCGTCCAGGTCGTCCTAGGAAGAGGTGGCGGTACGATCTGGATGCTTTCGATGACGCGTGGCCAGAGCATGCGCAGGACAGAGATGGTTGGAGGATTAAAGGGAAGGCCTTTGCCCAGCAGTGGGATGAAATAGGCTAGAATTTTTTTTTTTTTATTTATCAGTACAATATTGTAACAGACCCATAGAATACATATCTTAATCTAGAATAAGCGTAGCATAAGCATAAGCATAATGCTCACGAGTCACGACTGTATTCCCCGACGGGTAGTCAGAGATATTCTGAAATCTCAGAACATCCACGTTTCACGAGTAGTACCGGAACTCTGTCCCGTGTGAGCCCGTCGCCACTTATAATGGACAATGGGTACAATACATGACTCGAAATTGAAGCATGCCGGTTTGCTTACGATGTTTTTCGTTACCGAAAAGCCGGTGGTCTTACAAATCGTACATAAATTCAGAAAAACTCATTGGTACGAGTCGGCCTGGACGGGGATCGAACCATCGCCTCCTGCACGGCATGCAAGGTTACTCGCCACTAGACCACCACGGCTTATACTCTTCAGTTTTCTGTATAATCTGCCTTACAGTGCAGATGTGGTCTATGGTACCTACTACTGTAGCCTTTTCGAAACCGCGTCCGCGTCTTCGGTGGTTTCCAACGAATCAATTATGTTATGAAGGTCAAGTTGGAAGCTGTCACTTCCAACTACAGTTTGGTGCTGTGTGTGGAAGTGTGGAACGGAGAGTCGATTTCATCAGACGTCTTCTTTTGAGCTTGTAATTATGTTCAGAGTGCCTCGGACAAGTCGGCGATCACTTCCGTTGTTAAACCTATTGATCACTGATACGTCTCTGAATATGTGCCGTTTATATGTGGCTGTCAGGGCTTCGCCAGGTCCAGCTCCTTTGGGGCTGCTTCTAGAAGAATGAGTTCATCAAGTATAGCCCTTGCCTCTCTAGGAAACCAAGCAGCATATGCCCTCTCTGGTTTCTGTTACCAATACCGTGCTGACCCACCTTCGACTCATCGTTCTCCTGTACTCACTTTGGTATTGAAATCCCCCATCACAACCGTGAAATGAGTCTTTGCAGTATCGTTGATAGCTCTAGAGATATCCTCGTATACCGATTCGACTTCTTCGTCAGAGCCCGTCGTAGTAGGCGTATACCTGTACAACCTTCAAGCTGCACCTTTAGGAGAATTTTAGCACGCGGTATTCTACCCGATTCGACACACTGCTGATCTGTTCTAAGCTTGGCCATGAATTTATAATTAGTTTATAAGATATTGTAATGAGTTGATTTAATACACGAATTAGCATCTCGGACATTATCAAAATAATAATTTGTAACCCGTAAGGTAAGACATGAAGGACCTAATAATTATTGTAACACCTGCTTGTAAAACTACGCATGTCATACAAATAAATGCATCTTCTTTATCTTTATCTCCATTACATTGTTGATGAGGGTTTTGTTGACGAGAAATCCTACGCCACCCTGGGACAGCCTTTCGCCTTCTCGGAAGTAGAACAAGCGGCCAGATTCTAGGGTCATCATATCCACCCCCTGTCTTCGGACCTCTGACAACCCAAGAATATACCTCTCAATCTTTTTTAGTTCTATCTCGAGTTTCGTGAACTTTTCGTCCTCCATCAGTGTTCGTCCGTTATACGTTAACGTTGCCAATAACAGTCGTTGATGTTGGCAGCCACTAGTATAGTAACCCGGGTATTCTTATCTTAGCACCCCCCGCCCTACCGATAGCTAGACCACTGCCGTAGCCTGGAATAGTAGAGCTGCCGGGAACTAGGGGGCGGGGCCATGTGGGACTAAATGCCATAATCACCACGCTTGGCATAGCGGGTTGGTGATCGCAGGGATATACTAGTTGCACCGGTGATGTTGCTGCCCATCATAGGTCGAAGGATTTTGGTATAGCCTACTTTGGATGGATATACCGGAATCACAGTCGGTCGCCAGAGCCTCGTTGGTTAGTCGGCAGGGTGCACCACGAGCAGATGAGGTTGGCAGTTAGGTTGTCGCCATAGTGTCCTGCGTTTACCCCTTACACCCCGAAAGTAATAGATCTCTGAAATACCAATTCTTCAAATTTCATGTACTTTTCCTCTTAATACTGACTGACCAGATTTATTACACTGACCGTAACAATTATAATAAAATATACAGTATTTACACGCCTTTCATAGGTTTGGTTGCATACTGACTGTGTCGCCACTTTTTTGATATTTTTTGATTACGGTACACAATTTTTAAGTTTGTGTCCCTCCAAATTAATACCTATAATTGATTACCACATGCCACCAATCTCTCAACCATCCATGGACACATTTCCACTACGTTGTTGCATCAATCAGTTTTTACATTCGAACATAAAACTCGGCCGACTAAGAAAAGTTCCAGGTTTAGGGTCGGCAACCTATGTTAATAATTAATAGGAAGACTAGAGCTATCAAATGGCAAAGTCTCATTTTGTTACTCGATGAGGTATTTTTTTGCATTTTTAGCCACTATAAAATCAGGCCGACTCAGGAAAGTACCAGGACTAGGCGAGGCAACCCTATATAATTTGGCACTTGTCGATGAGCTCTATCGACTGTACTATATGCCAACTTGTTACTCAATGAGGTAATTTACACCAAAAAAAATGACCACTTTTTTGCTCACTGTACAAACCCCTCCAGGTTATGCCCAGGCAACCCTGTACTTTTAGACGTACCTTTCTGATGTGCTACACCGTAGGAAGGTCGCATCCTGTTACTCGATCAGGTAGGGTTGCCAACTGTCCGCTCTTCGGCTATTAGGGTGCCGCAAAGAGGGTCGCACACTTAGAAAAATTGTATGATAATTTTATATGGAGCTGGGACTTAGAAAAATTTTGATCGAAATTGTATGAACCATCGACTTTCGGGTGAAATTAGTATGGGGGCTGGACTTGTAAAATTTTAAAAAATATGTTTTTTTTTATTTTTTCAGTCGGAAGGGTGGGTTTCCGTGTACCCCAGGGATTCAAAAATTTAGCTATTTTTTCGCTAGGATTCACCGTTATCTAGATATTTTAAAAATTATGTTTTATAAAGGGAACGATCGGGGCGCGATCTAACTCAGTCGGTTAGGTTAGCAAGGAGCGAAGCGACGAGCATGTTAGGTTTCTTGTGACCACCAGAACCGAATTGCTACTGTTTAGCTAGTCTACTCAAAAAAAAATTGGACTAAAAAAAGGGTGAGGGGGTGGGGGGGGGGGGGTACACATCTCGACCCCCTCACTGGGGGGGTAGCGTTGGGGGACAACGGGAATAACCCGGGACATGCGGGAACAGTGAGCATTTTTTTCCTGTCAGCCACACTAGGGGCGTAAAGTTTACTTAATAATTGCCTAATAGGTAGTGTGGCGGGTTGTGAGCCAGTGTAATATGCCTAGGTCATAATAGACACCCACGTTATCGATCTTGTGAACGATTTAATCGGACACTTACATCAGTAATAACCCTCCAAGCACTCCCATTTAAATCAAACAATAAAGTCTAACAAACACTGGCTTACTACCCGTCACACTGGGCAGAGTTTAGGTACTATAGAAACGGGGATGTTCTGAGTTTTCAGAATATTATATCTGACATACCCATGGGGAATATTGTCATGAGGATATGCTAAGTCTGACATCGCAAAGTCAATGAACATCGCTAACAAGGGCTGACCTGCCTGCTAGCATGGGCTGCCTCATAAAGGTGATATTAGATTAATATTTTATTTTCCTTTAACTCTAACAAGATGACTGATGTTCTTATATGATTGAAAAATCATTATTATTTTGGACTACTATCAAGATTTTTTGCTCATGTTCACATAATACTTAAGAAATAAATAAAAAGGTTTTAACTTTCCTACCTACCTGTTTTCTTGTTTAATTTTAAATATTGTATGAATCCTTCACACTTGCACTTCACATCTCAGAGCCTTGTAAACGTTTGGTACGACTATGACAAGAAATTACAGTATATAAACATTGCATTTTATAGACCACCATACAAGCTTCATAGGAGTAATTTACTATTTAACGGAATGAAATGTCAGTGACTAGTATTTTAATCTAGTGAAAGTCATATTGTGTTCTATAGCTTTCTCTATAGGATAAAAACTCTTGTCACGGTTCAAGGCGCAAAGCGTCGCCATTTTAAAAATTAAAATGGAACCTAAAAAGAGTTACACATATTTGATGTAGCTTTAAACACTTGTTTTGACCACTAAAAACTATAAATTACTTGAAATGGATACTTTTTATGAGGAAGCATCATAAAAATATAATTTTTATTGAAATTAAATGAAAAACTAAAATGCATTATAATTTATGAAAATGTTAAAAATAATTTATTTTAGCTTAAATGTTATAATACAGCGAGCGCTTTAGTTTTATACAATCATCTCCATATTTCCCACGATACAATTAAATCCGCACTCTCATTCGCGCTGTCTATACGAAATACCAACGCGTGATAAATATGATGTTAATGTTAATAAAATGTAAACGCCATGTTGAAATAAATATCATAAGTGTCAAACGTACGCCATTAGGAAATAAAATTTATTTTAAGCGGTTTATTCTTGTATGATTCTTGTGATTATAAATTTTTAGCCGATCGGTTATAAAATGGTTTAAAGAACGTCTGTTTTACTATCCTAATATTATCATAAGGCTATCTACTACACTAAATGTGTGCTCTAGAAACTGTTTAAACGTATTCCGGTAAAGGTTACTCTTTAGAGTTGGCTCCGAAACTCGTTGTCTTATGACTATCCTGGTTTCGCACTATAAACGTTGCCCATTTTTCGGTAACTGTGTCTATATGAGCTCTAGGAGAGGTCTACACGGACATTTGCTCTTATGGTAGACAACGGAAGTAAATTCTAGTAGTTATCCTATACCCTCTTATTAGATATTGTTGTGCAGCTTGGGTTCTTCGCCCTACCACCGTTCTATTCTAGTAGTATGTGTGGTCTTGGGTAGGTAGGTATATTACCGTTGGCGCGCTCCATACAAACGTACTATGGTGATATTTCAATACTAACCAATTAAAGTCAATGAAATTTTGCAGAAAAAATCTATAAAACAATCTTTCTATGCTTGTATCGAGTCAGATTTTCGTTTGTTTCTAGATTGTTCCTGCAAAATTTCACTGACTTTAATTGGTTAGTATTGAAAATATCACCATAGTACGTTTGTATGCAGCGCGCATTTTCGCTTTCGGAATAAAATTCTCTAAAGGCCTCCGCTCATTGCAGCGATAATATCGAGCGATATTATCACTGCGATTTTACGATAATTTTTCTCAGTACATTTTGTATGGGGACGCGCGCGATCCTACACACTGCCGCGATATTATCGAGCGATAATATCGCTGCTATTTTGTTCCGACGCAATCGATTTAGTGGTGCTGCGCATGCGTGACATATCGCTCGATAATATCGCTCGATAATATCGCGGCAATGTGCGGAAGCCTTTAAAAAGACAGCAAATATCAAACGTGTTCCTATTTGTATTACCTAAAGAGCCCACCCCTGAGAAACGTAAAACAACTTGTAATCATATCATAAATTGCCAGTCTGGTCGCTAAACATAACAGATGCGAATCTGTGCGTGAGTAAATATTTCATAGGGATATGAGGCGAATCGTGGCACCTATAACTCTTAATTTGTGTCATGTGTTGCATTAATAGGTATCATTTTTCATTATGTACCTATTGTTATTGAGGTTTTTGCGGTTGGGTTATAGGTTCACTTATGGGAATTGACTTACCAAGTACTGGATGTAGCGTCCGCGCTCAATAGTGTCCGAACCAAAAGAGAAACAAAACACATAAAGAGAAACAATGGTCTTCGTTTGATTGATGGACTATGTGCACATCTGCATGCTGTGCTGCTGTGCTGTAAGAATTTGTAAATAAAACGCAAGCAAAATAAAATAAAAATGTCGTCAGTTTCAGTGTTTTTACCCGACTGCGACAGAAGGAGGGTTATGTTTTTCGAGCGTATGTATGTATGTATGTATATATGTATGTATGTTTGTATGTCTATTTCTTTGGCACGCCCTCCCGACTGCGACAGAAGGAGGGTTATGTTTTTCGAGCGTATGTATGTATGTATGTTTGTATGTCTATTTCTTTGGCACGCCCTACAGCTTAAACGGCTGGATGGATTTTAACGTATGAGGTATCATTAGATTCGTAAAAATCGTGAGAGTGACATAGGGTACATTATTTTAATATGACGTCTGCTAATTAAAAAAGAGAGGGGGGAGAATAATTTTTTTTTCGTAAAAAAATACAATATGTGTATCAAATGAAAGCTGGTGAAGAGCAGATTCCAAATATATATATATTGTAGTATTTTTATGCTACCATTTTGACACAAGACTAAAAAGTATGAAATAAACTAAATTATTAAGATAAACAAAAAACCCGACTGCATAAAAAACTGAAAAGATAAAAACAAGCTCCTTAAATCATAATAACTTTGTTAGAGCAAATTAATACAATTTGAATGTTTATTACTTATTAGGTAGGTATTGCAGGCGGGGACAAACCATAACCAACCATACGTAATTTTTCTTTGTCCCCGTTTTTAGTTGTATTATATTACTAACACGTTCCCACTTTCGTTTATGTAGGTTAGTCTGGGACACTTATTTATTATTAGAACCAGCGTCCATAACTTATTTGTAAGTCAGTGCTTTTGGGTAAATGATGCTGACTTCTGTGGTAATTCATCTCGACCGTGGAAGACACGCTAATTAAAGAGTTGGTCACGGATATCAATATAGCCCATACCCACCTACCTAATTTATATAGATTGTGATAAACATTGAACTAAAACACATTATTTTCAAATCGATAGACTTTTTCCAGATCGTCAGATTTTCAACTTGAAACTCAACAGGTCGTTTCAGTCAGACTTTACTGACCTCACCTCTGATCGTGTCGGTCTCCCGTTCCATCTATGTTTAACGCGTATACACTTATGAACTTTTAAATATTCTACTTTAGATTAGCCAGTTGCCGTAGTCGAAATCGACTAGGAATTCATCATCTGTATTAGACTATATTATATCGAGAAAAGTACCTTCTTGTCTCAATAACAATAGGTCCCTTTAGGTATTTGTCTCGAAATATAGTCTAATACAAAAAGTATATTTTTCGTTGACCTGTATTTTATTATCCTTTTTTTTTGGCATTCAAGTTCTGGCTTACCCGTAGATAAATATTGTTCAACCCTAGAAATAAGATTCCCATTGTTATTTTGTCTAGTACTGTTCCGGACCACTTGTTTTCGGGTCTTGAACATCGAATGTAATTCATATTTTCTCAATATTTGTGTTTGTTCCACCCGTAACCCTTTCCGCTTGTGGAATCATGAGAAAACATCATATTTCCGTTTGCTATAAGAATATTTATCTACCAGATTCCATTGCGGAACAATTCAACTAGTACAAAAATGTTTATTGTTTACGCACTTTTACGGTCTAAATGTCTAAATACACTAATTTATGCAACTATTTGGATATAGGATGATTCACAAAGCCAAGACAGAAGTCAGAAAATCTCAGATGTTTTTTTATTCATTGGCGAAGGTGAAAACCCTTTGCAGTTTTTTAAATTATCAACTGCAATATCTGTTTCTACATTTTACTATTATTAATTTATGTATATTTACAGTGTGAAATTGATATCATCAAACTGAACATCTTTCTCTGTGAGAGTAAAACGATTGGATCAAAAAAAAGATTCATCATTCATTTATATTAAAATGTAGGTAAGTACAAAACCGGTCCACACAACCCACTAAGCAGAACATTTACCGACGTATCTTTTCATTCAAGAAAACACAAGTTTGTTTACATTAGCTCAGCTCAGCGTCGGAAACTGGTCCATTTAACTCAATTTACGTAATGTGCTGTGCTTTGTCTCTCAATCCATTACGAGGCGTTGCTTACTCATACCTTGTTGAAACATTTCAAGTAGAATGTTTGGATAAACAACATTTTTTTTAATGGGCATGCACTTAGTTATATTCTTTTTAAAGCGACAACAATTTAAAATTTTTTTATAGCTTTGTAGGTACAGTGGCAGCTAATGCTAAATTCTGTAGTAAAATACTAAAACATTAATATACTAGGACTAAAAATCTCATCATCATCATCAGCCTATCATCGTCCACTGCTGGACATAGGCCTCTCCCAAGGCGCGCCACAAAACTCTGTCCTCGGCCTTCCTCATCCAGTCGCTCCCCGCTGCTTTTTTAGGTCGTCTGTCCAGCGGGCAGCAGGGCGTCCCACACTACGCCTACCAGTTCGCGGTCTCCACTCTAGAACTCTGACACCCCATCGGTTGTCAGTTCTTCGGCAGATATGACCAGCCCATTGCCACTTCAGTTTGCTAATTTTCTGAGCTATGTCAGCCACTTTAGTTCTGTGACGAATCACTTCATTTCTGATGTGGTCCCTCAGAGAAACACCGAGCATAGCTCTCTCCATAGCTCGCTGAGCGACCTTGAATTTATGAACTAGCCCTATCGTCAGGGTCCACGTTTCCGCACCATAGGTCATCACTGGCAGAACGCACTGATTGAACACCTAATTAAGTAAATTAGGTAAAATAAACGAAATTGAAGTAATCTACACAATTTCTTCTGTCGAGCCTGTTGCATGTCGATATACATAGTCCTTCTTAAATAACGGTTTTTAAGGATGATCAGTCCATCAAACTAAACAACATTCTCTATGGGGCCAACTGTTCCATATAAAACTGCAATCAGACTAGGCCAAAATGTATGCGATACTTAGTTGATTTTTTTCGCGCTTTTGATGTTGGTCCCATTGAGAAAGTTGTTCAGTTTAATGGTCTGATCATCCCCTTTAGGAACAGTCAGTATTAAGTTGGACCCTGTGTATTTCCAACTTTATTATTGTTAAACAAAGTACCTACTATATTACGTAAATACGTGGCACGTGCCACAATACCGGCGGGCGTCGTCGTCGGCGTCGGTAGGAGTAGTAGCCACCCCGAATGACGTATTTAATCCCCTATATCTACAGGGGGAAATCGATATCATTAGCATCCTTTGAAACTAAGAGTCTACCCATCAAACTGAACAACTTTTACTATGGGAGCAAACCAATCGGAGCACAAAAAAAAATCTGCTGTCCCATAGGTACTAAACTGCACCCGCCGCGCCGCCGCTGCCTACACGACTTAAATGTATGGGACAGCAGATTTTTTTTTGCTCCAATTGGTTTGCTCCCATAGTAAAAGTTGTTCAGTTTGATGGGTAGACTCTTAGTTTAAAAGGATGCTAATGATATCAATTTCACCCTCTATGTATAAGCTTGGCGCTCTTTGGGCTATCAGCGCTAGCTTTTTGTTTTTGGTAAATCTTTTCTTTTCTCCCCTCCGGATAGAAAGCGTCAATTTTCGTCCTGCTGCGCTAAACGAAGTTGCCGATTTCCACCTCCACCGAGGAAAAAAATTGTATTCTAATCTCGGGCAACAACAAATAAGAAAGCCTCAGATCACAATGTTTGTTTTCAAATTCAAATTACATGAGATTGAGACCTTTCTTACTTTCCTGCCCTCGGTGTGTAGTCTACTATTACTCAACTTAACGTAATATTGCGACGTCGAAGAGGTAAGTAAACTACAAAAAAAAAGATCTCATAGAAAATTTTAATCAATCAAACATCTTCATTGTATTCACATTTTGTAACCGCCATGCAGCCAGCTCAAATAAAATGTTCGCAATCCGAATACAATTTACTTTCTGTGTAAAGAGCATGAGAAAGCAAGCGCGGCGGGAACTGTATTTTAATACATTTCTGTTACAAGAAAAATATTTACCGAAGCGTTTGCTAAAAAATGTAAATATTTACTATTAAAATATATTGTTTCCTTTTGTTTAAATTATCAAAACTAGTTATAGGATACCACCAATAGGTACCTAACCTATGCCAACTTCCTGGATAGAACATAGGCTGCAACAAATCAAAGGCAAAAACTTATTTTTTTTAATACTTAATAGCCTACCGAGCCTATTGTGCTGCCCCCAATCGTATTTTTTTTATTTCTAAATAAGTAAACGAAGTCCTGATTGCGGTTTTAACGATAATAACTAGAATCATTATAAAAACAAATCCGCAGTGACTCGATAAATTGAAAATCAGCAACGTGAATTTCTTGTTTTTTTGGAAATATTGTTTAATTGTTAAGAAATAAAAAAAAACGATTGGGGGCAGCACAATAGGCTCGGTGCAGCATCAAATGAAGATTCTGCTCAATAAAACGGTACGAATGAAAAAAAAACAGAACTTGTAAGAGATACGTGCGACCACTTTAACCTACAGAGTTCTTTTTTGCTGGAACGTGTACCTACCCTTATGAATGTAAAAGATATCAAACAAGTCTAAACCAAAAATAAAAAAATAAAAAAAAATCTAAAATCTATTGTTCAACATTTTGACAAAGTCATAACAAAGGTTCCGGTTTGCACGCATAATATAATATCAGAAACGCAAAATGACAGATACGCAATATGTTAGACACTCAAAATGCCAGTAACGAAAAACGTCAGACACGCAATTTGCCAGATACGCAAAATTTCAGTAACACGAAAAACCAGAAACGCAGATTGCCATGGAATGGTACAGTCAAGAGCACGTCAAGCTAGACCTTGGACTTCATACTGTTCTTATGGCGTTCGTATTAAGAAACAAAATCGTACTTCGATTGTCAAGGTTGATGTGCTCTTGACTGTACTTACACATTGAGATCTTAATTATTTAAGCAATTAAGACATGAAGACATTATTCTGCCAAAGATTGTCACTGACTCATCATTTCGCAGCCCAAACCGCGAAAGCAACATCGTTTCACCTGCCAGTAAAAACAAATACAAATAGTACAAGTGAGATCACTTCACTCTACTGTCTGTTGTTAGTTACAGTTCGATTCAATCGAAACTTGTCTGTTGCAGAGCGTTTGCACTACGAACAAATACTGAGATTGTCACGTATTTGCCGCGACGCTGTAAGCCGTTTGTTCAAACTTAATTGTCATATTGTTATGTACATATTGGATTTAGCGTTAATTACTTATATGTTTGCGATTTCAAAACCTTACATAACATAAACTCTTTTTAGGCGGCCACAGACTTTTCTATGTTTAAGGCGTGCAGTTGTAGTAGCATGGTAGACAAATGTTCACAGGTTCGATAAAGATACTACTGAGTAGGTACTGGGTACCTAGGTACTTACTACTATCTACCTACCTACTAAAAGAATAGGTACAGAAACTTAATTTGACTTAAAGTATACTATAAGTAACTCGGAAAAATTTCGAAGACACCGAAACTATTGTTGAAATCCTTCAAAGCAAAGGATATACATTTTAATTTCCCCACATTACTGTTTTGAGGGGAAATGATAATCTCCTATAAAACAAGGAGATGATCTCTCTTGCATACCACTGCGCACGTAGTCTGTCTAACTAATAACAATAAGTAGGTAAGTATCTTGGTAAGTATACGATATTTAAAAAAAACACATGGGATACCAGACTAATTATTTAAATCTTGAAAGTCGTAACGGAAGGAATTTCTTACCAATCTCCAGAGTAAGTACTTTCTTCTTAGAATCCTTTTTTATTGTTTGTATTGTAACGAAACTACTGTTTTATTATACAGATTCTATTTCTATATTTGTTATTCGCATAGTTAAGAAAGTTACCTAATAAGCATTTACTTAAGTACTCTGTTCTCTTCCTTTTTCACACAGGTTTTGTGAACATAATTTTCTCTGTTCGCCCAAAAAATTGCTCGCAGAACCGATGGCCGATGGGGTTGAAGAGTTATCGAGAGGCACCCGCGTACCGGAAAGCGCAGCGTGGGTAGGCAAGTGGGTAGTACAATATGGACCGAAGACCTGGTGAAGGCAGCAGGAAACAGTTGGATGAGGGCTGCGTAGGGCTGGTGGTTGTGGCAATCCTTGGGCTCAGGCCTATGTCCAGCAGTAGTCGTTACTTGGCTGAGTTATGATAGGTATTTCTCCTAAAATATAAATATTATTGGTTTTGTTTTATATTTTTATTGAGATTCTGGTCGATTGGTAAAGTTTGAACCTATCAAGAATATTCTTTTAGTTCTTTTCTCAATGCAAAATTCTATTAATCAACTTAAAAACGAACCAATGAATCGAAAACATTGAATCTCATTGAAATATAAGTAGGTATCTTGAACTATGAATTGCAAAAGTTTTTCAATTAAAAACTATATTCATGGTAAGACAGGGAAGCGATGTTAATTGGTGCTGGTAGCGATCTCGTCAGCAGTTTACGACTGACCATCGTCTTGTAACTTTCTCGGTGGCTCTTCACTTGGATGCACCTTCGGTCGATGGATGCTTGAAGTGGCATTTAAATTTTAGTTGCAATTTACATACAGGGTAAATTTTATATCACTGCGGATAACTTCAGCATGTATTCTACTCATCAAACTGAACTACTTTTACTATGGAGCCAACATCAAAATTGCGAAAGAAAAAACAGCTGTCCCATATATTTGAGTCGAATAGGTACTGCAGTTTTGTATGGGATAGCCACGGACCTGAAAAAAAGACGGACGTAATGTGACACTAAAAAGATGTGAAGCATGCAAGGTCCTACATTTTCGTTTGTTCTACAAGGGACCTACACTCACACAGATGCACAAGCTCTAGGCGCAGGTCCGACACCCGTCACCATTATGTACCGCGTGACAGCACGCACACAAAAGAAAGGCGTGCTTCACTCGTGATTAGACGAGATTACGTCCGTCTTTTTTCAGGTCCGTGGGGATAGCACATTTTTTTTTCTCGATTTAGAAGTTGGCTCCTCAGAGAAAGTTGTTCAGTTTGATGTGTAGAATACAATCATGCTGAAATTATCCGCAGTGATATAAAATTTCCCCTGTAAATGGTAAACGAGTGAGAACGTATACGCTATTATAATAAGATACCAGAGGATATTCTAAACTTGCCAGACAAAAAGTTTAAATCCCATGTTAAACAAGTCCTCTGTAAAAAAGGTTACTAGGTATAAACTCGATGATTATTTGAATGACCAAAATGTCTGGTCTTGACAATGTTACACTATGTAATTCAATATTTGTACTTTGTATATTTTGTTTTGTTTAAAAGAAGTGTGTTGTAGTGTTTCTGGCCGCATCTTCTCTACAACGGAACACCTTCCGAAGCGGTGGTAGAATCAAAAATGACGTCAGAAAGTTATCTATGTGATATTATTTTGAATAAAAATTTTGACTTTTTTTGACTTTTGAACGTTGACAATACGTGTCATAATATCTTTGGCGTACGATACAGCATGATTGTTTGTTTTGTTGGTCTAAGATGGATATGGATGAGGTTACATATCTGGCAGTGTGTTTTTAGCATTTTTACGAATAACATACTTGAATTACAAAATAATATGGTCATCATCATCATATCGTATGACATTTTTGTCTTCCTGTTTGGATCCAAGAGGGGGTTCAATTTCGAGGTCGCGGTGTTTCAGCTAGTCTTCCGCTGCCGGGATTAGCCTGTGGAGTTCTTCGATTCCACCGGGGAAACGGCGCAGAGTGCACTCGTTTACCACATGGGAGAGGGTCTGGTCAGATGCCTCGCACGTCGGAGACTCCCTCAAACCCCACTTGTGGATGTGATTATATGATATTTTATAATCGTCATCCATCATCTTAACCTATTAAACAGTTCAAAGATTTTATGCAAAGGAAATCATTAGATTCTACGATCCTCTATCTGAACACAATTTATTATTGTCGATAGATTCTAAATAATGACATTCTAGTAATAGGTATATAGTTTAGCTCCCTGTAGTAAACTTTCAACTATTGAATAATAATCGTTGGTCCCAGCCCATTGGCTGAACGATTCCAACCATCTTTCGATAGCGTTCACAGAAATTTGCATAGATTCAATTTCTATAGTAGACTTCTATCTGTTAGGGGGTATTGAGTTTATCAAAACAAGTTGTATTAGTGTAACCTAAGTAAATGAACCGTAATCTTCTTACTAAACTTTAGGTCGGTATAGCCTTTTGATAGCGTATTCCTAACCTAACCTAACCTAACGTACAAACACGTAAACAAGTTATTTTTTCTTAAATATAACCAAACTTTAGTGAGTTGTAAACTATTCTGTACCACATGTATCGAATCTGGTTTGGCAATTTTGTTCATCTAGACTTATATTATAAGTACATCAGTTCCATGACTAACTGACTGACAGACAACGCACTGCCTAAACCGCTGAAGATAGAAACATGAACATTGGAATCACGGACCTGAAAAAAGACGGACGTAATCTCGTCTAATCACGAGTGAAGCACCCATTTTTATTTGTGTGCGTGCTGACGAACTGTCTGTACATAATGGTGGCGGGTTGTAGGTCCTGCGCCTAGAGCTAGTGCGTCTGTGTGAGTGTAGGTCCCTTGTAGAACAAACGAGGTTGTATTACCTTGCATGCTTCACTTCTTTTTAGTGCAATATTCGGTCCGTGATTTTATTACGAACTTTTTAAAGCCTAGCCCACTTTGCCAAAGAAACTGTAGGTGTTGTGCTGTATGTCCTAATTTGAAATTAAATTTTTATTCGGCACAAAATGAAAATCAAAACTTAATAGAGAAAAATGTGTCATTAATTAGCAAGAAACGATTGCGACTCCACTGTTTGCGGCTGAAATAAAAAACAAATGCCCATCGCTACCGAAGCGGACACTCAATTTGAAAAAGTAATAAAGTCTCCTTTCCCGGATTCCCTCTTTATGACGAACGGGGTCAAATGCCATTCATTTGCCCTCTGCATACAGCTGGTAAAAATGAATGATTGAGATAAAGCTTTGAGTAGTTTTTGATTGAAAATTCTTTGGCGAAAACAAGGCATACGACCACGTTTTTTTATCTAAGCAACGAGATTTTGGATGGGGGAATGAGATCTTCGAGTAAATTCTTTTTAATTGCTACATTATTTTTTCCGCTCTCCGTCAGTCGCGTTTGACAGCTGCCATAAGCACTACGGCGCCTTGTATCTCATGAGACACAGGCTGTCACGCATTGACATAACTATCTCTATGGGACCAGTAGGCCTCGCATGCCACCCCCGAGAAAACGATAAAAATCGAGATGTGCCTCCATCCTTATTATTTTACGTATGCCAGAAAGAGCGCGCATGACGTTTTTCTCGTTTAAACGCTTTGTCGTGGGTGGCATGCTAGCCGTGCAGCGTAGAAATGGTGAGAAATAAATCCGCTGTTCCATACATGTCGTCAAAAGTTATTCAGTTTGATGGTCTGAAACACCCCCTAACGATATTAGGTATTTAAGTTTACACCCTGTTATGCCTACAACTTTAAAACCCAATTGTTATAATAAATTTGTTTTGTTTCTACATAATTTTGAATTTTATTTACTTTTATGATTTCCAAGGATACCCAATTAATTAAGATCGGCTTCATGAGAATAAATCCGAGATTATGTTCTTAAGGGTGGAAGGTAATTATTATTGATCCGTCCGATCTCAATTTATCTGTATAATCCTTGGTGAAGAATGCCGAGCTTTTTTTCTTTTAAATTAGCTTATAATTTCCACTCCACGTAGGTAAGTATTATACATTTTTAAGAGCTAAATGGACATGTTCGTTTTCAGCGGTCTTCTTCTTATCGTGTGGTCAGCAAGCACTTTTTCAAACCGCCTTACGGCATCTGACTTGGTTTCTTAAAGTGACGGCTACTACCATCAGTGATAGTAGCCGGCACCGACGGCTTAACGTGCTACCCGAAGCACGGAATCATCTTTCTTTTCAGAAAATCAGGTGATTCAGCCTGCAATGCGAACCAACTGGGGAAAAACGCACGTAAGTAACATTTCACTAAGTGCCCCCAGTGGGAATCGATCCCACGACCTCCTGTCAAGAACCCAATGCTCATAATAGAAGTTTGATCCACAAAAAAAATGTTTCAATTTTGGTCAGTGATTTTTCCTGTGTGCTTGAATTTCTACGCTTGTTAAATAAAGTGGCAAATATGGGTCTCAATAAATGATATTAAATTTTATTTACCTACCTGTTACCAACCCTCGAAAGAGTTTGGGCGCTGGATATTCTGAAAACGATATTTAGAATCAAATTAATGATTGTGAATATGCCTTTCTTGCGAGTACGCAGCGATTATTTTGGTTTTCATAAACTTAGCACTGCATTTCCGACAGTGTCAAGTAGTTTATGGGAGTATCTATCCCTACGAATAAGAGAATAAATATGGAAGAATAACTCCAAACAAAATCGAAATCATTTTTGGCACCCCATGAAAAATGACATTTTGTATGAGTTTTGGCGGTGAGTTACAATTTTTAAAGAACAAATTTAGAACGCGTTACAATTTTTTTGGTGCCACTTTTTGAGCTTCATTTATACTTCTATACATTCTCTTATTCGTAGATCTATCCCAATCTCAGGGATGTCTCACGGTTTGTTTTTGGTCAAGAACTAGAAGAGATTGAGGATTGCGGAGCCTCGTGGCAGGAAAAAACGCGACGCGCGAAAACCACGCGAGAGAAGTGCTCTGGTCAGAACCTGCAACCTGACTATTTTATAAATTAATGAATGTATCCATTCCATTCATACTTCATAATATGTCGTCTACTATTGTTAGTTTCCTGTTGTAGTGTCTAATATACACCGTGTAATTTTTAAGCCGGAACAGGGTGCTTCAGACCATCAAACTGAACAAATTTCACACAAAACACTATGGGGCCAAATCGGAAATAGCAAAAAAAAACAACTGTTTCATAATTTTTTGTCTAGAAGCTATTGACATTTTCTATGGAACAGCTGTTTTCTCCGCGTTTGTCAATTGCGTGACTGCATCTCTACACTAGCAATTAACAGGCGTTTGTATCGATTTAAACGCGTGATTGTAGCGATGCAAACGCACGTTTTTACCGATGCAGACGCACGTGTGCATTGCGGCAAAGGCTGTCGATGAATGACTGACCAAAATATATTACGAACGTTTGGCATCGTGGCTGTATCGCGTTTGCATCTATGCATTATCGCGTTTGCATCGATGCTGCATCACGACTCAATCGATGAACGTCGCAGTGTGTAAAGGACCCTAATCCAATTACACTAAAATTTGATTTCCTCATTTGTCATCAGATTCTGGTCCACCTATACAAATATAGGGGAATCTTCTACGAATAAGAGAATGTATAGAAGTATAAATGAAGCTCAAAAAGTGGCACCAAAAAAATTGTAACGCGTTCTAAATTTGTTCTTTAAAAATTGTAACTCGCCGCCAAAACTCATACAAAATGTCATTTTTCATGGGGTGCCAAAAATGATTTCGATTTTGTTTGGAGTTACTCTTCCATATTTATTCTCTTATTCGTAGGGAATCTTTCATGTAAATATGCTGTTATCCACGTTTACCACAAGAGTGTAAATAAATCACTCAGACTGACATCAAGTGCAAAATTGTACTTTTACAAAATTAGATTACGCAAAGCAAAACATACTTTGAACAGGAAAATTTAAAAGTCAATCTTAACTGAATCACAAATGTAACTACCTAACTCAGCAAACTTTGCACCATAAAATTACATACCGTTCCAATATAACTTTAACGTGTACATTCTACTTTAGAAAGCTTTACTTTGAGTTAGTTTGAAAGTGCAAGAGAGCTTTGTGTGTCTGACTATAATTTACTGCTTCTAGACACATATACCATTAACAACAATTTAACATTTCTAAGTTGCTATACTTAAATCAGATGGCAAAGATTTTATTCGATCTTCGCTGGTCGGAACGACCAAAAAATCTTTGCCAACCTCTACCTCGGACACTTGGCTGTCACTTCATACCAATCATGATCATGTTTCACGTCTTGTTAGGCAGTCTGCACTCCACTATAGAGGATTCCAAACTTGTTGCGATCAATGCAAAAAACTGCCAAGAAGATAATTATATAAATGATAGTAAAGCCTGACCAGAAATATAAAAAACCTGGTTTGGGGGCGCTGCAATCGACTGTAACCTTTAATGTCAATGTTCCAAGTACAAAAATTTGTTCCAATGTTTTTCCGCAACATGGCGAGGTTTTTTTCAGGCTTTAAGTGAGTACAAAGCACAGACTTAGGTATTACAGTAGCAGACTTAGCACTTTTTACACACACTAGTTTATTATTTCTATCTCTAATAGGTCTGAGAGAACTCATATAGCACTATCCCTGTTTATCTATTGTTGCTACACCACACGCACCCATAAACAATGCAACCATCGTGCCAGGTTGCCATCTTGATAGCTAACGATATGGCCGTCAGTGCCCTTCAGTGAAATATTGTCAAAACGCCGTGTTGAGTTTTGAAAAAAATATTGTTGAAAGTATCACCAAAGGAGCGGAAGTTTTTGTTAAATTATGGTGAAATGCAGTGCGCATAAGTGTGACAGTGCATCCGATCGGAAGACACCCGGATTATCGTTTCATAGGTAAGTAAATCTCGTGTTGGGACACAAATTGTTTAATCTGTTTTTCATTACATATTATGTGCTACGGAAGCACTTATTCACTATATTTTAGGAGAAAATCTATGTTTGCATTGTTTTAATTGCATAAAACCAATAAGTAAAGTCATTATTTTGTTAATTCGTTAAATATCTATTGTTAGAATCTTTGTTTGACATTTCATGTACTAGTGCAAAATTCCAGAGATGTATTCACGTTAGCAAAGATTTTTTAACTAAAAATGTGTCTCATTTTTTAGCCTTAAATTAATTTGCATAGCATAAGCATATGCTCACGACTATATTCCCCGAGGGGGTAGTCAGAGATATTCTGAAACCTCAGAACATCCACGTTTCACCAGTTGTACCGGAACTCTGTCCAGTGTGACGGGGGGTGAGCCCGTCGCCACTTATAAAATGGACAGTGGGTACAATACATGCCTCGAAATTGAAGCATCAGGTTTCCTCACGATGTTTTCCTTCACCGAAAAGCCAGTGGTGTTACACATCGTACATAAATTCCGAAAAACTTATTGGTACGAGTCGGCCTGGACGGGGATCGAATCATCGCCTCCTGCACGGCAGGCAAGGTTACTCGCCACTGGACCACCACGGCTTTTCCCGGCAAATTAATTTGAGTGTAAGTTAATATATTGTGTTCATTGTTATTTACAGAATAAAGAAGATGCGTCTATCAATAACATTTAGGATTGTTCCTTAAATAAAAAGAAGTGGAGTGGAGATCATGGTGTTGCTAGAAATAGATGTGAAGATAGAGAAAAATCTAAGGCATCATCGGAGGCTGATATTGCTCAGCCCTGTACCTCGAATGCTCCTTAAAACGTTAGTAAGTATCTCATAAAACAGCATACATTGAATTCTAGAGTATGTACTGTACGGTTCACTTATCGCTTGCAAGCATGCTTTTTTGCGGATTTGCTTGCTTTTTGCATGCTAGATTGCATACTTGCTTGCATGCTTGCCTTCTTGCATGTTAGCTTGTATGCATGCTTGTTTGCACGATTGCATTAGTGCCTTGTATTTTATTAAGCAATGAAGAATGAATTAATTTAAATACATACTCAACAACATTATATGAAACAACATTAATTACGATATATGCATGCGGTTTATGGCTAAGAAAATATTGAAGAATATATCCCACACAGCACAAAATGTCTACAGAATATCTAATAAATATCTTGTAAATATTTGCTCAAATATCTAGTATGTCTTATTATAAGTAGTACAAAAGATATCTAGAAGATGCCTCTATGTCCGCCTACTAAATGTCTTCTAGACACACATCTGCTAGACATCTCCAAGAATGGTAGGTAGGTATGAATTATTGTAGGTAAAAGGAGTTTAAATTTTATGAAGATTAATATTAAGTATTTCAATCGTTTCAGATTCAAGAAACCGACATACTTACCAGCCAAAACTAAAAAACTAAGTTGTATAGATAACTATGATATAATTATCATATCAATGAGAATGAAGAAATTATCGACGGAGACACTGAAACATTGATGGCAATTTGTCAAGAAATCATATTAACAAAATAGTCTTGTTTGAAAATAAATAGTTTCAGTATTAAGGGTATATTTTCTAAAACCCCTACTTTTAGGAACATTGTTTTCAGTGATATGCTATTGCATATCCAGTGTTTTATATTTATTATGAAAGAACTGCCTTTACTTAAAAATGTAATGAATCGTTTTTTTGTATGTTTCATATAATTTATTTTAGTAATCGCATAAAATCCGGACACTGTTCGTCGAAATATTGCTAAAAATGGGGTTACTTTAGGAACATTTTTAGAAGGGTTACGTTACACGGTTGAATTTACAGTTTACGTAAAAAGAAAGTTTATATAAATTTAAAAAACATAATGAATCGATTTTTTGAAATACCAGTCTGAAACACTAATATTTTTGAAAACATATTATTTAAAATCAAATATTGTGATTACCATACAAAATGGCGAACAAATTCAAGCTTTTGACATCCTGTGACAACTGCAAAACTATCCTTGTTTCTGATTTTTTTCATTGTACGGCGAAATGCCGTTACTGGAGCATGTCCGCGTCAAATGTTTTTAAAATAATTTGCGACAATTTTTTTCTCGATCCGTCTGTGGATGACTGAAACACAACGGTAATTGAATGGAATAATTCATTATTTGTGTTTTTCTAAAGCTAAAATTATGTTATATTCCAAAAAAAATTAACGAATTCTAGGATAATATTTGTCATATTGTTCAATCAAATTGAAATGACTTCAATTATGTCAGTAGAGTATACCAAATCTATTACCATTCTCTTTGGTCGGCTTTTCAATATACAATTGCCAATACAGTCGCGCACAGTTTCAAATAAATTCTAAGCAAGAAGATTAAATTACCTACGTAGTATAAAATTCTTGGTAAGAAAATCATGCAATTTTTATTTACTTCTGAAATTAAATCACTGCAAATAATATCAAAACAACTAAAAACTTACTTCCTACCAATTTCAATGAATAATTGAATAGAAAATATTTATTTAATAGCGGCGTTCGCGAATGGAGCGCGCTCCATACAAACGTACCTACTATGGTGATATTTTCAATACTAACCAATTAAAGTCAATTCTTTTTTGCAGAAACAATCTAGAAACAAATCTCTATGCTTGTAATTGGTTAGTAAATGAAATTATCGCCATCGTACGTTTGTATGGAGCGCGCTCTAAATTATATCCCCTTTAATACTCACAACTTTTGATTGAACAATATAGCGTGAATTTTAATCCAAACTGAGCCCATGCTTTCGTGAAATCCAAATCTGTTCAGTAGTTTTAAAATAACGTGTGCACAAACAACAGACAAAAATTCTAAAAATGGTCTCAATGTATTCCATTACGTACCTATCCCAAACGCCCCAAATTAACATTTTTATAAATATCTTCAGTGTACATCTACGCCATGTTTGCAATTATGACCCAATCACAGACTTAAATTGCTTTCGAATGACATCAAAACAATGGGAATATTGAAATTCCACGGCAAATTTTTCTCCACTTGTCTTAAAGTACCTACATTACTGCAGCGGCCAACAAAAGAGGCATTGATGGACGAATGTGTAAATGTGGGCTGAGACGAAGCCGAGGCACACATACGTAAGTTCATCAATGCCTAGTTGTGGCCAAGGCTTGTATAGTGCTTTTCTCAAATAATGCGTGGAAATTAAAATCAATCAACTTTTCAAAATCTATGACGAACAAAAATATTTTTTCCTTCGTTGAAGCTAGTAACTTATTATTAATCTGTGGTTAAAGTGTCCATTCGTTTTTTTTTTCCATTATAAAGCTGTCTATTTGCAAACCAGTTCGAAATTTAAATAAAACCTTTGATAAGTTACCTACCTCCTTGGTTGCCATGTTTCGGAGTAAAAGATTGTTCCATTTTTAAATAACACGACAGATATGAGTTTACTATGTAATTTATTTGGCCGCTAAACCACGACAGATATGGATTTTCATACAACTGTTCGCTTAGTACAGCAATTTCGATTTATCTCGAAGAAAGTTGTCAAAATTATGCTCAAATTTCCAAGCATGTTTGAGAAAAAGCTATATTTCTACAATTTTATTTAGTAAAAACTACTAAAGCATTATAATTATATATTTAATGAAAACCGGCCAAATGTGAGTCGAACTCACGCACGGAGCCTTACCAAGCGTCCCTTAGCACCATACAATAGCGTAAATTCACTTTGACCAAACCGGCCAAGAGCGAGTCGGACGCGCGCCCGCGTCTCGTACGCTCTGTTTTTATTGACTTTGAGCATGCTCTGAGCGCATATAATATATGCTTATGTCTTGACAACTCTTCTTCGCAACCCCCATTTCGTAGTAGCTATACAGAATAATATAGGTACAGATTATAGGAGATAGTTAAAAGTATATTAATGAACGATAGTTTGTTGCAATGAAAGCTGTATCTTTTGAGCCGTAAAAGCTAGCTAGTTTATCAATACAAATACATTTTTTAAATGATTTTGATCTGTAATCTCTAAATGCAAAAGTGGTCACAAGAAAATCATTCGAACTCCATGTAGAAAAACCTTAGCTTATCTAAAAAAGACACCCTCCTTCTTTTTATACCGGAAAACCCTATGCTGGAAACAGAAACAGCAACATAAAATGTCAAATTCTGACTGACTGAAAAATTTTTTTTCTTAATGGCCATTTATTTTATGTTGATTTCAAGTTTACCGAGGAGTTTGCAGGGCCCTGTTTAATAAACGTGACAAGTCGACTTATTTGTCAATTAAGTCTGCTCGTCGACATAATTGACGCATTGTCGCGACAAGTGCTGTTCAATAAAGGCGACAAATAAGTCAGACAGCGACATAATTTTCATGGTAAAATTGTCACACTTGTCGACCGTTTAATAAAACTTGACAATTGTCAGTCTCAAAAATAAGTAGTTCACATATTTTTCGTGGTGGGGATCGACAAATTTGTCGTGGTGATTGACAATTTTACTGACAATTTTTGACATTAATTATCTCGATGATTATTAAAGAGTGCAAGGATAGAATTAAAAATAAATAATGTGGAGTATATTATGATGTTTCCAATGGATTAAAATTACTTATTAGCGTTACATTATTCTTGAGATTAAAAAACAGTCAAAACAATTTTATTCAACTTCGAAGCTATCTAACTAAAATTCGTATCTTTTTAGGAAAACAACTCACTGTAAGAAAACACTGTTTGGTCTCACTTATCATCACTCAACGAGAACTTTTTAGTCTCACTGTCTTGGAAACTGGATATTTAGTTAAAAAAATACTTTATAATCAAAAATATTTTAAGTAAGACACATTTATTTCTATTTTTTTATTATTATTGTATTAAAAACTAGCAATTAATGTATTTTGGTTATAAAATCGTGGGTGCTTCCACTCCAATAATAGTACTTATGATTCACTAAGTAAAACAGACTTGCAAGCACAAGGCAAGCACACGATTTTCATAACCAAAAGAAATAACATCGTTTTACTTAACATATTAAATTCTTAAAACTTTTGACATAGACCATAGGTCTCCTGTCGCGATTTTATGACAATTCTACAAATTTGTCAACACTAGTCGCGACAATTTATTGTTCAATAAAACAAACATGTCAAGTTTTTCACGACAAATTGTCACATGTCGCCTGTCAGGAGAAAATGTTTATTGAACGGAAATATGTCAAATTGACGCGACAATCCGTCAAATTTGTCAATTTTGTCAATGTAAATTTTTATTGAACAGTAAATTGTCGAATTGTCGCCTGTCACCTGTAATTGTCGCATTTATTTATTATTTATTTATTCATTAGCTTAAGTCAGCAATTGAAAATGTCAAAATTACTATGGAGATATGTATCTTTCTACTGCTGATTTGACTTTCAAAAATCGCACTCCTAAAGTATAATTTTTGAAAGTCAAATTGAAAGTAAAATCAGCAGTATAAAGATGCATATCTCCATAGTAATTTTGACATTTTCAACTGCTGAGCTCACCGAATGAGATTCAAAAATCGCACTCCTGGTCGAAAACGACCTTAGGTACCTACGAGTAGTTTAAAAAAATATCCTTAATTCTTTCATTTTAAAATCTCTAACATAGAAAATATTGTTATTCAGACAATTCGGTACTTATGTCAAGATTTTTTTTGTCTTTATTTTTATTTTTACGGATAGAAGATATTATTAGAAACTAATTAAATTTTTTTGCAATTCATGGAGTTTATCAATACAAATTTAATTTTTACTTTATTCTGTAAATGGCAAACGTGGGCGCGAAAAAATCATTCAAACTCCACATTATTCACGTTGTTGTTTAACATGCATACATATGCTCACGACTATATTCCCCGAGGGGGTAGTCAGAGATATTCTGAAACCTCAGAACATCCACGTTTCACCAGTAGTACCGAAACACTGTCCAGTGTGACGGGGGGTGAGCCCGTCGCCACTTATAATGGACAGTGGGCGTGTATTGTACGCCTCGAAAATGGGAGCATGCAGGTTTCCTCACGATGTTTTCCTTCACCGAAAAGCCAGTGGTGTAACAAATCGTACATAAATTCCGGAAAACTCATTGGTACGAGTCGGCTTGGATGGGGATCGAACCATCGCCTCCTGCACGGCAGGCAAGGTTACTCGCCACTGGACCACTACGGCCTTGTAGTTTAACAATTTAATTTAAAAATAAAAACTACCCGCCTTCTCTTTCTAACTCCATGTTGGAAACAGAAACGGCAACATGAAATGTCAAATTCGGACACATTGAATATATTTTTTCTGAATGGCCAGTTATTTTAAGTTGATATTTAGTTTACCAAGGAGTTAACAGGTCCAACGTCTTCGTTGAACCGAAAAACGACGTTATTTTTATTAAAAATATCTGTGAGTAATCCTTTCATTTTAAATTCTCTGACAAATAAAATATTATTTATGAGACAATTGTCTCGAAATGGTTTTCGATTCAGCCCTCCAAAACAAACTTGACATACCTACCTACCTACCGAATTGATGAAAATGTCGGTAAATTTTGTTTCATTATGTTCAAAATTAGAAAATATCACAATATGTGTAATTTTGAAACTCTCGAAATATTTAAAAACAATCTGTGTAATCTGTAAACAACAACTTATAAAATAAATTGAAGGCATATTCCGTTACTCTACATATTGTGAAAGCATAATTTTTGTATCTCTATAGTAAATTTTTTTGCCCTCAGTGATGATCGTATTTAGTTTAAAAAAAGTGGTATGCATGTAGGTTTCACTTTAATTTACCGAAACTTCCCACTTTGGTTAATTTAAAATGTTTTAGTTATGTAATGAATTTCATATTGTGTGAAAAAAAAATATTACCTACTAACTAGGTATTCTTCACTCAACCAAATTTCAAAAAATACTTAACACTTTTCTCATCGATGGTGGGAGCTCAAACAAAAGGTCACGGAAAACTTGCAAAACATCAATGATACATTATCAACATTTTTTATTGAAAATTGACAGCAAGTGATGACGTCACAAACGAAAATATACCCTTAACTTTGTTATCTATTTTCTTTTGACCCTCTGCTTAGTAAGTATTTATATTATGCACCAGTTAATTTGATTATCACTAATTTGCAGAAACGCTCATTTAAGTTAATTTCTCCAATAAATCTCTTGCTAGCTTTTCTACATCAACAAGACAAGTCTTAGATATTTGCATAAACAAATAATTTAGCTCCCTCCGGGTGGAAAGCGTCAACTTTCGTCCCGCTGCGCTAAACGAAGTTGCTGCTTTCCGCCTCTGTTGAGGGGAAAAATAGTAGACACACCTTGGGCAGTAAATAAGAATGTATAAGGCTTCCGCACCTTGTAGCAATATTATCGAGCGATTTTATCGAGCGATTTTAGTATTATATTATCGACAGCGATATCGCGACACCTTACACACTGCAGCGATTCCGCGATTCACGTCACGCATGCGCCCTTCACTGAATGTAGTAGAAAGAGATTACGTCAGGTTGCGATAATATCGCGGCAGTGTATGGGATCGAGCGCGTCCCCATACAAAATGTACTGAGAACAATTATCGCAAAATCGCAGCGATATTATCGCTCGATAATATCGTGGCAGTGTGTAGGATCGCGCGCGTCCCCATACAAAATGTACTCAGAACAATTATCGCAAAATCGCAGCGATAATATCGCTGCAATGAGCGGAGGCCTATATACCTACGAGTATGTTGGCAGCGATTTATTATTCTTAATTTGAGGGAGTCGTGTCGGTGCAATGCAAATCTATCATTTCCAAAACTATAACAATGTTCTGGAATAGTATATAAAATGTTTCCCTCGAGCTGAGTGTTTTTAAAACTGCATTACATAAATTTTGTCACTATTTCAATATGTAGGTACCTACCTAAAGTTGGAAAATTTCGAATGCTTTGACTTGATACAACCCTGTATTTTTTAATGTGTGCATGAAATATGAATGTGTGCAAACTTGCCACGCAGTTGTTGATCAAATGCTAAGTCTGTTATTTAAGTCTGTGGTACAAAGTATGACAGGAATACACCAAGAGGGGGTGAGGCTTGGGGGCAGATAGATAGATACTCTTGCGATTACTCTACTACTATCTCTACAATAAGCTTAATCTTCTTTGTAGTCAAACATCATGCTGATTCTTTTTCCGTCATTTTGTATATTTCATAACTTACTTTTAATCCGTGATAAGTACAAAGGCCGCAACTTCATCTGCCTGCGTTGACTCCTGCTTTGTTGAGTCACAAAAACATCCTGGTAAACTTTCACATTTTATAATATTAGTAGGATAGTAGGGTTAGATTTTATTATTCAATAAAACGTAGCCTGTACTTTTTCAAATTACCTACTTGCAATCTTGTGAAAATAAAGGACATTGCAATCTTGTGAAAATAAAGGACACTGGGAAAAAATGTATGGCCACTGGTCCAAGAGCCCCCCGCTATGATAGGCACATGTAGTGTGACAGTTAGAGGATACCCAAAAACCAAACAGTTAGAGGTACACAAGGGGCATCAAAATATTTTCGAGGAAAAAAAGATACAGGATGTTTTATTTTTACGTGATCGTTTTTGGAAGAAATTATTTTGACGTTATGGCCCAAAAGGTGTAATCTCTTCCAGGGAGAAAAAAGCGTACAAAAGAAAGAATGCTCACATGTATTTATAATGGTAATTTCAGGATAGAATCACGATTTCCTCGATTTGAGTTTACGAGATATTAAGGGCTAAAGATTCTTTTGTATTAATAAATATGAACAACTATCCATTTGAAACAAGGATTTCAAGCAGCAGATAAAATAGCGTTGAAATGCTAAAATTAGTATAAAAAGCCACTAAACAAAACACCCTTATCTTTTTTTCTCTCTTGGTGCTGCATATAAAAAAATGTTCTATATTAAACCCCCTTTCGAACGTAGTATATGCCACTAATGGGCTCTTGGACCACTCCTGCCCACTGTCCTTTCATTCATTCGAAGATAGATTCTTCGATAAAAATCGTTGTATGTCCCAAAAAGTTATCAGTGAGATTATCTTGGCCCGTTGTTGATTCTAGTCACACCTGTAATTTTGTCTGAACAGTATTTGTACACCTGTCAGACAATTCCGTTTTACAGCATAATAACGCATGTGGTATCTCCACTGATTGACCGACAACGCGTAAATCTCTTGCCGTAACATTTACTACCACATAAATCTGACTACGGACACGACAGTAACTTCCTGAAGGATTTTACGAGGCCGCCCTAAAGCGACAAGTTATAACGGTGAGGCCCTTAATGAAATACTTTAAAATAGAGATAAGATTGTTTAGTAAATAAGCCGATAAATTTACGTAATTTTTTGGTATAGAAAAATTTAATAGTTAATATAGCATAGGATAAGCATATGCTCACGACTATATTCCCCGAGGGGGTGGTCAGATATATTCTGAAATCTCAGAACATCCACGTTTCACCAGTAGTACCGAAACTCTGTCCAGTGTGACGGAGGGTGAGCCCGTCGCCACTTTAATGGACAGTGGGTACAATCATCATCAGCCTATATCGACAGTGGAAATTTCAAATGTCGTAAGGGACAAACCCCTACTTTTGAGTAGAGCCAAAAAACAAAATTTTGGCAAAAAAACATCATAACTTCTTTATTTTCTTTCCTATTAAGGTGATTTCCAGACAGATAGTTTTAAAATTACTTCATCTATAGAAGACTATTGATCAAACCTGGATTAGCACAATAGTTTAGAAGTTAGTGTCCCTTACACAATATAATTTTTGAACAGGTGTCCTTTACACAACCGAATTTTTGAAGAGATGTCCGTTACGACGTGGAAAAAATTGCGATTTACATTAAATCTATTTTACGCCCTATCACACCCTACGCTTAATCATAATAATTTTGTTGTAACTGCCTACCAGTCTTGTCCACTCCTATAATTGTATGTCGTAAAGCTAATATAAAAAAATAAAAGGAAGTTACAATAAAAAATGTCGATCCAATCAAAGAGATTATTGCTATGTCAGAGACAAATTTCTGATCAGCAACTGTTCAGTTTAGTTTTGCTTGTCCTTAATCACTGTTTTTACCGGTATTTGACACGTTTTATTTATAAGAACCATTTATATAACCGAAACATTTTCTACAGGGTTCAACTTAATATGCTGACAGTTTTTTACAAAGATGATCAGATCTTTAAACTGAACATCTTTCTCTATGGGACCAATTTTCAAATCGCGAAAAAAATATCAGCTGTCCCATACATTTGGCTCGAGTAGGTTTGCACTTTAGTATGAAACAGCTGATTTGATCTCATAGAGAAAGTTGCTCAGTTTGAAGGTCGGATAAACCCCTTTAAAAAAGTGTCAGCATAATAAGAAGGACCCTATATGTTCGACGCCATTGTTGTTGTTACGGCCTACTGTACACCTATCTCCCTAGCTGCCCTGACCTAGCGGCGCTGTGTCAGAAAGGAAACTAAAAACTGACAAAACGGTGATTCATAACCCGCTAAATGACATTACGTCTAGCTTGTTATAGCCGTATTGAAGAACGCGAAGCGCTGATATAATGCGCCGATCGTTCGATCAGCCGGCTAAATAGTGATCCGCCGTAATTCGAAACGGCTCGTTTTAGACGGCTAGCTGTTATGTCTTCTTATACCTCTATTCCTCGAGGAAAACCCTCTGCTACGTCCTGGAGGGCGCATGACACAGGGCACAGGCTAAAATGCGATAGATATCGAGTGGTTTATGGTGGCCGTTACCTATGTAATGCAGCTAATAAGTTTTACAAACCAACTGCGAGATATTCACGAGTCTAACCCTTCCCTGCTCAAAAGTCCTCAAAATGCTAGCCAAATTGCTCCTCGGGATGGCCAAAAGAATTTTTTGTACCAAGTATGTACCTATTTACTCTTAACGAAGATCAACTCACTTAGCTTTCAATAGCTGCCCTTTCTTCCGAATGAAGCCATTGGCATCAACACCCCAATGGCCTCCCGTCTCAAAGGCGACTGGAACAAAATCATAAACCTACTCCAGGTTGGAAGTTCCACCCGCTAAAGGGGCACCGAACGTGTATACATACTGGTCTCGTTCCAAACCAGACAACCGCCTTTTTGCCAAGATAATGACGCTTACCATCGATGCGGCTAAAACCCAGGGGCTCCAGGATACACGACACGTCTACAGACACAAGCGCATGGCGAATTATGTAATTTAAGGCTTGATGACGGATATACTTACATTCCAGCACAACGCTGACAACTTAATTTATGACAACACTTTTCTCCACCCAACACTACAAATATATTGGGACTAGCCTACCTTGCAATCTGGATGTAAGACTGTGGCAACTTTCAAAGAATCATTGTAGAATCATTGTAGCTTTCTCAAAATGAAGGAAGGGAGAGAGTACCTACAACCAAATTAGCGTATGACTCCGGCTCCATACTATCACTTTTTTAAGCGGGAAACATTAGCACCAACAGCGCTACTCACAAACAGTGACAAAGACAGTCTTGCCGCGATATCATCCCTGCTTGCACGGCCAAGTTTTCAGGGCGCTTAGTGTTTGGAGAAGAGGTTGCAGTTGCAGTGGTGGTTATGGCAGAGTTGAAAGCTTTGGAATATCTGTGTACGCTTATTTATTTGGGAATTTCCACCTTGTTTTATACAAAACGGCGGTTCCCTATTCGTCTGTAAACCTCAGACTTCCGAGTAAACTGTTCATGTGGGTATCCCCACTACCTACGTGCGCCCAGCTTATTATGGGTTTGCGTTGCTTGATGTGTCGCCGTGTGAACCGACGGTACTGAACAACTTTCTCTAAGAAACGTGTAGGAAAGTAGCAAAAAAAATTAGGTCACACAAATGTTCGATCAGCCGATTATCGAATATTTGTATGAAAAGTTTATTTTTGGAACGATCCCTTCTTCCTTCATTCCTTCCAAGTTATTCAGTATCATGGGTACAATCACCCTTTAAATTATTGCACCGTGCATAACAATAAACAGTTGTCTAAATAATGTTGCCGAACCATGGTGCATACGAAAGCTAGCTTCTTTAACAAAACATACTAAGCAAAAGGTAAATTGTTTTGTGTAATTTTATTGGATCCTGGAACCTGAAATTTGAATATTTATTATAAATTCTTTGATTATAGAACTTTTTAAATAGCTTTACAACATTTAATTTTAGAGTGAACTAGACTGGCAGGTTAGTTACACCAAAATAATTACGATTATTCTTAGGGTGTACAATATTTTTTATTACAATCACAATTTTTTAACGTCGTAACGGACACGTGTTCCAAAATTATATGGTTTAGGGACCTAATCTTCTAAACTATTATCCTAAGCGAGATTCAATCAATAGTTTGCTATAGATAAAGAAATTCGAAAACAATTTGTCTAGAAATCATTACAATAGCAACAAAAATTTAAAAGATATAACGCACGTTAAAACCAATACCGTCACTAAACGAAAAACCCGCATTTTTAGATTTTCGCACCACGTCTCCCACCAATCAGAGCTTTGTCCAATGCAAAAACAGCTGTAACGAAATTCCATGTAATTCTTATAGATGTCAGTAGTATCGCACCGACTTTAAACAAAATTCGCCTGCCGACTAACCGCTTTACCGACACCATTTGGGTAGTGACGTGAACGTCAGACATACCAGAGTACTTTCTAAGCGCAAGAGTGTCATTTTTTGGATAAGAACGTTATTCCATTAAATAGAACAGCCAATTGAATGTACTTTGATGAGTGGAGTACCGTCATTTTTTGGTTAGTGTCATTTTCACGTTAATTTAATAGCGTAAATTCGTTACAAATAAACGCAATACTGTCTGTTTTTGCATAGAGCCATATTTGCTTTTACTTTAGGCTAAAAATCTGTTGCAGTTTCTGGGAATAGTGTATTTTTGACGATTAAAGTCGTTCTTTTTGTTAGTTTTTGAGCGTAAAACGCATAGGGATTCAAACAAGACTGTCATTTTATGTTTTAAACCTATTTTGCCTTTACTTAAGATAAAAGATCTGTAGATAATTTGTAGAAATATTGTCATTTTATATAAATTCATACAAAAATGATAACAGTTTCTTAGAGTCAGTATTGTTTGTATCTTTTATAAGTAAACCGTGTCATGTTTCGTTTGGTGTCGATATTACCCAAAATTTATTGTAGACTGTGAATGTTAAAAATTAATTAGAACACATTTTAACTTTTTACTATTCAAGTTTTGTATTCTTTTGCCAAAACCAAGAGCTCTTTTACCTTGATTTCATAGGTATTAAGCTAACTAAAAACTCAAGTGAATTGTAACTTGCAAAAGAAATCGGGTTGACTTCGGCTTTTAGAGATTCCCAAAATTTAATCAGCCCCGTGGTATAGAATTACGTAGTACATTTTAGCTCATAAGCCGCAAAACAAAATCTATGCCGGACAAGAGCACCCTCAATCGACGGAAGTGCATGAAGAGATGTATGAATGTGAATGAGGCTAAAGAGGTGTGTGAGAGTCGTAGCGTGTGGCGGTCCGTGGTCTCTGCCTACCCCCATGGCACAATTGCGTCAGCTTATATATGTATGTAGAATATGAGGTGTATTAGATTATCGTAGGACAAAGTACCTAAGCCCCATTTCAGATCATGAAAACAGTCTTTGATTTCAATCAAGACAACAACGTCCCCAGCAGTTGTCTTGTCAAAACTTTCTACGGGAGTCAGGAAAATTGTAGTACCAACCACCATACAATTTTACGACGGCCGTCTTTAAGATCTAAATAACATTTGCAAGATTATGCCAGTATCAAACCCAAAGCCCTTCGTCAGTCAAGATCAAAATACCAAAGTCAAAAATCTAACTATTCTTCATCAGAATTCGATTTTGTTTTGGAAGAAAATGCTATTGAAAAGCCATCGTTGGTCAAGAGTTAAATACCAAAATCTAAACTAAACGAGTGTTCAAAATGAAGCCCGTCAGACCTTAAATTCAACTTTGAAAGAGGTGTCATGAAACAATGTTAGCGCTAAACCAAAATGTAGCCCGATCCAGTCCTCTAGCTCTAGCTCGTCATCAAAATCAGATTAGGTTACAGAACTCGTCTTTAAACTCTTACTATAATAAAAGTGGAGTAGGACCCAAAATTACTTTGTGCCTAACACAAAGGTATTTGGGGAATTACTTTAGTGTAATTTACTTTTACATCTACACAGTTCCTTATACATTTTCTTTATACCTATGTTTCTGATGAATTAACAGCGTGTTTAAGTGCTATTTATTAGTGTACTTCTTCCTTTGAACACGGTGTATAAGTGTGAGTATCTATAATAGCCCGCATGGACATAGAATTAGTAACGATGCGTACATGGAATAGCAAGACGTATTCATATTTCTGTATTAGTCCTATTGTAACACTTATTATACCTTTTGTACCCCTCTTTTTACGTCGGTGCTTAAGAACGGTCTATTGACAACTGTTTTTTATTATTTACACCAGTTAATTGCTCATACAATGTATGTTTTTTTAAGTTTTCTTAAGTTTTACTAGAATAGTGTCAGTCAATGTACCCTATTCTCCACGAAAAAAGTTAGAGGAATAATGACACTAAAGTAGATATTTTTTAATAACTGCATGAAAATGAAATATCGTCCCCTTAGAGGGAAAATTCACTAACTGACATGAGCATAGTTTTGAGATATTGAGGTTTTAAGTTTAAAACGTCATAACAACGTCAAATTTTGATATATTAAATTTTTTGTAAGTACAAATTAATCGTTGAATTAATCCCCATTTTGTAAAGTAAAGTGTAGATCTCTAATTATCACACGAAAGACGAAAAATAGGATAGTTAGTTTTCCATCCAACACATTTTTGCCAAATAAATCGTTAGTGACTTTTGTCATGTTGTTGGTGACTTTATGCAATTTGGAAATGCAGGTTTACGAGTGTCCAATTTAACTAACACTATTATTTTGTGTCTTTGATATTACTAAAAGTTATTTAAGCATAGCATAAACATATGCTCACGACTATATTCCCCGAAGGGGTAGTCAGAGATATTCTATAACCTCAGAACATCCACGATTCACCAGTTGTACCAAAACTCTGTCCAGTGTTACGGGGGGTGAGCCCAGCGCCACTTATAATGGACAGTGGGTACAGCACATGCCTCGAAATTGAAGCACGCAGGTTTCCTAACGATGTTTTCCTTCACCGAAAAGCCAGTGGTGTTACAAATCGAACATAAATTCCGAAAAACTCATTGGTACGAATCGGCCTAGACGGGGATTGAACCATCGCCTCCTGCACGGCAGGCAAGGTAACTCGCCACTAGAAAAACAAAAATTCATGCGAAGATCACCTTCAGTCAGGTATCAGGATCCTTTGTGTGAAGGTCAGGAATTTTTGTTCCTGGTGTGACAGCGCGGTGTGAAGGTTAGGTTCAGGGCTTAACTTCCTCTTGTTCATCAAAATCTCTTTAATTAATGATGTCACATGAAATAATGTATAAATCACGCTAAAACACAACGCAACGGTGTTCATCGACCGGCTAGCTCGATCGATCTGACTGAAGTGGGGGCAGTGTTGCCAACAGTTAAATTAAGCTCTCCACCAGATTCAAAACCACAGGAAAACCGCTAACAGAAGGCCCTACTCTCATAATAACAAAATTTTGCACTATACAAGAAAACATTGGGTAGTTATTTTGGTTATTTGCTACCTTTATTATATATATTGTGCAACATTTACTTGTAAGTGCCGTGTCGTGGTGGTCCAGTGGCGAGTAACCTTGCCTGCCATGTAGTAGGCGATGGTTCGATCCTTGTCCAGGCCGACTCGTACCAATGACTTTTTCTGAATTTATGTACGATTGTAACACCACTGGCTTTTCGGTAAAGGAAAACATCCTGAGGAAACCTGCATGCTTCAATTCCGAAAAACTCATTGGTACGAATCGGCCTAGACGGGGATTGAACCATCGCCTCCTGCACGGCAGGCAAGGTAACTCGCCACTAGAAAAACAAAAATTCATGCGAAGATCACCTTCAGTCAGGTATCAGGATCCTTTGTGTGAAGGTCAGGAATTTTTGTTCCTGGTGTGACAGCGCGGTGTGAAGGTTAGGTTCAGGGCTTAACTTCCTCTTGTTCATCAAAATCTCTTTAATTAATGATGTCACATGAAATAATGTATAAATCACGCTAAAACACAACGCAACGGTGTTCATCGACCGGCTAGCTCGATCGATCTGACTGAATTTTTTTTTTTTTTTTTTTTTGAATGAGTTTTACGGCTCTGGATTCAGCGTCCTTTTGAGCCAGTCTTAATCTCACTATATTCTTTGAGTTCGAAGGTTGAGCTTCAAATTAATTCCACAGTGCTTGTAATAAATTTGTATATAGCATTGTAATTGGATTGATCAGATAAGAGTTGTTGCAAATTAGACGGAGGCGATGAATTATCTTGTTGTAGTTGATCTACTAGAAGCAGTCTTTGTAAACCGTATTTTCTACATGTCAAAACGATGTGATTCAAATCCTCTGGTTCTCTGCATAATTCACATTTATCATCTTCTACAAGCTTCAGACGTTTCAGGTGAGTGCCAAATCTGGCGTGACCAAATCTCATTCTGTTGATTGTCGTAATAAAGTTCCTGCTATCCACTTCTTTATTTTTGGAGTACCACTGAAGTGGGGGCAGTGTTGCCAACAGTTAAATTAAGCTCTCCACCAGATTCAAAACCACAGGAAAACCGCTAACAGAAGGCCCTACTCTCATAATAACAAAATTTTGCACTAAACAAGAAAACATTGGGTAGTTATTTTGGTTATTTGCTACCTTTATTATATATATTGTGCAACATTTACTTGTAAGTGCCGTGTCGTGGTGGTCCAGTGGCGAGTAACCTTGCCTGCCATGTAGTAGGCGATGGTTCGATCCTTGTCCAGGCCGACTCGTACCAATGACTTTTTCTGAATTTATGTACGATTGTAACACCACTGGCTTTTCGGTAAAGGAAAACATCCTGAGGAAACCTGCATGCTTCAATTTTGGCACGTATTGTACCCACTGTCCATAACAAGTGGCGACGGGCTCACCCCCGTCACACTGGAGAGAATTTCGGTACTATAATAGTGTAACATGGATGTTCTATAGTTTTAGAATATTTCTGTGTACCCCCTCGGGAAATAGTTGTGAGCCCTTTTTCTTACGATTTATTCCAAAGTCAAAATTAAGTCCAAAAATATAACTAAACTAAACAAAGTAATTATATTACACAAAGAAAAACTTATTTGCTTCTGGCCGTCCGTACATGTAAAGACCAAAACTGACAATTATGCTGGCGGCATTTCTCCGCTGCACAGCTAAGGACAGAGGAGATCACAACCTTTATCTTATCTTTATCGTTAAAGACATCCCAGGTCCCTAAAGAAAGGTTTGGCTTCGAATGCCCATGGCCCTGGTGTCTCGATAGCAAACAGTTCCATGACAAAATATTTTTCTAGTTATGTAAATAATCAGTAAATCAGCTTAGTGGTTGAGTAATCGTCTGTCTACTAATTGGAATGCTGTTTTTAAATTGGACAATTTCAAAAACATGATCGAATACTGCATTTATAAACTTAAATAAAAGTTTAAGACATTTTTGAGGACGAATCAAGCCTTACGAAATTTAAAAATAGCTCTCTTGTAACTACATTTTAGTCTATTGAACAACTCGCAAAACCACTTACTAAAAGCAAAATTTCTACGCTAAAAGTGGGTCAAAACCAAAATTTTTAGTAGAAAATCCACTAAGTTTGCAACACTGAGCGGTGGGCGCACACAGGGTACACGTGAAGTGGGCGGCGGGTGCGGGAGGTGTGTTTCAGTACAATGATTTCAACGGTTTCAACTTTCAACTCAGGAGAAATAATCACTAACGGCCCTTACGGAAATAGGGCTTAGGCAAAAAGTCACTAAATGCGGTTAGTTAATTTTTAAAATGAAATAAAGTTCAGTAGAAAAAATAACTAATTGCACTTAGTTATTATTTTTGTCAGGGAAAAGTCACCAAGTACCGTTAGTGATTTTTATTCACGTTGGAAAAGTCACTAACTGCTCGTAGCTATATTGGATGATAATGCAGCTGGAGTTAGTTATTATTTCCTGTTTGAATTCACACAAAAGCTGTACTTAGTGACTTTTCCACCTTTTTATCTTGGAAAGTATGGCAGATATCGAAACGTGAGTGAGACGGGAACGTAGAACAGGTTATTCTGAGTACGGTGGTGTTAATAACTCATTTTGGCCAAATGTGTCAGTTGGTGACTTTTCCCTCTAAGGGGACGATATACCCTGTACATCATTGAACTAATCGCAAGATTAGTACCCAAACTATCATTTAAATTGATAAAATCATAAAAAACCATTAACAAAAAAATATAATTAAATAATTCGTTTTGCAAAAACTTTGAACGCCATTTCCCGAAAGTTGCATTTTTTGCATAGTGACGGTAATGGTTTTAACGTGCGATAACGTTTTTAGGCAATATTTTGTTTTTGGTTCTTCTGTGAAACATACAAGTTTATTGCCGAAGTGTAAGTTTACTACCGAAATATCGGGAATATAGGTATCAAAAACGCAGTAAAACCCCCTTTTAAATGTTTAATTTTAGTTTAAATAAGAACCGTTGTCATGACTTTCTACAACAACTTTAAAATTATTTGTGAAAATAACGCCGTAAAGGACATACTGTATTCAAATTATTTGTGAACATAACGTCGTAGAGGACGTAATGTAAATAGCTTGTTGCTACTTAAGACAATATTTATTTAACATTTAAAAATATTTTACCCGATTTTTTGTTGTAAAGGACATAATGCAATAATTTTTGCTACTTACGACAATGTTTATCAAACATTTTAAATTACGCTTTCAGACGATAATGTCGTAAAGGACATAGGGTAATAATGTGTTGCTACTTACAACAATATTCATTCAAAGTTTGAACTATATTTCAAAATAATTTTATGTTGTAAAGGAATGTTATTTTTTTTTAATGTGGGTTACAACGTTTTAAGGCAGGTAATTATGAAGACTTACGACGTTGCATAAAACTACATTACAGTTTGAACCTAAAATTTGACCTATACGACATAAATTTTTAATATTTTTGTCACTTACTACAAAATGATGGTCCTCGTATCTCCTTTATTTGAAGAGATATGAAAATTTTAAATACACAGATCGATAGAGGAAAAAATTCTGAGTTCAGTGGTATATTCAGTGGACTTACGACAAAATGTCCCTTACGAAATTTGAAATTTCCACTGTCGATATACTTCCCACTGCAGGGCACAGGCCTACCCTCAAGAAGGGTGTTTGGGCGTTGGGGTACAATACCTATACATGCCTCGAAATTGAAGCATGCAGGTTTCCTCACGATGTTTTCCTTCACCGAAAAGCCAGTGGTGTAAATAGTTAATATTATGCTAACTGCGTACCGACGAAGAACAAATAAATTCTCTAATTATACACTAAGCTTTTTACGGTTTTTACCTATAGTAAAAGTTCTTCAGTTTGATGAGTAGACTCTTACACTCAGTTGCAGAAACGCTCATTAAAGTTAATCCTCCATTAAATGTATTTCCTATCACTTTTTTCCATGTTGACGTAGTAAAAGCTCTAATGAGCGTTTCTGCAACTGAGTATTAGTTTAAACTTTAAAGGATACTAATGATACCAATTTCACCCTGTTGCAGTTAGTACCTATGTACTGTAAATCGGTGTGGAAATGTATTGTAATAGTAGCCTCTAAATTGTGAAGTTCTAGCAACACATTATAAACTGTTACACAGTCCAAACCCCACGGTAGCCTAACGAAAGCTAACAAAGCCCTTTGTCGTCGTCCGTAGAGTGTGCAAGTAGCATAACGTATTCACAAGTCGCCGTACACCTACCTTTAGTTCCTTACATTTAACATTCTCCTATTTTACAACGTTTCCTTTCGCCTAGGGTCCAATTAATTTTTCCATTTACACTTAGCCCCATTCGCGTCAACCTCTGGTATTAATTAACTCCAGGTTAAGTTGGTAATCCATGATTTTTTAGTAAAAAAAAAAGAATGCTATTTAATTTAACCAAGAGTTAATTGCTAACCCAGTTAGGCTATTGTGTAAGTTTACAATTATATCGTTCACAAGATCGATAACGTATTATGACTGTATCATATCCATTGTCTGTAATTAATTAACTAAATATTAAGAAGCAGAATCACTAAGAACTTCCAATTAGCATCATGTCGATTTGATACCGATTGAATCGGGTTACGCAATAAAACCCCCGGGTAATTAGACAATGAGAGAGAGATAGTGATTTTATTTTTCGAATAAATTAAATTAAAGGTTGACACAAGGAGGTTTACTGTGTTATTAAACTAACCTTGCCTGCCATGCAGGAGGCGATAGTTCGATTCCCGTCCAGGCCGACTCTTACCAATGAATTTATGTACGATTTGTAACACCACTGGCTTTTCGGTGAAGGAAAACATCGTGAGGAAACCTGCATGCTTCAATGCCGAGGCATGTATTGTACCCACTGTCCATTATAAGTGGCGACGGGCTCACCCCCCGTCACACTGGACAGAGTTTCGGTACTATCTACTGGTGAAACGTGGATGTTCTGAGGTTTCAGAATATCTCTGACTACCACCTCGGGGAATATAGTCGTGAGCATATGCTATATGCATGCTATGCTTAAACTAACCTAAGGTTAAATAGGCGCTATGGTTGGGTGAATTAAAATCATAATTATCATTAATCAGTGGTCGATCTCTGCTGCGAATAAGGCTGCTTGTCTGCCAGATATCCTGAAGCACTCTATACAATCAGCGGGCCAGTTTTTAGTGTTGGTTGGCAAAATCCCTCAGACGATCGGAAAGTTGATTAGTTTCATTGTATGAATACACTCTTAAATTACAAACTATACTCCATTCCAAATAGCAACGAAAATTTAAGGCCATTTTTAATTACAGAAAAATATATTTGAAACACTCTTAAATTACAAACTATACTCCATTCCAAATAGCAACGAAAAAGTAAGGCCATTTTTAATTACAGAAAAACAATTTAATTACCCATTATTAATAATTTGTGTCAACCGAGTTTGTATTTTTGTATGCAATAAATATATTTTGTAACTCTGGGCCGCCACGAATCGGGCCTTTGCTGCCTTGTGAGGAGTCCACCAGGAAACTATATTATGTAACACCTTTATGGTAATAAACGAATTTATTATTATTATTATGTATCTCTGTAAGGTTTTACTAACGGGCCGTAGCCCGGACCTTGGGAAGGCTTGCGTGGGGACACAGGTCCATGGGCGTACCCAGGGGGGGGGGCAGGGGGGGGGGGGGGGGGGGGCAGGGGGGGGGGGGCAGCTGCCCCCCCTGGAATCGGCCTAACTTGCCTTCCGTACGTGAGAATTCTGGTTAAAGCGACGTCATGTCACTGAAAAATTTCGAGCTCGCTTCGCTCGCTCTGATTTCTGTTCATTATGGCACTGTTATGTCGGCCAAATTCTGGTCCAGTTACGTTGTATTATTCATAAATTTCGAACTCATTTCGCACGCTCTTTTTTCTATTCTACTATAGCAGCATTGCTTGCTATAGACATGGTAGTCTGTGATGAGAAATTTTGAGATCTCTTCGCTCACTTTGCTCGCTCCAGAATTGGGTGAAAACTCGCTCCGCTCGCTCTAGGTTTTTGATCGTATATCTTTTCATAGTGTTGTTAAATCTTGAGCTTGCTTTTAGGTCGTAAAAAACTCGAGCTCGCTTCGTTCGCTCCAGGATTTAAAACTTATAATACTGATCTTACTATATTGCAGTAAAATCTCGAGCTCGCTTCGCTCGCTTTTGGCTAGACACTCCAGAATTCGTTGAATTGTCGAGCTCGCTCCTGGCTACGATTGTATCACAAAGACCTAGATGCATTGCAGTAAAATCTCGAGCTCACTTAGCTTCGCTCGCTCTAGAATTCAGCGAAATTTCGAACTCGCTTCGCTCGCTCTAGGTTTTGGATCCTATATGTTTTTATGGTGAAGTAAATTCTCGAGTTTGCTTTGCTCGTTTGAGCTTTTAGGTCGTAAAAAACTCGAGCTCACTTCGCTCGCTCCAGGATTTTAAACTTATTTCACTGATCTCAACTATATTGCAGTAAAATTTCGAGCTCGCTTCGCTCGCTCCAGTACTTAAAACTTATTACACTGATCTCACTATATTGCCTTAAAATCTCGAGCTCGCTTCTGGCTAGACACATTGCAGTAAAATCTCGAGCTCACTTTGCTCGCTCCAGAATTTGGTGAATTGTCTGTGGCTACGATTGTACCACAAAGACCTAGATGCATTGCAGTAAAATCTCGAGCTCACTTAGCTTCGCACACTCCAGAATTCAGTGAAATTTCGAGCTCGCTTCGCTCGCTCTAGGTTTTGGTTCCTATATGTTTTTATGGTGAAGTAAATTCTCGAGTTTGCTTTGCTCGTTCCAGATTTTAGGTCGTCAAAAACTGGAGCTCGCCCAGACTTGCCCCCCCCAAGACCAAAAGCTGGGTACGCCCATGGGTCCAACACGTATTAGAGGCCCCTTTGAGACATTTTTATCTGAATGCTATGGGATGTACCAACCGTGGTCTATCCCTGAATACATTATGCAAATGCAGCAGAAGACAAACCACGTCCGGTGCAGAGACTATTGCAGAAAGGAAAGAAAATTACTTGGGTTATGGGGGTGAACTATTATTATTCGCATCAAAATCCTTCCAACCCTAATCACGACTTCATCAGCGTATCTAGCTGCTGGACGATCCACTCCTGAGTATTCTGATTTTAGACACCATTCGTTTGGCCTTAGGTACCCACTTTAGTCTCAGCCGACAAATTGATTTACTACATGAGATGAGCCTATAAACGCTCGTATCGCATCATATTTTAAAACGTAAAACTACGATAGTGCCGTCCTGTGGTAAGTCGTAATAAAAATGTCTCGGTTCACGAGACTTCGTAAGTGCAACCAGCATTAACTGGCAAGCCTTCAGCTCATGGCCCTTACTAATTGAACAGCCTGCATTGTTACACATAAAGTCTAGCTGCACATCAGTTTTGAATCTTATCACGTAGAAATACAGTCTCTTTTAAAGCTTTTCAGTAGTTTCAACAGAGGGAAGGCATCGTTTATTTAAACATTTACTTTTTAATTAGGTAACATGACGTTTGTTTTTCGCCGTGAATAGAATGATAAAAGCAGAAATTAATATAAGATTTTAGTTGAGATTTTTATAGAGTCGATTTTGTTGAGTGTCAAAGTTAAGCATTTTTATGAAGATAAGGTACTGCAGGTACCACAGTATCCAAAAATTTGCAAACTAAAACTTGATCCCGAAGAACGTGGTTGTGATATAACCACAGGCGACAACAAGGATTGCAGAAGTAGGAAGCTTTTACTTTGCAAAAATACATGTAGATGATCATCGCAAAAACAACATGATGATACAAGATGATCAAGTTTAGGAGAATCTCTTACACGTCTGCTTCAACATTCATAAGATGCGTCAATAGTGCTTGTCAGTTTAACACTTCGTTGCAGAAACGCTCATTAAAGTTAATCCTCAATTAAATCTCTTGCTAGCTTTTACTACGTCAATAAGACAAAAAATTACAGTAAGAGATTTAATGGAGGATTAACTTTATTGAGCGTTTCTGCATTAGTTAGGTACATTTTATATTTAAGCCTGCCCTTCTATGTAAGGCCGTTGTTTTGAACACCGAACGACAAAGAAGTGAAGCTCTAAAGCTGCATAATGCATCACTGGTCCGAACATAAACATTCAAAAGTACTAATCTGTTTCCAGCTACAAACTAGGTACAGTCATGAAAGTTACATTTCACAGCTTAGTCTATTCATACGGTAAGTTGCCACACATCAGAAACTCTAGCTAAATCTCATTACTGAAGTTAAGTCGGCAACAATACACTTAAATATAATTAAAGTTGGTAACACAAGTGCATTTGTGGTGAACGGTTGGCTCGGCCGCCATTGTGCACGACGTATTGTTGATTTATAATTGTTGCGCTATTTTAAAAAGGTTTATTTTTAGGCTATTGTTTTCTGTCAAGCTCTGTTTTCTGTTTACTGGTCGGAGTTTACGGTTTGGCTTTGCTATTAAATATTATTTTTGTTATGTGTGTGTTTTTGGAGAGTTGGAGAAACATTTAATTTTATTTGTTAAATGGACGAAGCAGATTCATAATAGGGGAAATTTTACGGTCTGAAGATTGTTGTTGATTAATTTTGAAGGAAGAATTTTACCATATTAAAATGCACACCATGTTAGAATGGTCTTGTAAGAAAATTTTCAATCAAAGCCGAAACGAATCACATCACAATACATCGATAAAAAATACTTACCTGAAAACTGTCAATATTATTTTGTGAGTCTGTTTGAACTTTTGATGACTCCAAAAAATATTTCAAGATTTTTTAAGATAATGAAACTAGCCGTGGTGGTCCAGTGGCGAGTAACCTTGCCTGCCGTGCAGGAGGCGATGGTTCGATCCCCGACCAGGCCGACTCGTACCAATGAGTTTTTCGGAATTTATGTACGATTTGTAACACCACTGGCTTTTCGGTGAAGGAAAACATCGTGAGGAAACCTGCATGCTTCAATTTCGAGGCATGTATTGTACCCACTGTCCATTGTAAGTGGCGACGGGCTCACCCCCCGTCACACTGGACAGAGTTTCGGTACTACTGGTGAAACGTGGATGTTCTGTGATTTCAGAATATCTCTGACTACCCCCTCGGGTAATATAGTCGTGAGCATATGCTATGCTATGCATGAAACTAAAACCTAAGTGCGCTCTCATCCATCACATACATTCTCGTCTAATGATTTTCGACAGCTTGGCTACCAAAATCTGTTAACTTAACATATACTAATATACCTAGGTACTCATCTTAATAAAAACTAAATTACTTAATGATTTCCATACTTCTGCGAATCAAAATACACAGCAATCACACAATACATTTATTATTATCAATATGAATAATAGAGTTACAATAATTATTGCTCTGTATGTTCATGGAACAATAAATGTCACTTACTCGCTCGTAACTATTTTAATTACGACCGTGAATGTTGACTCGTAGTTACGCCGTATTTTATCTGTAATTAACGAGAAATTTTTCGTTTAACAATAATGAAACAATTATTCTCAGCTGCTTCCAATATCCTATCCATTGCATATTTTAGGGTGTTCATAATTTTTGCATACAACCATTGTAAACTGCGGTTAGTGTTAACACTTTGCTGTCATTTCATACAAATGGGAAATCTGACAAGAAATAGTAGGCATGTGCAATACTGCAATAATTACTCGACACAAATCTAACGAACACCAGGACTGCGATTTTTGAAACTCATTCACTGAATTCAGCAGTTTAAAATGTCGAAATCACTATGGAGATATGCATCTTTCATCATCATAAAAAAATCATACTTCAGGAGTGCGATTTTCAAAAGTCAAATCAGCAGTAGAAAGATGCATATCTCCATAGTAATTTCGACATTTTCCGCTGCAGAATTCAGCAAATGAGATCTAAAAATCGCATTCCTGATTTTAAATCAAAATATTTTGGCTCCATAGTGAAAGTTGTTCAATTTGGTGATATAAACCGGGGTGGTTTAGACTGTCTGTCTGTATGCCCCGCCTCAATAACACACATCATTTTTGCACCTATTGAACCGAATTTTTTTCCCAGTGGGGTAGGCAAAGACTGGATCACTTTGGGTGCTCCTGACATCTCTCTCGCTTACTCTAGCTAGATCCAATAGGTACTTAAACAAAATGCTGGAAATGGATAGGCGATAGTTAGATAAAATTAACCACTTTGAACTCTGAAAAGGAAATACGGAATTCATGTATGTACACGTACAGGTACCTATATTCTGCACACATTGCTAAAACAACGGTGTGAAGACATTATTCAATTTGTTTGGTCTTGTCAAAACGAGGTGAAGCCATGTTAGGGTAAATTGGCACATATTTCATGTAGTCAGCCATAATTTTCACACTGTGTTAAGGCACTTTCGCTGTTATACAAATACACATAACACGAGGGCACCTTTTGAGGGCACAATGAAGGTGCTGTAAGTTCTTATTGACTATATTAGACTAGCATAGAGCTAAATTAACTAGTCAAACAAGTTATTGCGCGACGGTTCCGCGGGGCAGAGACGTTGGGAGAGGCGGGGTACCGCGGGGGGTTAGGACATATTCAATCACGTGGGCTAGTTCTCATAAGTGACGGTCAGTTAAAGATTGAAAAATTTGTCTCGGGCGGGAATTGAACCCGCACTCTTCCAAACCGGGGAAACGCGCTAACCAATTGCGCCACCGAGCCACTGCCCAGAGGACGAAATTTTCAATCTGTTGCGTCAGGTCAAGGTGAAGGTCAGTTAGGAGTAAACTTCCTGAGTATTTCAAACTGTCATCTATCCTGGCTTAACAAATAGGTACACCACCGTCTAAAAACACGATCTACGAACTACCGTGCTTTCTGAAGAGAGACACTCGAGAGGAAATACCGCAACCATCGGCCGGGGTCGCATAGCTTCGGTGAAGATCGAATCCAATAGGTACCGATGCTTCCACGATGCCAGCGGGCGGATACTATTTCTTAACTAATAAAAGTTCTGAGACACCACCCAACACGATTTGACGCAACCAACGTGCATTCCATTCCAATAGGGATGTCTTAAAACAAACCTCAATAAAAAGTTTAAAATTTCTGACTGCAGTTTCAAAGATTTTGTCAAATATAGAATCATCATCAGCCTATCATCGACCACTGCTGAACATAGCCCACTTCCAAGGTGCGCCAAAAACTCTATTCTTAGCCTTCCTCATCTAGTTGCTTCATATATCGAATACGTTAGGATAATTTGGGCAGCGTTTTACGATTTTATTGACATCATCTTCAGCCTAAGATATCACACATCCTCTTAAGCGAACAATTCCCCATGACACACCTGGTGGTGTTTTTTGGTGATTTCATGTGGAATGTAGGCATTTTATGCAGACGGGTTATTTGATTTCTTAAATTTACTTTTATATTACTTAAACACTTTTTAGTTTCTTCAACTTTAAATCGTTATAGATCCTAAATAGCGATTCGAAATGAAAAATGATAAGAAAAACCTAAAGAAGATTTTCAAATACCTATGCAATGATCGAATAAAGGAATAAATATGGAACGATAACTCCGAACAAAATCTCCTTAATTTTTGGCACCATGAGTTTTGGCGGCAAACGCCGTAATTGGAGTCGCCATAATGATTGAGTCTTGCGCGCTTGCGTGGTGTACACCAAAGTTCGTGGGGTAATTTTTTGACGTGAATTATATTTCCATATTTATTTCTTTATTCGTAGACCCCACTCGATATAGGTCGTCAACTTTCATTTTTTTCGCAATAATAATATTATGGCGTCTGGTAGTCGCCATATTGAATTTTGATTACTGTCATGTCTTTAGTGACACTCGCAAGATTAAGAAAATCTATTGATGTAAGAATCATCAAAATCGACACAGGCGTTTGGTCTCTAGTGTGCCATAAAGGTACAAACTTACATACATACATAGGCTGTTAAACACATTACTTACCCTTCCTTTGCGTCGCCCAGTCGGGTAAAAAGCACAATTAAAGTTTTTGTTTTCGTTTTAAGACAGTCGTATTGGCGAAGGATATAGCCAAGGCGTGGTGCACACAATTACCACTTAGCGCTGAAAACGACACGCGACAGCCACTCTCCAACTCTCGTACCGTATTACCGTCGACTTGATTAAAGTTTAATCAACGTCGTTGCTGCAGTGTGTGCTGCGCTTTAATTACGTTATTGTTTGTAAAAGACAAATAGTTTAAGATCCCACTGTTGGTTTATGTTGGAACATAATTTAACGACTGAAATGAATGTAATGGAATGGCATTTAATTATTCGTGTATGTAGAGAACGTATTTCCGGTGTAGGAGATATAATTCCTCTTAAAAGTGAGTGTAAAAAAGAATCCTAACATGCAGGACTATTGAATATTTCTCAGTGCTTATGTCTATAGGGAGTAACAAAACACCCTAGTAATGCCTAAGAATGTGCTTTAGACCATCAAACTAAACAACTTTCTCTATACAGCCAACATCAAAATCGAGACGAAAAAAATCTACTGTCCCATTTTGAGTCTACATTTTTGTATGAAACTGTTTTTTTTGTCGCGATTTCGAATTTGGGTCCATAGTGAAAGTTGTTCAGTTTGATGATCTACAGCACACCATTAAGTATTACTAGTTTTGTTGCACACCCTGTTTCATTTTTAAACGCCGAAGAAAGGAGATGATTCTCATTTTCACTGTATTTTTTTCTTTTTTCCCTTTGATTTTGAAGCAATACATAGGTACAATGTTATAAATACCTATTGAGTTGTCTATACTTATACCATAGGCGAAGTATTTTTCGCTTACGCTGATAGACGGAACATCAGTGTAACCGCGTATGAGACAGCGATAGTCATAAAACTACACAATTTGTATGAAAATAAATGTCTGACTCCGGAGTCAGACAGCCGTCGTAGAACAAAAAAGTGGCTACTTCGATAAAGACAGCAATAAGTAGTGATCTTCTTTTTTAACTACTATACTACTTTACTTTTTTGCTATGTGCATCTCTTACTGAGTGATATGACAAGACACGTGCTTACTTCTAGTTCCTTCTCTTTCTACGACTTATACCTATTTATATTTATCAATATATTGGTTGCAACCGTCAGTTCGAAGTCAGTTTTTTTAACATCCTTTAAAATTAATCTGCACTTTATTTTCGAGAGTCACGTTGCAGGGTTTGCCTCGAACACTTGTCTCTCGCGAGTCTCGCGTGGTGTTCGCGCGGTTCGCGTCTCAGCCTGCCACGAGGCTCTAAAATCCTTCTCAGTTGTTCTTACTCAAAAACAATCCTCGAGATTGGATAGACACTCCCTCAAACTACTTGACACCAGCGAAATCTAACAAGGAAACGCCATTAAATAAAAATAGAATAAAAATAGAATAAACTTAATCTGTGACCTAATTTAGTATGACGTACTCCTACTCATAGTTTGATTTTTGTCCTGTTTAGCATCTAAATTTTCAATAAAATTTTCAGTGTCTTTCAATTAATTAATATAAGTACCTAAACTTTTTAATTTTCAATTTGCTCTCACATTCACTTCTTACCATTAAAGGGTCAAAGATTAACAAAACTAAACTGCCAATTCCTAAAGGTATAACTGTAATTCTACCAAAACTTGCTAAGATTAAGCAACAATTTTTGGGCTAATGAGACAATTAACTCAGATTGTATAGCTAGGGGTGGCTCTAAAGTCTGCTTTATAGTAAAGGGGCCTTTATTAGGTCTTTTGAAATTGCGATAATAAAATTAAGTTGGTTTGTAAAAGTTTTTGGATTAACAACTTCAGTTAATGCTTGTAAGGAGTTGTAAATGAATTTTTAAATGATTCTTTTATGTAGTTGATAGAGTGCATAATTGATTAATTAAAGTTAAGTACTTATTATGAAAGCGCTCGTTGGCGTAGTGGAGCTTCGGTATTGGAAACGATCACCGAAGTTAAGCAACGTCAGGTCCGGTCAGTCTTTGGATGGGTGACCGTTTAGTGGTATTTCATCTCGAGCTTTTCCGTGCTTTAGAAGGCACGTTAAGCAGTTGGTCTCGGATAGTTTCGTCAGATGGCGTTGTAACTATTCGTTAAGCCAGGTCAGAGGCCTATTGAGGCGGCTTGAAAATTCTCTGACAGCAAGTTGACCACTACCTTGCCTCCACCAACACGCACTGGGCCCGCGTGGTGGAGTATGGCCCACTCCCTCTCACTCTTATTCGTGAGCGGAGGCCTTTGCCCTGCAGTGGGATTCTATAGGCTATAACTTACTTACTTACATAGATGTAGACTCTAGCGATACATTGATATCGTTGCTTACTTACTTACTTATTATGAGAAATATGAATGGGCTGGGTGAAATTGATATCATAGTAAATACGCATGAACATTGTAGGTAGAAATGTAAAAAATAAATATAAATAAATAAATAAATAAATATAAATAACGCTCACAGGCACATACATTGTAATGATCCCAAACTAGCACTAAAGGCTTTTATTATGGAAACCATACAACAACGGCACGAACATATAACATCCATGACCGAACCGGGATTCGAACCCAGGACCCTGGTTTGGCAGTCCGGCGTGGTAACCATTACACCAACCGGGTCGTCGTAAGAGTAAAGTGTTTACAAACACAAAATTTATAAATCCCTATTAGAATTATAATAACTTTCTCCTGGACAAATTTCTTGTAAAGGTACCGTGCGGGTAGACGCCTGGTGGTAAACTACAAATATAGCAGATTACACACCGAGGACAGGAAAGTAAGAAAGGTCTCAACAAACATGTGATCTGAGGCTTTCTTATTCACTGTCCGAGGTTAGTATACTATTTTTCTCCTCGACGGAGGTGGAAAGCGACAACTTCGTTTAGCGCAGCGGGATGACAATGGACGCTTTCCGTCCGGAGGGGAGAAATACATATTATTTTCGACCCATACAGAACGAAAGAGGGGTTGAATAAAAAAATTTTTTTTTTAATAAATCTAGTGAGGTGTCGTTGAATAGATCTTGTCCAATGGAACAAAACTCTCTTAGAAACTAAATCGTAATTATGCTTCTGTCTCGTGATAACTGCGCTTAAATAAAAAAAAGGGCGTACCCCCGTCATTTATAACGAAGTAATTTCGGTTTTCTGTTTAATTTTCAAATAGATTACAAGTAACTCCACATTACTTGAAAGAACGCTTCAAAACAAACTTTCACCATAATAAACCTTCAATCAAAAGCAATGAACGAACATAAAAGGCATTCCAAACGTGATGAAGTATAATAAAATTCTGCGCAAACTCAATCTTCGGCCCGCTAGCTTAGCAAGGCTATAGATTCTGATTAAAAATTAATTAACAGGGTTATTCAGCACAAAAGCGCCCCGTTTGAAACCTTAGAAATTGTTGTAATTTACAGAAATCATTTTATAGTTCAATTTTGGCTGGAGGGTTGTATCATAATATATTTCTACAGCTATAGTACCTACGCTTGTATCTATTTGATGAAATAAGGTAATTGCACACCGATGAACGCAGCAAGCTGCTTGGCGCCAGACTCCGGCAGGAGGGTGGTCGCGAGCAGAGATGTACAAGATACCCTATATAAAGTATCTGAAATACAAAATAAAAGATACTAGTAAAATAAGTATTTCAGATACCAGATACAAGATACTGGATGAAATAGTATCTGAAATACTAGATACAAAATACACACATATCTTCTAAATACTTTTTAAAGATACATTTTTAAGATACTTTTAGAAAGAAAACACATTTTTATTGAGTTTCAGTTTACTAAAGCCTGACCAAGAAAATAAAAAACCTCGCCATGTTGCGGAAAATCATTGGAACTAATTTTTGTACTTGGAACACTAAAATTAAAGGTGACAGTCGATTGCAGCGCCCCAATCCAGGTTTTTTATATTCAGGTCTAGCCAAGAGTGTCTATCCAATCTCGAGGGTTGTTTTTGAGTAAGAACAACTGCGAAGGATTTTGGAGCCTCGTGGCAGGCTGAGACGCGAACCGCGCGAACACCACGCGAGAGACAAGTGTTTGAGGCAAACCCTGCAACGTGACTTAGCTCATAATCAAGCAAAAAACAAAATGATTTTATGAAGTCATTTCATTTCATTTCATTTATTTACCTTAAATTGTAGGTACATAAGATACAGATGGTAAGTACAGAGTATTAGTCACACTACAATTTTACCCTAGGGCATAGTAATTATACAAATTAACAAAATTTAAAATTTATCAATAGAAAGAAGAAGAAAAAAAGAAAACAGACTTAAACAATATGTGCCAGAAAATAACAACCACCTTTCACTACTACAATCAAATTAAATGTCAAATAAAATCAGTTAGATGTCATAAAATCAGTTGAATGTCATTACTAACATTTTCAATAGCAGTCAATCGGTCAACACATACTCAGATTGCAGCCTGTTTGTTTACTCATACTGAAGAAACTCATTGAGGTCATAAGGACACTGTTCGATTAATAATTCTTTAACCTTCTTCAAAAATCTCTTGTCGGGTAGGGCTTTAATGTCATCTGGTATTTTATTATATACAAGAACAGCATTCGATTTTGTAGTCCTTTGCATCGATGCTAGTCGGTAATTTGGTACCAGTAGCTCATTTTTGCGAGTTAAATTTAGTCTCTCGCTACGGAATGGGGGTTTACTTGGGAATTTTTCGGGGTATCGTCTCACGATTTTACACAGTTCGAGGATATACAAAGCTGTTACCGTGAGCAATTTTAAGTCAATGAACAAGGATCGGCATGACACCCTGTTTGACTGAATTCCGCATACGATTCGAATGCACCTCTTTTGCAAAACAAATATTTTATTAGTGTCAACAGACCCACCCCAAATAGCCAAGCCGTAAAGAACTCTTGACTGGAAAAACGCATAGTACGCCAGAAGGGCAGCTTTTTTTGTTGAAATTTGGACCAGATTTTTTAGAGCGAAACCAAAGCTACTCAGTTTACCCTCTAAAAGCTCAACGTGCTTCTTCCAACTCAGATAAACATCTGTGGACAGTCCCAAGAATTTCGCATCATTCGCAAGTTTTAGGATGTCTCCATTTATATTGACATGAAGTCTCGCAGCCGCAGTCATTTGGGTCCTAAAATGCATTATTTTCGTTTTAGAAAAATTTGTGCGCAGATGTAATGTACCAAGCCAACTGGCGATGTTAGTTAGGGTTTCTACGATCAAACGGGATAAATCATCATCAATATGTTTCGGTGATCTGAATAGAACCGACACATCATCTGCAAACATTACAACCTTTTGTGGTATTATGGAGGGGAGATGGTTTATGTAGATGAGAAACAACAAGGGGCCCAGTACGCTCCCTTGGGGAACTCCTTGTTTTATTAAATACGAGTCTGACTCCATATCTGCAATCGTCCCAGATTCAGGATCGAGTATGGAGAGAATTACACGTTGCGTGCGGTTTTCGAGGTAGGATTTGAACCAAGTATTTGCCGTGTCACGAATGCCGTAGCGGTCGAGGATTTCTATCATTAGGATGTGGTTTACATTATCAAATGCTTTAGATAGGTCGAGCAGCACAGCCACTACGGTTTCATTCTGATTTAAAGCATCAATGATGTACTCAGTCATATCAAACGCAGCATCCATTGTTGAAATACCCTTTTGAAATCCATATTGATCGCAAGCTAGGATTTTGTTTGTATTTAAGTGAGAGCGTAACTGATCAGCCATGGCTTTTTCAAAAATCTTAGATAGCACCGGTAGTAAAGATATGGGCCGATAATTTCCGACATTATCTTTCTCTCCTTTCTTAAAAATTGGCTTTACATTTGCTATTTTTAAGGAGCTTGGGAAAACTCCTTCTGCTAAAGAGCGGTTTAGTAAGTGTAAGAGAGGATCGGCAATCGCTTTAAATATGTGCTTTATTACCTTGACTGGTATACCATCATAGCCACAGGATTTTTTGTTTTTGAGTGAGTTAACTAATTTAGAGAGGTCTTTTCTGCTTAGTGCTCGTACTACCATGGAGTTAGTTTGAAAAGAGGGTAGTTGTGGGAAAGCACTTGTATATTGGCTATGCCCTGGATTGATAAAGAAATTACCAAAGATTTTCACTGCCTCCACTGTAGATGTGGCTTTGGCAACTCCATCAGTAAGTCCAAGGTAGCTATTTATTGAGCCGGGGGTTTTACCGTGTATATTTTCATTTATAATATTCCATGTAGAACGCACAATATCCTTTGAATTTAATACTCTACTCTCATTATTTTTCCTTTTGGATGCTGTGATAACTCGTTTTAATATGGTGCAGTACTCTTTATACCTTGTCTCTAATTTACTTTTTAGTTCACCCTTGGATTTCTTCATGCTAATGAACAGTCTACGTTTTGTTTCACACGACTTTTTTATGCCGGCAGTGACCCACCCCCTATCACTTTTATGTTGGTCTCCTCTCACTTTGATTAAGATAATATGCTTGCTGAAGTTGTGCTTTAGGGTGTCATGGAAAGCTTTAAAACATTCATCTAAGTGTGTATTTTTGTAGACATCGTCCCAGTTTGTGAGCTCCAACTCTGCGTTAAGATTTTCCAGGTGCGTTCCACTGATGTCCCTAACCCATTTGTGATATTTAGTTGGATTCTTCTTTAATTTAGAGGGCAATTCTACTCGTTGGAGTGTGTGGTCCGAGAGAGCTAATTCCAGCACAGCCGCTCTCTTGCACCTAGCATTGCTTATGATATTGTCCAAGCAAGTACTGCTATGGTTTGTAATCCTCGTCGGTTCATTTATAAACATCTTCAGATTGTATGTTCTTAGCAAGCATACAAACTCTCTTGTTTCGGAACTATCTGTTAAGGTGTCAATATTATAATCACCACATATAATCACTTTTCTTTTAGAATTTCCTGAGATAAGGCTTAGTAGTCCATTCATATTTTCAAAAAAATTGTCATTCTTCTTGGTATTAGGTCTATAGACACAGACCACATACATGCCATTAATGTTGACACCACATGTCTCGAAGTACCGTTCAATAGACAGGTCTTTTACCCGTGTCAATTCTTCACATTTAATATTAGTCCGAACAAAAATACAGGCTCCGCCACTGTCACGTTTAGTGGTTCTACAATAACTACATGCCAAAATGAAGCCTGTGAGGTTCACTTGTTTTAAATTTGCTTCTTTTCTATGGTGCTCAGTGATGCATAAAATTTCTACCCTTTTCCCTTCCTCGCTTCGGAGCCATGCATCTAGCTGGCATGCCTTAAAAGCGTTTAAGCTGCGAATATTTATGTGGGATACGCTACCATTGCTGTTTTGGTTAAGATCGAAAAAACAATGCATTGTTGCAGTCATTTTTTGTAGTAGATGAGTTTGGTTTTTGTGGGGTTAGATATTTAAAGTAAAAAGGAATGGTACCCTTTTTGGGTGGTTTGATTGAGGACGTGGGAGACTTCAGAGTTAAAGGTAAAGAATCACTATTTGTAGGGTTTTCCTGATTTTTGAATGACTTAGGTCCCTCATTTGAGTTTCCTCTCACATTCGAATTTCGCCTGCGTAAGAATCCTAAAATACTCTCTGCCGTCAAAAATTTTGAACGGTATTCATCGCTATCGTAAGTCGTTTGCTACTTAGGTACTTCAAAAATAAGTACATAAATTTTCTACAAATAAACTATGTTAGTTATTTATGAGAATATCCGAAAAGAAGTAAGTACAACAAAATCCAACACATTTTAAGGGTAAGTAATTTCATAAATTGTTCCATCCTAAAATTGAAAGCCCTTATAGTCATCTTTCATAATTAAAAAGCTATCACAAAATTAACATGAGCCTGCCCTATTCACAAGTACATCCAAATTGAGAGCGTGATGACATGCAAGGGAACGGAGGGCTTGGTTTATGATTCGATCATTGTTAGAAGAGATCCCTAGAACGTATTTTGTTGTAAATGGGGGATTCAATTTCAATCAAACCCTAAGTTTGTCGTCCTTTTACCGTTCAGTGGCGCCCCATCACAAGATTTTTGTAGATTTCTCAATAAAGAAAGCCTTAATTATATTATAAGTCTACTTACTTTAAAAAATAATAAAAAGGCCACTTTTACCGTGATTTCTATTTTCTTAAAAGTGGAATGTCTAGAACCTATAAAAATAGTTTTTCCTAAAACTAAACTACCTTCAACGATTTTGTGGCGCCCTTGTCAGGCACAATATTAAAGTTTTCTCAATAATGATTATGATAAACCACAATGAAAAAAGTGCCACCCCCTACTTACTAGTTGGGGTGAATGATATCTTTAATATTGTGATGAGGGCACCACTAAACCGAAAAGAACGTTTTAGCGTTTAAAAAAAACGTTGTGTGGTAGGTAACTTATTTTACTATAATTTTTCCATTTTAAGAAAAATAAAATTCCATAAAACGTTTATATAAATCAATCGGCAGCACAATACGTCGAAGTTATAATTAAAAAACCCTAATTCTAGTATAATGTTATGCCGAATTTATCACAGAACTCGTGATGCTATGTAATAAATAACTAATAGCCAGTCAATAGCGTATCACGAATAGGAACCATGGCCATATTCTACCCACGACAAAATGTAATTACCTAATTCTTGTTTGCTCATTTTGAGAATTAGACATATATATCCTTATAAAAATTATTTGGATGTTGGAGAACTTTTTTTTTCATTCACGTTAGTAAATAAAAAAAAAATAACCATGTGAAAGGATAATTTTTGTATGAACTGCCCTTTGAAATTCGATGCTGTATCTACGGTTTCAAATCGATTCACAAATCGTTTTTTTTAAATCCACACCCTCCATGGCTGCCTTTAATGTTTTCACACGGAGAGGGAAATCAGAACGAAGTTAATACGAAGTTATCTTTCAGTAAGTGTCTTGAAAATCGTAAGGGCTTTTTCACATGAGCACAAATTGAATTTAACACTTTCAACTTTCTCCAGTAATTGAAATTATGAAAATTAAAACACGTATTATCCTCCTTGGTGAGAAGAGGCCTTTGCCATTCCTAATATTACGTTCATGCATCATTAGCCCTAAATATGTCCTCTTTGCGACCTCATGGTGTATATTATAGGCGTAAGTCCACAACAGGTGCCAAACTTGGAGTGGCGGAGTTCACACACGCATCACTGATTTTCTTTATTTAAGAAGTGTCGTAGCAAGTATTCATTTCAACATGACTTTTTCTAGAAGTTACCTACCTTAGATTGAATGAGAAGATACCGAATTTTATTAAATTGAACACTAACAGGAAAATTTAAAACAATAAGAAACGTGAAAATAAATCTAACTGGCGACCATAATATGGTCTCTAATATTAGAGAAACACAAAAGAAAACGATGTGATAATATAGCAATCAATGATACCTATCTGTTACAGTTGTCACCCCTAGAGTTTGCCGCAAATTGCACAATAGTTACCGATCACTACTTATGAGTGTTAGGCGTATAGCATATAAAAGGAATCAAGGCAGCGTCAAGGCGCGGGCGCGCCTTGGTGACCTTGACATACGGTCGGTAATTGTAAATAATACGAGCGGCGCCCGGATTTATTCTTGGTATACAATTATCGACCGTATGTCATGGTCGCCATGGCGCGCCCGCGCCTTGACCCCGCCTCGACTGCAGAATCTGTGGATATAATTAGAGAGTACTTGAATATTTTTTTTTTGATACAATACAAGCTTGCTCATGAGAATGCGACCTTACACCGGGGCGTCTCACAATCTCGGCTCTTGACGTAACTGGCGTTACTCCAATAAACTCTGATTAAATTTTAATCAACCGTGTAACTCCGCTTACTCTGCGTTTTTGTTAACAAGCGCTCGAGTGCACCGTTTTGCTTTTAATAATATTATATTCCTATCTGTGTACTATATTACTTTAATATTTCAATAGACGTGTACCTACCTATGCAGACCCTGTATTACTTATTAAGATAACATAATTATGTTGTGTTTGTGTGGATTGTACGGTGGCCAGTTAACCAGTTACTTACGGAGAAATTCCGAGAGCGCAAATGCTTGTTGCATACAAACGAAGTCTGCTAATATTGTCAATACTATCCAATAATAGTGAATGAAATTTTTCAGAAACAATCTAAAATCTGAACTCTATGTTTGTATGAAGTCCGATTTTCGTTAAAATATACAGTTAAGATTAGGATTAATTGTATGGAAATCTTTGAGGCGCACTGTACCTTTTAAACTATACATTTTATCGAAAATTGGACTTCATACAAACATAGAGATTAGTATCTAGATTGTTTCTGAAAAATGACTTTAATTGGTTAGTATTTAAAGAGCGATGATAGCCCATGCGGAAGAGAGCTTGCGCCTCAATCATGAGGCGGCGGTTCGATTCCTGGCCTGTACCACTAAGTTCTTCAGAACTTATGAACGGTTTTATCTATTTATCATATAAAACATCGTGAGTAAAAACTGCATTCCTGAGAATGAAAAGAAAATACCACAAGTTCGCAGGTATGCGTAAAATATGGGTGAGCTTGGAGTGAACACAAAGGACCAGCGATGGTCTAGGCGTTACATAACGACCCTTGCTCGCAATAGCCCAACCACAAATAGTAATAGCATTGAAAATATCATTATACTTCGTTTGTATGGAGCGATGCTTTGGAACCTGGAATCGATGGTTTGGTGTTGGATCAAAAAGTATAGCCAAATATAGGGAGGAATGGAAATTTATTTATTTATTTATTAGGCACATAAAACAGATTACAGTTATAAAAACACCAAATATAGACAGGTTATAATGTAAAGCAAGCCATAATCCTAAGCATATGTGCACATCATGCAATAAGCAAAAGAAAAACAATTAGCATCGTGTGCGTGACTCTATACATACTAAAATGAAAAAGAAAACAAGAGGTCAATTTTTTCATGCATCGAACTACAAAAAATTACAGAAATAAAAAAGACAAAAGCAACCAAAAAAAGAAACAAAAATAATGTTGAGAACATAACATGATATTTAGACGTTTTTGGTTGTACCTAATAGGGAAGATGCAATCTCGGCGCGTCTTCTGCGAGAATAGCAGAAATCAAGCAAGCGCATCGCTTACGATGCGCAAAAGTGTAGGTGTGCTTATGCCTATGGCCGAGCGACAGAATCCTGCTGTAGTTCTTATTACCATCGTTCTTGAGTGGGTAAAAACGACACACCAAAAAACACGACATATTATCAATAGAAATAGCTTCCTGTCCAAATAATTTCAACGACTGGCCGGACCACAATAATATCTTATTTATATCGTAACGCTCTACAGGCCTTCGTAACTCAAGACTTAATGATCTGTGAAGACTCCCGACTGTGCTGCTAATCGTGGGTGAACGTGGGACAAAGAGCCTACTGAAACTGTGGAGCTGAGTATACGTGAACACGAATAGATATCAACCAGAACACAAGTTGCATACAAGCGCACGTATTAGCGGCGTATACGGCACGAAGCTTGTATTTTATGTGGCCTTGCCGAGGTATCGTATCTATTCATGTGATACGTGGGCGTTTTTTTTTAAAAGTGTCCCTTGAGAAAAGTGAGTCACTTTCATAATCTATTATTCGAAATTTATTAAGATTTCTATCATATTATGTATATTATATTAATAAGTAACTTTTAAACTCATCTTTTTCAGTAAAATAGTGCGTGAATCTGTCTTAAATATAAAATAATGCCAAAATAAGTAAAACGGGGGCGACGTTTTTGGCATGTCCCACACCAACCATGTCAAAATCGGAGTCGAATATAATGGTCTAATAAAATTTGTTCAACGTATTTTGTGTATCGCACTGGTCAATTATGCTCTGAACTTCAATTTTAAACCTTAAAACATACTACTTACAGTTGAAATTTATTTAAAAACACCCGTTTTTATGTTGTCCTGCAAAATAGCGGATGGTGGAATTTCCACCTACGCTACCGCATTTTTTATGTCTTCCGACAAAAATACTACCAATTACGGCAAAGATTCCAAAAGATAGCAACATTATTAGTCTATGGTAGTTGCCATTTTGTAAATTTGACAGCGCAGTTCGTCAGAAAAACGAAAATAAATGGTTGCCTTGTCGGTGTTCAAAAAAATTGTTCCACATACGAGACTACTTTTCTCCATGTAATGTTTAGCTAATTATTATATTTTTTAGTATGTTAAACTTGTTAATTTATGTTTATTTGGAATCTGAAGTTAAATTGACCTAAATATGAATAGTTAATTGGTAATTTTGTCTGAAAGTTTAACTGGCATGAATACGTCACTTCCATTACGCTGCGGTCACATGAATGGAAGTAAAAAGTGACGTAATGGAATCCTAAAGATGATTTCACAAGGAGCAAAATGCCAAAAAACCGAATGTCAATACAATTCATACAGAAAGACTTATCGTTATCTTTTATGAGCTTTCTCATATCAGGTGGTATCCAAATTATACCCATTTTTTATACTTGACTAGTTATGACTTTTCAAATATTATTTTAAGAATTTTTGACCGCCTAATCACCTAAATTTTTATTTATTTTATATAGGTTTACTTAGCCAAGCAATATAGTTTTTTTAAAGTATAAATGACTGACCTAAGTTTATTATATAGGTACCTAAATAAATAGTGACCTAAGTTCCTAATAGTATTAATAGAATTTTGTGCCATATTAAACGTTGCCTTATAGTTCCTAAACGTCATTTCGTGTTCCACTATACGTCACTGTCCTATTATCGCTGTGGTATAATTTCTAAGATTAATTATCAGATCTCAAAGATATTTGTATTGATTTTTGTTTAATATGGTTTATTAGATTAGTTCTTTTCTACTGTATTTTTTTTTATAAATAATTTTACGCATTTGTTGATTTATGAAGAATAATATGTATTGCAAAGTATCCAAAAGTAGCGTTTGGGAATATTATTGTCAAAAATTTTATTGTTTTGTATTCATGAGCTGAATAATTCATATTTTTTAGAAGACAGTTTTTGTTTTACATTTAATTAATAAAATAAATAAATTCGGAATTCCTCTAGTTTTCTCTAAAACTCTTTTAAAAATTAGTGACGTAATGGAACATCCTACAAACAATAACAAAATGAAATGTAAATATTTCCGAAATTCTTCATTATATTTCATAAAATTTACTATTTTCATAAAGGTTGTTCCATGTTTTATCAAATTAATTGCATTTTGAAGCTAAATGAAAATATTCATATATGTGGAATTCCTATTACGTCACCGACAACTTTAAAAAAAACCGCCCACGTACCTACGAGTGTCTTTACTAGCTGGATATTATTATGTGCTTCGCTATGCTGATTATTTTGAAATTCCTACATAATATTCACGTTTTTCATTTATAATATTTATAATAATATTCATTTTTCCTATCGTGTTTTGTGGTGTAGTATGCGTATTTATGTATGATGTTTGTGTATGTATATTTATGTGTGTATATATATATATATGCCTATCTATTACGTATATTTGTATTATTTATAATAGGTTTATTGTGTATACTTGCTTTTTGTTTTATTTACTGATAACTGCTCCTTTTTGACCATTTTTCTGGAAACACTGCCTACCTTTCTTCGTTCACCGTTTCCTCTACCATACCCTAAGGTTGTCTGGAAGAAATCGCTTCTTAGCGATAAGACCGCCTTATTTTTGTGCCTACTGTTTTTTCTTTCTGTATTTTACTGTTTGTATTTTGGTGTAAAATAAAGTATATTTGATTTGATTTGATTTGATTTTTTTGCTGTAATAATTTTTGGTTAGCATAGCACTCCGATTCGAAGCCAGACAAATATACAAGGTGTTGCAAAACTACAAATAAACATTTAAGGGGGTGGTGTAGACCATCAAACTGAACAACTTTCACTATGGGACCAATATCGAAATCGCGAAAAAAAAAAATTCGGTTCAATACTCTACAAATCGACTAGAGCTAAAATATGTATGGGATATAAAATTTTTTTTTTCGCGATTTCGATGTTGGTCCCATAGAGAAAGTTGTTCAGTTTGACGGTCTAAACAACCCCCTTAGGAGTTTTAAAAATTTATTGTTACTTATAAAACACCCTGTATAGTTATGGATATTTCCCGATGTCAGTTCCCGGTGGCTTTCCGCGTGGCAGGCGGAAGCGCAGGCAGGCACTGTTCTGGTATCCGATCCCGCAAAACAGGCTTCCTGTCTTTGAACTGAACCGAAATTCTTGGACTAACCTGACCGAATAAGAACGGGAGTCGCTCGGTGTAACTACCGTCTTTACAAGTAAAGCATAAAGAGCTCATCCGAGTGCGAGTGCGGTGCTCCGGAACAGACTGTCGAGTGCCCTGAAGATTCGACGGTGGAATCCGGGAGTTAAACAAGTTAACCCTGAGAGCCAAACTATGGCTTAAAACCACAGACATAAATTTTTAATCTCAGCAGGAATGAAAAAAAACATACGAATAATAAATAGATATTTCGTTAGGAGTCAGTGAATGTTTGGTATTTAGTTCATATAATAGGGTCCTTAATATGCAGATGGTTTTAGACCATCAAAATATTCAACTGAAATCAGCTGTTTCATACAAAACAAAAATCTATTTAAGATGATGCGTGGCCAGAGCATGCCCAGGACAGAGATGGTTGGAGGATTAAAGGGGCCTTTGCCCAGCAGTCGGATGAACTGGGCTAATAAAAAAAAATGTAAGACTGTACTTTTTAAGTAATGTGTGGTAATACTGTGTCTCGCCAAACATAATATTTTAGCTCCTAGGGTTCAGGCATAGGCTAGATAAGGAGCTAAGGTTTTCAGTGTCATATTCTTATTAAGATATAATAAAGCAAATTTTTAATAAAGCAAAAGCAAATATCCATCTTCTGAAATTGATAACTTAACAGTCAAAAAACACAATGTCGATTTGTTACAGATGGAATCAGGTTGTTACACAACCCCTGGTTTAGTAAAATATTAGCCTTAGCCAAATATGTTTCCAAAGTTTTCGTGTTTGTACAAACACAGCATCGTAAACTTTGAGTTTGAGAAATTCACGAGTGAAGATATCGCCTTCAAGTCATAAAGAATGTGTTAAATTGAGGAAAATCCTTTTAGATTTTTGTTTTCTTTAAATCATCAATGATGTATGAGAGACTTTCAGTGCGACCATAAAGCATACACGAAACTTCAATATCATCATCAGCTTATACAGGGTCCTTCCTTCTTATAATATGCTGACACTTTTTAATGGGATGATCAACCATCAAACTGAACAACTTTCTCTATGGGGCCAACATATAGAGCGATGATAGCCCATACGGAAGAGAACTTGCGCATCAATCATGAGGCGGCGGTTCGATTCCTGGCCTTTACTACCACTCAGTTCTTCGGAAATTATTTACGGTTGTATTTATCATTTACTAGCTCGACGGTGAAGAAAAACATCGTGAGAAAACCTGCATTACCGAGGGTGACAAGAAAATAGCACAAGTTCGGAGGTATGCCTAAAATATGGGTGAGTTTGGGGCGAACACAAAGGACCAGCGATGGTCGACGTGTTACATAACGACCCTTGCTTGCAATAGCCCAACACAAATAATAATAATAATAAAAAGTGGGGCCAACATCATAATCGGTAAAAAAATCAGCTGTTCCATACAAAACTGCAAACCTACTCTAGCCAAATATATGGGACAACAGATATTTTTTCGCGATTTTGATTTTGGTCCCATCGAGAAAGTTGTTCAGTTTGATGGTTGATCTTCCTCTCAAAACACTGTCAGTGTATTAAGTTTACGCCCTGTATATGCTAGAGAGAAAGTACGCGTCTATTCATTGGAACAGTACAGGTCGCATACTGTGAATGACCTTGTTTGTATTGTATTGAACCCTTTCTGTTGTTCACTTAGGTTTGTTATATTGTACCTAAATGACTTATCGTGTTATCTATACAGGGTATTAGGGTAAACAGTTGCTTTACTTTAAGGGGTGATTCTCTACCCATGATAGTGAACGACTTTCCCTAAGAAATCTATAGGAAATTCGTGAAAAAAAATGTCGACGTATACAAACGTTTGATCAGCTTTTCGTTTAATTTTTTCGCAAATTTCCTATAGGTTTCTTAGAGAAAGTTGTTAAGTATGGTGGGTACAATTACTCTAGAAAAAGTAATGCAACTGTTTATCCTAACACCTGTATCAAATTCTAGGTTAAATAAGAGTTAGATTTAGATTCTTCTTTCATATTTATCACTTTGTGTAAAAATTAAATGGTATTTTACTAAAAACTCCATAATAAAAGTTTTATTTTCAAGTTCTCCCAACATTTATGTTTCGACATTCAACATTTAAAGTTAGCTAATTGGCTACTCCAGTATAATACTTTTAACAAATATTTCATGTTATAAACCGTTTCGGAAGTTATTATTTTTCTTTGATAATAATCTATACGCCCCAGTTGGTACATCGGCTTATGTTAATAGGCCTTTATAAATTATTCTTTATTAACGGATTTAATGTTAAACAAACAGAAACCTTAAAGAGCTTGTTTTATTTTTGTGATCACTGTTTTGTTTGAGATGGTTGATAATGATAGATAAGAGTATCATGCCAAACTGGAGTACATACGATTTTATTCGCATATTCTATTCTATTTTTATTTAATGGCGTTTTTTTGTTAGATTTCGCCAGTGTCAAGTAGTTTGAGGGAGTGTCTATCCAATCTCGAGGATTGTTTTTGAGTAAGAACAACTGAGAAGGATTTTTTTTTGGAGCCTCGTGGCAGGCTGAGACGCGAACCGCGCGAACACCAAACGAGAGGCAAGTGTTCGAGGCAAACCCCGCAACGTGACTCCCTTTATTAGCATATCCATCGTCACGTTTATTACACAAAACGAAAACATTACCGTGCGAGTGCATGTGCATTTGGTACACTGCAGTGCTGCAACTGCAGTGTGTCGTTTTCATTGAAATAATAAACACCTACTATTTTAAGATTGTTTGAGAAGTTTATTCCGAGAGCGCAAATGCGCGCTGCATACAAACGTAGTCTGATGATATTTTCAATACTATCCAATTAAAATCAATGAAATTTTTCAGAAACAATCAAGAAAAATTTCTATGATTGTATGAAGTCCGATTTTCGATAAAATATACAGTTTTAATGCTAGGATTAATTTAAGATTTGTATGGAAATCTTTGAGGCACTGTAACTTTAAAACTATACACACGAAAATCTGACTTCATACAAACATAGAGATTAGTTTCTAGACTGTTTCTGAAAAATTTCATTGACTTTAATTGGATATTTGAAAATATCAACAGACTTCGTTTGTATGGAAAGCGCCAACGGTACCCTTAACATGTGAGAGAGTGTTATTAGATTGTTATTGGAGATGGTTTCTAAGATAAAATGGTTTAATTTTAACTTCTATCTTGAATATTTATTATTATTTCTTGATGTTTATTCGTCTGTACTCGTTCTTTTTACTTTAAACGCACATTGTGATATCACCTGGGAATTGATTCGAATCCATTTTCATAATATCTTCTCTTTCTAACTCAACTAGATTTAATAAATTAAAATCAGCTCCATCTTCATTTCATATTCGTCTTCTAGGACTCATATTTCAATATTTTACGGATTGCCTTTGATATAATTGTATCTCTTTGTTCTGATTTTAATCCTTTTGAAAATACCAACATATTGAATTGCAGTTTTTTATGACAAACTGCATTTTACAGTGCAAATTCCGATGGTTTTTTAAGCTTGAACAGGCCATTAAACTTAACAACTGTCTCTATAGGACCACCGTAAAAATGGCGATAGACAATTCTGCTGTCCCACACATTTTGAGTCGAGTACCTAGGATTGCAGTTTTTTTCAATGTTGGTCCCATAGAGAAAGTTGTTTAGTTCAATTGACTGATCTGATCATTCTCTTAAAATACCGTCAACATATTAAGAAGGACCTTAAAATTATAACACTAGATCGAGATTAAAAATAAGCAATTAATAGTTATTTGTTATGCTAGGCTGCAAACTTGCTTTTTGCGCGAGTACTTGTATCGAAACCTGAGCAAGCGAAGGATTCTAGGATTGAACCACGAGCGAAGCGAGAGACGAGACGCTGAATATCTTTGCAGCCGAGCGAAACACACAATTTTTCACCTCACACCAGCGAGGAAAAAAAGTTAATTGCTAAAAAGAACATTTTAAAAAGTTTTTATTTTCGTGCTGGCCAGTGTCATGAAATAGTTATTAAGCATTTTCAGTGGATTGGCGGTATATAAAAATATTGAATAGACAGATTCGAATTTCAAAAACTCTTTCCACGCTAGCGGATAAAATGCACTTTTGCACTCAGATTTCGAATGATAAACAAAATCTTTCCGAGCTTGTGAGGTGAAAAATATTTTCCTAAACTGTCGCTTGTTTCTCTTGCTTGATAACCAAATAATATACACATCAAAACAGTCTAAAGCTCACAACAAAATACTTTAGCACCTAACTTACCATCATTAGCTTTGTTTACTTTATCTCAACAGTACTCTAACTCGTGTTTAAACAAAACAAAGCTACTCCCTGACGAAGTATAACAAACCACAGCGCAGTTCGTTATCTACAGAACAAGTTGTTCAGTACAGTTTGAATTGTTGTCCAGTCGTCGTATTGAAATTTCTAGGTTTGGTTTTAAGGTTGAGATAATCTTTTAGTGTCGCATGCTGTGCTTTTCCATTGCTACAAAGAAAAGGGGAGATCTCAAGGGGAAAGGTTGACGAATGTCCAGAGAGACATGAAAACGTTAGGACTGCGCTAACAAGATGTCTACCAAAGGCTTGAATGGCTTCCCATGATTGGAAAATCCAACAAAAGGCCAAGTAGAAGAAGCTGTGGTGGTTTATGGGGACCGTAAACCTACTCCACGTAAACTTTAAGATTCAAAAGTGAAGCTCAGAAAGTTAAACTGTTTTTAGAAAATGTGTGAATTGATTGCTTGCTTGTTATTTAATGCCCAATTGTTATCCATTTTTATATTATCCACGGATAATGTAGCGGGTAACTTATTAATCAAAACACGGTTAGGTTGTAACTGGTTCATTATTTAGTTACTAATCCTTAATAATTTGATTTGTGGAGCCGTAAAGGTGTGACATTTCTTATACGGAGAAAGATTTAGTATACAGGGTCTTTCTTAATACGGCGTTTTAAGGGGATGATCAGACCAGCTAATTGACCAACTCTAGCTATGAGACCAACTTCGAAAACGCGAAAAAAATCACCTGTGTTACAAAAATACAAATAAACCTTTAAGGGGGTGGTTTAGACCATCAAACTGAACAACTTTTACTATGGGACCAATATCGAAATCGCGAAAAAAATAAATGATGTTCCATGTAGGTACTCTACAAATCGACTAGAGCTAAAATATGTACATGGGATATAAATATTTTTTTTCGCGATTTCGATGTTGGTCCCATAGAGTAAGTTGTTCAGTTTGACAGTCTAAACAACCCCCTTAACAGTTTTAAATATTTATTGTTAATTATGACACACCCTGTATACAAAAATGCAAACCTTCTCTCTGTTGTATAAGTCGTTTTAGTCAAATCTACCAGAATTTGATACATTTTACTAAAAAAAATCTACTAAAGCTTGCTTAAATAAAAATTCACAAATATACTAACTACTAGTTATTTTTCACCGTGAAGATTTCTGGGTTATAGTGGCAAACGAAGAAATGATTCTTTAGACAAAAAGCTAATCACTTACTTCGTGTTTAAAGAATACCATCCCGCCTCGGGATGTATGCAAAACTGGGCACCTGTTGAAAATCCCTGGACAGAGTTTTTCAATGTAAATTTTTACAATTTGTAAGCCACTTAAATACGTCCTCGGTTCAGTTTGCTATAAAGCTTTAGTATTATTATCATTAATTGGGTGTATATTGGATGTTGTGTTTTTCAAAAAATAAGTACGAGTATACTTTGTTCACAAGTGGATAAGTACTTTCATTTTTTTTAAAGAGTATTAGCCTTAAATTTTGTAGTTTTGTTGTTGTATCTCTGAGGATAATTCATGTGAATATTAGTACCAGAGATCATTCTAGTACCAGAGCTAGAACGAAGTACCAGAGTCATGGATGTTTGTTTGTATCTAAGTATAATATATCGTTGTCTATAGTCATCATAATACAAGTCTAGGCTAGATTCTGGTATTTTAAATAATATGATAGTTTGTGTGACAATGTCCGAGATATTTATTGATTATTCGAAATTGATTCGTTGTTCGATTTTAATATCGAATTCAGGGATTTAAAAAAAGTGACGGCAAGAGATTTAATGGAGGATTAACTCTAATGAGTGTTTCTGCAACTACTGTGGGTGAATGTGAGTAAATTACCCAGAAGTGTGTATTACATACAAATCAAAAATGAAGACATCACCACAACATCACTCCAAGGAATACTCAAAATACGTGTATCTATTAAAGTCGGAGTCAGCAAGCTCATGTCAAACTTTCACACGGACATGACAAGTCATGACATGCGTAATTTGACAGGTGATAGAGGTGGAATTTACTTGATCCTAGGGTGAATAATGGCGTAACAGCGTTTCGAACTGCAAACGATGTTTGAATTATTAACCTGGGATCGAAATATAGTCATCGGTGTCAAATGAAATTGTGAATCAATTTCGTTATCGTTTCGCTCCAGGTGGAATGTGTCCAGTTACTTGAAATACGGGTTAAAAAAGGTGGATTTAGGTGGACGCATAATATCTATGAAATTCTATGACACCTCTACTTCATTAGCAGCGTATCAAATGTAAAACAATCATATTAATACAATACAATGACATAACAAAAATTTATTCGATTAACGACCAGACACTGAATAAAATAATATTAAATTTCCCACAGAATTTTCCCGAAAATTACCGACATCGTAAAATATAGACCAGTTTTTAAGTCTAATCAATAAATATACTAATAGAGTGACTGACAGCTGAGTGAGCGAGATGTTTGTAGCGGCACTACTGTATAATAGAAAGAGATACGTGACGCGATGCAATAGAACCGTTTTTGAGGATCTTATTGCATGGTAAAAATTCGGTTTCTGTGAATAATTGTGAATTGAAAGTGAAATCGTAGATACTTTTGTGAAATATACTAGCACTGCTTCATTAAATTATCCATAATTTCACGCTAGATTCAGAATTATAGACAGAGCTAGAATTTTTGCTTGCCGATAATCTCCTGAAACGTCCAAAAACGGTTTCTGTCAATGTCAATTCTTCTTCTCCTGTAAGGTATACTAACTTTATATCACAAGCTTTCAAACAAATAAGTTTCATCACCTAGCAGTTCGAATTTTAGCCAAAGAAATATTAATTTACTACGTATAATTGAATTAATTTGACTGCTGACTGTATATTTTCTTCAAAATCTGTTAATGCAGTTCGAAATGTTTCAAAAAGTTAAGGATAGTCTCTTAAGGGAATATTATTCGGAGCGCGCTCCATACAAACGTACTATGGTGATATTTTCAATACTAACCAATTAAAGTCAATGAAATTTTGCAGAAACAATCTAGAAACAAATTTCTATGCTTGTATGGAGTCAGATTTTCGTTAAAATGTATAGTTTTCAAGTTACAGTGCCTCAAAGGTTTCCATACAAATCTTAAATTAATCCTAGCATTGAAATTGTATATTTTAACGAAAATCGGACTCTATAGAAGCATAGAAATTTGTTTCTAGATTGTTTCTGCAAAATTGCATTGACTTTAATTGGTTGGTATTGAAAATATCACCATAGACGTTTGTATGGAGCGCGCTCCGAATAATATACCCTTAAGGATAGTCTCTTAAGAACGTTTCGTTGTAGCTACAACGAATAAGGTAGCAACATAAAGGTATAACACCTTTATGGGAAGCAAGGTGCTCTTGCTGCCCTGTCTCAAAAATCCACCCTGTATATTTACTCGTATTAGAAAAATGGTGTAACAAAATGATGAATGTGTTTTAATAAGCGGCAGTAAGTGACAAAAGAAAATAAAATAATTACTAATAACAGGAAAATCATAACCTTTGCAGTTCTGACCACCCGAAAGTGATTATGGTCATGAATTTATCTATGTATACAAGGTGTTTCATAAGTAACAATAAATTTTTGAAACTCATAAGGGGGTTGTTTAGACCGTCAAACTGAACAACTTTCTCTATGGGACCAACATCGAAATCGCGAAAAAAATAATTTTAAATCCCATACATATTTTAGCTCTAGTCGATTTGTAGAGTATAGAACATAAATTTTTTTTTCGCGATTTCGGTATTGGTCCCATAGTGAAAGTTGTTCAGTTTGATGGTCTACACCACCCCCTTAAATGTTTATTTGTAGTTTTGTAACACCTTGTATAAGTAATTCGAAAAAAAATATTCGTTTTTAGGATTGCGTGCCCAAAGGGTGAAAACGGGACCCTATTAAGCCTACGTTGTCCGTCCGTCCGTCCTACCTATTCAGGACTGTAACTTTTGAAACGTTATTTATAGCTAGATAGTTGAAATTTCCACAGAATATGCGTTACGGTGGATTCGTTAACAAATAATAAAAATGTCAAAATATTAAAAATTCTCTTTCTCAACAAGAAACTAGTTTTTATCGACGTTTTTGCATCTCGCTCTATTGTAAAAACGGTAATAAATACAAGCGTCAAACTTGGTGTGATTATAGAGCAAACTCTACAGAGTATAACAAGAAATAATAAAAACTGGCTAAGTGTGAGTCGGTCTTGCGGTAATGGTCCCGGAGAAAAAAAAGATTTTTTGTAAGTTAAGGGTATATTATTCGGAGCGCGCTCCATACAAACGTACTATGGTGATATTTTCAATACTAACCAATTATAGTCAATGAAATTTTGCAGAAACAATCTAGAAACAAATCTCTATGCTTGTATGGAGTCAGATTTTCGATACAATGTATAGTTTTCAAGTTACAGTGCCTCGAAGATTTCCATACAAATCTTAAATTAATCCCAGCATTGAAACTGTATATTTAAACGAAAATCTGACTCCATAGAAGCATAGAGATTTGTTTCTAGATTGTTTCTGCAAAATTTCATTGACTTTAATTGGTTAGTATTGAAAATATCACCATAGTACGTTTGTATGCAGCGCGCATTTTCGCTCTCGGAAGAAAATTCTCTTAATATGTTGTGGTGTGTGGTGGTGTGGTACGGAACCCTCGGTACTCGAGTAGCCCAACTTGCACTTGACCGATTTTATTTATTTTCATTCTTATTTCTGTAGTAACTAGTTTTGTAAATGTCTCTGAATCGATATACTTGAGAAACTTACACAGCGACATGGTCTCAGGCCAAGCTTGCTCCAAAATAAAAAAGAAAACAATAGATACGTTACGTTACAGGTTCTAATCACGCAACCACTTAATTTGCTTTTAATTTATTTTGAATCTTCAATTTTCTTAAAATAATTTTTAATCAAGTGCGGTACCTAAGTGTTTGATGGAAACAATATTTGGTAAAGTAATTAGTAGGTACAGTCAGCATCAAAAGTATCTAGGCATCTCTGGCGTTCAAAAACATCTGAACAATTACACGAAAATAAACAATATTTCCTACTAGATAACATTTGTTTTCAACTTCACAAATAATATCATGACAGATAAATTAAATTGATTTCTTTGCAAGTTGAAATAAGGTTTGGTATCGTAAAGTTGTTCAGATATTTATGAACACTTAACATGCTTGGATGCTTTTGATGCTGACTGTAGGTACTATAATTGTAAAACTAAACAAATTTTATTCAAAACTTTTAACGATTTCTTGAAATAACCTTAGAGTTTTGGAGAACCAATTACTTAAATTCTATGATTTATTTTTTATTCGTAGCTTAAATTAAAATATTCTAAATGAATGTAGCCTACAAAGGTCGATGTAACTATTCAATTCCAATTAAGTTCTGTTGATAAATGGATTCAAGTCGATGTAATGTTTTAATCGTTTATGCAACCTCTACCAAATTGTAGACGTATCAATTGATGACGACAATTTATAACCTATAGGTATCTAAAAACATGAGCGTAAGGTGCAAGGTGGTGCTTTTTTTGCCCGTAGATACCTACAGGGTGTAAAGCATCGCTCCCTAAAACTCAAAGGGTTGAAAGTACCCAGTAATATGAACAAATTTTACCCAAAGGTAGTAATAGATACCTTCTCTTTCTTATACTGTGCTAAAGAGGACCAACTATGAGAACTCGAAAAATATCAACTACTTATCTAATACTAAAAATAAAAAATCATTTATTGCACAAAATACTAAAAATTCAATAGTATGTACAAAACTCGTCGACATGTGCATCCTGCCCATCCTAACCTACGGTGCTCAGACCTGGTCTTTGACTGAACATCAAAAGTCCGGCCTCAAGATCTGCCAAAGAGCGATGGAGCGCAGTATTTTAGGTGTAAGACTAACCGATCGTGTTAGAAACACTGAACTGCGCTCCAGAACTGGCATAGCGGACGTGGGGCTCAAGACAGCTCAGCTGAAGTGGGACTGGGCCGGACATGTCTGTCGCATGCAGCCCGAAAGATGGGCCAAAATCACCACAGACTGGGTTCCCCAGGATGGTCACCGGCGTCGAGGTAGACCGAGAAAAAGGTGGAGAGATAACATGGATGCCTTCTTGGAGAGTTGGCCAGAAGTTGCACACAACAGAGAGGATTGGAGAGTAAAAGGGGAGGCCTTTGCCCAGCAGTGGGACATTGAAGAGGCTAGGTAAAAAAAAAAAAAAAAAAAAAAAATGTATAAAGGGCGACACGTCAGGTTGCCCTGTTTGGACTTTGAACTATTAGAAGTTGAACGCTGTGAATCGTGCGAGAGGGTGCGGTATGTTGTTGTTGTTTCGTCTCACGGCTCGCTGCGCCTGCGCCGGCAGCCGCTTCTATGCAGGCTCTCTACCGCACTATTTTGTATTTTTACGTAGTGTAGTTATAGGTATATAGGGTACGTAACATGATGTGTCGCCGTGTGAACTTACAAACCAAAATTCACACCAGCGATTTTTGTTTATGGGATTTGTCAAGTTTTTAGAGAGAAGAGAGAAAGTACCTAACTAAATTTAAAAAAGGTAATAAAGCTACGAACGGACGAACGAACTAACAGAAGACATAAACTTACAATATTATGTACCTACACTATCCACCAATAAATATACAATGTCTCTTAGAAGGAAAGCAAAGAAGTAGATAATAGGATATTACATAAAGTCGTTTTTCCTCATCCACGTCGATTAAAGGATTATTGTATCATTCCTAAGCTCCTGAATGGGGTCGCACTTGAGACAAATTAATGTTTTTTTCTGTTTTAGTTAGAGGAATAGGATTCCATGGTTAGGTAACCATTTTTTTTCTAATAAATTAATATGCCTTTGCGAATTGGTAGACTTCAAATAAAAATGTAAGTAAGTAAGTTATAGCCTGTAGAATCCCACTGCAGGGTAAAGGCCTCCTCTCACGAATAAGGGTGAGAGCGGGCCATACTCCACCACGCCGGCCCAGTGCGTGTTGGTGGAGGCAAGTTAGTGGTCAACTTGCTGTCAGAGAATTTTCAAGCCGCCAATAGGCCTCTGACCTGGCTTAACGAATAGTTACCAACGCCATCTGACGGAACTATCCGAGACCAACTGCTTAACGTGCCTTCTGAAGCACGGAAACGCTCAAGATGAAATAATACGCTTCGGAATTTTTTCGTCATCGTATGCAGGATACGAAACATAATATTATGTTATGACTCATGCTGACAAAAAAGAAGAAGAATGTTCTTTTGTTGTCGTAGTATGCAATGCAGCTCACCAAACCAACAGAACGATAACAAATCATCCCTTATAGAGAAAAAAGTAAAGGATAAGACAAATAATAGAAGTGTTGCTCTTTAATCAGACGAATAGAAAGGTATTGTGTGTGTATTAAGAACAACAAAAAGAATAGAAGTGACGTTGATCTCTTTACCAGAATTTTTTCTTTTAACGTTTCGCATGCATGCAGTAAAAAACAGAGGGTCTACCATGAGTTTTCCCTGTACTTTACTACTGAAGTTACGTTGCTAATTCGTATGACAGAAATTAGTTCTCAACGTAACCACTAGGAGCGCTGTACGAAATTCAATACAAAATTGGTGACATAACTACAGTAGTAAAGTACGGTGAAAACTCATGGTAGACCTACTGATGTGACAATGTCCGAGATTCTTTGTGAATTTTATAGTCTTTGTCAATTCTACTAATGCCTTCGTTTCAGGTGATGTCACAAAAGTGTGCATTGAGGCAAGCTTAAGGCCAGTCTTTAAAAGCAGAAGTAAAATATAATACATACCTACATAATCTAAAAATAACAGTGGGAACCATAATTCTATATTCGTACATAAAACTCTCACTTGTTGTCTATTGTACTTGTAACAATGACGTCCCATCATTGGCCTGTAAGCGTTTTTATTAGGGTTCCGTAACCAAAGGGTGAAAACAGGACCCTATTACTACGCTTACGTTGTCCGTCCGTCCGTCTGTCCTACATATTTACCTCCTTAACTCTTGAACCGTAATAGCTAGATAGTTGACATTTTCACAGACTACGCGTTATTACGGCGGCCTTTTTAACAAATAATAAAAATGTCAAAAAATAAAAATTAAGAGGGTATGAGATCTTAATTTACCTCTCAATTTTCTTAAGAAACTAGTTTTTATGCACGGGTTTTCTTCGCTCTCCATCCATTGTTAAAACGGTAATAAATACAAGCGTCAAACTTGATGTGATTATAGAGCAAACTCTACAGTAGGTATACCTAACAAGAAATAATAAAAACTAGTGTTACTAAGTGTTAACTAAGTGTTATTCGGTTTCATGTTAAGGCTGCACCGAGCCTATTGTGCTGCCGCCAATCATATTTTTTTATTTCTTAACAATTAAACAACATTTCCAAAAAACAAGAATGTCACATTGTAGTCATTGCTTATTTTCAATTTATCGGGTCACTGCTGATTTGTTTTTATAATGCTTGTAGTTATTATCTTTAAAACCGCCAAAAGTGGCCACTCTTACCTAAAAGCATAAAAAATAATATTCCGCAATGTTTCGATAAACTGAAAACCAATCAGGACTACAATGTGACATTCTTGTTTTTTTGGAAATATTGTTTAATTGTTAAGAAATAAAAAAAATACGATTGGGGGCAGCACAATAGGCTCGGTAGGCTCTTAAGGTCCCGAGGAAAAATTTTTTTTTTTTTTTTTGTATGGTGTTGTGTGGTGGTGTGGTACGGAACCATCGGTGCACGAGTAGCCCGACTCGCACTTGACTGGTTTTAAAAATGGAATGTCAGATCTATACATGTTTAAAAGCATTTCTCACAATACTCAGCGGGTATCTTTCACTCGATTGCACCTTGATTGGCCCTCTTCCCTTTTCATGCCCGACGTTGCAGGTTGCTTTTTCCATTTGTATTCTTGATGTATGTACTTATCTGGATGAGAGGTGATGTCGGGGGAAAGGGTCAATGGCTTACTTATCCAATGGTAAAGTTAGGTTTTGGAGATAAAATATTGCATAACATTGAAATAATTTTTTTTGTTTAAGGCGTATCATCCCTGGACCACGACTCTCCATACTACTAATCGATGCGAACAAGCGCGTGGCTCCGGTCAGAAATTTCGCTGTTTTCTTTGAAATATTAGATGATTTTTTATTAATTTCTAAAAAGTAAGAAAACCACACCATTCTAAATTGTGTTGTGAACAATATTTAATTTTCTTCCGATTAAAAATGTATGAGTAAAATGGTTACAAATGGGAAAAAAGGGGTGACTTTAGAGTCCCTTTTCTTCGGGATCATCGATTTCTAGAAAAACCACATCACTACACGATATGAGTAGTGATGTGGTTTTTCTAGATTATTTTTCAGCTCAAAAAGTGCTATAGTTAATGAATAAAATGGTTACAAAGTTACCCAAAACCAGAAGGTAGCCCCTTAATGGCTGTAATAATTTTCCTTTTGTCGATTCTGTAGATCTGTACTACATGCGTGCGATTCTGCCTTTTGATGTTGATGTGAAACATCTATTGGAGCGCCTTGGTAGTAAAACCGACTCGTGTGTCGTGACGGAAATGGCTCTCACGCCACGTTTGAAACGCTGCGAAAGTTAGAAATTTTCGCGCAAAATCAGTATTGTCAGCTGCGATTTAGTTCTTCGTTCCTGAAGCACAAAGTTCGACATTTCTCGAAAAAAGCGTGCGAAATTGAGAGAGTGCGGTATTTCGTTGTTTCACATCTGCCGGGGGTCCCGCGAATACCACTTTTCATATATGTCATACTACTTGACGCGGCAAGCGCGACGTTCGTTCGCCCTCTGAAAACTGAGGGAATAATCTATGCAGGGACGTACGGCGAGTCACGCGCGTGTAGAAATATCATACTAGAGGGACTGCTATGAAGCCTAAAATCAGATGATAGATTATTCGCAGCGCACTTTTTTGTAAGTGAAAAATGGACCACTATGGAACTCTTTGAGGCAACACACACGGGCGCAGCCGGCGTACACTTTGTGTGCGTCGTATTTCATACTGTATTTTAGGAGACTAAAAGTTTGCCGCACACTGTCTGTCCATCAGCTCAGCGGTGTCCGTACAATAGTCACTCTACCTATTTAGTTCTATTCGGTTATGACGTGACATCATGGCGACATGACATGACACTTGTGAACTTTTCTGTTCGAATGTTGTCAATGATATCTTGCCTACGCGACATAGGCTCAGCTCGTTGTAACTACTAGGATAAAAGACAGGCGGCAGACTAGGTCCTGCGTAGATGAAAGTCGATTCGACGAGTCGACTTTTAATAGCATGTTTTAGAGTCGAAAAGATTTGCTAATACAAGTTTGCTCCTATTTCCAAAAATCACAAAGCAAGATATTTACATTTGGTCTCTGATTATCAAATCCGCGTGCGTGGGCATTTCCTTTTACGGTTCTAAAAGATAAAATAGAGTCCACAAATAAGATAATTATGTTACCTTCATTCACAGAGTGGCTTCATAATGAGTAGCTTAGAGAATTAGAAAATAGCTCAATGAAAATAGCGCTTAAAATAAATTTGTCCGCGTCACAACTCTCACTCGTCACTCGTTGTATTGCTTGACTCGGACTATTGAAAGAATACCCAATTGGGAATTTTCGAGTCTTCACTTCGCATGCACATATCTGAATTAAGGCCTCCGCTCATTGCAGCGATATTATCGCTGCGATTTTGCGATAATTGTTCTCAGTACATTTTGTATGGGGACGCGCTCGATCCTACACACTGCCGCGATATTATCGAGCGATAATATCGCTGCGATTTTGCGATAATTGTTCTCAGTACATTTTGTATGGGGACGCGCTCGATCCCACACACTGCCGCGATATTATCGCAACCTGACGCAATCTCTTTGTACTACATTCAGTGAAGGGCGCATGCGTGACGCGAATCGCGGAATCGCTGCAGTGTGTAAGGTGTCGCGATATCGCTGTCGATAATATCGCTCGATAATATCGCTGCAATGTGCGGAAGCCTTTAAGGCCAACGCTCTTTGTGCATCGCTCACACTAGCCAGGTTTGTTGTTCACAAACCCCTATCAAATTCAAATATTGAAAGAGTGATTCTTTCATCTATTGCCGATTTCTGGCATGGTTTGGTTAAAGGCCCAAACGTTAAAAATAGATTCCCTCAAAGCCTAGCAATTTTACAACCCGAATTCAAAAACAAATTATTTTCCACGTTTTCATCGCCATTGTCTGATTTTGCAATGTTTATTTTGTCAGTACTTTGAAATTGCACGGCCACACGGAACCAGCATCGCATACGAGAAAAGTTGTATTGTGTCCGTACGAAGTAAATTCATAACAAATTCGTCGACAACAAGCCTCGTCATTGTTGGTTCCAACAAGTTTACTTTGCTAACTTTGTGGGATAACTTAGTCTGTTGGTAGTTGAAGGTATAACTTTTTGTTGGAAATAATCTAAAACTAGCGAATCTATTGCGGCTATTCTCATGTTAAATATTGAATTCGAGGATACCTACCTACATTTACCTTTACCTTTATATCTAGGTACTCTTACCTTCATATTTATAATTACACTTCCGTATTTCAAATCTAAAAGGTGCTTTGGACCATGAAATTAAACCATATTGTAAAACCGAACCGAGCTCACAATTTTGTACTAAAAACTGCGTTTCTTTGTGATTTCACAAATTTTCAATAATAGGTGTTCAATTTGATCATTCTGGTATTAAGCTAATTTCCGTATGATAGGTACTTAAATAAAGTTACAATATGCTGATAAGTACATAATTTAAATACAATTTATATGACAACAACCATAGGTAAAAACATTCTTCTTCTTATCGTGTCCTGGCCCTGGTCCTGGTGTCAGAGTTTATTCAAACCGCCTAACGGCCTCTGACGTGGTTTTTATGTAACGACTACTAGTCTATAGATATCACTAGCTGTCCCGTGGCAATCGAACCCAAGACCTCCGTGTCAAGAGCCCAGGAATGAAATTTTTGAACATCACACGTCAGAAAAATTTCAGAGTTGAAAATCAGCAGTAGAAAATGTCTAAATTACTGTGGAGATTATGCATCTTTCTACTAACTGTCGAGTTCATCGTATGTTCAAAAATCGCACTCCAGTGCTCTTTACCCCGGAGACCACGGAGATAGTAAATAGTAAATACATTCCTCAAAGGGTATAGACCAATTTCCCTCTAGGCAGGTAAATAAACTAGTATAGGCAAACGTTTATCAGTTTCTACGTCTACATAATTAAATTTTATTAAACTATTTACTCGGTTTTATTTAAATGCAATCTTAACAGTGACTTGAAAGCCTTTTGCCATGAAAAGCATTACAAAAGAATAACAATATTTTCCATATTAAATCAATAATTGACTGTTCCATTGAACTGAGAAATAAGATCCCGCCTGTTAGTATCTATGGGTCAAAGGAATACAAATCCATTGTCTGTTGCATTTGTGTGAATAGGTATTGTTGTAATTCAATAATGTTTGAACCCTTTTGGTTGATTAGTCTTGAGATTTCAATGTGATTCGTGTTATGACGGGATAAACGTGGCTGAACTATATAGGTGATATTGATATCATTAGCATCCTTTTAAACTAAGAGTCTACCCATCAAACTGAACAACTTTTACTATATGGGAGCAAAAAAATCGGAGCAAAAAAAAAAACTGCTGTCCCATACATTTGAGTCGTGTAGGCAGCGGCGGCGGGTGCAGTTTAGTATGGGACAGCATATTTTTTTTTTGCTACGATTGGTTTGCTCCCATAGTAAAAGTTGTTCAGTTTGATGGGTAGACTTTTAGTTTAAAAGGATGCTAATGATATCAATTTCACCCTGTATACCACATGACTAAAAACCTCACAGAGAGAAAGCTGCGAACAATTGCGATAGTGGAAAATCTATGGGAGACATTGGGCAAGCGCATCACGTGATTATTTTGGGGCCAAGAGCGCACAAAATGATCACGTGACACTAGACACGAGATCATTTTTGGAACCTCCCACACAAAAGTGCGGATCAGCAGATCGATTTTCCATAGAAAAGGTCTATGATGATGATGGTATGACGGCCTAAAAGGTTGGTAAGTATACACCAGTAGACCTCTCATAAGAGGTCCAACAAAACTTTCCCTTTTCAGACCCATGTTCCAAGGAAAGTTGTTTAGTTTCATTGTCTGAACACAGTTTTAAAAATTTTAAGTCATCATAATCATCATCATATCAGCCGATAAACGTCCACTGCTGGACATAGGCCTCCCCAAAAATGGGGGTATTTGCCATAATCGCCACGCTTGGCAGGTGGGTTGGCGATCGCAGTTGTATTGAATGTGTGTACTCAGAGGATGCTGCTGCCCATCTTCCGGTAGATCCCTTAGTCGCCTTTGATGACACCCACGGGAGGAAACGGAATGGTGCTACTCTTAGCCGACACCACACGGATAAGGGTTGAACTACACATGGCCGCACGCGATCGCCCTTTTCCGTCGCTCCATCCTTTTCTGTCACTCAGGAACGTCATTTGCTAGAGCATATAAGATAGACGGAAAAGGGCGATCGCCTGCGGCCATGTGTAGTTCAACCCTTATAGCATAAAATTTTAAGTAAAGTAAAGTAATTAATAGTATGAGACCGACTCACACTTGACCGGTTTTTATTATTTGTTGTTTTACTGTAGAGTTTGTTCTATAATCACACCAAGTTTGACGTTTGTATGAATTACCGTTTTTACATTACAACGAAAAGAAAAAACGTCTATAAAAAGTAGTTTCTTGTTGAGAACCCCCTTAATTTCTCATTTATATTATATGTTAACGAATTAACCGTATTAAAGCATATTCTATGAAAATTTCAACTATCTAGCTATTACGGTTCAAAAGTTACAGCCCTAAATACCTATTTACCGTCCGTCCGCCTACCTAGGCGGACGGACGGACGGACGGACAACGTAAGCTTAGTAATAGGGTCCCGTTTTCATCCTTTGGGTACGGTAGCCTAAAAACTACTGGTGTATACTTACAAACCTTTTACAGGCCGTCATACCTATCAACATCATACATAGGCCTTTACATCTGTTACAGATGATATAAGCAGTGTTTTTGGAGAAGCAATTTTACAAGAATTATACAGTCTACATATTGCGCCGACCCCGAATAATGTGGGAAATGGGCAAGAGAAGGATGATGATACAGCCTGCAATAAAATTTACCTACCTATCTATAGGATGTTGGGCTAAACAGTTGCATTACTTTAAGGGGTGATTGTACCCATGATAATGACCGACTTTCCGAAAGAAATCAATAGGGAAATTCGCAAACAAAAATCTCCAATTTCCATTCCTACTAAATGCAATCAGCTGATCGACCGTTTGTATGAAAAGTCGCATTATTTATTTTTCGAATTCGCTCTATGTTTCTGATGGAAAGTTGTTCTGTATCATGGGTACAATCACCCCTTAAGCAACTGTTTACCCTAACACCCTGTATAACTTTATGCTAATGACAATTTTAAGATAGCCAAAATCATTGTGAGGTGACAATGGAAAAGGTAATTTAATGCGAAAGTTTTAAAGTATCCAACTTGACTACCCTCCGACGGAATTATTTAACAACTTTATCCATTATCTCATTCTGATAAGGAAGAGTTCATTTATATTTTACCAAGACAGGTTTTTTTTATTATAGTTTTTATAGTTACAAACAGTAATCTGCTTGTTCTAGTCAATTGTTTTACAATGGTGTTTCTAAACAGGGTTGTGTCAATATTAAATATTGTTTTTATCTATCTACTTTATACTACAGGCCTTCTCTCAGGGAGGGTGTATGGGCGTTAGTCCACCACGCATGCCCAATGCGGATTGGTAGTCTTCACATACACATCGGAATTTCTTCTTCAGCGTGTGCAGGTTTCCTCAAGATGTTTTCCTTCACCGTTTGAGAGCAGTCGGTATTACGTACATAAGTTAGAAAAACAAGCAAACTCATTGGTACATGGCATGTGGTCCGTGCGGATTTGAACCCGGATCTCAAGATTGAGTTTCCATAGCTCTCCGCAACGCGCCATCGACGCTCTACTAATATTCTCTTACTTTTAAATTAAATTTCCCCCTGTCTAAACATTTAAAAGCGAGCTCCAAAGCCTTCAAATGAAATAAACGTCATGTTCAACTATCTCGCACTACGCTCCATTTCCCCAGTTCGGTTTCACGATGGAATATCCTTTCTGGGCACGTAGTTATCGCTTCGCTACGTCATCGAATGTGTTGCGACCATGTGCCGCTGAGTGGCTTTTAGAAGACGGTTTTTTTTTGTTGAATATTGTAATTTGATCCTGATAATGTGTAATATATGCTATTGGCATATTAATAGAGCTTCGGCGGTGCGTTGTGGGGTGGGATGGACTTTTGATCATGAATGTAAAGGTTCAAATCGGCACACCGCCATGAACTAATTCACTTTTATAATTTACAAGTGTTTACCCGCGACTTCATTTGCAAAAATTATATACCAGATTTTAAGTCAGATCATAAGCTATCAAACAAAAAAATTTTCATCAAAATCGGTACAGTAGTTTTTGCGTGATGCGCGAACAAACAAACAAACAAATAAATAAACAAACACACAAACAAACAGACGGACAAAATTTCTAAAAAAGGTTGATTTCGAGTCAGAGATACCTAAAAACCATATCATAAGTTTTTTTTGTAAATATCCTTAATGTACAGACACACTTCAGTTACAGTTTTATAATAGTTTAGATGTGCTACTTTTAATGAAAACATCGTTATTTTAATCCTGAATATGCCGAAGAAATTTTGATGCGTCTACTTTTCTGCGCGCTCCAACACGCACTGGGCCCGCGTGGTGGAGTATGGCCCGCTCCCTCTCATTCGTGAGAGGAGGCCTTTGCCCTGCAGTGGGATTCTACAGGCTGTAACTTACTAACTTACTACTTTTCTGCATTGGGCACGCATAGTGGATTAACGCATATCCGACCCAAAGTTTATGCGTTAGCATATCCGACCCAAAGTTTCCACCATTAGGGTCCCTAGTATTGGGGATGATGGAAGCTTATGATGATGATAGCCACTACCACCACACACACCAAATCAGTCATTGTCAGAAACATTGCTAGCGAATGCTAAGTGCAAAGATATTATGTAGATACTTAAACGATTCAGCATAATAAACTGCACCTTCCAGATCTTGGCCACTATCGTCATTATACTTCGAATGAAGTAAAAATACAGTAAAGTTGTGGAGTCACTTTGTACAGTTATGTGCAAAGATATTATGTAGATACTTAAACGATTCAGCATAATAAACTGCACCTTCCAGATCTTGGCCACTATCGTCATTATACTTCGAATGAAGTAAAAATACAGTAAAGTTGTGGAGTCACTTTGTACAGATAAGTGCAAAGATATTATGTAGATACTTAAACGATTCAGCATAATAAACTGCACCTTCCAGATCTTGGCCACTATCGTCATATACTTCGAATGAAGCCAATATGGGCCTAGAAATATACCAAAATAAAAAAATATAAATCACAATTTGCATTTTTAATTACTTTTCAAAACATCCAAAATATTAACATAATACTAGTTATTCTGTTCACATTTGAACTCGCTACCTATTGAAGTTCAATAGATACAGGCCTTTAAGGCCAGGTTATCCAAGTGCAAGCGTCTCTTTCTTGCAAGCATAAGTTTGCAATTAGCCATCCCGCTCCAATTGAAAGCAGGATCGCAAAAAAACGTGTTTTTTATCAATATCTTTGCTCATGGGTGTTTCTAAGCTCAAAATTCTACGGAGTTCACTAGAAATATTTAATGTATTTAGTTAAGTACAAGAATAAAAAGTTAAATATCAGCAGTTTAATCATAGTATTGAAAAAACATAACAAAAAGGGGTAACTTTGGGATTTTTTTCTATCTATTAAAATTAATCTAATCGTGTTATTGAGCACGGTCGCCTATCAGCCAGATCCTTAAATAAGACATAATTGGTTTTCAGACTTTAAAACACAGTCTATAACACTTTCGTTCGTGTTCAAAAAACGGCCTCGACCGAATAACAGCGTCTTAAAGCTAGCACGGATGGACGGACGGACAGCATAGGCTTATGAATAGGGCCCCGTCGGCACCCTTTGGCTACGGAGCCCTAAAAAGCACAAACCTTTAAAAACCGATACGGTATTAAATTTCTTTCTGAATTGTTTACATAATTTACTAATTTTCATAATTAAAGTACAAAGCATTCATGAAAATATTATTTAGAAAAATTCTCTGAATTTTTGTTTGTACTTAAAACGTTAATTTTTCATCGGCGACCCAGCTCGTTTCAGAAGTTTATCCTCGTAATTTTATTAGTTATTCTTTGTCAAAGTTCGACTGAGAATAAAAGTTGTTTTATTAATATTTGATGAGATTCTCGTCTCACGTTTTACGGTTCGCCTATTCATTAATAAAATGTTCTAGGTTTTATGCTTGGCTTTATGCACGTATTTAATTTGTTAAAAACATCCTGAACTTTGAACAAGCTTTGAAAATTATACATATACATACACACCACATACATAATATGCTCACGACTAATATACATGGTAAAGATATCATTAGCATCCTTTTAAACTCTAGCAAAATAATTCTGCTATCGCATACATTTGAGTCGAGTAGGCACTGCAGTTTAGTATGGAACAGCAATTTTTTCATCGCATCGGTTTGTTTTTCTAACAATTTCATGCCAAATGTCGTATAAACGTAGTATTCTAGTTTTATAATAGCTTTAGATGTGAACCAATATCTCTGACTACCCCCTCGGGGAATATAGTCGTGAGCATATGCTTATGCTAGATGTGAACCATATGGCGCGCTTATTTTGCTGTGCGGTAAAGATAGAACGTACTATGGACCTGATCAGCTGTTTATTTAACTAAATTTTTTCTAAAAGCCGGTACATCTCAATACAAATTCCTAAAATGACCACAATTTACACCTTACCTTCCTGGGTATTCCAAATATTTAATTTGAAGTCAGGAACGTTTCAGATATCACATTAATTGGACTAAATCGTAGCAGATCTACGAAACTGAATTGCCGTAGCACAGTGATACGTAGTTGCTCTATGATACGTAACGTACGTAGCTCCGTAGCGGAGGTTATATGCAATTTGTAACTCATGCAAGGAACACGATAAGCGTAGATATGGTTTAACAACATTTTAAGAGAGATTACGACGTATCACGACACTATACAAATAAAAATTGATCCTATTTTGGACATTACCTAAATAATGAAACAATAAAATTTTTAAACAAGAATGAACATAATTTTTGAGAGTTACGCGGTTATTATTTAAGCTAAAGTTAATCATTATAACGGGTTCTTACCGCGTTTTTATTTATTGACTTTATTGGGATGACTGTCATCCCGTGATCATGGCAGTTGTAACACTGCCGAAATATCGGGAACTCCAAAATATATAAAAACGCGGTAAGAACCCGTTATAATGATTAACTTTAGCTTAAGAATGCACATCTACTAAACCTTTGTTTGTTGTGTCGGTTTTGTGATCAAGTAGATTAGAAAAACTGTTTTTAATGCATCTCTACGTCCTCTATAGAATATAATTCATATTTCTATCTTCAGTGGTTTAGTCTGTGCGTTTGTCAGTTATTCGGTCAGGAAACTGTTTTATGTACAGAAGGTTTAATTAAAATTTGTAACGACTCCTTACCGCGTTAAAACCGCGGGGTCCTAACCGAGTAATTATCAAAGACTGTAGAATTAAATTAGTATGTCTAAAACATTAAAAAATCACTACACTTCTTTTCGTACTCTGTCTTTTTAATCCGATATGCTAATACCTAATATGATGTTAATAACAAGTGTCTATTCAAATAGCGTTTGAATCATGAAGGGAGAGGAAATGGAGAATATTTATTTTTGAATGCTATTATTCATCTTAGAAATCGTATCTTTGACAGAAAAGCAGCGTGTTCGCAAATGGGCCCGACGTAATTTGTATGCTGACGGTAAATTTTGTTACGTGCCAATTTATAAAAGCTAGCGGTTTGTGACGATAGAAAATTATTTAAGCCAGAGAAAGTAGCGATTTGCGATCAACATTTTACATTACAACAAGTTGTATTAACATTCGTTTAGTTAAAAGTAAACAGCAGAAAGAAACCGAATCTTCTGTCACATATGAAACGGTGAAGACAAATATCGCGAAGAACCCTGCGCTGAAAAAGAAAGTGATGTCTTACCAATCGGCATTGGGCGCGCGTGGTGGACTAACGCCCATACACCCTAACTGAAGGTAGGCCTGTATCCTGCAGTGGGACGTATAAATATTTTTTGGTAAACAATATAAAACCATTAGTGGGATCACACACGATGACGCACTGACGGAGCGGCAGACGTCAGTCGGTGCGGATTGACGTGTTGCGTCTACGTGCGGTTTCATACAACTCCTTGCTTCACAAATGACGGACTGACGTCTGCCACTCCGTCAGTGCGTCATCGTGTTTGATCCCACTTACATTCTGTAACAAATTGTATTTTTAACCCCCGACGCAAAAAGAGGGGACGTTTGACGCCTATGTCGGTCTGTCTGTCTGTCTGTCTGTCGGTCTGTCTGTCTGTGGCATCGTAGCTCCCAAACGGGTGGACCGATTTCGATGCGGTTTTTTCAAGAAGAAAACTAATTTTTGCAAGAATGTTCTTAGCTTTGCTTCATGAAAATCGGTTTAGCAGTTTTGAAGTAACTTTAAAAATTGCGACAAAATAAGACGGGTGTTATAAGTTTCTGTCCGTTCTTGGTTTCGTAGCTCCCAAACGGGTGGACCGATTTCGATGCGGTTTTTTTAAGTAGAAAGTTAATTTATGCGAGGGTGTTCTTAGCTTTGTTTTATGAAAATCGGTTCTGTAGTTTTCATGTAACTTTAAAAATTATGAAATAACATTAAATTACAAATTTAAAAAACCCCCAACGCCAAAAACGAACATTTAAAAAGTAAAAAATAATGCGGTCACCTATTATTTTTGATGTAAGCAAAGGTATGTTTTACTTCTTTACTCTCTTTAAGATATTTTAGGTTAATTAATATGTCGGGGACCGCAAGTGACTGTAAAAAAAATCTATGGTCATTTCATAGCGGTCCCCTACGAATTAATTAACCTAAAATATCTTAAAGAGAGTAAAGAAGTAAAACATACATTTGCTTACATCAAAAATAATAGGTGACCGCATTATTTTTTACTTTTTAAATGTTCGTTTTTGGCGTTGGGGGTTTTTTAAATTTGTAATGTTTAATGTATTAATTTCCTGCATTGAAAAACTTTCTGCATTTTTCATTGTGAAATAAACATTAATATATTAAGTCAGTTTGACCCACTTCCTCTTTTCACTTGGAACTCATTTCATAAATGGGTCGATGCTCTAACCTTTTGCAACTTGAATTATTTATTGTTCACGGTTTTTTCTGAGACAGGTGGCTGAAGTTTTTCTTGCAAACAAAACCTGAGAAGTTAATATAATAGTTTTATTTGGTTCTATTTACTTACAGTTTTAGTTTTACGAAGTGGGCTTACCGCCTTATGAAAATACATGAGGAAGTTCTTGATGGTCTAACAAAAATCGTGAGAAAAACCGTCTGGTTCAAAAGTTCCAATGGATGGGCTCACTTTTCACACAAGACAAAATGTGGGCATTGCCAGTGAAATAATATTGCGTACAAAACCGCATACCTACAGCTCCCTAAAATATATCATCATCATTTTATTTAAGAGCTACGCTCTTATCGAAGCCGAGGTCAAACAAACATTTGTGATCTGAGGCTTTCTTATTTACTGCCCGAGGTTAGTATACTATTTTCTTCCACGACTACGGTGGAAAGCAGCAAGTTTGTTTAGCGCAGCGGGACGAGAATAGACGCTTTCTGTCCGGAGGGGAGAAAAAATAAATTATAGACCTATATTTTCCTATTGTAATACAAAAACTTGCACAAGTGATTACTTCAAATAAACAAACACTTCTTTCGCAGTAGTAGTTTACTTACAAAAGTAAATCCACAAAATCGTTAACCTTTCTGATCGCAACATAAATCGCCAGTAAACCCATGTAAAACAATAATTAGGTACGATTAAGAGGCCACGAAATGTGATGTTTTCAGGAAACAATTAAACAGCAGTAATGTTGCCCTTAACGCTGTTTATCGGCAGTTCCTTTGCCCGCAAATTCGTATTTCTGCTGTATTTCGACAATAAAAATAAGTATAAATGGTTCATTATTTCATTATGTTTGCTTTGGGGATTGCTTTGTGCTTATTAAGATAATATACAACAGCAAATGTGTTTGGCAATAGGTTTGCTAAACCTATAAGCTGATTATTTATGTAGATCTCAAAGAGTTTTGAGCTTAGATTACGTTTGTTCGGGATTAGAAAATTTTTGTACCTACTTAGCGATTTCATGTTGGTCCCGTAGTAAAAGTTGTTCAATTTGGTGGTATGAAGCACCCCCTGAAGTATTTAACCGTAGAAAGAGAAGGAACTAGAAGCAAGCACGTGTCTTGTCATATCACTCAGTAAGAGATGCACATAGCAAATTCGCTCTAGTTAAAAAAGGAGATCGCTACTTATTGCTGTCCTTATCGACGTAGCCACTTTTTTGTTCTACGACGGCTGTCTGACTCCGGAGTCAGATATCTATTTTCATACAAATTGTATAGGATTTTATGACTATCGCTGTCTCATACGCGGTTACACTGATGTTTCGTCTATCAGCGTAAGCGAAAAATACTTCGCCTATGTATTTAACGCATAGACATATTACTCTAGCGATAGACAAGCTCGTTCAAACAAACAACATGTCACACAAAACAACACAAAATGACACATTGTCATTGCCATAGTGACGAAGTGAACTCGGGAACATCAATCAGGTACGTACACCTCATTCAAGTGGAACATGTTGCTTCTATGAAAGGGCAAGTCTATCGCTAGAGTTGAAGTCTATGATTTAACGTAATTGATTTCATAGTATTATACACGATGTAAAATAATGCCATACTAAATGCAATCTGTGCCTATAGACAAAGTAACATTTCTATTGGTGTAGACTCTAGTAGAAATGACAGAATGAATGGATTTGACATTGGAAATCGAAACATTTTGACGTTTGCTTTCGTCACCATACGTCAAGTCCATACATTTTTATGTTTTCTACTGACGTTAACGCAAATCGAAAGATACTTTGTCTATAGGCCCAGCTGATCGAACGTTTGAATGAAATTGTGTTTATTCAGCGAACTTCCCTTTTGTTCTTTGGAAAAGTTATTCAGTATCATTAGTACAATCACTCATTCAAGTAATGCAACTATCTCGCTTACATCCTGTATTTATATTGTTTTACTGTTTAAGGGTTGAAACTCATCGAACAGCACGGCATCGAATTTTTCCGTCGCTCCATCCTTTTCTGTCACTCAGGAACGTCATTTGCTAGAGCATATAAGATAGACGGAACGCGAACACGCGCGATAGCACGGCCGCGTGCGGTCGCGTTCCGTCTATCTTATTTGCTCTGGCTAATGACGTTCCTGAGTGACAGAAAAGGATGGATCGACGGAAAAACTCTTAGATAAGGTTCAACCCTTAATTGTTTCACTATTTATATTATAAATTGATGTAATTTAATCAACGAACAAAAATAAGTATTATGTGTGGTGATTATTGACGCATCAAATACCAACTTAAAACATAACATGAAAGGCTCTTCTTTTATATCCAAACCTTTGTTTCTACGCCACAGAGCATTAATATGCGAACAACCACTTATGGTACTTCGTGCATTTAAGATTATATTGCGTATTCGACTAGAACCAATAATGTTGTGGATTTTATTAAGCTCTTGCTTTGGATTCCCAAAAAAATATTATTATTAAACTCCCGCCTTATCCCTGAAGTGTCGTCATCATTAACCAACAAGCTTTAGGGTTCTGTGTTTGATGTAGGTAACAAAAAGATGAAATTCAGACGAAACAATTTAGTTTTTTTTTCACTTGATTTTTCACTTGATTCGGTTCAAATCAACATTAAATATTAAAAGCCAACGTTTTTTTATTATAGGAGGGGTCTTTATTCATTTAACTAGTATTTATGTTAGTTCTTAATAATTTCTAAATTTCCCCAGCAATCTGACAAATCTCCCCCACTATTATAGACTGCACTCTACGAATAAAGAAATAAATATGGAACTATAACTCCGAACAAAATCTCCTTAATTTTTGGCACCATGAGTTTTGGCGGCAAACGCCGTAATTGGAGTCGCCATAATGATTGAGTCTTGCGCGCTTGCGTGGTGTACACCAAAGTTCGTGGGGTCATTTTTTGACGTGAATTATTTTTGACGTGGATGTTCTGAGGTTTCAGAATATCTCTGACTACCCCCTCGGGGAATATAGTCGTGAGCATATGCTATGCTATGCTAATTATATTTCCATATTTATTTCTTTATTCGTAGACTGCACTACAATTTGTTCAAAATGCTTTTGAGAATCCCTAGATTATGATTATTATTATCTATGTCTGAATAGATGATGGATGGACCCTGACTTGCTATTTCTTTATGGTTTAATCTTGTTACATCTAGATTTACGTTTGGCAAACCATTATTCAAATAATAGCAACGTATATTATTTCGTTGACTCCATAGCAACATTTTTTTAGTTAGATTGTCTGAATCACACCCTGAAATATGTAACACATTATAGATGTGTGAACTATGTATGCTATGTATGAGTTTTATTAGTATAAACGATGAGCCTGTTTCACAACTTTTGTATAAGTTCTTGTTAGCTTATCTGACATCTCATTTGACATAATATTTTCTAAGAGCAATATTTCAAACGATCTGTCAAATAAGATATCAAGAACTTATTCAGAAGTGGTGAAACATGCCATAAGTCTATTAAATCTACTCAGATAAATCCTATTCTCATCTTATAGTTTACTAAAGTTAAAGAGGTAATAAATCATGTAGTGTATTCACACTATCAACAAAACTTGTCAGCAAGAAATATCGTCTTGGAAAAAATGGGAAACTTCGATAATGTTACTCTGAAACCCATTCTTCTTTTATACACCCCCATGACACGGGTGAAAACTTATTTTAAATGGGGTCAGGTAAATATGTAGGCAGGTAATGATGTGGTTTTTGTAACCACATCGTTAGGGTAACCCTTTGCTTATTTTATTCACGTTTTATGTAAGGAAGTTGGTATGTATGACAACATAATCATGACATCAACCGACCCTCAAAAAGTTTGTTAGTAGAATTACACGCGTAACTTGTCCACATATAAATAGTCTTAGACCTACAATAATAACGAATACTTAGGCTGGCTTGCACCAAAAAGTATTTAGGCTTAAACATGTTTAAATAATTATGATGTTTTCACTGTCACTTTTATGTGCAGTGTGAAAGAACCGGGCATAACTTGTACGATTATGGTGTGCATCAATTAAACAATATTCGTGTATTGAGGTACTCACCTCCTAGAGGCGACTCCCAGACGAAATTTTTTGTAACACTCGTTTAGGCCAATTAGCTCAAACTTACTCAGCATGCGCCAGCCGCTCGCCGTACGATGGTCCGGCGGTGCGCGCCCAGCACTGCTGATCGTGGTGCACAGTTCGCGTTGTCTGTTCTACCATCATTATTCAATGTACCTACTCGTGTTAGTTTATATTAGCTCTTCGGCCTCATCTGTTCTAAGAGAAATGTGCCCCGCCTATTTTGCCATTTTAGTTTAGCAATTAATCTGGACATGTTGGCTAAGCTGGCGGGAATGCATTGGATGATGGCAGCGCAGGACCGGTCGTTGTGGCGATCCTTGAGGGGGAGGCTTATGCCAGCAGTGCATAGCTGAGACTATGTTGATAAAGTTAGCTTTTTTCTATTACTTAATTGAGAATCTCTACCTTTCATGGCCTTTGAATGGTTACCTACATTTCACTTAAATAAAGTAGGCAAAAATTTGATCTTAGCATTTTCTGCTGATTATTAACTCTGACAGCTCATTATCATCAAGGAAAAAAGTGACTAAGTGAATTAACATCTTCTTTTTAAAACCTCTTCCATAAAGCCAACTTTTAAAAGGCTAGAAGTTTTGCGGTAAAACTAAGCTTATTTGCAGTCCAGTTTAAAGTTTAAACCTATCTGGACTTAACGTAGTCGGGCCATTAGTATTAATAACGCAAACGTTAGGTCTCATTAAACTCTGCTACGAGGGCTATTCACACTCCACTTTTACTGCGTATTGATGTGTATTATATGGATTTTTAAACCAGGTCAGAGGCTTATTGAAGTGGCTTCAAAAATCTCTGACAGCATGTGGAATTAGGTGGATTACTAACTTGGCTTTATCAATTCGCATTAGGCCTGCGTAGTGGAGTATGACTCCCCTCACTTCCTCTCACGTCGAAGCATGAGAGGAGTACACTTAGTTGTGAGATGAGATCTTTGCCCTGCTGTGAGACCCTTCAGGTTATAACTTACTATTTACTTACTAATACAGGAAGTAAACTTAAATGTTTTTTTAATATTTTAAGGTTAAGGAATGCTTCTAACCATCTAACTGAACGACTTTCACAATGGGACCAACATTGAAATAGCCTATTCCGCTCCTCCGTACATTTGGGTTGAGTAGTCATTAATAAATTCTTTGTAACAACACTTTTTATCGCGATTTTGATGCAGGCTCTTTCATGAAAATGGTTCAGTTTGAGGGTCCAAAGCACCCCAAAAATATTAAACGCATCGAAGTTTACACCCCGTTGTAATGTATGTATTTCGAGATCACAATAGCCATTATAAATTCGCAATATCTACCAGTATTTGTACCAGTGTTTCAGACTTAGTCATGCTGCATAATCTATCTCGTAACATCTTATGAAAGACATGCACGATCCATTCTAAAAAGGTATAGCATAAATAAAATATAAACACCGTTACCTTTCCACTCTTTAATTTTCTGAAGCGCCGCATAGACCGCAAAAAGAAAAGTCTACCTGCATGAAAATAACCCTCCAATTCAATTCCGAATCCTGTTCCCTTCATGGTTAATTCCATACATATGTGTTGCCATTTCCATTGGCGGAGGTGTACAGAATCACAATTAACATATAGATGTCCCAGTTGACCCGAGTTTGTCCCTTTTAGCGAAATTACAAAAGACACGCTCTTAACGAGGGATTTGGAAAAGTTCGTACCTGTATACAATAATATATTTACTTGTAGGATATACCTAAATAAACTGTGGAAGCACTAGGATTTTGGGATTTAATTAGAAAATTTCATTATTACTTGTGGAGAGATTTTAAGACTGCGGCGGAGACGAAACTACGGAAAATCCTACTGTAGTGGTATACCATTGTATCCTCCGAATAAATAAATACTTGAGTACCTAATAGTATGATTTATTCGAAGATGGAATAAATGGTGGAACAACTTAAAAATTTTGTTCTCCTTGCACTTAATAAAATGGCAAGGAACGATAACATTGAAACTACACTAGGATTTGGGATTTAATTAGAAAATTTCATTAATACTTGTGGAGAGATTTTAAGACTGCGGCGTAGACGAAACTACGGAAAATCCTACTGTAGTGGTATACCATTGTATCCTCCGAATAAATCTGTGTGTCCGGTGAATAACGGTCCAACTCAAAAAATGCAACTTTACAGGAGAGCCTAAAAACATAATTTTTTGGTAAAAAAAATTATTTTCTCGAAAACCGTTTCATATTTTTTCAAGCAACTCACTGTGTCTTCTAGATATTTTTATGGTCTTTTATTATTATATGGTTTAGTCTATGAAATACTTACCGTGCTGGAGATATTTCGTTCAGAAGTTGAATTAAACCTTTTGACACTAATAAAAATACATTACATTATGATTTAAATTGAGTTAGGGCCTTTTACACTTCACAATATCCTTGGTGTAAAATGGTTTATGTTATTTTTTAATTTCATTTTTATTCCATCCCTTTCTTAAATACACAACACCGGAAAACTTACTTTGTAAACTAAATCAAAACGAATTGATGAAAGTAGTTTTATTTAGGTAAAACAAGCTCATCACAAAATTACAAAGTGTTTTTTGAGTTAAATTCTTTTTCACAAAAGTAACATTTTGTGCGTATGGATTTAAATCTAATATTTAATATAATTTTTAAGGAAAAAGATAACAAACACTTGCAAAATGTACTTTCTAAGCTCACTGTTTAAGCTTTTAATATCCACCATATTCAGCATTAAACTTAAGTGACACAAAAATTAGACATTTTCTAGAAAAAATATTCATTTCGTTATTAAGTAGGTAAGGAATTTTATCATGTATAGGTATTTTTTTTTAATGGGTAACACTAGCTTATATGTAAAATTTTGTGACGTGGGTAACGCCGCGTGGTATCAGTAATGCTGGAAACGTGAAATATTAAACAAAATACCATTATAAAAACAATACAAAACAAATTCTAAAGCGACGCATGCTTAAAAACTTATCAAGTTAGAACTCACGATTCTGTGCCTCAAAATTGTATGACCAGTCTGATGTATTGTCATTCTTAATACACGTTTGATATCCGGTTCGCTTTGCAGTGTTGTCATTATACAAAATACAAGATATTTTAGGAAAAAAATAGTTTAATTTCAAAGAATAAACAAAAGATTCTTTCTTTACCACTCTATGTACAAGCCTATGCTTGAAGTGCGGTTCGGCAATCCCTAGCTAAAACAAGACCTGACATTATCACTTAGTTCAATCTAGCAGTACCATCCTTAAAAAAAATCGCCAGATTGTATTCATACTAAGTGATTCTTATTCTCACTACATAAAAGAAAATATTTGGTGATAGACGGTTTAACTCACTTATTCGACATACATTTTTGGTGAGATGTATAGCGTTCTCCCCAGTCCCAGATGATGTCAGTTTCCGTACTTAGCCCGCTATCAAACGCGCATCATATTCATGAGCTATACTTGATTTTTTATGAAGGTATTAACTATTAAGGTTTTTGAAATTTGGTTTAACTCAGATAAATCATATTTCACAAAACAAAATAAATTGTGTCGAAGGATTTAAGTCGAAGTAAATCTATGTTCACCTAATTTTATATTGGTTTTATGATCTAACTCTATTTCAACCATTGTGCACGATAAAAAAATGGACTTAAATCGTTTTGTAATAAGCCTATCTCTGGAATTATTAAAGGTATGAATATTCCAGTAACACCATTTTGTAGAGAAAAAAAAAATTAGTATTATGGCATTAAAAACTCATTTTGGATCTAAGTTGAGTTAGACCGTTATTCACCGGACCCACAGAAATAAATACTTGAGTACCTAATAGTATGATTTATTCGAAGATGGAATAAATGGTGGAACAACTTAAAAATTTTGTTCTCCTTGCACTTAATAAAATGGCAAGGAACGATAACATTGAAACGTTTGAAAAAGGGCACTATTAAACGAATTGACAAATAACCCACTGTTCTTATTTTTCTGCAGGCAATAAAATGGAATTGGTTGTTCAAAGATTTCTACGACTACAAACGGGACGACGGGTAATTAGTATCTTTCTAAAACTACATCACAAGACAATACATATAGACAAGCAGATAAATTAAAATTGATTTCCTTCTTTGTGTTTGGCGATGTTTAAAAAACAACATTCCCTTTTTTGCATTTCTTCGGCCATTCAGTAATATCCTTAACATAAAGCTGAGCAATATAGATATTGAAGGTCGGATTCCAAAGGCTTAGGAGCAACATGTTCGAATCAATCTGGAAGATCCGATTAGACGCAGGACCTCGGTTCTATTGTGATCCTTTTCTTGCGTTTATGCTCCTTTGTACGCCGCGTCTTTCTAGCCTGTTTGTATTGTAGGAAACAGGATGAATTGTGTTTTGACCCAAGTCATTTGTTTGCCTGACGGGATAGTCATTTTTAGGGTTCATGTCTAATGTAATTTTTTTGTATGTTCCTTTGAATTTCGTTACTGTTTTATATTCGGGTAAAATCTAGTTCGAAACGAATTTTGAAAATGTATGGGCATACATATTATTGTTTGACGGACGGTTTGACGGTCCGACAGCACAGTCTGTAGTGAACCTGCCTGCTGTGCCGGGGGTCGCGGGTTCGAATCCCGTAAGGGACAAATATTTGTATGACGAATATGAATATTTGTACCCGAGTCATGGATGTTTGTATCTATATACTCGTATGTATTCTATATCGTTGTCTAGTTATCATAATACAAGTCCAGGCTAGATTTTGGAACTTTAAATGTGTCTAGATAATTTGTGTGACACTGTCCAAGATATTTATTTATTTATATAAATTTAGTTTGTAGAATATCACTTCCATTTTCACTTTCATTTACGAGTATTGTCGAATTTACTCACCGCTAAAACAAGCTTGCTTGTTTGCTTGCTTGAGTGCTTCTCCAAAAACACTGCTTAAATCATCTGCCACAGATGTAAAGGCCTATGATGATGATGATGAAAACAAGCAAACGTAACTCTAAAATCCGCCTAAATATCTTCTTTGCAATTTATATTAATTATCGCTCAGATTTTTTTGCCAAGAACATTATATAAGAACCAAATTATATTACTCATCACTACGAAAGGTTAGAATTAAATTAACCATATTTCTTTTATGTTCATAACAAATATAACAGCCACTTAGTTCCCACAGACCATTAGAAACCTATTTGTTCTTCAAATAAAAAACAAAACAGTCCAAAACAGGTGTTTGTAGAGATATCAATCGATCAGCGTTTTTGTACGGACTTGTCGCTCACGAAGACAAATGAAACCTTTGTTTGCGCAATTTATCTCGTCAGCCCACGGTCGTTGAATCTTTATTCCACTGAACACAGGAAATAAACAAAACAATTCTGTCAATTTACTTGTGCCTTTGTTCCCTTTTTAGTTACTTTTGGGGTGAGGATAGTCAACAAACTAATCAAGCTGTAATAAGACTATGCTACGTGATCGAACCAATTATATTCCACACCGATAGCGATGTCTTACAATCTAAACAAAAGCAGAAATATTTCCAAATTAAACAATTCAACGAAGAAGGTTTGTTAAGCCAGACCTATTTGTGCGGCTTGAAAATTATCTGATAGCAAGTGGACCACTAACTTGCCTGCATCAATCGGCATTGGGCCCGCGTGGTGAAGTATGGCCCACTCCCTCTCACCATTATTCATGAGGAGGGTTAAGTTGATTTCTAAAATGCAAAAAGGTAACTATCGCAAATCTGCACAGAGAATACGATAATCAAAATAAAATTTTCGGCAAAGTGCGCGTTTCAACCTAACTAATTAATAGAAGAATTTAAGAACAATAATAAAATAACCACTTATAGGCACATACTTAAAAGAAGAACCAGACGTAATGTCATCTAATCATGAGTGAAGCACCCATTTCTTTTGTGTGCGTGCTGTCACGCGGTACGTAAGGTGACGGGTTGTCGGACCTGCGCCTAGAGCTAGTGCATCTGTGTGAGTGTAGGTCCCTTGTAGAACAAACGAGATTGTATTACCTTGCATGCTTCACATCTTTTTAGTGCAATACTCGGTCCGTATTTCTTTCAGGTCCGTGCTTATAGGTAAAATTTTTTCTCTAAAGCTACTACTCTATGCAGAGTGCCTAGAGGCTGGCGGCGTTGCCTCTTCGGATCGCTGAGCTGATCCTCTGAACTAATAAATTCAAAACTCCAAAAACAAGTCCTAATCTCTAAAGTGAAATGAACCTAGAATCGTTATTTACAAGCTCCACGAAAATTCCGATTCCATTTAAAGAAACTAAACTGGCTCATTGTCGAAGCATAAATCTTGCCAATCTTGAGGCTTTCTCCACGGTAAAGTTCTTGTCGCCGAAGTCGAAGGTTGCATTCAAAAAGTTTTATTAAGTTTGCTCCGTCAAAGCCGTGGTGGAAACAGGTGGGTTTGTCGCCTTTATATTTGGAAATTTGGAAACTAGTTTGAATAAGCAAGTCGGAAGTTCTGTAACGATCTAGATGACGGGGTTTGTGGACTTCATTAGGGGTTGGTGGCGTCTGTTTTGTATATGTTACCGGCAATCTGTATATTCAGGTATTCTATACAATACCTTTAAATAGATAGAATACTTGGGGCGTCCAGGCAATGTATGAAATATTATGAATATTATTGTCCATTACACACTTTACCTAGGTAATATGCACTTGCAGTGGTGATTGCAACCATGATACTGAACAAAATTCCTAAGGAACCAATAGGAAATACCAAAAAAAAAAAAGACTTTCCATACATATTTTAAATTTAAATTTATATTAATTAATTCAATTCTTGTACCTATATTGAAAGCCTAAAAGGTAGGTTATAGTGATTCCCAATGTAACTAATAATAAGATCTCTATGTAACCTATAACTTGTGATTTTGATTTGATTTGATTTGATTTGATACAATACCAAATAATTGAATAGCTACTAAGTTAACATATTATGTATTTTTGGACATTGCACAAAGAATTTGTGTTTGTCGTAGTGTCGTGTAGGTTGTGTTACTTACAACATATTTCTTCATTCTTGCATATTTAAATATAATGTACATATTTTAAATAAAAAAGTGACAACTGCACTGCAACAGGATAGTTTCATAGTTTATTATGTACACCAACGATGTACGATGCCAACGGTGTAAAAAAGCCGTGGTGGTCCAGTGGCGAGAAACCTTGTCTGCCGTGCAGGAGGCGATGGTTCGATCCACGTCCATGCCGACTCGTACCAAAGAGCTTTTCGAAATTTATGTACGATTTGTAACACCAAGGGCTTCTTTTCGGTGAAGGAAAACATCGTGAGGAAACCTGCATGCTTCAATTTTGAGTTATGTATATCAGGGTCCAACTTAATATGCTGACAGTTTTTTAAGAGTTTTTACAAGACCATCAAACTGAACAACTTTCTCTATGGGACCAACATCGAAATCGCGAGAAAAAAATCAGCTGTCCCATATATTTTGATCCAGTAGGATCGCAGTTCTATATGGAAAATCTGTTTTTTTTCCACGATTTCGACCTTGGTCTCATACTGAAAGTTGTTCAGGTTGATGGTCTAATCATCCTCTGAAAAAACTGTCAGAATATTAAGAAAGACCCTATCTATAGGTATACGATAACGATACACCATGTAGTCACGAACACTTCTAACGTTAATCTTTGCACCATCGCAAAGAAAATCATTGTTATAGTTCTCTAATTCAATTAGTACCTAACCCAAAACCAACTAACGAGAGGACCAAAGTTAATTGCTACATTTCTTACCAACATCCAACGCTTAACCCGTAAATCGGAATTAACGTGGCAGGGCAGGTGCAGTGGGCGTCAGGTAAACGGACCGCATGCTCCGCACGGTCCGGTCCGTACGGTCACACGGTCCACACGTTTTACGGATCCTACACGCGGTAACTTGTAATGATGTTAACCTGTGGTCGGCACTCGGTACTTACTACTTGCTTTGAACGCTTTCGAGATAATAGTCGAGAATTATGTGTAAAGAGAGGTTCCAAAATGTTTATATTTTCATTCTTGTTTTTAATTCCTTATTCATCATTATCACAGCCTATATACGTTCCACTGCAGGGCACAGACCTATGCTCAGGTGTCTAGGCATGAGTCTACCACGCGTGCCCAATGCGGATTGGCAGATTTCATATAGGTACGCGCATCAAAATTTCTTCATCGGCGTATACAGCTTTCCTTATACTATGTTTTCCTTCATCACGTTTGAGTGCAGTCAGTACCCTAATATGTGCTTTTTTTACAAACAATCACATATAAACTTATTAAACAAACACATTTACAAACAGACCTAGAGATCCAAAATTTAATGATGATGTTGTGTTGTCGTTTCTTTAGCTGTAATTATTCACAAATTGTTTCATTGGTTTTACTCTCTTCTTTTAGCTATGTATGGATGATATACACTATAATTATGATGCTTTTGACACTGCATGACCAGTCTACGATAGCTAATAATTACTTTCAGAAAAAGGTCTTAGACTACAACACAAAACTGCATTTGGCTAAAATTCTGTACTATAGAGGCAAGTAATTAATTAATTAAAATAACATAATAATCGTTTCACATAAATCCTACAAACAGTATACATAATACAGGATGTTAGGAAAAGTATAATTAACCTTTAAAAAAAAATTCGACCATTTTTTTTCTGGTCGTTTTGCTCCCATAGTAAAAATTGTTCAGTTTGATGGGTAGAGTATGTGGTTTAAAGGTTAATGATACTTTTTCTTACACCTTCATATTCCATTTCTTCTTCTTTGAATACCACTAGATTTTTCTAAATCAAGATTGTTTATCCTTGTGGCCCATCGTGTTATGGTGGTGTAAAATTCCTATTACAAAAGATTAAAAAAGGAGCATCAATTAGAAATTGTTCTTCGACTAGGAGCTCTTGTCATAAATATATGATTCTAGCAGCTTGCTATATTCGTATAAAAAGTAGAAATTGTAAGTAAGTTATAGCCTATAGAATCCCACTGCAGGGCAAAGGCCTCCTCTCACGAATAAGGGTGAGAGGGAGTGGGCCATACTCCACCACGCGGGCCCAGTGCGTGTTGGTGGAGGCAAGGTAGTGGTCAACTTGCTGTCAGAGAATTTTCAAGCCGCCTCAATAGGCCTCTGACCTGGCTTAACGAATAGTTACAACGCCATCTGACGGAACTATCCGAGACCAACTGCTTAATGTGCCTTCTGAAGCACGGAAACGCTCGAGATGAAATACCACTAAACGGTCACCCATCCAAAGACTGACCGGACCTGACGTTGCTTAACTTCGGTGATCGTTTCCAATACCGAAGCTCCACTACGCCAACGAGCGCTTTTAGTAAAAAGTTGAAATTAAGTTGTTAAATAACTATATAAGTTCACAAAGACTCTTAAGACCCTGGAATGATTTCTGAGTAAGAAAGTAAATTGAGGTTCTAAAAGCAATTTCACTTTTTAGATACCTCCAACAAAAATATCCATAGTAAACCGATAGTAGGGACAACGCCGTTGTAATTCAAGGACACTTGGGTCCTGTTGGACCGAACCTAATCCCGACAGGGATTTTACGCTGAAATCTTGGAATGTAGTTGTCCTATTTACCCGTGTAATATGGGAATCATTACGTTATTGGATGGTATTGGGAAAAGGATTATTAACTTAGTTTTTAAAAGTGAATAATATATTTTCATAGAAATAAATTAATCCTGGCAGTGATAATGTTCAGTAAAAAATTAGGTGAGATCTCATTGAAATGATTCCTGTTGTTCCTTTGTTGTTCTGGCAGAAATCTCTTTCAATAATTGATTATCTCGATTCTTGCTACCGAGTTAGAGTATTAGGCTAAGTATATCACTGATTTTGTTAGAACATTTTATAATAATTCTGTTTCTAAAAATGAATAACTTTATTTATAAAATGAGCACCTTTTAAAATAATTAGTTTTATTCGGATAAAGATTCATTCATCATTTGGAAGAAATTTTGGATCATTTGTCTCCAGTCAAGCATCTTGCTTGATCTATTCTTGTATTTTCCCAAAAGGGTGTCGTTTTATAACGCCTGTGTGATATTTATTACATACCTGATTGTTCAGAATCGATAATGTAGTAGCATAAGCAAAAGCATATGCTCACGACTATATTCACCGAGGTAGTCAGAGATAATTCTGAAACCTCAAAACACGTATCAAGAAAATAAAAATCAATAGACAGTTCAACACAATTTTATTGTTTCATTACAATTTCAGCCTTGCTTTTATAAATAGATTTTTACATTATGTACATCACAAACACTTCTTTTTTGAGTAAAAATTCCGTAAAAACTTTTCAATTATTCATTCATTTAGATATGCGAAAATAATTTTATTCATTATTATGATAATACGAGTTACAATTCAAATATAAGAAGTACAGAAAATCTGATCCAATGAAAGTATTAGTCGGATCTTACAACTCTTTACAATAACGATCATAACATCCTTAAATGATTATCAGTTGAGCTACAATCGCTCTTCTCGTACTGTCATTGTCGTGATAACCCTAGACTATTAGCTAACTGCGAACACCGGGACACTACTTCATCTTGAAGAAGACTAAAAGACATTGCAATCAATATGAGTCCAAAAACTAAATAAGCGCAACACGCAATCATCTGAATATATTCACTTCTAGAATTTTCTGTGCTCTGTTTTGAAGTCAAGAAACTAGTAGGCACGAAGTCACCAAACCCTATAGTAGCTAATGCTATAAAACAGAAATACGCTGCATCGAGAAAGCTCCAGTTTTCCCAAGCGGAGAATATAGCGGCTCCCACGCAGATGTATGTTAAGAGAAGAAACAGTACGATGCCGACTGGTATGTGGCAGTGCTCGATACCGTGGTTGACGTGATGCTGAACACTGGTAGAAGCGCTGCTGCTTGGAGCCGCACAACTCTTGGATTTGTGGCTTTCCTCCTTCCAAATCAAAGGCACTCGTGATGGAGTATCGTGGGGACATATTCTGTGGAAAACCAAATCAATTAGACAGATTCAATGAAGCAACATCTTCATCTAATATGTAGTAAAACTTACGCTTCATCCGGATCCTCCGAGTCATCAAGTTCTTCCTGACTTCTGTTCAAAGGTAGCTCTCCACACTCCTCAGCAATCAGTTGCTCTATGACTTGACCTCTAGGCCGTTGAATGGTTCCTCTCCCTCTACTCCTTCCAGGCCCGTGGACTGTTGCCAGACACTTCGTACTGTTCACGGTCCTCTTCCGATCCAAGGTCTGTGTTTGAAGTGCTGATGATGTATGAGGCTCTGTGAAGGATAATTTTGATAATAGTAACTCTTTTTATCATTATTCAGGACATGACAACATCGATAATGCAAAGCAGTTAAGCAATTTAGGCTCTTAACCTTCAATAGTGTTTTCTTCATCTCCATCCTTAAAATTATGAGTCAAACATATGAATTATAAGTATGTCGAAACGAAGGAGGCCACGTGTTGACTTTTTAACGAACGTGACATAATTCTCATGAGGCATATCACTATCTATTCTGGAATACTAGCTCATAATCTTCACCTGAATTAAATGTAAGGTCACAATTTAAACAATTACCATCAGCCAAGGCACTGCGCTTCGGGCGGCCCAGCGTTGCCGCTCTAGGACTCGCTGGCGCCCTCTCAAATACTTGCGAATATTGACCTCTGTCACCAGCTCGGGCCCTCACTGTTCCCGGGGACCGATGGTTTCTGGGTGGAAACGAAGTATACTGGTTGTGCTCAGCTGGTTGGGGAAGCAGACGCTGCTGTTCGTGGAGTTGAAAGTGGTTTTCCAGCTGCTGGAAAAGAAAATTGATGTACATACAAATAATAATTAATGTCTGAAAAACAAAAGTCTCATCCGGAGATTTCATCTGATTATTTATTTTCATCATAATTATGTATCTGCAGACGGCAACAACTTACTTCTCCATCTTTTCTCCAGGTATTTGGAACTTTGCTCTTCGTGGCTTTCAGCCATGCTATCCTGGCCAGCCTTGCCAAGGATGCTCCTAATCCTGCCAGGCAGGCAAGAGTCAATGGGACTCCTGCAGCAGCGTACGCCACCGTTGCTGCTCGCCCTGCTGCCGTCCTTGGAGAAACGTTGCCATATCCTAAAGAAAAGGTGCAAGGAGCTACATTGGTTGCTTCAAGAACTGCGTAGCACGTTTCTACAAGCACATAACTGCTCCAATTTTCGTGCTGCTTTTAGAGTAATCAGGCTTATGCGCAAAAATGGACTTGGAAAGAATTTAAAACATGTTCTTTAGTTAGCACTTCCATTCGTAATCAATCTAAATGAATTATGATGAATTAAGACAGTGATTTGAGACGTAATTTCTTTTTTTTATTGGAATAATTTATTACAGTTAGCGTAGCGAAATTATTCCCCTGAGGGCCTTACGGATTTCTTGATGGACATCAATTTGTGAAGATCTAATTTTGGATTGCGCATTTAATCATAAATCAGTCTAATAAGAGAAACGGATTAGGAATGAAACTTCAACCATAAACATTTTTTTTTCTCCCCTCCGGACGGAAAGCATCAATTGTCATCCCGCTGCGCTAAATGAAGTTGTCACTTTCTACATCCGTCGGGGAGAAAAATAGTATACTAACCTCGGACAGTAAATAAGAAAGCCTCAGATGTTTGTTGACCTCGGCTTCGCCTTTGTCAACAATTACATGAGATCTGAGCCCTTTCTTACTTTCCTGTCCTCGGTGTGTAATCTAATATAACTTTATTGTTTATGGTGGCATTGGATTTTTTTTCTGCTGCTGGATATAAGCAAACTGAACTTCAATCCACTACTAATTAATTATAGTGTTATTCCTATGAAGCCATGGTCTGCTACGGTTACTATCCTAATAATTAAATTACATGATGACATGGCGACACAAATCAACTTACCGATAGTAGTAATCAAAGTGATACAATATATCAAAGCACCGGAGAATGTCCACTTGGAATCCAAGGCCAGTTCAGGAGGCTGCGCGTCTGAAGACTGCCTCGCTGCAGCCACTATGGAGGTCTCGAACTTGCGGAGTTGTTCGTGCACCAGACGAGTCCAGTTCCTCTCGTACAGGACATTGAGACGCTCTGAAACAAGTAAAAAAGATTTGAGTTCTAGGTATGTACTTATGTAGTTACATTTGCATTGTTTAAAATCCTTATACAGAGTGTAAGGGTAAACAGTTGCATTACTTTAAGGGGTACCAATGATACTGGACAACTTTCCCAATGAAACATACAGGAAACTCGAAAAAAAAAAACTACTTTTCATACAAATCTTCGGTGTGCATTTAGTATGGATAGTCCGAAAATTTTTTGCGTATTTCCTATAGGTTTCTCAGGGAAAGTTGTTCAGTATCATAGGTACAATCACCCCTTAGGGTTATGCAACAATCTGTAGTCCAACTTAAAAATGCGATACTTTTAACCCCGAAATTACAGTACAAAGAGGACATAGACGCGTTGCGGATTTTTGTAAATAAAATTTGGAGCTTTTCCCCATATTTAGAACGTTCAGCGTCGTGTTGGCGACGCGACGCGGCATGCACAAGGCGTATTGCCTTTCCATATAAATAAAAATGGTATGACATCACTCAAATCCTTTTCCAAGCGCCACGTGATGATTTAGTTTAGGCACGTAAACCGCCAAGTGGAAAAACAGGCTCGTGATAAGATAAAGGCGTAAGAAGTAGGCAGTACAGTTTCCAGATTAGAATTTTAGGACTTCGATATTTCCTCCAATAGGTACAAGTAATAGTATGGGAGGAAATATATGTGGGCGCACACAAAAAGGATCCAAGTTATCGGGTTTTAAGTTAAGGTTAGATTCGGCATCTAGATCAGTCACATGATCATATGGAACAATAAAAAAGGTGGGTTAAAATACCGACAACTGGATCCTTTTTACGTGGACGCTTTTTATAATATGCTGAAATTTTTTAAGGCGATGATCAGACCCTTAAACTGACCAACTTTCCTTATGTCACCAACATCGAAATCGCAAAAAAACAGCTGTTCCATACAAAACTATAAACCTACTCAAGCCAAACATATGGGACAGCAGATATTTTTTTTCGGTATTTTGATGTTGGTCCCATAGAAAAAGTTGTTCAGTTTGATGGTCTGATCATCCTCTTAAAAACTGTCAGCAATTAAGAAGGACCCTGTATTAGTCCTAAAATGACAGGAACCGACTATCTGTTCAGGATATATTTTTAGGTGTTTTCGTGATTGACAGTACAAGCAGGTTATAAAAAGATAAAAAAAAAAACTTTATTCATCCACACATTTTGCAGTTGCTTAACGTGTTGTACAAAGAGGAAACGTGTTAACTTTAATTCAAAACCCCTCTCGAAGTTGAACACCATTCACACACATTAGGAACACTCATAGAAACTTTCACTCTGCCTTTCATCCCCTGTCTTGATTGACATAGGTTGTATCACGTAGTTATTTCATTAGAAGTTGCCCTTAGACATAAGACAGACGTCCGAAATAAACGTCTGTACCATGATAACATCGTGACACCCGTATTCTTAGTTGCTTCCTCGAAATTTCCTCCACTCAGTCAAATTGTATGTCAAAAATTTCCTCCATCAAGTGAAGTAAAAGTAGAAAGTAACTCCAAACTCAAGGTAGCTTACGACCTACTTGAGATACGTGACCGACGCTGAAGTATAGTTTATCGTAAAATAATGTAATAATTGGGTACCTATGTAAGTATGTCTTAAACACCATAAAAAAAGAAAAAAAAGGTCTTAAAATTCCACCATTATGACTAGTTCCTGACTGAAAAAAAATTGTGGACTTTCCATACTAAATGCAATCAGCTGATCGAACGTTCGTATGAAAAGATAAATTTACTTCTTCGAGTTTCCTGTATATTTCTTAGGAAAAGTTGTTCAGTATCATGGGTAAAATCACCCCTAAAAATAATGCAACTGTTTACCCTAACACCCTGTATAGGATGTTAATTAAGATACGTTACATATTAAACGGTGAGCTTCAGACATCAACATAAACAATTTTTCACAATGAAGACAACATAGAAATAATTTTTTTTTTCTATAGGATCCTTCGGAGTCACATTGCAGGGTTTGCCTCGAACACTTGTCTCTCGCGTGGTGTTCGCGCGGATCGCGTCTCAGCCTGCCACGAGGCTCCTAAATCCTTCTCAGTTGTTCTTACTCCAAAACAATCCTCGAGATTGGATAGACACTACCTCAAATAACTTGACACTGGCGAAATCTAACAAGGAAACGCCATTAAATACAAATAGAATAGAATAGGGTTCTTCTTAAGGGTCGGCACTACCCTAATCGGGCAAAACAGGGTTCGGCGTTCCGACTTTTGAGGATAGTAAATAGCTATATTTAGAAACAAAATTAATACCATCGCTTCTTTAAAAGATGAAGTACAAGATGAACAAAAAAAATTTCAGTAAAATTGTGTAATTACATCAGAAAGTAATCGAGAATTTCATGAAAAACTCCAGAATAGCACTGCCGCGTTCCGAGTCCTGTGATTTAGTGAAACAAAATAAAACAACAAAATATATTTCTAATCAATGGCAAAACATCAAAGAACACTTTAAACAAATCAGTTTTTCGATACGACTTCTAGTTTTTTTGCAATTTGTTACCAAAAATCACATATTTTTTTGGACGTTTTCTTCATACAAATTACTATGGGCCGTCAATCGTTCGAAATCATTGCAAATAGACCGGTGACCGGCAACACCCAACCCTGTCTTAGAAGATTAATGAACAAATCCATTTTTAGCTAAAGTAGGCAAAGTAACTTATAAAAAACCGGGCAAGTGGGTGTCGGGCCACATGCAGTGTAGGGTTCCGTAGTTGCCCGTCACGTATGTGGACTTAGAAGTACATTTTATAAATTGGTCGACTATTACTCGTTATTATAACAGAATAACTGTAAGTTTATTACTATTGTTACTAGCAAACTAAGGATTGATAATCTGAAATCATCATCATCATCGTCAGATATGTTTTAAATAAGAGTGAATTCTGTACCGCAGTAGGTAACTCAAACGATTGACTTTGTAAGTCATTTGCACGACAGAATTTTGCGCGAAAAGACATTGCGCGACACAAGACAACACAAAGGAATTTCACAAAAGTTACTTTCCGGGCACTGTTTGGTAGTTTTTGGTTATTTTGGTAATTTATGGTAGTTTTGAGTCTTTCGGTAGTTTTTGGTAAATTTTCGTACAAAAGTAACCAAAAAGTTATTTTGGTAGATTTTCGTACTTTTCGGTAGTAATTTTTGGTTATTTTGGTAGTTTCTGTTTTTTTTGGTAGATTTTCGTACTTTTTGGTAGATTATTGTTATTTTGGTAATTTTTCGTACTTTTTGGTAGTTTATGGTTAATTTGTTACATTTGGTTCATCTCATTTCATTTTATTTATTTACCTTAAATTGTAGGTAGGTACATAAGTTACAGATGGTAAGTACAGAGTACCTATTAGTCACACTACAATATAATTTATAAACATTAAGAAAAAAACAGATTTAAACAATAGGTGCCAGACAATAACTTAACTACCACCTTTCACTTACTACAATTAAATTAGTTAAATGTTATAAAATCAGTTAAATGTGATTAGTTAAAAATGATAATAACCTATTGAGGTACAAATAATCGGTCTGCAACACATTTTTTTCTACTCAGATTGATGCCTGTTTGTTTACTTATACTGAAGAAACTAATTAAAGTCATAGGGACACTGTTCGATTAATAATTCTTTAACCTTCTTCAGAAATTTCTTGTCGGCTTTAATGTCATCTGGTATTTTACTATACACAAGAACAGTATTCGAGTTTATTTTGTAGTCCTTAGCATCTATGCTAGTCGGTAATTTGGTACCAGTAGCTCATTTTTGCGAGTTAAATTTAATCTCTTGCTACGGAACACTACGGGGTATCGTCTCACGATTTCGCACAGATCGAAGATATACGAAGCTGTCACAGTGAGTAATTTAAAGTCGGTAAACAAGGATCGGCATGACACCTTTACTGACTGAATTCCGCTTACGATTCGAATGTAGGTACAGTCAGCAGCAAAAAGATGTATGCCTCCTCATGCAAAAGATGTATACACTTTAGTACTACGCGTAGTACTAAAGTGTATACATCTTTATACTACGACGTAGTAAAAGTGCATCAAAACATATATTTTATTTATGTCAAAAAACCCACCCCGTAGCCAAGCCGTCAAGAACTCTTTTGTTTATATGGTAGTTTTTGGTAATTTTTATTCTTCTATCAAATATTTCCAAAAAGTATAAAAATCTACCAAAATAACCAAAAACTACGAAAATCTACCAAAATAACCAGAAACAACGAAAAACTACCAAACTAACCAAAAACTACCAAAAAACCAGAAACAACAAAAAAATAATTACTAAACTACCAATAATTACCAAAACCTACCAAAAGAACCAAAAACTACCAAAAAAACCTAAAGAACTATTGACATTGTACTAATTTTTTTCTTTAAAATTACTTCTTGTTAATATTGCTGTGCCCTTTCAGGATTCATGTACCCACTTTAGCTACTAAGTAACACCTACTTATAATGTTCTTGTGTCGCACAATGTCCTTCAGCGTGACGAAAATTACTGCTGAAATTTACCAAAATCTACCAGCCCTGTTGCCCTGTGCTCTACCAAATAATATTAATGTCGTTACAGATGGTTAAAATTTAATATAAAACACGTTTTTGAACAAAATATTATCAATTTTATCTAAACGCTCATCATTACACATGTTATTTTCGCATTTTTGTATAATTTTTATTGGTTTTCATCACTTTGTAACATGGATGCTTCAATTTTCAAATAAATATTAAATTTGGTCGTCCCTACGCAAGTTTAAATTTAGTACAGTTTTCTGTGTCTCATAAGCAGAGTCAGAAATTTTGGTAGCACTTTTAATTATGTCAAAGGGATTGCACGTTTATCGACTTCCGATTGTGTCCATATACTGGTAATTTTTTATCACTGCGGATAACACCAGCATGTATTCTACTCATCAAACTGAACAACTTTCACTATGGAGCCAACTACAAAAGAGCGAAAAAAAAATCAGCTGTCCTATACAAAACTGCAGTACCTACATATTCGACTCAAATGTATGGAACAGCTGATTTATTTTCGCTATTTTGAAGTTCGATACATGCTGAAGTTATCCGCAGTGATATAAAATATACCCGTATATCGACATTATTGGAAGTCGATAAACATGTAATCTCTTTGACATATTAAAAGTGCTAAGTACCAAAATTCCAACTCTGTTTAGAAGCCCTCTTTTGTAAAAAAAAATAACATTAGGCGATATGATTAATATTTGCTGTACTAGAAGTGAGTTCGGTGGCGCATTGCGGAGAGGTATGGACTCTCAATCAAGAGGTCCGCTTTCGAATCCGCACGGACAACATGCCACGAACCAATGAGTTTTTCTAACTTATGTACTCTTACCGACTGCTCTCAAAGGGTGAACGAAAACATCGCGAGGAAACCTGCATAATGCAGACGAAGAAATTCTGATGTATATGTGAAGTCTACCAATCCGCTTTGGGCATGCGTGGTGGACTTACGCCCAAACACCCTCCTAGAAGGTAGGCCTGTGCCTTGCAGTGGGACGTATACAGGGTGTTACAAAAGTAAGAATACATTTTTAAAACTCTTAAGGGGGTTGTTTAGACCGTCAAACTGAACAACTTTCTCTATGGGACCAACATCAAAATCACGAAAAAAAAATCTGATACCCCATAGATTTTTAGCTCGAGTCGATTTGTAGAGTATAGAACATAAATTATATTTTTCGCGATTTCGATATTGGTCCCATAGTGAAAGTTGTTGAGTTTGATGTAGACCATCAAACCACCCCCTTAAATGTTTATTTGTATTTTTGTAACACCTTGTATAGGCTGATGATTATGATGATGATGTACTAGAAGTTCCGGAAAACTTGCAAACCCTGCAATCGTTTTCTCAGCCATTTGTATTGCCAGCTTAGATTTTATTAGCCTGAATCCTTGCATTTTTAAATACATTAACATTTTCGAATACCCAATTTCTACTAAAATCTACTAAACAATTTTGCCCTAAATATACCAATAAAGAAGAAATCTACTAAAAGTCGTCACACAGATGATGTCCTTTTGCGCAAATGTTTTTGAAGGCAATCGTTCCAGTTACTGCAAAATTAACTTTTATTCCGTGCTTAAAATATTATATCTGACGATGATTATGATGATAAAAGATTACAAACCCTTAGTTTGCTAATACCAATAATATTAAACTTATAATAATTTCATTATTCTGTTAAAAGTTTTAATTTGTTCTGTTAAAATAATTTTAAGTTTTTTTAAGCCTTAGTAATACTGTGATCTAATTAGCTAGAACCCATCCTATCCTACCACCAGGGGTGATCTTTGATCAGTCACATTATAGGTCCATCACGGTACTGTACTGTTGCTGTAAATGTCAATTTCGACCTACGGCTCTCAAATCCAGATGCTCCAGATGATTGCCACGCACAACCAAACATTCAACATTAATTTAATGTGGTAAAATCTGCCTTCCGAGTAGTAGGTACCCTAAATTCGGTCGGACCTACGACCCTGCCAGGATAGGGTCGGCCGACCAGACTTTTTAGTCCTTACTAATAGGACTCTAGACCAACAGACTAGTTACGTCCTTTAATTCAACGAGGTAAAATGTTGTGTCACCAGGTAGTGTTCACTTTTTCCTTCACACCAGTAAACATGCCAGCCAAGCTGTCGCGCGCTGCAGCCGACCAAGTCTTTTGCAAGAAAAGTATTACCAAAAGCTATCAAATTGATTTGTTCATTAATCTTATAAGATAGGGTTGAGTGTTGTCGGCCACCGGTCTTTTTCTTTTGACAGATATGTCAAACGGGCCGTAGGTAGTGCCGACCCGGGGCTGATCAGACCATCAAACTAAACAAATTTCTCTATGGGTCCAATATAAAAATCGCGAAAATAAAAATCAGCTGTTCTATACAAATCTGCAAACCTACTCTAGCCAAATGTATGGGACTGATTTTTTTTTCGCGTTTTCGATGTTGATCCCATAGAGAATGTTGTTTAGTTTGAGGGTCTGATCATCCCCTTAAAAAGTGTCAGCATATTATGTTGGACCCTGTATAAAAAACGTTAACGGCTACTCGACCAAAATGTATGAAAAAGCGGATTTGGTCTGAAGCACCCCTATCTGTACATTTAAGTTGTACCTTGTAGATTCCATAGGTTCGTATATAAGCAACTACTACTTAGTTATTCTGTGGTAGCTTATTAGAAGCCTGTAATAAATCTATTGTATAGTAGATGATTAAGAGGATAGGCGGGCTCTCGAATTTACTTTTGCGACTGTAGGTATACGTATTTTTCCGATCCACTCACACACCCCACCGACTAGAGTGCGAAAGAGACAACTGCAGCTCGTACTGATTTTATCTAGGTTCATAATATGGATGAAATCAGCATTTAGTATTCCTTAGTTTCCTCCTCCAAAACTAAACTGATTTTATAAATTATTTTTAAAATAATATGAGAAAGACTTTGGCTGTCTGTATGTTTTGCTTTTTTGTTTATTATTCGTCTTTGTTTCCTTGTATGAAAACGAGCGGTAAAATTGGTAATTTTCGTAGGTCTCTAGTTCTTACAGTAATTGATTTAGGTAAATGCTAAAAATCGAAACATAGATTTTATGATAAAAAAATGGTTTGCTCAAGTGTCCAGTGGTGCGATTTTTGAAAATCATACGAGCGGTTCGGCAGTAGAAAATGTCAGAATTACTATGGAGATTATGCATCTTTCTACTGCCGAACCACTCGTATGATTTTCAAAAATCGCACTGCAAGAAAGAAACAGAGGAATATGTTTGTCTGGACAAAACGGTACTATAGTCTATCCTCTTAAATAACTTCCTAACAATCCACTGGCACTAACTATTGAGTCGTATAACGGTAACCCTAATTGGCCATACTCCAGTCCGATTATAACAAAGATCTTTCTCAATCCTATCTCCAAGCCTATTATAACTTTGATGAGCTGACACTCGAACTAATGAATGCTGCAATCACCGGACTTCTGTTTAGATTAATCAAAAGAGAAAAGAGCCATTTAACTTTTAAGAGGGTGAAAGGCTTTCTTAAATTGACGCCTGTTGTGGGCAAGGTTTCAGGATAGCGGCGTTTTTAATTTTCCGCTTAAAAAGTCCGTAATTAGATTTAGGTCTTACAAAGGTTTTATGAAGGAGCTGGAAATGATTACCTACGGATTATTTCTAGTTGGATTAACTAAATATCATTTATATTGTTTTGTAATAGCAGTAACGTAATTTACTTTGAATTTGTTTTACTAAAAGTGTACTAATAGATGTTATTTTACTATGTATTTGTGCTTCGGATGGCACGTTAAGCCGTTGGTCCCTGCTACTATCTCTGGTGGGTTACCTACGTAACATCTAAACATGTTTGGACGAAACATGTTTCACCGAACACCTTTGATCTAATGCACTGTTCAACGAAGTAATGTTTCATCTATGTAATGTTTCCGCTATGTCACGTTTCATCCAAACATAAACAAAAACAAACATTACATAGATGAAACATTACTTCGTTGAACAGTGCATTAGATCAAAGGTGTTCGGTGAAACATGTTTCGTCTAAACATGTTTAGATGTTACGTAGGTAACCCCACGAACCATAATTACACGGAATAGCATGGGATAGAGAAGGCTGGAAAAGCTAGGAAAACTTTTGCGTAACAATGGGACATGGTTATAAATATAATATAAATATTATAACGATGGTCTAGAAGACAAATGTGCTAAGTGCAAAATTTTGATATTTTACTTTTTAATGCCAAATGTATTAAATGAGCATGCTCTACCGTTTGCACTTACCCAAATGCCATAATTACGTCTCTTTCGGTCTAATCAGTATGTGTACATTTATAGCAAGTGAAATCAAGTAGAAGCCAAGAATATTAATGACTGTTATTGCCTACCAATATAAACAACAAATAATGCTAAAGAGATTTAGAACATTTGACTTTTTTGACAAACACGCTAAGTGCTTTTGTTACTTATGGCATTTGAAACTTTAGGTTCTCAATTTTACTAAATAATGATAGTGAATACTTACGGTTAATGTGTGATTCGCTTAATAATAAAGAAAATTTTAATATTTAGTCTGTTTCTTAATAAAATTGCAGTAAATTCCTCTAAAATACAAAAGCTCATAATATACACAAAAGTGTTAAATGCACAATTAAACATATTGTTTGTGTACAAAAGTAGTAAGTGATGCCTTTTTTTAGGATTTTGATATTTTTACAGCATCTTTTGAAAATTCATATTTTATGTTTATGTTAAAATCAATAAATATAAATAGGTACCCAAGCTAAGTATAGGCGGTATATACACGATTCCTATGCACAGTTTTAAGTTTTGGCATATTGAACTTTTGAAATAATAAAAACGCTTCTCCTGAACAATTGCTAGATCTGGACTTAGCACGTAGCAGACCATCGATAAATAGGTTATAAAAAACTATTTTGTTATTCTCGTACGAAATGGACAACAACGTGGTTATCAACATGTCGCTTTCAGCTTACAACCGGGTAGCAATTATTTAATTATGCCGATTCTCTCAGTATCTTTTTGTACGTGACCAGGGCACCAGGGCTAAAACACTTGATTAAAATTCCGGCCGATTAATTCGTAAACAAGCCCCGGCTCAATCACGGTTCTGACTTTTTGTGTTAATTAAATTCCTTAAAACGGTTCAGTGTGTTAATTTGTAAAGGTATGAACACAATAGATTGTTAAATTCTGATTTAGCAGCACAAAGCGCATTATTGACCGTATTAATAATAATTTATCATACTGCCCTAACTAAGATCAACTAGTATTATTACCGTATGTGTACTACGCGTGTAAAAAGCCATGGTGGTCCAGTGGCGAGTAACCTTGCCTGCCGTGCAGGAGGCGATGGTTCGATCCCCGTCCAGGCCGACTCGTACCAACGAATTTTTCGGAATAAAATTTATGTTCGATTTGTAGCACCACTGGCTTTTCGGTGAAGGAAAACATCGTGAGGAATTTAAACCTGCATGCTTAAATTTCGAGGCATGTTTTGTACCCACTGTCCATTATAAGTGGCGACGGGCTCACCCCCTGTCACACTAGACAGAGTTTTCGGTACTACTGGTGAAACGTGGATGTTCTGAGGTTTCAGAATATCTCTGACTACCCCCTCGGGGAATATAGTCGTGAGCATATGCTTATGCTGATGTACACGTAGAACCGTACCGTGTAGTTCAAGTATTAGTGTTGGTTTTGATGTTTTTTTTAAATATTATTGCAGGTACGCATTTGTTAACAAATTCTAGTTATATCAAGGTCTTTGGAGGGCTGAATCGAAAACCGTTTAGAAAAAAAAAAAAAAAAAAAAAAAAAAAGTGTCAGTGTCAGTCCGGGACAAATTAAATATTTCTGTATAAATAGTCTGAGTCGGTTTTGATATTCGCAAGTGTGTTACCAAAAATGCACAGCTGACGAGGATTGTCTGCAAGTGTGGACCACCTAAAGTTTTCCCCCGATCAGCTGTTCCGAGAATCGGCCCATGTTGTAGAGAAAACGTCGTTGACATTCAACAGATCCGTAACCACGGAAACCGAACCCAAAAAGCTGGAGTGTCAACAAGCGTTGTCCAAAAAGTTTTCATTTTACGATCCAAAGGAGATCAGTATAGTAAAACCAACCGAGACTTCTCGGAGAGAAAGAGCTCTTATCGAAACGAGTAATCGAAGCGAGTACCTACCTATACCACTGAAGAGATACTCATTGTCACCCGTCTTCCTTCCGGTTGCTGGTACTGGAGCGTGGTGGAGTGTGGCTGGGCCTGCCTGATAATTTTTCCTTACCTTATTCTCTAGAGGAGTTCCGGGCAAACCGCACTCCATGCTATTGCCAAATATCGCTACTTACTTACAACATTCTCAATAACGAAGAGTGAACGAGCGGTAAAAAAAAAAACTTGTGCAGTCTCTTTATTTGTTGATTTATTTATAAGTATTTAATTTTATACCAGTTCTATGTATATTCTTGTTTAAAATTTTAATTTAACTAGTTGAAAGCCTTGACTTACCTACGGTGCAATCATGTCGCAGCCTGTTTCGTCTTCTGCACCTAACGACAGTCAACCAAGTAGCCTGTCCCAGGGCCCTCACTTTAAATGTGATTTGTGCACGGGTTTGCCTCGTTATTTTCGATCCAAAACTGGACTTCATATACACACCGCCAGAATGCACAAAAGCAAACCCGCTCCTTCTATTCCGCCGGGCAACTCGCCGCCGCAGCCGCTACACTCTCCTGGTTCTAATCTGCATCCACTCAGTCCCAAGCCGATTTGGCAGAGATTGAGTGAGCTAAAGAATAGTGTGCCTATAATCAAGCGCATTCCCCGCGGCGCACGGACTAGTGTGGCATCCACACTCAAGTCTTGTGTTGATAGGGTCGTTTCGTCCAACTGTAGGGAGAACTGGGAGCAATTACTTTGTTTTGCTTATCGCGTCTTACACGACCCATCAAACTGAACAACTTTTACTATGGGATCAAACCTGTTAAAACAAAAAGAATCTCCTGTCCCATAGGTACATGCAAACCATCGAGTAGGTATTGCAGTTTAGTAATGGGACAGCTGATTCTTTTTTCGTTCTGATAGATTTGCTCCCATTGTTCAGTTGTTCAGTTTGATTGGTACAGTATGTGGTTTAAATGTTAATGATACTTTTCCATACACCCTGTATAAGAGAAAGATCGCATCTCATATATCATACCTATATGTTTTAATTCCTTCTAATTACCTAGGGTTAAAACTCCCATTAACTTAAGATGTTAATATTTCTCAATAGGTCCTCACTATCCCTCTTTCATTACCACGATAAATATTATTTAGTTATAATACCTAATTGCTATTCCAAGGTAAACTAATTAATGCAAGGTAAATGTTTATTTTGAAAATAGGTCAGCCTCCTTAGCCGTTCCAAGTAAAACCATTTTGTAGGGTAGGTAGGTAGGCCGTAAAATTATTATGCCGGTAAAATAAATTGACGATAAAACATTATCGTTGTTTGGTTTTTACGATATTTTGGGAGAAAAAAAATATTGAAATTATTAATTTGTGTGTACTTTTAACTTTTTACTTACCTTGACAAAAAATAAATTATATGCGAATAGTCTTGCGTTACTATACAGAGTCCAACGGGAATGTGCAGAACATCAAACTGAACTACACTTTCTCTATGGGACCAACATCGAAATCGCGAAAAAAAAATCAGCTGTCCCATACATTCGGGTCCAGTTAGGTTGGCAATTTTGTATGGGACAACAGATTTTTTTTTTCGTTATTTCGATGTGGGTTCCATGGAGAAAGGTGTTCAGGTCTGATCATCCCCTTAAAAAGTGTCAGTATATGTGTGTGTATGTTCAAGATATTTATTTAATTATTATTTGAGTCGCGTGGCTAGAGGTCTCCAGAGAGGACGTCTGCGTCGGCTCGTGATTTAGCTGGCCGTGCGGCTCGGCCATTTTGTGAACTCTTTTGTGTTTTAACCTTAAAACAATCACTTGAGACTCTAAACTACTTACATTGGCAAAACTGACATTCTACTTTATTAATTAATACTGATCATTTTTATACGTATACTCTCCACATAACGAGACGTTGGCTGAATTGTGATAACACATCGGATGCCATTAAGGGTCGGCACTACCCTAATCGGGCAAAACAGGGTTCGGCGTTCCGACTTTTGAGGATAGTAAATAGCTATATTTAGAAACAAAATTAATACCATCGCTTCTTTAAAAGATGAAGTACAAGATGAACAAAAAAAATTTCAGTAAAATTGTGTAATTACATCAGAAAGTAATCGAGAATTTCATGAAAAACTCCAGAATAGCACTGCCGCGTTCCGAGTCCTGTGATTTAGTGAAACAAAATAAAACAACAAAATATATTTCTAATCAATGGCAAAACATCAAAGAACACTTTAAACAAATCAGTTTTTCGATACGACTTCTAGTTTTTTTGCAATTTGTTACCAAAAATCACATATTTCTTTGGACGTTTTCTTCATACAAATTACTATGGGCCGTCAATCGTTCGAAATCATTGCAAATAGACCGGTGACCGGCAACACCCAACCTTGTCTTAGAAGATTAATGAACAAATCCATTTTTAGCTAAAGTAGGCAAAGTAACTTATAAAAAACCGGGCAAGTGGGTGTCGGGCCACATGCTGTGTAGGGTTCCGTAGTTGCCCGTCACGTATGTGGACTTAGAAGTACATTTTATAAATTGGTCGACTATTACTCGTTATTATAACAGAATAACTGAAAGTTTATTACTATTGTTACTAGCAAACTAAGGATTGATAATCTGAAATCATCATCATCATCGTCAGATATGTTTTAAATAAGAGTGAATTCTGTACCGCAGTAGGTAACTCAAACGATTGACTTTGTAAGTCATTTGCACGACAGAATTTTGCGCGAAAAGACATTGCGCGACACAAGACAGCACAAAGGAATTTCACAAAAGTTACTTTCCGGGCACTGTTTAGTAGTTTTTGGTTATTTTGGTAATTTATGGTAGTTTTGAGTCTTTCGGTAGTTTTTGGTAAATTTTCGTACAAAAGTAACCAAAAAGTTATTTTGGTAGATTTTCGTACTTTTCGGTAGTAGTTTTTGGTTATTTTGGTAGTTTCTGTTTTTTTTGGTAGATTTTCGTACTTTTTGGTAGATTATTGTTATTTTGGTAATTTTTCGTACTTTTTGGTAGTTTATGGTTAATTTGTTACTTTTGGTTCATCTCATTTCATTTTATTTATTTACCTTAAATTGTAGGTAGGTACATAAGTTACAGATGGTAAGTACAGAGTACCTATTAGTCACACTACAATATAATTTATAAACATTAAGAAAAAAATAGATTTAAACAATAGGTGCCAGACAATAACTTAACTACCACCTTTCACTTACTACAATTAAATTAGTTAAATGTTATAAAATCAGTTAAATGTGATTAGTTAAAAATTATAATAACCTATTGAGGTACAAATAATCGGTCTGCAACACATTTTTTTCTACTCAGATTGATGCCTGTTTGTTTACTTATACTGAAGAAACTAATTAAAGTCATAGGGACACTGTTCGATTAATAATTCTTTAACCTTCTTCAGAAATTTCTTGTCGGCTTTAATGTCATCTGGTATTTTACTATACACAAGAACAGTATTCGACTTTATTTTGTAGTCCTTAGCATCGATGCTAGTCGGTAATTTGGTACCAGTAGCTCATTTTTGCTAGTTAAATTTAATCTCTTGCTACGGAATACTACGGGGTATCGTCTCACGATTTCGCACAGATCGAGGATATACGAAGCTGTCACAGTGAGTAATTTAAAGTCGGTAAACAAGGATCGGCATGACACCCTTACTGACTGAATTCCGCTTACGATTCGAATGTCTAATCGGTAGGTACCTCTTTTGCAAAACATATATTTTATTTATGTCAACAAACCCACCCCGTAGCCAAGCCGTCAAGAACTCTTTTGTTTTTATGGTAGTTTTTGGTAATTTTCATTCTTCTATCAAATATTTCCAAAAAGTATAAAAATCTACCAAAATAACCAAAAACTACGAAAATCTACCAAAATAACCAGAAACAACCAAAAACTACCAAACTAACCAAAAACTACCAAAAAACCAGAAACAACAAAAAAATAATTTCTAAACTACCAATAATTACCAAAACCTACCAAAAGAACCAAAAACTACCAAAAGAACCTAAAGAACTATTGACATTGTACTAATTTTTTTCTTTAAAATTACTTCTTGTTAATATTGCTGTGCCCTTTCAGGATTCATGTACCCACTTCAGCTACTAAGTAACACCTACTTATATGTTCTTGTGTCGCACAATGTCCTTCAGCGTGACGAAAATTACTGCTGAAATTTACCAAAATCTACCAGCCCTGTTTCAAATTCTACTTAAATTCTACCAAATAATATTAATGTCGTTACAGATGGTTAAAATTTAATATAAAACACGTTTTTGAACAAAATATTATCAATTTTATCTAAACGCTCATCATTACACATGTTATTTTCGCATTTTTGTATAATTTTTATTGGTTTTCATCACTTTGTAGCATGGATGCTTCAATTTTCAAATAAATAGGTATTAAATAGCAATGCCGGAAAGTGGCGTCATTTTTTTTATTATTTTTTTGAGCGTCCACCAACCACTCCTTGTTTTTATGGAAGATATTGATGTGCTGAACAAAACAAAGTATTACAATCATACCTCTACATGCAGTACCAACGGAGATATAAAGGTCTGAAATGTCAGAGCATGAGGGGCATGCTCCAGTCACAGTTCACAGTACTAGAATTCTGACATTTCAGACCTTTATATCTCCGTCGGTACTGCATGTAGAGGTATGATTGTAATACTTTGTTTTGTTCAGCACATCAATATCTTCCATAAAAACAAGGAGTGGTTGGTGGCCGCTCAAAAAAATATATACTTAAAAAAAATGACGCCACTCGCCCATACTAAATCGGCATTGCTATTTGGTCGTCCCTACGCAAGTTTAAATTTAGTACAGTTTTCTGTGTCTCATAAGCAGAGTCAGAAATTTTGGTAGCACTTTTAATTATGTCAAAGGGATTGCACGTTTATCGACTTCCGATTGTGTCCATATACGGGTAATTTTTTATCACTGCGGATAACACCAGCATGTATTCTACTCATCAAACTGAACAACTTTCACTATGGAGCCAACTACAAAAGAGCGAAAAAAAAATCAGCTGTCCTATACAAAACTGCAGTACCTACATATTCGACTCAAATGTATGGAACAGCTGATTTATTTTCGCTATTTTGAAGTTCGATACATGCTGAAGTTATCCGCAGTGATATAAAATATACCCGTATATCGACATTATTGGAAGTCGATAAACATGTAATCTCTTTGACATATTAAAAGTGCTAGGTACCAAAATTCCAACTCTGTTTAGAAGCCCTCTTTTTTAAAAAAAAATAACATTAGGCGATATGATTAATATTTGCTGTACTAGAAGTGAGTTCGGTGGCGCATTGCGGAGAGGTATGGACTCTCAATCAAGAGGTCCGCGTTCGAATCCGCACGGACAACATGCCACGAACCAATGAGTTTTTCGAACTTATGTACGTATTACCGACTGCTCTCAAAGGGTGAACGAAAACATCGCGAGGAAACCTGCATAATGCAGACGAAGAAATTCTGATGTATATGTGAAGTCTACCAATCCGCTTTGGGCATGCGTGGTGGACTTACGCCCAAACACCCTCCTAGAAGGTAGGCCTGTGCCTTGTAGTGGGACGTATACAGGGTGTTACAAAAGTAAGAATAAATTTTTAAAACTCTTAAGGGGGTTGTTTAGACCGTCAAACTGAACAACTTTCTCTATGGGACCAACATCGATATCGCGAAAAAAAAATCTGATATCCCATAGATTTTTAGCTCGAGTCGATTTGTAGAGTATAGAACATAAATTATATTTTTCGCGATTTCGATATTGGTCCCATAGTGAAAGTTGTTAAGTTTGATGGTCTTAACCACCCCCTTAAATGTTTATTTGTATTTTTGTAACACCTTGTATAGGCTGATGATTATGATGATGATGTACTAGAAGTTCCGGAAAACTTGCAAACCCTGCAATCGTTTTCTCAGCCATTTGTATTGCCAGCTTAGATTTTATGAGCCTGAATCCTTGCATTTTTAAATACATTAACATTTTCGAATACCCAATGTCTACTAAAATCTACTAAACAAATATACCAATAAAGAAGAAATCTACTAAAAGTCGTCACACTGATGATGTCCTTTTGCGCAAATGTTTTTGAAGGCAATCGTTCCAGTTAGGTACTGCAAAATTAACTTTTATTCCGTGCTTAAAATATTATATCTGACGATGATTATGATGATAAAAGATTACAAACCCTTAGTTTGCTACCAACAATACCAATACCAATAATAATATAATAATATTGTTTTAATACCAATAATATTAAACTTATAATAATATCATTATTCTGTTAAAAGTTTTAATTTGTTCTGTTAAAATAATTTTAAGTTTTTTTAAGCCTTAGTAATACTGTGATCTAATTAGCTAGAACCCATCCTATCCTACCACCATCTTTGATCAGTCACATTATAGGTCCATCACGGTACTGTACTGTTGCTGTAAATGTCAATTTCGACCTACGGCTCTCAAATCCAGATGCTGCAGGATGATTGCCACGCACAACCAAACATTCAACATTAATTTAATGTGGTAAAATCTGCCTTCCGAGTAGTAGGTACCCTAAATTCGGTCGGACCTACGACCCTGCCAGGATAGGGTCGGTCGGCCAGACTTTTTAGTCCTTACTAATTGGACTCTAGACCAACAGACTAGTTACGTCCTTTAATTCAACGAGGTAAAATGTTGTGTCACCGGGTAGGGTTCACTTTTTCCTTCACACCAGTAAACATGCCAGCCAAGCTGCCGCGCGCTGCAGCCGACCAAGTTTTTTGCAAGAAAAGTATTACCAAAACCTATCAAATTGATTTGTTCATTAATCTTATAAGATAGGGTTGAGTGTTGTCGGCCACCGGTCTTTTTCTTTTGACAGATATGTCAAACGGGCCGTAGGTAGTGCCGACCCTTAAACAAAAATTGAATTGAATTAATTATTATTTATTATTATTGCACCTCAACACTACCGATATAACAACTTGGCTTAGATTAAAACTATCAATAGTATCAATAGTTATAATCTAGGCCATACTATCGATAGCACTATCGATAGTTATTGCTACTATTTTTCGAGGTCACGATAATATCGATAGACTTTCAATTGTTTTAATATTGGTAGGCAACGCTATCTCCAGTTTGCAATATACAAGGTGTTACAAAAATACGAATAAACATTTAAGGGGGTGGTTTTGACCATCAAACTCAACGACTTTCACTATGGGACCAACATCGAAATCGCGAAATAATCAGATTTCCCATACATTTAACTCGTAGATTTGTATTAGTATGGAACATCCGATTTTTTTTTCGCGATTTCGATGTTGGTCCGATAGTGAATGTTGTTGAGTTTCATGGTCTAAACAACCCCTTTAAAAGCTTTAAATGTTTATTTTTACTTTTGTAACACCCAGTAGACGGTTATTTGTTTTTCCCACTAACGTCGTCGCTCGTGACGTTCTTCGCCGCGTCGACACGGCGGACGGCTTCCCGTACTTTGTATCCAGTCGCCGTCGGTAAATGTAGGCCGTCGGTAAATAATACTAAATTTGAATAAGTTTAAAGAAGTAAACTGATCGCATGCATGTTAATCGGTTAAACGCTGCCTTTTTTCTACCCTGAACTAAAGTCAAAAATTCAAACGTCATTTCCTCTTTCGACAGCCAAAAAACAAACAATAACATTTCCTTATCCAGCCTACAAAAGGTAAAAATTCAATATTCAATTCAGATCCGATCTCCGGAACCGTGCAATTTCTGTTGCAAAAAAAATGGAGGTCTAGCATACAGAATATAACACGTTCTCCGTCACGATCCTAGCCCTATCTTGATCGGTGTATTGTTGCCAGCCCGCAATCTGAATTGAGTTCGTGATCTCGCATTCGGTGCCTCGTGACATTGTTCAGCCTGGTACACACCAGGGTGCCAGATAAAAAAGGTGGAGGAAAATGGGGATCTTTTAAAACGCTTTCTTATGAGCGTTTGCTGAAATAGGTTTCCTGAAAATGAGTGTTATAAAGTTTTGGTCGTGTTTTTTTATGTTGTTTCTAAGTTACTGCTAAGTACAGCCTGTTAGAGATTATTTTAAGGTTTAGAATCCAGTTATTACGACATCATTAAATATGTATTATATTTTACGCTCTGTTTTTGAGCGCGTATAATACCTCGAGATTCAAGAATTGTTACGACTTAGTTTGCATAGATGTTATGTTCCACGTTAAAAGAGCTATCCAACGACAGCTCGCAAAATGTATTTAAAATAAAATGTTTTCAACCCCCTTTTCGTTGTAAGGGGGTTAAAAAAATTGTTTTCTTTTTAACCGCCGCTTTCAGTGTTAATGTTATCTATTTTCATGCAAAATTTCAACTCAATAGGTACAATAATGAGCGAGTAATTGAGGCGGATCAGAGAGACAGACAGCATGAACGAAAGTATAAGGGTACCTTGGTTTACTAGAGAATCCTAAAATAAGCTTAAGTATTATAATGAATGACCAAAATGCCTAGCCTTGTTACGTTACATAAATAAAATTTTCAATATTAGGTATATATTTTTTAATTGTACATTGTATACTTTATTTTGCTTACAAGATAAATGTGTGTTGTAGAGTTTCTTGCCGCATGTTCTCTACAATGGAACACCATCGAACACGGTGGAAGTCAAACAAAAACGACGTCAGAAATAATATGATAATTATTTTGGATAATAAACTTTTGAATTGTGAACTTTGAATTGTCAAGTTTAACATCAAATAGGTACATTTAAACAAGAGGGCAAGACACTACACTAGATGGCGCTCGGGAGCATTATTCCTGATCTTATCACATTTTATTTTATATCACGTAATTGTGATGATTTCAATCAAAATTTTCAATTATGCGGGCACTTGTGTTTATGTTTTACTGATCTAGCTACAAGTTATAGTAATTTTATTGTTCATACGAATTTGATATACATTTAAATTTTAATCAATTTCATACAAAACTTTGACGTTTAACATTCGTAGACGGTATTAACAAAAGTAATATTTTATATATGGAAAAATAGTTAAGAAAATCAAGATTACGCATCTCAAATAACATTTGCAATTTATGACATAATTACGAAGATATAAAATAAAATGTGATAAAATCAGGAATGATGCTCCCGAGCGCCATCTAGTTGCCTGTGAACGTCTCTGCAACCCCCTTAAGTGGGTGGTGGTACTATATACTACGGAGAAAAGAATTTCTTATTTTCTTCATAAAATTATTTACTAGATTACAGGTAGGATTTAGAAGGTATAAAAGAACATGTGAGTAGGCATGTTATAATTCTATAGGCCTACCATGAGTTTTCATTGTACGTTACTACTATAGTTGCGTCGCCAATTTTGTATTGAATTTCGTACAGCGCTCCCGGTGGTTACGTTGAGAAATAATTTCTACCATACGCATTGGTGATGTAACTACACAGTAGTAACGTACAATGAAAACTCATGGTAGGCCTACTGATTGTTACGTTGACTCTACGTCTATTCTATTCTAATTTTAAAATTGATGATTTCGCCGTGTTTGACTTTGTACGGTAATAAATATATAGTGAAATCAAAGTTTGTTTAAAAAAAAACACTATGTTGAGCCACATAGAACGAAATCGTTTTAGTCAGCCACCATATACAATTGGGACTTCGTTGTAGGCCATGCAGCAAATAGCAACAGCAGGAAACAAAACACGTGACGTGACCCAATAGCGGACCTACAACGCGTCTCCGACTCTACGCCTGAAAACTCTAAAACTCGAGTACTCGAGCCACAGTCGTACTGTCCTAACCCTAAGGCCCTGTTATTCTTATATCTTGGAAAGGAATTATAACAGAACGGAATTACTTTATAGAGCGAATCTCGTAGATCACGCACGTGCCATACGAGCTCGTGGCAAATTGTTATACGACGAAATATCTTTGCATTTTACTGAGCGCACATGTTTCCAATTTACATTATAAGATCCTGCCATAAGATATCTACGATGAATAATACTTAAACAAGATGCGATCTAAATTAACTATGACAAATTGGAAAATTATAATTAAATTGCGGCTAGGGTTGCCTTGAAACATTAGGCTAAAAAAATATATTTTAATTTATGCATGCAGGTAGGTGTTATTTGAAATAAGCAACTGTAAAAATATGCGTTACCATTAATTGATTACTAGAGGTGACATCCTGACTGAATTGTTTTTGTTTGTAACATTCGTACAGGCCAAATGGCATATGTTTACTTAGCATGTGCCAGGCGCTAGGCGCAGCGTGACGCTTCCAGCGCGCGTCCCGCACTGCTGATCGTGGTGCACAGATTTTGTTCGCGTTGTAGCTGCATAAGAATAATTAATTACATAATTATTAAATATTGCCATTCCGTAGTCTGCGCAGATGTCCAACAGCTAAAGTACTTTTATATCAATTACCTAATTGTAATCGTGGTAATTTAAAACTTATCTGAATCGAATCATTCAGACAAGTTTTGGATGGAATGATGGATGGACAGCTAATTTCATTTTCGTGTTTTCAACGTTTTTTGTTGCCCTTGTAAGTTGTTTAATTTGACGGTCTAACCACCATTTTACATGTGACACACTGTTCTGTTTTTCTGAACAATATCGTTGTTTTTTTCTAAATCTGCCGTTTCATACAAAACTGCGGTACCTACCTATCTACTCGTACTCGACTGACATCTGATATATTTTTTTTACTTTGTCTCCAAAGTGAGAAGATGTTTAGTTTGATGGTCTAAACCACCCCATTAAATATTACTAGGGTGTTTTGTAACATCTTGTATATTGGCATTTGTACTTATTAATTTTTTGCAAAAATAATAAGCAATAACGTATGGACATTGTCTCTGCCTACCCCATTGGGAGATTGGGTATAAATTTGTTTGTGTGTGAGCATCGATATTTTACTGCAAAATTATAATATACTATTAGCATCTTTACAATAACATTACAATTACAAGTATAGGCAAACAAATTTCGTTCGTGTAAAAATAAAAATTTTATCTATTTTTTACAGTTTACGAGTTGAAGCGTAAACCGAACAAAATAAACTTGTTTTGTTTGAGAACTCGACGAATGGCCCATAAATTCGGAACAGTTATGTACCAAGCAACATTTTAAAACGTTACCGGTAAAATGTTTTATCAAGTTTGCGGTTTATAATTGGCTACTTGTTCCAAATATTAAATTTTAACACGTAATGGAATCAAATCTTTCATAATAATGATATCGAATTCTTACAAAATTAATAATTATATAATTATGATAAAACAACATAACTAATCTAATTTAAAATTTGAAAATAAAGTAGTAAGTATCGGAAACATGTGACCCGCTTTTCACCAACCAAAAAAAAACTGGTTTTGGTCGACGAGAATTTTGTCGTCGAAAATCATCGCGTCGTTCAGTGAAAATTATGCCCAATACGATAACGAAACGGTGTTTTTAGTGTACATTTTTGGATATGAGCGAATTCGGAAGATTATTAAATTTTTATCGGAAAATGAAACCGTAGAATTTTTATTAAGTTTCGGGTTGGCGAATGTCGGTCATATCGATGTCCATTACTTTACACGTATGACATTTTAAATCGTGCAGTCGAAATAGGAAGGTGGTTTTAAGCACATTTATTAATTCCTACAAACATTGTTGAGAGTTCTAATATTATATTTAGCACAAACAATCGTAGGTATAGACACATAAATGTAAAAAAAGGTCTACACAAACACCCTGTATATGGTGGAACATAACGTAATAATGATACATTTTCCAAAAAAATTAGATATTCCTACCAGTTGTTTGTTGTTGATTTAACTTAATCTCGACTCCATTCCAAATAGCAACAAAGTTGTAAGGTTTTTTTGAATAACAGAAACAAAGATTTGAGACACTAACTTTCAGATGCAGAAACGCACATCAGAGTTAATCCTCCTCTTGCTGTCACTTTTTGTCTTGTTGACGTAGTGAAAGCTAGCAAGAGATTTAATGGAGGATTAACTCTAATGAGCCTTTCTGCAACTGACCGTTACTCTCACCAATTTTTCGAACAGCTTTAATAACGTCCAAAATAATTATGTTAGTTGTATATCTTTCTGATAAATAAATCATATTTGCTATTCAGAATTGGCCAGGAGTGCGATTTTTGAATCATTCCGTGAGCTCAGCAATTGAAAATGTCAAAATAACTATGGAGATAATATGCATCTTTCTACTGCTGAGTTGACTTTCAAAAATCATACTACAGGAGAGCGATTTTGAGCGAGCAAAAGATGCGTCTCTCCGTAGCAATTTTGACATTTTCAACTGGTGAGCTCACCGAATGAGATTAAAAAATTGCACTCCAGAATGCTAAATAGGAATCGGAATATCTTTTTTAAGGCCTCCGCTCATTGCAGCGATATTATCGAGCTATATTATTGCTATGATTTTGCGATAATTGTTCTCAGTACATTTTATATGGGGACGCGCGCGATCCTACACACTGCCGCGATATTATCGAGCGATAATATCGCTGCGATTTTGCGATAATTGTTCTCAGTAAGTACATTTTGTATGGGGACGCGCTCGATCCCACACACTACCGCGATATTATCGCAACCTGATGCAATCTCTTTCTACTACATTTAGTGAAGGGCGCATGCGTGACGCGAATCGCGGAATCGCTGCAGTGTGTAAGGTGTCGCGATATCGCTGTCGATAATATCGCTGCAATGTGCGGAAGCCTTCATTCTTTTTATTCATATATGGATGGAACGAAGTATATGTAGTAGAAACCATCAGACGAACCATTAAGCCCATTGGTTTTATTACGTTTAGAGTACAGTCGTACGTCATAAAAACCGGCAGTCTACCTATCTCTGTACGGTCGAACGAATCAGAAATAAAATCGTTGGAATAAATTCCGATTCGAGAGAAATGTAACTTGCAACTAGCCGAAGCTGCAATCGGTCGGATACGAATATCTGCGTTCGTTGTTGACTATTTAGAATATTCGGTTAATTTTGAAGGTTCGGTGAAATTTGAATTTCTATATTTTAATATCTATAGGATATTTTGAATATAATTGGCACAAATAACTAGTTATTTGGCTGATCAGGTCAGGGCCCATGTGGCGCGAGTTATTACTTGACCAAATTAAAGAGATACTTTTTTTTCGGTCTTTAATTTGATTAAGTTAACATGGCATACATGTAGAATAACAAATTCGATTATTACTTAACTACATACCTACCTGCTACTACCTACAAAATAATTTTTTTTATCATTCTTGAGTAAATAAGATGCTATGTAGTTACCCATATCTTGTTAGATCTGTGGATTCAACTCGTTCGCGTGTCTGAGCCCTGCATACCTAGCATGCCGGAGTGATACAGCGCTATCACCAAGCTATCACACCTTACCTCTCTTTCTATTTGCGTGCGAACGAACGAGATAAAAGACGTGATACAGCCGTATCACGTGCAGCATACTACGAGGGCTGTTTATTTTCTGTGTGTTTATGATTTGTGTAATCGTTTATAATATGTAGTAAGTAAGTACCTAAGTATCAATGTGTAAGACAGATGTCGTGAAGTACCTAGTATCGAGACAAACCTAATAGGTTTAACGATGCTAGCCAGTATTCTAAAATGTTGTAACTATTTTTGATAAGAGAAATAAATAAAAAAAAAAAAATAGTCCTATCAACTGGCATTAATAAGGTAAATAATTTTACGGCAACTCAAGACAAAAGTCAAGGAATTGAGACGTGCTCGCTCACACATGGCCTCATGAAAAGGCTGAAAGTCACCCAAAGGGCAATCTAGAGGGTTATGCTCGGAGTGCCCTTGCAAGATTGAATTAGAAGTGAAGAGATTCGCAGAAGAACTAGAGTAGCCGACATAGCCCAAAGAATTTTTAACTAAAGAGGCAATGAACGGGACACATTTTTCGCAGAACCTATGACCGATGGGGCCGAAGATTTGTCTAGTGGCGACTGCAAAGTAGATCGACGACATGGTGAAGGTTTCGGGAGCCCGTTGGATGAGAGCATCAGCGCAGGATTACTCGTTGTGGCGATCTTTGCGGGAAGCCTATGCCCAGCTGTAAACGTCTATTACCTACAGGATGAGATGATGAATGCACGATACAGGATGTAAACTTAAATCTGTTACATATTTTAGGGGGTTGTTCATACCATCAAACTGAACAATTTTCAGTAGGTATGGAGCCAACATCTAAGCGGTGCGGAAAAAAATGTCGTTCCACAGTCGACCTAAATGGAATATATAGAGTCCAACTTAATATGCTGACATTTTTTTGAGAGGATGATCAAACCGTCAAACTGAACAACTTTCTCTATGGGACCAACATTGAAATCGCGAAAAAAAAATCTCCTATTCCATACAAAACTGCAAACCTACTCGATTCAAATGTATGGGACAGCTGATTTTTTTTTCGCGATTTCAGTGTTGGTCCCATAGAGAAAGTTGTTCAGTTTTATGGTCCGAACATCCCCTTAAAAAAGTGTCAGCATATTAAGAGGACCCTGTATGAACATCGAAATCGCGAAAAGAATAATCAATATTTTTTCGCGATTTCGATGTTGGTTATAGTAAATTGTTCAGTTTGATGATCTCAAGCACAACTTAGACAAGTTTACACCCTGTATACACATGAAAACATTGATGAATACGAAAAGTACGAAGGGATCCTATTTTTCAAAAGAATAAATAAACAACATGCATAATGTTGATAGACATTTAAAAGCGTAAACTCAACCGTAAATTACGTAAATTCAAAATAAAACAACGTGAATTCGATCTCACGACAGGAACGATGATCGAGCGACGTTTCGCGTGACCGTGAAAATATGAAACGCTAACAAAATATGCAATGAGGAAAAAAGGTTTTTCTTTCAATTACAAAATAATGATGCGGCCACAAAATTCACGAACACAAAGGATGGAGAATTAGATTTTTTGTGATACATAACATGAGGGGTTTCTTTGACTACCTATCTATCCCTTTGATAAGAATAAAAATACATTATCTTTCTTAATTATGCTGACAGTTTTTAAGGGGATTACCAGACCATCAAACTGAACAAATTTCTTTATGGGACCAACATTGAAATCGCTAGAAAAACCCGCCGTTCCACACAAAACTGCGAACTTACTCGAGTCAAATGTATGGGACAACTGATTCTTTTCGCCATTTCGATGTTGGTCCCATAGAGAAAGTTGTTCAGTGTGATGGTCTGATCATCCCCTTAAAAAGTTTCAGCATTTTAAGAAGGACCCTGTATAGGGCGTTTGTACAGGGTGTTAGGGTAAACAGTTGCATTAAGGAGGTGCAATCAACCCTTAAACCAAGATGTGTGAAGATAAAAAAAGTGTGTTTTCCATACTAAATGCAATCAGCAGATCGAACAATTGTATGAAAAATCGATTTTTTTTCCGAATTTCATGTAAGTTTCTTATGGAAAGTTGTTCAGTATCATAGGTAAAATGATCCCTTAAAGTAATGCAACAGTTTACCCTATCACCCTGTAGTTATGAGCATTATTATAGAGTTGTCGCTCGAACGAAATCAATATGATATTCAAGTGTTTCCCTCACGACTAGTCCACTGATTGGCAGAAATAATTAAAATGTCATGGGCAGAAAGATATCAAGTCTGCCTACATCTCATTGGTTCTTTTTTGTTAACAACTTCTTTGATATCCTTTACTTATGATAATTGCACATGTTGTAATGCTGATCGCGTGTTCCATTCCATCTCACTTCTACCCATTAGGGTTCCCATTAGACGTTTCTTACAAGGTGATTTAAGATTAAGAATGATGTTTTTGCTGTGAATTTTTCACACCTCGGAAACTTCATATCAGGCTATTTACTAATCGGTCAATGTGCGAATCGGGCAGTATGCGAATCGGACCATTTGAAAATATTACATTTTGATCATCTGAAATCCTGCGTCAAGAGGACTTTTTGCGAGCTGGACATTCTACGTCAAAATCATACAAAAGGGCTCGCACTGTCAAGAAGAGATTACAGTATTTGAGAGTTACGCGGAGAACCCGTTAAAATGTTTAATTCTAGGTTAAGAAGAGATTATTTAGCACCTCTTCAGGGTGAAACTGATATTATTAGCATCCTTTTAAACTAAGAGTCTACTCATCAAACTGAACAAGTTTTACTATGGAGCCAAAACCGATTTCCGAACCGGAGCCAAAAATATCGGCAATTTCATAGAAAATATACAGGGTGTTACATAAGTAAAAATAAATATTTCAAACTCTTAAGGAGGTTGTTTAGACCATCAAACTGAACAACTTTCACTATGAGACCAACAGCGAAATCGCGAAAAAAAAATCTGATACCAACCCAAATACGAGTATTTTAGCTCGAGTCGATTTGTAGAGTATGGAACATCAAAATTTTTTTCGCGTTTTCTATTTTGGTCCCATAGTGAAAGTTGTTCAGGTTGATGGTCTAAACCACCCCCTAAATGATTATTTGTATTTGTAACACCTAGTATATGGCTACTCTACCTATTGGCTCTACCCTGGCTCTATTTTACATTTCCATAATGAAAGTTTGATGGCCTGAAGTGGATGTTTAATATGATATAATTGTAGCTAAGTTTCTGACCACTCCAAATAGATTTGGAAGCCATCCTCATCATCATCATCACGATTTCAATAAAACCATTTATAGTAAATTGTAAATCGTATGGCTAATAGTAATAAGTATCAGAGAATCGCTTTAGCGGACATTTTACCACATTACCGCACTAATAGTATTTCGAATAATTGGAAATTGAGCGGTGTTGTTTTGTGTTTGCAATTAGTATTGCGATGCCAATTTGAAATTGCGAAATGAGTTTAATATTTACTAATACTACTAAAATTGTAATTGGATTTTGGACTTAATTTTATTTATTACTAGCTGAGCCCGGCATAAGTTGTAATGCAGCTTCTGTTTTTTTGGCAGATTTTTTAAATAAAAATAAATACTTAAATAAATAAAAATAAATTACCTAGCCATGCGCACAAAAACCCACCAAAACTCAAGACGACATTCATCGTAATCGGACAAAGGTACACACGGGCACGCAAATGTACGCAAGGGACGCATGCGGGACAAACATACAAACAGAAATACATTGATTTTTATAAAAAAAAAAATCTGCCAAAAAAAGACGGACTGCAACCAGATTGCAATGCATGTTATAGCTAGTATTTTATACAGGGTGTAAATTTAAATGCATTACATACTGGGATGCTTCAGACCATCAAACTGAACTACTTTTATTTTGGGATCAACAGTGAAATCGCGAAAAAAATCAGCAGTCCCATACATTGGATTGAGTTTGGTTGACATTTCAAAATGTACTTTAATTCTGATTTTTTTTTAGAACATCTTAGTAATTGCTTGAAATGTTTATTGAATCTCAAAACAACGTTCCCTTACAGAGCAAAGGGTCATTCCTTGAGTGCTCTACAAATCTCATTGTGTAATCGTATTAGGTAGGCCGCATACATTTAGGCTCCTGAATACGATTATCGAAGGTGCCTGTTGGCCTGAATGTCATAAGAAGAAACTGTCCGCATGCATTTTAGTCCAACTTAATATGCTGACATTTTATTAAGAGGATGATCAAACCATCAAACTGAACCACTGTTGGTCCAAAAACGAAATCGCGTAAAAAAACAGTTTTTCCATACACTTCGGTCAATTTTACCACAGGAATGATGTCCAGTCAGCAGCAAAAAGATGGATGCACTTTTACTACGTCGTAGTATAAAGATGTATACACTTTAGTACTACGCGTCGTAGTACTAAAGTGTATACATCTTTTGCATGAGGAGGCATACATCTTTTTGCTGCTGACTGTCCATATTCATGATAATTTTCAAAGTAATAAGTTAACGTATTAAACGACAACCCTAACTATTTGATCACGCAAGTAACACCGCAATTATATCTTAATTTTGTTTCCGTGGTAAACATTTGTTCAGTTCGATCATTTGAACCACCTCTAAAATCTTGCCGATATTTGAAAATTATGCCTGTTTACGTCATTGCTGTTTACGGATAAAGTCAGCAGTGGAACTGCGACGACATTATCCCAGATAAAATGTCGCAAAAAGTATTATAAGCAGGCTTTGCCCCAAACAAATAAACATATCCTTACTTGATGGTAATAAAATCTACAGTGCCGTATCGTATCTTCGGTCTGTGTTTAAAATAAATGTAGTATGGATAAACTCTGAAATGAAATAGATTTATTGTCATAGCACAAAATCTTTACTAAGTACATAATTTTATCTAAGGATCAGCTTAAAAATATACAATGATCAAGGGACCAGGCTTTAACGTTTGCTGGTAGAGTGATAAAACACACTGACTAGCGCTGTTTTCTAGCGTATCCCTAGGCATATTAATTAGTTTTGATAATGTCGCAAAAAATTATATTATAATGGTTGCACACAATTCGTCTTAATCGCCTGTAGGAGCATCCCAATTTCCTGCTTACAGTTAAGATCTGTCGTAAATACGACCAGCCTCAATGCGGCAAGACTGATGTACTCGTACTATACAGCGGAAAAGGAAAAAGAACAATATCCATTCAGAACCAGCACAAAAGGCAGGCGATTGCGCACCGCACTGATTAAATTTTCAACGCACATCAAACGCAGTGCTTGCCCTTTTTCCTGTAGCCAATTTAAAAGTTTGTCATTGCTTAAATAAAAGGCAGGTTTTTGTGAAAACTGCGTTGCAGTAAAGGTGATGATACGCCATAAAATTTGTAAACATAACATAACATAAATATACTTCATAACTTTTTTTTTCTTTAACCTGATTGTTCGTGAGCAATATTATTTTCGTTTGTCTTTTTGACACCTCTGTGCTTCAGTAGGTTCATTTTCAGTTAGTTTGCATTAAAGTGAACGAGGAAGAATCCCCGATTAACGTATTGAACCCCCAATACATCTGGCACCCTGGGCAATCATCAAGCCTGGTTGCCAATCTATGACATGCCATCGACTCGAAAGAAGAAGAAGTTGGTCTAAGATATTGCCACAGGTAGCATGATAACATTGACTTGTATACAGCAACTCGCACCAGGTAGGCTACTGTATTAGCCCATTCCCTCACACCATTATTTTTAGTAACAAGAAGTCTTGACTTTGTAATGGAATCCTATAGACTGGGAAATGAATCATCATCATCATCATGTCACCCGATAGACGTCCACTGCTGGACACCGGCCATAGAACACCGGTTCTGCGCTGCTCTCGTCCAACGGGTTGCCGCCGCCTTCACCTGGTCGTCGCTCCACCTATTGGAAGGCCTACCCAAAGGTACGCGGTCGATACTAGAGAACTCTTCGGCCATATTTGCCATCTATTCTGCGAGCAATATGCCTTTATGAATTATCGTAAAAGATACATTTTTTTTTTATTTTTTGTTTATTTTAATTTTTTATTATTAACATTTATCATATGAATTTAATTATTCATACATTTATTCATAAGTACAGATTTAATATGCAAAATGGAAATATAAATGAAAACAGCTAATATATACAAGTATTATATACAAGATACATTATTATATCCAGTATTGTAATCAAAAACATTCATTTTGTTTTCATCTCACGTTCGCTTCGCTTTCACCTCATTATCGTTCTATATTTGTTTCTTTTCGAGTGTCATTATCAAGACTACTGAATAATCAATGAGGCAAAAGTGAACGAACATCTGGATGGCAGAGCACTTTCATGTTAAGTCAGTCGATCGTCAAATTTTAATAGCATGCGAACAATAGGTTTTATTTTCTGATTTATATCTATGTGAGGGTTTCAAGGTTAAGTAGGTATTGATTTAGTTTTAAAAAGTCTTACTTAGGTCAATTAGGGTTTGCAATAAATTCCAGGTTAAGTTGGTAACCCATTATTTTTTTAGTAAACCAACTGAGAGAGCTATTTTGACCAGTTTAAGTGTTTCAAGTTTTCACGTTGTTCCCCGTAAAACAAGTTTGTAAAGTATTATACTTTTTTCTACTCAATTCTTGATCATGTTAGGCAAAAAATCAGCCAAATCGACATCTCTTTGATTCCTTGCTCGAGTTGTATAATATTATAGAGTTACTCTAAGAGATAAGAGAGTCTGTAAGTAATGGATAGTTTGCCCTGGCTACATCCTAACCATGTAAGACACTCGGTCTATAAAAATAGTTTAACGACATTTAGTTTAGCTGGCACTTTCGTAATTATGTTCATTTATTATCAGCGAGCGTCGTACGCGTGCTTTTTAGTGTGAATGTGTTTATTTGCTATTTCAATGAATTAATTGTTTTGAGCTACAATTTACTTAATAAACGGTTTCTCTTTGGAACATGCTATTTCTTCTTGAGATTCTTAGATTCTTTATTTTACACAATAACATAACTTAAAGACGAATATTACAATAAGTCATGATGTACAAATACAAAGGCGAACTCTTCAAGAGTTTTCTTTCAGTAAAACGTTATACAAATACAAATACAAATCAGAGATGGACGATTGTTACTGATTCTAATATTCGAATGGTTTGATAGTACTAATATTAACAATCGAATACAATAAAAAAATTTTAACAAAAAGTTTAAAACCGACTTCAAAACTAAAAAGGTAATAATAATAATATTGCAGTCGTTGACTTTTGCATTCGAATCTATAAGAACATTAATTTGTCTTATCGGACTCGGTGTCAAGCCGGTACGATTCGCAACTGGGCTTGCAGTAATTTTTTGGCTTGGCTTGGCTTGACACCGACTCCAATAAAACAAATTAATGTTCTTATAGATTCGAATGCAAAAGTCAACGACTGCAATATTATTATTATTACCTTTTTAGTTTTGAAGTCGGTTTTAATTTTTTGTTAAAATTTTTTTATTTCATACTTTTCAGTGTTGAAATCTAGGTGAAATACATTAGTTCGACTAAGCAGTTATAAGTACTTCAATGCAAAGGATAATAAGGTGTAGACACCTAACTCGATTTTAAAAAATCCAACCCATATTTCGTACAACATTTCTGTTTTTGGGTTACTGTTATCTGTCTTTTTGCCATATTTCGATTCAATAGATGCAAAAATGAGCGAATTAATGAGGCGGGGCATACAGACAGACAGACAAACAGAATGGACGAAAGTATAAGGGTTCCTTGTTTGACTACGGAACCCTTAAAACGACGAACATTTCCGACCGCCATGATCAATAATTATTAAATCTATGTGCTTCGGTACCTATATCCATGAAGTTTAAACCATAAAGTTATTATACGTTTAAACACCACACAGTCTGACCAAGAAGTTTTAAATATATAGGCATATAAAGATTCTTGTTTATGACAGTAAAAAAAAACATAGTTTGACAGTCCCCATCAAAACATTGCTAGAGTGCGATTTTTGAACATCACACGTTCGAATTAGCAGTAGAAAGACGAAATATGCATAATCTCCATAGTAATTTTGACATTTTCTACCGCTGACTTGAACGTGTGATGTTTAAAAATCGCACTCCTGAAGAGAATCGACAAACAAAAACGTCATCTGTGTCACGCATCTGAAAAAAAGACGGACGTAATATCCTTTTATTATACAAGGTGTTACAAAACTACAAATAAACCTTTAAGGGGGTGGTGTAGACCATCACACTGAACAACTTTCACTATGGGACCAATATAAAAAACCGGGAAAAAAAAATTTATGTTCTATACTCTACAAATCGACTAGAGCTAAAATATGTATGGGATATGAAATTATTTTTTTCGCGATTTCGATGTTGGTCCCATAGAGAAAGTTGTTCAGTTTGACGGTCTTAACAACCCCCTTAAGAGTTTCAAATATTTATTGTTACTTATGAAACACCTTGTATAAGTGAAGCACCCATGTATTATATTGTGTTTGCGTCGTAGAAAGAGAAGGTAAGTACTAGAAAGTAGCACGTGTCGTGTCATACTCACTCAGTAAGAGATGCACATAGCAAATTCGCTCTAGTTAAAAATTCGCTCTAATTAAAAAAGGAGATCGCTACTTATTGCTGTCCTTATCGACGTTACCACTTTTTTGTTTGACGACGGCTGTCTGACTCCGGAGGCAGACATCTAGCTTCATACAAATTGTATAGGATTTTATGACTATCGCTATCTCATACGCGTTTACACTTCACATCTTTCTAGTGTAACATTACGTCCGTATTTTTTCAAGTCCGTGATCTGTGTACATATTTGTTATTTTGCAGATTTTTTCAACAAGCGCTGAATCAATTTCGTGGGACCACCTCGGAATTATGACCTACCAAACAAAATAAGAATCATCATAATCAATTCTCAATTGGCGGTGTAATTGCGTACCAAACATAAGTACAAAAAAAAAAAAAAAAAAAAAAAAAAAACATACGGGTCCAATTGAGAACCTCCTCCTTTTGTTGAAGTCGGTTAAAAACAATCGATCGCTAGTTCACATATTCGAATAAAACCGCTAGTTCATTCATTTACTTTGCCATACAAAATTGGGCTGTTTCGTCGTATAATAAAGTCTTCTTTTAATTGATATTCGTAGTAATAAGTAAATAGTTACTCATTTGCGAACCGCTAGTTCATTCATTCAGTTTGCCACACAAAATTTAGTATTGTTAAGATTACTTTTAGTTGATAACAATAATTAGTTACTAATGAAGCCAGGAATGTCTCCGTACGAGGGATCTCCTCAACGGCTCCTCAACAGCATGGACTAGATTTTTTTTTGCATTCGTTCAGTTTTGAGAGCAAAACAAAAATATGTATTTAACCTGAATCTGGTGCTAAGCCAGGAATTTCTCGTCGCCGTCCTCCGCTCACGCCCGCCCGTCCTCCGCCCGCTCCCGTCCGTCCACGTCCTCCGTCCGTCCTCCGCCCGCTCCCGTCCGTCCACATCCTTCATCCTATGCCCGCTCCCGTCCGTCCACGTCCTCCACCCGCGCCCATCCGTCCTCGCCCGCTCCCGTCCGTCCACGTCCTTCGTCCGTCCTCCGCCCGCTCCCGTCCGTCCACGTCCTCCGTCCTATGCCCGTCCGTCCTCGCCCGCACCCGTCCGTCCACGTCCTCCGTCCGTCCTCCGCCCGCTCCCGTCCGTCCACGTCCTCCGTCCTAAGGCCCGCTCCCGTCCGTCCACGTCCTACGCCCGCGCCCGTCCGTCCTCGCCCGCTCCCGTCCGTCCACGTCCTCCGCCCGCTCCCGTCCGTCCTCGTCTTCCGCCCGCGCCCGTCCGTTCTAATGTGAATAGCGCTAAGTTCGATGGTTGAATGAATGATTAAATTTGCCACACGAAATTGGGTATTTTTTCTCAGTAGATACAGTTTACTTTTAGATGATGTTACGGATATTCGAATAAAAAAACTAGTAATAATGAAATTTGAATCGGGAAGAATAAGACGACGCAATACATTCTTATTTACATCTCGCTTTTTTTTCAAATTCGAATTATTCGAATGAATTGTAAGGTTATTCGAATAATTTGAATGACTTCTACAGTCGAATTATTCGAATAATTTCGTTCACAATCGCCCAACTTTAATACAAATATCTTTATTAACAAAAAGAACATATCAGTACACATGATACAATGGACCCCGCATGCGGCAAGCCAGAATCTCGGTAATCCTTTACGATTTATCAGGCAATAATTACAATTTTAGGACCGAGTGAGCGATATTTAAATAATTACAGTGATAAATAAATAGTATCTATAGACAATGAAGTTACAACTAACATAACGGAGACATGCGATGAAATTTAATAACCTACACATAATTAAAAACTTTGAAATATAATAGTACATTATGATACAAGTTCGGTGAGTTGATAATTACAGCCGAGGCGTTATTGCTAGACCGAGCCGTAGGCGAGGTCTACAAGAAAGCTGAGGCTGTAATTATCAAAGCGCACGTGTGTCATACGACGTTTTATAACATATTTGCGAGGAAACAAGGAAATAAATAAAACTCGGACATTCATAAAATAATTAATCTTTAAAAAAAACGATAAAAAGCGAGCGGAATAATTTTTACTTGTTCACAAATTAGCGAATTACATTAAGTTATATTTTACATTAGTCGTAGTAACATTTTTTTCCCATTTTGTAACTTTATACTATCCTGAAAATAAGCTAATAGTAAGCTGTGCTACAAGTCTAAAAGTTTATAGGTAGGTGGTTGTAGCAAGGAATCTGACAATCCGTTAGAGTAAAATTCTCAATTTTGATATAAAATCTGCTGCTCCGCTTCTATTTTCACGATACCTAGTATGAAAAGTTATGAATAAATCAATATTTAATAAAAAAGTTATATTAATTGTTCAGGTTCGATTCTGCACAAATCATTTTTAGATTTAACGTTCTTTATAATATGTAACTGGATTTTACCCGCGACTTCGTCGGCATAAATTATATACCAGAAAAATAGTTTCATCATAATCGTTTCAGTAGTTTTTGCGATTTACATCGAACAAAAAGAAATAGAAACAGACAGACGAAAATACTAAAAAAAGGTTGATTTTCAGTCTGGCACTCAGTTGCAGAGCCGCTCATTAAAGTTGATCCTCCATTAAATCTCTGACTAGCTTTTACTACGAGTACGTACAACAAGAAAAAAAGGGACAGCAAGAGATTTAATGGACGATTAACATTAATGAGCGTTTCGGCAAAAAAAACATATCGCAATCTTTTTCTTCTTAAATCTTCAATATACAGACACTTCTGTTACAGTTTTTTAATATTTTAGATTTAAAGATTGTTACACTGTCAAACCTATCAATCAATAAATCAAATATTCAATGTTACTTCAGGCATTTAACCAGACGCTCAAAGCCTATTCCAAAATATTTCGCATTCCGAACTGATTCCAAATTAACGTACGACTAGTATTTAATCAAATTTATTACGTGCAGGAATGTTAATGATATGCTTGGCGCCTTGCTGCCCTAACTGGCCGTTAATTTAGCATAATTTGGCACAGCTTAGACTCCGGAATCAACTATCCTTGGGTTAAGCTGCCAGCTTTACTGTCAAGATAACAATTTTAGTTTAACTATCTGTTTAATTCAAGTGTTTACATTAATTTTAGTTATGGTTTCCTGATTTCCCCATAACTAACGTACCATACAGGGTGTTAGGAAAAGTATTATTTATATTTATACCCATTTAAACAACATACTCTACCCATCAATCTGAACAACTTTTAGTATGGGAGCAAACATATCAACGCAAAAAAGTCTGCTGTTCCATACTAAACTGCAATACCCGACGTAAACGTATCGTATGGAAAAGCAGATTTTTTTTTGTACTGATCGTTTTGATCCAATAGTAAAAGTTGTTCAGTTTGATGGGTACTGTGCGGTTTTATGGGTAATTATACTTTTCCTTACATCCTGTATACGTAGTTACGAAACTGGATAATAGGAAATCTACAGGGTGTTACATAAACACCCTAATAATATTTTAAAGAGGTGTTTCAATCAACAAACTGAACAACTTTCACCGTCGAAAAAATATATCAAAATCAGCTGTTCCATACTTTGGAGTCTAGTCGGTACTGCAGTTTTGTATGAAACAGCAGAATTTTTAAATTTTATTGCGATGTTGGCTCCATAATTATTAAAAGTTTTTAGTTTGAGGGTCAAAACCACCCCATTAAATGTTACTAGAATCACCAAGGAAGGCTCTTTTGTTACACCTTGTATACAAATCAATGTGTTTGTTTCATTTACGCGTTACTGAACCGTTCATATGATTGCGACGAAACTTGCGTTAGCCCAAAGGTCCCTGACAAATAAAAAAAGTCGCATTAGCATTGAAGCATAGCCCGTTCTCTCCGACTCTGAAAATTAAAATTTCACTAGCAGTGCATAAACTCAGTCCAGTTCGACCGGTCTGCAAAGTAAGACGAAAGCCTTTTTTTAACTTAAGCCAAAGACTCCGTATATTCTGTCGGCTTGTACAGAGAAAATGCTAAGCAGGAACTGTCGGAATAAATAGAAGGAAAAGTCGACAGCAAAATAAAAAACTTGGCAATGAAGACTGTCTTTTGTTTACGGGGTCTTTTGTTTATATTGTGTGCAAATAGTTTGTGAAACAACTACGTGCATCACGTTAACTGTATTGTTTGAAAACTATGATCACTCAAAATCGCTCAAAAAATTGCAGTCAAAAGTCCTGTTCCTAAGAAAAAGGATCTTGACAGACAAAAGAATCGAAAATAACAATTTGATGTTTTCTTACTTTCACTATTGACGTTTTCTTTGTAACAGCAGATTTTGTATTGTTTGCTCCTATGACAATTGTTCGGTCTAAACCACCTTTAAATATTACTAGGTGCACACGGGATAATTATTTCATTACGTACGTATTTACGGTTTAAGAATTTTATTTCTCTAAAAGAATACAATTCACTTAAATAGAGAAATACATACATCTAATTGTAAGTAAGTAGTAGACAATGCAAGAGTGTAGCATGGATACAATGTTCTTATCTAGGTAAATATAATAAACGTGATTTTTAAAGTGTTAAACATTAAGGAATGAAGGTACTTGTGTAAATATTCGAGAAACAGAGAATCGATGATTAGTAGTTGTACATGGGTCTTATTACATATCAGATCACAGTTGCTATGGTTTTATACTGACATAGAGATTACAGTTTTATGTTGAGTAAACTTTAGTGTCAATCAATTAAGTTAAGTACCTTGAAATTAAGGGGTCCGTAACGGAAGTCCGAATTACACATATCCGAATGCATGAAGTTCGAAAGTTTTTTTGTCCGACCCACCATTATCCGACAGGACGAAGCCTTTAAGTATAAATGGAAAAATTCTTCAAAATGTGGTACCTCAATTTTTTTTATTGAACAAGGGTAATTATTTTGTATTTATGACTGCTTCAATCTTTTTTTGACAAAAGGTTCTATCACTTAAAACTTTTCGTTTAATTACATAAAAGATGAGCATATCATATATTTTATATTATTAATTTTTGGAATTAACTTTTATATCCATTCCGACGTTTCCTTATACTCGGCAGTTTAGATGTGTATTGTACATAATGTATTACACATGTATGAAGATACAAAAAATCCTTGTAAAGAAATGTCCAAAACGTGAACGTTGTGACACTATAAAAAGAGCCTTCGAAATTCAAACTGAGAATGATGAAGTACTGTTTTTAGCTGCAAGTAAAATTTTATGCGCAAGGATTCTCCAGACGGTGCTCTGTTAAATTTCTTTGTACAATAATACACTAAGGAGACACCGCGAGGCAATGCAATTTAGCTTTATTCCAAGATAAAGTTCAAAACACTGAAACAGAGCTGAGAACTTAGTTATTCATGTGCTTTTGCTGCGGGTAAGTTTGTTTAGCGAATTTTTTCGTCTCTCGTGTACATTGCTTGTTAATTGTAAACAGTTAGATATTGTGTTTTAAATACGACTGTAATTTTATACGTTTATCATGATTTTGAAGTAAGTAGACGATCGTAGGTAGGATGCCAAACGTGATGAATTAAAACTCCGACCACCAGCGGTTTTACAATATCAGTATGAGAACAACACTATAATTATAACCACGAGATTCACTCGTGCCAGCTAAGTGCGAGGATCGTATCTAAGAAGATTGGATATGTTAGCTACATGAGAGCTCATGAACGCCAACAATGGATTTGAAGCAGACGTCGTGGCGAAAATCGGTCAGGAGCAATATTTTGTTCCATACGTAAATTCTCGAAGACTTCTCGAGTGGCGACCGCGTACAGGAAAGCGCATCGTGGCTAGGCATCCACAAAGTGGACTGACGGTCTGATGAAGGTGGCGGGAAACCGTTGGATGAGGATAGCGCAGGACTGGTCGTTGTGGCAATCTGCGGAGGAGACCTATGTCCAGCAGACGATATTCATCGGCTGAGATAATGAAGTAGATACGCATAAATTGAAGGTTTAATTCAACAACAATATGCTTTTAGACTTGGTCTAGTAGGCTCTAGACCAAGAAAGTTAATGGCAATGAACGATGGTATTAACGTCTCTTTATATTCGGAAATCAAATTGGATTCACTTAGGTATTCGTATCGATTGCTCTTTACCGCAACGAAAAAGACTCAATCTAAACTTTTCTCTAACCACTTCACTTTAGGGTCCCTTTTTTAATCCCATCTAAAACGCTAGCGTGTTCTATGTTAACACGGAAATTGTTGTTTTCGACATGCGGTAATGGGTAAACGTCCGGCCTTCTGTGTGTTTACCGGATTTTACCGGAATTTTACCGGATTTTACGGAGCGCCTGTTGCGGGGTTATGAACACCTTTATTAGGGTTCGGTTGAGAAAGAAACGGGGTTAAATCGTTTATTAAGTTTCTTTTAGAGTTGGGAAGGTTAGGGAAGGAGATCGAAAAAAATGTTTGAAATAAGTGGAATAGATACCTCCTGTTTTTTTAATCAGATGACACGAGTTATGAACTTAAAAAAAAAGGGTCAATGGATGTTGAAGAGGCGAGAGATGTCTGTCAAAATCATACCAAGCATAATACATATTATCTTGGACATTGTGACACAAATTATCTCGTCACATTTAAAGTACCTAACAGAATCTAGCCTGGACGTGTATTATGATGAATAGACAACGATATTCAAGGGCTCTTCTTAATAATGCTGAGAATTTTTTTAAGGGGCTACCGGCCGGTTTAGGCTAACTTTGTAACCATTTTATTAATTAACTATGGCACTTTTTGAGCTGAAAAATAAACTGAACCATTTACAGGATATGAGAAGAGATGTGGTTTTTCTAGAAATCGATTTTTATGAATAAAACCGAAGAAAAGGGACTCTAAAATCACCCCTTTTTTTCCAGTTGTAACCATTTTACTCTTACATTTTGAATCGGAAGAAAATGAAAATTTACAATATTGTTCACAATACAATTAAGAATGATGTGGTTTTCTTACTTAGAAATTAATAAAAAATCATCTAATTTTTCAAAGAAAGCAGCTGAATTCTGACCGGAGCCACGCGCTCGTTCGCATCGATTAGTATAGAGAGTCTTGGTCCAGGGCAGATACGCCTTAAGGGGATGGCTAGAACATCAAGCTGATCAACTTTCTGTATGGGACCAGCATCGAAAATCAAAACTGCAAAACAAAAATCAGCCGACCCATACATCCGGCTCGAGTATAGGTTTGCAGTTTTGTATGGATCAGCAGATTTTTTTTTCGCGATTTCGATGTCGGTGCCTTAAAGAAAGTTTGACGGTCTGATCAATCTCCTTAAAAAGTGCCAGCATACTAAGAAGGATCGACCCTAAACATTCATTATATGACTGTGTACAAAACATTATTTTATGTGTGTCAAATAAAGGAAAGGTATTAATTTATTTTAGAAACATAAAACAACAATATTAAACTAAAAATTCGTTAATGTCTACACAAAATTAGCAGTCAGCACAAAAAAAAAGTAGTGGTGTAGTAGTGTAGTGTAGTAGTAGTCTAGTAGTGTCAGTGTACAAAATAATATTAATCATACAAATATTTGTCCGTTACGTCGGCACAGCAGGCAGGATAACTACCATCTGAGCTCCGATTTGTCTCTACCTTGCTAGGCGTAAGCAATGTCTTTATTTACAAAAAAAATGTTAATTTTATGTGCATGCATCAATTACTAAAACAATTAGACTAGTTAGTTCCTAGTTACTCTAGCTGGAACGGAAATATTGTTTTGTGTAGGTACTGGCTGTCTCTTGCCTCTAGATAGGTGAGAATTGTAGCAGCGGGCAATCAATTGTCTATGTCAACTGCAATATACAGAACAAAGGAATGTATGAATGTAAAGGAACAATGCGGTAGTAACTTCCCGCCATAAGTACAGCTTTTCACTTGGTTGTCACTTCATATAAATGGGAAAACTGACAAGAGGTAAGCAGGAATACACCTTTGACTACTATTTTTAACACGCTTCCTACCCGAGGGGGTGAGGTAAAAATTTGTGGGTGGCCGTACTTCATTGAAGCTTACTTTAAGACGCTGTTATACCGTCGAGGCCGTTTTTTGAACACAAACGAAAGTGTTTTAAACTGTGTTTTAAAGTCTGAAATTAAATTATGTCTTATTTAAGGATCGGGCGGATGGGCGACTGTTCTCAATAACACGATTGGATTAAGTTTACTCGATAGAAAAAAATCCCAAAGTTGCCCCTTTTATAGGTTAGGTTATCCCAGTGCAAGCGTCTCTTTCTTGCAATCATAAGTTTACAATTAGCCATCCCGCTCCAATTGAAAGCAGGATCGCAAAAAAAAGTGTTTTTCGTCAATATCTTTGCTCATGGGAGTTTCTAAGCTATAAAACTTCTCCTGACTTCACTAGAAATATTTAATGTATTTAGTTAAGTACAAGAATAAAACGTTAAATATCAGCGGTTTAATCATAGTATTGAAAAAACATAACAAAAAGGGGTAACTTTGGGATTTTTTTCTATCGAGTAAACTTAATCTAATCGTGTAATTGAGAACAGTCGCCCATCCGCCCGATCCTTAAATAAGACATAATTTAATTTCAGACTTTAAAACACAGTTTAAAACACTATCGTTCGTGTTCAAAAAACGGCCTCGACGGGATAAGAGCGTCTTAAGAATAACTAGTTTACTCGAATAAATAGGCGGTTTGAATAAACTCTGACACCAGGTCTTGCCTACAGGACAAAAAAAAGAAAAGAAAATGTTAGTAACTACGCTATGTGAAATAGCGCTAAATGCGTTAGAAACATTATTCCTTAGTCGCCTCATTAGGACACTCAATGGACGAATGGTCTATCCCATTTTACATAGAACTATTATGTACTAGAAATGACACTGCACGTCACAATGCTGCCTCTTTCTTTGTGGCGCTATCACCACACATTCTCAGTAAATCACTATCTCTATTGATCTGTCACCGGCCTGCGCTCTTCGTACTCTAATATGGCGCACGACGTTTGTTTGTCGTGTTAGTTCTAGTATGCAGTGCATACCTAATAGTTCGATACCATTTTAAAAAGCTCCGTAAAATAGTAGCTTTAAAACAGACTCTTTAAAAATCCACGTGTCTTTGTGAGCTTAAATATTTGACGATAGCATTTAAACTTTTTGAACCCATCAATTATTCACAATCTCAAAAGGGAAACCGAAATTCACATTTCTAAATCGGTTTGTCACACGCCTTTTACATTTTCAAATATTCAATAGAGTTTTAGGAACGAAAGATTGTCTGAATTGTAAATTACTGAATCCAGTTCGGGATTCGTATAACAAAGCTCAGGTTTACCTTGTATTTGTCTGTTTCTTATTTGGAAAGTGTCGTAAAATCATCCATTAGAGAGCTGAAATAAGTCAATACCTTTATAATACAATACAGTGTAAGCAAGAACAAATTTATAATTATATGTCTATTCTACAAGATGTACGAGTAAGATCTGTGATATTGAGTTCTTTCACTGGAGTAGACACTTTGACACTATAGACACTTGTTATTAAGAGTATGTAATAGTTTTCAAAGGACCGTCCGATGTCCATATGCTTGCTTGTTACAACGGAGTGTGGACAATTGGAGGGACAACCGCGCGAACCGCGAAGTGGCCGGGCAGGGTAAACCATACCAGTGAAATCACTTTAGTAAACAGTCTAATGACCCCAGGGTACTGACCTCGGCTTGAGGATATATCAAATAATAATTGTACATGATGTGTGTACCTAAGAGACAATTTCAACTAAAATACTGTTAGAATTACTAAAATACCTTTCTAGCTAAATCCCCACGTGGGTACAGAATAATAATACAACGTGGATTAAATGCGACCCACCCCTAGGCATCGTCCGAATTGGCTATTGGATCGTCGCACGCTCGCGCGATTGTGCGACGATCGCATAGCACCGATCGTCAAACCCGCAAGTACCCGCATACAATCCTAAGTTCATGTGATCACGCTTTTGGTCAATTAGGACACTGGATGCCCGAGATGATGCTGATGCTCGATGATGTGCGATGATGTTGATGGATATTACTGGCCTGGCCACGGGACAGGGCGAACTGCGGCGCGAATTGTGATTTTAGAATACACTGTTTACGCGCCGCTGCGTGCTTGTAATAGTAGGAACACAACGATCATAAATCGCAATTCACCTAACCGCCGTTCGCCCTGACCCGTGGCCCGGCGATTAGTGTGTTAGATCGCAATTTCGTGCGATCTGTGACTAACGCACCGTCGCACGATCGCGCGAGTGATGGCTATTAATTACGCCGGCACCTGGAATATACAAGACGTCAAATTTTGCTGTACTTGATAGGTTAATCCCGATCACAACACAACCCAGCTTCTTGCTTCCCAGTTATTACTTGGAAGTCTTGGAAGTAATTGACTGATTATGATTAATCAGCTTTAATAAATTGATTACCTATTCTAATCAAAGTATTTTAAATCTCAAATCAAATCGACATGTTTGAACCTAAATTCCAATCACAACACACCGTAGCAGCACCTTCTAATACAAACAGTTCTTGGCCTGGTGCCAACTAATTAGTCATGTAAATGGAAACTCCACAACGCACTGTTTGGCGACAGCTAGCAAAGGGTTAAAATTTGCTGGAATTTATCTGTAATTATGGAAATGAAAAGGTGTTTTCTGTAGGGGAAATGTCGTAATGCTCGCAGCTAACATGAACAGCCGTAAAATAGATCAAGGAGTAAAAACGTGGAATAGAGCACCCAACCCCATTTCATTTCATGGGTATAGTAGGGGGACTGTTTGTATTGCAATGGTTTTCTAGGCTTTGTGGCTGTGGTTAGGTTAGCTACCTATTACGTGCTTACTCTAGACAGGTTAGTGGGTAAAAACGTTTTCGCTTTTTGTTTAAAGACTGCGTCACAATCCTCTTAAGTAACCAAATACAAGCACGGTAAAAATCTCGGGTTAAAGACATTTCTCATTAATATTACGTGAGTCTGTGTTTTAGCCACAACTTTTAACTATCTATACTCATCATATCAGCCGATAGAGGTGGACATAGGCCTCCCCCAAGGAGCACCACAACGACCGGTCCTGCGCTGCCCTCATCCAACGGGTTCCCGCCGTCTTCACCAGGTCGTCACTGCACCTTGAGGCGGGCCTACCCATGCTGTGCTTTCCGGTACGCGGTCGCCACTTGAGAACTCTTCAGCCTGCTTCTGCTGTTCTGCGAGCAATGTCCACCGTCACTGACACTTTAGTTTAGCAAATACTATGTCGCCTGCTCTGATTTTTCAGCGAATCTTTTCTTTTCTGGTTCGATCTCAAGAAAACTTAAAATATATGCTAAATACTGCAATATCTCGATATCTCGTCTTTGGTTAATAATTAGATTTTGGTCAAAATCTGACATTTCAGATGAGCGTGGTCTACTTTCGATGCCACATCTATTATTTTAATTCCGGGTAATTTTACTTTACCATCAATGATTGATCAAGGAACTATGCGGCATGCGATGCATGTTTCTAGTTGAATGAGTTTAAGCAAATAGTTTGCCATTTGCCTAATAGCATAGGTATTAATATTATAGGTACCTAATAGTCATTATAGGTTCACAATTACGTCCGAATTACTTATTGATTGACCTCTAATAAATCTTATTGCACAAAATTGAGAGAGACCTGACCTATGTACATATATAAACTCACGCCTCTTTCCCAGAGGGGTAGGCAGAGAGAGACTATGGATCTTTATTTTGGGCGGTTCTTGACAGAGGTGTGTCAAGAACCGCCTGTTGCTTCCCCTAGGTCCATAATATTATCTTTTCTCAAACATACTTGGAAATTTGAGCATTATTTTGACAAACATGTGATCTGAGGCTTTCTTATTTACTGACCGAGGTCAGTATACTATTTTTCTCCTCGACGGAGGTGGAAAGCAACAAATTCGTTTAGCGCAGCGGGACGACAATTGGCGCTTTCCGTGCGGAGAGGAGAAAAGTATATTTAACGCCAGATACTTTGTAACAGTATTTATTATCTCGGTTGCAGGTTTTATTCTTTACTTTATTTTTTTTTCATTGGATGACAAATAAATTTTGACACATTGCTAAAATAATGTCAATAATAGGTCTCCGCTGATATAGAAACAGATAACAGCTCATTGATAAAGCAGTAGCCTTGCAAAATTGTTACCGTACAGATTAGAAACATATTATTGTCACACATTTTTTGCTTATTTATTTAATTGATTTGTTGCATTTGATACTTTGCTTTGCTTTATTTTGTTGGTGTTCAATTTCACCTAGAAACTGCTCAAACAGAAAAAATGTGACTGTCGCGGGATGCCCGGCAGATGGGAAACATCTAAAAATCGCACTCTCCCGATTTCGCGCGCTTTTTTCGAATTTCCTCCATGAAAGACCACGACGAACTAATTGTAGGTGTCAAACGTGGGGCCTGAGAGCCATGGTTAAATATCCGAACAGATCGGAAGCTTCATACAAGCGGGATGCCCCGCGCTGGAGACCGCCACTAGACTCGTAAACAAGCCTTTTTGACCCATAAAACAATGGATTACATCTTTTTTCGCCAGTCTCGCGCCGTTGCGCGCGCTTTTTAAGAGAATATTATTCCGAGAGCGAAAATGCGCGCAGCATACAAACGTACTATGGTGATATTTTCAATACTAACCAATTAAAGTCAATGAAATTTTGCAAAAACAATCTAGAAACAAATCTCTATGCTTCTATAGAGTCCGATTTTCGTTAAAATATACAGTTTCAATGCTAGGATTAATTTAAGATTTGTATGGAAATCTTTGAGGCACTGTAACTTGAAAACTATACATTTTAACGAAAATCTGACTCCATACAAGCATAGAAATTTGTTTCTAGATTGTTTCTGCAAAATTTCATTGCCTTTAATTGGTTAGTATCGAAAATATCACCATAGTACGTTTGTATGGAGCGCGCTCCGAATAATATGCCCTTAAGAAGACTTGACTTCTAGTCGTTTTTATTCATATGCTGAGAGCGTCATGCCATCATTTATCGTCACGGCATAATAGTCGGTTGTACTGCCAAAGCGTGCCAATAGACGTACCAGTATCATACCGAAAATACAAAAAAAATTGAATCAAATGCTATATGAATTCGTCATTCTTGTCCGTAGCTTTTAATTGGGATCTGGGTGACCCTCGAAAAAACTTTTTATGACGTCTCTCCTAATCAAAATGTTCGCCACCCAAGAGTTTTATTACAGTGAATCTCACGAATTTAACATTTTAATGACTTACGACTTTTTTTTAAAACTTTCTTGTTGTAATAAAAAAAGTTTGTCTTTGATTAAAATTTTCTTTTAGGTCATGGGAATGGTGCGGAACAATTCCAGGGGATTCCTTCTCGAGATATAATTTCGGGACACGTCAAGTTTTCTTTCTTTAATTTCGAACTTTTACTCATATTCAAAACAGAAAGTTCTCATATTTTTGTAAAAGCATTTTATATTAAGAAAACACACACGTATAATTTTGCACAGGGCAAGACTCCTCTCAGGAAAGGGTGACAGAGAGATTTGTCTTTTTTTTCTTCTCCATCAGCTGATCAGTCAGCCCCGCATACTAGTTATGCATAAAAGGTCTATTTAAAATAGTGCACAATAGTAAGAGAAAAAAAACTACTGTTTCACACAAAACTAAAATAGCTCGACTTAAATATTATATTGAACAGCAGATTATAATTTTACGTTGTCGTTGTTAGCTCCCAGACCCGGGGGCGAAAAAGTAAATCAGCTGTTTCATACATTTTCGTCGCGAAGCTATTGACATTTTCTATGGAACAGCTGATTTCTTTTTCGCGATTTCGATATTGGTTTTATTTCTATAGTGAAATTTGTTCAGTTTGATGGCACCTTGCACCTGGCACCTTGCATCTTGCACCTTGCACCTTGCACCTTGCACCTAGCACCTTGCACCTTGCACCTTGCACCTTGCACCTTGCACCTTGCACCTTGCACCTTGCACCTTGCACCTTGCACCTTGCACCTTGTACCTTGCACCTTGCATCTTGCACCTTGCACCTTGTTTCGACTTCAAAAGCGCCCCGATTCCAACGTGTTTTACAACATGGTCCAAGGGGTCTTCCTGGGCCCGGTATAGCTGCACCTACCTGTTGTCCGGCTATCGCCGAGCCTGTTATTCTCATAGATAGTTGTTAAGACGCTCCCCATAGGTAAACGCAGGCCCGGGCCATATTTTCTTGGTTTTTAGAAGCTATCTTATTGTTATTAGAAAGACATAAAACATTTATTTGCTATGACATATATTTCTTATTTCTCAATAAAATGTATATGAATCCTGTGTTCAAAGGAAAGCCTAAATATTGGAAAAAATATGTGTTATATGCATCTGTGTCACTTTTACTTGCGACCCACACCATTGTGTAGGTAGACAATAATTAAGATCTAAAGATGCCATGAAGTATTTTTTTAAATGAACAAGATTATATATAATGAGTTAACTACATAATGGTTCGAATTCTTATGATTTTCGAATTTAATTTCCTTGGATTAGAAGGCTCCATAGTGACATAAATAAGTACAAGCCAGTCAAAAATAGGTAGGTACATCTACTAAAACTACGTAGTTTAGTAGAGGTGAGGCCGGCTCTGGAAGGGTCAAGGTCGTTCGGTCAGGGAAACCTATTAAGTGCGATGGCGCACTATTTAAGAACAACCTAATAATTACTTTCTAACTGATTAAATAGACATGTTGTTGGCCGATTTATACGTATTGCAGAGTATTTATTTTAATTACAACAACAAGTAAAAAGATTCTTTCATTTCCTACTCAATACATTAAAAGTACGAAGTGTATAGAATTCAATCCAATTAGAATTATTACTCGGAAGCTCATTTATTAGTTCAATAACTTACTTCAATAACTTCTTGGTTTAATTCCATTAGTTTTGAATAAATGTAAATCTAGGTTAACTAAATATACTCCATTCTAAATAGCAACGAAATTATAAGGCTATTTTTAATTACAGAAACAGAGAACGGAACCCCGGAGTTTCGGTTACCCTCACTCTTACTTATTCTTAGAACAGCTTTAGTAACGTCTGGGATAAATGATATCTTTCTAACATGGTTTCTAATTTTCTGATAAGAATGGGCCAGAAAGTTAAATAGGAATCGGAATATCGTTTCATCTTTATATGGAATAAAGAATAAAGGTTGTTTTTCATTTAGGTACTGGAAAAATTACAAATTCTATATTTTTTATTTGTTTCTACTAGCTCGTCTAAAAGAATTCGTTTACGAGTATATTGTTACTGAACAATGTTTTACTACAAAAAATGAACCTATACTGGGAATACCTATCGCGTACTGTAACATTTTGAATCAAATAACAGCTCTGAATTTTTTGGGCATTCTTTAATTCGAGATGCATTTTATTAATAAAATTAACACCAAAAAGTGGAATAACAAAGTAGGTACTTACTTATTTTTCCACTACACACATTCTAATTAAAAACCAAAAATGCTGTAAAACGCAAATTTCGAACTTCATACGTATAGGTAAGCTTAATCTCAATAAATATAATGAAAGATCGAAAGAGAAAGGGATCTGGTATAAAACCTCCTCGTATACCTTGGTTCAGTTGTTCCTGTATTAGTAGGAAGTTAGTTCAAATAGCTTTTAGGCTAAGATCCGGACACATTCCACTAAATAAATTTGCCTTTTATTTGCATTTTTTTTGCCCCTGGAGACAGAATTCAAGCACAATTCATGCACAGCAATTCATGTATATTTTTTCTTAATGACCAGTTATTTTAAGTTTACCATGGAGTTTACAGGTCATCGAGTGACGTCATATGCTTTAATGAAAGAGACAATTATGTCAAAAAAGTTTTTGATTCAGCTCTCCGAAAAAAAAACTTGGCACATCAATCAATCAAATATTCATTATTTTACACCAAAATATAAACAGTAAAATCGAACATCGAATTAGTAATAACATTACTTTGAAGGTCATATTCTGCGTTTAGAGGTCTCCAGGGTAACAGTAAAACCGCGTTGAATACCACAGGGCACTATATTTTCTTGTCAGGAGAGTGACTGAAGAGTTATGATCATTTATTACTACCACAACTGACAAGTAGTTGCAATGTTTCTCACCTTCATGAAATGGCAATTCGGTAATGCATACATACATACATACATAAATTCACGCCTTTTTCCCAGATGAGTAGGCAGAATGTATGGATCTATATTTTGGGTGGTCATGACATACCTCTTTTGCTTTCTCTAGATCCATACATTTTGTCATAAATTCTCTTAGATTTCAGCGACTCTTAACCTGAGGAGATTGGAGACGTCTGCTTCTACCAATATTTCTTTCCACCCTTGCGTTATACAAGGTGTAACTTAACACCATAGCTTTAAAGGAGTTGTTTAGAGTCTAAACTTTAGACCATCAAACTGAACTACTGTCACTATAACCAACATCGAAAAAATCTGCTATCCCATTTATTATTTGTGTTGGGCTATTGCAAGCAAGGGTCGTTAATGTAACACTTGGACCATCGCTGTTCCTTTGTGTTCGCCCCAAACTTACCCATATTTTACGGATACCTCCAAACGTGTGGTATTTTCTTTTCATTCTCGGGAATGCAGGTTTCCTTACGATGTTTTCCTTCACCGCCGAGCTAATAAATGAAAAATACAACCGTACATAATTTCCGAAGAACTTACTGGTAGTACAGGCCAGGAATCGAACCGCCGCCTCATGATTGAGGCGCAAGCTCTCTTCCGTATGGGCTATCATCGCTCATCCCATACATGTTGAGAGTTTTGAATAGTACCGACTGTACTACAGTTATGTATGAAACTTTATGATTTTGTTTTGTTCAGAAGTTGTTCAGTTTGATATTTAACAACTCCTTCAAATATTACTAGGGTGTTTTGTTTTGTAACACCACTTGCTTTTCGGTGAAGGAAAACATCGTGAGTAAACCTGCATGCTTCAATTTCGAGGCGTGTATTGTACCCACTGTCCATTGTGGTGTCCATAAGTGGCGACGGACGCACCCCCCGTCACACTGGACAGAGTTTCGGTAGTACTGGTGAAATTTGGATGTTCTGAGATTTCAGAATATCTTTGACTACCCTCTGGGGGAATATAGTCGTGAGCATATGCTATGCTTTGTTACATACCTAATGTGTATGTTTCTAATTCGAATAAATGTAATGCCGATCAAATCAAATCAAATAGCCTTTATTTCTGAACGTATTTTCCATATACATTATTTCATTTACAATTGAATTATTCACATTTATAATTACATTATTCACTTAATTTTTTTATTTAATTACATGCAGTTATTATAATACAATTATCAATAAGATTTCGCGATTCGGTGTTGTTATAAATCTATAAAGTCTCTTAGTTCAGAGTGCCTTTCGGCAAAGGCCTCCTCCAGGTCCTTCCACTGTCTTCTGTCTAGGGCTACACGGCGCCATAATGGACCGGCTGTTAGTTTAATTTCGTCCTCCCATCTTTTGAACGGCCTACCTCTTTCTCTTTTCCCGTCTCTGGGGTACCAATTTGTCACAGTTTTGCTCCATTTCTCATGGTTGATTCTCAGTAAATGCCCTGTCCATCTCCACTTCAGCTGATCGATTCTTGTTAGTATGTCTGTTACATTTGTTCTTATTCTTATATCAATGTTTCTTATGCGGTCTCTCCTTTGTATCCCTAAGAGACTTCTTTCCATCGCATGTTGACAAGCATTTAGTTTATCTCTATGTGTTTCATTCAAAGACCAAGTTTCACATCCATACGTAAGAGCAGGGAGTATGCTTGTATTGAACACCTTCCTTTTTACTGTTAGACTCATATCCTTACTCTTCATGATTTCTTTTAGTGACCAATAAGCTTTCCACCCATTTGCTATTCTTGTGTTTATTTCCTTTTCTGTTTGTTCTTCGAATGATATAAGTTGCCCTAAATATGTATATTCTGAAACATATTCTAGTGGCTTTCCTTCAAGTAATATTTCTTCCTCTGCTGAATTTGACATTAATTTCGTTTTGGCACTGTTAAGTGTAAGACCCACTTTTTTACTCTTGGTTGCCAGTTGTTTGATCATAATTTTCAGTACCTCTGGATCCTCTTCAAAGAGCACCAGGTCGTCTGCGAAGCGAAGGTGATTCAAACGTCTTCCATCGATGCGCAAGCCAAAGATGTCCCAGTCGAGGTTTCGGAAGATATTTTCTAGTACCGCTGAAAAAAGTTTAGGCGAAAGTGGATCCCCTTGTCTCACTCCTCTCTGGATTGGAAATTCGTCCCCAAGTGTTTCTAGTTGTATTTGTGCCTTGCTATTCAGGTAGATCCTTTTTATTATGTTTATGTATACCTGGCTTATTCCTTGTTGTTCTAGGCTTGCCCAAATGTAGTTGTGACTGATACTGTCAAACGCTTTTGCGTAATCGATGAAAGCAATATACAAGGTTTTGTTGTATTCTATGTATTTTTCTATAATCTGTTTGACTGTATGGATATGGTCAATTGTTGAGAAATTTTTTCTGAAACCTGCTTGTTCAATCGGTTGTTGTTCATCTAATTTGTTACTAATTCTTTCTAGTATCACTTTTGCAAATATTTTGTACACATTGGACATTAAGCTTATAGGCCTGTAGTTTTCTATATTATCTTTATGCCCCTTTTTATGCAACAAGATTATATGTGATTCTCCCCATTGATGTGGAATATTCCCCGTTGACAGAATACCACTGAAAATTTTCGCCAGCATTGGACTGATTTCGGTCATAGTTCCTCTGAGTAGTTCGTTTGGGATTTTGTCTGGCCCTGGTGCTTTTTCCAGTTTTTGACTCTTTATGGCCCTTTCGATTTCGCTGATTAGAATTTCTGGTTCTTTATTGGCATTATGTAAAATCGTATCATCTTTTATCCTTAGGTTTGTTTCTTGATTGGAGTATAGCGTTCGATAGAAGTCTGTTGCTGTCTCTTTGATTTCTCTTCTGTTTGTTTTGTTTCTTCCGTTTTTATTGATTTTAGGTATCCACTCCTTTCCTGTATCTCTAAGTATTTTTAAGGCCTTCTTTGTGCCGCCTGTTGCTATTATATGCTTCTCTAATGTTTTGTTTCTTCTATTCTTTCTATCTTGCCTTATGCTCTCCTTGATCTTCTTACTTAAGTCTGCTACAGCTTTGCTATTATATTCTTTCTTGTTTTGATTAGCCAGAAGGTACTTCCTATCCTGTAGCAGTTCTGCTGTCTTGTCACTCAATTTAGATTGATTCTTGCTTCTAATTGATGTTTTAGCGACTTTTACCATTGCGGTCTCGAATTTCTGGTATTGATTACATACTCCTATGTGGTTTTCGATGTCATCAATTGCATGCTTGAGGAGTTTACCTGCTTTAGCAAAACATTCTTCTGAGGTTTCTGTTCTGTTTTGTTTTGCGAACTTGTTTCTTGATTTTTTGGGTAGTTTTACTTTTAGAGAGCTTCGCACCATTCGATGGTTTGTGTTAAAGTTTAGGTTTTGTATAACGCCTGTATCTGTGAAGGCTCTTGGGAGGTTTGTCATAACATAGTCAATCTCGTTCTTGTAACTCCCGTCGGGAGAGATCCATGTCCATTTGCTAGTGCATTTTTTCTTGAACATAGTATTTAAGATTGTTATGTTGTGTTCCAATAGGAAGCTTACTAGTTTTTGCCCATTTGTGCTTCTTTTTCCATAACCGTGTAAGCCCATCACAAATTCACTGGTATTTTGCTTTGATCCAACCTGTGCGTTGAAATCTCCCATAAGGATTATATGTTTGTTATTATAAAGCGTAATAATTTCTGATAGTTTCTCATAGAATGTTTCTAACTCACGGACATTAGCCTTATCTTTTTTCTCTGTTGGTGCATATATTTGTATTATCACCCAATCTTTTTTATAGCCAGGGATATTTAAGATAATAGCCGCTATTCTGTCAGAGATGCCAATGAATTCTTTGATACTATCTTTTAAGTGCGATTTTATCAAGAAACCTATGCCTCTTTGTCCTGCAATCTCTCCTTTGTAATATAGGATATATGATGACCTTTCTTCTATTGCTTCTCCTAGTCTTCTTAGCTCGCTGATTCCAATTACATCCCACTTTAATTTCGATGTTGCCAGTTCAAGCTCTTGGAGGCTGTCTTCTGTTCTTAATGTTCTGGTATTTAAAGTTCCAATGTACATGTTATTTTTGCTAGTTTCTGTTTGTGAATTTGGAGAATTTTGGTTCTCTCCTGGAGGGGGGTGGTCAGACATCCCGCGGTGACCAGCCGTGTTGGGACCTTGTGATTTTGTTGCTCGTTTTTGTTGGGTTTGCCTGTTTTTGTTTCTGTGTTTCCGGTTGCTGCTAGTGTTTGGTTGCTATATTCTTCCTTCTTTTGTGCTTCCTGAGTTTGACCGAGCTCGCATGCGGCTGAATGCGTCGATCTTGTTTAACTTTTTAGGGACGTTTACATTTGTTTCTAGGTTTTCTTGCGCATTTTTTGGTGACCCAGATGGGGATCGATTTCTTTTATTGTTCTCCGTTTTTTTTATTATAAGTTGATCGTATTTGATGAAAGCTTCGTTCCCTTTCTCGTGTTCCTCATCCAATTTGATTTTGGATGCCGATAGCCTATTGCAAAGATACTTTATATCCCAAAAAGCACAAAAACAGAACGAGTCTGACTACAGGTAACTAGAATAAAAATTATAAAATAATAACATAAGTTTGCAAACTCAATTGAGAATTTTATGAAAAACTACCTACGCATTACCATAGCAATAAGGTTCTCGACAACAACAAGTGGAAGTTATAACAGTCCAACTTTTATTTCCTATGCGTATAAAAGTTGCGCAATATAATATCCCTAGCGATCCTCTACTCGACTGGACTTGTTTATAAAATGGAAATACTAGATGTGGCATGAGTTAAAAAACGGTGTGGCATCGACACCAACAAAACAAATTACACATCGGTTGTAATCTTATACTATCGAGTTGGCTCAGGCCTAAAATGTCCGTTTTCCTAAAATAAATTTTTCCCAAAATGTCTGCTTTTCCATAATGTCTGCACGTCACTTTAAGCTTTTGCAAAAGACGTGCAGACATTATCGAAAAGCAGACATTTTGGGAAAAATACATTTTAGGAAAACTGACATTTCAGGCCAGAGCCATCGAGTTATTGGCATGCCATTCTAAATGTTTCCAGCCCAGTATTTGTCTCACGGATATCATTACCAGCAGGCTGGTGTCGTGCAGGAATGGCTTAATTTTGAAGTAGGTTTCTAATAATGTATCGTTATTAAATTTGAGATGCTGTTATGGCGAAGCAACAAAACATGTGGATAAATTGATAGTCCTTTCTTAAAGTCTATTAAAAATAAAGTTTAGATGGATGACGACTATGAGGAATAATAATTATGGTGGATATTGCACGATATAAAGAAATATGGAAGAGTTTAGAGCCTACACTGAAAAAATTTTTTTTGTTAGATATGGCCAAAATTTAGTGAGACCCAGAGAAATCACGCGGCGTTGAGGTCACTCACCAGAAAGATGGGTAATTGTAAATTAGACACCGAGGGCTGGAAAGTAAGAAAGAAAGAAAGGTCTCAGATATCATGTAATTGTTGACCGAGGCGAAGCCCTCCCTGCCTCCTACCGACTTTTTACCTCACTTCCTCTGGTTGTATCGTGGTTCCTCTTAAGCAAATGCTTATTCCTGTCTCACTCGCACGCAGCAGTATCGCACATGCTTTACTCTCCTTAAAAATTTTCCCATTTGTATGAAATGACAGCTATCAGCTGACAGTGTCCAAGGTGTGGTAGGTGGAACTTTTTACCACTAGTTCCGAGCGATATTAATATTATTAATACCCACCTTCATTTCCAGTACCTACAATTAAACATCTCTAACAACCACATAACCGGGTCATACTACTCAGTCAGTACAGGCGAGTACAAAACGACCGAGTTGAGCGTGCTTAAACATGATTATCGTGCGAGCATTCCATTCTGAATTATACCTGTCGCAGATTTTTTTTTCGGTCACAGAATTTTGCGCTGAAAAAAGTTGAAAGTAACTTTTTGTAGGAATTATTGTTTTTTCATGCCTAAATTTTGTTAACGTCTGAAATTGAGATTTCATTTCTCATAAAGTTGGGAATCGTGAATTTACTATTGTATCGCCAACTGCTGAAAAATAACGGCTAGCGATTTATTTATTAATTTTATCGAGTTCTGAACCAGTGGCGGATACAGCGGGGGGGCCCAGGGGGCCTTGGCCCCCCCTACGAACCTCTGAATTTTGAGGCCGAGTAAAGAAATGAGCTCTCTTAATTTTTTTTGTCTTAATATGTGGCCCGAATCGGCCGATGGGCCCCCCCCCAACATGAAATCCTGGATCCGCCCCTGTTCTGAACTATGCAAGGATCGTACCATGTCCCATTGGGGATCAAATGCTCTAAATACCTACCCCAATGGGACATCTAATAACCATGCAGATAATATGAGAATGTATAGCTTAGTATAGCCATCGTATCGTATTCAACCAATATGGAACTAGTTGTTGTTTTCGTTAGGAAGTGTTAGGTTTTCTTTTCATTGTTGTGTAAAATCTCAAGGTTAAGACACGATGGGGCTGACGTAACCTGGGTTTAAAGAATATTATTTTCTCAAAAGAAATGTACATTTCACTTATATGAGAAATAACGTTAAGTTCCAATTTCTTACGTGCTAGTAGGTACAATATTGTGTTGTGTTGCGAACTTATAATCTAAACAAATAAGACCCTGTTTACCTAAAGAACAAAAAGCCTAAGCTTAAAAATAATAGTAGGGTAGAAGCGAAACATTTTTATGCGTGTGATAGAATATAGGAGGGTATCCTGAATGATATTAAATAAAAGGTGATAATTAGTATAACCATTATATTTCATTACTTTGACTCGATATTTAACACTGTTTCGTTAATAAAACCACAAAGAAGAAATGAGAAACTACACACATACAAACTAAATCATTTTAAAGATTATAATAACAGTTCACATAAATTAAGTTTACAGTAATTAGTTTAACACTTACTTGGGCAGCGTAACGGCAGGAATGAATCCCAGATAATGACTCGACACCCATTTTATATACCTGTTTTCCCGCCAACATCAATTCTGTTATTGGCGGAACAATCAGGGAATTGCATTGCTTCAAATATTCACATGATTAATAGGTTGTAAATAACTATTATCAGCAAACAATTATTGTAAGCAATATTATGAATAATTAGTATGGAATTTAAGCAATATTCAAAACAATGAATCACTAAATAATTACTACCAACAACAGATGGTTGTTAGTCAGTGTTGCCAGTACTAATATTCTAGTAGGGATTGTTCTACTACCTAACAATATTTATTCATATTCTTTAATATATTTGCTAACACGGCCATTCTGATAGTACTTCGCTCCTCGAAGTACCAAAAACCTCTTCTACATCGAACACAATTTCATGGAATTATGGATCACATTAAATTAAATTAGAATTGATGTAGCAATTGGAAATAGTGAAGTTAGTATTGAATAGGAATCCCCTAGAGTCAGTTTAGGCTATAAAGGGGTATAAGTCATTGTCACGTTGGTCATAGACGGATACACTTAAAAATGTCAGTAGGTATTAAACCAAGAGTCATTATCAAAAAAGTTATAATCTAAATCAAAACATCAAGTTATTAATTGATCCATTTTTCCATCTCTATTATTTATTATAAACATGTTACTTATACGTTTTCATGTAGGTACACTAAAATTTCAAAATTATTGTTATTTGCTAAATAAAATTGCTTCAAATAGAAATAATTAATGAACTTTTACAATACTCAGGACTAATATTAGCACAGATATTTTATCACTACCGGACTGAATACAAATTTCTAATTACTACTAATTATATAAAACTAATTTGACACATAAACCTAGATTAAACTACCACATAATCTTTTCAGATTTAGAAAACTTTGAAGTGAACATAATTTAATGTCAATTATTTTGAATCTGCTCGGCCATACTGATTTATAATGTAATAACAAAAAAATATTTTTTTTTTAGCATGAAATCTCTTAAAATGTAACTAACTAATATTAGCAATGATCATTAGGATATAAACAGGATTTATTTATCCAAACTGCTCGGCCATACTGACAAGTACTTCGTCCCCGAAGTACATCTCAATACTTTTAATGGAATAACGATCACAATGATTTAAAACTATTCCAAATATTATTGAAAATGCAGTAATTATTGATCATCAACAAATATAGAATCTTCATAATATGGTATTAGTGACCGTGACCGTGACCGCGAAGATTAAACTGACGTCTAGCGATAGTACCTTTGGTTATAAACGCAATCCGAATTTAAAACAAATTGTGATCATTATTTAAAAAAAAAGAAAAACATCAATAAATCTAAATCGTTTTCCTGAAAAAGTTTTTAACAGTTGTCTTTTAATTTTCGTTCACATTGCATCACTTTAATTCATCAATTTCATCATTGATTACCATCTTTTTACATAACTTTGTTTCATACATCATAATATGTATATTTTTCAACGCAAATAAACTTATTTCATTTCATTATTTCCATATTCACACTCATTTCGTTGATGATGAAAAGTTCATCATACCTTTCATCGTCATACATCAACATCATACCATACCAACGTCCAGTCTAGCAGTCGTTCTTACTTCGTCCCAAAGTACAAAACTCACATAAAATCTCACATGAAATCTATAGATTTAAGAAAACGTTTTAGCATATTTTTGAATACAAGTGGGCTTAACAATGTGTAGGTACTTACTTAATTAGTTATCTTTAAAGTGAATGAAAAATTTAATTGAATGTTCTTATAAGAATAAAGTAGATAGGTATATAAGAATAACAAAATAATTCAAAAAAAAATTATATTCACTCTAAAGATATTATCTTATCTTATCTTATTTTATTTTAATCGTATTTAATTATGCCGATCGATGCCAAAAAAAAAGAAACAAAAGGTAAGAATTTCATTAACATTGCAACGTACGTGTTTACGTAAATTCACAACATGATACTTCATCAGTTCTTTACAATCAAAGTTAAATAACTTTTACTCACCTCTGGTTCTACTCTGACGCTACTCTGGCGTAACTCTGACGCTACTCTGACGCTACTCTGACGCTACTCTGACGCAACTCTGACGCTACTCTGACGCTACTCTGACGCTACTCTGACGCTACTCTGACGCTACTCTGACGCTACTCTGACGCTACTCTGACGCTACTCTGACGCTACTCTGACGCTACTCTGACGCTACTCTGACGCTACTCTGACGCTTCTCTGACGCTACTCTGACGCTACTCTGACGCTACTCTGACGCTACTCTGACGCTACTCTGACGCTACTCTGACGCTACTCTGACGCTACTCTGACGCTACTCTGACGCTACATTGACGCTACATTGACGCTACATTGACGCTACATTGACGCTACATTGACGCTACATTGACGCTACATTGACTCTACATTGACGCTACATTGACTCTACATTGACTCTACATTGACTCTACATTGACTCTACATTGACTCTACATTGACTCTACATTGACTCTACATTGACTCTACATTGACTCTACATTGACTCTACATTGACTCTACATTGACTCTACATTGACTCTACATTGACTCTACATTGACTCTACATTGACTCTACATTGACTCTACATTGACTCTACATTGACTCTACATTGACTCTACATTGACTCTACATTGACTCTACATTGACTCTACATTGACTCTACATTGACTCTACATTGACTCTACATTGACTCTACATTGACTCTACATTGACTCTACATTGACTCTACATTGACTCTACATTGACTCTACATTGACTCTACATTGACTCTACATTGACTCTACATTGACTCTACATTGACTCTACATTCTAAATTGTGAAAATCGCAACCTGCTACACAGCATAGTCCAGTAAAGTTAACGTTCGTTCGAATAACATTAACCAGTAATAATAACAATAATTAGAAAATAAAATATATATTTATATTTTTTTTATACATCGTTTGCGTAAATGATTTTATGCCATGAATCTAACGTAGTATTTTGAATTTTCTATTTTTAGTACTAAAATTTAGTATATCTGAAATTCTGAAGTTAATTCGTCAGTTCTATTCAATTAATAACTTCCAATAAGCAGATATAAAAAAAGATATTAAAAAAAATGTTTGTATCTTCATTTTATCGAATTAAATACCTACCTTCATAGCTAATTAACGAATTATAAATAACTAACAGTTGATTTATTATTTCAGTCATTAATTCGAATATTTTAGTTGGATTCTATTTCTAAATGATAACTAAGACCGCCTTATTAGTACCATTATCGTTTCTTTGGTTCTTTTTCTATGCTGTATTTGTATTTTGGTGTAAATAAAAGAATATTTCATTCATTCATTCAATGATAACTAGGAACTGTAATCTTAATATGAAAAAAAAATAACGGCTACCTATTAAAAATTATTTCTATCTCACCATACTAGCTTTAAAAGCGTATGAAGCGTAAAATGACTGGACTAAGCAGTATACTAAAACATTTTTTTTTTTCAAAGTTAATAATAATTCTTTAACTGCACACTAAAAAACAGAAAAACACAATTTAAAGTCAATTCATCGTTTAGTCAGTTACCTCAATCCATCTACCGCTAGGTAGTAATGGTAGTACCTATAGAAAATTTGTTGTTCTGCAACACAAAATCGAGAGAAAACGACCGTCCAGTGGAAGGAACTATTTTTATTGTCTCAGATCTTTATTATTGAAGAGCTTTGTAGCAACGAATGAACTAGCATAGCATATGCTCACGACTATATTCCCCGTGAGGGTAGTCAGAGATATTCTGAAACCTCAGAACATCCACTTTTCACCAGTAGTACCGAAACTCTGTCCATTGTGACGGGGGTGAGCCCGTCGCCACTAACACACACACACATACACATACATGAACTAAATAATTGTATTATGCTTTCGGTGCTCAAACAATTAAAATTATTCTTTTAGTTAGAGTAATAATTGTACAAATTATACCAGCCGACTAGTAGTGTGGATGGGGAGACTGGTACCTAGACCTACCTACCTATCAAACCTAGAAGTCTCGTACCACTTGTCCGCGGACAAGGTGCCGCCTAAGCCGTATTTCTTAGCACCGAATAACAAAAAAAAAATCCTATATTTTTTCGTTTTGCTATTATGGGGTACATTGGTACCAAAGAAAAAAAAAAATCTAGCATCGACCAACATTAAATTACTTGTTATTTGTTGAAACATGATTTGCGAATGACTAGAACAATAAGTATCGTCTGTTTTTCAGATTTATAAACTTTTGTTTTGATTATTACCTCATTATTTACGTAGGTACAATTTTAGAAACAAGCAAACACAGCGATATTTAATAAGAAATTAATACGGCCTTGGCCATTACCTCGCTAAATATTTGGAGCTTCAATCTTTGTTTCCCGTAAATTTTTTTCTTTCTTTCCTGCGGGTGGGTAGGTGTTCTCTGGGCAGGCAGGTGGATTTCTCTGGGTGGGATTCTCTTCGTGATCGGTTCAGTCTGACCAGGTTCTGGGTCTGTCTCCAGGCACCTCTCCAGGACATCGTGGATGGATTTTTTTTCGTTTGCAAACCACAGCAGTTCCGCGGTGATCGTGCCATGGAAAAAAAAAATATATATAAGTAAAGTAACTATGCGGCGAAGGAATACGATTCCACTTCTGATGATAGAATATAGGAGGGTATCCTGAATGATATTAAATAAAAGGTGATAATTAGTATAACCATTATATTTCATTACTTTGACTCGATATTTAACACTGTTTCGTTAATAAAACCACAAAGAAGAAATGAGAAACTACACACATACAAACTAAATCATTTTAAAGATTATAATAACAGTTCACATAAATTAAGTTTACAGTAATTAGTTTAACACTTACTTGGGCAGCGTAACGGCAGGAATGAATCCCAGATAATGACTCGACACCCATTTTATATACCTGTTTTCCCGCCAACATCAATTCTGTTATTGGCGGAACAATCAGGGAATTGCATTGCTTCAAATATTCACATGATTAATAGGTTGTAAATAACTATTATCAGCAAACAATTATTGTAAGCAATATTATGAATAATTAGTATGGAATTTAAGCAATATTCAAAACAATGAATCACTAAATAATTACTACCAACAACAGATGGTTGTTAGTCAGTGTTGCCAGTACTAATATTCTAGTAGGGATTGTTCTACTACCTAACAATATTTATTCATATTCTTTAATATATTTGCTAACACGTGCGACTCGACAATAACAAAAGGACTGGTCTTTAGAAATCTGCTGGACATTGCAAGTGGTTCTAAAACTTTTTGTTAACAGATCCCCAATGTTGTTTTAGTAAATGTTTTTATACTTATTTTCAATCGTTAAGAATGTGGTTTTAAATATTAAAGTTTGTAGTATTAAATAAGTACCTTTATTTTATTTATTTTAGATTTTTTTTTTTAATTTTAGTATTATAATTATGTTTAATGTTCATATGCAAAATTTTAATTTGTTGATACATTGTTCGGTTTTGGGTTGTTGTTGGTAGGAAATTTTTGTTTTGTTTTGTTTTTGTTTTATTTATTCATTTTTGTTCTTACTAAAAAACCTCAGGGTTAAAACCCCAATTTAAAAAAAAAATAAAAACGTGGTGGGGGTCTGTCAGAGTTTTTTCAGACCGCCTTACGGCCGCTGACGTTGTTTTTATGTAACGACGACCAGAGAAAGAAGCCTGCAGTGCGATTTTTGAAAATCATACGAGCGGTTCGGCAGTAGAAAGATGCATAATCTCCATAATAATTCTGTCATTTTCGAACCGCTCATATGATTTTCAAAAATCGCACCACTGGGATATTTTTTCATGAATAACTCTTTAATTGTAAATGTCAGTATCTTTACCCATATAGATTTATGACTACAATAAAAAAACGTTGTACCTATGTTTGGATGTATGTGATACTGACATTTTTATTGCATATTTATAAATGCCATAAATATTCCGGAACGTTTGCATAACGGTTTACATACTAATATGCAATGTTTATCAAAAGTAAACTGCATTTTAAGGTTCTGTATTCAAAATGTACACCATAATGCAATCATAATGCGATCGCTTATTATTTAGTGACTTCTAAGAAAGGAGTTAAGTATTGTTTGACTCTTTTCTTCCATTGTTCAAAATGTTCGAAATTTCCACGACTTTAACCTGATTTAAAGATTCGATATCGATAATTCTCTGTATGTTAAAACTTTGATAATTTGATGATTCTGAAATTTTAATCAAAATACGTTTGTATGGAGAAAACTGTAATCATCTATAATCTTAAGAGATATGAACTCCAACATTAAAAAATAGTGCATTTAAAATATTATAAGAATGTAAATTTATTTTCTAAGAAGACAAAACTAAAATTATTTTTCTCCCCTCCGGATGGAAAGCGTCAATTTTCATCCCGTTGCGCTAAACGAAATTGCCGCTTTCCACCTCCGACGAGGAGAAAAATAGTATACTAACCTCGGGCAGTAAAAAAGGAGGCCTCAGAACACATGTTACCTGAGATCTAAGACCTTTCTTACTTTCCTGCCCTCGATGTGTAATCTACTATTATTCACTCCGCTACCTTTATTATGGACTAGTGTATTCCCGCGACTTCGTTCGCACAAATTATATACCAGATTTTAAGTCAGATCATAAGCTATCAAACAAAAAAAGTTTCATCAAAATCGGTTCAGTAGTTTTTGCGTGATGCGCGAACAAACAAACAAACTAACAATTTGGTCAATAGATGGCGCTGCACGTCATTTAAATCGCGCTATCGAGTGTTATTTGACTTTATATGAAGTGAAGCGCAACTTTTAATTCCTCATCATTTTACGGTTTTATAATAGTCAAGATAAATTTTTTACAGTATGTTGGTACGAAACCTGCCTTCAATTTACTCCCACTTGCAGACAGGCTACATTTTTAAAAACCAAATCAAAATGCATTGTTTGATGAAAAACATTATTTTCATAAAAGCTTCAATAAACCTATTTGTTATACAAATACAATGAAACACGTTACATTTTCGCTTGTAGGTAACACTTGGTAAAATAATTGGTTTTCCGGGCTCTGCTTGGCAGCCATGCACGACACATAAATTTTGCTACTTTCTGCCTTATAGCGTAAAAAATCTTTATCCGACAACTGTAAGAGATGAAAATGAGAAGGAAAAATTTAATGTTTACTTACGTAATGAATTATTTAGTGATTTACCTTTATGTGAAAAAAAATGCTTATTTTTTTTTATTTTTATCCCAACATAGCATGTAACATGTCACTAGATCAAATGGCCCATTCTCACACCATTACTCGGAAGAGGAGGCCTTGGCCCTGCAGTGGGATACCAGCACTTACAAAAATTTAGATCAAATTTACTTCCATGGGCATCTCTTATGTCCATTAAATATCAATTTTTTTTACGTGGTAGGTTTCAAAACACAGAGTGGCGGTGCCCTAGGGCGTGGGAAAAAGTTAGAGACAACGCGAGTAATTTGATCTTTCCAGAGAGCTTTGCCTCGAAAGTGCTAAAATTTTTACAAGTATTCTCGGGATTGTCGATTTTTGTAAGGTTTACCAAAATCTTAGGCCTCTGCAGGCTACAACTTAATATCCGAATTCATCGTTAAAAATTTGCCACAGTTTTGACATACCAACTACTGGACGTAGGGTCCGCGCTCAAAAGTGTACGAACCAAAAGAGAACCTAAACGCATAGAGATAACCAATTACGCGCCAGTCTTCATTTGATCAACCGACTACTCGACTACGCAGATGTCTATAATGCTGTGCCCGTGCTGTAAGAATTTGTAAAAACTACGCAAGCAAATTGAAAAAACAATTTCAACAGTTTCAATGTTTTTAGTGGTAATAGGGTCCTTCTTAATACGCTGACAATTTTTTTAAGGGGATGATCGGACCATCAAACGGAAAAACTTTCTCACCAACATCGAAAACGCGAAAAAAAAAAAACAACCCCTCCATACGTAACGTACGGGGCAGCACCAACAACAGCCTCCTCGAACCCATTGCAGAGCGATTCCAGTGTCCCATCATTGGGCATTGGAATAGCCTGCATAGGGCCGCTAGGCCCCCTCTTGTTAATATTAAATAAATATACAGGGTGTAAGGGACAGCTCTCCGCAAATTGAAACGGTGAATTCAGACCATCAAACTAAACAACTTTCACTATGGAGCCTACCTCAGGAAACGCGAAAAAAAATCAGCTGTCTCATACATTTAAGTCGGGTAGGTACGGCAGTTTTGTATGGGACAGCTGATTTTTTTTCGCGTTTCCTGAGGTAGGCTCCATAGTAAAAGTTGTTCAGTTTGATGGTCTGAGTTCACCGTTTCAGTTTGCGGAGGGCTGTCCCTTACACCCTGTATAATGTTTTGTCACTAACGTATATCTTAAGTCATTGTTACTAACACCTCTATGGATCTATGATCTGATGCAAAATAAATGAATTGAATTGAATACAAAACTGCAAACTTACTCGAGCCAAATATATCGGACAGCAGACTTTGTTTTTGCGATTTCGATGTTGTTTCAATAGAGAAAGTTGTTCAGTTTCATGGTCTGATCATCCCCTTAAAATCAATCAGCATTATCAAGAAGGACCCTATATAGGTTGGTCTTGGACTCTTTTTGCGAGACTTTTGTATTAGACCCGACGTCCATTGGTTTGTAAGTAAATGGCCACAGTAAACTATATTCTATAGCAATAAGAAATTGCTTTTGAATACCATAAACTGTAACAGTCCACTAATCCAAAAGGTTTAAATAACAGTGTAAATCTACGTTCCGCTGGGCGCAGCTATTCCGTGATTCAATGCGTTTTAATCGTCGTTCCGTGCCGACGTTTCCAATCGGGGTCGTAATTTAGCAGGGTTGCTGTTCGGACAAGATCTTTGATTGACAATATTGTTACTGTACAATCTGGCAATGTCTGAGTTACAATTATCAGGGGCTTGGATTGTATCTCTAGGGAGTTAGTAGAAATAATTGGTAGGATTACTGTTATAGCCTGTAAGACACACTGCAGGGTATAGGCTCCGTTCCTTGGCCGTACCCATCATCGTAAATGCAGCCAGAGAGAATGTCGCTTGCTTGCGCGTATCGTCTTGCAGCGGGAAAGGGCGCGTGGGAATCATTATCTAAGGAAGTGATGTATCTGTTATAACATTAACTCCTTAGTAATCTATGGCAAAGGCCAATGTCAGACTTTTCAAAGTTGTCGAAGCTGTAAATTTTCGAGCGGGCCCATTTCTGACCTACGAATTTTCGAGCAGGCGTATTTCCAAGCTAGGAATTTTCGAGCAGGCACATTTTGCTCCTAAGAATTTACGAGTGGACTCTCATCGAGAATATGAATTTTGAACCCATGGGTTAACTTCCTCTCGTCAATATTTCCTACGTGAAGGAACTGCCAGTAAATTTAATAGAAGAGGAAAGAGGCAGAAGAAGACCTAGACAGAGTTTGTATCAGGAACTCGAGGCACTTGCGGAAAAGAGACAGGATTAGCAAATACTTCGCCGACAGGAACTTAGCACGTAAATAAAATGATAATATTGGAGATCATTAATTCTTCTACGTATCCATGGCATGTCATTCAAAATTTTCCTAGACCTGTATTTTGTCAAACGTATAGGCACTACCGGCAACGTCCATAGGCTCCATTTTCGTGCAGGTGTCCGGCATGGACGTTCAGGTTCGTTCAGGCATGAAGAACACGATGCAAGATGGGCTATAGTCTGAGAAGTAACACCAAATTCACGCCTGTGGCACACATTGGACACATAGCAGTCATTCCATACAAATGGGAAAAATTTACAAGAAGAGTTGCATGTGCGATACTGATACCAAGCAGGGGTAAGAGGTGTGATTAAAAGTTGTGTGGTAGAGGGGGGTGTCCGTACTGTATGTAATACTATAGATAGAGTCTTTCGTATACTGTGCCTGAGGTCCGACCCGTCTATGTAACCCTTTTACGATTTATATAGGGACTCGCCTCGCGTTAGCATTTCCCCTCTGCCAACGTTCAAAATTAGAATCTAAGGTAATGGAATAAAGTCCAAAGTTGCGAATTAGTTGCAAAATTTCATGCAACTTCTTCCCCGCAAAAAGGAGCAGAAAAGTTTGTTAGTAGAATTACACGCGTAACTTGTCCATATATAAATGGTCTAAGGTGTAATCAGTAATCACACTTGAACAGGTTATCTTAATTTTAAATTAATTTTGTTTGTTCGGGAGCATTTTCTAGTCTACACCATCCAGTTATCCCTATTTCTTGGTCAGCTTAAGCCACCTGTAATATTTGGCAAAAGGTTCAGGTTATTCCGCCACTATGCGTTGATTGAACATTAATTTGCCTAACGTTTAGCTTTTGTACTCTTAATGGAAGTTAGTTTATTGCTTTTCAGTAACTGAAACCGCAGAATCGTCAGTATTTCAAAAGCGACAGACTATCTGGTTTCGTGTCGAAATAAAATAAACGACAACTGCACTAGGTAGTAGATACGACCTAATTACTTAGTAGCTTGCTTTTTTCAATCAAATCATTTTATCAATTTTATGTACTAAAGTGAATAATTGTCACTGCTAAAAAGAAACCAGAGATCGAAAATTTTATTTTCATTACAGAAAACTATATTGATGAATTTTGATCACTGTGTGTTTAGGTTAAAAAATTTTTTTTTTTACCTTAACTTTTTACTTTTTTTAACTAAGACATTTAATGTAACATACAAAACGCCACCGTGGATATGAGACCCGAATAATCTTTTTGTGGGACCAACAACTAAGTAACTAAGTAATAAAAGTGTACATTTTGTTTCAGAAGTAGAAACTTTGTTCCATTTATGAATAATAGAAGCACTGAATGAAATGACCTAAGTATAGAAATTATTGCATTTGATACACAAGGTGTCAACATATTATTTGCATTAAATATTAACAGGGTGATTTAATGTAGAATGTAGAAAATGCATGTAATAATTATGTCTAAAGTTTAGACCATCAAACTAAATAACTTTCTCTATTTCCCAACCACTTTTACGGGACCAACAATTTTCAGATTGGTCTGTTTGATGGTCTGAAGCACCTCCTTAAGACATAATAGTAGGTGGAAATACCTCGGAGGCATCTTTTATTTTTCATTTTACGACTAGATTTATACCATTTACCGAAACTAAAGTCATACCTCAGTATTTTTGGATAGTTCATCTAGTGAAATCATCAACTGAATACACGATTGGAATTACTTCACTCGATAGAAAATCGTCACAAAGATGACGTATTTTCATGCATTTTTAAACATTTTTCTCGGTTAAGAAGAACTTAAAATAGTTTCCGATTGTTGGTATTTATACTCACATATTCACCATTAGTTTAACTAGTGCAATCATAAATAAAATCTAGAAAAAGTACTTTGGTTAGTTGTTTTTAATCGAAAATACGGCTCACGCACACACTTTTCGTTGCGCTTGGCAATCGTGTTTCTCATAGAAAATATTCGTCGGGACCTATGGCCCTTTAAGTACGTAACGTATTTAAGTTTACACCCTGTATATTGACGCTACTAGAATATTAAATTCGTGCTTTCCCTACCTTGTTAAAAATAACATCAATTAAGGTATTTTATTTCACTTTACAACAATGCTTTGGTTTGAAATGCGACTTTACTATTAAAACTTTGTACAAAGCATTTTGCAGATTATTTTATTGTATGGTTCTGGTAACGTCATACAAAAATAAATCCTATTCTAACGACAGTTAAGTTGAAATTACTGAAGTTTTGTAGAAAAAAGTTGCTGACTACGTAAACTGTAGCTCGAAACAAAATCGTGCTACCTCAAACGTTTAATGTAATTGTAGTTTTAAACGTTTCCCTGCGCATTTTGTACTTTCACTAGTAGTTTGTACAATTTTATAAATAAAAAATTATCGGTCCATAAACGTCCCCTAGCAGGCCACAGGCTTACCCTCAAGGAAGGGTCTACGGGCGTTAGTCCACCACGCGTGCCCATTGCAGATTGGTATATTACACAAATGTATCAGAATATCATCTGCAGTGCATGCAGGTTTCCTCACGATGTTTACCTTCGCCGTTTGAGGGCAGTCAAGACGTTACTACCTACGTAAGTTAGATAATCTAATTGGTACATGTCTTGATGTACGTGCGGATTCGAACCTGGACCATCCTGATTGAGTGTCCATAGCGTATTCATGACTTCATGGCAAAGGCTTCCTCTCTCGAATAAAGAGTGAGGGAGTGGGCTATACTTCACCACGCGAGTCTAATTTGGATCAGAGGCAAGTTAGCCCCACTTGTGTCAACCTAGGTTAGCAATACATAATTCATAATACGTAGGTATACATTCCAGGTTGTTCTTTTTTCTCGTATGAAGTTGATCACTCTTTGTCTTTCCAGCACTTGGCCACCTCTATTACTCAAGGGGAAGCCTCAATTAGGTCTTGGAAGCAAGACACAGGGTACAGGCTACACTGCGATAGATGTCGAGTGGTTTGCACATGATTACATCACATGTACAGATCGGAAGATTTTTTATCCATAAAACAATGGATTACAACTTTTTCGCCAGTCTAGCGTCATTGTGCGCGCTTTGAAAAGCTTGACTTCTAGTCGTATCTATTCATATGCCCACAATCCATAGACGCTTCTGCCATAAATATGTCCCATCTCCGAAGATTTTCCTTGGACCAACTACCGTTCCATGTCGCCCCATCTTCGCCATTTCCAGCAGATATATTTCCAGACAGTGCAATAAGGGGATTCGCTCTCGATAATTTTTTGATGGAGAGAAACAACTGACACTCAGTTGCAGAAACGCTCATTAATCCTCCATTAAATCTCTTGCTTGCTTTTACTACGTCAACAAGACGAAAAGTGACAGCAAGAGATTTAATAGAGGATTATTTTTAATGAACCTTTCTGCAACTGAGTGTGAGAGAGCTATTTTACCCGAAGTTAATTTGTAATCTAGGTTAACGCAAGTGGAGAATAGTGATTACTGATCAGTTTACCCTCTTTGTGATTTAGCGATAGTGGGGTAAAACTTTACCATCAAAACACAACAATATTTTAACTTCATTAGTTTAATTACCGTAAAAGTTGTATTAAAATGACAGCTTTGAAATGTAAATTAGCTTCAGAGTTATTTCCTCCAGTACTTTTACTTCAAGTGCTGGCTGTAAAATGCTATCGTTAACTTTATTTTCCTACTGAATATTAAGGGTTACTTTACTAATTATACTGTTTTGTTGAGTACCTAAAGAACTTACCGGAAAATATTATTTAGTAAACATTGGTTCAAAACTCTTGATGCCCGAATGAAACTCCTTCGCAATTCGTATAATGCTACATAGTTATTAGTACTCTGTGATGCTACGTTCGTAGCAAGTGCTACGTTAAACTCGTAGCGTTGCTACAGGCGTAGTATTTTTTTATTGTGCCTATAAAAATTCCAGGGCTGTGCTAAACACTTTACGATGGATAATGCATTTCCAATCAATTCATTCTATTAATAACGCCGCTCAAAAGTATTTTAGAGAAGTTTCCGTGTACGTTTAGGTACCGATTTTAAACAAAACCACACTTCTTTTTTTATGAACTTGAGTAAAGAAAGAAAAGAACAGTAAAATATTAAACTAACTGATTATGAAAAAACAATGTTATAATTTTATTCCCTGTGAGCCTCTACTTAGGATACCTCCCCTGTACCTGGAGAGGTTACTACAAAAATTTCAAATGGTGTGAAATCAATCAAAGTATGTAAAAAATCAAAGCTTATATACTTACCAGTAAGCTAAGTTGCTTTTGCTGCGCGCTCCATATAAACGATGATTGGTTACATTTTCAATAGTATTGAAAACGAATTAAAGATAATGATTTTTTTCAGAAACAATCTAGAAACTAATCTATAATTACAACCTATGGTTGTATTCGACCCAGTGGGCATTATTATGGGGTAAATTAGTCCTAGCATTGAAACTGTATATTTTAACGAAAATCTGACAACATATTTATCATAATGAGCATAGAGATTAATTTCTGGATTGTTTCTGAAAAATTGCATTGACTTTAATTGGTTAGTATTGAAAATGTAACCAAATTTCGTTTGTGTGGAGCGTGTAGCAAAAACTATCCTCTTTAATAAAACCAACTTAGCTTAATGGTAAAATAGCAAAAAACTAGAAAATAAAAGCACGCTGAAAGTAAACTATGGTAACTCAAAGAATATCGAAAGTGCCCAGTTAGTTTTTATGGCTACCACAATGTAATGGTTTGGGTTAGCGGGCTAAACTTACGAGAAAGCGTGGTTATTAATGGTATATAAATTTTTTTACTAAGTAGTTGGATAAAAAATACGCGTCGAAGAAAATTGACCTAGGTAAAGAAGAGGGCAAGTTACGTACGAGTTTACCGAATAACCATTTATGAGAGATGTGACCTGAAAAAGACAGTTTTCTTAGGTTTCTGGAAAGGAAAAGGTAAAAACCCTCTTTAAGCAAATCAAATCAAAATACACGGAGAGAGAAATCTAGTCCCTTTTATTAGAGTTTTGTTTTATATAGGTATTTGTTACTATGAACCGTAGTGGTTTAGTGGCGAGTTGGACTTGCCATGCAGGAGGTTGGAAGCTTGGTTCAACCCTAGTCAGGGTGGATTCGATGAGTTTTTTGGAATTCGTATACTGGTATATTTGTATACTACGACCAGCGGCGCCTGCGACTTCGTACGTGCATAATATCACAGACTTTAAACCCGGCTTGCACCAACAAGTATTTAGGCTTAAACGTATTTAGTGATAGTTCTGTCTTTCACACTGCTCATACAAATAACAGTGACATCATCATATCTAAACATGATACTTTTTGGTGCAAGCCAGCCTCAATACTCATAACGTTTGATTGAGTAAACCAAGAGTAAACCAACTGCGATGAAATAAACCCTATACTTTCGTGAAAACCCTATACTTTCGTCAAATCAGTTAAGTAGTATTAAATATTGTGTACACAAATAAACAGAAAACAGTATAATAATACTCACAATGCATTCCATTAGGTAAGAATCTTAAACGCAGTATCTAATATTTTTGCAAATATCTTCAAATTACATCCACGCCAAGTTTAAAATTTCATTATGTAAATAGATAGAAGATGTATTGGTTAGATATAGATGTTTTACTCCGTTATTAGCTATTACTGCAATTCTATTATTATTAGCTTCTATAATGACCAGTTATATCAATACAAGTTCATATTTTATTCATATCACAACCGACTTCGACTGGCGACGGCGTCTTAGAACCAATTCCTTCTTTCCATGTGCAAATGTAAAGAAATTGCAATTTGTCCGTAACGTGACTTGAAACGATCGTTACTCGGATAATAGTGTAGAGAAGGTACTGTAGAAGACGGAGGGACCAAGTGAAAGTGCCTAAATAAATGTAAATGCCAAACTGTATTTTAAGGGTGGCGCGCACGGAGAAAAATATAGTGTAGTCCTTTACCTGGTATATGTGACAACTACTTATATTAGCAAGCTTTACTATATTTTTTTTGTTCTAAGGCAATTTTAGTCAAATATGAACAAATGAACAAACAATACACACGATGAACAAATTTTCTGGTTACTAATTCTTGTGTTTGCGACCTTTTAGCCGATTGCAAAAGTTATGTTCCTGTTGTGCTATTTATAAAATAAAGCCTTCCCAGACGAGATTTCATACGTAAAAGAATCATCGAAATCAGTTCAACAGTATTCGAGTAAATCTTTCCCATTCGTAAGACCGAAAATAATGTGGCAATACTCTTCGTTGCGAAAATCATTATGCAATCAATATTATTTTAAATGGTACGTTTATCAGCACGAGCTTCATTTTTGTATATAATTTATTTCCTAGTTAAATAAGGGGCTAAAAAATCATCAGGTGCAAGATTTTTGCATCTGGCTGCCAGCGTTTTGCGATAGGATTAAGGGGGGCAACACCATTTTTTAAAGACTCCTAAACTATGAGCTTTTCACTAGATATTCCAGTATCATTATGCCTAAACAAAGGGTGTCAAAAACTTGCGATATAAAAAGTTGTCACATATATAAGTTACTAGATATTTCTCTTGTGCGCTACTAAAGTTGATGTAAATAATATACACTCTGCTTATATTACATTCTTCTGCCATCGGCAGAAAATAAATAATTTACCTAAATTCTAAACCTTTTAACCCGAATAAAATAAATGTTCAAGGCACATTTTAAAATTTAATATTAAAAAGTTTAAAAGCATTTTTAAGAAAAACATTATCTAAAGTGATTCCCACCACAGAACCACAATATTAAAGTCCCACAGATCCCGTTACAAAAAAAAAATGCTTGGCTTTTTACAAACAAAACGAAAGTCTGACGAAAAGGATATCAATTATTTAACGGTGGATAAATTGAAGCCGGCGCGTGATGTTTACGCCTCCCACGAATTTATTAGAAAGCCGAAAGGGACGCATTTGGGGAGAATTTATTTTGTGCTCGCAGTATAATTTGTTGAACTAATAATATTACAATATTTTAATTTTTTTGTTTAGGTACACAGAAATAATATGATACAATATAATCCAATAGGTAATAAAAAAGAAAACTAAGTAAAACTAACAGCTCTCACTTCTTCTCTTCTTACTAATAATCGATTAATATCCTAAAACTAAAATATCCTAAAATAAAAAACAAAAATATTAATATAATTTAATTTAAAAAATACTACAAATAATACACACACTCTAGAGTGTCGCCGCAAGACATGGTATACCAAACAGGCTGGCAGCATTCCCCCTCTGGATGGCGAGGCTGATTCTGTGAGCCAGGAATCTGCCAGCTCTGCGGTCACCAGAGGTTTCATTGAGGCGCCCCGATAGGTCTGCGATGAACGCTTTAGCCTCTGGGCTCCAAGGACCCAGCGTTATTTAACCGTTATATGGTACTTATTATAGCTCAAATATATATATTGTATTTAATGCACAATTACATTTAACAAAAACAATGTTAAATTAATGAAAGACTAAAGATATTGATATTTGGTGACTTTAAAAAAGAAGTATTTTTTCTTAACAATTTCATCTAAAACATGTCTTACTTAGGTACTTAAGTACTCAGGGACTAATTAACAAGTCAATTATACGTCACCAAATTGTAGAACTTTTGCATACGTTGTAAACTCATGGATTGCGATTTTTGGAACTCATACGTAGAACTCAGCAGTTAAAAATGTCAATATTACTATGGAGATATGCATGTATCTTTCTACTGCTGATTTGACTTTCAAAAATCATACTTTTTCTACTGCTGAGTTCAACGTATGACTTTCAAAAATCGCACTCCAGGACGTAAAAACATTACCAGTCCGCCGAGCAACGTTCGATACTGTAAACTGACCGCGAATTTTGACTAACGATGAAACTTAAGACCTAATGAAGGACATAAGCAAATACTACACACACACCCCTCACATTCTTTTGATTTTACGTAACTAAAATGAATTTTTTGTTTGTAAGAGTGTTACAAAAGTACAAATAAACATTTAAGGGGGTTGTTTAGACCATCAAACTGAACATCTTTTACTATGGGACCAATATCGAAATCGCGAAAAAAATTATTATGTTCTATACTCTACAAATCGGCTCGAGCTAAAATATATATGGGATATAAGTTTTTTTTTCGCGGTTTCCATGTTGGTCCCATAGAGAAAGTTGTTCAGTTTGACGGTCTAAACAACTTAAGAGTTTTAAAAATGTATTCTTACTTATGTAACACTCTGTATACCCAATCATAAACCTCGCGTATCAGGCATGCCTCATTTTTGGTTTAACCAAAATTTAAAAATAAACGTTTGTAAATTATCACATAGTTGTATCCCAACACATACCTAAGTACCAAAGAGGTGCTTACAAAAACTAGCAATCGGTTTAAACCATTCTCTAATCTAGGTTGTAACACCAAGTCAAGATCAAGTTTCACCCATCGCAGTATTGTTCAACCTTTAATTCAATTTGACAAGTGATTTTTGGTGACCTGCTTTACATCCAGTACGGCCCTGTTAGCGTCACGTCGTCGTGTCGATGTGGTTTTATTTCAGAAGCAACCGTCAATTTTGTTGTTACTAAACTTTCCTTACTAATAACTGTTCCATTAATAGCTATGAGAAGTGGTTCATGTTAAGACGCTGTTATACCGTCGAGGCCGTTTTTTGAACACAAACGAAAGTGTTTTAAACTGTGTATTAAATTAAATTATGTCTTATTTAAGGATCGGGCAGATGGGCGACTGTTCTCAAAAACACGATTAGATTAAGTTTACTCGATAGAAAAAAATCCCAAAGTCACCCCTTTTTGTTATGTTTTTTCAATACTATGATTAAACTGCTGATATTTAACTTTTTATTCTTGTACTTAACTAAATACATTAAATATTTCTAGTGAACTCAGGAGAAGTTTTAGCTTAGAAACTCCCATGAGCAAAGATATTGACGAAAAACACGTTTTTTTGCGATCCTGCTTTCAATTGGAGCGGGATGGCTAATTGTAAACTTATGCTTGCAAGAAAGAGACGCTTGCAGTGGGATAACCTAGCCTTAAAACGAAATGAGGCTTTGAAACGTTTCTTGTTTATGTTTTTAAAAATTATGATTTCGAACGGTTTTGAACTATGAGTGTATACCGATTATTAGTTACAATGACAATAGAATGGCCTAAATGTAGTATAAGAGATAAGTATACTTTACAGTATATCTGTGATGGGGATGGACCAGGTCAGCCTGCATAACTTCAGTCGGTTTAGGAGTTACAGACGTTAAAAGGTCAGTAAAAAATTAACGATCAGCTGCAAGGCTGATCGTATAATATTATTGTAGTATGCACTGTAGCTATGTGAACAATACAAAAACTGACATAAACTGCCAGTCGGTTTAGGTAATATAGCCTTTCAAAGGTCGGACCTTTAAACGTCTGTAACTCCTAAACCGATTGAAGTTATGCAGGCTGACCTGGTCCATCCCCATCACAGAGATGCTCTACACCACATAAACACTGAATCAGCCCTGCTACTGGTGGTTGCAAAAAGTACACTTATCTCTTATAACAATACTATATTGGCGTATGTTATCTCGAAGCACATGAGCAAATGCAACACAGACAAAAGCTTTGAACAATCGCGCTAGTGGACAATCCATGGGAGACATTGGGCGAGCGCGTCACGTGATCATTTCGTGCGCTTCTGTTCCGGGTTCGAATCCCCATGGACGACATTCCATGTACCAGTTAGTTTTTTTAACTTGTGAATATACGTAATACTGGCTGCCATAAAACAGTGAAGAGACGCATCGTGAGGAGACCTGCATACCTTGAAGAAGAAATTCTGATGCGTATTATGTGAATCGATCCGCATTGGACACGCGAGGTGAAGTGTCACCCAAATATTTCCTAACGTAAGGCCTGTTCCCTGCAGTGGGGCGTACATAGGCTGATGATGATGACTACTAGTGGTAAGACTTGGTAATACCACGAGAAAAAAACGCCCAGGCTAGAAAGGTTGCATGCAGATATATGCTTACGACTATATTCTCCGAGGAATTCATAGTCCTGGTGAAAATTCTGTTCCGCACCTGAATTATTCCAATCTATAATTTGATACTTCATCATGCGATACAAAAGCTGCTATTAAAGTCATAATTACGGTAACACTATATCGTACATTGTGTGTATTGTGGTTATCCCAGATTACTAAACCACCGCGTGCGGTGGGATAGACAGATAGGCATCAAGAGAAGGATCTTGTCATAATTTGACATGTGATTGCTTAATGGCTATTTCTCCCCTCCGGAGTGGAAAGCGTCAATTTTCGTCCCGCTCCGCTAAACGAGGTTGCTGCTTTCCACCTCGGTCGAGGAGAAAAATAGTAAACTAACCTCGGGCAGTAAATAAGAAAGCCCTTCCTTACTTTCCTGTCCTCGGTGTGTAATCTATTATTAAATCAACAAACAGGTCCCACCTAAATTATAATTTCGACTTCAATTAATGCACTTGAATCAGAATCAAATACCTAATAGATATAAAAAAATATATAATAATACGAAAGAGGTAAAAACAGTATAAAAGTGAAAAACCTTCCGTACTAAACATCTTTATCATAGCATACGTTTTGCTCATGACTCTACAAATAATATAACGTGGGAGTAGTCATAGATCAAAATAAAGCATATTCAGAATGATTAAATTTCAGTAGAAGTACTCTCAGTAGTTCAGTAAATATTTGTCCAATGTGACAGGTAGTTAATTTAATCACATTAATTATTATGTCAGTTAATCACTAACTAATACCGTTCAAAACTTATTTCTAGAGCAAAGCTGCCCAACCGATTTTGGGAATAAACCACAGTTTTCATTCTATGTTACCCGACCTTTTACTTGCTTACAGTTAAAATATAAAATATAATTTAAAAAAAAATGCTTTAACATGTTTAATTATAATCAAAAAGTTAAAAAGGCAATGAGCTGCTGTTGGCAGGGAAATCAAAATCCGCCTGTGGGCCACGAATTTAGGCCTGGGATTGGGTAACCTTAAAAACAAGGTTTTTAAAACAATAAGTTACACTAGCAACACAAAATGGTAGTAATGTTTTAATAATGTCGATATGGTCCTTGACTCCAAATCAACCATTTTAGAATTGTCCGTCTGTTTGTTTATTTGTTTATAATATTTTTTGCTGAACCGATTTTGATAAAACTTGTTTTGTTTGGTAGTTTATAATTTGACTTTAAATCTAGTACATTATTTGTGCGGACGAAGTCGCGGGTAAACTCCAGTTTATTTATAAATGTGTCTTTAATAAGACCAGGGGTTGTATTGAACCACGGCGGTGCTTTGTGTAAACATAATCATAATCCTAAACTGGATATGACAAGAGGACGCGGCAATAATTTACTTTGCGGCTGTAGGGTAAACGCTGCGTTAATGGCTAACTGTTGTTGACATTCAATTATCATAAGTAGGTAATTTATTTACACGTCATTAAAAACAACTCTGCTCTTATACAGGCTTCTTAATAATATTAAGAAGCAACATATTATGTTGACAGTTTTTAACAACTTTCTCTATCAACATCGAAATCGCGAAAAAAAACATACAAAACTGCAATCCTACTCGACCCTGTATAGTAAGAAATTTAAACACAGCTAAATTATTTACTACTGCTATGTAAATTGTTAAATTATTAATGAATACATAAATAATTCAGGTATTTGTAAATAATTAAACAATTTAAGAGTAGGCACGAGTTCGGTGGTGACTGAAATTAATGCAACTGAATTTTTCATGAGACGGGTCCGTTTTCCTTCGGATTCGATTATTCGAGTTCGTTTACCTATGTGTATTGAATATACCTATACTTACAACCTGTTGTTTTGTTATTTTTACCTTATTATTTTACAGATATCGGCCCTCGTCAAAGTATCATCATTATGAGCCGCAGTATAAATATGTTCCACTGCAGTGCTGGGCACAGGCTTATCCTCACGGAACAGTCCACACGCGTACCTACCCAATGCGGATAGATAGATTTAACAAATACGCATCACAATTTCTTCTTCAGCGTATGCAGGTTTCCTCACGATGTTTTCCTTCACCATTTGAGATCAGTCAAAGTATCTATACAGGGTGTAAATTTAAATGCGTTACATATTAAAGGAGGTGCTTCAGATCATCAAATTGATCAACAAACTATAGGGCCAACATTGATATCACGAAAAGAAAATCGGCTGTTTTTTACATTTGGGTCGAGTAGAAGTTGATGTTATTTATAGAACAAGTAATTCTTTTTTCACCTCACAAGCTCGGAAAGATTCTGTTTATCGTTCGAAATCTGAGTGCAAAAGTGTATTTTATCCGCTAGCGTGGAAAGAGTTTTTGAAATTCGAATCTGTCTATTCAATATTTTTGTATACCGCCAATGCACTGAAAATGCTTAATAACTATTTCATGACACTGGCCAGCACGAAAATAAAAACTTTTTGAAATGTTCTTTTTAGCAATTCACTTTTTTTCCTCGCTGTTGTGAGGTGAAAAATTTTGTGTTTCGCTCGGCTGCAAAGTTATTCTGCGTCTCGTACCTTTGAAACCTTCGCTAAACGCTCAGGATTCTATTATTTGAACCACTCGCTTAGCTCGTGGTTCAATCCTAGAATCCTTCGCTTGCTCACTCGCTGCTGTACTCGCGCCAAAAAGCAACTTTGCAGCCTAGCATAACAAATAACTATTGTGTTTTAATAGTTGACTCTGTAGTGAAAGTTGTCGAGTTTGATATTATTGGCATGCATTTATCCCTTATTCGGATAGAGGTTTTATGTCAACCACATAAAAGTAGCGGACATAATTCTTAAAACTTTATCAATAGGGTTCATTAATGAATGTAAATGTGGTAACCTCTATCCAGATAAGGGTTAAGTTTACGCCCTGTATACCCATTTACATTAGCTCTTAGAAATTCTGACACTTAAATTATTAATATAAATTATTGATAATTTTTTTATTACGTTGTTGTCTCTACAAATAGGTAAATGTTAACATTCGTATTATGTCATTTTAACAATATTTTAAATAGATATTATATAAATATTTATTGAAAATATAAAGTTTCTGGATTTTATTCTAAAAAAAAAATATATAAAACTATTAAAGTAAACACAGATAACATTGTTTACATGTACAAAAATAAATAAATTTAAATTAAATATGGTAAATAAACATTTCAAATTGATTGACAAGACGATATAGCATTCCATGTTACCTACAGATTTGGTATCAATAATTTACTGCGTAGTTAAGATACTAAACTAGTTCATAACTGTCACATTCACCCTACATTATTGCGAAATGCTCAGTAATCTTCACAAAATGACATCCCAAATCTGAGTTTATTGTTTCAAACGCTATTATTTAGGGGATTACGTGGAAAGGCCTGCGAAGCTCGATCGCGACGAAATTTCAATTTGCAGATTTCGTCTTTGCTATTCGAACGACCATTTTCAGATCCTTTACCCAAGATAGTATTGTTTTGAAGGTTTAAAACGATTAAGTATCATTTAGAGAGTGTATACGGAAGTTACTCAAGAATAAAGGATAGATTTAATAGCCGGTTTAAGAAATGTGATACATAATTACTTATCTTATCTTAATAATGTCATGTCTGGACTACATTCTAGAGTTAATGTAAAGTGGGAAATTTTAATAATTGGTTTTATTGTTAGTTAGCTGGGAAGTTAAATGAAATCAATTACAAAGTGCATATTTTGTACATTACAAACCTCACAGGAACAGGATAAAGGACTGCTCCAAAACGGAAAAAAACCTGTTTAAAAAACTATATTTTTATTCTCGTCTGTTTTTGCCAATAATGGGAAAACGAAGAATCTCTATGCGTTTTACACTTAACTTCGCGGGAAAAGTTAGTTAGTTTATACAGGGTGTTTCATATTAAGTAACAATAAATTTTTAAAACTTATAAGGGGGTAGTTTAGACCGTCAAACTGAACAACTTTCTCTATGGGACCAACATCGAAATCGAGAAAAAAATATTTTTAAATCCCATACATATTTTAGCTCTAGTCGATTTGTAGAGTATAGAACATACATTTTTTTTTTCGTGATTTCTTTATTGGTCCCATAGTGAGAGTTGTTCAGTTTGATGGTCTACACCACCCCCTTAAATGTTTATTTGTAGTTTTGTAACACCTTGTATACAGGGTCCAACTTAATATGCTGACACTTTTTTAAGGGGATGATCAGACCATCAAACTGAACAACTTTCTCTATGGGACCAACATTGAAATCAAGAAAAAAAAAACAGCTGTCCCATTCATTTGGCTCGAGTAGGTTTAACAGAATAATTTTTTTCGCGATTTCGATGTTGGTCCCATAGAGAAAGTTGTTCAGTTTGATGGTCTGATCATCCCCTTTAAAAAGTGTCAGCATATTAAGAAGGACCCTATATTGTTAGTTCTGTTGTTTATTAAATAAGAAATATTTAAATCTTTACTTAATAAAACAGTTTCGTTACCGAATGACTGATGATGATGAAATTTGGAACATAGGTTTTAAGGAGGATGTAGGTGCATTAAGATTTTTCAAAATTCTAATTTCACGCGGGCGAACTCGCGGTCAAAAGCTAGTAATACCATTAGATCAATTTGATCTAAGGTAATACCTACCAAACCTTAATGTTTTGTTGAATTAGTTTACATAACCAATTTCATGTTTCTTGCAATAAAGAATTAAAAGCTAAACAATAAATATCAAAAATCATTTCATTTATTCACCCACAGTTAAGGTACAAAGCGTTCCCCTCGGCAAAGATATTACCCATCGATTAATAGACTGAAACTCAAAGAAGGTACATTGAACGTTCTCTTCCATTCCACAGGAAATTAGCCCTGAGGTAAATGAAACGGAAAAGGGGCTTGACAAAAATATGGGAAAAAAACACGCTCGGACATTTTCCGTCTTGTTTGTTTTGGAGTTCGTCATTCGAATTAACTTTTAGGGTCAGTGCCACAGGGGTAAGGTTTAATGATGCGAATTTTTTATGAATGGCAAAGTTAGATAAAAGTTTCTGTTTGAAAAAAAATCCTCGATGAAACGGCTGAAACAAAAGCCATCATCAAACTGACATAAATAAGCATAAGTAAGTACTCAGAATTCATAAAATTAATAACGCACACAAGCACATACATTGTAATGATCCCAAGTAAACCAAGGCTTTTTGTTATGGGTATCATACAACAACGACACAAACGACAAGATTCGAACCCAGGACCCTGGTTTGGCAGTCCGGCGTGGTAACCATTACACTAACCGGGTCGTCAAATAAGAGGTAAGCTTTTGCCCGTGAGGTCGACCGTGTCAACGTAAGGTGATGAAAATATACAAGGTGTTACAAAAATACAAATAAACATTTAAGGGGGTGGTTTAGACCATCAAACTCAACAACTTTCACAATGGTACCATTTCGAAATCGTGAAAAAAATAATTATGTTCTATACTCTACAAATCGACTCGAGCTAAAATATGTATGGGATATCCGATTTTTTTTTCGCGTTTTCGATGTTGGTCCCATACAGAAAGTTGTTCAGTTTGACGGTCTAAACAACCCCCTTAAGAGTTTTAAAAATGTATTCTTACTTATGTAACACCCTGTATACCAGATTTTAAGTCTTACGTCTGTGTTTTCTTTACCGCTTACTCCAAAAAGTATTCCAATTGCAAACAAATTACCTACATTATTTATTTTCCTCTACAATTTATTAAGAGAATCTTCGTACAGTAGTTCGCTTAAAAATATACAGGGCGTAAACATAAATGCGTTACATAAGGGATGCTTTAAACCATTAAACTGAACAACTTTCACTATGTACTATGGGATCAACATTGACATCGCAAGTAATAATAGATGTACCAAGAAAACGATTTCGATGTTGGTCCTAAAGTAAAAATTGTTCATTTTGATTGTCTTAAGCACCTCTTAAAACTCACGAAGTTAACACCGTGTATTTTATAGTTCAAGACCACTCCCAACTAGCTTATGGTCGTGAACTTATGTATGTACCTAAGTACAATATTGAATCGTTCCCTAAATATATTATGTACCAAAGAGTTGTTTTTAAAAACCCTCCCTACTTCCTACACCCTGTCCCAGATAGAGCTGACATTAGTCATGGAAATTCGAACTCTATTCCCTCTGAACGTAAGACTCTGATCTGTCCTATAACAAAAACAATAGTGTGATGACAGAACTCGGCCGTTTCACGTTGAAATAACAATACGAGCCTTACTTCACGGTAAACTTTTACAATACGTCGGGAGAGGACGTTGCGGTGCAAATTTTGTGCAGTCGAATGAGGATTCTTTCAGTTTGAGTAAACTACGATTTTTAGAGCTTGTAATAATATGCAGTTTGAATGAATATGAATTGATTTTGTTACAAAACAAACAAAGATAACAATTTATGCCTTTGTTATTACAGGTTTACAGATTTTTCAGTGTGCGTAAACTGAGATTTGTAAAGTTTGCAATATGCAGTTTGGATGAATATTCTTGAAAATAGATAAACCATAGCATCACGAAACTTCCAATATGCTAAAAGTGGCACCACAAACTTGATTATCATCATCATCAACTTACATACAGTGGGACATTGCACATTGCAGAGGGACATTGCACATTGCAGTGGGACATTGCACATTGCAGTGGGACACTGCAGAGCGCAGGCGTATTAAGGGAGGGTGAGGAACCGTGATTATATAATTTATGCCAATATCAATTACGAGCTGTTGACCCGTGACTTCGTTCGCGTTGATTACCTCTTTAGGGGTCGATTTTCGAAAAATCCTTTCTTAGAGCACCACATCTCTGTAGAATATTATATTCCAAATTTCACGTTTATATTATCTCCAGCGTTTTAGTCTGTACGTTGTCTTTCAGTCAGTCAGTTATTCAGTAAAGGAACTCTTTTATAATTAGGTTAGGTTAGATTATTGATGTGTGTTAATAAAGAATAAGCATAAGCATATGCTCACGACTATATTCCCCAAGGGGATAGTCAGAGATATTCTGAAACCTCAGAACATCCACATTTCACCAGTACTACCGAAACTCAGTCCCGTGACGGTGGGTGAGCCTGTCGCCACTTATAATGGACAGTGGGTACAATACATGCCTCGAAATTGAAGCATGCAGGTTTCCTCACGATGTTTTCCTTCACCGAAAAGCCAGTGCGGTATAAATAAAGGGTATCCTAAAACTTTACACCAAACCGGGAATATAGGTTACGACCGTTTTTGACTACCCAGAAAAAAATTGTTCATCGAATTTTAAACTACAATCCAGCAAACAATTTAGTTTCGTCCAAAAACATTTTTTGATTTAATTTCAACTACGACCAATAGCAGGTTATAAATAAACATGGATTGTCACAGATACAAACATTTTGTAGCCGCAGCAAAATTTGATGCAGGGTAACGATTTTTACGATTATTTGATTTACGGTGTTCGTCACATCAGCCTTATTTACATAACAATGTTCATATTTTAGAGTAACTCAAAAATTACGTAAGACTTTTGATTTTTTCCCTGGACCTTCATAAACAAACCAATTATCTATTCTCAGCTTGACGTTGAGTTAGAAAACAATTATAGGTACACCCCTGTAGGTGTACTATAAAGTATTATTTGCCTTTGCTCCATAATAGGGTACTACAATCAAAAAAATATTTCGTCCAAATTCTTTTAGAACACAATAAAACATCAATTGATAAGCAGAACAAACTCTCTAGCTCTATTGAAAACTCATACAAGCACACGAGGTAAACAGAAATCGATGGAATTTCTATACGGATTCTGTAAACAACACTTGAACAAATCGCTCGGATTTCCAAGTTTCCGAACTACGGTACGAAATGTATACGGTTTTCGATAATATAGTGTAATCTGAGGCACGACACCGTTTGACGTTGCGTCGGAAATGTACGGATTTTGCAGCTTATGGAGTTTATGCAGCTCTGTAAATTTGAACCTGTATTATTTAAATGGTGGGTGAAAAAAAATGTTAAAATCGTGTCGTATCAGAAACTCAAGGAACTGGTGAAAATGAGACTGGATTAGTGAATACTCCACCGAAAAGTTCGTATAGCTCTTAAATAAAATGATGTGAACATTAGTTAGTTATTAGCCTGTAGAATCCCACTGCAGGGCAAAGGCCTCCTCTCACGAATAAAGGTGAGAGGGAGCGGGCCATACTCCACCACGCGTGCCCAGTGCGTGTTGGTGGATGCAAGTTAGTGGTCACCTTGCTGTCAGAGAATTTTTAGCCGCCAATAGGCCTCTGACCTGGCTTAACGAATAGTTACAACGCCATGTGACGGAACTATCCGAGACCAACTGCTTAACGTGCCTTCCGAAGCACGGAAACGCTCGAGATGAAATACCACTAAACGGTCACCCATCCAAAGACTGACCGGACCTGACGTTGCTTAACTTCGGTGATTGTTTCCAATACCGAAGCTCCACTACGCCAACGAGCGCTTGAACATGTTCACTCTAAATAAAAAACCGGTCAAGTGCGAGTCGGGCTACTCGTGCGCCGAGGGTTCCGTACCACACCGCCGCATAAAAATATTAACTCGCATAAAAGTTTCTCCAGGAGGTTTGGTGCAAGACTCACACTTGGTCAGTTTTTATTATTTGTTGTTATAATGTAGAGTTTGCTCTATAATTACACCAAGTTTGACGCTTGTATGCATAAGCGTTTTTACGATAGAGCGAGAAGAAAAAACGTTGATAGAAAATAGTTTCTTGTATGAGGACCCCCCTTAATTTTTAGCTTTTGCAATTTTTATTATTTCTTAGCAAGTCCGCTGTAATAACGCACATTTTGTGTAAATTTCAACTGTCCAGCTATTACGGTTCAAAAGATACAGCCCTAAATAGGTAGGACGGACGGACGAACAACGTAGGCTTATGAATAGGGTCCCGATTTCACCCTTCAGGTACGGTACCTTAAAAACAGTTGGCCTTATTGTGATCAAATCATCGAAGATATTAAGTAATTGAACAAAATGCTGATTGTCCTCGCTACGACCATTTCTGACTGGGTAATCTTTCCACTACAGCACGAGTGAATGTCGTATATAATTCATGCTGACACGAAAGAAGAAGAATCATTCCCGTGACGCCGCTTCCCATGACGCCGCTTCTGGAATAATGCAATAACCTCCATGGCAATAACTAAGTAATTTGTATTACTACGAAACTACTACTCAAACTGCACTTGACACTCAAGATCTAACAATATGTTCTCAGTTTATGTGAAACTGCGACAATTGCTGTGATTCCAGTTCCGTGACTACACGTCCCGAGGGAATGAACTGTCGCATAACAATGTACAGAATGTTTTGGGATGTCAACGCATTTTCTTTTTAATTGTTGGTAGGTACCTAGTGTAAATTTTATTGTCTTTTTAGTAAATATCTTCCTGCGATCGCTTCACTTTTTCTAAACGTCAACATAGAGAATGCTAGGCGACATTTACAAGGTTTAAAATGTGAATGACGAAGTGTGATAAAGTCGAAGTGTATTAAAGTCGAAGTATTATAATTTCGCATCACTGACAACACATCAAATGTTTTGATAGCAGCTACAACAAATACCTAGACAATATTTCTTTCAAGATATCGTTTTCCTTTGTCTGTGTTTCTATTTTGCTCTGATACCTACTAAACAGAGCAAAATGTACTTTATTTGTGAAATTAAAATGTTATTCGTTTCCTTTTCCCGGACATTACATTTATCATCCTGCCAATTACAGCCCCATAGTAATACGTAAATATCTTGGGCATTTTCACACAAATAATCTAGTCACATTTAAAGTACTTGACATGCCATGACCAATGAGTTTTTCTAACTTTAAGTACGTACTCAAACGGTGAAGGAAAACATCATGAGGAAACCTGCATACGCTGAAGAAGAAATTCCCATGTGATGTCTACCAATCCGCATTGGGCTCGCGTGGTGGACTAACGCCTATACATCCTCCTTGAGAGTAGGTCTGTGCCGTGCAGTAGGCTGTGATGATGATGATGATAATTTAAAGAACCATCTAGTCTATTATGATAACTAGACAACGATATAGAATACATCCTTGACTCGGATACAAATATCCATTATACAAATATTTGCTCCTTACGGGATTCAAACTGGCGACCCTCCTCGGCACAGCATGCCGGTTCACTACCGACTGAGCTATTGGGCCGTCAAATATCTTAATATATTTGGTAGATTGTCACAAAAACGTTTGTCTGTATGTTAAGAGAATGCAGCCAATAGATAAAACGAATTCCCAGTAACAACTGAGACAGGTATTAATACCACTCATAACAGAACACCAGTTATCTTCGGTTCACACCCGAACGCTCTTGCCGAAAATTGTCTGAAAGTTTCATTGCAGTAACTTGTGAAACTTCCGCGATACTGGTGCCCAGCGATAATGATGACTGAGTGAGACAAAACATTTCTGCTCTCTGTTATATGTATATCTACTTTTGTAATAGGTACTTATACAATTTCATACGAGTAAGAATGAAAGAAGAAATTATAATTTACGAAAAATTGAAATTATACTATTGTGCAAAGAAATTTTTATCAATATAGGTACGTCAGTAAATATTTAAAGTATTAGTAATAATAGTAGATTACACACCGAGGGCAGGATAGTAAGAAAGGTCTCAGATCTGAGGCTTTCTTATATTTACTGCCCGAGGTTAGTATACTATTTTTCTCCTCGACCGAGGTGGAAAGCGGCAACTTCGTTTAGCGCAGCGGGACGAAAAATGACGCTTTCCGTCCGGAGGGGAGAAACTGTATCCTTACTTGTAGCCTAGATTTCAACAACTTTCACTATGGAGTCAATATCGAAATCGCGCTGTTTTTTATGAAACAGGTGTTTTTTGGGATTTCTAAGTTGGCTCCATCGTAAAAATTGTTCGATTTTATGGCCTGTAGCACGTAGCACCCCTTTTAGTATTACCTTCTAGGGTGTTTTGTTACACCCTGTATATTGAGATAGCAGTAGGCTGAAATGTTCATAATACTTATCATTTATGCCTTGTTGCTTCTTTAAATACAAAGATAAGTAAACAAGAAATTGTCTTCCCTTTGAAGTTAGTCAGATTTGTTACCACTACCATAGCCAGTCATCGATGATCTTGACAGGTAATTTCATCCTTTGTAAAATTGACCCATCATTATCTTCAATATTAAACATAAACCAACAACAAACAACAGATAATTAAAAGCAAAAGACCATCCCGAGACGTAATAGCTTTCATAAACATACAACATTATAAAGTGAACCGATATGAAACCACTAGAGATGCAATCCCGCGGCCCGCTGCACCCGCGTGCACCTGCCATCCGCATTCCGCTGCAAATATACTGCAGACACTTTTACTTTAATCTAAATTAATTTAGTCTCCTTTTAGAGGCTTGTGGCGAAGTAAATTTAATATGAGATGTTTATGTGACTGAGACAAAGAATGAGTCAAGTAATGAGTTCAATCAATTATTAGTCGTAGATAGTCGTGGCGACTGGAGTGCTAGTAGTTGCCTTTCATTAGTCAATAGTTCGATACAAGAAGCTTACATAGTACCACAGTATAACAAAGAGTATCTAGTACTACATAATAGTACTATAGGTACGTGGGTTCAATCAAACTATTATGATTATTTAATAACCGAAACTTCTTGGCAATGGTAATAGAGCTGATTCTTCGATGAAGGAAAACGTCGTAAAGAAACATTACAATACGATGGAGAATAAAATCTGCAACATAACATTGCACAGAATATAGGTGTAACGCATCTCCTCAAGGTGAAGGAAGACCTTTGTCCAAACATTGAAGACCAAGAGCACGGAATCTCCGCTCCGCGACTCCGCTGCTCTGTGGTGAAGACGTATGTACAAACACCAGATTTTTATGAGAATATCGTAGGTACTGTAAAGCAAAAAAGATCTTGTTATTTGCCACAATGCGCAACACACCGTACTAGCTGCTAGTTATCCTAATTATTCCTATACTATGACGTCCTTTTTCCTTCTGACTGTCTGATCGTATCGGTTTCCCGTTCTATCAGATGCAGGAGGATCTGGGTTTAGCGCGTACACTTTATGCACTTCAAAATATCCCTCGAACCTAACTGTTTTTTGTAAAGATTACCAGTAGCCGTAGTCAAAATCGACTAGGAATCCATCCACCATCAAATCCATCATAGTGCGTTTGCTTATATATATGTCGTTTTGCGTACATGTCCTTATGCGAGTAAACCCAATATTGGAAGCTGCTCCGCTCTAATATACCGACATACTAAATCTCCAACAGCTAGGAAATAACAAGTGAATCCAACACATAAATGCCAAAACCTGACACGATCTGAAATTGATGAATTTTACTGCACCTTTTTCGGTATTTATAGATATGCCAATTTTATTGGTTACCGTTCAGATTTAGATTGAGTGTGGTCTTTATTGATATACTTTAATGTGTTTAGTTTTAGAGAATATCTAAAAACTTGGCTTTTTCTTGGTTCTCAATTTACCTGGCATTGTTATCAGTTTATCTGGCGGACTAAATGCGAAATAAAATATATCATTTCATCCGGCGAACTAGGACCAAATATTCAGTTAATGTTATTAGTTTGCCTTGTCTGATACCTTACCTGGACTATCACAAACGAAACTTTAATCAAACGGTTATAGAAGAGCTAAAAGAACAATTATCCGACTTCACTAACAGCCTATAAACTAACAAACTCGTTACATTTCCACGTTTTTCATTACATTTGTAAAACCGCGACAAGCTGACGACAATGCTCGTCCCAGTTCTGCATTCATTTACAACAGGAAAGTGTCGACTCCGCGGAAACAAAGCCAGGACTCGGTTCCTCTCGCCAGCTGCACAATACATCGCTCCTCATTCATAGCGTTAGAAACTAGGATGGTATCGACGCGACAATGGTTACGGTACAGAATCGTTCGTTCAATTGTCTAGCTATCGCTTGGCTGAGTAATTCAATAGTGTTTGCAGAAAAACTACAAGTCATTGTTGTTTGTGGACTGGTGTTGATGGAAGCTTCAGAATTGTGTCAACAAGAAAAATATAATAATGGTGAAAATATGTCGATAGTAAAGTAAGGATGAACAATATTTAAGTGTGTTTAATCAAACATCTTGCTATAATGAGGGCGAAACAGACAATACACAATTACAAAGACATAGAGGAATGAAGAATGATCCATGTTATTTTATGGGATAAGAAAGGCAATTTGTTCGTAATTGCCTAACGACAACTGTTAGTTCAGACTGATCTCGGAATTGTAATTAGCAAGAAATCACTATCGTACTGTATGAAGCAATTAACCATCAGTAAATCTTTAGTAGACGCAGATGTGAAGTTCCATTGAGCACCATCGAAGCTTTTCATTAGATCTTTTAATTTAAATTTAACTTTTAAACAGAAAAATTTCCATCTTTTTCTATTCAGAAAAAAATTTTTAATCAGGTTTTGTCAAAATACACGTAAAAGAAAGGAAAAAATGTTAGCCGATACGTCTAGTTTAAAGTTTCTCAAAAATATGTGTGCACGCTTATTTTCGTACGATTTAACGATACGTTATTTATTGTTTATTGACTCTGTGGCTTAATACTATTTATGGTAAAAGAACTCCTCTCTAAATCACATAACTCCCAACAGTATTTTCAGCAATATTTTCATGAAAGCTCTCTCTCAACATAAATCCTCACAAATCAGAAATTCAAGAGCGGACACTGCATAACAAATCGAATTGGAAATGGTAATCGAATCCCAGTCAATATTACATGTATCTACGATGGTATGACCATCGTTACGGATATCCCTATTCGTAGTTTGGAACTCTGAAATCTTATATTGTAACTACCCGATGCAATCGGATTTAAATGACGATGACGATGATGATGTTTTTTGGCAGTTCTATTATACAACGTGCTAATAAATAAGCGCAAAACATCATACACCACAACTGATTTATAACAAAATAATTAGATTGAGACAATAATTTCATTATATAAATAGTTAAAATTTAAAGTTATTCGCATTTTAAGTTTTGAGGCTAAAATGATTTGTTATCATTTCAGCAATGAATGAAAGGGCTAACGTACTCGTGGATACATTTTAAGAATATTGTTTTGGTAGTAAGTAGGGTGAGTGTGCCCGTGCAGTGGGTTGATATCGAGTTCAGTAAATTTTACAAACAAATTATAAATATTTTGAAAAAAATTACCGATGTAAACCATGATAATTCGATTCTGTTCTCGATTCTAAACAAACGACTTTCTAGTTTTGTGTTAATTCATTAAAACGTTGTATAGGAGACGGATGCTAGACGAAAACTCTTTTAGAGTTAAGCTCGCCTTTGTACATCATGATTTATTGTAATTTTTCATAATTATGTTGTTTTGTGTACAATTAAGAATCTAAGAGACCACACTGGCAGGCATAGTGTGGGACGCTTTTCAGCCCGCTGGACTGACGACCTAAAAAAAAGTAGCGGAGAGCTACTGGATGAGGAAGGCCGGGGATAAAGATTTGTGGCGCGCCTTGGGAGAGGCATGTGTTCAGCAGTGGACGATAATAATTATGCTGATGATGAAGATGAAGCCCTAAGCCTATGCTTTTTTTAAAAGCACATCCTGATTGGTTCAGTAGTATGTAATGGTTTTTGCAATGTCCAAACAAACACGCAATATTTACAATTTTATAAGACCTAAAAGTTAAAGGGCAGAATGTAGATGTCTTATTTAACTAGCATGACAATGTTGAAATACTCTAATTAACTAAGCAACAAATGACACCCTGAACGCTATAGTAGCCCAACCGTGTAGCGAGAGAGTCATGAATGCTAATTCCTAGACTAACTTGTACATGAATAATTTCTGAAGTTAGTATAATATTGGTCGAGTATTTACTGGAGCAGTGGCTTTGGGAGCAGTCTACTTGAAACGGGCCTTGCTGAAATATACTCTAGATAATATGCACAACATCCTGCATAGTGTGTCGGTAAGACACGGAGAAAAATATCTAGTAGTGAATAGGTACTATAGTGACAACTATTTATTTTAGAAAACTTTACTAGATGATTAAATTGTTGTTAAAAATTTATTTTATATAAATCTGCCAGAATCATATACATGTATAACAACAGCAAAAATTTTTTTGAAGTCTCTACTACTCAGATATTTTTCTTCGTGTATCCTGTCATTTAAAATTGTAGACCAAATGGGTAGTGTCATGGGTAGGGTAAAACTGACGAGCATGACAATGTGTATGATTCTATACTTCATTTCATATAAGGGTGAAAAGACGTTTCGCTTCTTGGCCAATTCTGATTAGCAAATTTATACCTACTGCTGCGCTGTGCTGAGCTGAGTATCACTAACTTATAGCTTAGTGTATCAATTATTTAAGTAAATAAATAGACTGTAGGTATGTATTACAGTATACATAACCATAGCTTAAGAATTAGCTGTAAAAGTTATTAAAGCGCCTTATTCACGGTACAGCCCCACTGTACGTCCCGCCAAGGTCATGCAGGATGCACGATGCAAAAGCACCGTGAGTAGGCTTGACGTACAGAGCGGCGGGATGGACCGTGAATAAGGCGCTTTAGTCGTGTTATTGCGCAGAATTTCTGGCCTATTTTTCCTTCAGCGATAATCAGACGCGGTGGTAGTTTCAAAAATATTTGATGTTTAATAAGTGGGCTTCAATGACTAAAATCATCAGTGCGCGAAACGTGCGCGAACTCTAAACAAGAGATCACTGAAGGTCACTGGAGATAACTGGATGTCTAGATACAATCTTGTTATCCACCTATTGTCATGGATTTCCGCAAACTAATTAAAGAGATAAAACGCAAGTTGCGGATTTCATGATAACTCGTCCCCCGCAAAAAGTGACAGAAAAGTTTGTTCTTAGAATTACCCGCGTAACTCTTCCATAGTTCTATGGTCTAAGGCGACGAATAATTTTTGAGAAGAAAAAACAAATTATGTTTTCACTCGAATATTTTTCTTCTAAAAAAAAATCTAATCGGTTATCCAATATCTAGACTAGACTCAAAAGATCCGAAAAGAACGACATCAAAGTAAGAACAAGTTAAGGTCGCAAATGGCAGAATAAATTGTTCTAACAAGCTAAGAATTCGTGCGAAGTGCTCGTCTATCAAGCATTTTCATTGTGTACCTATTTCATAGCGCGACCCCAACGCCTTTTCGTACGTATAACATTGTGCTACGATTAAGCTATTTGCGGGTATTATGCTCTTACCATAATTACTGTAATTCACTCCTTTATAAATGGGTTTAATCGAAGGAAACTCTGAATTTCCATATAATTATGGGTATGAAAGTTTTCGTGCAATATTTCTTATGCTTTTAACAGCCATTTCATAAAGTTCTTAACGTGGAACGTCACGGGTTGTGCTTCATAATCATGAGAACATTTAGAGGTTAAAACCATTTTTAGAGTAATTATAAACCCAACTGGAAACGCATAATTAAAAGAGTATTAATTTTTACATAAAAAAAATATTGAAGTCACAATAATGAAGCTAATTTTCTATTTCATCTTCTAACACTTTTGAATGATAAAAGACGCTATTATAGCAATATTGATTTATTTGTACAATTAGGTATGTGACTGTATTTAAGTAAAATCATTTTTTGTTGTTGTTAAATTAATGCTTGTCTTTTTATCCGACTGCGCCAAAAGAAGGTAGCATATAAATATCGTTTGGCTGAACAACCAAATAGCATGTATATTTCAGCCTACTGAAATCTACGTAGGTGCCGTTGGAAAAAAAAAATCGATTTTTTTGTACGAAAATGGATTTTCTCATGATGGAACCCATTCAGATTAACCAAGAAGACGCTAAACAAAACTCGGTCCACCTAGGTACTTTAAATTTGCTTCGGAGTTCGGAATAATTTATCAGCCTAATTAGCCGCAGTTTTCATGAGTCTTTGAGTTTTGAACGTAAAAGAGTACTTCTCACTCTTCAGTCGACATTTTACGATAAACAGACATTTTCATTCATATTTCAAAATAATTTTAAGGTAAAGCTGTAATATTTCACTAAACATAGAGAAATAAAATACAGGTCCTTTAATATTGTACTCACAGTTTTTAAGATCATCAAACTAACATACTACAGGGTGTTAGGGTAAACAGTTCCATTACTTTAAGGGGTGATTGTACCCATGATACTGAAAAACTGTCCCTAAGAAACCTAAAGGGAATTCGTATAAGCTGATCGAAGTTTTGTATGAAATGTCCAAATATTTTTTTTGCGAATTTCTTTTAGGTTTCCTTGAGAAAACTATTCAGTATCATGGGTATAATCACCCCTTAAAGTAATGGAACTGTTTACCCTAACACCTTGTAATCCCTGTAATATTTCACGGTCAAGACTCTCAACTCGACGACGAGTGGCGACGGGCTCACCCCCCGTCACACTGGACAGAGTTTCGGTACTACTGGTGAAACGTGGATGTTCTGAGGTTTCAGAATATCTCTGACTACCCCCTCGGGGAATATAGTCGTGAGCATATGCTTTATGCAAGACTCTCAACTCCACTTTCCACCACGGGCCTACTTTCGGGAAAAAGGGAGAGAGGAAGCGGGACAAACTCCACTACGCAGACTACCCTTGTAACGTTATTGACAAAGGTGTCGATACTTGAGTTCAGTTGTAAAAGAAAACCAATGTCAATAAGGGCGTCGGTAGCCCGTGACTTTGTGCAAGTTATGAAGGATGAGAAAAATTTTATATAGTACAGTCAAGAGCATGAAGCTTTACACTTGTAGAGGGAGTATTTGCCATGGCACATCCTCGTCAGGGTCCTTCTCAGGCGATTTTTTAAGGGGACGATGAGACCAACAAATATGACAACTTTCTGTATGCGAACAAAATCGAAAACACGAAGAAAAATCTGCTGTCTCGTCAGGTCTAATAGTTTTGCAATTTTGTATCGAACAGCTGATTTTTCTGCTATTTTGCTTTAGTCCAATGGAAGTAGTTTAGTTCTATGTTCTGATCAACCTCCTAAAAAACCGTCATCGTATTAAGATAAACAAATATAATGAATTTATCAGAAAGATATACCTGTTCTAAGAATAAATGAGAGCAAGTGTCTCAAATCTCTGTTTCTGTAATTCAAAACAGTCTTAACATTTCGTTGCTATTTGAATTGGAGTATAGTCAATTGCTTGCTGCTTGCAAATTTTGCGATAGATCGTCGCCACTATAAGTTTGAACATCCCTGATTTAAAGTATCGCAATTGTCGGCACTTACACCCTGTATAATATTATACTTAGTTCGTACCGACGCAGTTACAAGATCTCTCAAGTCAAGTTACTGTCTAGTAATTGTGCTTCAGCTTGGATAGCAGGATCGCAAGTTAACCAAGTTTACGATGCCGATGGCCAAGTCGCGCAAGTACAGTTACGATATAGTTTAATTTGGATCTTGTGGGTTAAGTTTTAACTTCCTTTGTAGAATTAATTAAATTGTTTAAAAATGGAAGACATTGTGATATGACGATACCCTTAGAGAAGACTATACAGGGTGTTACATAAGTAAAAATAAATATTTAAAACTCTTAAGGGGGTTGTTTAGACCGTCAAACTGAACAACTTTCTCTATGGGACAAACATCGAAACCGCGAAAAAAAAATCTGATGTCCCATACATATTTTAGCTCGAGTCGATTTGTAGAGTATGGAACATCAATTTTATTTTCGCGATTTCGATATTGGTCCCATAGTGAAAGTTGTTCAGTTTGATGGTCTAAACCACCACCTTAAAATTTTTATTTGTATTTTTTTTGTAACACCTTGTATACAAGGTCCAACTTAATATCCTGACACTTTTTTAAGGGGATGATCAGACCATCAAACTGAACAACTTTCTCCATGGAACCAACATCAAAATAGTAAAAAAAAATCTGATGTTCCATACTAAACTGCAAACGAACATTCGAGCCAAATGTATGGGACAGCAGATTATTTTTTTCGCAATTTCGATGTTGGTCCCATAGAAAAAGTTGTTCAGTTTGATGGTCTGATCATCCCCTTAAAAAGTGTCAGCATATTACGATCGACCCTATATTATTATACCCTATTAACGTAATGAACCCGTCTGCGAAGCCAACACGATTTTTTTAATATTTTGCAGCACTTAATAATAATTATATCAAAATAACTTTTTTTTCAGTGAATGATTCGCGGTATTTACCTACCTATATTCCCGCATGAAAGAATTATAGTTTCGAAAACATGCTTGATATAGGTACGTAAACAAATCATTCACGTTATCACCTTATAACTACATAATTTTATTGTAAATCATGCAATGCGTATATTTTCTTTGCGATAGCTGACTAAATTTGTGAATAATTTGTCGAATAATTTCGAAACAAACTTGATTTTTTCACACTCGATTTTGTAATTTAAACAGAAATATTCATTCTGCGAGTAATGTCGAAGATTTCTTTACGTAGTCACTTAACTACTAAACTTCCAGGAAATGGAGGTGTATATTAGCGTGTCTAGTTATACTGAGAAATCAAAATTAATTTACTAGAATAGAAGTCCAGTTTCATAAACAAACGTTCTCGTTGAGGACATAAAAGCTAGCACACGATTAGTTTAGCGCAAAAAACCATGAACTATAGAATAATTAATTATTCTTGTTGTTGAAACATTCCACAGATGTCATTGGTTTTTTTTTTCATTATACAGGGTGTTTGGTAGGGAGGTGTACATACGCCTAGGGTAGAAACTAGGGAGGGTCTGCTACCTACCCCCGCCCATTATATTGACCTTGGCCTCAAGGTATTATTTTAATGATTTTTTTTTTATTTTTAGAAAAAAAAAACGATTTTTAAACTAAAACTACCTCTAGCTCAAAATCTATCCATAGGACAGGTCTGCTAATGGTCTTGTTTTAATTGTTAGAGTCTTAGTGTACTGTAAAAATTGATTTCACACCCGAAAATTGTAGAGAAGAAAAGTTATGGGGCCTGAAGTACCGTAGTAAGGTAAAAAAATAATTTTAAGGGCAACTTTCTAAGGGGTTTAAAAAAAAAAAACAGGGTTGGAGTTCTTCTGATTTTTTAAAAACATCCCCAGTCCATACCCTTTCTAACGATATGCTTAAAGTGTTATTATCACTTGTAGTTTCGAAGTTATTAATTAATATCCGCAACTAGGGCACTTTAATCAAAAATTTCAACTAATGAAAATTAAATGTGTCCGATCGTAAAAGGATAGCAAATGAAACGCAAATTGGTTTAATGACTAATTTCCCCTTCCCTAGAAGTCCCGTCGTGCTGAAAGACTATGGGCCCATAGGGCCCAATAGGCCCATAGGGCCCAAGTATCGGCCCATAGTCTTTCAGCACGACGGCTGTCCTGCCCATTGGAGCCTAGCAGTGAGGGAGTTTTTAAACAACTCCTTCCCTGATGCTTGGATTGGTCGGGGCGGGCCAATTCCCTGGCCTCCAAGGTCGCCTGACCTTACCCCGCTTGACTTCTACGTCTGGGGAAGGGCGAAAGAGTTGGTGTACGCAGAGGAAGTACCAACAAGGGAGGTTTTGATAAGCAAGATCCACGCCGCTTTCAATACGATGCGTGATGAAATGCTGTTTGCCACGGTGACCGTGGAGATGAGGAAGAGGTGCCGAGCTTGTTTACAAGTTAATGGTCACCAATTTGAACAAATTTTGTAATTAAATTAGTCATTAAACCAATTTGCGTTTCATTTGCTATCCTTTTACGATCGGACACATTTAATTTTCATTAGTTGAAATTTTTGATTAAAGTGCCCTAGTTGCGGATATTAATTAATAACTTCGAAACTACAAGTGATAATAACACTTTAAGCATATCGTTAGAAAGGGTATGGACTGGGGATGTTTTTAAAAAATCAGAAGAACTCCAACCCTGTTTTTTTTTTTTAAACCCCTTAGAAAGTTGCCCTTAAAATTATTTTTTTACCTTACTACTGTACTTCAGGCCCCATAACTTTTCTTCTCTACAATTTTCGGGTGTGAAATCAATTTTTACAGTACACTAAGACTCTAACAATTAAAACAAGACCATTAGCAGACCTGTCCTATGGATAGATTTTGAGCTAGAGGTAGTTTTAGTTTAAAAATCGTTTTTTTTTTCTAAAAATAAAAAAAAAATCATTAAAATAATACCTTGAGGCCAAGGTCAATATAATGGGCGGGGGTAGGTAGCAGACCCTCCCTAGTTTCTACCCTAGGCGTATGTACACCTCCCTACCAAACACCCTGTATAGGGTAATTTTTAATTAGTTGGCGAAACTCAACCAGGGCACTTGTTAATGATAACAGATTGCATTATCAATGTTTATAATCGGTGTTGATGATTTACAAAATTATTATTATCATACGTATCGTACGCAGTGCGCGGCCGGCGGGCGAACATTGACCTCAGAATCATATGATCGAGCGGGGGTCATTACCACGTAATTGGGCTTAGTAACAGATACCAAATGCCTTTTTTAAGTTTCGCCAACTAATTAAATTTTACCTTATATATTAGAAATGTCACGCTTCCAATTACCTATATTCATAAACTTCGACTTTCATAATTCAAGGCTCGTTGAAAAATGCTCACAAATGTACGCTTCCGGTAAGGGACGAACGGTCGACGTCGGCGTAAGCCAGTTTCTCCTTTGAACTATTTGAACATTCCAATGATAACAAATTATATTTCCCATGGTTCGCAGCACTAGTAACAAGGCAAACAAAGCCCTGAAATGTTAAAATGGGTTATGATTATGACAGAAATATTTTCTCTTCAAATAATACACGTGATATTTGCTATGATCTGTCTGAATTAAGTTGATTGATGTTTCCAAATTTGTTCAAAATCAAACAGATTACTTTCAAACAACAATTTAATGGAAACTTAAGTAGCAATCATGTTTAGGCTCTTATCGCTTAAGTAATAAATTAATGTTATCGATTTTATATTTAACTAACTCACTAGGTACCTGTCACATTGGCCCGTGCATCGATAATACCTACCTACTAGTGAAATGTGGATGTGCAGAGTTTTTAAAAGATCTCAAATTTTTTTCTCAGGGAATGTAGCCGTGAGAATATGTATTTAATTGACTATTCGTACACACAAACAGACATATTATTTCATTAATAATTATCATTTCGATAACAACACAACGATTTCACAACTAGACGCCAAACGTGATGAATTGAAAGCCCGACCACCAGCGGCTATACAATATCACTATGAGAATGACGTGCTCACGTGCCCGCTATGTGCGAGGATCTTCTCCAAGAAGATTGGCTATATTAGCCACATGAGGGCCCATCAACGCCAACAACGGAGTTGAAGCAGTCGCCGTGGCCGAAATCGGTCAGGAGCAATATACATCATTTCGATGGTGAAGGGTGAAGAGATGAAAACAACCTTAAGGTACAAATTCTAACAGATAGCATATATCCGGCCATACTAATTAAATATGCTGCATTTGGTTGAGTTTTCACAAAATCCAGAATATTCCTACCATCGAAATTATCATAATTCTTACCCCGTTTTAATTATTAGGTATAAGTATATTCTTACAGCAGTAATAATTCTTTAGTTTCAAGTTATGCTTTTCTTAAAATGTTTTGGTTAAAATTTTCCTGGAACACCATTTAAGAACTTTTGCTCTTGACCTCAATCCAGTCCTGAGGACAGAGATGGGGTCGAAGATGTAGCGAGCCTACCCAGAAGAAGCCTATTCACTCTTACTTTAAAGTTATACGGGTTGTAGGCGCTCGGAAATACTGACGCAGGCAGGGCATTCCACTCCTTGGCTGTGCGCATTATAAAAGAATCAGAAAAGCGTTTGCGGATACGTGGGATATCAACCAAGAAGGGGTGGTATCCTGCGGTGCGTCTGGAAGTTCGAAAGTAGAAAGGGGATGATGGGATGAGCTCATGCAGCTCTTGTGCACATTCACCGAAATACAATCTGTAGAAGACCGATAAGCAAGCAGGCTACTCTGCGGCAGTGGGCTAGGCTATGAAGCTTGGTTTCCACCAGCTTACTCTCGCCAATGAGCCTCCTGGCTCTGCGTTCAACCGAGTCGAGAGCGTCTAGTTGATACTTAGCTGCGCCATCCCACATGTGGCAGCAATACTCCATACACGATCGGACCTGAGCTTTATACAACATTAAGAGCTGTAAGTATAATATTAAGAGCATAATTCGTACTGCGGAAATAAAAACCTAGAGATAGATAAGAAAATATTTTAATAAACTCTGACGTGGAGAAGTTTTCAGATTATTTGCAAAAGAATTCCATTAAGGCGCTCGCGGCCGACTCTTGGACAATAATGCTAGTTAATCGAGTCTCCACTAAAAGAAATTAGAATTTTTATAATATAATGCTCGGGTTTTATAGAAGAATCTTAAGCACTTTTAAATTAGTTTAGGAAGAATGTCGCATAATATCAGCGAACTACGACCAAACTAAACTTGAGTTCCTAATTTGTGAAAAGACCCTTCCCCTTTCCTTTTAGTCAGGTACCTTTAACATTTAATAAAGTAACGTAATTAAATTAACAACCAATTTTTTTGCCTTGTTTGGTTTGCTCTGGTAAAAAATTTTCAGTTTGATGGGTATAGAGTATGTGGTTTAAAGGTTAACGATGCTTTTTCTTACAACCTGTATCATCATCATCATCATAAATCAGCTGATAAACGTCCACAGATGGACATAGGGCTCCCCAAAAATGGGGGGATTTGCCATAATCGCCACGCTTGGCAGGCGGGTTGGCGATCGCAGTTGGATTGAATGGCATCAGAGGATGCTGCTGCCCATCCTCCGGTAGATCCCTTAGTCGCCTTTTACGACACCCACGGGAGGAAATGGGATGGTGCTACTCTTAGCCGACACCACACGGACTACAACCTGTATACCGATATTAAATGGGTTTCAGACTGCGACAACATTACAGTCTTGTAAAAAATTACGATGGCCACTCACTAATCTTCAAACCCCTTTGATTGAGTTACAATTGCCCAAACATCATTACATAGTTAAGTACCTTACCTACCTAGGATAGTAGGATTGAAATAATTGAATTTTCCACTAATTTATTAATTATCTCTAACCTTCAAGTTATCACTAACTCTGTCGTCCCAGTATTCGAGCGTGATTGTATTAAAGAAAATCAACGAAAATTTAAAAGCTTATTTCTTATTTAAGATAAGTCCCGTTAAGGTCTAAAATAATTAATTGGGCTGTGCTTTTATAAAATAAGGCCGGTTAGGTAGGTTAATTAAACCTTTGGCCGGAAATATCTTTTTGGGCCTTACCCGTCTTTAGGCTTAATTAATGATATTTTTCAGGATTTTCGTTGAACGAAACATAACGTGTCGAGGATTTGGGTAATTTGCGCGGATAGTTTTACAACTTTAGGGATAGATTGCTGGAAACTCTGTAGTAAATGTTAGTTTAGGCTTTTCGTAGATACAATCCGAGTGGAATAAATCGTTCTTTCAGAACTTTTGAAAAAGGGGAAACTAAAAAATTGAAGGATTAATTCATGAAAGTCAATCAATCAATTTGTTCTTCATTGCACGCTAAAAACATTACAATAAACAGGAATATTAAGGCTAAGGAAAGGATAGGACGGTCACTAGTAAGAAAATCAAACATGTAAATTAATCATGTCGTTTAAAGACCTACTAACAACTTCTTTTTAACACAAAATCTTATAATAATAATGATTAACATCGCGTTCATCACGTTGATTATTGTTCTACTTGTTTTTCCACTTTAGCAACAAGCTATCACAATGAAAGAATATTTTTTTACCGTGAACACAATTTTACGATTTTTAGTGCCGCAAGCAAAATATAACTGTACTAAGAGTTTACCAGCGACTTCGTCCGCACAAATTATTTTTACCAGATTTTAAGTGAGATAATAAGCTATCAAACAAAAAAAGTTTCATAAAAATCGGTTCAGTAGTTTTTGCGTGATGCGCGAACAAACAAACAAAAAAACAAACAAATTTCTAAAAAAGGTTGATTTCGAGTCAGGGATAGGTACCTAAAAACCATACCGTAATCTTTTTTTTTTAAATATCTTCAATGTACAGACACACTTCAGTTACAGTTTTATAATAGTTTAGATTAAAAGCAATGATGTATCAAACAAAAGATATTTTACAAGAAAATGTAATGCAAATTACTGGATATTCTAAACAGACTCTCAACGCCTGCAAATCGGTCTTGTCTATGAAAAATTCATGATACACGTTACCTCTGTTCACATGCACCGTGATATAACTTTGTGCATACAAAATTGCATGCATTGACTTTTGATTTACTGCATTCTGACATCCCGCAGTTTTCCTTCAAAGCGTGCATTTTTTGCATGGTTCACTTTTAGGTGCTTTTAGCCTATTCAAGATTTCAAAAAGGAATTATCAAGTTGTTGGCCCTTCGCCCACAAAACACTGCAACTAAAACATTTCCCTCAGTCGCCCCGTAGATATGACATGACATGGCCCCAATAATTTATTAAAACCAATATAAATGTTAGAACGTAAGGTTGATAAAAGGGTACCTACAGAAGCAGCGGAAGGCGTGGGCGGTGTGGGCGACCACCCACGGCCTCGCGGTCCAAGGGGCCTCGCGCCCTTAGCTGGCTCCTCAAAAGTTTATACTTTCTTCAAACTCATAAAAAGTATTTAGCAACATAGCCACAGTTCTGACCACAGGCGAATCATAGTGCTAAAAATGTTGAGCTCTCTTCGCTCGCGCTGGGATAATCGTAACACGTCTTCATGCACTATCAGATTTTTGGCCACAGGCGAAACATAGTGCTGAAAAATTTCGAGCCAATTTGTACAGTAATTTGAAATCCGTGAAAGTTAACATTTAATTCCAGTAAAATCAACAGGAGAAGCGATAAATATTAAACAGAAATGTTTGTTAAATAAAATAAGGTCGTCGGCACACTTTGTTAGTCACAATATGTCACAAAGTGACAGGTCGACACGTCGATGGTTTCAAAACAGCATTATCGCATCAATGTCTCAGTGACAAGCCATATTTCTGTTTTTGTTTGTTATATAGGGGGTCTACCCGGACTTTCGAACTTCGCAATTGCGTGAACATTTTCAATCCAATGTCAACTCTGTTACAATGATGTTCGGACCGAAACGGTCGTGATATATCGAAAATCGAAAGTCCAGGTACAGGTCCAGGATCTTTCATCATAAATTATGCTGATGGTTTTTTCGGAATAAGTCAAATTTTTTTGGACTTTATAAAAAGTATGTGTTAGTCCAAAACATATTCTATGTGTAAGCCAAATTTCATCCAAATCCGTTCAGCCGTTTATATGTGTAATTGACTCACAAACATCCAAAACATGTTTAACATCCAAAGATCCAAACTTTGAAGTTTATAATATTAGTAAGATTACGATCATTGTTACTTTTACAATAAAATCGAATTCTAGCTATCAAGTGCTATTAAAATGCCAACTTGTATTTTAAAATTCCTCTCAACAGATCTAAAGTAAGAGAGAATTTTCAATAACTAAATAATCCTAGGGTATTATGCTTCGACGGTGGAATGTCGGCGTAAAAAGTCAGAAATTATCCACCACCGTAGGGACCATCTCGCAAATTGCTGCGTTGCATTTTTCATGAGCCAAGAAGTATCGGATGCTATGAATGGTTGATTTAATTATTGAGATAGCCGGGTCCTCCGTGTTTGAATAATGGTTATAGAATATCTACTTTTCGGGTTAGCGGTGTTGGTTACGAAGAACACTAATTTGAATAAAATGCAGATGAGATAGGTTTAGACCAGATAGTTATAATAAAATTTATGAAAGCTTTTTACAATGAATATTTAACAAAAGATGATGACGTTAACACAGATTTGAATCATCCCAGGGCTCTCTGGACTTCATTGTTTCGTGTTGTTGTGAGTGCGGTTGCAACTGTTGATCTGGGGGCACGGGAGTGCCCCCGCCAAGACGAGCCAAGCGAAGCGCAAGGGCACTACCTACCTTTTTTCTGGTTCGTAACGTCTCATAATGTGTAAAAGTTTCTTTTCCAGAAAAACTAAAACAAATTTCTATTTAATGTAGGCTATGCCCTTAAGAGCCTACCGAGCCTATTGTGCTGCCCTCAATCGTATTTTTTTTTTATTTCTATACAATTAAACAATATTTCCAAAAAACAAGAATGTCACATTGTAGTCATGATTGACTTTCAATTTATCGAAACATTACGGATTATTACGTTTTATCCTTGTTGTTATTATCGTTAAAAAGCGGTTTTAAAGATAATTACTACAAACATTATAAAAACAAATTCGCAGTGACCCGATAAATTGAAAATCAGCAATGACTACAATGTGACATTCTTGTTTTTTGGAAATATTGTTTAATTATTAAGAAATAAAAAAAATACGATTGGGGGCAAGACAATAGGCTCGGTGCAGCCTTAAGTTTAACAAAATCTGACTTCGATATGTGAAATAATAAAATGTTTTTACATGGAAGTTTTGATGCTATTCAAAAATTGCTTTTCAAATATCAGCAAAACTCGTTTTCGACAAAAACAGGAGATTTAAAATTTGCAGCGACGATATGAGGTTTACCAGGGCAAACATTGCAAGCAGGTAATTTCTACAAGTGTTTTTTAGAACTTATGCAAGAACTTCACCCTGAAAATTGGCATCTTCGCTTATGAACAGTAACTTTATAGTAAAGTTACCCTGATCAGTATGCATCGTATTTCTTGGTTTTTCTTGCCCTAAGGCTATCTGTACCGTTGGTTCGAGAACTTTTTCCCTTGATTTTCTCTTTCCCTTAACATAGAAAAGGTTGGTAGCTTTTGTAGTTGTGTCTTATTTTTGTAATTTCTGTTTGAGAAGAAAAATTATCGGACACTTGATACGATACGACAATTTAATTAAAACTATATTTGAAGGGGAAAAGAGGCAAAGGAAGACCTAGACATAGTTATCTAGCACCGGTAGAAGAAAAAAGTTATGTCGTGTCGTGTCAGGATTTCATGGAACTAGCAACAAAGAGACTGGACTGGCGAATACTTCACCGGAAAGAGCGTAGCTGTTAAATAAGATAATGATGATGACTCCTGTTTGTATTTGGCTAGCCTCGTTCTCACGTACCTACTCCATCAAAATTGGAACATTTGGAAGATCAAAATATAAAGCTGCCTTTAAGAGCATGAAAATATTTACACAATTTATTATACAGGGTGTAAGAGGTGGGAGAGCCAGGCAAATATTGAAACAGTCAATTCAGACCATCAAACCTTTACTATGGAGCCGACTTCAGAAAACGCGAGAAAATCAGTTGATCCATACAAAACTGCTGTACCTTGTAACTACCCAATTCAATGCGTTTTCTGAGACCTATATTGAAAGTTTTTCAGTTTGATGGTCTGAATTCAACATTTAAGTTTTTGCCTGGCTCTCGAGCTGGCACAACGAGCATTTTCCCGCATCTTTATCCCTGGTTATTATAATAGTTCTATCAGTGTGCAAAATTTCAACCAAATTAGTTCAGCTTTTTCTCTTTGAAGCTTTATATCGGTGGATTTACTCATTTACTAAGAACAAGGCCGAAGTAAATTAAAAATAAAATTGAAATACCTGTTTGAAGCCGATAACTAAAAGCATGAAACGGCGCGTCCCTAAATACAGTGCAATAAAGTTTATAACCCTTCGAACACAAGGTTTGTTACTGTAATACTGGTAAACGACCCCCTCGAGGTGAATAATTAAGTTAACGAATTGGCTTTGCTTCGAGGAAAAAGTATTTTAGGTTAAACACCTGTTTCGCGTTGTAATTGTAAACCCTTTTGTACCTTTTTTGTCGAAGGCCTTTTTGAAGGTGATAAAATTATTTTTTTACCTATCAAGTTAATCACGTTAATATCGTGAGTAAGTTTATAACCTGAATCACATGTTAAAACAATAGTTATTTGTTATGCTAGGCTGCAAAGTTGCTTTTTGGCGCGAGTACTTTTATTGAATCCTGAGCGTTTAGCGAAGGTTTCAAAGGTACGAGACGCAGAATAACTTTGCAGCCGAGCGAAACACACAATTTTTCACCTCACAACAGCGAGGAAAAAAAGTGAATTGCTAAAAAGAACATTTCAAAAAGTTTTTATTTTCGTGCTGGCCAGTGTCATGAAATAGTTATTAAGCATTATCAGTGCATTGGCGGTATACAAAAATATTGAATAGACAAATTCGAATTTCAAAAACTCTTTGCACGCTAGCGGATAAAATACACTTTTGCACTCAGATTTCGAACGATAAACAGAATCTTTCCGAGCTTGTGAGGTGAAAAAGACTTTTGCCACTGTCATTTAGTTGGCGATAATAGTGATTGCACACCGAGGGCAGGAAAGTAAGAAAAGGTCTCAGATCTCATGTAATTGTTGACCGAGGGTGAAGGAGTTTACTGCCCGAGGAGAAAAATAGTATACTATTTTTCTCTTCGACGGAGGTGGAAAGCGGCAAATTCGTTTAGCGCAGCGGGACGAAAACTGACGCTTTCCGTCCAGAGGGCAGAAAATGATAATAATTAATTCACCATGTTCCAATTCTGGTTGCTATGGAAGCAAATTAATGGTCAACCTGCAGTCAATGACGATGATATTTAAAGACATTGTAATTTCTTGGAAATTATATCGTACTTAAATACTAACTTGGTGTCACAAAACTTTTTATACAGGATGTAAGGAAAAGTATCATTAACCTTTAAACCGCACATACTCTACCCATGAATAACTTTTTTCTATGGGAGTAAACCAGTTACAGCAGTGCAGTGGTTTAAAGGTTAATGATACTTTTCCTTACACCCTGTAATGTATAAGGCCCGTTTTGCGGAGTTGCCCCAAACATTCCCCTCACAAAACTTATTAGTGTGAGGAATCTTCTGTCTTGCAAGATTTCACAGAATATTATTTGCTTATGTACGGAACTATATTATTATCAAAGTACGAAAAAATAATGTTGACATACATACATACATAAACTCACGCCATTGTCCCATAGGGGTAGGCAAAGACCACGGACCGCCACACGCTACGACTCTGACACAGTACTTACCTCTTTAGCCTCATTCACATTCATACATCTTCTTATGCACTTCCGTCGATTGAGGGTGCTGCGCACTTGTCCTTTTCGGAAAAGATCATTGATTTGATCATTGTATGTTTTCCTCGGACGGCCTCTCCCAACACTTCCGCTCACCTTTGTTTGATAAATTTCATTCGTTAGCCTTCTTTCATTCATTCTCTCTACGTGACCGAACCATCTAAGCATACCCCTTTCAATCCTTGTTACTATATCATCCTTCAACTTACACCAATCCCTTATCACACTGTTCTTGATTCGATCAACCAAATTAACACCACACACACTTCGTAAGGAGCGCATTTCAACTGAATTCACTCGACTTTCATTCCTTTTATTCCATACCCAACATTCAACAATACCCAACAATTTTGAAACGGTATTATTTTTGTTGGTAGCCTTTAGCTTTCATATAAATGTTTATAATTTCGCTGCACGTTCATTGTTGATCTCGTATCATAATTCACGTTAAAAATGCATGAACATGAACCTTTTTTTAACTAAAAATATTTGACGATCCAATCAAATTTACATTCGTGAATAAAAAGGCTTGATCATCGCAGTAAAGCTACCCTGATCGCTGCCCGTCTCACGATTTTAACCGTTTAGTAGTGCTTCCTCGTAGGCTTCTCTGTTCTTCATAATTTTGAATACTGCCGCCGCCTCAACCCCCTGCAAAATAATTAGGGCCAATTGTGCGACAGCGGAGATATTAAAATTTTTGTTGCCAGCTCCATACAAATTTACGGGAAAATTAAAGCCGAAATCCAGCCCACCGTGTGCTACTTACTAGGATCCTTAATAATATTAGTGAAGCCAAGTCGGAAACTTATTTGGACAGCGGTGAAAATACTATATTTTTCCGAAATGACAAATCTTTATTTATAACTCAGGGCTGCTTCTGCTTATTACTGCGGACAATCGATGGGACCACGAAGGGTCAAGCCAGTGAAAACTTTAGCAAGGCACCCAGAATGGGTACGGACCTCGGCATTGGGCGTTGATGGGACTACGCGGCGGATTGGTTAGCGGAGACCGATCGCTGATATAAATAATCGTCTAGCACTAGACACATAATTCCACCCAGACCTTAAATAATGTTATATGTGAACTTTGCTACAATACAATGCTTAAAAAGATCATTGGTAGTAGTAGAACTTCGGCATTGGCATAATATGGGAAAAAAACGCATAAGTTACGCCACGTCAGGTCCGGTCAGTCTTCGAATGGGTGACCGCTTGGTGCTATTTTACCTCCCTCTTACCTACTATTATTCTTGAGAAAAGACCTTTGCCCTGCAGTGAGATCATACAGACTATACCTTATCGGCTTTAAAAGGATATACAAGTTCTTTATTGTTAATATGCTGACGGTTTTGTACGGGTTTTAGCAGACCGTCAAACTGAACAACTTACAACTGAACAACAACAAAAAAATTATCTGCTGTCCATTTGGCTCGAGTAGGTTTGCAATTTAGTATTAAGGGGCTACCTGCCGGTTTTGGGTAACTTTGTAACCATTTTATTCATTAACTATGGCACTGTTTGAGCTGAAAAATCAACTGGACCATCTACAGGATATGAGAAGTGATGTGGTTTTTCTAGAAATCGATTTTAATGAATAAAACCGAAGAAAAGGGACTCTAAAGTCACCCCTTTTTTTTCCAGTTGTAACCATTTTACTCTTGCATTTTGAATCGGAAGAAAATGAAAATTTACAATATTGTTCACAATACAATTTAGAATGATGTGGCTTTCTTACTTTTTAGAAATTAATAAAAAATCATCAAATTTTTCAAAGAAAACAGGTAAATTCTGACCGGAGCCACGCGCTCGTTCGCATCGAATAGTATGGAGAGTCGTGGTCCAGGGCTGATACGCCTTAAACATTTTTTTCGCGATTTCGATGTTGATGCCATTGAGAAAGTTGTTCAGTTTGTTGGTCGAGCATCCTCTTAAACTGTCATATTAAGAAGGACTTGATGCCTCAAGCGCGTTCATGGAGTATGGTTGATAACTTTTGACTGATCTGTCAGATTTGGAATTAAAAAGAACCGTCGATACAGCAAGCTATCCCTTATCTAAACTGGCGTTACAATCCCAACAAAAGATTACTAACAGATAGTTGAAAGCCTGACAAAGTATTTCCCTTTGGAATCCAATCTAGTCGGAGTGCTCTCAAAGTGTTTACTCTTACAACAGCCGAAGGAACGCCCAACGATTTTTTCTACGTTTTGAACATAATCTTGATTCTACACAGTTATAACACTGTCGCCTACTTTCTTTAAGTTGTTTGTTTTGGTTTATTTTTTGTTTTGTAGGAAGTTCAATTTCGATTTCAATACAGGATGTAAAATTAAATGCAACAGCAGTTTGTATGTATGGAACAGCAGATTTTTTTTTCGTGATTATACTTAATTTATAATGTTGGTCCCATAATAAAAGTTATTCAGTTTTATAGTTTGAAGCACCCCATATACAGTATGTATCGCTTTCAAGTTTACACCCAGTATTGAATGTAAGTAATAAATAAGACAATTTCTTAAACTTACCGATATTCTAACCTTAGCTTTGAAATAGTACCTGAAATCATAACAAAACCAACATTAGATATTAGGTATAAAAGTAACCAGTTATACCCAAGTAACAAAGTTCTCCTGTAATGCGCAGTTTACAGGCTTACAGCACTAGTAACTCTCTCTTAGTGGTTCCAGGTTTTACTACCAAGCTTATAACAGGTTACACGGAGTTCGTTTGGGTTTATAGTACACCTGTTCTTATAAGTTGACTTATAGTCGTGTATAGAACGAAATTACAGGCGCAGTAAAGGCTAAAATGGCCTATAAAAGTGTTGTAAAAGTGTAAATACACTTGAGAAAACTTGCTCCAGTAAGTTGCACTTATAATCGCCTACAAGAAGTAATTATAAATCCGCTATAAGTGTCATACGCTAGTAATAGTAATTTATAGAACTAAAAACTCTAGAACCATTTGCACTTGTTACTTGACCTTATAGGGGTGTATAAGTCAACTTTATGTGCCAATAATAAGTGAATTAGTTCTACAGTGGTTTCTTCTAAGAGTAAGTGTACTTGGTATTATTGTTGACTCTCGAATGCTGTTATAGTCTTACTTTCTATAATAAAGGTTTCTTGTAAAACTATTAGTGTCCAAAGATATCTTCGTTAAGTCCATATAAGAAAACAATTGCTTTTAATATTTATAGCATCTTCACGGCCATTTTGACCCTAATTCATAATAACATTTATGGCGAATATGGATTTTCCATCAAATTTAAAGACAATTTATATATTTTGATTATACGTAATAAATAATTACTGTTTGTAAATAAAACAAAAGTTTGATAAAATCGTTGAGATATATTGAAGTGTTAAGTGGAACCCTAATTCGTCACAATATGGCGCGACAATGCTCTTAATTCAATATTATTTTTAAAAACAACTTAGTAAATACGCCGTGTTCAAAAGGCGAACAAAAATTGAGATTTAAAACACAATACACTTCACCGAAAATACTTATGCGTTTGCCGTGCAAACACGTATGCACGTATAATATACCGAGCCAAGTACTTGTTAATACATTTGATATAAATAAAATAGATGAACTTTTCTTTTAGTATTTGTTTATTTTTCTCCTCAATCTTACAACACAACACAACACAATTCACAAATGTTTGAAATAGCTAGTAATAGAAGCGCAGAGCACGTTACAGGCCTGCCTGATTCTATTAAATGCTCATAGTGAGCTTCGCGGGAGCAAATGGTTCTCCGGAGTCTAACTATAAGTGTATTATGGGCTTAAATCGTTGATGTCTGGTTCTATTAGATGCTCATAGTTGGCTTCGCGGGAGCAGACAGTTCTGCGTAGTCCAACTATAAGTGTATTATTGGTCTAAATTGTGCTCGCCAAGTCTACTATGAGTGTTTTATTACCAAAAGTACGCCTATAAAATGGGCCCTTTTCCGTCGTTATAAACTTTTACTAGCCTCTTATAGGCCTGGCTTCGGAACCACTACAAGACCACATTTTGTTACTTGGGATAATTTCATTCGTGGAAAGTATGATTAGTTAAAGAATATTTTGCAAAAACACATTTCTAGGCATGTTAAATAAAAGAGGAAAGATTTATATCGCTTGACATCCAATACAACTTTGCTGCATTTGGAAAACCCGTATTTCGTATCCGTAGGGTCTCAGCATAGGCATTTATTAATGACATTTCCAAACGCCTAGTACACTCACACTCAGTTTCAGAAACGCTCATTATAGTTAATCCTCCATTAAATCTCTTGTTGTCACTTTTTGTATTGTTGACGTAGTAAAAGATAGCAAGAGATTTAATGGAGGATTAACTTTAATAAACGTTTCTGCAACTGCCAAGGGCTGGCTTCTTCGTTCATCGGAAGCGTGCTGTTGAATAAGATATCGACAATTGATCGATATCAAATTTATGTGATTCCCCTTAAGCAGGAACAGGAAAACATTATTTTGCATAGCTCTCTGCTGCAGAATGGCTTTAAATTGTACTTAGTCCTTTTGTCAAGGTCCAAGTTTCCACACCATGTCATAAATAATAATGGATTCATTTATAATCATCATCACAGGCGATAGACCTCCACAGCTGGACATCGGCCTCGCCCAAGGATCGCCACAACGACCGGTCCTTGCGCTGCTCTCATCCAACGGGTTCCCGCAACCTTCACCAGGTCGTCGTTCTACCTAGTGGGCCTACATACGCTGCTTTTTACTTTATTCATTTATATATATATATATAGCATAAGCATATTATGCTCACGACTATAATATTCTCCGAGGGGGTAGTCAGAGATATTCTAAAACCTCAGAACATCCACGTTTCACCAGTAGTACTGAAACTCTGTCCAGGGTGAGCCCGTCGACATTTATAATGTACAGTGGGTACAAGACATGCCTCGAAATTGAAGCATGCCAGTTTCCTCACGATGTTTTCCTTCACCGAAAAGCCAGTGGTGTTAGAAATCGTACATAAATTCCGAAATACTCATTGGTACGAGTCGGCCTGGACGGGGATCGAACCATCGCTTCCTGCGCGGCAGGCAAGGTTACTCGCCACTGGACCACCACGGCTTTATAATATTCACATCAAATTTCTTAAACCGTCCCTCTAACCGAATATAAAGCGTATTATTGAATAGTGTAAGGTTGCATATGAATATTCGAGAGCGGCCGCGGTCGGTACTAAGAGCCTATTTCGGAAGCATTTTAGTGGAAACCCTTCCGTTTCTTGTTGCGGTGGACGTTAGTGGGCCGCTAAATGTGCGAGTTACCTTATGTGTTTTCTTATTCGTTCATTCTTTAAGCTTGAACATTTTTTGTTTTTCAGCAATTTTATAAAAAAATTGAGAAACATACACACGTTATGAAATACATAATGCTTTGTTCTGAATATAATTTTCTGAATTCTGATGACGGCTTCGTGTTCGGAGACCACATAGATTAGGTATAGATTTTTTAAGCAATCGGTTCAGTAACTGAAAAGTTCAAGATGGCGGCCTGTTTTCTTAATTATGACGTCGGATTTGAGTTTGGAGAACTCCTAGACCTTCAGATATCTATTTTAGACTTAGAAGCAATCAGTTAGTATATTCAACTAATACTTGTTGAATATATCTAACTGACTAACCCTCGAAGAATAATTATTGTCATGAGTATTTGGTATGACATACATACCTGAAGAAAAGACGCGAGTTTTACATAATTCATTAGTTGTACCTACAATAATTAACTTTGTGACAAGGAAGTCGGAGTATAACGTATCTAAGGCTGCTCCTTGTGGGCAGAAGATTAGCCACCTGCATGTATGTAGTTGCGTACTATCATAAATCAAAACTGGCAAAGTATTCTTGCAATAACAAAACCCTCGAACGTTAGTCACAAAAAGCTATTTTGAAGGCCGCACCACAAGAGAGGTATTAAGGTTTTTCGGCTACACATTGTGATGACAATCGCAGAGTGCTCCCGAGGTACTCCAGTAAAGTTACGGGTCGCTTGTATGGCGAATGTAAATAATTTATAATAGCCGGTTTTTTTCTTTCATATTTGAGATTATAATTCTAGTTATCATTTAGATTGAAAATCCCCCTAAAAATTTTAATAAATAATTAAACAAAGTAAAAAAAATTATGTAAAATTGGAAAAAAATAGTATATGCAATTTTTTTATGCTATTTGTTAAATTTATTTGTTTTCTTTTATATTAGAAGTAAATCCAACGAAAAATCACCACGGAACCATCGTTTTTAAACATGTAGAAATTTCGTTAAAATCAATTTTAGTACAAAATTTACACAGTATGTAAACTCATAACCTAAAACAAACAATAAAAATGAAAAAAGTAAGAAATCTGACACTATAAATAAAAAAATTACATTTTAGTACTAAAAACTAAAAATACGAAATTTAGTAGGATTCGTTAATAAAGTATCTTAATATCATTTGTATAAACGATCTAGCAAAAAAAATTGCTTATTATAAATTATTTCCTTTCGACCCGTATTTTTACTGGACTAAGGAGTGAAGCGCCTAGCGACTGCCATTATATTCCTCACAGAAATACTTGTTCACTAGAATTGTCTAAGTATTATAATACTGTACCTACAGGGTTCTTCTTACACTTTTCAAGGGGATGATCAGACCGTCAAACTGACCTATTTTCTCACTAACATCTAAATCGCGAAAAAAATCGGCTGTTCAATACAGTATTATTGATTATAAACATGTTACAGCCATGTTGTTCTATTTCGAATCAAATTAAAGATTGAAAAATTTGTCTCGGGCGGGACTTGAACCCACGCTCTTCCAAACCGGGGAAACGTGCGCGCACGTCCCCTTAAGACGTAACAGATTGAAAATTTCGTTCTTTGGGTTGTGGGCTCGGTGGTGTAATTGGTTAGCACGTTTCCCCGGTTTGGAAGAGCGTGGGTTCAAGTCCCGCCCGAGAAAAATTTTTCAATCTTTAATTTGTTCAATACAGAACTGCAAACCTACTTGAGCTAAATGGATGGGACAACTGATGTTTTATTCGCGATTTCGATGTTGGTCCCATAGATAAAGTTGTTCAATTCGATGGTCTGATCATCCTCTTAAAAAAGTGTCAGCATATTAAGAAGGACCCTGTATATCTCGGAATCATAATTGGATTTCTCTTTACTACGGTACATACTTCAAAGAAAATTTAACAAAATAAAATTTTACATTTCGATGGCTTCGGCTGATTCGGGTGACAAAGGAAATAAAATGATTATGAACACTTTAAGAACCCGTAAATTTTAGTATTTTAGTTTCAACAGACGTTCATAATATTCATAAGATTTAACATTAAGAGCATAATTTTTAGCGCGCTCCATACAAACGAAGTTTAATTCGATTTTGAATATTAACATTTAACCAATTTAATTCCAATAGGTAGAGTAAAATGCACAGCGCTTTTGTAAATCCTCTAATGTAATTTCATTTAAAATACTGCAAGCCGAACTTCGCAATGTAATCAAATCTTCGTGATACACTCTGCGGAACTATTAAATTGTAGGGAAAGCACAGAGTTTACTATTATAATAACATGTATTCAATATCGAATGGTACTGATTTTATAACAAGTTTGAAGAGTTTCTGGCCGCTTCTTCTGTAAAACCTCCCGACGACATAATAGTCAAATGACTACGGAACCCTAAAAACTGGCTCAGTGCAAAACCTAATCATGAAGGGCAAACTTAATTTTTCAGTGGAAATTTTTTTTCTCACGTACATCGGTCTATATCACGGTTGATGCTCCAACACCAACCGAAAAAAGAATTTGATACAACTACACTTCTTCTTTTCTTGTATATTCCACGATTGTGTATCTATGTTTATTGGCCAGGTATTTGGCGAGCCTGATAGCGTTCAGTGTAACTTTATTGAGGTGATCTCGGGCACAAGGGACATTCGAGCAGGTGTACCATCGACTGGATAGGTTTGCCGCAATCACTGCATTAGGCCTGGATCCCTTCACCCCCAATTGCATGGAGCCATGGAGCCCCCCCCCCCCCCCCCCCCCTTCCCCCGACGGACCCTAGAAGCAGCTAGATAGCGGTAACACAGTGACCTAGGTTGACTAATCTTGACACACAATGGTTCTACATATTAACGATTCTCGGATTGAATCCTTTACTTTTGAATGAAATATACTTAATTTTCACCAAAAACACAGATACAGCATTGAAAAAGAAACAAACAAAAAATTATAATGGTACAAATAAGGCGGTCTTATCGCTAAAAAGCGATTTCTTCCAGACAACCTTTGCTGTAAAATTTTTGCTGTAAGACATTTTTTTTTTTTAGTATAGATTTACTATAGAGCATACCGCTCTTGACCTCAATCTAGTCCTCAGGACAAAGATGGGGTCGAAGATGTAGCGAGCTTACCCAGAATCAAGCTGCTTGGCGCCAGAGTCCGGCAGGAGGGTGGTCGCGAGCAAGGCGGCTCCTTGCAGAGCCTACCACACCGCTGTGGGGGATCGTTCAGCCGCCACCACAAACTTGGTAGCTACAGCCGTTCAACATTTTTGGTAGCTTCATGCCTTTTATGAGTCTATATAAACGAGAAGTATCTTATAGGACTCATAGGGTGCTTCCCGTACACTTAGAATTAGCGCTACATAGTATCAAAATATATGCGAGTATATTTTTCAGAGTATCGTATGCATGTTTTCAAAGTTATAAACGTATATGGCGCGGAAGAAAACTGCTCGTTCTCGGGTAAGTAAATATATTTTTAATGAAATATCCAATGTATCAACATTACTGGAATACAATTTCCGGTTTTCTCATCCAGCAAAAGTTTTTGCGGTCCAGAATATGTGAAGATGTGAAGCAATTTATGCGAAGCTACCGTTGAAGTATCGTAGTCAACAGTCACTTATACAGCCTCGCAAATCACGCTATTATAGTTCTTAAAATTAATGCTGTTGAAATGCGTTCCTTGCGAAGTATTTGTGGTGTTACGCTGAGAGATAGAGTGAGAAATTGTGTGATTAGAGATCGATGTAAATTGAAAGAAGATGTTGTGACAAGAATAGAGAAGGGTTTGCTTCGTTGGTTTGGTCATGTGGAAGGATGAGTGATAGCAGATGTACGAAAGAGATATATGGAGCTAAAGTGAGTCGAAGTGTGGGCAGAGGTCGCCCTCGTAGGACGTATTCTGATCAAATCAGTTGCGTTTTACAAAAAGGGGAGGTGCGGAGTACTCGAAACCGACGGGCATGTATGAAGAGATGTATGGATGTGAATGAGGAAAAAAAGGGATGTAAGGATCGTAGTAGATGGCGCGCTCTGGTCTCTGCCTACCCCACTGGGAAAGAGGCGTGAAGTTATAGATAGATAGATAGAAGATGAATGGTAAAGGCGATTTCAAGATACCTATTGCGGTGTGCTTAAGCGTTAACACTCACTATAGGTTTGTCCAACAATGTAAATCCTAAAGGTTATATTTGACTATATTACGTTTCCATAAGAATCTCGGAGGGTATCTACTTACTAAAGTAGACGTGGGAAAAGCGTACTATGCTTTTGCATGCGAATCATTTGTTACTTGTGTAATGTAGAGGGAAACATAGCTTCCAATTTTAGTTTTATTTCTCACTTTAGAGGAAAGTGGAGATAAATTGTTTACGGGAGATTTTGTACTACATTTTTGTAGTAATATTGAGCTACCAATATGCATAAGTTAAATTTAAAAACCCTACCTCGTATTTAAGGTTACCCATCTTTTAGGAATTTTTTGTGACCACTATTAGTATTCATCATCATTATCATTCATATCCCGTATTCATCCACTGCTGTGCCCTCATTTATTTCTGCGACCCTCCTCTGTCAAACAACTTGCATCATCCATGTAGGACCTGCAACTATACTAATGACAATTAGTGACTTTTTAATTTGGTACAGTTTTGATATTTGCTGCTGATTTGATTGATTGAAATTGAATTCATTTATCGGTTCTAAAGAAACAGTTTTTAAGTTTGGCGTTCATGTATTGAAACCTTGTAGAAAATCCTATGAACGAACCGAGAACAAACCTTCTGTTTGACAGGCCAGCATGGAACCATCATAACAAAACTACGTGGTCTAGACTACTATATACCACATTCACATACCCACAGAGCACAAATTCATTAAACTCCTGAAAGCTTCAATTTCGCCTCTCAGACACGCAAAAACTGGCCTAAACAATAATGGAATATCGCAGAGGCGAGTTGAAAGGCAATAAAAACAGCATCGCACACTGGACCACTCCGGCCCAGTTTTTCGCGCGAGTTAACCAGGGGCTTACATAAGCTGACCCCGGAAACATTTATCTGACGACTGTAGCCTTTGTTATGGCTATGAGATACAATTGCCGACATTATGTAGGTGGACACAGACATTGCATAATGTTAGGGGATAGATAAGGTTTGACCGTTGATTATTGTAAGACAGTTGGAAACAAGGAGCTGGGTTCCCTCTTCTGTGGTTGGAAGCCAGTAAGATTCGCACGTGACTACGGTAGACTAATACATCGAAGTAGGAATTCCCTTTCAAATAGCTAAGATTTTGAGAGTGACAGGGTTATGCCACTCTTGAAATAGATCAGCCTAACGACAACTTTTAAACCGTTTAAGTCTTTACGTTGCGCGCACTTTCTATCTCAATCTACGTACCATCAGGGCTTGGAACAGGTACCAAAAGTACAGGTTCTGTACCGGTACTTATTTACCTAAAAACCTACTAATATCCTACTTCCCACAGTATAATAATTGTGAAATTTTGTGACGAGAGACGTTTGGTTTGGATATTCATGATTCAGTCACACGTAAACGGCTGAACGGATTTGGATGATCTTTGTGTTTTGAACGTTTTTGTGTATTGCACATTCTGTTGTAGACGGATCCTATGTGTTATTAAAGAAAATATTTTGTTCTATAAAGTCAACGCAGCAGAAGTTACAGGCAACGGCTAGAGTGGTAATTTCAGCCTGAATGACCGCAAACATTCATTTAGGCCACCGTTTAGGACAATTTAGGAGAAGCAAACTCCGCAATGTTGACTGTACATTTCCTTCATCTCTCAAAGGATATCCGATTACTCAGCAGACGACCAAATAATTTGACGTAAACTTATGCGCCCCGTTTATTTGTCTGGCCATTGAAACCCGTGCAGTGATTTACCGAACACATTGTGCTAACGTTTTACACTATTAATCTTGCATGATCGCTGGACAGAACTATAGAATGCCGTATGTCTGTATTATGTCATTGAGTTAACATTGACAGAGATAGGTCGAAGTTTATTTTGTGTATTGATGAAATTAATAGTCCTATGTCAATAATATCCCTAAAATACTGATACAGTATATTTATAATACGCCCACACTGTACTATAAATAAAGGTAACTTAGTTTGACTTTGCACTTCAATACACAAAGGGTTACGTAATAACTAAATTAATAGAGAAGATATTATTAAGATAATACTATTTCGTTACAAAAGCAAGAATCAATAAGCGTATTTTCCTAATATTCAATAGTACAATTTTATGAATAACTAGTGTTTTCCCGCGACTTCGTCCGCACAAATTATATACCAGATTTTAAGTCAGATCATAAGCTATCAAACAAAAAAAGTTTCATCAAAATCGGTTCAGTAGTTTTTGCGTGGTGCGCGAACAAACAAACAAACAAACAAACAATTAAACAAACAAACACACAAACAAACAGACAAACAAACAGACAAAATTTCTAAAAAAGGTTGATTTCGAGTCAGGGATTCCTAAAAACCATATCGTAATCTTTTTTTTTGTAAATATCGTCAATGTACAGACACACATCAGTTACAGTTTTATAATAGTTTAGATTAGATAAGCCTTCTTTAACACGAAAAACATTGTCAAGTTGAAAACAGAAGAAATGAACATTAATTAACTAAATCGACGTCTCAAACATAAAAACCAGTTCTTTTTTTACAAAAAACCTAAACTTCTCTTAAACAATACCTCCGAAATCGTGATGAAATTTCAGAATAATGTGGTTAGACCCAGACACACCGAGACAACACTGGAAGGTTATTTTGTTGAATCGCCAGAAATGGGGAGACATTTTAACGAAGCCCAAAGGCAAGCTTTACGGATCCTCGAAATTGAGTGTCATTACACTTTAAACGATGGCCTGAAGAACCCATGAAACGCTCGAAAAAATAACCCAAGATGAATGGGGAATCACTTTTGTTTTTTTGAAAATTGTTAAAGTTGAAAGGACCCTTCGTAACGATTTTAGGTGAGTTTTAATCATGATTACTAGACATTTTATAGCAAAAGCATGCATTATGCTCATGGAGGGGGTGGGTAGTCAGAGGATGGACGTGGATGGTCAGAGGTTTCAAAATATCTCTGACATTTTATAGGTGTATAAAAATAGGTCAAATGCCTGATAGGTATCAGCTGCCCCTCTTGTATGATAATTTCTCTACTTGCGCGCGATTCAGCTTTTTTCCATACCTATCCACAAATCATTTAATACATCGTGTACACACGGCGACACATCAAGCTACGCAAAACCAAAATAAGCTGGTCGACCAATATAATGTTATACATTAGGTACTCTATCTACGCGCGGCCAGCTTATTTTGGTTTTGCGTAGCTTGATGTATCGCCGTGTGTACAGAAAGTAATTGATATGAAATAAATTCTTGAATAGTGGCTCTGGTGTTAAATTTGTAATTTGTATTCAGTGTTTTATTTTGGAACAGCCGCCGTAGTCCCATACGTAGAAACAAACAGAACAAAAAATTCGGTTCACCTCGCTGCTTTGCGGCCTTAATCTCAAGGTTGTAATGAAATTAAATTACAAAGAAATAAAATGTAAAAATTATCTAATTAGAATAAAATAAAATAAATAAATAACGCTCACAGGCACATACATTGTAATGATCCCAAACTAGCACTAAAGGCTTTTATTATGGAAACCATACAACAACGGCACGAACATATAGCATCCATGACCGAACCGGGATTCGAACCCAGGACCCTGGTTTGGCAGTCCGGCGTGGTAACCATTACACCAACCGGGTCGGATAGAATAGAAATCTTTATTTGCCTTATTGCACATAATTATATATTACATGACATGTGTGTACAATATAGACAAAAAGGTGTGTGACTCAGTTTATTAGCTAGTAGTTAGCTTGAAAGCAGAAAAGCTAGCTTTAAATAAAAACAACAAAAAGAATTTAATTAGCGTGCGTAGTAGCAACTAACTTATAAAACAGGTATTTCCTCGTCTTATCTCACGAAGAATGTATTGTAGAAGGAAAAGTCACAAATTGTATAAAATTTTCATGAAGGCGTTTTAAAAATTAATTACTTTTATGGGCCATTAACACGACAACTTGACCTCAAAGACATCGTTATAATAGACTCGAAACAGCTTTATAAACGCCACCTTTAAGTTCTTGAAGAAAGGTTAATAATAATAACTCAATAAGAAAATTGAGCCTTTTGGTAGTTTCAAAATTCTATAAGCGCTTTGTTACGATTCAGTTAAGATTTCGCCTACGCAGTGGGCTTATCATGCGACCTCCGAGAAAACGACAATAAAACACCGACAGTAAAGTTTGCTATCTAATCACATCAAGTTTGACGCTTGTATGTATTACCGTTTTTGCGATAGATCAAAATGAAAAAAACTTTAATGAAAATAAGTGTATTGTGTGACCACCCTTAATTTTGAACTTTTTGAAATTTTTGTTAGGTGTTAGCAAATCCGCCATAATAACACACATTCTGTGAAATTTTCAACTGTCCAGCTATTACGGTTCAAAAGTTACAGCCCTAAATAGGTGTGATAGACAGAGAGACAGACGGGCGGAGAGCGTAAGCTTATGAATAGGGGTTTCACCCTTTGGATACGGAATCCCAAAAATCAAGACGTGCCTGTATCTTTGTTACTGTACATGCAAAGAGCGCGTCGAGCGCGCATTGACAGTTTTCCCGTTTTGTTAATTTTTCGTGTGTGGCAGTACAGTAGTACCGTGGTAGTACTCTAGATGTGTAGCGCATGAAGGCAAAACGGCCTGAGCCCGACGTCTGTTAGAGAAAAGACTAGTTAAGCTGAATCTGGAATTCAATAAGAAAAAGTGCTTCTCCAAAAACACTGCTTATATCATCTGCAACAGATGTTATAGCTTATGATGATGAGAATTCAATGAGGCCGAAGCATTAAGCAAACGCAAAAATAAATAAGTATTTCTCGTTCATCACCCACCCCGGGATTAGGACAACCTCGTTATCCGGGCCACCGGGTAACAGCGGGATAACGTTAGCTCAAGAGCCGTAAGAACTTCTTGAAGTGTGTCGACCCAATTCAAAGTGAGGCTTCTCAAGCTAGACGCGGTCTCTGGCGGGAAAACTCCACACATCCTGACCCGTTGATCCCTCACGTGGAAAGCCTCCTTCCAGGACAGGAGCTTCCTAGGCAGATTTTGAGGAGAACCAAGGTCCAATGGAACCAATGTTATGGTGGGAAGGGCGTCGATCCTCGTTTTGTGGATGGATGCAGATTAAAACGACAATGGTTGTTTAAGCGACGATCTTTAATTTAGCACCAGCAGGTAAGCGCCATGACATGTGTCGAGAGAGAGAGAGAGAACAATATATATCTATTTCTAAAGAGTAACAGACCGTTCGGATACACGTAACATCTCCCTTTTTTTTTTTTTTTTGAAAACAAGTTTACAATTTTATTTAGTGTGGAACGGAACGTAAGTATTATTACAAAACAATTTCTGAACGTAACTTGACAGGTGACATTTGACTGACATAACTAGACAAATTATATTATATTTGATACCTACATTACAATTTCTTCAACACTTGAATACTGGCGAAATCAAGGAAACGCCATTACACAAAAATAGAATGGAATACAATTTCTTATTTTACTGACAATATCGACGGGGTTTAATAATTTGTCGACCGAATGACGAATATCTTGCATCGGGTTGGTTTGTAGACAAATGAGGACTGTGATGTGTTTGTGTTATTGTTTCAGGTTCGCGGACTGGACTGGCAGGAGAGGAGACTGGAAGAGGGGGCTTTGGTGGCTGGGACTGACTGCAGTAATAGCTGGGATAATACTCTTCGTTTGAGCTATTGTAAGAGGACCGTGATAATGGATTTTTTGGCTTCAAGATATGTTGACGATTACGACGGAAAGTTCCTTCAGGAGAAGAAATTAAATATGATCTAGGCTGTGGACCGACTTTTATGACAATGCCCGGAGTCCAGGGACTGTGTGGTTGTTTTTTAAAATATGTGATATCACCCGATTTTAATACAGATAAAGGTTTTGAGTGTTGGTTGTAATAAATCTGTGACTTGTGACTTTGTGTTTTAATTTTATCTTTCAATAAGTTGTAGTTAGGTATTTTAGGCTTTAAATTCTTTTCTAAGACAGGTAGTTTAGTTCTGAGTGTTCTAGACATAAGTAATTGAGCAGGTGAACAATCATTTTCCTTTGGTGTGTTCCTATACTGCAACAAAGCTAAGTAAGGATCAGTTTTGTCTACATAACATTTCTTTAGTATGTTTTTTACGGTGCCTATGGTTCTTTCTACTAGACCATTTGAACGACTAAGATAAGGACTTGAGGTTGTATGTTCTATTTGCCAATCTATGGTAAAATCTTTGAATTCTTTCGAGTTGAATGGTGGACCGTTGTCTGAAATCAAAATCTGAGGTATTCCGTGTCTGGAAAATATAGACTTCAAGTGGCTGATTACTATTTTACTATTAGAGCTGTCTTTCAATTGTACAAGTTCAACATATTTCGAAAAGTAATCGACAACTAGGACATATTTATCTGTATTTACTTCAAATAAATCTACGCCTACTTTATACCAAGGAATTAATTTTACCTCATGCGGTTGAAGTGGCTCTTTAGTATTACTTCTTCTCATAGTGAGACAGATGTGACAATTATTTAAATATCGTTCTATTTCAGTGTACATGTTTGGCCAGTAGACTAGATCTTTGGCTATGTTTTGGCAACTGTGAATGCCTTGATGACCCTCATGTATCTGTTGTAGTATATCTTTTCTCAAAGCTTGTGGTATGATAACGCTATTATTCTTGAAAATTATGCCATCTATTACATGTAAGTCTGTTTTTAATGGAAAATAAGGCTTAATAGCATCTGGTAACAGTTTTTTGTGTTCCGGCCAACCATACATACAATAATTAATTAATAAAGACAGTTCTTGGTCTTTGGCAGTATGCTCTTGGATTGATTTTAGTTTACTGGGACTGACTGACAATGATCTAATGACTAAATTGACATGCAAATCTATGTCTGCATCAAGATCCATCAAGGATGTTTCCGGCAAGGCTGATCTGGAAAGTGTATCGGCTACATAAAGATATTTACCCGGTTTATATATGACAGTTAAATCGTATGGTTGTAGCCTAAGCATTATGCGTTGTAGACGAGGGGGTATGTTATAAATAGGCTTGTTATATAAAGAGACTATAGGTTTGTGATCTGTTTCCACTATTATGTGACGGCCATAAATATATTGATGGAATTTTGTACAGCCGAAGAGAATTGAAAGTAGCTCTTTTTCTATTTGCGAATATGCTTGTTGTGACTGAGTTAATGATGCAGATGCATATGCGATGGGGTTTTTGTCATGACTTATTACCGCACCCATAGCATCTTTAGATGAATCAACGGACAGTTTAATCTCTTTGTTTTGATCATAATAAGTTAAGACTGGGGCTTTTGTAATAGCTTCCTTTAATAGATTAAATTCATGATTATGTATGTCTTGCCACGACCATTCATTATCTTTAGATAAAAGTTTTCTCAAATGTGTTGTTTTTTCTGACAAGTTTTCTATGTAGGACCCTAGGTATGTGACCATGCCTAAGAAACGTTGTAATTCAGGTATGTTAGTAGGAATTGACATGTTACAGATGGCTTTAACTTTGTTTTCATCGACTTGTACGCCTTGTTCATTGAAAATATGTCCCAGAAATCTGACCTCACCTCTAGATATGTTTGACTTTTCTTTATTAAATTTGATTCCTATTTCTCTGGCTCTATTTAAAACTTGTTCTAATCTGGAATCGTGCTCCTGTTTAGTACGACCATAAATTAAAAAATCATCCATCATAATTTTTACCCCCGGGATATCGCTAAACCTTTTTGTCATCTCTGAATGAAATATTTCAGGAGCCGCATTAATGCCAAATGGCAATCTAAGGAATCTATAACGGCCTTGGGGTGTTATAAAAGTGCATAGCTTAGACGATTCTTCATCTAGCTGCAGCATGTAGAAGCCTTTGTTTGCGTCTAGTGTTGTAAAAAATTGAGACCCAGATAGACTTGATTTTATTTCATCAATTGTTGGAAATTGGTAATGGGGACGCATAATGACTTTGTTTAGTTTTCGAGGATCAATACATAGTCTGAGTTTGCCATTCTTCTTTGACACAATGACAATAGAACTAACCCATTCCGTTGGTTCTTCAATTTTCGCTATTATTTTGTCCTTTTCCAATGTTTTTAACTCCTCTTTTAGTTCATCTACTAATCTGAAAGGGATTCTACGACAAGCATCTACCGATGGAATAGCATCAGGTTTCAATGACAAATGACATTCAAAATCTGTTATACAGCCTATACCTGTGAATAGGTCTTCGAATTTGACTGTTATGTCTTCGGCAACGGACTCATGAAAGTGAACATTGTGTATTCGTTCTATCAACTTAAGAGCTTCACAACTTTGACGGCCAATGATATTCGTACACGGCAAATCTACTATGTGGAAATTGAGTTTATGTATTAAGCTGTTGTGTGTGACAGACAGTGTGCATTGACCGACTGTAGGTATAATTTCACCACTGAAAGTCGATAGTTTATGACAACTTTTTTTTATGTTACAGAGTGGTAGTTTAAGACTTTTGTATGTACCGAATGACAAGATATTAGTATCGGCGCCTGTATCGAGTAAGAAATCAATTTGTTGACAGTGTATTGACAGTTTAGTTTGATAACGACTGTTAGAATTAGCACAAATTTCATTAGTAAACAGACTATTAAGCAAATAGGTATCAGATAAGTTACCAGTGTGGACTGTAGGATCTTGTTCTTCGACTAGGTGTATTTGCTTGTAGCGGCAACACTTGGCATAATGGTTAGGTTTCTGACAGATGTGACAGGTTACTCCCATTGCTGGACATTTAGTTCGATGGAATTGACCGCATCGTTGGCATCTTGACACTGATGGGCTTGAGTGATGACTGGGCGGCTGATGATTATTCCTGGGACTTGCTGGACGACTGTTTTGTAGATCACGACCGGATGATCTTCCACGACTAAATTGGTCTTGTTGATGGCTTGACTGACGACTATTTCCATTTGACTGCTGAGACTTCTGACGATTGTGTGCGAACTGTGCCTGATTGATGGGGATGGCATCTTGATCGTTGCTTGATATAGCTAGTTTATCCAATTTGGTATTTCTGACTGTCTTAGCTAGATTGACTGCGTCTTCGAAAGTTGTAGGTTTCTCTATGAGAATGCGTTCTTTGATGTATGAACATGACGAGTTTAGGTTCCAAGAGAAAATATCTTTTAGAATATCATCCGACTTCGCTCCGAAATCACATTGTAAGCTGATGTTCTTGAGACTTGTGGCATACGTTTCTATTTCTTCACTTGGACCCTGTTTTCTATTAAAAAGCTTGTGTCGCTCGACTGACGTATTTATTTTAGGTAGGAAATATGTCTCGAACTTGGCTAGTAGTTCTTTGTATGTTATATCCGTCATGTTTATGTTGAATGAGTAGAAGACTTGGAGTGCCTCGTGTCCAATTGTGTTCAATAGTATTGCGACTTTTCTTTTGTCTGGCTCATCTTGCAGATTATTGGCTAACATGTATATTTCTAAGCTGGTTTTGTAGTTGCGCCAGCTTAAAGACATGTTGGACACTTGCATGTCTAATGAAAAATTGTTCGGTGGAAGAAGGGTCTTTTCGGACATCTTGACAATTATGGCGTAGTACCTTTTCGGAGATATTGACGAATTCTTGCTGATAGCTTCTTCACTTCTGACACCATGTTATGGTGGGAAGGGCGTCGATCCTCGTTTTGTGGATGGATGCAGATTAAAACGACAATGGTTGTTTAAGCGACGATCTTTAATTTAGCACCAGCAGGTAAGCGCCATGACATGTGTCGAGAGAGAGAGAGAGAACAATATATATCTATTTCTAAAGAGTAACAGACCGTTCGGATACACGTAACAAGCCGGAGTAAAAACAACCTGTTCAAGAGGGGGTTATATATATGAGTCAGACCTCTGTGACTTGTTATAAATATAATCATTGACTTACTCAAACCAACGAGGTACAGGACGAAGGGTCGGCGCTCAAAAGTCTGGATCAAAAGTGAAATCCAGTTATAATTTCATTAGCAGCCTATTTATTATGTCCCAGTGCAGGGCACAGGCCTACGTTCAGCCCATACACCCTGTCTTGGCGTTAGTCCACCACGCGTGCCCAATGCGGATTGGTAGACTTCACATACGCATCAGAATTTCTTCTTCAGCATAATATGATGGCAACTTTAGATTGTCTTACTATTACGTATGGGTATTGAACTAAGGTTAAGAACATTACAGTTTAGAAAAAAAACGGTAAACTCGAAATTAAAAAATTACAGACAATTTTTTTTATTTTTTTTTCTACGACGGGTTCTGATCTGTAAGACTTAGGTTTTTATATTAGTCATTTAGTACCTTACAACAATTTCTAAACGGCAATCGGTAATCTTTTTGGTAATTAAAAAGTCCCCCGGCTACAGTACCTACTACTGCTATTGATCCTGGTTTACAGGAGTTACAGTGGTGGGAATGTGTCGCATACGAAACCTACGTTCCCCCTTTTTAGCTCCACAGCAAAAAAATAAGGCCAACAATAAAGTAGTAACTCAGTATGACGACTGCTAAACATAGTCGATCCTCATTTGATCCTCATTGACTTCCTCACTAAACGAAGCCATCGTTAGCCCAAATCCAGCTCCATTCAACAATACAAATCCATGAATTCACTTTATTGAAAAGTGCTCATAAAATTGCGTGTCAAATGGCCCAAGGAATTCGAAGGGACGAAACTTTTTTCTGTGCCAAGGAATCAGAACCGTACTTATCCGATGTAACGTTTCGAATGGATTTTATTTCGGTTCCCTTTTTCTGTTAATATTTTATTATGTACGTTCCTTATATGTCATAAAGTCGTAAGGTATTCTTTTGTGCATATCAGTTGTTATATTTTATCTGCAAATAAAGATTTTTATTATTATTATTATGTGTCTTACGATCCGTAATCACGGGCAATTAAGTCCCGGACCTTTGGAAGGCGTGTATGGAGCCGAAGCCAACATGTAGAGGCCCGTTCAAAAGACAAGTTAATCTAAATGTAAGGGATACACGTGGCGGATACCATCCCCGAGCTTACAACATGATACACACGGGGATGGTCCCCGCCAGGTACAAAGACTGTTGGAGTCCGGCGCTATGGCCGTGATGGAAAAATAAGGTCTTGGGCTATGGAGGTGAGAGTTGGATGGATGGATACTGGGCTATGGGAGGAGACTAACGGACGCCTGCCATGACAACTAGTCTCAAAATTGTAAATAGAGCAGGCGGTGACTCGCCGACTAGTCGAGTGGGCCCTATTATTATTTATAGGGTATGAAAAGTTTGATATGTGTCACTTCTTCTAGTCGTGTCAATGATACTAAGACAAAGTTCCGATATGAACTTAATAGTGTAACCCCTACAAAGTCCAACCAACATGAGTGCAAAGCTAATTCAAGGTCTTCCACACTAACCACCTCAGATCATGACGACCGGAAGACAGTTGTTCTTGAGGGAAAATTAATTATGCTGGTGGAGGAATCGTTTTCTTTCACAGAGTGCATCTTGTAACGACCATTTGTAGCCAGCGTGCAGCATTGGAAACTTCTTCAGCTCTTGAAGCGGACTTGTAAGATTTGGTGGCCAGATAGAGATGTCACTTGCCAGCAATATCAATCTGTATTACTAATACCATGGCTTTCAAGATACGCGTGTAAAAAATACAACATCGCTATTTACAAATCACCTTTCTACATGCTTTCTACACAGAAAAGCATTCTTATTACTACCTGTTGGTAAAATTTATCGTTTCTTCGTATGGTTCGAATATAGGTTATTAAAATATTCGTAAATAAAAATGGCATTCCATGAAAACGATTTTTTGTTTTTAAATTATTAAGATTCCTAACAAACAAAGAAAAATGTCACAAAATAAGGATATCGTTTTCTTGGAACACAAAGACGAAAGAGCATTTTTAATACAAGTTTCCGTCTTAAAAAATGTTGATACAAGTGCACAGTCGACAAAGCTAAATCGTTCTTTAAAGTCCAGTAAAAGAGTTCAAAATAGAACTAGCGATAGTTACCAGTCTTAAAGAATCTCATTAGTTTTGTAGCTCCCTTATTTAGCATCTGTCACTTTGTAGAAAAACACTATAGTAAAATTAATCGGATATCTCTGTCTTCGTTTTTTAAGACTGACATTAATTGTACAATTTTTATGCACTACGTTTATGCATCATTCGTATACCTATCTGTCAGGAAGCTGGAAATAGGTATCTATCTGCTTAATAAAAAAAATAGTATTAGCACTCCTTGGCGGGGACTGATCCTTATTATATCTGTCGATCGATCGTGTTGTCACCCCAGGGCCTCTAGACAAAATATATCTCGTTTAGCGTTAACGGCAGTAGAAAACATAAAATGGTATGGACTTGACGTATGGTGACGAAAGCAAACGTCAAAATGTTTCGATCGCTAATGTCAAATCCATACATACTGTCATTTTCTACTAGCATCAACGTGAGTCACGTTGCGGGGTTTGCCTCGAACACTTGTCTCTCGCGTGGTGTTCGCGCGGTTCGCGTCTCAGCCTGCCACGAGGCTCCAAAATCCTTCTCAGTTGTTCTTACTCAAAAACAATCCTCGAGATTGGATAGACACTCCCTCAAACTACTTGACACTGGCGAAATCTAACACAGAAACGCCATTAAATAAAAATAGAATAGAATAGCATCAACGTCAATAGAATGTCACTTTGTCTAGGGCCCCTGCACAGAAAGCGAAAAACGTGACACTAGATTACCAATGGATGCAGATAAAATAACTATTCCTAATTCCCAAAACTAAACCCAAATGTCATGTACAAAAAAACGAAAGCCGTTTAATTTTCCGCCAAACAGAGTAATGACCAAGAGGGTCCGTTTAATAAGACTGACGAGATTTTCTTGTGATTTTATTACCCACTCCTGGGAGTAAATCGCTCGTTTAGATGTAACGGCCACCGATTCACAGATCTCTTCATCGCATGTCCTAATTTACTTTCAGTTTTTATGTTGTCCTTCGTGATGATTGTCTTTTTAAGTCTATCATTGTTTGAAAGATTGTAAAAGTCATCGTTCAAATAATTGACTGGAGACTGGCTTCCATTTGATATAATTTATACTGAGCGTAAAATTAAATGTGTTCCATATTAAACAGGCTATCAAACTAAACCATTGTCACTATCGTCGTTTTAGAGTGAAGACCTAGGGCATGAAATCTTGGAATATTTTTATTATTACGTTTCTGGAAAGAAAATCTCAAAAAGCTTGTCCTGATTTCACTCAAAAATTGATGTGATACTCGCAATGCCATCTATAGCGTGTAATAAGAACATCGCAAATACTCCTGAACTTACAAACATGCTAAAGGACGCAGTTTTTTCTTCCTCCTGTAAAGTCATCTCTTTTGAACTTACGAGTTCTTCACTCTAAGGCTATGGAGCTGGCTCGATCCTGGGATTGAAATTGCAAAAAAAGAATTTGATGTTAGCTCCAGTGACAGTTATTCAGTTCGATTGTCTGAAGCACGTTTGATATTTAACGCATTTAATATTGTACCGTGTATTCATAAAATAGTTGATAGGATATACAAATTCATTTAAATCAAGTCATTTAATTTCACCTTTGATACCTGTGATAAGTAAAAAGTGTGCCTTAAAATGAGTTACTAGAACCATCGATTTAATATTATCGATGCTAGAACTGCAAGAATATTTTTAAACATCTCGATCGATATTTTGGTTGTGAGTTTATATTTGTATGTAACGTCAGTTTAGAACTTTCACGGATTCTTCTTCTTTCGAGACGATGGCATGATATTCTAAATTTTTTCAGCCCAGTGTTTTGCCACCTACCGGCAGCGTGAGCATCCGGATTAACGGATTACATACCTAGGTTGTATAATTATGCCGTAAGATTATCGTCAAAGCCGTAAAATATAATCTTCCTAGTAATATATGATAATCGTCCGGATTATAGTTATTTCTAGTTATATTGTTATATATTTTGGCGTGCAAATAAAAAGTAGAAGTATGTCCGAAAAACGACATCTCTGAAAAACATTGAAAAATTTACTTACAAGAGAAACATTTTGTGGGTGTTTCTAAGAAAAGGCAAATAATTTTGTAGAGCTTTTATAAACGTCCAGGAGCGCTTTAAAATTATATGCCTTTTCTTATAAACAAGATTAAAATGTTCGGCCTGATAAATTGGGCGTTCAAAGGCTTAAATATTGTATGTCTATCAAATTAGTACTTTCAGCTTATTTTCTAATGCTCCCAACCTTAGCAAGAACACGTTCTATCACTGAATAGTCCTAATTCAGTCTTAGTTCCATACCTTAGCCTATAGTCTGTACATACAGGCATTTCATCCAAAGACATCCTTTCATCACTACGATTGGATACATAAAACGTTGCAGCAGCTCTTGGAGCTTACTACAATTTATTTTATTAACTCAAGCCCGTAAACAGCCGAGTAAATGCTATCTTAAAATACGCTACCAAGTTTTATTTTCCCTTGAAAAAGTTCAAAAGAAATACGGCCAAGTTTACTCGCAAGTAATCTGCAGTAAACCCACTGCTATAGCAGTTTTTCTTTGAAAGGACAATTTAGAGTCATACACTCTTCAATGGTCCCTAGAGGACAAAGCGCAATGGTAAAATGTACCTGGACTATTGGACATAGAGTTAAAAAGGAAAGATTACATCTTTCGATTCCGTAAAGGTCCGATCGTTCTGAAGGTGTTTGGGACAACTACGTTTGTTGGAAATTGAATTCAAAGGACGTGGAATGCTTGGATAAGAAGTATTGGAAAGGTTTGGTATGACGGTATTTCTTTTAGCATTGTGGAGACGACCTTTAGCGAAAGTACATGTTTGAAAAGGAATCGTCAATATATCGAAAAATATTGAGTATCAGCTGATCGAACGTTTTGTATGAAAAGTCGAATTTTTATATAGCGTATTTCTTATAAGTTTCTTTGGAAAAGTTGTCCATTATCATGGGTACAACCATCCCTTAAAGTGATGCAACTGTTCACCCGGTATAATCTGTTTACATCACGACACGCTGGACTGTGTCAATAAGGGTGTGTGGGGGAAAAAACTACCCGTACTCCACGCGAACCCACGCGAAGCAATTTAAAACAATAACCTCCCCGGAAAAGGTGGCGCGATGACTTGGATGCCTGTTGCAGCGAATGGAGGGCTATCACGTTGGATACAGATATGTGGAAGAGTCTAGGGGAGAACTTTGCCCAGCAGTGGGACGAAATAGGTTATAAAAAATAAAATAATCTAACGCAACATATAGGTACCTAATACCTATTAAACTGTTTTTCCCTACAAATACAAATTCCATTTATTTATTTATATAATGCTCGTCGTAGAGAATTCATGCTCGTCATAAATATCAAGGAAAAGAAAGATTGGACACGCGAAGACAGATTGCATTACAAATTACGCATACCTGAATTTGCGTCAGCCGTCGCAAATATTACGCACAACAAATTCTTTTGACATTCACAACCTTACGCAATGTATTTACGACAAATTTTCAACATTAGTCACTCCTGTTAGGGACAGACATTGTATCATTAATTTATTCGCCCATTTATCTTCTGTTCCAATCGAAGAAAACAATGAAAAGCAGTCATCGTGAATAGGTGTTAACTAGATTAAATTCAGGCTGTTGTGTATTCATTGGCAATCGGGAATAATCTCGATAATAATCGATGAGCCCAAAGAGAATAATTAATTTACTGCAAGTTCAAAGGACACTGATAATCTGTCATATCAACTGGCGTGATATTATTGTGATCAAAGGATGACATAATCTGATTTCAGGTTGATGATAATGGAGGACGTGAAATTTCTGCAACCTGTCAATGCAAAATCACAGGATTAATTAAATTTTTTGTCGCTAAGGGCAGAACACAAACATACTATGCCACATGAAACATTTTAAGACTCCTCAATAGGCCTCTGGAGTGCGATTTTTTAATCTAATTCAGTGCTCAGCAGTTGAAAATGTCAAAATTACTATGGAGATACGCATCTTTCTACTGCTGATTTGACTTTCAAAAATCGCACTCCTGAAGTATAATTTTTGAAAGTCAAATCAGCAGTAGAAAGATGCATTTCTCCAGAGTAATTTTGACATTTGCTACTGCTGTGTTCAACGTATGACATTCAAAAATCGCACTCCTAAACTGATCAAAAGAAACTCCTTTACATGCCCTGCCAATCATGAAAGCGCACCAGATTAAATAATAATACATAGAGACATGTACGGGCCGTTGCTTAACTTCGATGATCATTTCCAATATCAAAGTTCTACTACGGCAACGAGCATCCTATAGTGTTTCGTAAAGTCTAATTTCCACGAACAAAAAAAACATCCTGAACTGTCTAAAATCGTATTGGAGCCAGTTGGAGCATAATTTTCTTTTAGTCTAGTTTTCTTTTGTCATCGTCACTGCCGTATCTATTCACGTTCCATATGTAGGTACATGGCGTTGTGAATGATATCTGATTGATGTGGCGTCATTAATTTGCTGTAGACATCTTGGGACGTGACGTGAATGACCTTTTGCTTTCACAGCCAAAGAGCGCTTTGAAAAATTTGTGATATTAATTCACTACGAATTTTGAAAAGTTTTGTGTGAAAGGTTACTGGTTATTAATGAGGCGTTTTCTACTAAATAAGAAACAGTTTTCCTTATGAATTTCTAAATGGTTTCTAAATTGCTGATACAAAATTTAAGAGTCAAACGCATTGAGTGTATTTTTCTCGATTTTTTAAATTTATAGAAGGTTAATCTTTAAAGTATGTACTGTGTAGGATGTAAAAGACCTAAGTTCGAATCACTGGAGTATTTGCAAATCACGTTTTTTTTCTCTGCAAGTGCTTTTGAAATCCTTCTAAAAGGGCAAATTAAATTTATTTAAACTTCTTATGTACGTATAGCAGTTGTTTTATCAGTATCATACATACATAAACTCACGCCTTTTTCCCAGAGGGGTAGGCAGAGATTATGGATCTCCATTTTGGGCGGTTCTGACACACCTCTCTTGCTTCCTCTAAGTCCATACATCTTTTCATACATTCCCGTCGATTTCGGCTGCTTTTAACCTGGCATTTTTTAATGACGTCCTTGATCTGATCTAGTATCACAAGTAGTAAGATAATTGATATTTTTTTTCATAGCGACCTTAAAAAATGCCCCGTTCTGTAAACTAAAGTTCTCACGTTCTCGTGTAGATTATAAGATCATAAGAGTTACTCAAATGAAATTAAAAACCAAATCAAACGAATAGAACTAAACATACATTTATCTAAAAATACATCTTCCGTCGTGGTGTGCAGAAAAAGTGATTTTCCTTAAATGGGGTCGGATAGGTTAATGGTTTCAGGTAGCTGCCTACCGAATCCCTCCCGTTTAATGGAATGAGATATTCTGTAACATTACGTCATTTATTTGAGAGCCAGCTAAATATTTAGCTAGGTACTAACTAATACAGGGTGTAAGGGAATTGCTTCCAAAAACTCAAAATGGTGAAAGTACCCATCAATATGAACAACTTTTACTATTCTATTCTATTCTATTTTTAAAAATATGGCTGCCATCTTTGGTTAATGATGATTTTGCCAATGTCGAGTTTTTATAGCAAAAGTGCTTGACGTTGTACGGTTATATTGATATTTTGGTGACTTCAAGGGTTGTTCTTATAAAAGAACAATATCCTGAGTCACCACTGGAGTTCCACTGTAGGCCGGGGATGGGGCAACCGACGCGCACGTGACCGCCCAATAGCAGACCCACAAAGCAACTCCAACAAGCAGATTTTTTTTGAGATCTCGTAGTAGGTCCCATGGTAAAAGTTGTTCATATTTATGGCCTTCTTTCACCCCTTTGAGTTTTCGGAAGCAATTCCCTTAGGTACATTCGGTATAAGTCACTTCGAAATATTATGCACCTCTCGTTTTTAATTACCAACAAAATGTTAAGGGTGTATTCAGGCAATAAAACTAGACCAATCTTCCTACCGTCACTTTTGTATGGGAGGTCAAAAAAATGTATCTTGTTTCGATGTTCCTTAGGGAATGTTATTTATTTTCTTCGTTTGAATACGCCCTTAAAATAGTATGTAATTAAAAACCAGTGGAGTGTAATTGAACAGGGTGTAAACTTAAATGCGTTACTTCCACTCCAAAACCATGGTAATAACTACATTTGAGTCGAGAAGCTATTTGCATTTTCTATGGAGTAGGTAACTAACTTCCTTTTTGCTTTTTAAATATTGGTCCCATGGTAAAAATTATTCAATTTTGTTCATTGATTGAGTGACTACCCGGTTGGTGTAATGGTTATCACGCCGGACTACCAAACCAGGGTCCTGGGTTCGAATCCCGGTTCGGTCATGGATGTTATTTGTTCGTGCCGTTGTTGTATGGTTTCCATAATAAAAGCCTTTAGTGCTTAGTTTGGGATCATTACAATGTATGTGCCTGTGAGCGTTATTTATTTATTATTTATTATTGATCATTGATTTTGTTGTTTGATTAACCTGAACAACTGTTACTTTTAATAATGGGATCAAAATGGAAACCGTCAAAATCCGATTTTCGCATAATTATTCAAAATGTTGTCTAAAAGACAATAAATTCTCATTTCTGCTGACAGACGTAAAAAAATACGACTAAAAACACTCTACCAAAGTAATGCAATTTAAGAACGTTGAGGAATTTAAGTGCTTGCTGCAAGGCTTATGACGAAACAATTTTAATATTGCGCTATACGTTTACTTGAGTTTGCATCCAAGGATTGCTTTGTAAGGAAACCCTAATGCTTCAGTTTCAAGGAGTGTATAGTGTTCATTGGTACCTACTATCTATTGCACTAGGCATAGTTTGGAATTTGGATATTCTGTGAATATTTACGACGTGTCAGAAGGATCACTGTGCGCTTCAATTTTTATATAGCTGATGCAGGTATATCATCAGGCGTATCATCCCGGGACCACGGCTCTCCATACTAATAGATACGAACGAGCGCGTGGCTCCGGTTAGAATTTAGCCGTTTTCTTTGAAAAATTAGAAGATTTTTTATTAATTTCGAAAAAGTAACAAACCACATCATTTTAAAGTGTGTTGTGAACAATATCGTACATTTTCATTTTCTTACGATTAAAAATGTAAGAGTAAAATGGTTACAACTGAAAAAAAGGGGTGACTTCAGATTCCCTTTTCTTCGGTTTTATTCATTAAAATCGATTTCTAGAAAAACCACATCACTTCTCATATGTCGTGTAGATAGTTCAGTTTGTTTTTCAGCTCAAAAAATGCCATAGTTAATGAATAAAATGGTTACAAAGTTACCCAATTTCATGGTAAAACCAGGAGGTAGCCCCTTAAAGCAGCCAAACTGAATAAGGACTAGGCCGGTCATGTTTGAGCGGTGGGCAATGATCGAAAACCAATGGGTGCCCAACAATGGAAAACGGGGCGGGGGCAGACTAAGAAAGAGATGGCGCGACGAACTGGATGCCCACGAAGCAGAATGACAAATGATAGCACAGGATAGAGAAGGCTGGAAAAGCTTGGGTGAGTCATTTGCCCAACAATAAGATGAAATAAGTTATAAATAAATCTATGATACTCAAATTAAAGATTGAAAAAGTCGGGCGGGCGGCGAGTGGGATTCGAACCCACGACCTGCCTATCCGGGGCATGCTCTACTCCAAAAGAGCTGTCGTCGCCCCACAAGCCACCACGAAATTTTAAATCTATATCATCGTCTTTTAAGGGACGACTATGATACTCTCTTACATTTTGCTATCAATTTTCCAAAGTGCAATCTTGATAATAAAGGATTTGCTGAAAGACGTGATGAAAGGCCATAAAATTATTATAACAAAACTGAAATCCAACTCTGTGTGCAGTGTAATGTTCAAGTTTGTTGCAGTTCTGCTAATTATAAGGCTTTAGAAACGTAGAGGTATTGAAGTGCCGCAAAATGCTGTATACACTCTAAACTTCTCTTCCCTATTTCCAACTAATAATTAAGTGGCTCATCGATAGTTTAATACTTTCGTATGGTTTTATCGATATCCTATTCAACTTATTTTTGTGCAAGAAGACCCCCCCCCCCCCCCCCGTCTGATGAAACCTGAGTTCGTTTGAAGAAGAAAATTATAAATATTTATGTGTCGCGTCGGTGGCGCGTTGCAGAGCTGTACTGAAACTCTACTCAATCTTGAGGTCCGGGTTCGAATCCGCACGGACGACATGTCATGTACCAATGAGTTTTCTTACTAATTGCGTTCACACACGATGATGCATTGACGGAGCAGACGTCACTCCATAGAAGCACACAGGTGCGTCAATCCGTCACCGTTTGTGCTTCTACGTGCGGTTTTTACAACTCCTTGCTTCATTGATGACGGACTGACGTCTGCCGCTCCGTCAATGCGTCATCGTGTGTGAACGCACTTATATACATAATACCGACTGGCTCCCGCTTTTAATACCTAATGAATCCCGCAAAACCAAATGTTCGGTTTGTCTGTGGGATCAAAAACATGCTATTTTAACTTATTTTGCTATTAATCTTGGTTGCTTTTATATTTTCTTTATAGCCTAAGAAAAACCTCTCTTATAACACGGTGCATTGTCTCCGATACCATCGCTTACTAGTGCAGAGGTATCATTATTTCCAAAAAGTTACCAAACAAATTCTTTAATTTGATATGAAAACCCTGAACAATAAAGGAATATAGGTATAATTCCCATTATATTTTCCGTTATCAAAATGACAAGGGGAATACACTAGAAGTATAATCTATCTTCTAGAAATATGCCCATGACAGGATCCGTAATTGGTTCGGGTTGCTGATCTGCAAATCAAATAAACTAATACAATAATACAATCAATTGTTTTAGACCGCCTGAAGCAAAACCTTTAGTTTCCAATACAGAATTTAATCAGGAATATTCAATAGTATTTTGGTCACAACACTTTACAAAGGTAAGCGCATCAGGGCGTAGCGGGCTGCGTCGCAGCGGAAAATGCGTACTTCGCACACTACAGCGTGCCGGGTCGCAAGTCGCAACACATTGGCGGATTTTAGTTTTATTTGAAAGACGGGCCGCATCGGACCATCTGCCTCAGACCATCAAACTGAACAACGTTCACTATTGAGCCAACATCTAAATTGAGAAAAAAAAATCTGCTGTTCCATACTACGAGTAGTTAAGTCAATTCAACTCCACAAAATGTGTATGAAACAGCTGTTTTTATTGCTATTTCAAAGTTGTTCCCATAGTAGAAGTTGTTTAGTTTGATGGTCTAACTAATGCAATTAAACCATTAAGTACCAATACAACTTATTTTACACCCTGTATACAGGGTGTTACATAAGTAAAAATAAATATTTAAAACTCCTAAGGGGGTTGTTTAGACCATCAAACTGAACAACTTTCACTATGGGACCAACATCGAAATCGCGAAAAAAAAAGATATATCCCATACATATTTTAGCTAGAGTAGATTTGTAGAGTATGGAACATAAATTTTTTTTTTCGCGATTTGGATATTAGTCCCATAGAGAAAGTTGTTCAGTTTGATGGTCTGATCATCCTTTTAAAAACTGTCAGCGCATTAAGTTGAACCCTTTATGTACCGCGGATTTTAGCGCTGCGGCCTGCCCCGATTCGACCCGTATTAATATGCGCTTAACTTTAGTTTACAATATATTATAATTTAATCAGGTTTTCGTCACAGCACTGTAATTGTCATTTCCTGGCACCAATCGCAACTGAATTGGATAAAAAGCGAGATTAGGATCTATTCATTTGAGGAAAGGTCCGAATATTGGCCCTTGGCGGCAGTTACAGCGAGAAAATGGCGGATTGAGTTCACAAAATGTACGGTTCAAACGTTTAAATGGAGAGAGTAAATGCCTTGGAGTGAAGTTTTAAGTAAGACATCTAATTTAGTTTGAAACTCTGTTTTGAACTCTGTTTTGAACGAATTGGAATTTTGTTGCTAAAATCGGGGAAATGTTCGTTACTTTGTATAAATGAGTATTGCAGTTTCATAAGATTTTGTGTTAATTTATGCGACATAATATTGGGACTGTGTGGACGACATGGGAAAATGTTTAACAAAACCAACTGTCAGGGACATTTGATGACAATTGCCCATGCCAGTTTTATCGAAAGTGACATTGCATTGCATCGGTAGTGCTTTGTTGAACACCTAAGGCTCTTCTCTTCTCTGTTAGAGATAATGAGGTAATGTATAAAGGCTGGGCCACACAGAGTGCGGCTGCGGGCCGGCTGCGGGCCGGCTATCGTTCCGCAGCCGAGTGTGACACCCAATGACGTTTTACAGATAGACGCGTCATACGCTAACACCACTGTACTTTTAAATGGCGCGATATAGTGACGTGTAGCCCCGTACACTAGACGGCGCGAGACTATGTGAAAACCGGGCAGTTACCTTGCTTTTTTGTTGCCATATTGGAGCGCGGGCAATGCTTCTATATATAAAAACATCCTAGGTGACACCTCGCATATAATTCCATAGTTTACAACTACTGCCGGCCCGCAGCCGGCCGGCAGCCGCACTCTGTGTGACTACTGACTAGGCCTTTACAACACTTTGTAGTTTGAGTTTGTGCTTCGAACGACATTTTAAGGCTATTTTGAATTACAGAAACAGAGATTTGAACACTTCCTCTCACTTATTCTTAGAACAGCTCTAGCTTTAACGTCCACGATAATGTCGGATAGTATATTATTATCTTTTTGTTAAATAAATAATAGTTGCAAATCAGAATTGGATGTAAGGAAAAGTATCATTAACCTTTAAACCACATACTCTTCCCATCAAACTTTACAACTTTTGGAGCAAACATGTCAGAATAAAAAAAATATCAGCTGTCACATACGTTGCATCGAGTAGGTATTGCAGTTTAGTATGAGACAGCTGATTTTGTTTTTTGCGCTGACATGTTTGAAAGGTTAATGATACTTTTCCTTACACCCCGTATAGGAATCGGAAAATCTTTTCGTCTCTATATGAAATGAGGTATAGCTGGCCTGTAACATCTTGTCACTTTTCTGTGATCCTTAAAATTAGCATATAAAACGTATAGTGAAATTAAGATATAGCTTAGGTAATGAATACTTAAATGTACCTATATGATTAAGTTAATTACTAAAGGTAACAGCGGTAGGTAATCAGTCAGACCTCTAACAGTCCAACTAATACCCTTAATACTCAAATCTTCGTTCTAGAACAATGTTTGGGAACCAATAATCTATGCAATTAATATTATGGTTCAAGTTAAAAGCGGTAAAGGTTTAGATCAATTGTCTGTGAATATAATACAAACCTAATTTATATCTTTTTAATCGACACTACTGCTCTGTATTAATAATACTTCGTTCTCGTGATATTATATTCCACTTCAATGACTACAGGTGAGATTTCAATCTTAAAAAAGAAAGAAGAGTGTAATCGAGTACAAGAGGAATGAAGAGCACACCATTACCTCATAAAACTCAATCAAACATTCTAAAACAGTAAGAACAACGCTATTGTATAGGGCTAAGTGGTTCATTCAGGTATCACAATAAGTAACCTGAAAAGAGATCTCTTTTATGATATAGGAATTTTACTTAACTCTACCTTCTTTATAAAACTATTTTGGTTTAATTCCAACTTAACAGCGTATAATGAGTATTAACAATCCTAAATAAAAGTCACCAGGCTTTGGTCATAAGTTAGATTATACAGTTAATCAGCGAGATAGCCCAATACTAAGGCGCGGTTTATACAGAAGAGACGTGTGGCGGTGGCGGATAGTTAAAGTGTAGTACCACACTTATAGTATCTACGTACCTACGTACTCCAGTCGACGTCGCCTGGAGGCGCGGGCGTAATTCTCCAAACGACGCTATGCTACATACTATAAGGTTTATATTGTGTTACTTTGTCTATCCGCCACCGCCACACGTCTCTTCTGTATAAACCGCGCCTTAGACCAAAGCGCCCCGACCGAAACTCTGCCATTTCAATCCAAGCAACCATTTCTCAAACCTAATCGACAACAAGGGATCAATCAGCTTACTATGTAAATCATCCTCGTCAATTCGCTACAGCATAAAGATATTATTACTATGTAAATTCGCCTCTAACTTATTACTTCTAGTCTACATTTTAAGCATAATAAACTGATCAAGCAGTACTAACACTACATGAAAACGTTTTGTGCTACCTCTGTTTAGAAGACTGGTTAGTGTTGCTATGGAAACATCTACAGCTTTGTTATTATGGTCAATATTTAAAAAAAATCATGCTCGGGTAGAAAGACGTCTGGAAGAGCCAATCGAACCAGCGGATTCACCACTCAACCATAGGGTCCTTAGTTCACCCAAGTAGCATGGTCCTTGACATTGGGTTGGGGGTCTCTGATGCGGTGGTCAAAGAAGCTAGGGTTGGTAAGTCTGAAGAACATTTACAGTAATCACATGCATAAAGAGACGTAAACTGCAATAGTATGATATAGCATAGAAGAAGAGCTTTCTTTGCAGAGAAGTAGGACCCGTACACCCCGGCTTAATGCCACATGAGTAAATACCATACAGAGACGAAGTTTCGTACGGCGTTCTTTTAAAGATAACGAGGAACAGCGGTGTGCGCGTGTTCATTCACCGACGAGTTCGAGGACAAAACCGGCTCGAATCGGCTCGAAAATCTTCTGTTTCCGCTCTCCAAAAAAGGGGGAACAGGTCTTCTACAGGTTTCTATGGGGGGAAGGGGCTTCGCGCGCGCATGTACATAACTCATACTAGATGTGCTGAACCAAAATTAACATAATGTATTTTGCCTACTGCTTTCATAATGTATTTGGTCCCAAGGTTCAAGTTTCATCTACGGCGTGCTTGATAAATGGGCCACACGCCTCTTGCTCATTTTCACGGCACTCTTGATTGATTAGTTCCAATATTGAAATTTGCAACGGCTGTATCACGCTTAGGGAAACGCGTAACAAGCTGTATAGAAACAGCGTCTATTGTGTTTACCCATAATAGGATAGAACTATGATAGATAGTTTTAAACATACAGGCGAAATCAAATCAAAAAGAATTTGGTAGCAAGATTTCTGCTCGCCTTGAAAGTGATTATGCTGAAGAGTAGGTGTACGAAAACGTTGACTATCAGCCAAAGATATTTAACACAAGATTTATTTTAACTTTACAGAAAATGCCGCGTAAAATTGTGCAGCGCCACAGCCCAGCAGTTCGTAACACCGATTGACGAGGACTATTGAAAGACGGGCCAATTGGGTCGTTTTCAAGACTTCACTTTGCGCGCGCTAGTGACATATCTGATTCTCTTTGGTATAATATCATTTGCTTTTATCATTAAGGGTCTCAAAATGAAATAACAATATCAATTGGTGGCAGGTGGCTTTATAACTATGGTAATATTAATAATGGTAACATAATATCTATTGTATGTCCTAACGTAGGTAACAAAAGATCAAAGAATTCCCACAAACGTAACGAACAGTAGACAGATCACAAAGAGTTTCAGTACCGCAGGATGCGAGCCAATATAATAATAGACTTTTAGAATAGAATAGTGTGTATAATAAATAATAATGTACTTGAGGTATTACGGTATAGTATTGTTAGAGGCAATTTAAATGTTACTGTTGCTCTTTGAAGAATGTATACATCCTGCAAATTCTATTGCACAAAGAGATGCATTATAAGTAAGTGCATATCCAGGGCGTGCTGCATCGCAGCGGAAAATGCGTACTTCGCACACCAGGTCGAGTCGCAACGCATTGACGGATTTTCGGTTTGACGTAATACTGGCAGACGTTATTAACAGTTCTGCTTGGTATAGCACATTACGACGGGCCACACCGGGGCGAAGCGGGCCGCTTCCCAGCGGAAAATGCGTATTTCGCTCACCGGGCCGGGTCGCAACGCATTGTCGCATTTTCAGCTTGACGTAGGTAAGATGAAGATAAAAAATTAACGCAATATCAAATTCCGCACAGCTGAATCGACACTGGATCACAACCAAAACTGAATCTGGAGTGCGATTTTTGAATCTCATTCGCTGAATTCAGCATTTTATGCATCTTTCTGCTGCTGATTTTATTTTCAAAAAACATACTTCGGGAGTGCGATTTTTAAAAGTCAAATCAGCAGTAGAAAGATGCATATATTCATAGTAATTTTGACATTTTCAGCTGTTTTTTTTTAATTCAAAAATCGCACTCCTGTACCGTTAATTTTTATAATTACCTAATTCGCCCGCCTGATAATGAATAGGGTAAATAAACCCTACTAGTCGACTAGTACTCGAGTTTTTGCTTTCCAATTTGCCGAACACCTCGTTTTGTTCTTCCTCTTTGTAATTTTCCAATAACGAAGCTCTCCTATCAGTTTTACAATAAAGTAGATTGAAAAGTAATGAATAATTTACAATGCACTTAAAAGAGCAGTGTAGCACGAGTAGACGTTATATTATAATTAAGAGGGAAAATTTAATAATTCAATTCAATATTTCGTATTATGACTCCATCGTTCGAGCGATTATTCTGCCAAAAGTAGGTAATGAATTATCCGAGAGCCATTCAATGAATTATTCATTATCATCATCATTCAATGTGCTACAAAAATAAGGGGTATACAATTCAAGTGCATTCACACACGATGACGCATTGACGTAGCGGCAGACGTCAGTCCGTCATTTGTGAAGCAAGGAGTTGTATGAAACCGCACGTAAAAGCACACACGGTGACGCATTGACGCACCGGGTGTGGTTCTATGGACTGACATCTGCCGCGTCATCGTGTGTGAACGCACTAAGGGGTTGGTTTAGACCATCAAACTGAACAACTTTCACTATAGGATCAATATCGAAATCGCGAAAAAAAATCGGATGTTCCATACTAATCTACACGAGCTAAATGTATGGGAGAGCAGATTTTTTTTTTTCGTGATTTCGATGTTGGTCCCATAGTGAAAGTTGTTAAGTTTGATGGTCTGAACAACCCCCTTAAAAATTTTAAATGTTTATTTTTACTTTTGTAACACCCTGTATACATTACGTATCACTATATAACAGCACACAGGCCTTTGACAAGCTCGTTCTAACAAACAACATGTCACACAAAACAACACAAAATGACACATTGCGGTCTGTCATTGCCATAGTGACGAAGTGAACTCGGGATCATCAATGCGGTGCGTGGAACATGTTGCTTCTATGAAAGGGTCTGTCTATCGCTAGAGTGTAAGTTAATGGCACAGGCCTCCCCTCAAGGAATGTATGGGCGTCAGCACACCAGGGTGCCCAATACGGATTAGTAAACTTCACATACGCATCACATTTTTTCTTCAACTTATGCTGGTGCCTCACGATTTTTTCCTTCACCGTTTGAGAGCAGTTGGTATTGCGTCCATACCTACAGACGCTCTTCAAAAGTGTTGAGATTCCTTCGTAATGTATAGGTAATTATAATATATCATTACCGTGCCTAGTTATTACCGCCTACTTGGTAGCGCAGAACTACTTATTGACATGGCGTGGCATACTGGTGTGTGGCTGTGTAAACTCCTTCATACATTTTACTAGAACCCGAATGTGGCACGTGCGTTGGTGTGTCTCCACCTTTATTATACAATAAAATACCTGTTAGAAAGATCCCACGGCAAAAAAATCAATTTCTGTCAATTATTCACAACCGCCAAAACTCTTGCCTACCGAAACTTATCCTAATTAATGACTGGGGAAGTCGAACGGGCGCAGATGCGGCCTGACGTCACGATGACGTCACTGATTGATTTACACGACACGATCGGCCGGATTACATTAATCACGTGTGTAACAACTTGCTGGTACAGCTGACGGAGTTGCCCCTTTATTGTTATAGGAGAAAAATGAGTTTGGTTTTTTAGAAAATCTGTGTTAGTTCTTTTAGATAGTGAGACATTTGTTGTCATTTTGAGCCCATTATCCGTCCTACAGGGAATATATCTTAGAACTACAACGTAGTTTAAAATAATGGAGATCCTTGTTGTCACTTTGAGTTCATTGTTCGTCCTGCAGGAAACAGGAGATCGCTCGTCGCATTCAGCTTGGGTGGGCCGCATTCGGTAAGCTAGAGGATGTGCTGAAATCCAAAATCCCTCAGAGCCTTAAGACCAAGGTGTTTAACCAATGTGTTTTGCCCACTCTCACGTATAGTTCCGAAACATGGACTCTGACTAAGGACGCAGTGCACAAAGTCAAAGTCGCACAAAGAGCAATGGAAAGAGCTATGCTAGGAATCACACTTCTGGACCGGATTCCGAATGTCGAGATCAGACGACGAACAAAGGTGGTTGATATCGGCAAGCGGATTTCGACTCTGAAGTGGAGGTGGGCGGGACACTTGGCCAGGCGGAATGATGGCAGATGGACGAGGGCAGTGACAGAGTGGCGGCCGTGGGAGGGGGAACGGTCAGTGGGCAGACCAGCAGCCAGGTGGTCGGATGACATTTGTAAAGTAGCCGGCAAACAGTGGATGAGACTAGCGGGGGACCGTTCTAGTTGGCGTGGAAATGAAGAGGCCTATACCCAGCAGTGCTGCAGTGGGGTTTACCGGACTGATGATGATGATGATGATGACCTGCAGGAAACTGCCAACATCTTACGAGGTAAATGCATGAGAATAACTAACACAACGGTCAAGTGCGAGTCGGACTCGCGCACGAAGTGTTCCGTACCAATTATCTATAAAAACGAGCAAAAAATCGCCTTTTGTTCGGGAGCCCCCTTGAATATTATTTTTTTCAGTTTTTTACTTATTCGTTATTATAGCGACAACAGAAATAGGTACATCATCTGTGAAATTTAAATTGTCTAACTATCACGCCACGGTTCATATTGAGATACAGCCAGGGCCCTATTCAACAAACGTTACAATTGTAATTTACAATTACCATCCTGGGTACATTGCTGAGAATGTTAGGCATAATGTAACCTTCTGCAAGTTTAGCGTCATAAGTAACCAGCAATGTACCCGGAATTGTAATTGTAAATTACAATTGTAACGTTTGTTGAATAGGGCCCTGGTGACGGACGGATAGCGGAGTCTTAGTAATTGGGTCCCGTTTTACCCTTTGGGTACGGAATCCTAAAAATTTAGTCTCGGGCGGGACTTGAACCCGCACATGAACAATATGGCTGAGTTTTAAATTTTTTTTTGTGGTACCTACAATAATAACTTGAAGGCACTCTACTAACAAAAGCTCTCAATACCCAGAATGATGATGAGCACATAGTTAAAAATGATATAAACGACCCATGTAAATTTAGCTAATGATCCAAAAATGTACTTTGTAAACACGACCAACCTAAGCAACATTATCATCCAAATGACATATAATTAAAACTCCAAATATGAGCAAATAGCGGTACCGCAACAAATCGGATCAGCCTCGGCCTATATTATGTTTACTTGTATTTATATCACAGAGCAATGAAAACTTTCCTTCTCACACTACAACCGTAGCAAAAAGACGAGTTTTCTAGAATCAGCGAACGTATCGAATGCATCACAAGAAATGGGAACTTTGAGTACGTTAGTAGGTATTTATTGAGTTACGGAAGAATGTCCTAAACTTTTTCGATTTCATAATACTGGTGCGCAAGACAGCTCAGCTGAAGTGGGACTTGGCCGGACATGTCTGTCGCATGCATCCCGAAAGATGGGCCAAAATCACCACAGACTGGGTTCCCCAGGATGGTCACCGGCGTCGAGGTAGACCGAGAAAACGGTGGAGAGATAACATGGATGCCTTCTTGGAGTGTTGGCCAGAAGTTGCACACAACAGAGAGGATTAGAGAGTAAAAGGGGAGGCCTTTGCCAAGCAGTGGGACATTGAGCAGGCTACGTAAAAAAAAATACTGGTGTGAAATTGATCAATGCGAGAGATAACTAGTGTTTCCACACTAATTAATATCAAATTCTAGATAATTACAGCACGTTACGAAGGCGTTGCTTATGGTAGCGTAACTGACATCTGTGTTTATCTTTTCTAGAGTACCTACTGTACTACTAATAACACTTTAGTAGTACAGTAGGTAGGTAGGTTTAATCTTATTATATTCCATTCTAAGATTGAGGACAAAGATTTCCTATTTTTAACCCCCGACGCAAAAACAGAGGTGTTATAAATTTGACGCATATGTCTGTGTGTCTGTGGCTCTAGAACGGATGGACCGATGTCGATGCGGTTTCTTTTAATCGAAAGATAATTTTTGCGAGAGTGTTTTTAGTTTTGTTTCATGAAAATCGGTTCAGCAGTTAACAAGTAACTGAAAAAATTACAAAATAACATTAAATTACAAATTTAAAAAATGTCAAAAACAAACATATAAAACGTTAAAATATATTTAAGTCAATTAAAGTGTCGGGGACCGCAAGTGATTTTCGAATAAAAAATCAATGGTCATTTAATAGCGGTCCCCTACGCAATAATATCTTAAAGTGAGTTAAAAAGTAAAACGTACATTTGCTTAGATCAAATATAATAGGTGACTGAATTGTTTTTCACTTTTTAATGTTTGTTTTTATTTATGTTCCTCCAAAACCACTCTAAAGCGCATCGCATACAGAAGCAGTCGAGGCGGCGTCGAGGCGCGGGCGTGCGCCTTTGCTACTTTGCTACGTATGTCAAGGTCACCAAAGCGCCCGCGACTCGACGCCGGCGCCGCCTCGACTCCGTCTCGACTCCGCCTCGACTCCTTCTGTATGCGATGCACTTTACGAAATCACCTACAGAAAATACTTTTCAAATAGCTTTTGTTTATCTTGAGGACTTTTTAATTAAAAAATACTCATCGGAATAATTTTTTGATGCTCTGTGTTTTGTACGGAGTCCGTCACGCAAACCTGACATTTATGTGTCAGTGAACGTAGCCCGACGTTTAACTAACTGCCGGTCTGAAAATAACTGAAATAATTCCGGTTTACCTACTGGTTATATTTGGTTGGCAGGAGCGAATCATAATTTACGAACGTAAGTAGGATGGTGAAACTTAATTAACACTTGAAAAACACAGTTTTGTGAATTACACCTTTTTAGAAGGAAACAGTTTTTACCTCTATATTAAGCTTATTATTATTAGAGCCGTGGTGGTCCAGTGGCGAGTAACCTTGCCTGCTGTGCAGAAGGCGATGGTTCGATCCCCGTCCAAGCCAACTCGTACCAATGAGTTTTTCGGAATTTATGTACGATTTGTTACACCACTGGCTTTTCGGTGAAGGAAAACATCGTGAAGAAACCTGCATGCTTCAATTTCGAGGCGTGTATTGTACCCACTGTCTATTATAAGTGGCGACGGGCTCCCCCCGTCACACTGGACAAAGTTTCGGTACTACTGGTGAAACGTGGATGTTCTGAGGTTTCAGAATATCTCTGACTACACCCTCGGGGAATATAGTCGTGAGCATATGCTTATGCTTATTAATGTTGTAAGAACAAAATATATTTTTCTATACAGGGTCCAACTTAATAATGCAGTCTGTTTTTTAAGATAATGATCAAACCATCAAAATGAACAACTTTCTCCTCTATGGAATGGAACCAACGTCAAAATCGCGAAAAAACTACGTATATCTTGCTGTTCCAAGCAAAACTGAAATCCTACTCGACGCTTCCAATGTATTGGGCAACTGTTTTTTTCGCGATTTCAATGTTGGTCCTATTAAGAAAAAGTCACCATATTAAGATGGACCCATGTCCCCAAAGATGGGCCCAAATATCCTTCAGAGACAATATTTTAAGAGAATATTATTCCGAAAGCCAAAATGCGCGCTGCATACATACGTACTATGGTAATATTTTCAATACTAACCAATTAAAGTCAATGAAATTTTGCAGAAACAATCTAGACACAAATTTCTATGCTTCTATGGAGTCAGATTTTCGTTAAAATATACAGTTTCAATGCTAGGACTAATTTAAGATTTGTATGGAAATCTTTGAGGCACTGTAACTTGAAAACTATACATTTGAACGAAAATCTGACTCCATACAAGCATAGAAATTTGTTTCTAGATTGTTTCTGCACAATTTCATTGACTTTAATTGGTTAGTATTGAAAATATCACCATAGTACGTTTGTATGGAGCGCGCTCCGAATAATATACCCTTAATAACGTAAAACAATCTTCAAAGACGATGACGTAAAAAACTAAAACATATCTGTTCTGTTGTTCGACCTGTCTAAAATCAAATTAATTATATTAAATTACTCCTTGTACCAATATTTTGTAATCTAAATTATTGTACAACGTTATTTTGCAATTCAAATTTCCGTTTTACTTGAAATTCGAATTGCTTTTAGCAATAACATTAAAGTTTCCTGTTGGAAATTTATAAAGATCAATCAATCTTTTTATGGAATAAAGTACCTAATGGAATTTTGTATTAAATTATTGTTGTTAAGAATCTGTTTTCTTCAGAAAAAGTATAAAAAGTTTAGGTTTTTGTTAAGAAAATGAACATTCCAGGCTATGAGAAATGTTAGGGCCAAGAGCGACTCAAGGTACCGCCCGCCGAAGTAGATTCTAGTCTAGTACGTTACGTAATGAACTACATACATACATATACTCACGTCATTATCCCACAGGGGTAGGCAGAGATTATGGCTCGCCGCACACTACGATTCTGACATTATTATCTCGCCTCATCCATTTTCGACATATTTTCATCCTCCCACCCCAGCTATTCGGCGGCGGCAACGACAGAACGGTCAGTGTAGAACTTTACTGCAAGGAATGGAGAGAAAGATGACTGGTCTATTGGGTTGGGGTGATAGTTGACTAGGTTATTAGGATATGAAAGGGAAAGTTCTTTATTTTATTATTGTAAGATGCAACCATCAGTCTTCTTAGATAAAGTCTTAGGTCGAAATTCAGAGACGTTTTTAAATCATAGTTCGATCTCCGGTATGACAAAATCCTTACATTTTAAACTCTTATTAGACGGTGGGGATCGGCTGTCAAGCGTATCTGAGCTGTATAGTGAGACAGGCCAGGGCCGGAGTCGCGTGGCTAAGTGAGTAACGAGTGCACGTGTCGACTTGCGAATTAATTGGCCACGTGGCTCCGCCGTTTTATGTCGGTTTCGAAAGTGTGTTTTTGTTTAAAAACGGGGCTTTGAGATCGCCATATCCTATTACCGTACAATATGTAATAAATATATCTTCAACACTTGACACTGGCGAAATCTAACAAGGAAACGCCATTAAATAAAAAAAAATAAAAAAAAACATAGAACAGGGCACTCCAGGGCCCCTAGACAATGTATCTTTCGATTAGCGTTAACGACAGTAGAAAACATAAAATTGTATGATCTTGACGTATGGTGACGAAAGCAAACGTTAAAATTTTTCGATCGCCAATGTCAAATCCATACATTCTATCATTTTCTTCTAGCGTCAACGCCAATAGAATGTCACTTTGTCTAGGGCCCCGGGCCTGGCTAAGCCCTCGCTAAAAATCTTATCTAAATAACGACATTAGAGCAATAACTCAGATGATAAAGTCGACAAAAACAACTGGTATTGACAGATTGACACTGACAGCTGTCAAAACGGGAACGTTCATTTCAGTTAAATATTTATATCGAAAATCGCCGACTGAAGCCCAGAATTCTGTCGCATCTATAAACTACTTAATTTTACCGGACACATTAGGATTGTTTCATTAGCTGGAAACTTCGCTGGAAGGCCATTATTTTAGTTAAATCGGCTAGCGTAGCATTATGGTGTTTCACAGGTTTCACATTAATATTGTGCCGAACCCAACATTTCAAAATTAGAATTATTCACGTTTCTTGTCTCATGTCTCAGTTTTAATAAATTTTCGAAAAATATAATTGTCATAAACAGTGTATTTTTCAACTTGCAACCATTTATTTAAAAACGCCATCTAGTTTAGTTTTGTGATAGCTGGAAGTGATAATGATTATACTTATTGTATTTTGAGACAACGCCATCTAATATAATTGTTGTAACTACATTATTACACCAGGCGCCATCTAACATACTCGTCATGATAACTCGAGTATTAGGTTGGCACGACATGGCGTCTGAGCCAATCAGATGCGACCATCGTGCAAAATGTAATGAATGTAGGAAACACCACCGCCACCTGTCGGTCCGCGTGATGATTTTAAGTTGGTACAATAACATGTTTACGCCAATCAGCATCGTACAATATACTTTCTGTTATTAACGTCATGCAAATTATAATGAATGTATGAAGTTTGTTCGATTCCTGATTGGCTGATTTTTTGTGGCTGAAATCGGAACTAATGTGCCTGAGAGCCTATTGGCTAATCTTCGTGATGGTTTTTGATTGGCTGTTGCTCTCAAAAGAATGGTATAAAAATCGTGTGCAAGCTTGTATTTGGGAGTTATAATTTTACCATCTTGATGGCAGAAGATTACGGAACTACTGGCGTCGGTCCGATACACGGTACGTTCTGGAGGGAAACATATTCCACTCCTCGGAAATGTATTTCTAGCCAACGCGTGGCAACCGGCCCGTTGTGCAATTTATCCGCGAATTCAGATTCCAAAGTTAGGAAAGTCAATTTAGGGTTTAGATTCCGATTTAGTATAGCTGATGAACAGCTTATTTTAAAGTATAGAAGTACGGGAGTTGTGCGTAAATTTTAGGGTTTCATTTAGCTATCGCGTCCAGAATTGCTGCTGCAGTAGATCCTGGCTTCCTGATGCTGTCTTCCGACGCTGTACCGAGGTCAGTGAATTTTATAATTATTGGTTAGGGTCGTATGTCAGGGTGTATCATTTCAGGGTTCTAAATTTGTGTATTTAAGTGTATGTAAATTTATTTATTTTCTTTCAGATCTCCGGTTGTCATAATTTTGTTTTATTTCTTTCAGCAATTTTGTGTCTAATCTTATTTTCTTTCAGCTATTTTGTCTGTTTTATTACTTGTTTAGCAATTTTGTGTCTAATCTTATTTTGTTTCAGCTATTTGTGTCTGTTTTACTACTTTTTAGCAATTTTGTATTTTATCTCATTCGTTTTCTGGTTGTGTACCTACTCATTTTAATTTTACCATTTTTCATGGTAATTTTTAATACTTGACGTGATTTATATGCCTTTTATTTTACTTTCATAAACGTAATAGGTTGATATCGAAATTTTATAGAATCTGTAGGTAGTTAAGTAGGATAAAGCGATTTTTTCATAATGTAGGTAGATACGCTTGCGTTGGAAAGAAGTTAAGTGGGTAGATAGATATACGATGCTGTGTGATGCTTGATAAATTATGTAGGTAATTTTATTTATTAGGTTGGAATTAATCCTTCCTTTTTCTTCCCGCGCCATGCGAGGTGACTGAGGCCGAGATTCAGAGACGATTTTTTTTGGCTTAGCTCGAGCTAAGTAGGGTAGAAATGTATGGATTTTGACATACGGGAGTTCGAACTATGACTTACAAATCGTCTCTGAATCTCGGCCTAAGGGATAAAGATCTTTCTTAAGCAGAGGTTTGCAAGACAAAGGGAAGACCATCTAATCGTTGCTCGAGTTAATCCCAATCCGAATTATGCTGAAAGTTTCTGACCACCCAAGGGGAAACTGTGGTCGTGAGGATATCGGAATATGGATGTATAAATGTATAATTGTATGTATAAAGGCCGCGTGGTCTCGGATTGGAATTGGACCGCTCATAACCTCTCGCTTCGAGTGAGGCGACTAAGGGATAAGATTTCTTCCTATGCAGTGGAATGTGGGACAAAGGATTGATTTGACCGCTTGTAGCTATTTGCTGTGATTCAATATAAATTATGCTGAAAGATTCTGACCACCCTAAGGGAAACTGTGGTCGTGATGATATTGGAATGTGAGTGTATAATTACGTCTGTGTGTATAAAGGCCGCGTGGATTCGGATTGGAGCTGGGCCGCCTATTACTTCGTACTTCAAGTGAGGCGACTAAGGGATAGGATTCTTCCTATGCAGTGGAATGTGGAACAATTGATTGACTTAACAGCCTGTAGCTGTTTGCCGTGATTCAATATATTATGCTGAAAGATTCTGACCACCCTAGGGAAATTCCGGTCGTGGGGATGTATGTTTGTTTGTCTAGATATAGATATATCTAGGTATTTATGAAAGCTAGTTACGTCCGAGCCAAGGTTGGACTGCACTTTTTATAAGTCTGTCTACCCTCAATAAAATATGTTACCGCGTGAAAATATTTAGTACTATCTATGGGTGAAGATAATTATTACGGTTTGTACCTACTTAGTTTTACATGTATGTATGTTGGAATGGACTCTCTTGATGATATCATAACGATTCGTAAACGTGGAATCTGTTCCTTCGAAGGAATTTGTTATTTTGCAATTACCTACATTATTTAAACATGATTGTCGTAGAAACCTTTAATTTTTAGACGTTTTGCTTGCAAAACGATCCGTGATATTTTATGTTTTTTCCATTGATTTTCTTATATGTATTTTAGTATGTGGGTCTGCCTGCTGTACTGAGGGTCGCGGGTTCGAGTCCCGTGTTTAACGAGTGTGAGTGTTTGTGCATTTTGTATCATTGTTTAGTCATTTTGATACAGGTCTGATTTACTTATTATGCAAACATTGACCCCATGTTCCTAAGATTTAGACCGAAATTGGAATGGAGCTTAGATTTTGTACGATTTACGTACGTATTTTATAAGTATTCATTATTGTTTTAAAATACAATCTATAATCGGGCAGTCGTTTAATGGCTGCGCGCCATCTAGCGGAAAACTTGTGAACTTTTTACAGAAGCGACCGCTCTTTACAGATAACGTTCAATACATTTAAGTAGTACACTCTGGTGCCGCTGGAGGTCGTTACTAGTGATATAATTCGTTCTTGAAAATGTTTTATTCTATAAATTTACTTTAATATGAACAATTAATTGTTAAACGAGTTGCAATGCTTTTAATATAATAATTACGGAGACATCTGCTGGGAAATTTGTGAACTTCAACAGAAGCGAGCGCTCTTTATAGATAACGTTCAATACATTTAAGTAGTACACTCTGGCGCCGCTGGAGGTCGTTACTAGTGGTATCATTCGTTTACTTTATTTTTATTCTATAACATTATTTAAATATAAGTAATTAAATAAATAGGGATAGTTTCTAAAATAATAGATGCAATTTAAAATTATTTTCGCTTCTTTCAGAACGAAATAAGATAGCTGCTTAGCTTTGCTGTTTAGCTTTACAAAGGACTTAGTATTTTATCTATTGGAAATGAAGTGGATTTTAATCGGCCATACATCTAATATTTATATTTGAATTTTAATTAATACACTTTTAACGTGTGATAATACTTAGATAATTTTATTTTTATAAATTAAATGTTTGCTGTGATCCTGTATGGTGGAGCTAGTTGTCAATGCAACTATTCCCCTTGATTTTAACTAGCATGATGCGAAATAAACATTCAACATTAATTTTGAAATTACATTGTTATTAAAAAAACTACTAAGTTAAATTTAATAGTTCAGGAAGGATTATTTAATAAACCTAGGTACTTGTTTGCCTGGTTTTAGTTGTTAAGAGACAATGCTACTTTCAGGCATTGGCTTTTATTAATTTGTGGTTGATTTGTTTGGTGCCATTCATCTTATAAACTAGGTACTTGTTTGCCTGGTTTTGGTTGTTAGAAGGCAATGCCACTTTCAGGCATTCGCTTTTATTTCTGGTTGCTTTGTTTGGTGCCATTCATCTTATAAACTAGGTACTTGTTTGCCTGGTTTTGGTTGTTAAAAGGCAATGCCAGTTTCAGGCATTGGCTTTTATTTGTTGTCGCTTTACTTCTAGTTGTCTAACCTTACCTTAACTATACCTCTTTCATAATATTTTGGTTGCAGTCATGGAGTTTGTTGCTATTTCTTCTCAATGACAAAGCAATTTGCTGAAATAGCACTTAAATGTCGAGTCAGTCCAAAATAATGATCATGAAACAAATAAAACATAATGATCTCATGTCATGAATTCACACTCTACATAAGAAATTATCTTCATACATCTCTAATATTATTTAGGTACTATGCTCTAGTGTTTTGACACTTTATTCTCATTATAAATTAATTTTAAAAACTTTCGTCTATTCAACAAAACTGATGTAACTTTTACAATATTCTACTTTATGCAAGCATCTTTTACCTTTACTATTTAAGTGTCTTTGACACATATTTTTATAGAATCCCAGGGATTGAGTTTGGAGTTTTGGTAAATTTTATAGTTTATTTTGTGAGAGATCTTAAGCCAGTCAATATGGGATTATCACGTCAAGTTCACATATACTATACAAGAAGCTAGGACCATGACTATTTACTCTTTACATAAGTCTAAATGCGCTGAACCTTTCATTCTACAGTAGAAATACATTTTACACCCACTTCTGTGTGTGGATTTTCAGTGTAATAGTCATTTATCTCTAATTCCTCGAGATGCCGATAAGGACCTGATTGGATCCAGTACTTGCCTGACAAAAAACATAAAGTTCAGGTCCTGCTTACGAGTACAGAGGCTGGATGTTTGATGGACTCCGTATTGAAGAACTTGTGGATTGATGGTGGGGATTTGCAGGATATATTCACACATAGAGCCCATTTTATTTGAGTTAATAAATCATTTAGTATTAACAGTGCACGATGGCTGTTCACACTTACATACAACTCACCACACGAAATACATAAATATCGATAATGATTGGACATATTGAATTTGATAATATGGATCGTCACACATGAAATAGACTTTGCCTAGTATTGATTTTTATGCAACTCCGGCTTCTTCCTAAGGGATAATCGAATCATTATTTTATTCAATTCTAATATTTCAAGTCATTGAAATAAATGTATTGTTCTAAATAGTTCAATTTAAATATTATAAAGCACACAATTCAATTTATTATTGATTAATATTTTCTTTTAGTAACCCTACTTCATCTTGGAGGAGGTTGCTTCTGGCTGACCTCCACAGCAGAGGGAGCGAAGGTTGGGGCTCCCTCTATTCCCCTCTTTCATGGGGGGCCCATTTCCCTTTATACCCCTCGCTTTTGAGGGGACCCTATTTCCTTTTCACTCATTTATATAGGATCTAACAACACTTACCAGTATGAATACCTACTGTTTTACCCTATCTACTTCTATCGAATAGAATATTCTTTTACTATAATTTATTTTTAAAATAATTATTTATGCTAGATTATCTTTTTCACAAATCTCACAACCTCTACAAAGTTCTTGCGTTGCTACACAACTGTCCACAATACAGGGTTCTACCATTCATATAGACGATCACATCAAAGGCCATAACTTCACTTAATTTATTAAATTATTTCCTAAACTTCATATTCTCGAATTTATTTATTGAAAAGATTTATTTCCATCTTTTTTTAAGAAGGGGGGGTCGTTACAATATTTGAGTTCTATGAATACTACAGCAATGGAAAAAAATTCATCCATTATTTATACGAGTAGTTCTAAAAAAACGGTAAAAAAAAAATTTTTTATATTCGGTTTCTGTATGTGTGTTCTTGGTAACTGATTATCTCAACTACTTAACTACTAATATTTATTATCGTTAATGTAAAAGAGTTTCAATTAGATTTCCTAAATTTTCAGGGGAACGACAAATCAAAGGTTGTAGATTTTTATGGTCGGATTCACCCCGTAAACTACTTACTCGTATGTATTAAAGCATTGAAATGTACACCCTGTGTATACTTATTCACTTGAAAATACCGAGGTTTTATGTATACAGTCGATTGCGTTTTTTAACTCTAAGTAACTCTCAACCACACTACAAATGTTAGGTTAATCAATATATTTAACCTATTTACGCTGAACAATTAATTTGAGTACATAGCAAGCTCGTTCCACCCTCATTATTAGCTTGCTATCGCTTTGTCACGTTTCAGTCTTTGATGATCAAACACAATCAAGGCACGCAGATCACGCAATCAGCCAATGTCTCGCTGCGATGAAATTTAAACATAATATTCTAGTTGTTGAAGTTGTTCATTAGGTGTTCTGTCGAGACTGAAGAAGGATTATTTATCCATTATGTAATTTAGTGTTATTTCAATCGTGAGAATAGTGTGAGCGAATAGGCATTTTTCTAGGTAAGCATGCTACATCTTCGGCCTCATCATCACTTAACATCAGGTGAGATTGGGGTCAAATGTTTACCTATCACACATAAAAAAAAAAATCATGACCGAATTAATACCTACACAAGCTTTATACTGTTTAGAGGTCATTTTCTAATGCTGATTTCAATGTGTAACTTTCAAAAACTTTCAGAGTTTCAATAATAGTTGAGTAGGTATTGCAGTTTTGTATGGAACAGCAGATTCTCGATTTCGATGTTGGCTCCGTAGTAAAAGTTGTTCAAATTGATGGCCTGCAACTACTACTACCTACTACTCGACTACTACCAACTCTACGTTAATTTTTTTTCTTTTGATATCTAAATTAAAACTCGAAAAACAATAACCATACACTGACCAAAAGAGTGAGGAATTACTCGTATGTAGAGGGTTCTGAATTTACTGCTAACGCAGAAGAGATGAAGACAATTTTTGATAATGCAAACAGGAATGATTACATATTTTCTATTTATACAGGGTTGTCAACTTAAACGCGTTACATACTTAATGAGGTGCTTCAGACCATCAAACTGAACAACTCTTACTATGAGATCAACTTTGAAATAACGAAAAAAAAATCTGCTGTTCCATACAAAATTGCAATCCTATTCGACACAAATGTTTTTGGCAGCAGATTTTTTTTCCGATTTCGACGTTGGTCCCAAATAGAAAGTTGATGGTCTGATCATTCTCTTAAAAAACCGTCAGCATATTAAGTTGGACCCTGTAAACTCGCTGTAGGTTAAGTTTAACCACATAAAATCAAAGGAGATAATTAACCAGTCAGTCAGTGGCAGATATCTCGACGTAACCCTTTCGAACGTCATCGTACGTCATCGTCAGCGTGAGAGCTCTCGCGCTATTTCCACAACCAAGGTACCACTGTGACCCCGTTTGTAGCACTTTTACGATTGACTTTAAAACTCGAGCGTGGTTCAGTTTGGTTGGAATTTGTATGACTATAGAAAGATAAACGTACTTTTAAAGAATCTATACTTCATTCCGAATCCTCATTCGGAAAGATTTTCCGATTCCTGTTCAGCTTTCTGGCTGATTCCGATTAGGTAATATATTTTCTTTAGCAGAAAGAAAATACTTTAGTATGCAGCTATGTAGATACTATATTATCTTGGACGTTACTAAAGAAGTTCTAAGAATAAGTTTCTGTTATTTAAAATAGCGTTAAAATTTCGTTGCTGTTAGGAATGGAGTATACTGTCATTACACTATACTTTGTCCATTGACAAAGTTAAATTTTCGGAACCAAGCGGGTCATTCGACAATTTCCATGAAAAATTTAGGTACTGTACTTTTGGTCGACATATTCATGTTCATTTATTTCATAAAAATAATTTTATAATAGACACAATACCCGCCTTGAAATTGAAGCATGCACCTTGTCTTGCATTTACAAATATGTACATGAAAGTTCTGAGCGTCTTAGCGTCTGTTGGTTGTAGAGATAATAATTTAAATTATGTAATAAAATTGTGTATTGAAAAAAAATGTTAAATGATGTGTACTAACTAACATAGTTTTTAAGTCATTAATGTACCTACTAAGAACACTATGGACATTGTCTGAAATAAATTGATTTTATTTTATTTATTTTATTTTTTAAAAGATAATCAATCTGATGAAAATTGCTTTCCTCAGCACCTTCACTCTGTCTCACTGTACTGCAGTAAAGACACTCACAATAAAGAATGAGAGAAGAATAGGAGAAGCCATACGACTCAGATACATCATGCAGGCCGGCAGGAGAAGTATATCCTATCATTCATATTATATTCAATTCCCATTAATCAACTACTAACATCACAATCGATACCCCTGATATACTATAAATAAACGCAAAATCCAAAGCCTAATTTGAATATTACCAACCAAAATTTCCGTGTCAGAATTCATCCGCAGTATAATTTATAGTCTGGCCGTTTAAAATAACGACGTTGAGTAGACGTCACAAACTTGTTGAGTTATGAGCTATTTACTCGGACTAGCTGCTTTCTGCTTTGAAATAATGAAATAGGGCGTGTTTTGGACTGTCTACGCTATTTAATAGATTCGAGTTTTACGATCTTTGGAGTTTTGAATGGTGTTGAAAATGTAATGGCATTCAGTGGCTTTCCTCGAAATTGTTGGTCATGAAAAATTTGTAGACTTCGCCTAAATAACTTACGTTGCGAGAACGCTGCTTATATCTCAACGTACACAGAAATAGGGATGGAAGCGATCCAGGGCGATAGCGGAGCGGTACCTCATTAGGAACTCTTTCTTTCAAATACATCTCGTATAAATACTAAATATTGATTGAAGAAGAAATTCTGATGCGTATGTGAAGTTTACAAATCAGTATTGGGCAACGCGTGGTGGAAGGCCTGAGCCCTGCAGTGGGATGATCCTAAATGTTTTCAAAACAAATAATACAATTTTAATTCCATACAAATTACGAACACCTACTCGCCATTGCTATTTCTCAGTAAATTAGCATCTTTGTAAAAAGTTTTCATTGACAAAATACTGAAACTAAAGATTCCAAAAATAATGCCGATGCAACAAGTTATTACAAAAATTTATATTTCTGTGCACACTAGGGCATCAGTCATACTAGGGCCTATATCTCGCCATTGATGTTTGCATAAATACAAAATCCAACAGAAAACAGTTGGTTGCAGACTCTCCTTGGCATTTTCTTCACACCAAAAATAAACTCAATTAAAATAAGATTCTTTTATTTCGTCAGCTTTCTTCGCGTAGCTCAAAAATTATCGGACATTGACAAAATACTCTTACTCCACCAGCTATAATAATATGGTGAATCATACCGTATGATCCTTTTATGTAATCCCTTTACAGAAAGGCAATCCCGACGTCAACGGTCGCATAGAAAGCCTCCAGAAACACCCACGTTTCAAATTTAATTTATTATAGATGTGAAACGAACCATACTGTCTGAGAATCTAATCCTTCTATCGAAGTTTTGGATGTGGTAAGGTACAACAGAATTATTTTGTTGGATATGCCACTTGTAAACACACAAAAAATAATTAAATCTCAAGAGGCAGTCTCCGAGCTTTGAAGTTGTACTTATTTTTTCTATAATCACTTCTAAATTAAGTTTTTTATTTTATACTAGCGGGCGGCAGGGTGGGCTCCCGCGAATCCGTACGCATAGACCACCGCCATAAAACAATGCCTAAGGCCTCGTTCAGAAGCCGTAGCATGCTACACGTAATACGACTGTATCACGTCTTTTATCTCGTTCGTTCGCGCGCAAATAGAAGAGAGCGAAGGTGTGATAGCGCTGTATCACGGTGGCATGCTACTCATGCAGGGAGACGCGGGGTGGGGTGGCATGCGGCGCGTTGGGCGTGCAATAAATCTATGACAATCTGACGCATGCAAAAACGCTTCTCCGTGAACGCTCTATACATCGCCGTATGTTTCCGGCAGCCCGCTCCGCACCTGACGCCTCGCGTCTCCTTACAAGGCCTTAATGTTAATCCAAACTAAGGCCTATGCTTCTGTGTAAACACGAGAATTTTTTTGCAAATATATCTCCAATGCACATCCACGCCAAACTTATGTACAAAATAAATAAAAATCTTCGGACATCCTCTCCCGTAGAATTTCTAATCTCGGCACCCAAGTAATCCACCGTAAAGGGGTAGTCCTGTTATCTTTCGCTCACTTACCTCCATCCCATATGGATAGGGGCCCAAATGAAAAGATTAAGGTGACCGCTCATTCGAATTCCAAATTTTACCGGGATCAAGTTCCGACCAGTTCCTACAGGCCTTTTGTCTAAGGGACGCATTGTTTCTAGGCTGGTTTACACTTTGAACAGTAAAGATTACTGTGTAAATAGAAAACTACGTGAAACCGGAAAAGTTAATGGTAGCATAAGCATTCGCTCACGACTATATTCCCCGAGGGGGTCAGAGATATTCTGAAAACTCAGAACATCCACGTAAACTAGTATCGTGGCAAGTAGTACCGAAACTCTCGTTTCGGTACTACTTGCCACGCCCGTCGCCACTTGAAATAGACTGGTATGCCTCGAAATTGAAGCATGCATACAGGTTTTCACACGATGTTTTCCTTCACCAAAAAGCGTTACAAATCGTATATAAATTCCGAAAAACAACTCATAGATGCGTATGCATCGCCGAAAGGTAAAGGTCATTCTTAATTATGCCGACACAGCTGATTTATTGATGATGGTGATGTCATCTACGACATATCCGTCGACAGCAACCCTCATTGGTTGGCGTGTGCTTGAATATGACTGCATTATTACTGTTTTGTATGAGATTATAGAAACGGAAATTGTGGTTCTAGCAATATTTTATCAGTCATTAAATTACTATAATCTGTTTTTCTTTAGTTTTATTCGATTCTTCCTACATGATATCACGCCTTTGTTTCTTGGAGGATATGCATTTATGTATTGTAGGCAGGAACTACAATTTTAACACACTCTCTTTCGCCACGTCCTCGTTTTCATGAACTTCTTGCACTTTTGTCTCATAAATGTTTACGAGTTTGTCCTTTTCGGTTCAGTTCAATTATTTAATCAATTCCAATTGAGCCGTAAACATTCCTTGACGGCTACTATCTTATGCCAACTAGCTCTCAACTGAGCCACGTGTAAATAAGCCTACAGTACAAACTTTGTAACATTAGATTAGGGTTTTGACACATTACTCCTTTGTTGCTATTGTTTTAGCATTAATTTAATTGTGCTTTAGACGTTGTGTATTATGTACTTTGTATGTTGGGTAAATAAAAATATTTGTGTTACAGGAATGAGATCAAAACGTTACTTATTTAGATGGAATACAAAAATACGAATTATTTAATATATTAAAATATGTAACTACTAAGTATAATGTAAGTACAATGTTAGTAAAAGTTAATTATGTATATTGCCCCTAACTTGTTTATTAAAATATTAATTATTGTTTTGCATCACCTAACTTTGACATTTCAATTAATGTTTTATTTAATCGTATTTTCTTAAAATTCTCCTAGGTAAAGTATTTCTCTTTTCGAATTATTCCTAGACACTTAAGACCAACAAAACATAATGGCTCTCTCTTCATCTACCTTGAGTGATATTAAAATATTTTCATCAAAAATAATTTATTATGTCTAATTTAATCAAATTCAGCAACCAAATATTTCAAGTCTGGTACGCCATTTGTCCCCAATTTATTTTATGTTGAAAGGCAAGGTACTTACTAATTATTTCAGTAAATTAGTTTCAGTAAATGCCAGACCTTTTAGCGTATCTGCTAAAAATCGCTAAGTAATACTTACACCCGTATTCTTTGTTTCCTTGAGGCTTCCTCACTCGATTCGTGGACGTTTTTGGCATTTGTGTCATACAAAATATGTCAAAAACATCCTCCAATCGAGTGAGGAAATGTCAAGAAAAAAACTAAGAATACGGGTGTTAGTCTCAATTACGATTCAGTAAGCTTTTGGGTGTAACTTTCATTTCAAGGCGCGCAATATAAAAATAAAATATATAAATAAATAAAACTGTGTGTAGTGTATCGCTCGCATGTACAAACTGTTTATATGTAATCATAGCTAAGAGCTTATCGCCAACAAACTGTTCTGCAGTTTGGCGAATTTGTATTTTATGTAATAGCAGTTGTAAGATTCAAGTTAAATAAATTAAAAAAAAAAAATCCAATGTGATTCTACAAGTGTTCCCCTTTGCCAATATTGATACGGATCACAAAAAAATTTATGCTTATGGCTTCACGATAGAAGTGAAAACTTCAGACTGGAACCAAGTATACCCGAGTACCGACCCAAACGTGACGGTTCAGTTTCGTTCACTGTTCAAACTGTGCGCCTAAAGAAGTTTAACTTCAATAAAATCGGTCAAGTGCGAATCGAGCTACTCGCTCATCGAGGGTTCCGTACCAGCACACCACCACAGAACACAACATATTAACTTGGAAAAAAACGTTTTTTCTTCGGGACCTGAAGAGTGAGACCGACTCGCACTTAGCCAGTTTTTATTATTTGTTATTATACTGTAGAGTTTGTTCTATAATCACACCAAGTTTGACGCTTTTACGTATTACCGTTTTTAATATAGAGCGAGAAGAAAAAACGTCGATAAAAACTATTTTCTTGTTGAGAATCCCCCTAAATTTTTTACTTTTTGTCATTTTTATTATTTATCAACAAATCCGCCGTAATAACGCAAATTTTTTTTGAAAATTTCAACTATCTAGCTATTACGGTTCAAAAGATACAGCTTTAAATAGGTAGGACGGACGGACGGACGGACGGACAACGTAGACTTAGTAATAGGGTCCCGTTTTCACCCTTTGGGTACGGAACCCTAAAAAGCAACATAATCTTTATTGATTTCCCCGCTGTAAGACATGATAGACGTAATTTTTGAAGCTTGAAAAGCAGTGAATGATCGAGTATAATTGTACAGGTACAACGCAGATTATGTTCTAGACACCTCACGCTACAGAAAGATATTTATAACTTGGGCTTAGCAAAAAACCTGATGCAATGCGTAGGGTGGCGTAGGTAGCTAGCTTTATGGGGTTTATCGTCAACAAACAATTCTGTGCTTAGCTGTTTTCCACCACAATCTGTCATGGTTATGTCACAATGTCATAAAATGATGATCGATTTTCGCTACAGTGGCTTATTTCAGCGATTCCGCTGAATATTTATGACTACGGTACTTTGTGCGTACGGGAAAATAGTAAAATAGTGCTTTACAGTATTTTCACCTAGAACTATACAGGGTCCTTCTTAATATGCTAACACTTTTTTAAGTAGATGATCAGACCATCCAACTGGACACGACTGGACTGGACTTTCTCTATGGGACCAACATTGAAAACCCATACATTTGGCTCAAGTAAGTTTGCAGTGTTTTATGGAATAGCAGATTTTTTTTTCGCGATGTCGATGTTGGTGCCATAGAGAAGTTTAGTTTGACGGTCTGATCATCCCCTTAAAAAAGTGTCAGCATAATTATTAAGAAAGCCCCTATACAGGGTGTTTCATAAGTAACAATAAATTTTTAAAACTCTTAAGGGGGTTGTTTAGACCGTCAAACTGAACAACTTTCTCTATGGGACCAACATCGAAATCGCGAAAAAAATAATTTCATATCCCATACATAGCCTAGTCGATTTGTAGAGTATATAGGTATAGAACATAATTTTTTTTTCCCGATTTCGATATTGGTCCCATAGTAAAAGTTGTTCAGTTTGATGAGTAGACTCTTAGTTTAAAAAGATGCTAACGATATCAATTTCACCCTGTATATGCAATGCCGCGATGCATTAAGAATTAATACAAAAAAATCATACAAAATGAACAGATGTTTCAATGTTTTAGTTGGTTTATATTACTAATACGTGCATACATTTATATTAGTCAAGGACACTGTTTCCTCGAGAATTTTTTATAAGACTCGACGTCCGTTAGTTGGTAAGTAAGTCAATAGGAACAGCTGACTATTTTTTTTGCTATTTAACTTTTTTTCACTATTTTTTTTTTTGGGTATTTCTCCTATAGAAAAACATTTACCTAACCAACATTTGTTTCTAATGATTTGTAGAGCCGCATTGGCAATTTCAAATTTAGAACACACATTCGATATTCGAAAAAGCCTACAAGCCTTCGATGTCTGGCGCTTAGCCAAGTTTTGAGTCTCGCAACGTAATGTTGGGTATCTTCATATCAGACATCCACATTTGGGTCATAATAATATTTTATCTGTGGCACGACGTGGAATGCTGCATTTGAAACGTTCTCGCGCTTGAATGGGTCCGGAGTAGATAGTTTGTATTTATTTGAGTAGGAATTTTACTATCTGTACCTAAAACTATTTGTCTGATTGAAAAATTGCATCTTCTCTTTCAATAGGGACGCTCGACATCTTTGAATAATCGAAAATTGAAAAGATAAACAAGATAAACAAGGGTCCTTCTTAATAATTTGTTGACGGCTCTTCGACTATAATATGAAACTGAAATGACGGTTTTTTAAGGAGATGATCAGACCTTCAAACTGAACAACTTTCTTTATGGGATAAAGGATGAAATCGCGAAAAAAAAATCAGCTTTTCCATATGAAACTGAAATGCTACTCGAAAAAAATGTATGGGACAGCAGTTTTTTTTTAGTGATTTCAACGTTGGTTCTATAGATAAAGTTTGATGGTCGATCATTTCCTTAAAATACCATCAGCATAATACCTACTTAATATAAAGTTGAACATTTTGTCAAGGTTAAATTTGCGAATTCTTCAGCAGTCTATGGCAAATCACCAATATGGAAGGTTGTAGCGTTGAAAAACGTGTGCAATAAATCACATTATCATATTAGTGCTTTCGAGGATGGGGCAAAACAGGTGACGGTTTCCCATGGAAAAGTTTAAGGCGGTTGAAAATCTTTGCAAAGCTTCGTTATTATATTATAAATTGTAAATGTTATTTGAGACGCACAATCAAGATTTTCTAAGCTATTTTTCCATATATAAAACATTACTTTTATTAATACCGTCCACGAGTGTTCTACGACAAAGTTTTGTATGAAATTGACAACTATGCAACCACCTTAATTCCATTTGTGGGCAACAGTTGCCAGTAGCCAGCTTGTGTTTTTCAAAATAAGTGACATATTATGGCCGTATTTTAACTGTATTGACTTGGATCCTTGAATGTTCACCTCCAAGGAACCGTAGACCTTATTCTACCAGTTCTTTAGAAAAATGATCTTTACTGACGGATGGACAGCAAAGTGATCCTACGAGGATTCCGTTTATAGGCCTCCGCACATTGCAGCGATATTATCGAGCGATTTTATCGAGCGATATTATCGACAGCAATATCGCGACACCTTACACACTGCAGCGATTCCGAGATTCGCGTCACGCATGCGCCCCACCACTGAATGTAGTCGAAAGAGTTGCGATAATATCGCGGCAGTGTGTGGGATCGAGTGCGTCCCCATACAAAATGCACTGAGAACAATTATCGCAAAATCGCAGCGATATTATCGCTCGACAAAATCGCTGCAATGAGCGGAGGCCTTTAATCTTTTGTTGTAAGGAACCCTAAAAACTATCAAAGGAAGATAGAAGAGATAAAAACCTTAGTTAATTTTTGACACCAATTTGAAAAAAAACGTTTTAACCTGAAATTAAAAGCTACAGTAAACTCAACGTTTTTCAGTTTCATTTTAATTAACAAACTTTTGTAAAAAGCCCCGTTATCTGTCTACTGAGTTAACTCTTTGTAACTTTATGTTGAGTTTATCATAACTGCATCTACTTGTCAAGTAACCTCAGAGAATGAACTTTAAATGCTTTGTAATAAGGTTTACATGCAAATATTTTGTAGGTTGTAAAATTTTAATATCAAAGCTCAAAGGATATTTTTTTAATTACAGTATTTAGGTAGACAATACTGTCTATGTGGGTGAAACTATATTCGTAGGGGCGAAAGGCTCACCTCTCACCACTTGACACGTCATTCCATCCTGAAACTTAAATTACTAAATGTGAGCATTGTCGAAAAATAATTGAAGCTAAATTGGCGTGTGATAGCTTATATTACTGCCTGATGAGAGAGAAAGAGATGGAGCGGCGCACGCGCCTGAAACGACGCAAGCGCAAAAACAATCTTTATTTCATTGTGATTGTACTAATTAAATAAGTTCAATTCTGCTCTTATCAAAATTTATAAAATATCAATCTCTTGAAATCATGTCTCGTGTTTCCATTATTGACCGTTTAGCAGTTCCAAGCGTTTATAGATAAAAACATAATAGTAGAGTAGAGTAATAACTTCATATGTAGTATTGGTTGGAATCATTGATATGTTATAGTATAATGGTTGAAAAAATATTATAGCAATGTTTAAATTTAAAATTAAATTACCTTTAGCTCAGTTTAAGAGAAAATACCTATAAAGATCGGACAAAAGAAAAATAAAATCTGCATAAGCTATGTTACCGACTCGTGAAAAGAAGTTTCGTGGATTCGGTCTAGAAAGAAAAATATAACAACGTTATTCTATGATTAGGAATTCAATATTAGCTTTAGTTTTGAAGAAAATACAAAGATAGCTCCGACCTAAGAAAAATAAACTTTGTCCAACCTTATCTTTATTACAACTATTTTTATCATCAAAAACCACGTCTCACCAGTAGTACCGAAACTCCGGTAGAGAAGACATGTTAAAATAAAATCCCACTGCAAACCAACAACGAACCACAAGCTGCTACTCTAAACAAAATAAAACCAAGGAAGCGTTTCCACAAACCCTCATCCAAAATTAGCTCAAGAGTAAGCTAATTCACTAGGTGTTATCTCGGCCAGCTCGGAGAGACCTCGAGTGCTCTTGAGATGACCTTGACACGTTTTGTTCTGCACATATGACACAATGGAACCTTGACATGACCTTGTCTTGAGTTCACTCTTGTTTAAACTTGTCTCGGTTTTGCTAATTGGTTTAGTTTTGTTGAATGTTGAAGTTTGACCTTAAAATTTGCTTTTTCGTTTTTTGCCTTACGATATTGTGGGGACTTGCCATAGATGTCAACACCCACAAGTTATATCAAAGAAGCTAACAGATGGCGATACCGTCGCGCTCGGAAATATGCTCCATACAAAGACAACGTTCACCGTAAATACGTAACTCGTAACCTACTACAAATAAGGTTCACAGTCGAATGCGAGACATAAATCGCGCAAGAGAAATAATCACAGAGATTCGATGTATATACAAGGTCCAACTAAGAACTGTTGGACCACGGCCGGTCCCCAGGCTTCACACTGGACCACGGCCGGTCCCCAGGCTTCACACTTAGCCTGGTGGAAGATCTTCCCTTTTCAATGGAGGAATATTCCCAAGTAGCACCTCCATAATATTATGAAAAGTGCATAACGCGCTTAACACAGATGCACTCTTATCTCTCGTCTTTACCCTCCTATGTCTCGAACTGGAGACCGATACGATCAGAGGTGGGGTCAGATGCAGTGGCTATAAATAACCGGCAGCCACACGGTTCGGGCGTCAAAAATGTGTGACACCTGAAGAAATTCACCGCCTCTTACATTTACAACACCAGACAGGGTTGGTGCTAGGACTGTTAGGTATTCGAAGCCGGACGAGAAAAACTTTAAAATATCAAGCGTACCCCTAACAACTACTTTTCGATAAAGAATAGCGTCAACCTCGTGAGGAAACCTGCATGCTTCAATTTCGAGGCATGTATTGTACCCACTGTCCATTATAAGTGGCGACGGGCTCACCCCCCGTCACACTGGACAGAGTTTCGGTACTACTAGTGAAAAGTGGATGTTCTGAGATTTCAGAATATCTCTGACTACCCCCCTCGGGGAATATAGCCGTGAGCATATGCTTATGCTTATGCTAATAGCGTCACCGTAAGCGAAATCACCTAGGAATCCATCATCAGTATTTTAACCCATATTATGCACACAGGGTCGAAAACAACCTATGGTTTTATTCGGTCATTTTCAACCCAAAGACCCAAATACAACCATAGGTTGCATTGGGTCGTTTTCGACCCAGTGGGCCATTATGGGATAAGAACCAAAATTGACTAAATCATCGCAAATCGTCAATCGCATATGTAGGGGCTACACGCTGCACTTTCCGGTACGCGGTTGCTACTCGAGAACTCTTCGGCCCCATCGGCTATCGGTTTTGCGAGCAATGTTAATGGTAATTGACATTACCTCTTATTAATTCTTACAAATTACACAGGGTGTTAGGGTAAACACAGTTGCATTACTTTAAGGGGTGATTATTTAAGGGGTACCCATGATACTGAAGAACTGTCCTTAAGGTGATTGCAGAGCTGTTCTGAGTACGAAGATATAAAGCTTTGAAAATATTCATACAAAATTTCAAAGCCCGTAATTATATTATAAATTGTAAATATTATTTGATACGCGCAATCTAGATTTTCTAAGCTATTTTTCCATATACAGGGTGTAAGGGACAGCCTAGGGACAGCCCTCCGTAAACTTAAACGGTGAACTCAGACCATCAAATTGAACAACTTTCACTATGGAGCCTACCGCAGGAAACGTTTGAGTTTTGAGTACATTTGAGTCGGGTAGGTACGTCAGTTTTGTATGGGACAGCTGATTCTTTTTCGCGTTTCCTGAGTTAGGCTCCATAGTGAAAGTTGTTCAGTTTGATGGTCTGAGTTCACCGTTTCAGTTTGCGGAGGGCTGTCCCTTGCACCCTGTATAAAACATTACTTTTATTAATACCGTCTATGAGTGTTCTACGACAAAGTTTTGTATGAAATTGACAACTCTGCAACCACCTTAAGAAACGTATAGGAAATCGTAAAAACAATTTTGGTCTTTCCTTGCTAAATGCAATCGAACTTTTGTATGAAATGTCGAAATTTGTTTTTGCGAATTTCGTGTTTCTCAGGGAAAGTTGTTCGGTATGATACAATCACCCCTTAAAGTAATGCAACTGTTGACCCTCTACAATCAACCGGATAATCGATCCGATAGTGCGAGTGGAAACGATGTGATTTCTATCTGAACGCATCAGATTGATGTTATACCTCATTTAGGTTATACAAAGGACGCTGTTGAAACGATAATCTGATCAATTTGCGAAATTGTCGACGGCATTGGCAATTTAAAGAGCCCATGTTAATATCTACGCACGCTTGTAGGGTTGTAGTACAACATATTGAAGAAGAGTTTCTTGGCTTATCATTAGTGATCAGATAATCGGATGCATATTTGTACATAAACGAAAACTGAATATGCCTTTCAGAATAAATTTTCATTTTGTTGAATAAAGTTGAATTAAATGTTTATTCAGAAAGGCATATTCAGTTTTCGCAGGTAGTCACACCACTATGATATTACTACTTCCGACAACATGAACAACTTGGGCAACATGAACAACTCGGTCGACTTGGAGAACTCGGACAACATAAATACTCGGTAAACTCTGACAACATGATAAAGGCAAGTTGTTTATGTTGTCCAATTAAGTACTTTCGACAACAGAATGACTCGGTCGGAGTTGACCAACTTGAGCAACTTGGTCAACTCGGACAACTCTGTCAACTCAGAAATAATTTTCCAAGTTGACCAAATTGTCAGAGATGTTCCAGTTGACCGAGTTGTCCTTGTCGTCCGAGTTGTTCAAATGTTCAAGTTCTACGATATTTTGAATGTCTATAAAACTTTTAGCCATCCCGGGACTTTGGGGCGATCCTGGGATTGTTTCTTAAAATAAATTAATTTGTCGTATGTCGTATGTCGTAACGTGTCTACATTATTCTGCTGAAAAATGAAGTTTAGTTATATAAATGCATCCGAATATCCCATCACTACTGTAACTGCTCATTCGAATCGTAGGCATTGATGCGTCAAAAAGATAGAACGATTGGAAAGAGATCAGGTCGTTCTAGGGACAGGAGCTTGATGTGACTCCGTGTGTACGAGTACATTATTATACTCGTAGTAGTTACCATTTCACACGGGTGGATTTTTTCATATTATTTCTATTGCATTTGTTAATCGCTGAAGCGTTCCTGACGTTCGATACATTTACGAAACAACACAAAACTTTTACTCAAGCTACTACATAAAAGTTCACACCGCAATATTTCATATTATTTCTATTGCATTTGTTAATCGCTGAAGCGTTCCTGACGTTCGATACATTTACGAAACAACACAAAACTTTTACTCAAGCTACTACATAAAAGTTCACACCGCAATAAGCTAAGTGAACTAGAAAATCTACTTCATACCCTATAGCAACAAACATACTCATAGCCATCTCATAGCACTCCAAGAATATTACAACCCCAAATTACGAATACGCTCCCAAACGGTAATCCGTCCCATAATACAGGCATCTACGAAATTAGCAGGTAAACTAATTGTTAGGCGTTAATGTACATCTCGAGATGCCGCGTAATCCTGAAGGAGGCTCGTAAATAAGCGGGTTTGAAGGGCGATGTCTTCTTTATACGGAGTACGTGAAGCTACTTGCATGTTGGTTTTCTGTTCCATCAGAATCGGAACGGGGATGAGAGCACCTCCGTTTTAAAAACTTTAAGCAAATACATAAGAGAATATTATTCCGAGAGCGAAAATGCGCGCTGCATACAAACGTACTATGGTGATATTTTCAATACTAACCAATTAAAGTCAATGAAATTTTGCAGAAACAATCTAGAAACAAATCTCTATGCTTCTATAGAGTCAGATTTTCGTTAAAATATACAGTTTCAATGCTAGGATTAATTTAAGATTTGTATGGAAATCTTTGAGGCACTGTTACTTGAAAACTATACATTTTAACAAAAATCTGTATCCATACAAGCATAGAAATTTGTTTCTAGATTGTTTCTGCAAAATTTCATTGACTTTAATTGGTTAGTATTGATAATATCACCATAGTACGTTTGTATGGAGCGCGCTCCGAATAATATACCCTCTCTCTGATTTCCTCAAGTAAATCAAGATGGTTCAGCATACTAAAGTAACTATAACTGCCTCCGTGGTTTAATAGTTAAGAACATTGGGTTCTTGACACGGAGGTCGTGGGTTCGATTCCCACGGGGGACACCTAGTGATATGTCACTTTGTGCGTTGTTGGTTAGGACATTGCAGGCTGAATCACCTGATTGTCTGAAAAGAAAGATGATTCCGTGCTTCGGATGGCACTTTAAGCCATTGGTCCCGGCTTACTATCTCTGGTGGTAGTAGTCGTTACATAAAAACCACGTCAGAGGCCGTAAGGCGGTCTGAAAAAACTCTGACACCAGGGCTTGCCCACACGATAACTTTCCAATACTAGTAAATTATTTTAATGACACTTACATTTTGATTCTTGAGCTAAATCTCATGACAAATTACTCATGCTGTCTTCGTTAGCCAATCAGTAATAGTGCTATCGAGAATGACTGCCCAACAACCCAATAACAGGTTATTGTTGAATCATTTAATTATACAAGTATACATTTTGGGTTGTTATAGTTTTAGCAACATATCCATGTATAACGTTAATAGTTGTAAGTTATTTTCTTTTATTTATTTTTAACAAACCTACTTATTTTTCAAGTTTGTGTGTCCTATGTAAAGATACGATAAGATACCTACACTTAAAAGTATAAATAATTTCTTAATCAAAAATTTTTCCACGTCTGTGTACGTCTATAGCTCCGAACATTTCATGGCCCAAACGAAACTGTTATGAAGTTGCGGGTTCTAGCACAAGACGTAATGTCCCACATATGCAAAGTAACATTCTCTCGCATTATACATTTGAGTTTACTTCAAAATACGGATAATTAATTACTTTTCTGTATAAGTGACTTTTCTCTCATTTATTAGCGTAGCGTAGTCGAGCTTAGGGCTAGCTTTCCACCAAAGCTGTGTTTAGTATTGGGGCGGAGAGCTAGGGAAAAATCCACCAATGGTAGCTTAAATTTCCTTATGACGTGATCTAGCAAGCGGGTTATTGGAGGATTTTTCCCTCGTTCACAACTTCTTTACTTCGCACAACTCTGTAGGAAAGCCAGCGAATCCAGCGATGGTATAGGAAACGATCACCAAAGTAAAGCAGCCCTAAGACGTGAGCACGTTTTTGGGTTTCTGTCCCACTATATATACCAGATTCCTAAAATAACAGATGACCAAGCATACCAGATTCCCACAGTACCGGAAGTACAAATAAAAAGAAAAAACATAGGATTATTGTGACTTAATGAAAAATTAAATCTAGAGCCTTCTTAATAATAGGATATTTGACAGTTTTAGTGGTATTTCTTCTCGAGAGTCTCCTTGCTTCAGTAGGCACGTTAAACAGTTGAAGTAATTGAACCTACAAAGTGCAGTCAAAGAGTAAACACTCTTACAACACGATGACCACTAACATTCATCCACCGATATCTGCTGTATTCACTTGGTGGATTCTCTTGGTTAATCAGAAAAAAGGCCACATAATGTCCTGCAGATAATCGTCTGGTATTAAATAACTCATCTACGAGTACTTTTGTCTAAATACTCAACACCTAATTCAGACCAAACCAGCAGGCGAGTTTAAATAAGGAAATAACAATCATATGCCAACAACAAATAAGGCTGAAAACAACTAAAACGCAGAACAAATAGAATGGGTGTAAAACCCATTTAATAATAGCTATTAGGCCGTAATTCTAGCTCATCACAAAAGGGTCAACATTTCCACAGTGGGCCTCGTACACAGTGCCATGTGATTATACGACGTCGACAGTTATGATAAATAGTCGGGGTTACTCCCTCAGGATTAGTCAATTGCGGTCTAAGCCTACCGTGTCGTAACCACAAGTTGGGGTGCAAGTTAGGAACTAAATTCTTGTAGGTATTTATTTGCAAATTAGTTAACAAAGGAATTAAGAAATTGGAAATCGTTTCTTCAGAATTTGTAACTGGATTGAGTAACAGTTGTGAGAGCGTCGCGTCGGTGGCGCGTTGAGGTATGGACTCTCAGTCTTGAGAGTTCGGGTTCAAAATTCTCCCGAGAGTAGGGCTATGCAAGCGGTGGGATGTATTTTCAGAATTGATAACTGTACAATGTTGAGTACATTTGTATAATTCGATATTTTTCTCTCGACTATTCATGCCAACTCGGATTAATAATTTTGGGTGCCACCTGTGCTCCACTTGATAGAGTGATATAGCTCATGGTGACACGAAAGAAGATTATGGGAAAATTAGAAGGAAAAAAGAACAAAGAAAAAGACACAGCTGAAAATCTTCAGGGAGTGGACAGAAATATATAGATAATTGCGGTGTTGTCGGCCAAATTCCAGGAAAGAAGAAAAAGATGCGTCCAATTTCGATTTAAAGCATATTTTCTGGATTTCTCAATTTTCATGATCAAAAATGTTATCTGTAAAGCCTTAAAAAACATATTCCTGATAATAACAACTTTACTGTACACACATAATATAATTTATAATTATTTAACTAATTTTTTCTTGCGACTTCGTCGGCATAAATAATCATATCATATATAGCAATACATATATATAGCAATACATCCATCATCCACATATTGTGATGAAATTTGGTTTAAAGATAGTTTGACCCTGAGGAATGCCTCAGGGGTCAAACTATCTCTATACCAAATCTCATCACAATCGATTCAGCAGTTTAGCCGTGAAAACATAACAGACAAACAGAGAGACTTTCGCATTAGGATGGATTGTACCTACTACTTTGCATAAAAAATCGTTGCTGCTTGGAGAGAATATTTTAGACATCTCAAAAGGGATATATACCACTAAGCCCCACTTGCGCCAACCTGGGTTAGCAATAAACTCCAGGTTAAGTTGGTAACCCATGATTTTTTGTATAGAAAAACAACTGAAAGAGCCATTTTATCCGGACTTAATTGCTAACCAGTGGTTGGCGCAAGTGGGCCTAAATTCTCGATAGACTTTAGTTTTCTAACTTAAACCCCATAAGGAAAACTTGGCACGGAAATTATAAAGTACGGTCGGATACACAACTGACACTGTATCAAGTAAGTTACTAACTGACAATTAGGGTAACATTAACAGAGTTAAGTGAATGAAACTGGATGATTCAATTTTCCGAATAAACGTTTTGCTTCTATTCAATTTCGTAGTTTATCTTGTTAGATTAGTTTTTGTGAGTTTATTCAACTGTGGGTTCTTTGATAGATTGAAAGTAAGATGGATTGTGAAGTAAAGTAGGGTTTGTAACAAGCTTTAGTGTTACGAATGCGATTTTCTTTAAAACCCAAGAAAATGTCGGGGTTCGTTTAGTATTTTTACAAAGAAGAAAATAGTTTTACCGTACCCTAATATGTTAATGGATTTCTAAGGATTTGATCAAACCATCAACCGGAACAACTTTCTCCATAGCGAAAAAAATCTTCTGTTTCATAAAAACAGCAAACCTACTCGACCCTTATTTTCGCTGTTTCGATGTTGGTTCCGTAGAGAAAGTTGTTCAGTTTGATGGTCTGATCAACCTCAGTATAAGAAGGACCCTATCTAGACGACCCGGATGGTGCGTAATGGTTACCATGCCGGTTTGCCAAACCAGGCCCTAAGCTGTAGGTACCCGGATTTTCTATTTTTGATAGAATGCGACCGTTTCAACGGATCAGCATAGCCATTCAGCGACGAAATGCGGCTAGCGTTCTGGGTGGGTACCTGCTGCCAGCCTGCAGCTGTTCTGCAGTTGCACCCTGTGTGGTTCAGCATTAAGGCGGCTTGAAAATACTTTGACTGCAAGTTGACGATAAACCATTGTTTTGGAGTGGTGGAGGCACATTTCGTGTCATCCTTGAATTAAAAAAAACTCCTAGATATATATATATGATGTCATTTAATGATACCAAACGTAAGTTATAAGACTTTTTTCATGGAAACCATACAACAACGCACAAACATATAACATCTATGACCGAACTGAGATTCGAGCCCAGGATTTCCGGGGCTCTTCCCGGACATTCGAACTTCGCATTTGCGTGAGCGTTTTCGTTCCAATGTCAACTCTATTACATGATTCCATAGTTTACAACTGCTACCGGCCTGCAGCCGTTCTGCAGCGGCACTCTGTATGGCCCAGCCTTTATCCGCACTGGACCTGTATGTTGGAGTATAGCCCACTCCCTCTCACATTTATTTGTGTGAGGAGGCCTTTGTCCAGTGGAGTTGACCCTACAAGCTATAACTTACTTATTAGCATGTATGTATAAGTACTACATACTCTCAAATGTCATCACTTAGCCCTGATTCTATCTCTCATAACTTTTAGGAAGTATGAAAGAACTTCATGTCAAAACATTCAACATTCCCTGATGGGAATATTTTGCGGACTTTTAGTTTTCCTTTACAAATATCAACCAAACTTTGGACTGACCTTCACTGAAGTAATTTATTATTCAAAGCATGATATCTTATTTACAAAATGTTATATCTTGTACGAATTGATACAACTGTATTGACACCTAAAAAAAAAGATATCGATAAAAACTGAACAACCTACTTGTTCAGTTTTTATCGATATCTTTTTTTTTATGTAAACCTACAAATTTTATGTTTTATTTGTGGAAACTTTTCGTCGGCAATGCTGTTTTATTAAATGTTATATCTTGTACGAATTGATACAACTGTATTGACACCTAAAAAAAAAAGATATCGATAAAAACTGAACAACCTACTTGTTCAGTTTTTATCGATATCTTTTTTTTTATGTAAACCTACAAATTTTATGTTTTATTTGTGGAAACTTTTCGTCGGCAATGCTGTTTTATTAAATGTTATATCTTGTACGTATTGATACAACTGTATTGACACCTAGAAAAAAAAAAGATATCGATAAAAACTGAACAAGTAGGTGGTTTAAGTAAACTACAAATGTTATGTTTTATTTGTGGAAACCTTTCATTGGCAATGCTGTTTTATTAAAATTTTGATATTATCCTGTAATTAGTCCGTAAGTTTTCCTAAAATGAATTTAAAAAAAAGTACTACGTAAGTAAGTAGTAAGTAATGCATTTCTTCCCATATAAAAAAAACTACTTTGGTTAGTTCTTTTTTGCGTGTTTTTATGAGCGAAAGATAAACTCTCGTCCCTACCTTGTCGTCATTTAATCCTGAAACCTTTAATATAATAAAAATGAAACCTTAAAAAACTGCACGTAATAAAAGTTTCTGACAGCATCGAAATTGGATTACAGACGTGATATGACTTCATGTGATAGGAGCCTATTCTGTAGTCCATTGTTTCTAAACATTTAATGCAACAGTACGCTGAAAAATGTGAACGCAAGTTACTGATCTGGAAATGTTTATAAATAACCCTGACAGGCTTATACTTGTTCTGACCTCAATCTGAGACTGCGGCCTTTATTATGAGCCAGACAACGGCACAACATATTTATGCATACTAGACCGAGTTTCAAAGCTGACGGTCTAGCATGACAGAGAAACATAACGCTTTCGTGTTCTAGCTCTTTTTCTGTTCCCGAATATCCGAGCGAGATAAAAAGGTGTAACGGACAGAGCATTTTTGCGGCCATCAAGTTTTGCCCTCGAGTCCTCTATTTGATTTAAACATTTCAGACAAACCATTGACGTAGAATAATATGGACGCTGGGTCTAGTACCAAATCCTGAAAAAAGGGTCCGAGACTAATCTACACAAACCTGAGTACGTGTAAGATAAGATAAGATAAATATTCTTTATTTGCACACCAAAAATACAAAATAAAAAACAACAACAATATACACGAACAAGAAGGGTACAAAAGGCGGCCTTATCACTAAAAGTGATTTCTTCCAGACAACCAGTGGATGGAAGAAGTCTTACATGAGATAAATGCTACGGCGGTGTACTAGTTGATACATAATATTATAATTTACATAAAGTATAAATATATACATAAATACATACATACTCAATATAACAAAATAATTGTAGAAATAGGTACCTTATAATAATAAATAGGTATAGTAATATAATCATTGAAAATGCTGAAATTCTTTTTCATCGTGGCAAGGCGTTCACCGCGCGTGCTCGCGTGTGCTTCGTCGACCGTTCAAACAAAGACTGTCGCGTAATTAGGTCTCTTTATACGTTTTAAGTCTCTTTTGGTTCGGACACTTTTAAGCGCGGACCCTTCGTCCAGTAGAAGTCAATGAGACAAAGCTAAGATCTGTCCTACAATGTACCTGCACGATGGCGGTTTCGGTTTTCGGACAATTTAAGTGCCTATTGAGTAAAAAGGATTCATGCTCATTATCAACCACTGCTGAACAAAATCCTCTCCCAATGCGCCACAAAACTATATCTTCATCCTTCCTCATCCAGTCCAAAATGTATCAGGCTGTCGGTCCACCGCATAGGGCCCTCTAAACGTCTGTCAGTGGTAGTGATATCTATTCTAAATCAGAATTTTCATCGCTCATGGTGTTAGGTAGGGATACCTACCAAAATATAAATATTAGTGGTAAGTATATTATTAAAAACATTGTGAACGTATATAACTAGACAGAATTTATCCTAAAATCGTGGACTATATTATCATGATTTGTTTTCGATCCTTCCTCAAACTCAAATATTAAATGGGTTGATTGATTCAACCTTCAGCACATTTACAGAAACTTAGACTTAAACCTCATAAAACTAAGATCTAAACTAGATAAACAAAGACAAGGCAAAGATCGGCGTAAACTCGCAAACACTCCCATAATGTCGAGATGTCAGCATTCATCAAGCGCGCAATCTGTTCCCCTAATACTTGCAGAACGGCCGAGGAAATAAATCTGGATGTGAAGCCAATACTTGGTGCCTTCATAAATCTAACCCTTATTATTCACCATAAACTAGCTTTAGCTTCCGCTTCGTACCTTTTTAAGATAGTTTAAAGATCGTCACGACCACATTTCCTTCGGGCTGGTCAGAAAACTTGCTATAATAACCAACCATTCTTTGTAGCTAGCAGTTGTAGTGTATCACTTTTAGTATACCTATTGATGGTTTCAGGATAGAATAATGGAAAAGGTCAAGTGGCCTTTCATGTAGAATGCGGCGCATTGTTTCGATCCCTGCCAGTTTCAGGGATTTTAGAAACTTATCCATGATTTGTATTTTGTAGGAAGGACATTGCAAGGTTCCATTTCTAGGCGTGTATAGTGTCCACTATCCATAATTCAGGATCTTTCTTAATATGCTGACACTTTTTAAGGGGATGATCAGACCATCAAACTGAACAACTTTATCTAAGGGACCAACATCGAAATCGCGAAAAAAAAGATCAGCTTTCTCGTGCATTTTGCTCAAGTAGGTTTGCAGTTTTGTATGGAACAGATACTTTTTTCGCGATTTCGATGTTGGTGCCATAGAGAAAGTTGTTCAGTTTGACAGTCTGAGCATCCCCTTAAAAAAATTCAGCATATATTATGGCGTCGGGCTCGCTACCCGTTATCCTGGTCATAGTTTGGGCACTGCTAGTGAAATCCTATTCCGTATATTATTACATCATTTATTTCTAATTTATTTACATCTCTGAATTATCGTGAGCATGTGCTAAGCAAAACTCCTATTATCTACTTTTCGATTTACAATTTTTAACGGGCACCCTTATACAACTGTAACTCCCGTATAGTCAGGGTTAACAGCAGCGATCATTCACAACACTAAACAATGAGGTCCACCGAGTATAGGGGATTACTCTTTACTGTCTTGGAACCCACACCGAATTAGGCGTAAGAAGGGAAACATTGAAGCTAATAGGTACTATAACTTACTAGAGGTGACATAATGCACTAGCTATGCTAGTGTCACCTCACTCAGTAAATCGCAAGATTCTCTAACTGGCTTACCTAAGCGTCATCTGGACCAGACAGCAAAACTTCAGTGGCCCTAATAACTATTACTTGTGGGCCATTTGGCACATAACCGCTGTGAGCCCGCTCCTCTTACGCTCACGTGCCGCATGACGTTTGTTTGTCGTGTAACCTGTAATGTTCTAGTACATAGTACATAATATCACAGATTACCAATTACTTCACAGATACATCACTTCCTTAGAAAACCAATAAATTCTCAAGCTCTTTAATTACCTACTGCCAGACGGTACGCGCAAAAAGTGTGCTTAGTAAATCTTACCTCAGCGTTGTTATTAATTCGCGTGGCATATGCAACCTTGTCGTCGAGAGCGAGTGGCAGAAATCAAACAAGCGCATCACTTACGAGGCGCCAAAGTATAGGTGCATATGCGGTGCAAACGCCACAGACGCACGGCGACCGTAAAATCTATGAGCGCGGCGGCCGCGCGACCCTCTGCGACCGCAAAGTGTCGCTCGTCTGTAAGAGTGTTATCTCTTACGGCCGAGTGACGGAGGCCTGGTAATATCTCAATGAAGGGAAAACAAGAATTTCTCTTCCAGTTTCTGTCTGCATTCGACCTTTCTTCAACAGAATTAATCAATCGCCTCTGCCTTCCCAAATGGGACAGATGCGGAAATACATTAATAAGTCACAGGATCCTACCCCGGCTCTGCGTGTAATCACAGTAGTTTGGAGCGGTTTCTCGTCCTATCAGATTCAGCAGGGTAAGGAATAAGGACGAGATAGTGAATCTGTGTTCAGCGCTACATCATCTAGAAATATTCTGCATAACAGATTTGCCGGATTACACACAAAATGACATACGTACGCAAAATGACACATACGCATAATAGACACACACAATGACAAATGTTTTATATTGACACACGCATAATCGACGTCATTCCATCGTGAAACCCAGGTCAGCATCAGAGTAACCCTTGCGCTTATAAAGATTAAGATTCTGGGGGTCGAAGGACGAGATAGTGAATCTGTGTTCAGCGCTACAATCATCTAGAAATATTCTGCATAACAGATTAGCCGGATTACACGCAAAATGACATACGTTCGCAAAATGACTCATACGCATAATAGACACACACAATGACAAATGTTTTATATTGACACACGCATAATGGACGTGAAACCCAGGTCAGCATCAGAGTAACCCTTGCGCTTATAAAGATTAAGATTCTGGGGGTCGAAGAATCGCCTAAAGCACCTTACTTAATTAATGCACGCCCTCTGAATCAACGCGAAGGATAATTAAAAGATTATACGTTCATCTATAGACCTTTAATCGGTTTTTAGGGTTCCGAAGTCAACAAGGAACCCTTATAGTTTCGCCATGTCCGTCCGTCCGTCCGTCCGTCCGTCCGTCTGTCCGCGGCTTAGCTCAGAGACGCTTAGTACTAGAAAGCTGTAATTTGGCATGGGTACACATATTAATCACGCCGAGAAAGTGGTAAAATAAAATTTTGAAAAATATTTTTTTTTAGGGTACCTCCCCTACCCGTGAAGTGGGGACGCAATTTTTTTTTCTCGTCTATCCCATGGTGTGGGGTATCGTTGGATAGGTCTTTTAAAAATACGGTGGGTGTGGGAAAACCATTTTTCGATTTAGGGATCCGTTAGCGAAATATTAAGCTTTAAGGTGCTAATTTTTGTTAGAGTCGGGTGTCCCCCCCCTCTGCCAGCTAAACGGTTGTTTCTAGATATGTGAAAAAATTCATGGCAGTAGTGTATATAATGAAATTAAAAGGAAAACTATCACCGCTAAGTTAGCTTTACAAGTTAACGAGTAATAGTCGACCAACTTAAAAAAAGTACTTTTTAGACTTTATTAGCCGTCAAACCGTAGTATAAAACAAAAAGCCCCCCCCTTCTAAGTTCGTATATTGTGACGGGCAACTACGGAACCCTACCCTGCGCGTGGCCCGACACGCACTTGGCCAGTTTTTAATCGAATGCTTACGTCAATTAACGTTTTGCCGAGAACATCTCGTGTTGCAAACTAATTCTTGACAATGAAATATTCAGATTGTTTAGTGGGACAAGTTCGTTAGGGGTTAATTGAAATGTTTACGAAGAAGCAAATTGTTTTGTAAACTTTATTGAGTACACAAACGATTCTGCTTTGTTCTTTGTAAGACTAGAAAGATGTTCCGATTCCTTTTTAGCTTTCTCCAACAACATTATCATTCGAAATTATCGATATCACACTCAATCCGTTCTGAGATGGGTATGTGTATACAAGGTGTTACATAAGTAAGAATAAATTTTTTTTTGTTTAGACCGTCAAACTGAACAACTTTCTCTATGGGACCAACATCGAAATCGTGAAAAAAAAAATCTGATATCCCATACATATTTTAGCTCGAGTCGATTTGTAGAGTATAGAACATAATTTTTTTTTTCGCGATTTCGATATTGGTCCCATAGTGAAAGTTGTTGAGTTTGATGGTCTAAACCACCCCCTTAAATGTTTATTTGTATTTTTGTAACACCTTGTATATTCTCTGTTTTACATTAAAATTCAAAAGCTGTCTGAAACGAAGTACTTACGAGTATGTACAGGTACAGAGTAGAAGTATGTACCTATTTCAATAAAATAGATGGTCCGCCGTCTATACTTTGGTGTGAGTTTTGATGGGACCAAATGCGTGAATACTATTGAGTGTTAAACCTTTTATTTTTATGAATTATTAAAATACATAAAATAAAATTGTAAACTTGGCGCGGATCTACATCGAAGATATTTGCATAAATATTAATTGGGGTCGTTTAGGATACGCAATGAAATGCATTGAGACCATTTTTAGAATTTTTAACTATTGTCTGATGGTGTGTGCACGCATCACTTAAAAACAACTAAACCAATTTGGATGGGGTTCCCACAAAAGTTTGGATTGAAAGAAACACAAATTAACTCTTCTCGTTGATTGAAAGACATACAAATTAATGAAAAATATAGCAATGATCTTCAACATCTCGGCTTTATTTGCTATGATGCACATTTCCTATTTTTCAAGTAAAGGCTAAATATTTGAAAAATTATATATTATGTGCATCTATTTTATAAGCGGAAGTCACTTTTACTTGCGATACACACCGTAGGTAGCCAATATTAAGATCTACAACTGCTAAGAAGTAAAAATTTTTAAGAAGTTAATTAGATAATTTTGAAATTTGATGCGAAAATTTAATGAACTTAAGATTGAAAAATTTGTCTCGGGCGGTACTTGAGCCCGCACTCTTCCAATCCGGGGAAGTGCGTTATCCAATTTCGCTACCGAGTCCACTAACCAGAGAACGAAATTAGACTTAGAATTCTAATGATTTTCGAATTAGATTTTCTTGGATTAGAAGGCACTACAGTAACATAATGAAGGACATGCCAGTCAAAAATAGGTGTAGGTACCTACTAAAAATATCGAACCACTGGACGAGGAAAGGGATGCATGGAAAGAGCCTCCCGGATTGACAAAATGTTTCGTTTTACTTATAACTTTCTTCTTTCGTCTTTCTTCGTTTCTTTGGGGTGATTGGGGATCTACCTCCTAGCGATCCACCCCGGGCAACGGCATCACAAGCTACCAAGTTTGTGGTGGCGACTGAACGATCCCCCACAGCGGTGTGGTAGGCTCCGCAAGGAACCGCCTGGGTCGCGACCACTCTCCTGCCGGAGTCTGGCGCCAAGCAGCTTGCTGCGTTCCCTCAGTGTGCAGGAGTGCCAGTGCACTTCTGGGTAAACTCGCTACATCTTCGACCCCATCTTTGTCCTGAGGACTAGATAGAGGTCAAGGAGCAAACCCATCAATAACAATAAAAGAAAAAGAAAAAAAAACAGTAATAACGTTTTTCTTGTAGCAGTGGGCTTGCAGTGAGTAGATTCAGACTGTCGATGAAGATGATGATATGGGTTATATTTAAAAATTAATTTATCTTTATTGCCTCAAAGCAACGCGTACTCCTGAACGCTGACGGAAGCTGTGACGATTTACGTCTACGAGTATTGCTAAACAGCAAATTACTTAATTTCTATAACAACAAAATGTAAATGTTACAGCAAAAATTACATGATAACACGGTTTATTCCGTCATAATGAACCTGTCATTCACACACTAAATGTTCACTGAAATATTTTAATACAAACATACTTAATTACTTTGAATTCGACTCGTGGCATTAAATAATAAACGTGAACTTTATTATAATCGCAGCTTTAATAGTCCTTTATAATTCCAAGTCCTTCAGACATACACTGATGCTTGAACTTCTTCTTTAACTTATATAAATAGTACTTCATAATTATTTTCTCAATTGAGATTTCTCTCAAAACTACTAGTTGGTTTTATAAAATAAAATGAAGAGAGCATTGGAGATTAATAATTTGATCTAAAATAAAAGTGGGTAGGTACTCGATCAAATCGCAAAGATAATGAGCAATTTTTCTTTCAATCTAATTTGAAAACCGTTTTTAGGGATCCGTCCTACCTATTTAGGGCTGTAACTTTTGAACCGTAATAGCTAGACAGTTGACATTTTCACAGAATGTGCATTATTACGGCGAATTTGTTAACAAATAATAAAAATGTCTAAGTAAGTAAGTAAGTTATAGCCTGTAGAATCCCACTGCAGGGCAAAGGCCTCCTCTCACGAATAAGGGTGAGAGGGAGTGGGCCATACTCCACCACGCGGGCCCAGTGCGTGTTGGTGGAGGCAAGTTAGTGGTCACCTTGCTGTCAGAGAATTTTCAAGCCGCCAATAGGCCTCTGACTTGGCTTAACGAATAGTTACAACGCCATCTGACGAAACTATCCAAGACCAACTGCTTAACGTGCCTTCTGAAGCACGGAAACGCTCGAGATGAAATACCACTAAACGGTCACCCATCCAAAGACTGACCGGACCTGACGTTGCTTAACTTCGGTGATCGTTTCCAATACCGAAGCTCCACTACGCCAACGAGCGCTACTACTAATAAAAATGTCTAAAAGTTATAAATTAAGGGCATGGAAGAAACTAGTTTTTATCTTCATTTTTTCTTCTCGCTCTATCGTAAAAACGGTAATAAATACAAGCGTCAAACTAGGTTAGATTATAGAGCAAACTATACAGCATAACAACAAATAATAAAAACTGGCCAAGTGTGAGTCGGTCTCGCGCAAAAGTCCAGGAGAAAAAAAACTTTTTTGTAAGTTAAATAGAAATAAAGTTGTATTGTACGAAACCTTCGGTGCGCGAGTAGAACGACTCGCGCTTGACCGTTTTTATTTTCTTCATCTACTTTATAAGGTAACAAAAATCATTCTAAAAATTGTTGGTGTTAAATATTCTCTTTCACATCTTTCATAAAGACTAAATTACCATAACTTAGTCTATCGGTAAGATAAAAATGATGTACCTACAAATTGCAAGTACAATGAACAATGCAAAAATCCTCATATTCTAAAAACCTAGGAATTAAATGCGTTACTGAAACGAAGCCTTGACCCGACTCGGAAATAAACGGCGGTCGACAAGCAGAGAGCAGCCATCCACTAGTTAAAAACACTTCAGCTAACTAGGTTAGGACCACGAATGCATTCGTTGCATTGTTTCATGTATCGCTCTCAACAAAATACCACAAAATACTAACTTTGAAGTGTTCACTCACGGAAACAAAATACAACAAAATAAATTTAGAATACGCTTTCTGAACCACCTATTTCTTTCTGGATAACGCGAAATTCATACAACTAAACGTCCACCTTATTGTGGTTTTTACCCGACTGCGCCAGAAGGAGTGCATGAAAGCTTGTTACCCTTTTGATAAAAAAAACTAAAAAGTTTGAAATAAACCAAATTATTAAGAAAAACAAAAATAGTGACGAAAAAATTATATAAATAAGAAAACTATAGACCTTGTTTTTCTCTTTTCAGTTAAGCAGTTAATTACTTTTAAAGCAGTCGGTTTTTTAGGCATATTTTATTCCGTTATTTCTTGGGCAAAAGGTTAACGCACACGCCATCCCATCATGAAGCACTAAAGAAGTTAAATAACTATGCTAAACAGTTCAAGCCTTCGAGCATTTAATCATCCTGAACCAAAAGGTAAAACGGTAATGAATTTCATATGTATGAACACCTAAACTTCTACAGGATGTAACAAAACAATGTAATACTTAAGGGGGTGTTTCAGTCCACCAAACTGAACAACTTTCACTATAGAGCCAATTTAGAAATCGCGAAAAAAAAATCTGCTGTCGTACATTTTAGTAGAGACGGTACAGCAGTTTTGTATGGGACAGCTGATTTTTTTCCACGATTTCGAAATTGGCTCTACAGTGAAAGTTGTTCAGTTTGATGGTCCGAAGCATCGCCTTAAGTATTACTAGGGTGTATAGGGGAAACATCTATACCTAGATTTTTTATTCAAATTCCAGATCCTACCTACTAATTATCTCTTAAAGATAAGCCATTGTTACCCAGAACCTTCTTCATTCGTGGTAATTATAAGAACGGCTGGCAGCCAAACCTTCGTTGTTAATGTCCAAAACAAAGCCTAATTGGGCAAACTCTTTATTTTGGTCATTTCCTTTATTATTATTTTATGTCAAGTACAGGCACAATTGCGGAAACTTTCGTCTCACTCAACATAGCTTTACGAAATGTCAAACAACAATATTGAAGGTACGTCGAGATGAGATGAGAGTATGGCTTAGAATCATCATCATCATCATCAGCCTATTATACAAGGTGTTACAAAAATACAAATAAACATTTAAGGGGGTGGTTTAGACCATCAAACTCAACAACTTTCACTATGGGACCAATATCGAAATCGCGAAAAAATAATTTAAGTATGTTCTATACTCTACAAATCGACTCGAGCTAAAAATGTATGGGATATCAGTTTTTTTTTTTTCGCCATTTCGATGTTGGTCCCATAGAGAAAGTTGTTCAGTTTGACGCTCTAAACAACCCCCTTAAGAGTTTTAAAAATTTATTCTTACTTATGTAACACCCTGTATACGTCCCACTTCAGAGCACATGACAAGCAGCGTGTAAGACCTTAGTCCATTTGTGAAAATTATGACGCAGAAAGAAATTAAATACAATTTAATTTTAGAATCAGAAGCACAACATAATTTTCGTCAATTTTCCTTTTTCTTTTATCCTCTAGTTTCTTTATTTTTTTTTATTTTAGTTTTAAGGTCTATGCTTTATTGGTCGATTTTAACTTAATCAATAAATTCTTGGAATACTATGTACAGTCTTGCGTAGAAATACAAAAGCTAGAATACAAAACCAAAAGAACATATATAAAGATGTGTAATTTACAAGTGGTAAAGCTGTCAGAAAACTGAAAACCAAATTGTAATTAAGCTATGTTAATCATTTTAACGGGTTCTTAGCGCGTTTTTATTGACTTTACCATAATTCAAAACCGCGTAACTCTCAAAAACGAAATTGTTATTAGTTTGATTTTCCAGAAAAAATATCAATCGATTTAAAAAAAAAATTAACATAATGGATAAATATAGGTAAGTACGCTAACTCCCTCTAAAAGTTTTCTACGCTCAGATGTTTAGGCAACGTTAGGTATACATACCTACATCATCTCAGTAGTTTGGTTTGGTTATTTGAACTTTCGAAACATTTTTGTCTCAAATATGAGTAAAAATGTCATAGATTAAGGACCCAGAAAAAATTGTTGACCTTTAAGACTTGGTTAAGGTTTTACATGCAAATCTTAGAAATTCACAAAGGACTAGCGATGGTCTAAGTAAGCCGTAAGCCTGTCAAGGTCTCAAAACCCACAAATAATAATAATAATTAATTCACCGTACTTCGAGCTTTCGAGCAAATGATTGTCAAATTTCATAGTGTTGTAATAACGCTAGTCTAAAATTTTCTTTAAAAATTTCCACGATAGAAAAACGTATAATATACTTTGCTATTAATATTGTGATGTATTATGCAAAAATATAGATGGTCAAACATTTCTCTTGAATGTTCACGCTGACAATTGTGTTGTTCCGGATATTGATCCGGACGCGTTTTATTTTGGTACGAATAGAACGAGAAATTGACACATTTTGTTGTTCATACCCGTGCTCACGGTTCATACTCGGTTAGGCGCTCTCTATAGCTAGCTTGCTTATACATACATTAGGTTAAACTTAGGTGACGAATGACCTCTTGCACACTTCTGCTCTCCTGGTACTTATCAATGTTTATTAGCCTTTTATCTCATAAATTGATTCAGCACACCCGTGGGATTAACAGAATTATGTACTAACACATTAAACTCACGACCAAAATCCTATACGGGGACTGCAGAAACAATGCCAGCTTTCAAAAATATCAATTGTGCACTTTTACGGCCATTGTCTTTGCAACAAGAGTGGAGACAAAAGTATTCACAGCTCCACCCATGTCAAGCAGTGGAGACATCAGTACTTGAAACCTTTCGAATCGGACACTTCAGCAAAATGTCCTACACATCATAAGTATCCTACTAGACCCACTAGTAAATAAATAAATAAATAACGCTTACAGGCACATACATTGCAATGATCCCAAGTAAGCCTCAGGCTTTTTGTTATGGGAACCACACAACAACGGCACACACATATAACATCCATGACAAAACCGGGATTCGAACCCAGGACCCTGGTTTGGCAGTCCGGCGTGGTAACCATCACACCAACCGGGTCGTCAAAAATTTAGTCACTAGTGGGTCCACTACTTTGTTCCACTAGTGACTATTAGAAGAACGTAGTGGGACCAACAGTCCGTAAGGCATACTTCTAAGCAATTCTAACCAATTTTCCATTGATCTATCTCAACATAGACCTAGCATCTGTAAAGTCAACATCTCCGCTTTTGCTTTTAAACTAGCCCATACCCTGGTATGCCACGGCTTTTTGAATGTATCGAGCTGAAAATAACATTCAGGTGCTCGCAAAATCCACTCTGGCATTTCAAAATTTGCATTCCGCCTCAAAGAGGTGCTTTGCCTTTTATTTGAAAGTAATTTTGTCAAAGGGGAGAAAACTTTTGTTGACGGTGAAAAATTTTACAATGTCGTCAATTTTGACAACGATCTGAAAAGCAAGCAGGCTTCAATAGCGGAGCGTGACATTTTTCTGTGGCTTCAACACATTTTTTTGAAGCAAACGAGATTTGACAGGTCTTACAGTAGGGGGAAAACACTGACATATACTCTCGCTAGAGTATAAGTGGGGGAAAATCTCAGAGGAAACCACGAGGAAACCATACCAAATTGATAAAAGAAAATAATTTGAAAGAAGGGACCCGTGGATTTGTGTGCGAAATTTAATCAAAAATACTTGAATGTTTGGCTGTCAGATCCATCACCATTTTACAGGAAAAAATTAAAATACGAATCTCTTTTATTCTGCATTTTGAAAGAATGGAACCTATTATAACTATCTATTACTGTATACAATAGTTTTAGTGGTCTTAAAGTCTTAATAGTAATTAAACACGGCCTGAATCCACCAACTGCTTGGTATAGGAATAAGGATAGTTAATTATCGCGGCGTTTGAGGCATGCACAAAGGATATTCCATTCTATAGTGTAGGTACTATTGGTGAACAATTATTAAGAGCGAGCTACGAGCTTTTGCCGCTTCGTCCGCACCAGTTGCCGTCATCGTAGCGTGATAAAATACAGGGTGTAACAAAACACCCTAAGACCTTCAAACTGATACACCCACTATGGAGCCAACTTCGAAATCGCGAATAAAAAAAACAGCTGTTACATATTACATTTGAGTCGAGTCGGTACAGTAGTTTTGTATTTGACAGCTGTTTTTTTTTTCGCGATTCCGAAATTGGCTCCATAGTGAAAGTTGTTCAGGTCTGAAGCACCCCCTTAAGTATAACTAGGGTGTTTTGTTACATCCTGTATATACCTACCAGTTTTTAAGACTAATCATAGCTTCCAAACACAACACAATTTATCAAAATCGGTAAAGCAGTTTTATCATATCGGTGATCAAAAAATGCGTCCGACCGTTGTAACGACTAGACGTATCTATTTTGTCTACGCCAATCTTTTTTTTAAATAGGTGCAAAAAGTCAGTGTTTTAAAACAGAATTTATACTAATATATTCTCATCTAAAAATTATTATTATTGACAGTGCTTAAAAGTGAAAAGAACGCTTAAAACCTGTGATATTACGATCTAAAATAACAATTACAACCGTTTAAAATCAAAAGTGCAGTGCGTGTTGACCTTGTGCAGTCGTCAAAGCCATTGACCCTAGCTTGTGCGCGTCACTACACTGCACACAGTCTTCTTTTTGAACGCTTCGGTTATCGCACGCCTGGTTCAGTGGTAAGGCTGCTCGGTTCTAAACGATACGCGTGCCGTACAGCTCAAATCTCAGGTTCAAATCCGCACCCTAGACAATTTTCGATTAGTTTTTTTTTAATATATTATATACATATTTTTTTTTTTTTTTTTTTCTCTTCTCGTATCGTGTATGGACAATGTCGTCTGCTTCCAACATTTGTTCGGGATGTTCAAACAAAATTCTAGGCAGGAATTTTTTAACATGCTCCATCTGCAATTGTAAATATGACAATTTTTGCCTCGGACTTGATACGAAACAACTTAATTGTATGGATAAAGAGCAGAAGAATACTTGGAGATGTCCTCAGTGTCGCAGCAAGCAGCCAAAAAAGGATAATTCTAACACACCTGTTCATCCAGCATCTCAGCCAAAATCAGCGGTACCCCCGGTCATACAAGATGACGACCCATTGCGCAACGTTAATACACGCGCAAGAAAAGGGGCTGGCCCGCAACTGGTAGAGGAACCTGTAACCCAGGAAAATATCCGAGAAATACTGAAGCAGGAATTGCCCGGAATTTTGAAAAACTCTTTAAAAGAGCTAGTGTCAGAGCAACTGCATAACATTAACTGCCAAATCTCTGATTTCAGCGAATCTTTGAACTTCTTTAACAGTCAATTCGAACAGTTAAAAACTGTAATAGAAGAAAGGAATGCCACCATTGATAAACTGCAAAAGGAAAATGATATTCTAAAAACCACTGTCACCGACTTATCTGCAAGATTATGCGTAGTAGAACAGAACATGCGAGATAATAACATCGAGATAAATGGTATCCCTGAGCATAAAACAGAGATCTTGTCATCAACACTGCAACAACTTGCAAAGACAATCGGAACGTGCATTGAGGATGCCGATATTCTACACGTAACCAGAGTTGCCAAGTTGAATAAAGACAGCGATCGCCCACGTGCCGTCATAGCTAAACTACGTAGTGCTCGCCAACGCGACACTATCCTGGCAGCGGTCTCGCAGTTCAACAAAAAAAACCCCGAGGATAAATTGTGTTCTCATCACCTAGGAATCGGTGGTCAACGCGCGCCAGTATTTGTGTCTGAACACCTTACGCCTGCGAACAAACAACTCCATGCTGCCACACGTAAGTGTGCTAAGGAACTAGGCTATAAATTTGTGTGGGTTCGCAGTGGGCGTATTTATGTTCGTAAGAATGAAACCTGCCAATCCCTCATTATACGTAATTATGATAGTTTAAGGAACATAGTCTAGAGTCTACACCTTGATTACTCGTAAAAAATACCGTATCAAAGAGTTGGCCTTTATCCTTCCAATGATTGAATTATATTATCAAAATGTACGTGGTATTAGATCAAAGACTAGTCAGGTGTATAAAAATGTTCTGTGTTGTAATTATGATATAATTGTATTTACTGAGACTTGGTTGAATTCTGGTATTGCTGACAGTGCTATAGTTGACTCTAGATATCAATTGTACCGTAGGGATCGCTTGTGTTTGGATGTTCGTAATAGAAATAAGAAAATAGTTGATAAAAACGCTATATCCAAGTTGGATGGAGGAGGTGTCATGATTGCTGTATCCAAAAACTTGAACTCTAATCGGGTTCGAAACTGGGAAACCAACGTAAATTTTGAGGATTTGTGGGTTACTGTTGAAATAAATTCAAAGAAAGTTGCCATATGTGCAGTCTACCTGCCTTCTCCAGCTAGATTGGAAGCACAAACTGTCTTTCTTGAAAGACTGTCCGATGTGATGAGCCATGTGGATGATGTTTTGGTCTTGGGTGATTTTAATCTCAGGACTATTCACTGGGCTAAACGAGACGATGACCTCCATGCAACTCCATCCAATTATCGCGCTCAAATCTGTCATTCCTTAATTGATTGTCTTTCTTTAAATAACTTACACCAGCTCAACGACATTTACAATGCAGATGGAAATGTATTGGATCTCGTTCTCTCTAATGTTCCCAATGCTTACGTTGTTAAACCAATTGATCTGTTAAGCAAACTTGACTCGTACCATCCGCAATTGTTATTAGTACTTCCATGTTACAAACAAAAAAATCTTCCTCGAGCTAAACGTTCTGACTTTAATTTCTATAGAGCCGACTTTCAGGGCATTGTTGATAATCTGAGAACTGTTGACTGGTCACAATGTTTTGCACCATGTCAAAATGTGGACGATATGGTCTCAGCACTTTATGAAATATTGAACAATTTAATTTCTAAATTTGTACCCAGGCGTTTGCCAAGGAAAGACAGGTACCCTGTATGGTTCAGTAAAGCTCTTATAAAACTTCTTGCAGAAAAAGAAAAACTGAGACGGCGTTATCGTCGCTTTGGGAATCCTAGGGACAGCATGGAATATGAGCTCATCCGTGAACGCTGTCATCGTTTACATGACAATTGTTACAGAATATATAAACGCAAAATAGAAGATAATATCGTAAAGGATCCTAAAACCTTTTGGCGTTTTGTCAATAGTAAGCGCAAAGCGGAATGTACTATTCCTTCTAGTATGCACCTAAATGAAAGAGTCTGTGAGGACGGTCAAGGAATCGCTAATCTATTCGCGTGTCATTTCTCCTCGGTCTATAGTTGTAGTGCTGATGGTCCTTGTGATGTCTCTTCACTCACTGGCGATGGCATCAGTGGTATTCATCTGACCGAAAAGGAAATCAGAAAGGGGATTGATAGGGTTGACATCAGTAAAGGTGCAGGACCCGACGGCATACCTCCTTTGTTCGTCAAGCGTTGTGCTAGTGTTTTAACCTTGCCACTGTTTCTGGTCTTTAACAGATCCCTTAGGGATGGTGTCTTTCCGTGCGAGTGGAAAAGGGCACGAATACTACCAATCTATAAAAAAGGTGACACGGACGACGTGAAAAATTATCGACCTATATCTATTTTGTCTTGTTTTGCGAAGTTATTTGAGTCCTTCATTTGCCCGATTATTACACGTCTTACGGACAGTAATATTTCCTCGAGTCAGCATGGGTTCAGGAGAGGTCGTTCTGTCCAGACTAACTTGATCTCCTTCGTCACTGACATATCAAACGAGTTAGAGAGGGGACGCCAGGTCGATGCTCTATACACAGACTTCAGCAGCGCATTCGATAAGGTCAACCATTTTATCTTACTGAAGAAACTTGATGCCTATGGTGTTCATGGATCCCTGCTGAATTGGTTTACGTCTTATCTTAGGAGCAGAAGTCAGGTGGTAGCCGTCAAGGGATATGAGTCTAGGACATACTTCTCATTACAATGTATGTGCCTATGAGCGTTATTTATTTATTTGTTTATTTATTTATTTATCATTGATGAAAGTTCTTCAGTTTGATGGTCCGAAGCACTCTGTTTAATATGTAACACATTTAATTTTACACCCTGTATAGTCACTTTGCTATGAACAAATAATAAAAACAATCATTTACAACAAAATCTCAGAAATCTTTCTTACACGTGCGCACAATCCTAGGCATTTAGCCTTGTAACGGCTCATTTCATTTTTCTGAGTGGTCGGATTCTTCCAAAGGATATCCTTTTATATGAAATCCCGAGGGCAAACATAGAAAAGAAATAAGTGAAACGTACCTATGTCTTATTTGTAATATTGTTTCGGTGGATACTAAGCTGACACTTATATAATTGGTAGCTATATTTGTACTGCTTACTATACCAGGACAAGAATGTTATAATGAGAGTGCAATGTATTTATTAACAACAGAAATAATAATATAAAACTTATACCTACCATAAATAAAAAAACACCCTCTAAATTGCCGCCGCTTGCCGGCATGGTGCCTAGGAGGCTGGCAGCGTTGCCTCTTTGTATGGCCAGACTGATTCGCTGGCTGAGGTAGCTGCCAGCCCTCTGGCAGAGCCCTCGAGGCCTCGATTAGGCGCGCGATAATTCTTTAAATAATCGGCGCGCTTCTGGCCCCCACTGACCCAGAGTCTCAACCCCAAACGGTACAAATACTCGTATATAACCTCCACCGAGGGCTACATATAAGCGCCGCTTGAGGTTTTCCGCGATAGCCGCCGCCGCACTCGCATTCGATGAGGTCGCATGGACGTGGGACGGTGCCAGTGTATCTACACAGATAGCGTCCCAGACCAGCGACCTCCCCAATTTCCATGGAACTAGCGTCAATCCTTCGGGCCTCTTCCCATCACTCCAGATTAAACCTTAAAGGCTCTAACATGTTAGCGGCAATTTTATAATTGCATAAAAACATAATCACGTAAAGTGGTTAAGGACTTAAGTAATCACTTATCACCATCAAAAAGCGTGACCAAGATAAAAACAGAAAAGTGACGATCTTTTACGGACATTTATTGAAATGACCGACACCATCAAATTAAAATTCTGCAAACACTATGCAAACTTTCTAGCAAACGTAGCCGACGTCGGTAGTATAATTTGTCACATGATCACTCTGGTTTCAATCATCATAATGATTGGACATTACTCTCATCAGCTTAGAACTCAAGCAATAAATCATTATCCTTATTAATAATCAGAAACCATGAATGTTATTCCACTAAAACAACGTTGGCTTTCTTTTTGTACAGATTTTTTTTAATAAGCACTATGAGCAGTAATTAATACCGGTGTGTCCAGTAAAATGTTTAGCTTTATTTATAGGTACAAATTTTACCCCATCAAAGCTACAGGCAAACGCTACAACCGAGATTATTTTGATCATCCAACAGAAAAAATCTTCCCAAATCATTCTCATTTCACTATGTCAGAAAAGTTTATTCCCAACTATGAAGTAGCCACAATAATTCCTGTTCCAGTTTCCTAATTGCTCCCTTTCGTACGTAATGACTTCCCCAATTTTCCAACGGGATTTTGTTTTAAAATGACTCTTTCCTCCTCTTTCGGCCTTTTGTTCTGAGTTCATTATTGTTCACATTCATAGGTGAAGTGAGGTACTTTGTGAATTCGTTTTTTTTTTGTTATTCAAAACGGATAATGGGGTATTGATATTTTTCTCATATCGTGATATAGGTCGTCAAAGTGGAAGTACGATCCTTTTTTCACACATTTCCTTTTATAACGTTTTTTGATGTTTATTCTCCGTAACAAAGGGTATTTTATTTGGATTAAGAGTTGAGCTTGATGGTAAGCTTTTAAAATTCTAATCGATATTTTACCTAAATAAATGGAAAAAATGGAGGCACAGGAATTATTGTGGCTACTGCCAGGACTTCATCACTTGGCCGTAGGTACAAAGATAAGCACCTACTCTTTGTCGCATCCTTGCTTGATTTTTGCCCAAATTATTTATGTTTGATAATTTCCTTTAAGTTCCTCAGAGAACATTTTTCAGTATCATGAATACAATTTACCCTTGCAGTCAACTATGTAAATTAGTCACAAACCTCTCATAATCATATTAAAACAGTCAAACAGTCCATTACACACTAGTTGGACACATTCCAAGAATTACTTAAGGCCGTAAATTGTCATTAAACATCAGATATACCACTAATCAAGGCATATACATGATGCAAAGGGAATTACGGGCAGGGTAAACCTTAATGCTCCTTAATGCATCCGATACGGTATCCCCAGCCAGATAGGGTTGATAAACTTACAAACTGTGCTTAATTTGATTAGCAGTTGGGACTAGTGCTAATAGCTTTCTGATTGGTAAGTGGGGAATGTTTTAATGCAGGGTGTAAGTGACAGCCTAGCAAATACTGAAACGGTGAATTCTGATCTTCAAACTGAACAACTTGCACTGACCTAATAACCTCGAATAGAGCGTCGGTGAGGCGTGGTGCGTTGTGGAGAGGTACGGATACTTAATCATGAAGGTCTTAGTTGGAATCCACAGAGACGATAATGCCAATAAATTTTTCTAACTTGTGCACAAAAAAAATATCGACTGGTCTCAAACGGTCAAGGAATATATGGTGAGGAAACCTGCATACGCTGAAGAAGAAATTCTGATGCGAATGTGAAGTCTAAAAATCCGTATTTGGCACGCGTGGTGGACACAACGTCCTTACCCCCTTCTTGAGGGTACGCTGTGCCCTACAGTGGGACGTATATAATTGTGATTAAGATGAAAATAATCTTCATGCTTCTAGGAAGTCGATTAAAATTTGCACGAATAACACTGATTCCAACATTGTTGGTTCTACATTATGTTGTTCTGTGTGTCTACTTGTACTAAATCCATTCAAGCTGATTGCAAACTAAACAAAGAAATACAAATCACGCATCTGATTAACGTAACATATATTTTAAAGGATATTAGTGGAGCTAAATCACGAATGAGGTCCATTTATTTTGTGTGAAATTATGATAATAAAGCCATTATATGCAACCTCATGGCATGACTGGAGGATATTTACAACGTGAAATGTTACTATGTTAAATTGTATGTGATTCCCGTTTTTGCTGGAAAATGAGTGTGGATTTCTTGATTATATGGTTTTGAGTTGTTTAAAACATTTCATTTATGGTTATTCGTTTATAACGTTACAATGCTTTAAATAAAATACTGAATAAATTCACTACCGTAATCCTTTTCGGGGTGGTAATAATGTTTGCTACAACATTCCCAACCGTATAGGTAGCAATATTCAGTTTCACCACATATCAGATTTCAGGGTGATAATGGGCGATGTAGATTTTTTGCTAACAAAAATACCGCAAGGAATCCTTTTCACACCAAAACGTTCCTTCTAAAAACCATATTTAACCACAAAATATATTTTTAAACTGTAAAAAGGTGTGAATCACTGCGTGGAATATGTTTCTCTTGCAGTATGAAAGGATAGTCACCAATTACTATTTTATAAGACATTCCAACCTATAACATGCAAGTTACTTGCTACATGTATGCTCATAAAATTAAAAAAGTAGCAAAGATTTAGACTATAAAAGTACCTAGAAGAAGGTGGCGGGACGAAATCAATAGCTTCTTGAAGAACTGGCCTAACGAAGCTAAAAACCGGGACGCATGGAGAGAACGGAGGGAGGCCTTTGCCCAACATTGGGACATCGACAGCTGATATAATAATAATAATTAGGGTCTTGAATTTGTGTAAGTTGGTAGGCATGTAAAAAATTTTTTTTTTGTTATTTTGTGTTCTTTTTCACTTTACGTTTTTTCTCATTTGTTTACCATATCTCTTATCATTTATTGTTTTGGAATAGTCACCTAAAATCAAGTAGGTAAGTAGGCATTTACCATTATAAACACTCAGCCATACAATTTTTCTCACCAATCGTAGCCGTAACTAGTACCTGTAAAAACGAAAAAGACATTAGGCGATGCTTTAATTACATTCCAAAATGCTAAATATTAAATATTACAGTTACACAAACGAATTCAGAATCTGTTATAAGCCTAATTATTTTCAAGTGGAAAAAGCACAAGGAACAGAGGACCTTACAAGCGTCAGTTATAAGGCTGAAGATTGAACGAGGGATATATTTATGCCTTATTCCGGGTCGTTAGCTAGTGTGAACACTCCACACGGTCTCATTACTGTCTAGCTTTTTAAAAACATTGCTAGAAGTAAGCCTAAAGGAGTATCCTTTTTGAAACGCGCACAGTGGAGCCTAAATTAATCACAATGTCTGCCAAAGATTGGATGACGTCGTCATATGAAACTAGGGCAAAAATTCCAATCTGCAACATGATTTTGCTGTTACCAGCTACGTCGTTTGCGTTGACTTTGAACTAAAAGTACTTTTTTTTAATTCTTCTTAATCGGAAAATACGGCACATGCACAAACTTTTCGGAGGGTTGGGATATCGCGTTTCTCATAGAAAATATTCGTCGGAACTGAACCTCTATGGCCGTAATGATGAATGTAACTAATTTAATTATATATTAATTATATAAACTCAAATATTTAGAAATGTTTATTATGTTAATCGAATGTTGAATTGATGTTGTTCAGTTATCGATCGATTCTGGTATCCAACATGATTTACAAGATCAATTATTTGTTTAAACCGTGTATCTCGAAAAGAAAAAAAAACAACGAGCAGGTATTTTCTATTAACTTTGCCCTATTTAAATTAGCTGCAATACTACGTGTGGTAAAATATTTCTTCGGTACGGATAAAAGAAATTCAAAACTATTTTATTCACAATTTTCGATGTACGCGGTCAAATTAATACGATACCTCAACTTCGTAAAAACGCAGTAATTACTCTTGCTCATAGCATAAATCTAGAATATTCCTCAAAGCCTAATGACGAGAGCCTCTCATTAACCTTTTCTTTTCGTTACGTCACTGTATACATTTCAGCAAAAATAGCAGTTGATGTGTCTTTCATCATTATTTTAACCTTACCTTTTACCTTTTACGCGATAGGTTTTACATTCAATAACTTCCGTGCTTCGGAAGGCACGTTAAGCAGTTGGTCTCGGATAGTTCCGTCAGATGACGTTTGTAACTATTCGTTAAGCCAGGTCAGAGGCCTTTAGTTAAGGCAGCTGCTTGAAAATTCTCTGACAGCAAGTTGACCACTAACTTGCCTCCACCAACACGCACTGGGCCCGCGTGGTGGAGTATGGCCCAGTCCCTCTCACCCTTATTCGTGAGAGGAGGCCGTTGCCCTGCAGTGGGATTCTACAGGCTATACCTTACTTTTTTTAACTTAAATATATCTTCAAAATATTAAAAAATATACCTAATAAAACATAATAGATTAGAGGAAGTTAGAAAGTAGCACCTATGACGGAATAAACTGGACGCACTGGACTCAGTTAAGCGTCGAGCCAAGAGACTCATTGACGATGACGCTAAGTTACATAGTCTGGAACACCGGCGTTTGGTTGCTTGTCTGTCGGTGTTTTATCGGTTACACTCCGGCGAATGTGCCCAGGAGCTACATGACCTGATTCCACCATCCCCCTTCCGCCAACGTACGACAAGACGTAGTGCGAGACTGTATTCATATGTAGACGATCTTCCAACTATCCGCACAAAAAGGTTCGCATCCTCTTTTATAATGAGAACCGGTAAGGTTTGGAACTCTCTCCCTGCGTCTGTTTTCCCAAGCAAATACAATCAGGATATTTAAAAAAAAGAGTTAATAGGCTTTTTCTGGGCGAGCGCGCTACATCCTCGGCTTCATCTACACTTTCCATCAGGTGAGCTGAAGCCAAGCGCAAATCCATTTAGCAAAAAAAAAAAAATTTGCCGGAATTAAATCTGTTTTTTTTTTCGAAATTATGTGCCCTCCAAAACATGATTATTCCCAGCCCCACTTGGTCCAACTCAGAAAGCGTCGCGTTTCCTTCTTGCTACACTTACTAAGGCGAAGGCAACGAATGTTTGACCGAGATTTCTTTCTCGCACCCATTTCTGTAATGTCTAGTGTGTTGCCTGTGATTACAATAATATTATATTATTATGGTGACGTAATTTGATTTATTATATGGATATACATACGTATTTTTGTATTTTTACGCTGGGGTTAAAAGCCTACCGAGCCTATTGTGCTGCCTTCAATCGTATTTTTTTATTTCTATACAATTAAACAATATTTCCAAAAAACAAGAATGTCACATTGTAGTCCTGATTTACTTTCAATTTATCGAAACATTACGGATTATTATGTTTTATGCTTGTACCTATCTTTAAAACCGCCAAAAGTGGCCACTTATTCCTTATTTCCATTTTTATACCTCGACTTGTATCAAAAACGTGTGAAAAGTCGAATAAAATAAATTAGGTTTGCATTAAATTCAATGCATAATATTATTGTTTTCCCACCAACGCCGGTGGGAAGCTTAAATTAAAAAGCATTATTCAAATCACATCCAAAGTTAAACTAAAGTTTCGCAATAAATATAAAGGTTTTATAACTTTTCCTCTCTTTTTAACTTTATAATTTATACAACAAGAGAAAGCTTTGTTTTAAGAGTAAGAAGTAGAGTACAGACAAACTGTTTTAAAACTTTATGTTTAAGGTGGTTGGAGAGCTGTCAATTTCATACAAAACGTCGTCGTTGTCGTATAACACTCGTAGACGGTGTTAATAAATGTAATGTTTTATATATGGACAAATAGCTTAGAAAATCTAGTTTCCGCGATTCGAATAATATTTACAATTTGTAATATAATTCCGAAGATATAAGGGTTTGAAATTTTGTATGAATAATTTCAAAGCGTGATATCTTCGTAATAATATTATAAATTGTAAATATAATTTGATTCGCGGAAACTAGATTTTCTAAGCTATTTTTCGATATATAAAACATAGTGGGGAATTTACTGCAACACGATGTACTGGAACCGTTTAAAAAATGATTAAGCTCTGATATTCGGCATAGGTGTTCCTTAGGTAGCCTTGAGTCAAAATTCACCGGGACCCATCGAGACCCACCCCTCAGATAGTCATGGGAGGGGGGGGAAGTTTGATTCTACCACGCTCCACTCTTATGCCTATATCTCCCTAACTATTAGTAGTGGGGCAAGTTTGGTATCGTTTACGGATAACAGAAGGATGGCAAATTCATTTCTGGAACAAACTTTTTTACTTCCCATACAAAAAATTGAAAATATTGAGTAAAGTTCGTAAAACTGAATAATTTTTTTTCGAATTAACTTAAATATTTTTTTAATTTCAAAAGTAATGAGATTTAAAAAAATATGTGTTAAAAGCCACATTCACCTGCATTCTAAAAATGTATAATTTGTTACAGTGCTACTACAAAAAATAGGTAAAAAAAAATATTTGTCAAGCAACTCAGAGTGGGGTAATATGTTTTATATCAAAATCTTGTAAAAGTTGAGCTTCTAGTTTTAGAGACCTTAATGTCATTTTTCAAGACCTATCTATAGACACCCAACACGTATAGGTTTGACGAAAAAAATATTTTTAAGTTTCAGTTTCGTGTATGGTGTGCCCATACATTTATTTATTTATTAAAATATTTTATTTATTATTAAATTTAATTTATTAAAATATAAAATTTAAAAATAAATCCCAATCCATTTCTCTTTCTTCATCGTCTTTTTTAGCTTGTCTCGTCCTAGCGTCCTATTTGTCTTCGGATCCATCTTTGGAATTCGAAGTGTCGTGTAAGTCGATATTAACCAATGTAGATCGCGACACACAAAACCTAGCACCGTGCAACCATGAAGAGGCCGATACCCGTATGATGATACATGTATCGGATGCAGTCGCTCAAGGCTTAAAAAAAATCATGATCCGCACTGTGGACACGGACGTAGTGGTACTGGCAGTTGCACAGGTACAGAAATTGCATCAGCTTGAGGAGCTTTGGGTGCACATAGGCACTGGAAAATACCATCAGTACCTAAGCTGTCATGACATTGCAACTTCTTTAGGTAAAAAATACAGAAGTTAAATTTGACTTCATCGTTTACTAATATTATTAATTTACACATCTGTTTTTACTTACAGGGCCGCAGAGAACAAAAGTGTTGCCCTTGTTTCACTCATTTACGGGCTGTGATACGGTTTCGTGCTTCTACGGCAAAGGCAAAAAGAGTGCCTTTGAGGCTTGGGAGGCATTTCCTTCTTTGACTGAGGGTTTGATATTAGCTATGGATGGTAAAATAAACGACGCTATGGCGATTATTGAAAAATATGTTGTCATTTTATATGATAGGTATGACATTTTTTCGAATAATGAAGTAAGACATACGCATAAAAAATATGTAATTATAATACTGCGTTTTGTTTTAGATCAAGTTCATGTACAGAAGTAAATGAATGCCGAAAATATTTATTCACGAAAAAAAACCGGCAAATCGAGCATATCCCCCCTACAAAAGCCGCATTATATCAACATTTTCTGCGGGCAGTTTTTCAAGGAGTTCATGTATGGGGTCAGATGTCAACTATTCAAAGTCTACCCTGTCCTTCTAATTGGGGCTGGATTAAAATTAATGATACTTGGCAACCAAAATGGACTGACTTGCCTGTGGCTGCAGACGCATGCCAGGAAATAATTAGGTGCAAGTGCACGAAACAATGCGGCACAAGATGCAGTTGCCAAAAACAAAAACTAAAGTGCACAGAGCTATGCCTGTGTGGTAGCACTTGCTACCAAAATAAATAAAAAATGCTACATCGATTTCACGTTTTTTATTTAAAAATATTCGTTTTTGTCTCTGTTCTTCCTTCAATATTTAAGCCGGTAAGATACTTAGTATCTTCATAGTCTGTGACGCCCTTTAGATTTTAATTAGTTTTCAAACTGTTCGAGTATAACATGTTGCACAGAACAATAAATATTGCCTAGAAATTGAAAGATAACAAGTAAAAGGATGATTGATTCGTACAACACGCTTGATGACTTTCTCACTTGCTTTACAAATATTTTTTTTTTACCTATTTTTTGTAGTAGCACTGTAACAAATTATACATTTTTAGAATGCAGGTGAATGTGGCTTTTAACACATATTTTTTTTAATCTCATTACTTTCGAAATTAAAAAAATATTTAAGTTAATTCGAAAAAAAAATATTCAGTTTTACGAACTTTACTCATTATTTTCAACTTTTTGTATGGAAAGTCAAAAAGTTTGTTCCATAAATGAAGTCGTCATCCTTCTGTTATCCGAAAACGATACCAAACTTGCCCCACTACTAATAGTTAGGGAGATATAGGTATAAGAGTGGAGCGTGGTAGAATCAAACTTCCCCCCCCTCCCATGACTACCTGAGGGGTGGGTCTCGATGGGTCCCGGTGAATTTTGACTCAAGGCCACCTAAGGAACGCCTGTGCCGAATATCAGAGCTTAATCATTTTTCAAACGGTTAAAAGCACTAAATTCCCCACTAACATTACTTTTACGGTTACAAGTTATATCGGGTCCGTCGTAGTACTGACACTTTTTAAGGGTGTGATCAGACCATCAAACTGAACAACTTTCTCTATGGGACAACATCGAAATTGCGAAAAAAACTGATGTTCTATATAGTTCAAATAAAATAAAATCTGCAATTTATAATATTATATAAATTATATTTTGTTTGAAATTTTTCATACAAAATTTCAAAGCTCTGTATCTTCGTAAGTATAATAAAAATTGCAAATGTTATTTGATACGCGGCATCTAGATTCTCTAAACTATTTTTCCATGTATAAAATATGACTTTCATTAATTCCTTCTACGCGTAATACGCGTCAAACTTTTGTATGGAATGAAACCACCTTAAGAGGATAGACGAGTACGGTTTTTTCCATACAAACGTATTCCCCTGTTTTCTCCCTGGATAATGACACTAGACCAAAAAAAAATTTATCATACAATCTATGTTGCCTCTGCTATGTTTTGCTTTTTTGCATTAATTAATTACTGTATGAACTAGGGACCTTCGAAAGTGACCAATTTTACCGCCCGTTTTCAGACATCCAGCAAACAAATTTAACGAATATAAACAAAAAAAGCAAAACGTACAGACATGGCCAAAGTCTTCCTAATATTATTCTTGAAAGAATTATTAAAATCGGTTTAGTTTTGGAGGAGAAAACGGGAATACGAAATGCTGTTTTCGTCGATTTTATGTAGATAAAATCAGTTCAAGCTGCAGTTGTCTCTTTCGCACTCTAGCTGGTGGAGTGTATGGGTGGGGTGGATCGGACATAATATGTAAACAGTCGGAAAAGTGACCTAATCTCCAAATTAGCATTTCAGACCGTCTATCCTCTTAAGGCCAGGAATCGAACCGCCCGCCGCCTCATGATTGGGCTATCATCGCTCGTATTTTTTGAAGAACGTCTTTACTTTATTGATGCTGTTTCAAAAAACAAAAATTTCAAAACGAGTTCGTTAAATATCAGCCTCTCGAAAATATACGTCCCACAAATTCTTCCTACATTTTACTTGCGGAAATAATTTCCGCGGTCTGTCCCCTTTGCCATTGTTTTTATGTAAATTGTCCCCGGAATTATAATCAACATCATATAAACGGGGCCGTGGTAGAAATACAATAGTAGATATTACCAAATAAATGGTTTTAGGTTACCTTTTGAATTGGATAAATTTCTAGCGTTAGAGGTTTTGCATTGGGTGCGTGGGTAAAGCTTTTAAATTAGGTCCTAAACACTTATAAAATCTATTATTTTCATTATACGCAGTTCCAAAAGTGACAATAAGCCTCCGCACACTGCAGCGATTTTATCGAGCGATTTTATCGAGAGATATTATCGACAGCGATATTGCGACACCTTACACACTGTAGCGATTCTGCGATTCGCGTCACGCATGCGCCCCACCACTGAATTTAGTCGAAAGAGATTGCGTCAGGTCAAGTCAGGTTGTGTTAATGCCAGCCTTAACAGCATGGTGGCGACATCTAGGTTCTAGGCATGACAACATGCTGCCCGCCATCTACCGCATTTCGTTGATACCAAGCCAATAGCTAGGTAGGTAGCCAATGTAGTTTATCGATGTAATAGCTAGTTTAGTAATTAGTACTAAGAATGGCCGCATGTGGCCATATAAGGCGCTGTTCCAAATGTAAAGTCCCTTTTCAACAGAACGAATTGAGTAAAGCAGACGTACCAAACCCAACGTATCTCATTTTCTCCACCACCTCAAATTCGTCCAAGTCGGGCCCGACATATGGTGACCCCAGATAGAAGAATCCGAGAAGGTCGTCAAAATCAGCAAATTCGCAAGAATTAAAAAGCTGAAGGACCACGGTGTGAAACCACCGCGTGGTATAATTTACACAAGAAGGAACGGCAGGATTCAACAAGAGAACAACGCACATTGCAAATTGGAGTCTGACAACGGTTTCGAAAAAGGTTGGAGGAGCGGAAGAAGAAAGGAAAACCACGCCGCCCGCCGCGCCGCCCGGAGGAAAAAGAAGCGAAGGTAGTCGGTGCGCGCCCCGGTCAAAAGGTGCCACGTGGGAGTAACAACGGAAGCCAGCAGACCACGAGCTTCAATTCACGAGCAGGCAAGTGAGCTGGCAATCCTACATCCAAAATTCCCTACAGAATCATATAAAATTTTCCCTTTTTTTTTTTGGATCAATTTAACATATTTATCTAATAATGAGTGACTCAGACGTAGAGAGCAATTCAGGGGTTTTAGAATTAAAAGAATTAAAATCTAGACGGGGGGTTTGCAAACGAAAATTAACATTAATTAAAAAATTTATCGATTCCATTGATGAACAAAAATTAACGGCCGAGCTGACAATAGATTTAACATTACGGGTTGAAAAGCTGTCAAATTTGTACAATGATTTCTCTGAAGTGCAGGACCAGATCGAGATAATTACCGACGAGGCTGAATGCGAAATCCAATCAGCCGAGCGGGAACTCTTTGAAGGGACATTTTTTAAATTACTCGCAAGGGGTAAGTTCTTGATCGAAAGGACTAGCCAGACGAGGGCGGAAGACCTAAATTCGACCCTGCCCCGGCCGCAGCCTGCTTCCCAAAACAGTGAGTTTGTAAAGCTACCCGAAATTAGTTTACCTACCTTCAATGGGGACATTACACAGTGGCTGGAGTTCCGAGACACCTTTGATGCTCTCATCAACAAAGGTAACATGCAGCCGATTATAAAATACAAATATCTAAAGAGTTCGTTGAAAGGAGGTGCACTCGAGGTAATCAGTTCACTCGATTATTCGAACGACAGCTACGCGCTCGCGTGGCAGTTGCTGTGCGAGCGTTACAATAATCCGCGAATCCTAGTATCGAATCACATGCGTGCTCTTTTCGATATTGAGTCAGTCCCATCAACCCCCTCAGCTCTCAGAGGTCTAAATGACAACATTTCTAAACACGTAAGGACTCTTGCGTCGTTAAAGGTACCGGTGGAAGGCTGGGACCTCATAATTATCTATCTCTTAGTAGACAAAACTCACACATGTACTCGCCTATATTCTAAGATTTGTCAAAAATGCGAAACAAAAAACTCGCACACTTCACCCTGATAAGAAACTATCGGGGCCATTTACGGTGGACGAAATATCGAAATCGAGACAAACCTTAATAAAACATGCACAAATGGAATCTTTCCCACATGAATATAACCAACTATTACAAAGCAAACCTTTGTCAAACAAATCACCGCTATTGTCATTAAATCCATTCATTAAGGACGGACTTATTCGTGTGGGAGGGAGGATTGGTCTTTCTAAATTTTCATATAACAAAAAACATCCACTCATTCTGAGTCACGAACACACACTAACAAAACTTATAATGCAATCCGAACACAAACGACTTATGCATGCAGGGCCACAGTTATTGCTAGCATCGATTCGCGAACGCATCTGGCCCACTAGAGGGAAACTATTAGCAAAAAAAATTGTTGATAAATGTGTTACATGTTTTAAGGCCAAGCCACAGACAACCACTCCCATTATGGGTGACTTGCCTGAGTCGAGGGTCAACCCTTCACCACCCTTCTATAGAACAGGTTTGGATTACACTGGTCATTTTTACATTCGAGACAGGAGAGGACGTGGTCACAAGGTCTATAAGTGTTATATAGCGGTATTTATTTGTTTAGTAACGAAGGCCATTCATCTCGAATTAATTTCAGGGCTAGAATCGGCCGCCTTCCTAGCGGCGCTGCGACGATTTATTGCACGGAGAGGTAAACCGAGGGAGTTGGTAAGTGACAACTCAACTACTTTTCACGGCGCCGACAACGATATGAAAGAATTCCAAAACTACTTAATTGATTATTCGAGTGAGCTGACATCTCAGTGCGCAGATGAAGGCATAGAGTGGAACTTCATCCCTGTGTATACACCCCATATGGGTGGGCTATGGGAAGCTGCTGTAAAAAGCTGCAAATTACATTTAAAAAGAGTTTTAGGACAAGCACTATTAACATACGAAGAGTTTTCTACAATCTTAGTCCAAATAGAATCAATATTGAATTCCCGTCCATTAATTTCCTTACCTAATTCCGAATCTGACATTCCCGTCCTAACGCCAGCTCACTTCCTCATTGGAAGAACTTTTACTTCGCTACCAGAGGACGACTACACTGAGCAACCAAAAACTCGTCTCACACACTTTCAACAACTTCAACAGATTACTCAAGACTTTTGGAGGCGCTGGTCTCGCGATTACATCGCCACACTGCAGGAACGAACGAAGTGGAGGAGCGCCCGCGGACGAAGTCTCGACGCCGGCTCTGTCGTCCTGGTGCGAGAGGATCGCCTGCCGCCATGCCAATGGAACCTGGGTCGGATCGTCGCCACTCACCCCGGACCCGACGGTGCGGTCAGGGTCGTAACCATCAAGACAGCAAACGGATCGGTGATAAAACGGTCATTCAACAATATATGTCCGCTGCCAACAACAGATATTATGTAACCTCAACCTGTACTTACCTAGATGCGAATAGTTTTTAAGTTAAGTAATTAAGTACCTACACCTTATATAAGATTCCCATTGAACTGTGTTCTATTAGTAGGTAATAAAAAAATGTTACCTTTCGTTGTTTCATTTTCAAGTAGTAACAAACAACAATTAGTCAGATTTGCATTTGAACTAGTAAAGTTTTAAACCTAAGTACCTAGTAAGTTGTAATTATATAACTTAGAAATAAATAAGTCAATCTATTAAGGCTAACTTGTAGAATACCTAAACATGGTACTAATCAAATATAATATCTTGAAATGCCCATTGTAGACTCACATACCTAATAACCACTATAGGTAGGTCTACCTAGAATGTAATAAAAATGTAATTCAGGGGTGCGAATTTTGAAGTCAAATTTAAGCAGTAAAGGGATTAATGAGAGCGCTTTGTATGAGATTTAAACCGTTCAAACTCACCGATGACATTTGGGAATCGCACCCCTGTGCACAGTAAATGCGTGGAGACTTCCAAGGGGTATTTCAAGGGGGGGCAGTATGTTAATGCCAGCCTTAACAGCATGGTGGCGACATCTAGGTTCTAGGCATGACAACATGCTGCCCGCCATCTACCGCATTTCGTTGATACCAAGCCAATAGCTAGGTAGGTAGCCAATGTAGTTTATCGATGTAATAGCTAGTTTAGTAATTAGTACTAAGAATGGCCGCATGTGGCCATATAAGGCGCTGTTCCAAATGTAAAGTCCCTTTTCAACAGAACGAATTGAGTAAAGCAGACGTACCAAACCCAACGTATCTCATTTTCTCCACCACCTCAAATTCGTCCAAGTCGGGCCCGACAGGTTGCGATAATATCGTGGCAGTGTGTGGTATCGAGCGCGTGTCCATACAAAATGTACTGAGAACAAATATCGCAAAATCGTTGCGATGATATCGCTGCAATGTTCGGAGGCCTTAGTGATCTATCCGTTTGTATAAAGTAGCCTTGTGAGAAATACGAGTACATTCAAATGCATAAATAATTAATTTGAAACAAACTCAAATCAACCTTTATTCGTCGTCACAGCCTGTACCTGAGCCTGTGCTCCCATAGTAAAAGTTGTTCAGTTTGATGGGTACACTGTTAGTTTAAAAGGATGCTAATGATATCAATTTAACCCTGTATAGACTGTGATGTCGAGTAAAATAAATGTTGATTTGAGTTTGTTTCAAATTAATTTAAATTATTTATGCGTCCCACTATCCCAATAACCCACTGCAGAGCACAGGCCCACCCTCAGGGAAGGATGTATGGGCGTTGGTCCACCACACATTCCCAATGCGGATTGGTAGACTTTACATAGGTAGGTATGTATCGGAATTTCTTCTTCAGCGTATGCAGGATTCCTCACGATGTTTTTCTTCACCGTTTGAGAGCAGTCGTGAGCATATGCTTATGCTAGTAAATAGTTTTTCTTACAGTAAACGGTGTGCGTCCTTGGTCTACAGGCCAGCCGCCATGGCATCCTGTCCATGATAGCTGACAGGTTGGACTGTCGCTACGTGAACCACTGTTGCATGCTTCACGTGGCGCACAGTTCAAAGTAATTTTAATGAATGAATGAATGATTTTTAAATGTATTTTATGTAATTATATTTGTTTTTTATTTTAATTGTAATTTGATGTTACTAACATAGTTAATAAGACCTACTAACACAAATGGATTCACTATGGTCTGAAATAAATGAGTATATTATTATTATTAGCCTACTCTACGTACCTACGTACCTATACATACTCATGTAAGTATTTGTATTTTCTTCAAAAACTGCTCACTTTTAATTAATATTCACATAAAGTCCTACGTAAATAGGTGATGCGTGACCACGTCAATTCCGTCTGGCCTAAAAGCCAAGTTTTCATCACGACACCTAGTATGACAGACAATCTGTCTCTATTACCACTGTATAATAATATCGTTACTGTTTGAGCTGTTAAATAACGTTGGAAGTTAGCGTGCGTTAGTTGAAGTAAGTGAACTATGGAGTTTGTGCATTATTCGTATATTAACTACAACGCGTGAATATCAACATAAAAATATGGTAGGTTTGCTCGCATAGTAAAAGTTCAGTTTGAAGGGTAGAGTATGTGGTTTAAAGGTTATTTATACTTTTCCTTTCACCCTGTATACGTCCCTCTGTAGGGCACAGGCCTATTACCCTTAGGGAGGGTGCATGGGCGTTAGTCCACCACACATGTCCAGTGCGGATTGGTAGACTTCACATACACATCGGAATTCCTTCTTCAGCGTATGCAGTTTCGAGCAGTCGTAGTCGGTATATCGTCCGTGCGGATTCGAACCCGGACCTCAAGATTCTGTTACCATACGTCTCCGCGACGCGCCATACCGACGCTCTTTGAAGATTTTTTAATGTTATTTAAATGAACAAACTCTCCATCAATGGCCAGAACTTTTGCTACAACTACAAACATTTTTAAGTAAAGCTGTAGAGCTATGTTCACATTTAAAGAAGTGCATTTTCAGATCAACAGCAATTTAAAGTTTCTGAAACACTAGACGTCTCGACTTCTTTCTTCTACATATTGTTTCATCTAACTTTTATATCCCATTCTTTCGATTGTTACTCTAATGGCGAAGAGCACTTACACAAAAAAAATCACTTCAAACAAGTCGCATTAGAGCGAACGTCGTTTGCGTATTCCTTCTTTGTAATCCCGAAAGGATTATGGATGAATATCGCAAAATGTATCTTATATCTTAAAGAAGAAGACTCGGTTTTGTTTAAAAGATCTCAGCTGTCGGAAGAATGTATCTCTCGTTACCAAGTGTGAAGAACTCTTTTACGGTTTGTACAATAATTCTTTTTGACGTTATGCATGCCGACAATTTACGAAAGAAAAATATACAATGCAAAGGGAAAGTTTCCAAGTAAAGTGTAGAAATCTTTAAATAAGCTTAGTTTGTTGAGTTCAACGGAATATGTACATACTTACTTGAATCAATTACATTCCTACCGGTACATGACAAAGTCAAATTCGCCCTCCAGGTTGAACAACATACACGCAAGGAAAACTTCCTACACCCTATCGTAAACAAAACGCAAACAAGACAAGTTAGTAGACAAATTATGGCTACATCAAAATGTAATAATTCCTATGGAAGACGCACTTGTAGATATTTAATACCCAGATTACATAATAATTTACCTGACAATATAAGAAACATACTTAATAGTAAAAATATTAAAATAAAACTATTTAAACACTACCTACAGTTGTATACGAGCATAACACTCTAAATCACCAACGTATTTATTTATAGCCAGAATAACACATAATACACACATGATTATATTATTATACTTACCTAATACATAAATAGAAATATATATAACTTATATATTTTTATATTACATACATTTATATATATATATATATATATATACATAAACATCTTCACACATTTACATAAGGAGGTACATTACACACTGAAAATACCTACTGTTACTACCAACACTGCTAACAAACGACGATCATAATTCAAAAACGTTTGCATACATAACATAGCTTTTACCTATTCAAGCATTTAATACAAAATAATGTTGAAGAAAAACGGTAAAAGTAACGCAAAAATAAACAGCCTGTATAGAATGCAAAACAAGATTTCTTATTGTATAGCCACGTATAGTCTATCTGTTGTCGACGGACAGTGCGCGTTCGAAGGAACGTAAGTGAACGATATCACTGACGTTGTGTTGAACGCGCGCTCCCGCGCCGGTGCTCTCGGCAATTGTTTAGTAGTGTAAAAATTATGTGTAGTTACCTACAATTTTGTTATAAATTAAGGTGCCAAGACAAACCCAAATAGGGTTTTTTGGTATCATAAAATTAAATGTATTACAACCCAATGTAAACCGAAATGTTAATAAATAAATAATTTGACGTATATCTGTAATTGTATCTCACAGACCATTTTCTCTTTTTTAAACTATTTGACGTAGAATGTTGAAGACACAAAGAATGTTAAATTATAGACCGACAGTTTTATTTTGACTCAACTGTAATATTTGCACCAATATTTATATTTATTGTGTTTTGTGTGTGTGTACATCAAAGTTTTAATCTTTATGTACAAGTATCAACTTTCCAAAATTATAAAATTCCAAAATCCTGCCACCACTTAGCACGTCAATCAAGTATCCATGAATTAAAGGAAAGGCTACAACTTCATGCCGTTTCAATATTATAGTTTGTTACAAGAAGGTGACCCAGGACTTGAGTTTATAAATGTCTTCCTCATAGTCTTTGCCCCTTTAAAAGATCAAAAGCCTCTAAATATGAAACAGGAATACCAAAGTGAGTTTTCATCACATAAATGTTACATAACGTGACCTCAAAACGGCTAGCAACAACACCCGTCCCGTTCGCTAACCGAGTTAATTAGTAATTGAAGACAAAAGGGGTCTTACCAAAATGAACATAACAAAGCCATTGTACATTTAACAAGTATATGTCCCATAATAGGATTTAATCCATTAGAATCTACTAGATCACAACTGTAGTAATTTTGTGATAAGTTATCAAAGATTCGAGCTTTTTAGTCCCAATATAAAAAGAATATCTAGGTACAAAGTTCACTCGTACGGGAGGTAGGACTTAATTGATGATGTAACCATGATGTTTGATGACCTGTGTTCACCGTTTCAGTCTGTGGAGGCCGGTCCGTTACACCCTGTATTCAACTGCACTAGTAGCTGTATAGTACAATCTAGCTTGTGTGTTTCTTGGATGACGCTTTCAGCGACTTTCACAACTTTAGATCTGCCCCCGTGGTCTAATGGTTTAGAGCATTGGGCTCTTGACACGGAGGTAGTGGGTTCGATTCGCACATTGCAGGCTGAATCCACCTGATTGCCTAAAAAGAAAGACGATTCTGTGCTTCGGATGGCACGTTAAGCCGTTGGTCCCGGCTTCTATCTCTGGTGGTAGTAGTCATTACATAAAAACCACGTCAGAAGCCGTAAGGCGGTTTGAATAATCTCTGACACCAGGGCTTACCCACACGATAAGAAGAAGAAGAAGACTACTTTAGTAGTTCGTTCGATCAAAGAATAGAAAATAAATAAATCTCTAATCAAACGTTTCTATTCTTTACATAAGGTCACGCCATTGTCCCATAGGTGTAGGCAGAGACCGCGGACCGCCACACGCTACGACTCTAATACACCTCTTTAGCCCTATTAATATTCGATTCTTTGCTATAAGTAATTCTATCGTTAGATTCATTGAAGTTCTTGCTAGGTTCATTCTTAGCAAAATTATTTAGAGTTTCAAGAAGAAATGGTTTGCCTTTCGACCAAAAACACAATAGCTCACGACTATATTCCTTGAGAGGGTAGTCAGAGATATTCTGAAACCTTAGAACATCCACGTTTCACCAGTAGTACCGAAACTCAGTACAGAGTTACAGGGGGTGAGCCCGTCGCCACGGACAGTGTAATGCAAAAACAGGTGCAATACATGCCTCGAAATTGAAGTATGCAGGTTTCCTCACGATGTTTTCCTTCACCGAAAAGCCAGTAGTGTTACAAATCGTACATAAATTCCGAAAAACTCATTGGTACGGGTCGACCTAGACGGGGTTCGAACCATCGCCTCCTGCACGGCAGGCAAGGTTACTCGGCACTGGACCACCACGGCACAATATTTGAATGCATACACCCCTTAGAGTATGTATCTTGCTTATACATACTCTAAGGCATACCCTAATCGCTTTATTCCTCTTCTCATTTAAAAGAAATAAATCACCTTTTAAGAAAAGCCAAAGGTTTTCGTTAGAGGCTGTACAAGGAAAAGTTTAATTTATTGAACCAAAACTCATCTTCTGAGTAAGTTATGAGCCGAAGTTGTTGGCAAGCAGCCATCAAAACTTATACCAATTAACTTATTACACTAGGTATTTTGACATTTGATTATATTACTTTTGAATTTCATAGAGCTCTCTGGAGACTTTTCATTATTATCTAGAAAGTTAGGATTCTTCATGACCGCGACGTTAAGGCGTATCATCCCGGGACCACGACTCTCCATTTACAACCTTTAAACCACATACATCTACCCATCAAACTGAACAACTTTTACTATGGGAGCAAACCTGTCAGCACAAAAAAAAAGGTCAGCTGTCCCATACTAAACTGCAATACCTGCTTTCGTCTTGTCTAAGTTCACGCCGAGACCGACCAGTGTAGAAGCGGCTTTAAGGTCGCTAAGCATCCCACTTAGGTCCTGCAGTGATTCCGCCATGACGACGATGGCATCGGCAAACGCAAATCTCTATGAATATGTACCTATATTACATGACATAAGTGTACTTTTTGCAACCATCAGCAGCAAGGCTTATTCAGTGTTTATGTGGTGGAGAGCATAGTATGAGTGACTAACTGTTCCCGCGACATCGCATGCTAGAGTCTACGCAGTTCTACGCCGTAGCCCTGCGCAGAGTCTACTCAGGTCTACGCCGTAGACCATTGAAAATCGTACCGACAACTTTCATGTATTTAAGTCAATCCAATCAATTAACAGTTTAAAAACATGTTTTTTTTCTGTAAACTCTATTTGAATTCTGTGAGTCTGTTCATTTATCTTTTTTTTTATTTTTTTATTTAGTTGTTTAAGTTACAACTCTCTGTCCAGGTCCCTCTTAATTTGCTGACGGTTTCTTAAAGGTATGATAAGACCATCAAACCGAACAACTTTCGCTATGGAGCCTACGGGATCAATGCCGAAATCGCGAAAAAAAGACTAAAATTCATGCGGAAGCAGTTTTTTTTCGTGATTTCTACAGACGATTAGTTGTTCAGTAAAATCACAAATTAAAGTAGGTAATATTTTTTTTTTTTATTATTGATGGGTTTGCTCTTGACCTCAATCTAGTCCTCAGGACAAAGATGGGGTCGAAGATGTAGCGAGCTTACCCAGAATGGCACTGGCACTCCTGCACACTGACGGAACGCAGCAAGCTGTTTGGCGCCAGACTCCGGCAGGAGGGTGCCGCGAGCCAGGCGGCTCCTTGCGGAGCCTATCACACCGCTGTGGGGGATCTTTCAGCCGCCATCACAAACTTGGTAGCTTGTGATGCCGTTGCCCGGGGTGGACCGCTAGAGGTAGATCCCCAATCACCCCAGCAGCAACGCAGCTGTTTATCCAAACGCCCTGTACGCTAGTCCCTCGCCACAGAGAAAGTTGTTCAGTTTGATGGTCTATCATCCCCTCAAAAACCGTCAGCATATTAAGAATTTAGTATGTAGGCGCTTTCACAACTGAATGCCTTCTTCTTGTGGTGCCATCTCCTGTCGGAGGTTGCCTGTCATTAGGGCTATTCGGACCCTGGAGACTGAATGCCGCAGCATCCTAATTATTTATTTTGCTTTTCACTATGCGATTTCATTACGCATACAAAGCAAGTAACTAATTACAGGCTGTTACATAAGTAAGAATAAATTTTTTAAACTCTTAAGGGGGGTGTTTAGACCGTCATACTCAACAACTTTCTGTATGGGACCTACATCGAAATCGCGAAAAAAAAATCTGATATCTCATACCTACATATTTTAGCTCGAGTCGATGTACATTTTTTTTTCGCTATTTCGATATTGGTCCCATAGTGAAAATTGTTGAATTTGATGGTCTAAACCATCCCCTTAAATGTTTATTTGTATTTTTGTAGCACCTTGCATAGCGAATTGAAGTATAAATATCTAACTCAACATTTTACTACCCATTATATTAAAATCCACGAACCAAAAATTGCGTGCTTCATAATTTATAATAGGCACACAGGTACAGACAGGCAATTTTATTTAAAAGCTTAATGCTTAGAACAGCCACGGGTGTAGCCCCATAAAATGTACACAAAAGGTCCGCAAAGTCCGCATTTACATTTCGCTTTGTACGTTTTACATTTTTCAAGGCGAACACAGCTAAATGTTGAAAGGATGTGAAAGAGCTCTATATCCGTAACCGATACTACACAATACCATCCGATATCAGTAAAATATCCCAAATAGAAACAAACTGAAAAATTATGTTAGTCATGTGTTATTTACGTAAATTCTAACTAGTATTATAATTTCATTTTTGTTTCAATTACAAAAAATAACTCGAACCTCTTCTTAACTATTATAAAACCGTAAAATCATGAGGAATAAAAAAGTAGCGGTTCTCTTCATATGAATTCAAATAACATTTGATAGCGCGATTTAAAAACGTGCAGCGCCATCTATTGACAAAATTGTTCGTTTGTTTGTTTGTTCGCGCATCACGCAAAAACTACTGAACCGATTTTGATGAAACTTTTTTTGTTTGATAGCTTATGATCTGAATTAAAATCTGGTATATAATTTGTGCGGACGAAGTCGCGGGAAAACATTAGTTTTAAATAAATGTGTACGATGTGTTGATATTTGCCATTTCTGATTTTTGTCTTTTAAAATAAAATTTGAAACTTACTGTACTGAACAGTGAATAGACTAGCGCAGGACCGTTCAATTTGCAGAATCGTTCGTGGGGTATGATGATGATGATGACCTACTAGTTACACTGATAGTAATGTTGCGGATTTATACTTTATTCTTTCTTCGTTTTCTATAATCGGCTATTATCCTATTCTAAAGTCATTTTTTCAATTGCACAATAAATAGCATATCCGTATCTGATACATCACAGCCCTAACATCCCTACTGTAGACTCTCTAATAGACCTTTTGACCGCTCAACCCTGTATTAGCAACATGCGGCTAGACTTTAAAAACCTTTAATAAAATATGTAATGAGAATGAGCGTACAGCTAGCTGCATAAGTGGACTCTTTAGAAATGTAAATTTTAAAAGGGTTAAACTTTGGTTGCTTAACGTACCTTGTGTTTGCTGACCTTTACCTAATTTGGGTGCTGGATTTTACGGATTTAATTAAATGAAATACGAAGAACTGACAAATACACAGTATTAATATGAGATGTGGCAATTCTTGTCGCTACAGCGAAATGTTATAATGAGACTTTTCTTAACTTTTGAAAATATTTCTAACTGTAGGTAGGTATTTACAAGTTTAAAAAATGCAGGAAAAAAAGACAACGCTCACATGTTCTCATAATCACGTCAATCGATCTTGTTTCTTATAAGGATATTACTCTACACTGATAGTAATAGTACGTACTAGTATCCTCAGAAATCGCTAAAACTATAGATTTACACTCTAGATTAAGAAGCCATATCGTGGCCGAACATGGAACAGCAATAGTTTGACTTTTGCATCTAATCTAAACTATTATAAAACTGTAACTGAAGTGTGTCTGTACATTGAAGATATTTACAAAAAAAAAGATTACGATATGGTTTTTAGGTATCCCTGACTCGAAATCAACATTTTTTAGACATTTTGTCGGTCTGTTTGTTTGTGTGTTTGTTTGTTTATTTGTTTGTTTGTTTGTTTGTTTGTTTGTTTGTTCGCGCATCACGCAAAAACTACTGAACCGATTTTGATGAAACTTTTTTGTTTGATAGCTTATGATCTGACTTAAAATCTGGTATATAATTTGTGCGGACGAAGTCGCGGGTAAACACTAGTATTAAATAAAAGACGATTTGTTTGGCAAACATTATATACGATTGACACGGTGACCGAAACGAAAACTAATGTTTTGTCTTTTTTGTTTACTTAAGGTTTCACAACTGTCTACCTCGCACTCGCTATCTTTCAGCGTAGGCGAAAAGTGTAGTCTACAATGACAATTCAGCGTACATAGCTGGTTACTTTTGGTAATATACCAGCGTAAGCATAAGCTCACGACTATATTCCCCGAGGGGGTAGTCAGAGAAATTGTGAAACCTCAGAACATCCGCACGTTTCACCAGTTGTACCGAAACTCTGTCCTGTTTGACGGGGGTGAACCCGTTGCCACAGGTTTCCTCATGATGTTTTCCTTCACCGAAAAGCCAGTGGTGTTACAAATCGTTCATAAATTAAAACTCATTGGTACGAGTCGGCTATGTATGCAGGGCAGGCAAGGTTACTCGCAATCTGACCACCACAGCTTTTCTAGTAATATTTTGGTAATATACACTCAAACAAATATACACAAACGATTTACTTATATTCAAATAATTAAAAATAAAACAATTAGCCATTCAAAAAATACCAATTTGACATTTAAACAACACCACACTGTTCAGAACCGTAATTAAAACAGTATAAAACTAACAATCACTACGATTACGTTTTACTGTAATTTTATGTTAATTCAGTACATAAGAAAGGTTGTATAAAAGCTGTATAAATAACGGTTCTATAAGGAAATTGCGCTGGTCTTAACACTGATTAATTCGTTGAGTCACCGACACCACTTAATTGTATGATTTAGTGCAATCATTTGTAAACTGAATAAGGCTTCGAATAAGTGTTACAAGTAAAATGGTTTTGGGGATAAAAAGGAATTCATAGAGTTGTTTCTACAGCTGTACGAGAGTTATGTTAAGGCGTATCCCCTACTGAACGATCTTGACCCTTACAGAACCGCCTCACGAAACTACGTAATTTTAGTAGGTATACCTATTTTTGACTGGCTTGTCCTTTATTATGAGACTGTGGTGCCTTCTAATCCAAGGAAACCAAATTTGAAAATTATGAGAATTCGCACCTAAAATTAATCTAATTAACAGATTAGTCCTAATGTTTTTTTTTTATTAGAATTTTAATTAATAGATTTGTCTACTGGTGTGTGTCGTATGTAATTATAGTGACTTCAACTTATAGAATATACTTTTTCAGATATTTAGGCTTTCCTTATTTGAACACAAGTTTCAATATTATTTTAAAGCCAGATAAGAAATGTGCTCGATAGCAATTAAAGCGGTGATTTTGAAGATCATTGCTATACTTTTCAATAATTTGTCAAGTACGCCTTTCTAAGAATCCCACTGATAGAAGCAAACGTCTCCTCTCACTCTCACACGTAAGAGCGGTTTCGCACCATGTCCGATCCGTCAAAAAAGTACTTATGTCCATACTTTTGTCCATACATAAATACACAAATAAATAGGGCCATGTGGCCAAACTCCATCAAAATCCATACTTTTTTTGACGAATCGGATACGGATCGGTTGTAGTGCGAAACCGCTGTGAGGGTGTGAAGTGGGCCATACCATACTCCACCATATTATGGACACGTATTAGTAGCCACAACTCATACTTATTTTCTTTTTTCTACAAGATTTAAAAAATCTGCTGTGTCATACAAAACTGCAGTACCTACCTACTCGACACAATTGTATGGGACAGCAGTATTAAAAAAATTAACAATTCAGACCTTGTCTCCTAAATGAACGTTTGACGTTCAGTTTGATGGTCTGAACCACTTACGATTACTAGGGTGTTCTGTTACACCAAGTTTATATAATTATATCAAATTAAAAAAATCTGAAATATCAAATCTTTTACTTTTCATAAGGAAACTCATATAGCTCTTTACTAGTTAAATGGCGGTATAAAATTACTATTCGTTACATTTTCACGTGTCGACCGTTAAAGTAATGAATCTCCCGCCTACGGCCACATAATTACATTAAAAGTTATATTCATATGTAAATAAGCATGAGAACAGCAACACGAAGACCCACTACACAGCCTATTTTGATATTTATGTCGTTGGAATAGTAGCTCTTTTAGGGGACTGTTGTAGAATATGAAAGCATTACACAGACTTAACCAAGGTTGGTGTTAAATAGGCATTCTTGCACGTGTTACATTCTACACATTGTATTTTATTGCTCGTAATGTCAAATAATGTAATTTCTAGGTAGTGTTGCCTAACAATGGTGAATCTATCGATATTATATTGACCTTGAAAAATAGTAACAATATCGAAAGTATTTACTTTAAGACATTTGCGTGTATAACAGATTTCAGAATCTAACTAATGTACCTATCTATTTCACCACTAAAAATTATACCTATACTATAGGTACAGGGTGTAACAAAACACCCTAGTAATACTTCAGGGGGAGCTTCAGACCATCAAACTGAACAACTTTCTCTGTGGAGCCAACTTTGAAATAAAATAATTGTCCCATACATTTTAGTCGAGTCGGTACAGCAGTTTTGTATGGGACAGCAGATTTTTTTCCGCGATTTCGAAGTTGGCTCCAAAGTGAAAGTTGTTCAGTTTCATGGGCTGAAGCACCCCCTTAAGTATTGCTATGGTGTTTTGTTACACCCTGTAGATAGTATTGCAACTTAATATTTAAAAAAAAAAGTATCAATTGTTTTAAAGTTTTACTATCGGTAGGTACTATCCAAAATATCAATACTATCGAAAATATTAATGTCTTTCAGTGTCAACTATCGATAGCAAAACTATCGACAGTTGCCAACACTGTTTCTAGGGTTCAAAAATAGCTGTAAAAGCTCTGCTGTACAAACGTATTTTTTTTGTTGGTCACCTTTATGTCTATGAGAATAAGGTTCAAAGTTAATCAAACTTAGATGCCGACGTAGAATAATTTGTAGACACGCAAAAAGGTTGGATTAAATCATAGTAAAAAAAAGTAAATTACAATTATGTAGAAACGAAAAGAGAATGGAAACGTAAATTGGGCTTCGTTGGCTTTGATACCTAACCGAAATAAAAACTGGCTAACAAGTTAATTAATAATGGTTCCGTAGCCTGGTTTTAACTTTTAAGGTCAAGAAGGAAAAAGGAAATGAAACCAATCAAGTGCATATCGTACAAAGCTTAGTGTAGGGTTCCGTAGTAATTTATCTAAGGTAATAAAATATCAATGCCTAGATTCGATACCGTGTGGTGTCGGCTAAGAGTAGCACCATCCCATTTCGTCCCGTGGGTGTCGTAAAAGTTGACTAAGGGATCTACCGGAAGATGGGCAGCAGCATCCTCTGAGTACACACATTCAATCCAACTGCGATCGCCAACCCGCCTGCCAAGCGTGGCGATTATGGCAAATCCCCCCATTTTTGGGGAGGTCTATGTCCAGCAGTGGACGTTTATCGGCTGATATGATGATGATGAGATTCGATACTAGCGATGAAGTGTAGAAACTCTATTTTTTACAGTAGTTCCTGACTACGAAATCAAAAAGTGCTTATCACTGATCGCCTCTCCTCACTGTATTCATTTTTCATATTTTCATTTTCCCTGCTGTTGTTTATCGAGTGGGCTGCAAGCCCTGGTGTCAGAGTTTATTCAAACCGCCTTACAGTCTCTGACACGTCAAAGTTCACGTCACGTTTTTATGTAACGACTACTACCACCAGAGATAGTAGCCGGGACCAACAGCTTAACGTGCCATCCGAAGCACGGAATCATCTTTCTTTTCAGACAATCAGGTGACTCAGCCTGCAATTTCCTACCCAACTGGGGAAAACCGCACAAAGTGACATTTCACTAGGTGCCCCCCATGGGAATCGAACCCACTACCTCCGTTTCAAGAGCCCAATGCTCTTAACCATTACACCACGGAGGCAGTCGGCAGGCAGTTCATTTTCCCTGAAAATTCCCTTCATGGTCCACACAACATGGACGATAGCGCGTCTTAGACCGAGGCCGATGTACATTGACTCGTTTATAAAAGTACATGTTACTAGTTCTGTATTTCGACATAAAAGAAATCATGCAGAGTGCGACCTACGTTGAGGCTTACGATGCATTGATCGATCGAATAAGATAACGGTTTGTCCGTATAAAAACCACGATTAGCATGGGACGCCTTCGCCATGTCGTTGAGAAATGATGCATACAGCCTCCCAATACTAATCGTGCAACCGTCGATCGCCGTCGATCAATGTGTCGTAATACCTTGAGATAACAAAACTCACTCAACTCACTCTACATTGGCAGAACTGCATTGCTATTATTTATAAATAAAAATAAGTTTGATGCTCGTCTTGAATAGTAAACCTTCTCTATACCACGAAACTTCTGCATATAGATTAAATAAAGCATAGTTTGATTGTTTGCCTTTTAACTACGGAACCCCAATAAAATTATAAGGTGTGCTCTAAATACTGACCCAAAATTCTCTAAGATTCTTGATCTAAAATTTTGATACGAAGAGTTTCTCGATGAAATTTTAACGAATGAGTGCCTCCATTCCTACCGAGAACTTTGTTTAGATTTCGTTGAAGTTTTAAATTGAATCTCTTTAGATCAACAGCTGAGAAAAGTAAGCTTGTTATCGAAATGTTATTTTTTGTACATTGCTTTTAGTTCATCCTAAATTTTTTCCGACAAATAATTGTATCAATTAGTTAGGTATGCATCAGCGATTGCTTATTTTAGCGGTAGACCGCTTTATTACTCCCAATTATAACTTTTGTTCAGCTTTCTAGAAATAATTTAGAATATGGTGTGAAAAGTGTAGATAATTATTTCATTCATACAAGTACTTGCAATTAAAGCTAACCGATTCGATATTAAACAGGGTATTATTTCACAAAAATTACAATTATAATTTAAAATGACAATTCAGGGTACATTGTTGTTATTTCAGACTTTTTTTCCTTATTAAAACATCATGAGGAAACCTGAGTGCTTCATTTTCGAGGCATGTATTGTACCCACTGTCCATCATAAGTGGCGACGGGCTCACTGCTGTTCTGAGGATTCAGAATGTCTCTGACTACCCCCTCGGGGAATATAGCCGTGAGCATATGCTTAAGCTTACAAATAACTAACACAGACAAATAACAGTTTAACATTCTCTTTCATTGTAAATTACAATTGTCAATGAAATAGGCCCCAGCCAGATCGTATCTCATGGCACTATCTTTGCAATATGTTTATTTCTAATCGGCCTTCTCTGAAATAAAGTAAATACAGACTTTATTTCTATTCTAGATATACAGGAGAAAACTAAATATGTGACCGTAACGAAATGTTCAAAATCAAAATTACAAAAAAAGTTCAGAAGCCATAAAAATGCGTTGTAAAAATAAGAATAGGTAAAGTCTTGTAAAATATTTTACACAGTTCGATTTCCAACACATAATGAAATCAGAATATATTATCCAAATCAGAAATAAATTATTCATTCATTTCGCTATTAAGCTTAAATATATCTCAAACGACAATATCAGCAAATAATTCATCTCAAATGAGGATAAAATGACGCATATTCAATTATAATCCTCATTGGGTATCGCTGAATACTAACAATAATGATTTATGGTATTTTGATAGCATTGACTCCATACAGTAACCGAGCAGCAGCGACAGTGCACATAATCACTTCAAATCCGAAAAATTTCACACAACGAAGAGAAGCGCACACTACGCTACGTTTCCAGTACCTATAGAATGAATGAAATAAATATTTTTATTTAAATATAATTTATTTAACAGAAACAATATAAACGTTTTATTCACACTAAACACGGAGTAGAGTTTAAAATATGAAATAAGCACGATAGAGGTACAAATAAGACGGATATCTTCCCGACAACCTGAGAAGTGTGTTAAGAAACGAATCGGACGATGAGATATATCACATTGGTTGTTATTAAGAGTTTACAAATAAAAATACTCACATTCATTATCCCTTTCGGGGAGGTTTTTTAATTAAATTTGTTATTTTACCATGGTTTTTGGTATGACGTGTCATGTTTGGCTATCCCTACGCCTACTAAAACGCTGTTTAAGAAATCGAATCCCAAGTTATGAAGACTAAATAGATCTTCTTTCTGTATCACGTAAGCTTAGTTTTCTTCTATGTATTGTTTATTACTTAACTTGTTACTGCCCCACAAGAGGGGCACGTAATATGACTGACTATCAAATTAAGCTAGCTGGACAGCAACCTGAGACAATCTAAAGACAACATAAAAAACAAGTCAAATCTCTCTCTTCAATAAATTAGTATATTTATGTATTTATCATACTGCATTTATTTGTATGTATGTATGTAAGTATGTACCTGTACCTTTCAATAATATGTATTTATCAGTGTTAAATACTGTTTTATTAGTTAAATGTGCACACTATGCCTGCCATGTATATAAATGCTCTCTCTCTCTCTGTCACGGGTTTGCTGGAAGAAATCTCTTTAGAGATAAGCTCGCTCTTTGTAATTGTCTACTATGCTGTTTTCATGTTTATTTCCGTGTGTACAATAATATGTTAAAATAAATAAAAAACACAACTGATTCCCTATCTACTCCTAGTGTCCGTACTGCATGCCTAGTGTATTGGAGCACGGGGTTGGCATTGTAATGTATTTGTATGTTATGCTATCAGAATACTTGGCAATCGCTTAATAGAACATTCTTTAAATAAATTGCTACGAGCTACAGGTTTTAAGAAGTCCCTCAAATTGAGAAAAATATTGGTAGCAATTAAATTCCAACAATATGTAGGATATAAACGTAACTTTACTATTAAGTTCTATTGGAATATACAGGTTGCTGGTGTAAACAGTTGCATTTAAGGGTTGAAAGTACCCATTATACTGATCAACTATTAAATGCGATCTAACAGTTGTTTTTTTTCGAATTTCTCTTGTAACGTTCCCTGAGGAAAGCTGTACAGTATCATGGGTACAATCACCCTTAAAGTAATGCAACTGTCTAACCTAACAACATTTGTATACAAAGTGTTACAAAGCTGAACAAATATCACTATGGAACCAATATCAAAACCGCGAAAAAAAAATCGGATGTTCCATACTAAACTACAAATCGACTCGAGCTAAATGTATGGGATAGCTGATTACTTTTACGCGATTAGATTTTGGTCCCATAGTAAAAGTTGTTCAGTTTGATATATTTAAATATTTGTAACACCCTATACAGGGCTGCGTTCAGAAACTACGCCCAGAGTGCGCCGAGAGTGCACTCCGAGTTCAACTTTTCGCCCTAACGCCGTTCCGAGGCTCGGTGAAAAGCGTTCTAACCATAAGAGCGAGCGAGAAGAACAACCGCACCCAAAGGTTCTGAACGCAGCCCTGGGTGTAAGAGACAGCCCTCCGCAAACTGAAACGGTGAACTCAGACCATCAACTTTCACTATGGAGCTTACCTTAGGAAATGCAAAAAAAAATCAGCTGTCCCATACATTTGAGTCGGGTAGGTACGGCAGTTTTGTATTAATGGGACAGCAGATTTTTTTTCGCGTTTCCTGAGGTAGGCTTCATAGTGAAAGTTGTTCAGTTTGATGGCCTGAGTTCACCGTTTCAGTTAGCCGGGCTGTCCCTTACACCCTCTATAATACATTCACAGCAACACCTTTCGAGTACAGTCAGAAACTTTGCTATAACTACCATCTAAGGTTTGTCGATCATTAAATTGGAATATAATAACTACAGAGATTCCTTCAAGGTAGTATACCTACCTTTGAAAGGAAAAGGGTTAAGATAGTTTTACGAAACTTGAAGTAAAACGGATGAAACTAATTAATTAACAAATTAGTTTCATCCCTTTCACTTCACGTTGAGCCCGCAGCCCGCATCATCTGGTTCATTTTCCTTTTCTATACAATTCAATTTCATTTAATATTGAATGGTACTATCGTACTTCAACCATCAAAATGAACAACTTTCATTATGGAGTCAACATCGAAAATGCGATTAAAAAAATCACCTGGTCGTTACATTTGGGTCAAGTCGAGTAGCCATTGACAGTTTCTATGGAACAGCCACGGACCTAAAAAAAAGACGGACGTAATCTCGTCTAATCACGAGTGAAGCACCCATTTATATTTGTGTACAAGCGAAAATGTAGGACCTTGCATGCTTCACATCTTTTAGTGTCACATTACGTCCGTCTTTTTTCAGGTCCGTGGGAACAGCTTATTTTTGTCGCGATTGTGATGTTGGCTCCATAGTGAAAGTTGTTCAGTTTGATGGTCTGAAGCACGCCCTTTGATATGGAACGCATTTAATATGACATCCTGTATACTTTACTTTGTTTTTATTTCTTTTGTTATTTAGTTGTTAAGGTGCGTCGTTGTGTTACCTACTTATGTTTTCTTTGAGGCTATGGGGCATATAAATAAAAAAATTCTCAAGTAAAATTAATTAACGAATAATGGTTTCGTACATATACGTTCAAGCAAGATCACGTATGAATACAGGGTCCTTCTTAATATGCTGACACTTTTTAAGGAGATGACCATACCGTCAAACTGAACAACTTTCTCCATGGCACCAACATCAAAATCGAAAAAAAAAAAATCTGCTGTCCCATACATCTGGCTCGAGTAGGTTTGCAGTTTTCTATGCAACAGCAAATTTTTATTTCACGATTTCGATCTTAGTCCTATAGAGAAAGTTGTTCAGTTTGACTGTCTGACCATCCCCTTAAAAAAGATGGATAGACCTATTACATCGCGTAGAACGTAAGTCCATATTGATATGATGATCATGATTCATATGAGTTAGGTATATCAACGAATAAAAATGAAATATTTAACAAAAATAAGGTTATAAAGCATGAAAATACGAGTAATATATAAGTATATCATGATGTATCGGTTACGAAGTACTTAACTATAATCTGTGGTCCTACCTACCCCGCACCTTGCCATCTTTTGGCATTTCGTTTTCACTAGACAGTCGATAAAATAAAAGCAATTTCTGTAGGACTACGGGAAATAGACGGTGAATTAATAATAGGAATAAGTACAAAGTTTATTAAAACAATAATAACATTTTAACGCAAAGTTTATCGAAAACAATGAATGTCAATACAGCTGTCAAAGCTACGAAAGCTACGAAATGCCAAAAGATGGCAAGGTGCGGGGTAGCCGCACCTTGCCATCTTTTGGCATTTCGTTTTCACTAGACAGTCGATAAAATAAAAGCAATTTCTGTAGGACTACGGGAAATAGACGGTGAATTAATAATAGGAATAAGTACAAAGTTTATTAAAACAATAATAACATTTTAACGCAAAGTTTATCGAAAACAATGAATGTCAATACAGCTGTCAATTTAATCCACTTGGATAAACGAATTATTCTAACTATTTCATGCCCATAATTTAATTAAAATTTTAATTAATGTTTGCTTTTAATATGAACGTGATAAATGGTATTTCGAAATAAAGGTGTTTGTTTTATTATGAAAAACCAAACATTGCTGAAATACCACATAAATTTACATTAACACTGCGAAATTATTCAGAATTTTTTTTTCTTTATGAACAAGATTTCCATACATAATATTTTAAGTGCCAGAAAAGAGACTCCTGAACAGCTAAACCTTGTAGGACAACCACGAGTTGATATTGTACTTCATTATTGTATTTTGACCCACATTTTGTAAATCAAAAGCATGAGTTTGTCTGGCATTCTAGGCAGTTTGCCTCTTTGCGACCGTTTGCCGTTTACTAACTGGCTAAGCTTTTCACAGCATGAGACATTATCGAGAATCTCTGTTCCATTTAACAACTTTATACCCCCATGGTCTGCCTCTTACATGTAGAAGAGCGGGAGCTTTTCGTTCTTAAAAGCTGTGCTCAAACAATGTTAATTTTTAAAATTATAAGCGACGGGCTGATTTGTCACTATAGAGATTATAGTACTCTGTGATATGAGGTACATTCAAGACAACTCAAATAGCGCCATAAGCTGTAACTGATTAGAAGTCAATACCTTTAACCAGCTACTATACAGCTTGTGTGTTACTATGAAACTTGCTAGACAATTTTGTCAAAGGTGAGGCTCTGCTTTTCTCATTAGGGATAACTAGCTATTGCCCGCGACTTCGTCTATGTTGACTCTAAAAATGTGTCAATCCAGAGCATATATACAGGGTTCTTCTTAATATGCTGACACTTTAATCAGTCAGACCATCAAACTGAACAACTTTCTCTATGGGACCAACATCGAAATCACGATAAAAAATCAGCTATCCCATACATATGGCTCAAGCAGGTTTTCAGTTTTGTATGGAACAGCTGATTTTTTCGCGATTTGGATGTTGGTGCCATAGAGAAAGTTGTTCAGTTTGACACGCTCTAATCATCCCTTTAAAAAGTGTCAGCATATTAAGAAGGACCCTATACTATCTAAGTGCCTAATTTTATCCAAATTCGTTCAGCCGTTTTTGCGTGATTGAGCCACAAACATACAAACATAGTCACAAACATTCACATTTATAATTTGAGTAGTGAGATAAGCGTAGGTATATATTTGTGTGTGTTTAGGTGGGATCTATTTGCTGCTGTAGCATAAAATAAATTACATGTTGATCTGTTTGTTTTGCTTTGTATTCTTGTTTTGTAAACTTGTGGTGTTGTAAATTTGTCATATTATGTGTGTGTTACTTTATGCATTTACATGGTGCTAATTTAAATGCGTTACATACTTAATTGGTTGTTTCAGACCATCAAACTGAGCAACTTTTAATATTGGACCAAATTCGAAATCGCAAAAAAAATCTACTGCCATAATGTCATTAACTATACTTGACCAAAATGTGTGATACAGCTGACTTTGTTTTCTAGCGAAACAGTTGGTCCCATAGTAAAAGTTGTTCAGTTTGATGGTTGAAGCATCCCTGTGTATTGTTTATCTATCTATCTCAGACTAATATATCTAACTATTTACTCGAGGAATACGACATATTCGTACGATTTTTACCAAAGGTAGGTTGAATAAATCATGTACCTCAGGTGAAATACATGGGCTTCTAGGCGTGAGGGTAATCAGATTTTCTACCCGGACCTTTTTAGGGGCGTGACGTTAAGATAATAATTTGATCTGCTCGTTTCACTTCAGCTTGTTTCGTTTAACACTGCCGTATGGGAGACGAGGTTAATTTATTGTGTCAGATGTATATGTTTTACTGTGAAACTCCGAAATAAAATAGAGAACGCTCACAGTAAAACAACAAACTTTTTTATTTTACAGCAAATAATAATTATGAGTGAACTTGGATTCGAACTCAGAACATTTGATTGAAATTTATTTTCGGGCAAATTAAATTAAAACTAGGGATGCCATGGACAAAAAATAAATATCCGTAGCAACAGAATCCACAAATAGGTATCACAAAAATTGACCAGTTCAAAGTAAGTAGGTAGGTACATCATAATGTATTATTTCACATTGTAACCATCAATAACATATTTATGAATTAATGTCTTTAACACAGTTATTATAACACTTTATTGCACACAAAGACATAAAAATATACAAAGTTGAGAAAACATTTTATTTTATTTTATTTGAACACTTTATTGTACACACGGAAATACAGATGAATACAGCATAATAGACAAGTACAAAGGGCGAGCTTATCTCTGAAGAGATTTCTTCCATCAGACCCATAATAAAGAGAAAGATTACAAAGTGAAGCAAGCAAGGTGTACACAATTCAAAGAAATAAACAAACTAAAACACACAATGGGAACAATAATTTATTATTTGATAAACTACAAAATAATATACAAATAAATAATATATTACAAACATACCAATACATAGATACAATACATAAGTATAATAAATACATATTCTTAATTTAAGGCAGAACATGTACACAGGGCGAGCTTATCTCTGAAGAGATTGACTGCTCTTTTATGAAAATGCATAAATACAATTTCTGATGACCCCGTAATCACGGACAGAGACTTGAATTTATATTTATATAGGTACCTGTATAAAAAGATAACGAACTCTTACTCTTCCAAGAATCCAGAAAAGTTACAAAAGAACAGACATAATGGTAAAAGCACCGCATTTAATTGAGACAAACTTAATGAGACTTTGTTGAACAACACTTAAACAAGTCTCAAAGGAAGATAATACTATTTACAAATACCGCTACCTCCTCGCCACTTGCAGTAGACAGATTTAATTACCTTATATCAGTTGCTTCGTTATTGAGTAAGTTCTGGAGCCAAGCTTAAGAGGATAGGCGGTCTGAAATGCTAATTTGGAGAATAGGTCACTTTTCCGACTGACATATTTGTCCGTTCCGCCCCACCCATACACCCCGCCGACTAGAGAACAAAAGAGACGACTGCCGCTTGGACCAATTTTATCTACTTAAAATCGACAAAACAGCATTTCGTATTACCCTGTTTCCTCCTCCAAAACTAAACCGAATACCGAGTTTAATAATTCTTTCAAGAATAATATAAGAAAGACTTTGGTTATGTCTGTTTCTTTCGCTTTTTTTGTTTATTTATATTCGTCATTTTTTTTTTATATATATCCGTCAGATGACACTATATTTATTAATTGAAATAAACATTAAATTTTAAATTACTCACATATTCAATTTCGTCATATTTGTTTGCTGGATGTCTGAAAACGGGCGGTAAAATTGGTAATTTTCGAAGGTCCCTAGTTCATACAGTAATTAATTAATGCAAAAAAGAAAAACATAGGGACATAGCAGAGGCAACATAGATTGAGGACTAGATTGAGGTCAAGAGCAAGCACATCTATAAATAATATTAAGGGTATTCAAAATTAAGAAGATTTTTTTTGTAAGTTGTATCTTTGTTGTGTGGTTTGGTACGGAACCCTCGGGGCGTGAGTAGCCCGCCTTTACCGGTTTTTAGTAACTCTTAGAATAGGTAAATGCACAAAAATTGTTCGTTTTCGTTTGTGTTCATGTGATAACAACCTACGCGAACGTGAAAGTTTTGGAAAAACATATTTATAACGAGACGATGTTGTTCATAATTTTTTTTTCTTTTAAAAGTACTAAATGTGCCCAATTATAGGCACTCCATTCCTCTTCCCGAGAAAAATGTCTGTACAAAGGCGAGTGAAGTTCCAAGTTTCTTTGTGTTCGAGGCACTTTGAAGACAATAGGCTGTTTTATACGTAGGTACTTGTGTCACGCAATAATTTAAAACGATTCTAGAAGACAATGCTGAAGCTTATTAGTTGAGGAATTCTAACCACAAGGGTTAATCTTTTGAAAACAGCCCCTATTCAGCCCCTAACTATTCGCTATAAATGCTTCTTCGGTGCATAGAAAATGATTCAGTGAACGAAATTCCTGGTAAAGTGCTCATACAAATCAAAGTTTAGGCATTTAGTACCTAATTAAAGTAAAATACCCCACACGATATTGTAGAAAATTTTTTTGTTATCTCTTTCTGCCCTCAAAAACTGTCCCTCAATATAAACATTAAGCTTTTTTGACTTTATTTTGTACTTTAACTGTACCAAGTTTCCTCCCAATCCCAGGTCCATAAGTGTTCCATTTTGCCAATTTTTGTCCGGAACACTAAATACCATTTAGAAGCCAATATCGGTGTCGGTACCTTTTGTCAGATTTCCGTTTATATATTTAGTTCCAAAGTAGCTCAATGATTTCCATAAAAATGGAAATCAAACAACATAGTACCGACACCGATATTGGTTTCTAGATTGTGTTAATAGCACTTGGGGTAGTTGTTTAGAACTTTTCTCCCCTCCGGCCGGAAAGCGTCAACTTTCGTCCCGCTGCGCTAAACGAAGTTGCCACTATCCGCCTCCGTCGAGGAGAAAAATAGTATACTAACCTCGGGCAGTAAATAAACAAGCCTCAGATCATGCCTCGGATCATGAAATCTGAGACCTTTCTTACTTTCATGACCTCGGTGTGTAATCTACTATTAACTTGTTTGAATAGAGGGCACTTGTTTTCCAATTTGGTATATTTACAGAGCGTTTGCCCTTAGCCAACGGGTTCCTATCACCTTCACATGTCGTCCGCCTTATGGGGGACTATCCACGCGGCGCCTCGTTGTGATCCATGGGGGAGGCCTATATCACAGATTATTTATAGTGCCTATATCCAGCAGTGGATGGACTAGCGTGAACAAACACCTGATAAAGGGGGTGTAAGAAATGGGGTTTGATTTTTATTTATTAATGCGGGCCTTCATCGAGATAAAACAACTTGACGTCAAATATTTGCCTCTTTTAGGCCCATCACATACATACGGAATTGCAATTCGGAATTCCGAATGCAAACCGGTTTTCGTATAGGCTTAAAATCCCGTTCGTAAATGTGGAGGGGGAACTTCCATACGAAAAACCTGTTTTCATTCGGAATTCCGAATCGCAATTCCGCATGTATGTGATGGGCCTTATAATTATAAATATTAAAAGAATTGTCAAAACAGCAACCCGATTAGCATTTTCATGTCGTACAAGAAATAACTGGGGACATTTTTCTTGGCATAGCGATAACCAACCGCCTCATCCATGCAACATGAATATTAAAAAACCTTATCTCGCAAGGAAATTGCTTTTAAACTCACGTCGGCGCCTTTGTCACGATATTTTAATAAAATGTAAAAAACATGCGAGATCCGAATCGCGAAGACGTATCTTTTGGCGTTGAATTCATAAAATTTATTACATGGAGTTGTTGTACTGTTCTATACAGGGTGTAAGAATTAAAAGCATCATTAACCTTTAAACCACAACTCTACTGAACAACTTTTATTATGGGAGCATAGGTACCTGTTAGAACAAAAAAAAGCTGTTGTTTCATACGTTTGAGTCGAGTAAGCATGTATTTTTTTAGCGCTGACAATTTTGCTCCCATAGAAAAAGTTGTTGGCAGCGCCCCCTGCTCCGCGCCAGTAAATCTCCACATGCCAGCGCTGGCAAAGAATAGAGCACGCGCATAGGCGAAGTATTTTTCGCTTACGCTGATAGACGAAACATCAGTGTAACCGCGTATGAGACAGCGATAGTCATAAAATCCTATACAATTTGTATGAAAATAGCTGTCTGACTCCGGAGTCAGACAGCCGTCGTAGAACAAAAAAGTGGCTACGTCGATAAGGACAGCAATAAGTAGCGATCTCCTTTTTTAACTAGAGCGAATTTGCTATGTGCATCTCTTACTGAGTGATATGACAAGACACGTGCTTCATTCTAGTTCCTTCTCTTTCTACGAGCACGCGTTAATTTTTTGGCGCCAGTGACCTCCGCCCGCGTCTCTCGCATCCCCCGCGCCAAATTTTGGACTCGTGTAAACACGTCGTGCTAATCGCTGGCACACCGTTTTCTCAAGCAAAACTCGTACGACTGCGCGAAAGACTGGAAGCTAGCACCGTATAAACAACCGGCTGTTTTTTTCGTGCCAGCGCTGGTGCAGAAAATTGGCGCCGCAATTGGCAATCGTCATCATCTGAATCTGCCTTAGGAATCTGCCTTTGGTAATACCCACAACTGTCTAAGTGCCGAAAAGCCATTGGTACGGTTGTACGACATTTATAAAATAAATAAGTGACGTGAGAACTTTTTATTTATTTATAACACATTTGCTCGTAAATGGTCTCTTATTTGACCAATTTCACTAACGTAATGTATCTCATTACGGACTAGTTCGGTAATGTAAAGTAAAACGGACGGTTGCGTCTAAAACGAACGGTACTTTTTTAAATCTTAGCAAAGAGTTTGTATGTCAGAAAAGTGGTCAACATTTTATGAATAAAATTAACTTTGGGAGATAAAATATAATAAAGTAAACATTAAATTCTTTAATTTAATTAATTTTGACAATAAATTACAACCATTTATGTGAAACCAAAACAAACAATATTAATTTACTTTATTAGTAATACTCTCTGTTTTTGTGCCTTTGCCTTTTTTCTTATTTTTTAAAATAAGAAAAAAGAAAGCGCTGATGCGCGCGCATCGCTAATTTGTGAAGTTCTCTTATTAGTTTGTGTTTGTGAACAAGTAAAAATTATTCCGCACGCTTTTTTATCGCTATTTTTTGTAACGTTTTTTTGTTTTGATTTGAAAATGCCGTTAGTTGTGATGAATTTATTAATTCGACGCCGCCAAAAGTCTCAGAGGCAGCGGAAAAGGTTAGTCTAATTTATTAGTTTATGAATGTCCGAGTTTTATTTATTTCCTTGTTTCCTCGCAAATATGTTATAAAACGTCGTATGACACACGTTCGGTTTGATAATTACAGCCTAGGCTTTCTTTTAGACCTCGCCTACGGCTCGGTCTAGCAATAACGCCTCGGCTGTAATTATCAACTTACCGAACTTGTATCATAATGTACTATTATAATTAATGGACTTCTTGCTTGTGCGTTAGCACCGCATTTCCGCCAATGTCAAGTAGTTTGAGGGAGTGTCTATCCAATCTCGAGGATTGTTTTTGAGTAAGAACAACTGAGAAGGATTTTGGAGCCTAATGGCAGGCTGAAACGCGAACCACGCGAGAGACAAGTGTTCGGGGAAAACCCTGCAACGTGACTCCGACGTGAGAACTTGGTATTACTAATCGTTCATAAATTAAAAACATGCTTAATTTAATCACAATAAAGTTCAAAGTCCTCATCATTATAAACAAGGCACAATGCAAATCGAAGGGAACTTATAAGTTCTGCAAAACTTTCAAGGACCCGTTTTTTATTATTTTCTTCTCAAAGTTCCATCAAAGAACTAGAGGAATTAACTCTTCTGTACTATAATAATGACATAGGTACGTAACGTAGGTATTCAGTTTTGCAATTTCAAATAGTAGTTTAGGGATATTCTATAAACGAGATACTAATCGGATATAAATACGAATACTGAAGTTTTTATTTTGATTTCAGATAGGTGTATCCGTATATCATATACGGAAGAAACTTAAGGGGCTACCTGCCGGTTTTGGGTAATTTTGTAACCATTTTATTCATTAACTATGGCACTTTTTGAGCTGAAATTTAAACTGAACCATCTACAGGATATGAGAAGTGATCCGGTTTTCTAGAAATCGATTTTAATGAATAAAACCGAAGAAAAGGGACTCTAAAGTCACCCCTTTTTTTCCAGTTGTAACCATTTTACTCTTACATTTTTAATCGGAACAAAATGAAAATTTACTATATTGTTCACAATACAATTTAGAATGATGTGGTTTTTTTACTTTTTCGAAATTAATAAAAGATCATCGAATTTTTCAAAGAAAACAGCAAAATTCTGACCGGAGCCACGCGCTCTTTCTCATCGATTAGTATGGAGTGTGAGTAAGAGGAGAGTGGTCCACGGCTGATACGCCTTAACAACTTCCTCCATGGGATCAATGTCGAAAAACGCGAAATAAATCGACTGTCCCATACATTTAGGTCGAGTAGGATTGCAGTTTTGTAATAAAATAAAATAGTTTATTGAAATGTACACAAAAACATCACAAAAAAGAAAGTAATAGGAATAACAGTAAAGTAGTAATATTTGTATACATTTCAAAGACACTTCAAACAAGATTGACATGGGTTTCCACGATAGACTCAAGGCCTGGAGTGTGTGGCAACCAATACATTTAGCACAAAATAGTAAAACTGCGGCATAGTAATTTGTAAGTAAAACTATTTGTTAAACAATAAAATATCTGATTGTTTTTCCGTGATTTCAATGGGATCAACTCCCATAGTAAAAGTTTCATCTGACGTTTCATTAGTTCAGGTTGATGATCGGAAGTATCCCCTTGGGTATTTAACGCATTTAAGTTTACACCCTGTATAGTATATAAGTCCCACTGCAGCACGGCTAGCATGCCACCCACGACAAAGCGTTTAAACGAGAAAAACTTCATGCGCGCTCTATCTGGCATAAGTAAAATAATAAGGATGGAGGCACATCTCGATTTTTATCGTTTTCTCGGGTGTGGCAGGCATGCGAGGCCTACAGGGCAATACATAGCTAAAGCTAACGTGTCGATTTTACTTTTTTAATGTTTCGAAAGTCCGACAATTTCGGATACGGATACGGAGCTGCGAAACATCTCTTATAAAATTGTAACATCCATACTAAATCAGGAATCCAATGAATGGTAGAATGGCAATTTAATTCGGAACGAAATTTTACGAAGCGTATGAATGTAACCGAATACACTGAAATTGAGAACGTGTGTAGTAATTGGCAATAATTCAAGACCTTCCCGTTTTACTTTTATGTTGCATGGAATTGGACGATACGCGGACTTAATTTATTTTCTTTTGTGGATTTGTTTTTTAAATTAAATGCCTATCATATTATACTTATTAATACAGAAGACAGGAGGAGGATAAGGTTATTATAAAACAGAAATATGAAAGTTTTTGCTACAAATAGATCGTCTATAATTTGTCTTCCATATCATACATATGCATTGTCTCTACATTTTTGTGTGTTAGGCTCAGAATACAGAATAAACCAGAAGAAGTGTTCGATTACATCTGTACGCAGCTCGCTGTGTCCAAAACAATGTCACAACACCGCCCTTCGACTGACTGACTAGATATCGAGCCACTGCTCCAATTTGGAGTTGTTGTGATTGCTTCACTTTCAAGCGCGTTGACGTTTTCTGGTTTATTCTGTATTCTGAAGTGTTAGGTCGACAAAACAACCGAAATAAGTGGACGACTTTAACTCATAATCTTCAAATACCTACTTATAGATGAAAAATCTAGAATTTTCGGTTTTGTAATAAATTTAAATTAATTCATCATCATCAGCATACCCACAAGGAGGGTATTTGGGAGTTAGTCCATTACGCGTGCCCAATGCGGATTGATATAAGTACTACAAACCGACTGGAGGGAGACATGCAGGCAGACCTGGTCCATCCCCATCACAGAGATGCTCTACACCCCACAAGTAGTTGTACTGAATCAGCCTTGCAGCTGATTATGACAAACAGTACGTCTATCTACTTGACTGATGACCCGGCGCAGACAAGTGACCAGCCAAACTACGCAGGAATATGTTGGTCCGTGAATCCACTAGCCATAGCCACGCGACTCGCAAAATGTTTTGGTCCTTTAAGTCCTATTCAGGCGTAGGTATACCTAACTAGCTACTTAAATGTGTCATGGGCCCGGTTAAACATAAGAAAACAAGGGTAAATTACGACGAAATCGTACCCAATGACCAATAATATCCACGAAGCTTCCACGAAGGTACAATGAAAGCTAGCCAGAGCCATCTGGTGACCGGTCATTAATAACTTTGAAAACCAATTGTTTCCACTTTGAATATAGAATCAAATTAATTTGAATTTTGAACGTTCCCGCGTGACCTTTAGTCCGATTCGCGTAGGCGTAATTTTCAAATTTAGAATATTAATTACGGTTTTAATTTATTTATAACTGGAGTTTATTTATCTTTGACATCAATAATAGTAGATTACACACCGAGGGCAGGAAAGTAAGAAAGGTCTCAGATCTCATGTAATAATAAAACATGTGATCTGAGGCTTTCTTATTTACTGTACTGGAGAAATAGTAGATTACACACCGAGGGCAGGAAAGTAAGAAAGGTATCAGATCTCATGTAATTGTTGACCAAGGCGGAGCCAAGGTCAACAAACATTTGATCTGAGGCTTTCTTATTTACTGCCCGAGGTTAGTATACTATTTTTTCTCGACGGAGGTGGAAAGCGGCAACTTCGTTTAGCGCAGCGGGATGAAAATCGACGCGTTCCGTCCGGAGGGGAGAAAATATAATATTTACAGTCGTCGTAGGGATAAGGTGAAAGAAAGTAGTTGTACCTAACCTAATAAAACTCGAAAAAAAACGGTAAGTATACCTATTAAGGTAAGTGCATATTAGGGCGGGCCGCACCGGAAAAATCCGCCCAAATCGCTTGTACTATACGATTTATATGAACTATCGCATACCACACCGCGGCGGAGCGGGTCGCATCTTTGCGCGGCGGATTTCCCTCAATTTGATGCCAGATTTATAATGTCTGCCAGTATTATTACCATGGTATTACGTCAACCTAAAAATCTGTCAATGCGTTGCGACGCGGCCCGGTCTATAGTGACATGCAGTACTAGAGTGCGAAGTACGCATTTTTTGGACGAAAAGTTTCTCTATCTCTATCAAGCACGGCCGCAGTGACAGGAAAAACGAATTTTTGTGTATCTGTGAACGCGGCCGCTTTAGTTAACCAACATGTATTAGGCGGTATGAACTTGAACAAATCAACTACAAAAGCGTACCTACAGACCTACCAAAAATCATAAGACTCATAAAAAATATTCTGTACGGACAATAATTTCCGGCTTCATATTATAGGTAATACGACGTTTCTTTATTATTTTGCTATTGATCTATTATGTGCCGTGTCTTTGGTAGTCTTTTCATAAAATTGAATAAAGCCCGATTGGACTTACAAAAAGGATATTTTAGGGATCCTTTGCGAAATCGTAAGAAACGGAACTGTTAGTATCTTGGGACCCAAAAATGCTATAAATTTATCTCCACCCATACAGTCTTTTAAGTACCTTATTTATTATTATTTTTGTGGTTATGGTGAGAAAATTAAGTAGGTATTGCTGTTTACCAGTAAATTATACATAAGTAGGTACCTAATTTTAAAAAAAAACACATAGTTAGCACAACATTTTTCATATCAAATTATGCAAAGCAAATAACATAATGTTATGTTAGAAGTGCGCGCAAAGTGGATACTCGAAAACGACCCAATTGGTTCTTCTTTCAATAGTTTGCGTCAAGCAATGCTACGAGCGAGACGGCTGTGGCACTGCACAATGAGCGTTTTTCTTTTAAGTTTAGTTCCTAAAAAACTCGACAGATGACATGTTATCGCCCCATAGATCCGTAAGCGACATCCTGTCAAAATATGGTCAAGTCTGTGCCTGCCTTTTTTTTAATGCCAAGCGATCAAGCCCATTCAGCCATGTCAGGCGTAAAAGTTTAGAATTTTCGATTAAAATGATTAGTGAATAATGAAATATGTCTTTACTATTTTAAAGAAACACTTTTTGAAATGTTAACGTTTCTTCGCACAGACCGTAGCGCCATCTATCGATCCCCTAGAAAACAAAAAGAAAAACGCTCATTCTACGCGCCATTTTCTTTGAAAGTAACATAATATTAATGTTACAAACTTTAATAAACATTTATAACGGAACTAATAAATCAATTTCTTACACTACCTATTATAAATACGAACCTACCTACCTAAAATACTCTGATATTATTATTCTTCTGATGGGACCATTTATTTTAAGCTTGTCCAACATACTCTTGGCCGGTTTTTCCGTAAAGCACTTGGACTATCCCAAAATCGCTCTACTCTATGGCGGATTTTCTTTGTGCTATCCCCAAGGGAAATATAGAGGTCCGCGATTGTCTTGAAGATTTGAAGTATTACCATTGATATTCTGATTTTATTTTAAAGCTTTGCTTAAATAATGTTGGAAGTAGGTAAGTATGCTTAGTTATCTTGTTATGAGGGCTGGCAAGCCAGCAATACTTTCGACCCAATGGGATAACTGTTGTGTTGACCCCTAGACATTTTAAGATGACGGCCCGTTAGCTCAGTCGGTAGTGAACCTGCCTGTTGTGCCGAGGGTCGCGGGTTCGAATCCCGTAAGGGACAAATATTTGTATGATTAGGTAATATGAAATTTGTACCCGAGTCATGGATGTTTGTATCTATATTATGTATTCTATATCGTTGTCTAGTTATCATAATACAAGTCCAGGCTAGATTCTGGAACTTTAAATGTGACTAGATAATTTGTGTGACAATGTCCAAGATATTTAAGGTATATATAATATGGGTTTGTGTAATAAAACAGCCAGAATCAGATATACAGGGTGTTGGGGTAGATAGTTGCAATATTTTATTGAATGAACAACTTTTCCAAAGGAAAAAAGAGAAAAACAAAAAAAAAATTCACCTTTACAAACGTTCGAACAGCTGATTGCATTTAGACGGAAAGTCCATTTTTTTTTTTTACTAATTTCATTTAGGTTTCATAGGGAAAGTTATTCAGTACCATGGGTAAAAGCAACCCTCAAAGTAATGCAACTGTTTACTTTAACACCCTGTACAGATATCAGGGTTTTTTATCACCTGCAAAACCATCACGCCTAATTGCAAAAATCTTGATGAGACGAGTGTTATCAAATGTTCTCATCTCAAACCCGAAACGCTCAGCCAGTACACCACAGTCTGTATAATTACTACTCTTTGTGCGAAGGTAAGCAAAAAAGCCAAAGTCATTATTGGTTTAGGACCCTAAAAAAATGGTATTTGCTTTAATTTGGTCAAAGATAACAATTAACATGGCTACCTGACTCTTTGCACGCTTTTCCTTGTCGGACTCATTTCGTTTGCTTTTTGCTTTTGACGTGCGGTTTTTATTATAACGAGGTTTCCTTTTTTCAAAAAATAAAACTAAGCTTTGACGTTTTCGTAATAGAAAGCGCTGCATCTGGCTATAATTAATTTTATGTTATCCAGTAAGTAGTATAAAGGGTGTAACAAAACACCAGTAATATTTTAATGGGGTGGTTTCATGGTGGTTTAGACCAAAACATCGAGATATTTCTTTTTAATCTTGTTTTTCATACAAAACTGCAATACCGATAATGACTCGACTCAAGTGAACCTATGAACTATGAGACAGCTGATTCCTTTCATTTTTTTCGTCGATTTCTCCGAACTGAAAGTTGTTCAGTTTGATGGTCTAACTAAACCGTCCCTGTCAATGTCAATTTTAATATTACTAGGGTGTTTGTTGCATCGTGACATCTAGAATCAATATCCTTCTAAAATGTTCAATGTTTCTATAAAATACAGAAAGGTCAACCAATGGTAACCTTCCTACGTTTTACATTCATCTTTACAAATCTATTTAATCGTCATCATTCGTGTCAGCATGAGCTACATCGCATGACAAGAACTCATGCTGTAGTCGAAAGATTAGCCAGTCAGCAATGTTCGTATCGTTTTGACTGCTCAGGATTCGCCATAAGAAGTTGGATCACTCGGGGATTTACCTATAGATTGAAATAAACAAGCAAATTTTAAACCCACGACCTACCTAACGCGTGTTGTAAACCACTGAGATATTTCTTACGAAGTAACGCATCCACAGTTTAGAGCATGAGTTAATTGTCGGTCATCGGTTCGAACTCCGATCGCCTGTTTTTGTCAAATACCTATTTAATTTCGACGAGTAATCACTACCACTGTTGTGGAGCAAATGCCTTTACTTTGATTTCACTTATCATATCGAGTCATAATCATAAACTACACTACCATTTATCTAATTATAATTACAAGGAAAATGCTTCAAAGTTTTAGCGGAAATATGGTTTTTGGCGGAGCCCTCTGCGAGCTCTACGGATCGCCCCTTTGGCCCTTTTTGGCTGCACTCGGAAACTGTCAATACTGGCAGCTCAGAATACTGCAAATCCGAACCGTTCCGATAGTTCTAAATAATTATTGAGGATAAGTATATTAATATGTACCAGTATTCCGAGACTTTTCAGTCCAAATAAAAGGCATTTAATAGAATAAGCAGGCGATCCAATAAATACCAAAATCACTAACCTGTTATAGCCCAAAGTTCCTTCAAGCACTCCTCTCTCGACCGCTGTATCGCCGACCTCTTCTGCACTTCAGGTCCTGACTCCAGATACTCAAACAGCAGAGCACCGAGGAGTACGTATATCACAACAAGGATCACTAGGCCGACTTGCGAGCAAGCTGCGCGGGCGCATCCGCCGACTGCCCGGCGGAAAATGCCTGGTCTTTCCCTCTCGTCCAAAGACTCTTCAGAAGACATGGCTTCTAATTTCAAAATTTGTTTTTTATTGGCACTTGTTTTTTATTTTTGTTCATGATTAAATATGTAAGTTATGTTTTTAAACTAAGTAGGTGGGTAATTATTTAAAACACATTTATTTCTACACTTGATTGCTTATATTGTAGTTTTTTATTTTGCGTAGAATTACTAAGTACAATCAGCCAGATATCTGAAACAAGGAAAAAATAGTGTTAGGTTAAACGCTTCATTGTCTCTATAAAAGGTGTAATGGCGCCCAACACGGGGCCCAAATACAATTATATTTGTGTGTTTTAAATAAACTTGTAACCCTTTTTAAATGTCTCAACCGCATTGGACCCCTCCAATTTTCGATTTAAAACCTCCATTATTTGTTTAAGCTAGTCAACAAATTGGCGCCCACCGTGGGACCTCTAGTTAGTATCGTTTTCCTTTATTTATATTAACCCTCTTGAAATCACGAACAAAGTATTATCATACACGTAAAGCAAAGCCAACAATGTTTTCCTATTGCAACCGCCTACACAGCTGTGAGTGCCAAGCCGTACAATGTTACACCTCATAATTAAAATAGCCCGTGTGCCCGACAACCTGTTCGGGTATATAAGGACTCATACAGGGCAGATCAGAGAGTGTATAATGTTCTAGCTTTCGGAGCCAACAAGATGTAAAAAAAAAATACGAGCTCAGTACTGTAGTGTTCCAGATGTCATGTAAAAAAATGAGAGACTTTACAATGCGGAATCAAGAAGATCAATTTCAAGATAATGTTGCCTCCTCCATTCGTAATCTTATATAAAAACGTTTGTATTTAATAAAAGCTGATTATGATGATGATGAAAGGGGTTATAAAGAAAGTATCAGATTTTTCCTTTAGGTAAAAAATAATAAAGGGGATGGAGCGGGCAAAGCTTCCATGAGGCTGGTTCTAGAGTAATAATTTTTAATTTCACACCAATTTCACGCGTTCTAAATCATTCGTAAAATGGTTTTATATCATTTTCGTGTACGAATTTAGAACATGCGAAATTCAATTTAAGTATAGGTACCACTTTTACGTTTCGGTGAAGGTAAGTTAGCGTGAGTATTTCGAAGGTCCCGGACTTGGATCAATGTAAAATGAATGGATAGGCCCAAAGCGCGTTAATTTGAAGCCCACTTGGTCCATACAAACCAGCACACTTTGGTCTGTCAACTCGGTACATATCTGTCATTTGTTTTGCCTCGTTTTTCTGGTTTGAAATGTTCACGTAAGGCCCATAATTTTCGAAGTACCGGATATTAACTCTAAAGGACGACATTTTTTAGACTACAAGATAGAACACCACTACGCTCGTATCAAAAGAAAACAAAATTGAAACATAAAATTACTATCAGTTTCTATAATATATCAATACCAGCAAGTATATAACCCGTCGGGTCGTATCATTCAATTTACCTATTAGGGAAGGTCTACTATCATTAAATTCGACCCTTGGCATGACAAGAATTCACTGGAAATACGCGGGCCAGATTTTAAAGGGTAGAAAAAGATTAGTGATTGCATCATTTAAATTTTATTGTGAATAAGTTAAATAAATGCTGACATGGTTCATGACAGGTAGCACTACCGGCATGATCCAGTAAGCTCAAAGACACAGACACGGTGTCTTTGAGCTTACTGGATCATGCCGGGACTGCTATCCGTGTGGCAAAATACTGAGCTTGATTAAAATATAGAATGACATCTAGCCAAGCCATCGACCCGAGAGTAGGAAAAATTAAAAAATCATTCGAAACTATTGAACTAATTCAAAACGGCGGAGTCAACTGTGAGGTGAATAGAAAATCACCAATAGAGACTGACTGAATGAATAGTAGTCGCTGTAGTCGGAATTGACTACGAGTGCACTATACTGTGTTTTCATCTCATGAATGACCCCAGAGATGACGAGAAAAGATGAGACGTTGATCCTTCAAGCACACTGGCTAAAGATCGGTCACATTAGAGGCATACTATGAACAATTAGATGTATGCGTTTGAACTAGCCCGAAGTTTGGACCTTGACGCGAAACGCGACTATCTGAAGGCCCATCCATCTGAGGCCATCCTTTACAATCTAGTGGCGTCACCTGGCGTGCAGAGAATGTGGGCGCACATTTACTGAAAAAATCGACCTACGTTTAGCCACCTGAGAGCACACGAACCGAAGACTTGTATCAGGAGTCTTTATCCCGAACGCCGCTCTCAGCTCAGCAGTGAGTCAACAGTGACGGAATATTGGTAAGGATGATGATGATAATGAAATAATGATGCGCTCAAAATTATTGTCGTGCCAAGCCGGTTTTGTCTGATGCTTTTACTATACCTATCCTATCGCAACACGATTATAAATTAGGCTTTGTCTGTGTGGAGTATTTATTCATGTGATGAGATCATCATATTATCTGATTCAAAATCATTCACGTTGTTTCATCGAATCAACAGAATTTCCCTTCCCTAGCCGTACTAGTTTAGTTTTATGCGAATGTCGGAGCGATGATATACGGTCCTTGGTTTTATGTCAAGTCGAGGATTGATGTCCCGCGGGCCCCATGCTAATATTTTACGGTCAAAATATCTAACCTTGCTAAGTGACTTGAGGGGTTTTATTAGCTGGTTTACAATGCGGGTAAGTGAGAAATATTGACGGACTGACAGGCAGAATGGAAGGTTTTTGTACGGGTTCATTTCGGTGTTCCAGAATAGACTATTTTTATGTCTATGGTTGTTCCAATGCAACTAGGGGATATAATTTGGATCGCGCTCCGTACAAATAAAGTCTGGTTATATTTTCAATTGGTACTATCCAATTAAAGACAATTATCTTTTTGAAAAAACAATCTAGAAACCAATATCTATACTTACATTTTGACACAGGGTCCTTCTTAATATGCTGACACTTTTTAAGGGGATGATCAGACCGTCCAATTGAACAACTTTCTCTACGGCACCAAATTCGAAATCGCGAAAAAAAATCATGTGTTCCATAGGAAAATGCAAACCTACTCAAGCTAAATGTATGGGACAGCGGATATTTTTTAGCGATTTTGATATTGGTTCCATAGAGAAAGTTGTTCAGTTTAATGGTCTGATCATCCCCTTAAAAAGTGTCAGCATATTAAGAAGGACCCTGTATACAGTTTCAATGCTAGGATTAATTTATGATTTTATGGAATACTTTGAGGCACTATAACATTAAAACTATGCCTACACTTTAACGAAAATCTGACAACATACAAGCATAAAGATACTTTCTAGATTATTTCTGTATAGTTTGCACAATAGCAGCAGTTTGCAGTTTGTTTTTATAGGTAAAATGTATTGAAGCATGTTGTTGTTATGCTTGTTCTTTTAACGAAGTAGGTATGTTGCAGATTTTAATAGTGTATTTTTTAGATATCGTACATCCTACTATCTACATCAAATATTGTACCTTCATTGAACGTGCACAAATAAAAATCTCCTTTCGCGCTACAGTAAAAAAAAAATACCAGAAATATAAAAAACCTCGCCATGTTGCAGAAATTCATTGGAACTAATTTTTGTACTTGGAACACTAACATTAAAGGTGACAGTCGATTGCAGCTCCCCCACATTAGGTTTTTTTATATTCCTGGTCAGGCTTTTACAATCTTCTTAGTCACGTGTCTTTAGCCTTTTAATGTTTTTAAATCAGATGCGATTAGCCATTGAAGTCGATGCGATTAGCGTAAATTATAAACCTGTCCCGTTTTCGCGGCTCAGCAGGCCTGAAATGTCAGTTTTTCCAAAATGTCTGCTTTTCCATATTACTCTATTCTATTCTATTTTTATTTAATGGCGTTTCCTTGTTAGATATCGCCAGTGTCAAGTTATTTGAGGGAGTGTCTATCCAATCTCGAGGATTGTTTTTGAGTAAGAACAACTAAGAAGGATTTTGGAGCCTCGTGGCAGGCTGAGACGCGAACCGCGCGAACACCACGCGAGAGACAAGTGTTCGAGGCAAACCCTGCAACGTGACTCTTCTTCCATATTATTGTCAGCACGTCTTTTGCTTAATGTCAGCTTGAAGTGACGTCTCTGATTTAAAAAAGTAAAAAGGCGAAAGACACGTGACTAAGAAGATTATATGGTATTTTTTCTTACTGTAGCGCGAAAGGAGATTTTTATTTTACTGAGCCATTTTCGTGACTTAGGGCCTGTTTCACCACTTATGAGTAAGTTCTTGTTAGCTTATCTGACAGATATTTTGACATATTTTTATACAAAATACGTCACACTATCTGTCGGATAAGCTAGCAAGAACTTACTCAGAAGTGGTGAAACAGGCCCTAAGTATTATTATTTCTCTTTCCACGATGGTAGAAAAGGTTGGGGGAATTCTTTTCTAAAAGGTTAAAAAAGGTATAAGGGGTTAAAATTGCAATCCAATAAAAACTAAAGTACCTATATAATTTCATCCTTGGGCAAGTAAAAGGTCTAAAGTTACAGAATAGTAAACAAAATCTGTTATATCGAAAATCTGCTTTAAAAATAACCTGTTAAATATAAGGTAGGTATACTATTACTTATTCGTGCTTTTTATCAGAATGTGGGGAGAAGTTACGAATGCATGAGTTATGTGCTTAACCCAAACATAAATAACTGTTCCTACAGATTTCTGCTGATGACAGTTTCAGCGGTTCCAGCTGGTTGAATAAAGGTTGTATAAAGACCTTATCTGGATTACTATGGAACTCTAGTTCGAGTTTGAATTTACTAGCGGATCTTAACCAGTGTGGTTCCGTGTGGTCACCCCAATTCCCGTGGGTGTCAAGGGAGGTGACTAAGGGATTCAAGGTTTCTTATGCAGTGTCTACGTCACCACTTGACACGTCATCCCATCGTGATAATTGCTAAATGTGAGCATTAATACAACTAAATTCTTAATCAGTAAGTTGGTAGTTGTAGCAATGTTTCTGACCAACCCGAAAGGGATTACCGTCGCGTCGTGAGTTTGTGTACTTATGTATAATCTTCATACATTACATTATGCTGCGCTCCTGGCCCCACAGAAAAAGCTTTTAGAAGCGCATATACTTAATAATTACGTGACGCACTCGCTCAATGTCTCCCATAGATTGTCCACTAGCGCGATTGGCGATTGTTCTAAACTTTGTCTCCATGGTATATTTACTCATATTGTTGTAGCAAAGCTTGTGACTAGTTGGACAGATCTTAATATGCTGACACTTTTTTAAGGGGATGATCAGACCATCAAACTGATCAACTTTCTCTATGGGACCAACATCGAAATCGCGAAAAATAAAACAGCTGTCAGATACATTTGGCTCGAGTAGGTTTGCAGTTTTGTATGGAAGAGCTGTTTTTTTTTCCGATTTCGATTTTGGTGCCATAGAGAAAGTTGTTCAGTTTGACGGTCTCATCATTCCCTTAAAAAAGTGTCAGCATATTAAGAAGGACCCTGTATTGTAATGTATAAATATTTAATGCGATGAAAAGTTCCATAGTAATCCCGGAAAGGTCTTTATAAAACCTTTATTCAACATTACAAATCCTACACCTACGAGTATATCACAGCTGAAACTATCAACAGCAGAAATCTGTAGTACCTACCTACAGTTATTTATGTTGGTTAAGCACTTAATTCTCTTGATTTTGTAACTTTTCCTCACATTTTGACAAAAGGTTCAGTCGATCTCACCCACATACTCGTATTGGACAGGTATTTTGAAGCATATTTTCATTAGGTAATTATGACGATTAACAAAATTTAAGGCGTGACACACACAGACTTCTGTGTGGACTAAGTCCGTGGAGAAAAACGTGACGTGACGTGTGATTTTAAGGTAGGTTTCTTTCAAAGAAGATTAATTTATTTGTCTCCTTTCATGATTGGAGTAAACGAAAAAGTAGGTACACCTACTAGGTAAATATCTAGACAAAAATTAGGGTTTATATTATAGGTATGTATAAATAAAGGCTAGGTACCTATATACTTACGTTGGTCAATGACGAGTCTGGTAGTGATAAAAGCCTATAATCTTTCACTGACAAAAATATAAAAGCAATTAGCTCAGCGATCCATAAGTGGGTTCCCCTCCAAAATGAGAGAGCTTGAAGCTCACCTAGGCCTACCTACCCTCTACTACGTCGTTCCAGCGATACCTCGGACGAACTACTTCTTCTTATCGTGTCGACTTCAAGTTCTAAATAAAGTCGCTAAATAGTACCTTGCCAGAATTCGGCAACCGATACTGCACCGTCGCTAGCGGTCATGATGAGCTCCTCCAGTGTGTAGGTGTTAGGGCACTCAGGGCACGATGTGAGATGGGCCATCGTTAGTGGGGCTCACAACAAGCAACTCACATTTTGCGCATCCGAGAAATCCCACCTGACCATGTTGTCCTTACTGTGACCGACCTGGGGTCGAAGTCGATTTAAGGACTTCCAGGTCGCCGAAGGCGGGAGGCTCTCAGACGGCGGCACAAATGGAGTTGGGAGGGACACTTTTTGTCGCCTCGCTTGTGCTGGGCCAGTATTCGGTGGGTCGACACACTTCATAAAGCTGCGTCGGCTTTACAGCCTTTGCGGCGCAGGAATGAAGCCGTGCATGGGATGTCGTGTGATGAGATGGACGACCTACTGGATAGCGTTGGCCAGATGCTCTCCTAGTCCTGGAATGCCAATCCTCACCGATTCTTCCTATGTGGCCAAGCCATCCTAACCAATCCACACCCATTCTTTCTGTAGCCGCCAGCCAGCCAGCGGAGGCGGTGATAAAAAGTGTAAGTATCCCTTAAATCCACGGGCAGAAAAGGAAAATGGAAACGTATGTTTAAATATTTACAAAGTTCCCGTATGAAAACACGGGTCGTGCATTTACACGCAACATTTTATCATAATTTTTCTACATCAATAAATAACCGTTTTCACAGACTCGCGATAGCGAGATATGCGTAGCTTGCCTCTCTACAAGATAAATGATTATAATTTCATTTCGTTTTCAGTTCATTTCATTTTAATTTCATTTCAGTAATTCAATGAAATGTACGAGTTTTAATGTAAGTATACCTACCTAAATAGAAAGGGCCTTTTCAGGATAAAGTGATACAACTTCAAAAAAATTATAACAATAACTATGATCCTTAGACATAATTAATTAAGGAGGAGTTACGCGGGTAATTCTACTAACAATCTTTACTGCTATTTTTTGCAGGGTCGAGGTGTAGTAGATTCCATTTATTATTTTAGATTCAAATTTTGATTGTTAAAAATATTCTCGTGTTTACCCCAAACGAGACTAGTTTAAAGTTATTTCTCAGCAAATTATAGGCTGTCCCGTTTAGTCTAGGTAGAAAATTTTATGTCAAGGCACATGACCAAATGATCTTGTAACTAGGCAGAGGGGAATGCTAACGCGAGGCTGGTCCATTGTTTAATGGTCTAAGGATTCCGCAGACTCGCGATAATGCGGGACATATGCCTCCCTACAAGATTAATGATACTATACCTACCTATTGCAGGAAGTGAAATTAAAAATAAGTTGGACGGGTGACAGGGAACTGACAGAGAAAACCGAGGGATTCGGGATCTTCGTACCAACTTGATTGATCTTTAGTGATGCTGCGATACAGAGTTAAGAAAATTGGATTACACCTAGAGACACCTGCAAATTCATTAGAATAGGTACCTAGTTTCTTAAAATTAAGCTTTTTTTGCAGCTCTTAAAGGTGTAACGTGTAGCACACCCTAGTAATTTAAAGGGGTGCTTTAGAGCCTTTAGACCAACTTTGAGCAAATGCCGCGGGCGTCACTTCACTAGGGGCGGTAAATTAGGGAAAAATATACAGGATCCTTCTTAATAATTATGCTGGCTGACACTTTTTTAAGGGGATGATCATCTTTCTCCATGGCACC